>JAZHRO010000073.1:49254500-50606000 GCA_037157565.1 Thalassia testudinum
ACCATCTTTGTTGTTGCAAAGGGGATCTCTTCTACCATTACCATCTCATGAGTTGTTGTTGAGGTGGACGGTGGGGCGGAAGGCATCGAGGTGGATGTCGTTGTCGTGTGGGGAGGGAAAGGGAGGGAGAAGAATTGGAAACACCTTAACCCTTGAACTAATTTTGAACCTTCAAAGTCCATTTAAACTCCATCTGAGCTTCTAAACCATTTTTGAACCTTAATCAACACCTTAACCCTTTAAATGAATGCTTGAGATCCATAAATCACCTCAGACTTGGGTGATGAAAGTGTTCATCCCAGATCTAATTCAAAGTAGTAAATCTCCATTCTAACTTGTGGCAAATAATCTGTGATATATCAAGAATTCAATCCAACTTATATTAGGAATCTTTAGATCCTAGAAACCCTAACTGATCCCCATCCTTATGCTACAGACAACGTGAAGGAGGAAAATCACATCAGGTATTAAAATCAACTCAAAACCAACCATTGACCTTTATTTAATTCTCTCAAGCATTGCTCAAACTCTGATAGACAAATTAAAACAACTTTCAATTGCTTAAGCTGTCACCCAAGAAGGCATTTAATCTTATGTTCATATAATTTATTGTTCTAAAGATACACCATTCACTTTATAGTTCTATTTGATTTATTGTACATTTCTTTCTAGCATTTAATAAAAATAATTTTATTTCTTATCAGATGATTGCTTATGTTTATGTTAATTTCTTTGCAATTATGAGTATTATTTTAGATACACACACTTGCTAAACAAGATATATGCACGTGATTCCAAACATTAGGTATTCTAACCCCTAGGGTAAAAGTCCTTCGAGTCAAATTGTGCCGAAATTACTTGTATGTCGAGACTTATGATGATGTTATACGAACAATGCAAGAAGTGTATGTATACCTCACTTACATGCATGATGTGTTGTCTTTATAGCATGCCATAAGACTTGATCGACTTTAGTTCGGTGAAGTACCGAACTAAAGAAGGTCCTTAAAGATTTGATGATAACTTAGTTTTGCTTGTTACATGTAACCATGTGCGGTGAAATTTCAGTTGCTTATTCCCACTCTTCTCTGGTATACCAACTAATCTTATCTAGTTTCCTGCGGTGCCCTTAATTCAATGTTAAAGGAAATCTAGCTAAGGTTATTATTGGGGGGTATACTGGAGAAGTACAGGGAGATGCTGCCGAAATTTCACCGCACTAAGGTTACAGGTAACGAGCAAAACTAAGTTGTCATCAAATCTTTGAGGATGGGCTATAAAGTGAGAATCTTAATCAACATACACATCATTCGATCATTTCCCTTCCTAAGAAGTGATTTGTTTACATTATATTTTAGGTTATAATGGATAAATCTTGGATTGAATTGCGAGGTTCAGATTACACCAGATATAAGGATGGAGTAATTTCATTCCTGGATTAGGGCTTTCATGATGATAGGAAGATATTTAGGTGAGGAGGTCAACTTGATAATATCTTCTGCCCATGCAGAAGATGTTTAAATAGTTCCTTGCATGATTGTAATACTATGCTCGAGCACTGCATTTGTAATGGGTGGTGGCAGTGTTCACGCGGCTTGATCGTGTTTTAACAGTCAGTTGTGTCGTAGTATAGGTGACCAAGCGTTGTCAACAAATAAAATTTATTACTCAAAAACCTAAGTATCCGAGGTCGAACACAGGGAGCAATTGGAATTTATTACTAATCTCAAGAATGTAATTGAACACTTAATTACTCAAAACTTAATTCAAAATATATATATGCATGAGTTTAAAAGTTAATTGTGGTAAAAATAGAGGAATTGGACGTCTGATCATGGGATCAGACGTCTTAAAAAGATGGTTTCTCCTGTCTGCTTCTTGTTCTTCTTCTTCTGACTTCTGATTTTCCTCTGTTCTTCTTTGGCCATGTGCTTCTTCTTCCTTGTTTCTTCTCTGCAGCTCCTTTCTCTGCTCTTGTCCTTCTTCTTCTTTCCTCTATCTTCTGTCTTGCCTCTCTTCTGCAATTTCTTTCTCCTTTTCTCTGCTGGTCTTCTTCTTCTTCTCCATGTCTTTCCCTTTCTTTATTTCTTCTTCCTTCTTCAGTTCCTCTTCTCTTTGGCTTCGCCTCATCCCTCTGCCTTGCCTTTCCTTCTCTTTTTCCTCTGCGACTAAGTGTCAACTTCACTTCTCCTTCTCCTTCCCTGCACAAACCGAAGAGAGCAAAACCTACCCCTCTACCCACACCTGCGTCTCTCTCTCTCTCTATATCACTCTTCAGTACGCTCTCCCAGAGTCGGGTAATCGGGCCGGGTCCCATGCCCGGGTCCAGGCGCACCGGTGTGGGTGTGGTGCGCGAGGAATGCTCAGGAGGATAGTCGGGTCGGGTTACCTGGTCTGTGGGATAAAATCACAGACGAGGCGTGTATAGGTGAGGGGGGACCTCACCCCAATGATTTGGAGGAGAAGAAACAATATCACAAATTCAATTTAAACTACTCAAACACCTCACGACTTACCGAGGTGGGACTAATGTTCCATCGCTTTTGCTCGCGCGCCCGCAAGAGATCTTTCTTCCAATTGCAACAGCTGCAAGCCTCGCAGTGCCAATTGCTGGAACAGCTGACTGCGTGAGACCTCCCCAAACCTGCTGGACCTAGAATCCTAAAGCACTTCAGCCTGGAGCGAGCTTCCAACCTCCTTGAGCCATCGCTAATGGCGGCTGGTGCTCAGACCCTGCACGACACTAAAAGGGCCTTACCACTCTATCAAACCATAGGAGGACCTTCGCCGTGTCACGGAGAAGGTGAGGCGGTACGTGGCAGGCCACGAGGTGGCCTAGGCGTGCGTGCTTAGGTCACTCTGTGGCCGGATGGGTGGGTTAGGTCGGGGGGCGGTTGTGGTGGTGTAGGCGATCTGTGGATGAGTGGAGAATGTTCAGTGGGGTGTGGCAGAGGTTGTGAGGTGGGTGGCGAGATGTGTGGGTTGCGGAGTGACGGATGCATCTTGCTGGAGAGTGGTCGGAGATGGGGAAGATGGTAGTGGATAGTGGCGATCGAGGGGTGTTTTGTGAAATAGGTTGAGGGGAATTGAAGAGGGGATAGAGACGAACAGTTCTAACCTAATTAAGTGGATGAAGGGGGTGAGGGGGCGGCTGGCAGTACCTGTTGTCGTCGGAGAAGAAGGCATCCAGTGGAGGAAGACGGCGGCGACGACAGGGCTAGGACTGCTCACGCGGGTGTTACGCGATGCGGAGGAGGATGGGGAGGATAGCTCTGCCACTGGTACTATGGTAGAGTGACAAGAAAGAGGAGGGAGGCTCGTCGGAGCTCGCTGGAGGAGAAGAAGAAGAATTTGAGATGGAATTCCAGCCAAGTCGAGCTCAAATGGTGCGGCCGGAGTTGTGGGTCAATTTATAGTCACTGGCAGGGACTCCTGTGCTTGGAAGACAAGCTTCCAAGCACAGGACTCCTCACCGAAGATGGAAGTCTGTTAGGTACCCAAATCTCTCGTGCATTCACACGAGAGATTGGGTGCAAATCATAGATCAGGACCACGCTCAGATGGAAGGGAATTCCTCAGAGAATCTCCCTTCCAAATCTGGGAGGAGATCTCTGAGGAATCAGGGAGTATTCCCCCTCTATTCCTCTCCAGAGTAGGATTTCTCCCCATTAATGGTGGAGGGACCTGTTTGTAAGAGTGGAGAGGAAGCTAGGGGGGTTTGTGTAATGGTTTTCAAAAGAAAGGACCAAAATGTAATTGGGTGTACTAATTTGCAAAGCAGGTCAAGATGACCTCCCCTTAGGTCCAAATTTTGGTACAAACCTAATTTTGACCTAAGGAATCCAATGGTGAATTTGGATTCTAGGTTTGACCACGTTTGACTGGACATTTTGCATAAAAACCCAAATTAGGTCAATTGATGAGCTAGGACCCTAATCTTGGTCAAACTAGGTTCCAAAGGCCAAATTGAATGTTCTAAACCCTAGGCGATATTTTTCCATGAATTATAGAGGGATTACTTAATTTTTATCCTGACCAGAACCTTGTTGAATTAAGCAGGTCTATTTTAGGGTTACAAGATGTCATTTAATTCCTGGTTTACACATAAACCCATTTCTGATTGAACCAACCAACTTTTTATCTTATTCAGATCATTTGACCTATGTTCTACCTTTGAGAAATCTCATTTATGTATTGCAACGGTAAAATTACAGTTTTAACCTTTATTTCATGTTTTCTTCTTAGAACATTATTCCTTCAGTTAAACCCTTCTCTAGGTTATGTAGGAGCTCTTATTCTCTTTATTAGGTCAAAATGAGCCAGTTATGGCTCATGATGAGGCTCTCATCATACCCCCATGCCTAGCTTTTGCTAGTCCCTTAGCAAAATTTCAAGGTTTTAACTTCCGTTCTAAACCCTGAGTGTCTGTCATCAGTTTTGATAAGTGCTTTTCTTTTTCTTTTGTGATCAGGTTAGAATGCCGACAATAGGCCTAGAGGTACTCAAGTATCAACCAAAATCCAGACCTGACCCGCTTTAGCCTTAGTCTTCCGCAAAGGTTTTTAAGGCCCGCAGAAACTATCCTAGGGTTTGTTGGACTCCGCAATTAAAGCACCCGTGCTTGAGACATTTTTAGCCTAGGTTTAATTTGCAGTGCATTTTTGTAAGAGAGAGACAGAAGATTTATTTGTTTGGAGAGTTTTCTCTCTTTTCTTTTTATTTCTAGCTTTGGATTGGCTTCTCAACACTGTCTATATCGAATTCCTCGTCCCCATCATCAATCCTCAAGGGTCCCTGGAAATCGATGCTTTGTGATAGCACTGCCCATGGCAACCCCCAGAACCCTGACTTTCGAGATTTCGAGATAATCCTGCCCATGGCATTCTGTGGCCAAATTCAGACCCTGGCAATCGACATTTCGTGATAATGCCGCCCATGGTATCTGAACTAGCAGAGTGCTTACATGCCCCCAGTAGGATATTTAATATCCTAAGAGACAAGTACCGAGGAGATGATATCTTGTTACGCATCTTCGAGGGGAATTTCGTGCCTCTCCATGCCGGGAACTCGTCCAATCAACTTGTGTTGATCGGCCGCTCCTAATCTAGGTGACTTTTTCAGAACATTGAAACGCTTTTTGCTTGATTTTGATATTTATGCACACTGAACCAGACTGTGTGTGAATTGGGGTGCTTAGGTTATCGAATCCTGCAAATTAAAGGTCAATTAATGAGGCCGAATACTTCCTAAGCCTTAGACCTAATACTTAAGCTTCACATTTTCCCCAACCTCTTGAGGATTATCCAGATCTTAGTGGATACGTGAATTTTTAACCCTAAGAATCTAGCCCAAGAGGCCTAAGATCAGCATTCCTGCTAACCTCTTTTTATGTCTCCTTAGCACTTTTCTTTCATTTCTCTTTTTCCTTGATGTGGTCTAGAACTTCGGTTAATTCCTTAATCTCTTACTAATGACTATTTCTTTTTCATTTTCATTTTGTGCTCCTTTTTGTCATTTTTGCTCTTTTTTCTCCTCCTTATAATTATGTGGCTCACAAAATTTCCTCCCTCCCCCATATTTTGTTCTTTTTCATAATTTTTCAATTTTTTTTGTGTTTTTGACATATGTGAATTTTTTTGTGAGAATCCTTCTGACTTTTTCTTGGTTCTGTATGTATGCACTTTATCACCCTCCCATGCCTACGTTTTGCAATGTCCTCATTGTAAACAGAGGGTGTGAAATAGTGTTGAGGTCAGGGACTTAGAATAGGATACATCTGGTGGGTGAACGAGTCGGAAATGACTGATGTGGACAATTTCAAGCTCTGGTACATGTACCAGAGGTGGGATCAACAGTCTAAGGCTGAACTCAAGGTGCAATGAACGTGGAGTACAGATGGATAATCAGATGGGTCTCTGTTTTTGGTTGCCTCCCGTTAAGCGCTAAATTCAATGCTTTCAGCTGAGCGGAAAATGGGGTGGAGAGGGAGTGGTTAAATCAGCGGAGTTTTGTAAAACGAGCACCTTGATTAAGATCCTGGTTGGTCTAACCAGGTGCTTGTTAAGATCAGTGGGCTGATGATGCAGCCCAAACCCAATAAGTCTAGTGGGTTGATAGATGTAGATCAACATATGCGAAACCCACCATATGCAATGTGGCTTGGATGGATATGGAAGTGAAAACTCGGGTTCGGGCTGAGTCAAATCAGCCTGGTTAGAGTAGGGTTCCGAAAAATAATTAGTGCATGGTGTGGAAACCCTACAGTGGTGATCAGAGAATGATGTTTCCTGTTTTTCAGTCTAATCGATATCCGATACCCGGTATAGATGTGGAGTTGAATCATCTGCAAACGGCTCAGTGAAAGGTGAATCAGAATAGAAATTGGGTTTGATTGCAGGTCGAGGTAGAGAACGGGTTTTGATTGGTTCTGTATATGTGGAGGAGGTGGCTTCAAAGAGAATTGGCTTGTTATAATCAGGAAGCAGATTTTCTCTGATGTTATGGTCAGATTCGAAATTGTCAAAGAGTTTGCGAAAATCAAAATCTGAATGAGATTCAAGATCGTGAGTTCCACCATAGAATAAATCATATGCTGTAGATTCAGCAGCATGACTGGGGTCTAGCCTAGATGTTTACTCTGAGCTTAAAAAGGTGTCCTTATCTGGTAGAATCTCAGGTTCTAAGCTGGTAGGGCAGACCTAATTGAAACCCCACTCGTCCAACTCCTCAGTTTCTGTATCGTAAATTGGCATGACTTCCGAAAAATTGATTAGTTCCTCTGAGGATGCTGGTGAGGGATATTCATCAAATAGAGGCCCAAACTCATATTCTTCATTGAAAGATTGATCTTCCTCATATGGGGCCTCGAAATCATCCCAATAGGTTTCAAATCTAGATTCTGGGCTTAGGATGTGGGTTGAATCACTAGAATCTAGGTCTGAATAACCTTCGAGGGTCACCTTATCAGAATAAGGGGCGGAATTTACACCCTCGAGAGGTTCAGTTATACTCTCATTATTGCAGGAGTTTTAGGATTCTAAGCCTGGTGATTCATGGTCTAGAATGGGCTCAATATTGTGTTCTCCTGCAATTGGATCCTCCCAACCTTCTTCAATATCAGGCACATTGTACTCTATCTGGGTTGGGAATCCACAACCATTTTGTGCCTCAAACCCGAGATCAGATTGATCCTCAATGATGTCCCAAGATGGTTCATCCTCTGTTTGTGGTATATACGGGTAATTCTGGTCGATAATTTGTTTTACTAATCTCATTATCTCTTCCTATTTTCAAGATTATCTTGGTGTTGCTTCCAAAGTCTAGAATTTGTCATACATTGAAGGTATTCAAGATTGTGCAATTTTTCTATCTCAATGTACCCAGTGATGAGCAAGTCACGGGTTGATCCTTTTGTGGCTTCTGCCAATAATACTTGGGCACAAGTTATGATAAAGGTTGTGGCTGTTGGGACATCAACCTGAATGTTTTCTACTGGTGTTGAGGTTTTGTCTTCTTTTTCATAGAATTTCAGGGCATCCTTAATCATCCTATCTCTCATGGATCTCCGATATTCAGGTTTCTTGAATGGTAGTCCTAGGTGGTGTGGCTGCATATTTGAATCAGGTGGTGGAATCAAGATGTAGAATTAGAGTTTGAATCAAGGTGAAGAATCAAGTTATGAAGCGATTAGATCTGACTGAAGAGTCCCACTGAAAATGTATGTGTGTGCTCTAAAGAGAAAAGACGAGGGACTGGAGATGTTTTTGACCCAATCAAGACACCCAAAGACGTTTGGATGACTATGTAGGTTCGGGGCGGATGATACCCCTTGATCAGAAGGTCGTCCACCTGAGAATTACCTGGGCAGCCAGAGAGGTAGAGCCATACAAAGACCCCTACACGATAGTGCGTCCCCACGGGTTACAAGGTTTCCCCCACCTGACCTCTCTTGTCACTGAGATTCCAGGTAGACCAGAATGGGGACCTTGACCTCTTAAGTCTAACTTTTTTTACTTTAAGATCAAGGTGCTTAGGGTTCCACTTGAACTTTTAGGTCTTTTGATGTTGTGACCTAATTTGGAGGCTGGTTGACCTAAGGGGTCAACTTCACCTGACCTGTCCTAAAGATGGCAGAATGATTCTAGGCTTTGGACCTAGAGACCACCCTGATTTGACTCCCAGTTTATTAGGTCCGAGATTTTAAGATTCAAGTGATTTTAGAGCTCAATTTTTCTTAGGGTTTGTCTTGTTTAGATCTCTTCAATCAAGGGCTTGGGTAGCACACTGATGCGGGAGGGTTCATTCCCTTTTATACAGGCATGTGTGACTAGCACTCCAAGGCCCTACTGTAGAAACCCTAATTTGGTTCTATTTCCAATCCTCTTTTTCACAAAAATTCTCTTTGGGCTTACAAGCAAGAAGTGTGTTCTCCGTAGAGATTAAGCATGATTTCTATTAGGCACATGAATTTTGCGGGATAGAATCTAAAAAGAAAATTGCTCCAACTTCAAGAAGATTTGAAAAATTTTCGCAAAATCAGGAAACGTTTGCCTTAAAGATGGTGATTACTATAGAAAGAAGGAAATTGATTCCTAAATTAATTGCTTCCTTTTGTCCTTCAAGGATTAGGGGATGGTTTAATGAAGAAAAGAAATTACCTGCCCTAGAGTGGTTGACTTGCGGGAGGGATCTTCTCATGAAATACCTGCAAGATCACAACAAAGCAAAGTAGGGCAAGTTAGTGTTCAATATGATAAAAAAGAATGTAGAAATTAGTGAAAAATTGTGCGTTGCTCCCCAGCAACGGTGCCAAAATGTTCACGCGGCTTAATCGTGTTTTAACAGTCAGTTGCGTCGTAGTATAGGTGACCAAGCGTTGTCAACAAATAAAAATTTATTACTCGAAAACCTAAGTATCCGAGGTCGAACACAAGAAATTGGAATTTATTACTAATCTCAAGAATGTAATTGAACACTTAATTACTCAAAACTTAATTCAAAAAATATACATGCTTGAGCTTAAAAGTTAATTGTGGTAAAAATAGAGGAATTGGACGTCTGATCATGGGATCAGACGTCTTAAAAAGATGTTTTCTCCTGTCTGCTTCTTGTTCTTCTTCTTTTGACTTCTGATTTTCCTCTATTCTTTTCTTCCTTGGCCATGTGCTTCTTCTTCCTTGTTTCTTCTCTGCAGCTCCTTTCTCTGCTCTTGCCCTTCTTCTTCTTTCCTCTGTCTTTTGCCTTGCCTCTCTTCTGCAGTTTCTTTCTCCTTATTTTCTCTGCGGGTCTTCTTCTTCTTCTTCTGCTTGTCTTTCCCTTTCTTTATTTCTTCTTCCTTCTTCAGTTCCTCTTATCTTTGGCTTCGCCTCTTCCCTCTGCCTTGCCTTTCCTTCTCTTTTTCCTCTGCGACTAAGTGTCAGCTTCACTTCTCCTTCTCCTTCCCTACACAAACCGAAGAGAGAAAAACCTACCCCTCTACCCACACCCACATCTCTCTCTCTATATATCACTCTTCAGTACGCTCTCCCAGAGTTGGTAATCGGGTTGGGTCGCATGCTCGGGTTCAGGTGCACCGACATGGGTGTGGTGCGCGAGGAGTGCTTAGGAGGATAGTCGGGTCGGGTTACCAGGTCCGCAGGATGAAATCGCAGACGAGGCCTGTATAGGTGAGGAGGGACCTCACCCCAGTGATTTGGAGGCGAAGAGACAATATCACAAATTCAATTTAAACTACTCAAACAACTCACAACTTACCGAGGTGGGACTAATGTTCCACCGCTTTTGCTTGCGTGCCTACAGGAGATCTTTCTTCCAATTGCAATAGCTGTAGGCCACGCAGCGCCAATTGCTGGAACAGCTGACTGCACAAGACCTCCCCAAACCTGCTGGACCTAGAATCCTGAAGCGCTTCAGCCTGGAGCGAGCTTGAAACCTCCTTGAGCCGTCGATAATGGAGGCTAGTGCTCAGACCCTGCACGAAACAAAAAGGGCCTTGCGGCTCTATCAGACCACAGGAGGACCTTCGTCGTGTCACGATGAAGGTGAGGCGGTAGGTGGCAGGGTGTGGGGTGACGTAGGCGTGCATGCCTAGGTCACTCTATGGCTGGATGGATGGGTTAGGTCGGGGGGCGGTCGTGGTGGTGTAGGCGGTCTGTGGATGAGTGGAGGATGTTTAGTGGAGTGTGGCGGAGGTTGTGAGGTGGGTGGCAAGACGTATGGGGTTGCGGAGTGACGAATGCGTTTCGCCGGAGAGTGGCCGGAGATGGGGAAGATGGCGGTGAACAGTGGCAGCTGAGGGGTGTTTTGTGAAATAGGTTGATGGGAATTGAAGAGGGGATAGAGACGAACAGTTCTAACCTAATTAAGTGGACGAAGGGGGTGAGGGGGCGGCTGGTAGTACCTGCTGTCGCCAGAGAAGAAGGCGTCCAGTGGAGGAAGACAGCGACGACGACGGGGCTACAGCTGCTCGCGCGGGTGTTGCGTGACGCGGAGGAAGGGGAGGACAGCTCTGCCACTGGTATTGTGGCAAAGTGACGAGAAAGAGGAGGGAGGCTCGTCGAAGCTCGCTGGAGCACTTGGCCGGAGGAGAAGAAGAAGAATTTGAGATGGAATTCCGGCCAAGTTGAGCTCAGGAGGTGCGATCGTAGTTGGGGGTCAATTTATAGGCACTGGCAAGGACTCCTGTGCTTGGAAGATAAGCTTCCAAGCATGGGAATCCTCGCTAGAGATGGAAGTCTATTAGGTACCCAAATCTCTCGTGCATTCGCACGAGAGATTGAGTGCAAATCATAGATCAGGACCACGCTCAGATGGAAGGGAATTCCTCAGAGAATCTCCCTTCCAAATCTGGGAGGAGATCTCAGAGGAATCAGGGAGTATTCCCCTCTATTCCTCGTCGGAGTAGGATTTCTCCCCATTAATGGTGGAGGGACCTATTTTTAAGAGTGACGAGGAAGATAGGGGGTTTCTGTAATGGTTTTCAAAAGATAGGGACCAAAATGTAATTAGGTGTACTAATTTGCAAAGTAGGTTAAGATGACCTCCCCTTAGGTCCAAATTTTGGTATAAACCTAATTTGGACCTAAGGAATCCAATGGTGAAGTTGGATTCTAGGTTTGACCACGTTTAAATGGATATTTTTCATAAAAACCCAAATTATGTCAATTGATGAGCTAGAACCCCAATCTAGGTCAAACTAGGTTCCAAAGGCCAAATTGAATGTTCTAAACCCTAGGGGATATTTTTCCATGAATTTTAGAGGGTTTGCTTGATTTTTATCCTGACCAGAACCTTTTTGAATTAAGCGGGTCTATTTTAGGGTTACAAGTTGTCATTTAATTCCTGGTTTGCATATAAACCCATTTCTAATTGAACCAACCCACTTGTTATCTTATTCAGACCATTTAACCTATGTTTTGCCTCTGAGAAATCCCATTTATGTACTGCAATGGTAAAATTGCAGTTTTAACCTTTATTTCATGTTTTCTTCTTAGAACACTTATTCCTTCAATTAAGCCCTTCTCTAGGTTATGTAGGAGCTCTTATTCTCTTTCTTAGGTCAAAATGAGCTAGTTATGGCTCATGATGAGTCTCTCATCAGGCAGCATTACACTACTTGGGTAGCTCATGGAGAGGAGTTGATTGAGAAAGTCATAAACAATGAGAACACTGTTGACTAAGAGATCGACGAGAACATAACTGATAGTAGAGGTGAAAAAATAGAAGAAATGTTGGACAAGATGAGAGTAGGAGAGGATATAAATACAGACAAGGAAGATCCATTCAGTTGTGATCCATTCTATGATACTGTTAAGGTGGCTGAGGATCCTATTGCTTTTGGTGTTACGAAAATGTCAAAGTTGTCATTTTTGCTGAAGATGTTTCAACTGAAGGTTATGAATAGAGCTAGTGCTAAATTCATGTCAGAAATGCTTCAGTTTATTACTGAGCTGTTGAATAACCTTAATGGTTTTTTGGCTTCATGGTATGAGAAAAGGAAATAGATTTGTAAGCTTGGTTTAGATTGTCAGAAAATCGATGCATGTCTGAATGACTGCATTCTTTTTAGAAATGAATCCACAAAATTGAGTAATTGTCCCGAATGTGGACATGAGAGATATAAGGTAAAAATGAAAGTAAAAGGAAACAACTTCAGAAAGTTCTTCGTTACTTTCCACAGACACTTAGGCTTCAACGCCTTTTTATATCAACTAAAATTGCACGGTGGATAACATGGCACCAGGATTGTAAATCTCAAGATGGAGGAATATGTCATCCTACTGATTTAGAGGAGTTGAAGAGATTTGATGAAAGAAATAATTTATTAGCTTTAGAAGTAAGGAATGTGCCGTTGGGTCATGCAAGCAATGGATTAAATCCATTTAAAAGTTTGCACCCGTCGTACTCTATATGGCCAGTGGTAATGGTCACTGATAACTTATGGCCAGTGAGATCGTCATTCATGATTCTGACCTTATTAATCCCCGATCCAAAACAACCAGGAAATGCAATAGATGTTTATCTCTAGCCATTAATCGATGAACTAAACAGTTGTGGTACACCGGTGTGAAGACATATGATGCAGAAAAGAAAGAATTTTACAATATGCATGCAGCATTGTTGTGGGCCATAAATGACTTCCCGACGTACGCAAATTTGTCAGGTTGGAGCACTAAAGGAAGGCTTGCTTGCCTAATCTATATGGAAGACACTCATCACCTATGATTACTGGAAAATAAGAAATTCTGTTACTTAAGACATCACAGATTTCTACCTATTGAACATAAATGGCGAATGTCACAGTTCAGGAGTAAATTTGATGGCAGGACGTGTTAGTATTCAAAGAAAAATCCAAAGAATAAACTTATTACAGATTCTATCAGGTTGCCGGGTCAGGTTATAATGGAGAGATTACAAGAAATGGGTGAGATATGGTTGGGTCGACCATTCAAACAAGATCATACGGCCTCGAGGAATTCTGGATTTTGAAAGAGAAGCATTTTCTTTATGGAGCTACCATACTAGAAAGATCTTACAATACGTCATAATTTAGATGTTATGCACATAGAAAAAAAAGTGATAGACAACATCTTAGACGTATTAAATGTGATGGAGAAGAGGGAGAGGAGGAGGGTGAGGAGGATGAGATGGTGGGGAGTATGTCCCCAGTTCATGTCGACCCCTCAGTGGCGGGCTCAAGTTTTGGTAAGAAATCATATACCTTTAAGAAGTAAATTACTTATATGTTTTAAAGTTTATTATAACTTCAAAAATATATAATGAATATGATTAATGTTTACGCAGATAGAGTAGCAAAAGGATGGGGGAAGATAAAAAATCTAGACCTCCAGCGTATCCCCGAAGGCATGAGAATTACAATTAGGCTTAGAACCACAGGAGAGGGGAAGAATTACCTGGGCTTTATCAGTCGAGTGGGCACAATTGTTAAGTCCATTGTGCCCATTTGCTACTTCGACTGGAGGAAGGTGCCCGCAGAGCTGAAGAGGCAGTTCCTCCGTCGGTTGGAGGTAATTTTATTTATAAAAGTTATTTCTTTTATAACTTTATCTTAAAATTATTATAAAGTAAGATTGACATATAATTTTTAAAATTTATGTAGGCAAATTACAATTGGGGTGATGACCCCAATGCCTCTCGATATATCCTTAAGCACGCTGCCAAAATCCACAGGAATTGGAGGACGGAGACCAAGAGAAATGTAAAAATTTTTAAATATTTAGATTTTTATTATATACATAATTTCTTGTATTATTTCTAACAATTTATATTTAGTATTTAGTTTTTCTCGAAGAAGAGTTCAGCTGAGGAGGCAATGGGTGATGCTCCTCCTGATGTCATGCCTGATGTTTGGAAGAAGGCATACAAGCATTGGCTGAATCCAAAAATGAAGGTTAGTAAACGAGTACAAATTATTCTATTAATTTCATATATCTTAAATTCATAAAAAATATTATTATGTATATGTACAGGAGCAAGCAAGAAAAAATATGGCCAATAGGGCTAAAGCTCCACCACAGACCCATTATTTGGGTCAAAGGAGTATCGAGACAGTCAAGAGCGGTTACGTAAGTGTTGGAACTACTTTTCAGTTGAATATTACTTAATTTTTATGTTATCTTAATATAACTATATCCTTTTTATATTTTCAGTCCCTACTCATGATGGGATGGAAATGAGTAGGATGGATATATACAAGGTCACCCACAATAAGGCTGCAGCTAAGGGTGCTTGATGTTGACACATTTAATTGGGTTAAAATGCCTATTCATACATGTTCCTAGGATTAGATTTTCATTTCATGTTATAAGTATTGCATAGCATGCATCATCCTGCATTTAGAGTAGTTGTGTATATTTTAGGTTAATTACGTCCTTTTTATGGCCAGGAGGGAAGGAGGTTTATTTCAAGGTCTCGGATTGATGATTCGAATGTACGAATCTGATTAGGATGATGATCGGAGTCCAACACCCCCGAGATCGTTCTAATCAGAATCCCGTATCACCTTATGTGATCCGAGGAAGATCAACGGCCAAGAGGGCAATGCAACATCCTTACGAGCTTTGGATGAAAAATCCAACCAGACGAATGGATCTGGAGTGACGATCGCAGTCCGAAAGTGCAAAAATCATCTCAATCCAAGCACCGTGGCACCCTCTGCAACAAAAAGAAGATGGACAACTTAGATAGCGCCACATGGTGCCATCCAAACTGCCCTACATGAACCACGACCTCCCCAGCTTCACGCCTGGACTGACCCCAGCCGTTGGATCTCAATCCAGCGGCTGAGGGGCACTCTACATTGCCCGGCCTCAAGCATCTCAAGGAAGGCTCCATCACGACCATTGGATCATCATCAACAGTCAAGATAGGTGACCGCATTGCTGTCCACACGACAATCCATCTCTTTGGCCAAACGGTGAAGCGCCCATTTTTCAAAGAAAAGGCACGGGTTCGAGACCCACGGACCCCCCCCAAATTAGTAATTAGGGCGCACCAGCCAGCGCACGTCCGTAGATGCACGCACACCAGCTCGTGCATCCGCACCTCATCGCCAGCACAACGTAAGCAGCACGCATCAGTGCAACGCCAGCATGCACATGTGCAACACGACGCGTGATGGGCATGCAAGCACAGCATTAGCGGGCGTGAGTTGGCATAGACCTTCAGTGACAGCCTGGGCAGGCCTTTAGTGACGCTTGCAGCTATCACTACAACCCTCTACACAAATTTCTTCCTCTTCCCTCCACTATAAAAGGACCCCTACACCTCCATTCTTCACCATCTCTACCTACTCTACTCTCACCTACTCCTATTACTGTAATATTCCAATTTTCCACCAAATATTCATCCTTCATCCCACCACCTTCATAGGTTGCCTTGGAGCCGTCCTCCCACCTCCATTTCGGTAGAAGATTGCCTCCGTCGCCTCACCTCCATTCCGAAGTCTTGGTGAAGCATTCCTCTACCTGATGTCCTCCTGCATCTCACCTCTGTTGTCCCACATCTCACCTCCTTCATCCAAGCTTCTGCTAGGCGCCGTTGTCTCGCTGAACAACCGATTCGAGAGATTTCTTCTCACCCCTATCGCTTTTATGCTTTCGTAGATTATTGTAATAAACATTGGAGTGACATCATATTTGTTCCATCTCATTTTGCAAACTTATCTTGCTTGTCTTTTTATTTTAAAAACACAAAAATAATAAGACCTTAAAATACCAAAAAGAATCAAAATGAAGCACGATTTTCAAACAAAGTAAACGTCGGCTCCTTGTGTTCAACCCAGGACTCCCTTGGAGTTTCGATTATAAATTGTATTTGATAGCCGCGTTTTGCGAGCTATGACGATGGGTTCTCCAAACCCTAATTTTAATTAGTGAAACACGACTCATCATTTTGGCACCATTGCTGGGGAGGCAACGGAATTTACTTTCTTGTTTTCTATGCTTCTTTGCATTTACATATTATTAATCCTGCTTGTCTCTGATCTACTGTCTTGCAGGTACCCTAGCATGGAGATCCAAGTGCGGTAGACCAGAGTAAAGTGCGGGTAGAGTAATTTGTAAGTGCCCCCCACATTCCCCCCTACTAGTTTCATTTCACCACATTCATAACCAAGACCTAATCTACTTAGGTGTTTGCATAAACCCTAGGATAGAATTTGCTTGTCTTGTTTGCCACCTCCACTCATCTCACCTTCGCATATAAAAAAAAATGATACTTTTTGTGGGACGAATCAACATACGCACTTTATACGCCCACATTTGAGGCACATAACTTAACTTGATTTTTATCTACTCAACCGGGATTCCGACCTGTGGAACTGGTACTCACAAATCAACACATAAAGGAGTAGAAATCAGTCTAGGTTAATCATCTCTGTGTGCCTAATTGGTGGTGCATCTGGGTCACTTGATTGAATTGTTTGGACAACACCACCCAATTTAAAATCGATTCATTTTGTAGCTGCCTCATAGGATTCAATATTTAGGTAAAGCTAGGAACTCCATATTTTCTAGATTTGTAAAAGAAAAATACTTGAACACGTGATTTCAAATTTGGTTTGCCTCTTGGAAATTTGGTTGAATATACCTAACACTTGAATCCTAAAAGCTACTAAGCAAGATCGGAATATTAAAACTCACTTCATCCTTAATAATCTTGCTTGAAAACTTTTTGGTTATGCACATACAAACATTCTCAAACAAATCATTAAGGCAATAACCCATTAAGTGCCCATCACATTCCGAAAACACTAAATATCCCAAGCCTAACTAAAATTGATGAGACATTGGCCATAAGTGTTAGTTCAACAACTCATATATAATATTTTGATGATTTTACAAAATGAATAAAATGAAATAAAAAATAAGCGTAGCATATTGTTTCTCTCTATAATAACATAATTGTAGGTTTCATAAAGTTTCCCAAGATGGGAGATTAAAAGCGTGAAGACAAGTAGCATAAGTATTAGGTCATAGGCTTTTTCATGTAAACTTTCAAAGGTTGTAATTTTCATTTTATTTGAGTCTAGAAATGTTGTAAAGAGCCCCCAAACATAATCTATAAATAGCTAACTTAGGCTCTCTACACGTAGGATAAATTAGAAACAAAAACCTAACAGAAAGACTCTTATCAAACGTCTAGAACAATTGTCAGACGTCTAATTTTCCACTTTATGACGTCTAACAAGTGTCTCAGACATCTAACTTCTTATAGTTCTACCTTTAGTTTCTACCTTCATAAACATCAGTCTAAACACTCCTCTATTAGACGTCTATAACCTCATCTAGATGTCTGATGCTTTACCTGGACATCTTCAGACTAACCGTTAGACTAAGCACCTATCTTTGTTCTACAGATAACGGGCAAAAATGTATTTTCAGATGTCTGGACATGCTTCCAGACGTCTACCTTTGGACCATTGCCTATGTATTTTTATGCGTATCTCATTACGAACACAAGATCTTTTGTCAGAAATCATAGTGAAGTCTTTTTTGGTTTCCAAACGTCTAGTGATTCCTACAGACGTCCATAACGACGTCTAATCCTTTAAATCTAGAACCCTGTTTGGATGTGATGAAAATAGGAACGAATCCACCCTGTATTAGACGTCCAATAACCTAATCAGACATCTTATGTGAAAATATCAGACGTCATTCTTTCGATCCAATGAAGTCAGTTTAGGATGGCCTACAGTATTAGACGACCATAATTATAATCAGAAATCCTATAAGACACCTGATCCTAAAATTAGACATCTGATATTGCTGTCAGACTCATCATTACCCTGATTTGTGGTGGATTTCGTCCTAATCTCTTGGGATTTGTCTCCAACGGCTAGGAGAACTCTCCCAAGTGTTCTTGAAGGTTCCAACCTTGCCTATAAATAGACTACAACTCTTCTTAGGCAACACACACCTCTTGAGATTCAATTCCCTTAGAAAAATCACTTGCTCACTACTCTAAGCTTCATCTTGCCCTTGT
The DNA here is from genome assembly GCA_037157565.1 of Thalassia testudinum. NCBI lineage: Eukaryota > Viridiplantae > Streptophyta > Magnoliopsida > Alismatales > Hydrocharitaceae > Thalassia > Thalassia testudinum. Next base: position 49,272,504 of record JAZHRO010000073.1, read on the forward strand.
GTTGAGCCAACACTCTGATCAAAGGGCAAATCCATACTCCCAACTCACTCTGTTCTGCAAATCCTCAGGGATTTCTTTTCATGCTTAGTAGATAAGAAAGTAATTAAAGTATTGGGGTTCTCTATAGGTGTTGTTTTACTTCTTATTTTGTACTTTGGGTATCCAGCCTGTCGGGTCCCCGTCTCTTCATTTTGAAGGGAGAAACATCCATTTAGGGATTGGAGGTGGGATTTGTAATTGAGGTACACTACCCTCATTGAAGTAGTGTGGTTAGTGGATTGATCACCTTGTGATCAAAAATCCTAAGTCAAGGGATTGGCTTAGGTGGTGGTTTTCACCCATCTTGGGTTTCCACCTAAAAATCTAGTGCCATCTTTTGTGATTGAATTTTTTGAATTACAATATAATATAATTTCACTATTCACTCTCCCTCTAATGCAATTTCATTTGGTATTTGTGTAGGTTTTCCGCCTACAGGAGTAACATCCACGGAAAAATCACATGGAGGGGAAAGTCATTTCCACGGGAAGATTGGAGGGGCGATCCACCACTCGACCACCACTCTTCAAAGGGATAAACTACTCTTACTAGAAGCTGAGAATGAAGATGTGGCTTCAAGCCAATGATTTCTCCATTTGGGAGAAATGCGAATCTGCATACATCATTCCTGAGAAATCAGAAACAGGATACACAATGGAGCAAGTTCATCACCTTGGACTGAATGCTAAGGCAATGAACTCACTCTACTGCACACTCAACTCAGAGGAATTCAACCGCATCAGCCAATGCAAAACCTCCCACGAGATCTGGAGAACCTTGGAGGTAACTCACGAAGGTATGTCTAAAGTTAAATCCTCAAAGATAAATTTGTTATCGTAGGAATTCGAAGCCTTTTCTATGAAGGAGAATGAAAGACTTGGGGACATGTACACCCGATTCATGTTAATCGTGAATAGCCTCAAGTCTTTAGGAAAGATATTTATAAAGGGGGAGCTTCGAGGGAAGCTCCTTCGCTCCCTTGGACTCGAGTGGGAGAAAAAGGTAATGGCAATAGAAGAAGCCAACCAAGTAGAGGATCTAGACATGGAAAATCTACTTGGGAATCTCATGGCTTATGAATCAAAAATGGAGCAAAAGAAGAAATCAATCTCATCGAAGCCAAAGAAGAAGACTTTAGCCTTCAAAGCTACTTCGGATGATGAGGTAAGTACTGATGACGAAGAATTAATTTTATTAGCTAAAAAGTTTAAAAAGTTTCTCAGAAATAGAAAAGAGATCAAGGGAAGGAAAAGAGAGGAAGAACCTCTAATTTGCTATAATTGCAAAAAGAGAGGTCACATAAGGAAAGATTGTCCCCTACTCAAAAGGGATGATGAGAAGAAACCCAAGAAGTCTCCAAGCCAAAGGGATTCAAGAAGAAGGCATTTCAAGCAGCGTGGGATGACTCCACCTCCAAAGAAGAAGAGGAGGAGGAAGCAAATGAAGAAACGGCATGCTTGGGATTAATGGCAACAAATGATGCTTCTGAGTCTAAATCTGAGGAACCTGAGGTAAACTCCTATTCTTTAGATGAATTACAAGATGCCTTTGATTCACTATGTGTAGATCTTAAGAAAACAAAAACCCAAAGCAAGGTTTTAAAAGAAGAAAACTTAGAAAATAAGAAATTAATCAATGATCTTGAAAACAAGAATCTAATTCTTACAAAAGAAACCACTGCCTTAAATATGCAAATAAGAAATCTAATAATTGAGAAAGAGTCATTAACAAATGATTTGTATACGGCAATGAGTGAACAAAAATTTCTAGATAGAGAAGAATTACTCGACAAAATCCATGTGCTTGAAAAATCAAACTTCTTTAAAAAGGATGAAAATAGCTTACTTAGAGTAGAGATTAGGGCACTAGAAGATAAACTAGACATAATGAAAATAGAGATAAATCACCTCAAAGAAAAATCAAATCAACTTCTTGAGGACCTAACCAAATTTACAAAAGGGAAAGATAACTTGGACAAGCTCATTGCCCATCAAAAACCTTCCTCAAGTAAATTTGGACTAGGCTTTTATGAACCTAGTCAAAGTGAGCCGAAAAAGGACCCTCCTCTAAATGAGACCATTAACAAATACGCATCTACATTACAATGGATACCGAAAAGACAACTCTCACTTTGTTTTGTACGGATGAAAGGACATCATAATGTCAAAAATTGGATATACAAAATGAAGGATGGACGACTCAAATTAGAAAGACCTATAGAAACACCAAGTCACCAACGAAGATCTTTTGTAGGAGGAAAAAGGTCTACAAGAAACAGGACAAGGAGATCACCGCCACCAAGGAGGCCGATGGGTGATGGACTCCGGATGCTCCAAACATATGACGGGAGACAAGCACCTACTTTTGAACCTCCAACCTACAGATGGAGGAACAGTTACATTTGGCAACAACCACAAGGGCCATATTATTGGCCTTGGTAAAATAGGTAGCCCTCTCTCTCCCATCTCAAATGTTTCTCTAGTTAAAGGATTAAAACATAATCTTTTAAGTGTCAGTCAAATATGTGATAAGGGCTTTAAAGTACTGTTTACTTCAAAAATGTTTGAAATTATGTATGCATTAACCAATGAAGCCCTTCTTAAGGGAACTAGATTTAAAGACATTTATGTCATAGAATTTGATAAAAATAGTACTTATGAATGTCTTATAGCAAATGATGAGTTAAGTATATGGCATAGAAGACTAGGATATATTCATATGAAGTTGGTTCAAAAACTAGCTAAACATGAACTAGTCCGAGGTCTTCCTAAAGGAAAATTTTTAAATGAGCCTATCTGTGATTCATGTAAATTAAGTAAAATTATGAAATCTAATTTTAAAAGCAAAGAAGTTATATCCACATCAAGACCTTTAGAACTACTTCACCTAGATCTGTTTGGACCTACAAAATATGAGAGCCTTAGTGGATACAAATATTGCCTTGTAATTGTAAATGATTTTTCGAGGTTTTCATGGGTCTCCTTCTTGAGATCCAAAGGAGTGTTTTCCATCTTTTCTATTTTTTGTAGGAAAGTTCAAACTGAAAAGGGCTACCAAATCACTCGTATCTGTAGTGATCATGGGGGCGAGTTTGAAAATTCCTTGTTTGATGATTTTTGTCAAGAGCATGGTATTGCTCATGAGTTTTCTTTTCCCTGAACACCTCAACAAAATGGGGTGGTTGAGAGAAAGAACCGTACTCTTCAAGAGTGTGCTCGAACATTGCTCATAGACTCAGGGTCACCGAAGTACTTTTGGGCTGAGGCAGTTAACACGGCTTGTTACGTGTTAAATCGCACCTTAATTCGATCCGGGTTGCGAAAAACTTGTTTTGAACTATACTATGGGAAAATACACAAAATTAGTTATTTTAAAGTTTTTAGATGTCGATGTTTTGTTGTGAATACCTGCTCTAATTTAGATAAATTTGATGCCAAAGGTGAAGAAGCCATCTTTATTGGTTATTCCTTACATAGTAAGGCATATCGGGTCTTTAACAAGACCACATTAATAGTGGAGGAAACCCTCCATGTTTCCTTCGATGAATCTCCTCACTCTTCCTCCATTGACCAAGTCAATATGGAAGATGAAGATGATTCTACTATTGATGTGTCTAACATTCCAAACTCCAATATCCATAATCTTCCAAAAGATTGGATATATCAAAGGGATCATCCCAAAAGCCAAGTCATTGGAAGTGTTTCCGATGGCGTTAAAACCTGAACTCGTTTGAGTTGCTCTTTTGGTCTCTCTGCCTTTGTATCTCAAGTTGAACCCAAGAGTGTCGAGGAAGCGTGCTCCGAAGAACCTTGGATGATGGCCATGCAGGAGGAACTCAACCAATTCCAAAGGAATGAAGTCTGGGATCTAGTACCTAAGCCTAAAGGGCAAACGGTAATAGGTACCAAATGGGTATTCCGGAACAAGTTGAATGAATCAGGTATAGTCATTCGGAACAAGGCTCGGCTGGTAGCACAAGGGTACAACCAAGAAGAAGGAATTGATTTTGATGAGACCTACGCTCCCGTAGCTTGACTCGAATCGATTCGCATGCTTCTTGCTTATGCTGCCTTTCTTGGCTTTAAACTCTTTCAAATGGACGTTAAGAGCGTGTTTCTTAACGGATTCATTAAGGAGGAAGTTTTTGTAAAACAACCTCCTGGTTTTGAGTCTCATGATAAGCCTCATTTTGTCTATAAATTAAACAAGGCACTATATGGTCTGAAGCAAGCTCCTAGAGCTTGGTATGAAAGGCTCACAGACTACTTTTTAAATGCAAAATTCTCTATAGGGGAAGCTGATTCCACATTATTCATTAAAAGAAAAGGAAAAGACATTTTATTAGTTCAAATATATGTAGATGATATTATATTTGGTGCTACTAATGAATCTATGTGTAGAAAGCTTTCAGGAATTATGCAGGAAGAATTTGAAATGAGTTTGATGGGTGAACTCAAGTTTTTCTTGGGTTTGAAAATCACTCAACTCGAAATTGGAACCTTTGTGTGTCAATCAAAATACACAAAGGAGATGCTGAAAAAAATTGAAATGACCAAAAGTAAAGGGAAGAACACTCCTATGAGTGTCACAACTTCCCTAGATTTGGACGAATTAGGTACACCCATAGATCAAAAGCTCTATTGTAGCATGATTGGATCTTTACTGTATTTAACTTCCAGTAGACCTGATATTTTGCTTAGTACCTACTTATGCGCTAGGTTTTAATCAAACCCTAAACAATCACACCTAAATGCTGTAAAATGCATATTTAGATATCTAGTTGACACATCTGATTATGCCTTATTCTACCCTAGGAGTCCACAATTCAACTTAGTTACATATAGCGATGCAGACTACGCAGGTAGCCGCACCGATAGGAAGAGTACTAGTAGGACGTGCCAATTCTTGGGTGAATCACTAATCTCTTAGTTCTCAACGAAACAATCTAGTGTAGCCCTATCAACTACGGAAGTTGAATACATAGCCGCTGCACTAGCATGTTCCCAAGTGCTTTGAATGAAAAATACTTTGAAGGATTTTTTTTTTTTGAAACAGAAAGGAGAGCTATCGTCCTGCGATAGCAGTCCGAAGCAGTATATTATGTGCAAAGCAAAGGAGATTACAAAAAGGACCCCCAAGAATGTATGAGGGACCAGCATTCTCTTACAATATTCTCACAACATACTAGCCTCTCCTGAAAAAGTCTCTCATTCCTTGCCTTCCATACACACCAAAAAGTAGCAGCCATGTGGACATGTGGTTTCCCTCTCACCTCAAAACCATGCCAAATAGAATCCCACTCTGGTAATGGCTCCTGAAAAATTTTTCTCTAGATGACATCAGTGACAAGGCAAGAGAAGAGGTGATTTACATTATCAGTGCTCATCTCACATAAAAAACACACATGATGATCAATACCCAATTTTCTGTGGCGTAGATCACTTGTGATTAACCCATCTCTCCTGCACAGCCAAAGGAAAATTTGTGCCTTGAGAGGAATTTTTAACAACCATATCTTCCTGTCAATGGAATCATGTCTCCATCCCTCTTCAAAATTTAACATTCTGTTATAGCCAGATTGGACATTATAGATCCCCTCCCATAGATATCTGTCCTCCATTCCAAGCCTAGGTCTGAAACTTTTAAGGTCTGATAAAAGCCTTCTCTTTTCTTCCCATAACCGGGTAGCTCTTCTGCTATTGCTGGACTCCACATCATCCAGATTCCAACTGCTGTTGCTGCAGGACCAGATCTTGCTGACCGTAGCATCCTTGTCAGCTGCTGCAGCAAAAGCTCTCGGATAGAGCTCCTTGAAGACCCCCATTTCAGACCATTCCTCCTTCCAGAATCTGAAAGACCTGCCATCTCCAAGTGATGGTTGCAGTAGATGGAAGTGATCAGCCAAAGCCTTAGTTATAGATTTCTAGAAAGGTGATGGACAGTTGGGCTGAAGTCTGGATAACCTGTTGTTGGAAGCTCCATATCTATCTCTGATCATAGCAGACCACGGTTTCAGATCACCTTGCAGCAGCTTAACAGCCCATTTGAGCAGTAAGGCATCATTAAACTACTGCAAGGATTTGATCCCAAGACCACCCATCTCCTTAGGATAGCAGATTTGATCCCATTTGAGAGGCTGCAAGAAGCTGCCCTTATGTCTAGCTCCCTTCCAAAAGAATCTCTTCCTCATCACATCCAATCTTTTTTAAATGGATCTTGGTGCTTTGAAAATGGAGTAGAAGACAGGGATGGATGTGATCACCGAATTGAGTAAGATAAGCCTTCCACCTCTGGATAAGAACCTGCTATGCCAACCATCAAGTTTCATAGAGATCTTGTCAAAAAGGCAATTCCAATCACCTCTCTTCAACCTGGAAAACCCCAAAGGCAGCCCAAGATATCTGATAGGAAGACTGATGCGGGGAGTCATCAGGATGGCTGCTAAGGCTTCTTGCTCCTCCTTAGATAAACCAAAGCAAACCAAACCAGACTTGTCCCTATTTAACCTCAGTCCAGAAAGCTCACCAAAGATATCAACCAAATGATGCAGAGCCAACGCTCCATCCCTGGTTCCTTCAACCAAAAGGACAGTATCATCTGCATACTGAAGAATGGGAGCCAGACTATTCCTACAAGATAGTGAATATCCTCTGACAAAACCCGCTTCAGAAAGCTTACAAGCAAACCAAGCTAAATTGTCAACTACCAAATTAAAAATTAAAGGGGCCAGGGGACATCCTTGCCTAATGCCACATTGAGGCTGGATCCATGCACCACAGGGTTTCCCATTTATTAGAGGGGTAATGGAGGCAGTGGTAATACATCTCTTAACCCAAGCTATCCAAGTAGAGGGAAAGCCCCTTCTTTTAAGCACATCCCATAAATAAGGCCAACTGATTGAATCATAAGCCTTACGAAAGTCAACCTTCCATAGGAAGGCCTTGCATCTTCTCTTATGCCAGCCACAAACCATCTCTTGGGCCAAGACAAAAGATTCTTGTAGGGATCTACCCAGGAGGAAAGCAGACTGAGCAGGATGGATCAAATCTTGCAATACAGGCCTCAACCTATTAGCCAGGACCTTGCCAATCACCAAATTCAGGGAGTTAGAAAGGGCATTGGGTCTAAATTCCTGGAAGGATTCAGCACCTGGGGTTTTTGCAAAAGAAACATATAAGATCTATTAATTCTTTCAAAGCCAAAATTTCCACTTTGGAATTCTCTAATTACTCCCATAACCTCTGAGCCCACAATGTCCCACAGTTCTTTGTAGAAGAACACCTGGATTCCATCAGGATTAGGCGATCCTTCGCAGTCGAGGTCTTTAATAGCCTTCAATACTTCAGCTTCAGATATAAGTTCAATCAGGTTGGACCCCTGAGACTCATTAATCATGGGCAAATCATTTGCTTTCATTTTCCAGTTGCCCCTACCTGCAGCTCTTGAAGATTCCTTGAAGAATCTGACGGCCTCAGCTCTGATATCAGATAAGGAGGTAATTCTCTACCCCTCTATAACCATTGACGAGATCAGATTTGTTCTCCTCCTAGAGCTAGCAGCCAAATGAAAGAATTTGGTGTTTGCATCCCCCTCACTTAGCCATAGCTGTCTAGATCGCTCCCTCCAATCCATCTCCAATTTCAGGTCTTCTTCAATTACCACCCCCTGCCATCTTCTTCTATCAGCAAGATCCAGTTCAGATAGATGATCCACAGCTTCCTTGGTATCCAGTTCTTGAATTTTCAGCAAGGCCTCATGATGCTTCTGATGTCTGAGAATTGAGACAATATCTCCATACTCCTTTAGCATGCCTTTCAAAGCCATAAGCTTAGAAGCCAGTCTGGAGGTGGCCATGCCTTCACCTTGCTGTGACCTCCACCAGCTGGCAAGCATGTCTCTGAACCCTGTTTCCCTCAGCCAAGATCTCCTAAATTTAAAGTAGGATCCAGCCACCACCTGCTCACCCTTGTCCCACACCAAGGGCGTATGGTCAGAAAATGGACGTTCAAGACCACACATAAATGACATCTGGAAGAGATCCAACAGATTAGCATTCCCAAAAAATCTGTCAATCTTGGACATGAGCCCATTGCCATTCCTCCAAGTGAATTCAGCCCCTAATGAGGGAAATTCGCACATCCCCAAGGCCTGGACCACCAACTGAAATCCTGTGGAGGAGCTGTCGACCACCCCATTAGGTCTGTCACTCCCCACTAAAGTACAATTAAAGTCACCTCCAACAAGCCAAACCCCCCCACCTACAAATTCTGCAGCCAGATTCTAGTCCTCCCACAGTTCCTGCCTCCTGTTAGGATCGTTTGGCCCATAGACACCTGTCACATAGAAGACACTGTCCCCTTGGCCTCTTGTGAATCTATAGGTCAGAAGGTGCCTAGCCATAGAAGCCTCCTATAAGCACAGCATCTGCTTCTTCCACCAAATGGCAATTTCCCCAGATCTGCCATTGGAATTGACCACCACAAGGTCATTTGCAGATCCTGCCCTCATCTTTTCCCATGCCCTATTAGACGCACAATCAATGTGTGTCTCCTGAAGGATGGCACAGTCGATTTCCCATTCACGCAGATATCTAAGTAGAGACCCCCTCCTACTTCTATCACGCAGCCCACAAACATTCCAACTCAGGACCTTCATTTGGGAATCAGGTCTATCCCCTTCCTAGCTGCAGAATCCTACTAACCTTCATCACAGATGCAACGACTGATTCATCAACCTTTCGTGTGGGAGTGTGCCTTCTTAGCCTCAGCTTATAGGGAGGTTTCCCACTCCTAGCAGTAGAAGGAGTCTTACTTTGAAGGATTTTAACTTGATATTTAATAAGATAAAAATATTATGTGACAATACTAGTACTATCAACCTCTCGAAAAATCCTGTACATCACTCTCGCACAAAACATATTGATGTTCGACATCACTTTTTGAGAGATAATGTACTTAAGGTAGAAATCGAGGTTAAATTTATTTGTACTGAATTGCAATTGGCTGATATTTTCACTAAACCTTTGAATTATGATCATTTTAATTATATATGTAGAAAACTAGGCATATGTAAGTTAAGTGATATTTGAAGAATTTAGTGACTTAATGGAACTTCCTTTGTCATGAGCATAGATGGAGCCTTGACTTTACTAAGTTAAAAGCCTTCATTCTTAGTTCAAACATCAAAATGCACATTCTGTGCAATATCAGACGTCTAATTAAACTATCAGACGTCTTATACATAAAAATTCGTCGTCTGAAGATCTGGGACAGATGATGATTTTATATCTCGAAAGAGCTGATAAAAGAGTTATTTCAGACATCCGTCATTATTCACAGACGTCTAGGTCGTCATCCAGATGTGTTGACAGACGTCTATCTGTGAGTCAGAACATGTATTATGAGTCAGATGTCTGATGCTGTGGTTAGACATCGTATAGGTCATCTGAAAATGAAATCAGATGACCCTGTAACTTTAGAGTAAAATCCAGGAAGGTCTGTCTGCAGAAATCAGACGTCTAATTTTAGATTTAGACGTCTTGTATGTCGTCTGATACAGAAATCAGACGACAACCTGGAGAATTAATCATTTTCCAGGAAGGGATGCCTGTAGAAATCAGACGTCTAATTTTTAAATCAGTTGTCTTGTATATCGTCTGATGGTTTAAACAGACGACACCATCAAAAGGGTTAAAATCCCAAAAATCCAATCCCGACATCTGACAATGTCTCCAGATGTCTGACAACGTCTCCAGACGTTTGATCTGGGAAAAATCTGTAGTTCACATCTGTTCTCTGGATTGTTTGGAATACAAATCTCCCCAACTTCAAGGGGAGACTTGCTCTAAGACCTAGGGATAAAACATCCCCTTCGTAAGGTCCCACTCCCCTCTCTCAAATCCCTACAGCTCTCCCTCCCACCCGACGGCCCACAGCTGCAGTTGGCAACCTTCCTCTCGCCACCAGACGACGGTCGCACCTCCTCAACAACTGGCAGAGCTGCTGCTCCCCTGTGCGCATCCTCTCAGTTTCTCGACTGCACATCTGGAGGTCTCCCCCCCTCCCGTGGGTATTCTCTCTCAACTTTTAGGGCATCTCCACGTTTTTTGCCCATGATTACCTTTGCCCTAGCTGCATCTTGTTCTCCTTCTTGATCCACTCGGCTTACTTGCGTATTTCGTGGCATTGTTAGCCCTAGAACCTAAACCCTCGGTCAAACGCTCTTGGAGAATAAAAGTTCTATGGCAAGGGTATTACCTCACGAGATTCAAGCTGACATTTTAGTGGCTTGAATCCAAAGGTATATTGCCACAACTTCATGGCAGGTTGTATTGCCTCAAGGCATACTGCCACACGTTTTTATCAATGATGATTGCATATCTATTGATTGAATCTGTGTTGTTGAAGTCTATTGGTTGAATGTTTTTGTATGGATGTTTTTGCAGGTATTCAATCCTCAAAACACCACCCTTTTCTTCCAAAACCTAACCACCCATTCCACCAAATATGCCTCCCCGTAGGAAGCAAGCTGAGGGCTCTTCCACCTCCTCTTCCACCTATTTAGCAGATCAGCTGCAGGGCGACGTCGCTTGGTAGCAATTTCGTCGCTTCGCGAATGCCAAAGTTAAATGCCCTCATTTTATTGTTTGGAATGATTTTGCTCATTTAAACCTTCAGGAACACTTCGAAACTCTCCATCTCTTCCAATATTTTGACCGTCAGTTCCACTCTGGCATTGGAACTATTGGCGTGTTCCCTGATCTTTGCCATTTCTTTTACGCCAACATCGTTGAGGACTACAGCAACGATGAACTTGAACTCCATACCCGCTTATTTGGTCGCAAAATCCACATCACATCCGAAACTATTTCCGACCTTCTAGCCATCCCCAATGAGGGGAATGACTTCAATGACATTCTGAGGCAATACGACTTAGAAGTCATCAATCAAGAGTTAGTCCTCCCTGAAAAATATGTTGAAAATCTTGGCAACCTACCTTGTAAAAACCTCAAACCCCTTCCACTTCTACTCTCTCGCATTTTTGGGTGGGACCTCCTAAACAAATCGAGAGGTTTTGATTACATCTCGCGCCAACACAAGGCGCTCCTTTTTGCAGTCGTCTGTCATATTCCCTTCAATTATTGCCGCCTCATTGTTCACGTTATGAATGAAGACCATGGGGCATCACTTCTATTTGGGTCTATTCTATCCAAAAAATTTTCAACCCATCGGATTTCCATAACTGATCAGGCTGTTGACATGAAGATTGAGCCTTACAACCGAGCCACAGCTGCCAAGATGCATATACTTAGGGAGCATCTTGAGCCCGCCAGCAAGCCCATTGATGAAGAGCCCCTTCCACCCTTTCCTGATTTACATGAAGCACGACCCCTTCAAATAGAAGCTCCCTACTCAAGCTTTGAAGAAGCATGGGATCTGACCATAGATCCCTCTCCTCTGGCATCTCCCTCCTGCTGCGTCGAACTGGTGAGATGTACACCTACATGGGAAGCATGCGCCACGACATCGACGAACTTAGATCAAACGTTCAAAATTTGCAGATGGACACGGACCTGCTCATCGCCGCCACCGCCAAGATCAAGAAGAATAGTTTAGTTCTATTTTTCTTTCTTCCAGGTTTGTATTACGGGGCCTTGACCCCATACTTAATATTTTTGGGAACAATAGCTAGTCCGTGCTGAAATGTTTCTATTCCTAATCAATTTTCTTTAATGCTTTGTCACCTTTTAAGCATGCAATTTTATTAATGCACTCCATTTTGTAGATGTCACTCTTGTAGTTTGCATTTCAACTCCCTTTCAGTACCCTTCATGATGATATTCAAAAAGGGGGAGAAGAACGTAGGTAAGAACCTAGGGAATAACATAAAAACAAAAAAACATCTCATAGACTACTAAGTACAACTTTAAGGGGGAGAAAATAAGAACCTACAGCTATATTTTGAAAATCATCAAAAAGGGGGAGATTGTTGGTTCAACAACTCATATATAATATTTTGATGATTTTACAAAATGAAGAAAATGAAATAAAAAATAAGCGTAGCATATTGTTTCTCTCTGTAATAACATAATTGCAGGTTTCATAAAGTTTTCCAAGATGGGAGATTAAAAGCGTGAAGACAAGTAGCATAAGTATTAGGTCATAAGCTTTTTCATGTAAACTTTCAAAGATTGTAATTTTCATTTTATTTGAGTCTAGAAATATTCTAAAGAGCCCCCAAACATAACCTATAAATAGCTAACTTAGGCTCTCTACACTTAGGATAAATTAGAAACAAAAACCTAACACAAAGACTCTTATCAGACGTCTAGAATAATTGTCAGACGTCTAATTTTCCACTTTATGACGTCTGACAAGTGTCTCAGACATCTAACTTCCTATAGTTCTGCCTTTAGTTTCTACCTTCATAAACATCAGTCGAAGCACTCCTCTATTAGACGTCTATAACCTCATTCAGATGTCTGATGCTTTACCTAGACATTTTCAGACTAATCGTTAGACTAAGCACCTATCTTTGTTCTACAGATAACGAGCAAAAATGTATTTTCAGATGTCTGAACATGCTTCTAGACGTCTACCTTTGGACCATTGCCTATGTATTTCTATGCGTATCTTATTACGAACACAAGATCTTTTGTCAGAAATCGTAGCGAAGTCTTTTTTAGTTTCCAAACGTTTGGTGATTCCTTCATATGTCCATAACGACGTTTGATCCTTTAAATCTAGAACCTGTTTGGATCTGATGAAAACAGGAATGAATCCACCCTTTATTAGACATCCAATAACCTAATCAGACGTCTTATGTGAAAATATCAGACGTCATTCTTTCGATCCAATGTAGTCAGTTCAGGATGGCCTACAGTATTAGACGACCATAATTATAATCAGACGTCCTATAAGATGTCTGATCCTAAAATTAGATGTCTAATATTGCTGTCAGACTCATCGTTACCCTGATTTGTGGTGGATTTCGTCCTAATCTCTTGGGATTTGTCTCCAACGGCTAGGAGAACTCTCCCAAGTGTTCTTGAAGGTTCCAACCTTGCCTATAAATAGACTACAACTCCTCTTAGGCAACACACACCTCTTGAGATTCAATTCCCTTAGAAAAATCACTTGCTCACTACTCTAAGCTTCATCTTGCCCTTGTGTTGAGCCAACACTCTAATCAAAGGGCAAATCCATACTCCCAACTCACTCCGTTCTGCAAATCCTCAGGGAGTTCTTTTCATTCTTAGTAGATAAGAAAGTAATTAAAGTATTGGAGTTCTCTATAGGTGTTGTTTTACTTCTTATTTTTGTACTTTAGGTATCCAGCATGTCAGGTCCCCGTCTCTTCATTTTGAAGGGAGAAACCTTCATTTAGGGATTGGAGGTGGGATTTGTAATTGAGGTACACTACCCTCATTTAAGTAGTATGGTTAGTGGATTGATCACCTTGTGATCGAAAATCCTAAGTCAAGGGATTGGCTTAGGTGGTGGTTTTCACCCATCTTGGGTTTCCACTTAAAAATCTGGTGCCATCTTTTGTGATTGAATTTTTTGAATTACAATATAATATAATTTCACTATTCACCCCCCTCTAGTGCAATTTCAATAAGGACTGATTCGCTCTTCGGAGCCCAGATTGAGATTGTTCACGATTAACCTGCTTATACTAGTCCATCCGATGTCTAGCTAGGGGAGTGGCATCAAACGACTACGGCTGGGGGTTATACTAGGAACCAAAGGTGTAAGCCAAAGGAAGAACCTTCTCCCTAGTCCCTCCTTCTAATTGGTTGGATTGACTGGATACAAGTAGAGTAAATCGTCTATAATCTTAAGACAGATTCTGAGAGTCTATAGACCTTTAGGCTACCCAACCTAAGGACAAGCTTGTATTTTTTGTGCTGCAAGGTCCCTTCTCTTCCCTGTCCTTCCGACTTCCTTCCAGTGTATGCTTGGAAGGAGGTCATTGAACCCTCGTTTGGAAGGACCTATTGACCATTCCTGGAGGTGGAGGTTGAGTTATAGCCAAGTAGACCCCATGGCTGATCAACAACCACCTCCTCCACCCCCGAACCAATAGGAGCTAATTTAGAGGCAGTTGGAAGAATTGTTGTAGATGCAACAATGGTTCCAACGAATGAATGGTCAGGGCACTCGACCCTTGAAGGATTTTTATGATCCTTCAAATTATGAGGATCATCCCGGCATTGTGATCCCCGCCGATGATGTTGAGCTCAAGCCCCAGGTTTTGAGTCTAATTAAACACTCTCATGGGCTTGGCTCAGAGGACCCATTCCAACATTTGGAGGACCTGATCACTTTGGTTCAGACCACCAAATCGCGGAATGTGGTTGACGAATAGATGCTTATGAGGCTTTTTCCCCATTCACTTAGGGATAAGGCCACACATTGGTATTGTACCATTGGAAGACTGATTGCTACCTAGACAACTTTGAAATCAGCCTTCCTAAAGAAATTCTTCCCAATTGGGCGGCCTAATGTGTTGGGATTGGCAATTACTACTTTTTCCCAGTGGTAGGGGGAACCATTTCATGGGGCCTGGAGCGATTCTAGGATCTGTTGCGGAAGTGCCCACACCACGAGGTGCCTAAATGACAACTTGTGTAGATTTTTTATCACGAGTTGAATGATCAACTCCGTAATAATGTGGATGCTTCTTGCGGAGGTAATTTCCTCAAGAAAGATGCAGATAACGCATATGATTTGTTTCAGGAAATGAGCGAAAACTCTTTAAACCACGCCTCCATGGAAACCTTCAACCAATCCCAATAAACTAGATCAAATGCCAATGAGGTCCAAGATTCTCATACATTTGATATGGAATTGATTTGCAATAATGGTTGCTAAACGAATGGAAGAGTGGATGTTCGAAAACTCTAATTTTTCTAGATCCACTCAATCCCAGGGCTCGGGATTCCATTCTTCGCAAGCTCCTATGGGAAGGGAGTTTATGAACCAGCTGGAGTCAGCTCAACCTTCGGGCCAACTCTTCTCGGAACCTTATGGGTTCCAATCTGGGACCTTTAATTCCAGTTTTTCTGATCCTTCTTCATCCTCATCTTATAAGGATGTTCATGCTGTGCAGGAGAATGTTAGGTCCAACCCTTACTTGAATTCCTACAATCCTGGTTGGAAAAATCACTACAACTTCTCTTGGAAAGATCAGGGGCAGCAGACCCAATATCGACCCAACAACTATATACCGCAAAAACCAATGGGTCAGGGTCATATATACACTCAGTTGCCCTCAAATCAGGTTAATCAGTCCATGTGGAATGCTCAACAACCTGCCAAGTAGGCTGATTTAAACCTGAAGATGGTAGAAATGCAAGGGTCAATGCTCCAGCTCATGCAACAAATGAAACTTTGCTGGACATGTTGCAATCCGAACTTGGTGCAAACAACTGATAGCTCGAATCTCTACCATCACAACTTGTACCAATGTACAGAACCGAGGCATTGGGCCTCAAGGGTTTGGTAATGATGGGGAGTCACATGCTCAAGCTCATGCTATCTATCAGGCTACCCCAGCCCCTCCTGGAGTGAACCAAGTTCCTACCATAATTAGTCGAAAGCCTCCTGTTTTGCCCAACCCTCCCCAAGGCACTAACCAACAGCATTTTGCCACGGTAAATACCATCACTTTGAGGAGTGGTAGTAGACACAAGGGACCTACCCAACCCCTTGGCAACACCATTAGGCCCTGTAGTAAGAATTCTATACTCCCAACTAAGAATGTGATCAACAAAACATCAGAGTCTGATTTGGGAGTATGTTGTTATTGTTTGGGCAAATAGAAAAAGTCAGAGGAGAAATTGAAGGAAAGGATGTCCTTACTTCAGGCTTTCAAATTAACAATCATTTCACTCCTTGCAGCTATCGGATCAATCCCCACCTACGGCATAGGTTTACTGAATTCATATAAAGCAAAGCATAGAGCTAAATTTGAAAACATTAGGAGAGTAGTCTTGTCTAATAACACAAGCACACTGATCTTAAACAAGCTACCTCCTAAGAAGCAGGACCCAGAAGCCCTGCTGATTTCCTACACAATAGGAAACATCACTTCTGATCAGGCCCTCCTCGACTTGGGCGCTTCCATTAATGTGATCCCCACCTCACTGCACATGGAATTGGGTGTAGGCTACCTGAAACACACTGACATAACCTTGTAGTTAACTGATAGATCCATTACAAAACCAAGGGGTATTTTGGAGGATGATTTAGTCAAGGTTAATGATTTACATTGCCTTGCTGATTTCATGGTCTTGGACATGGAAGCACCAAAACAGCTCAACCACACCCCAATTCTTTTGGGAAGACCTTTCTTGGCTACCGCCAAGACAAGGATTGCTTATGAATCAGGAAATATAGAAATGACCTCTGGGAATGAAACAAATAGATTTAATATTTTTGAGGTCTCAAAGAAGGATAAAATTAAGTGTGGTTTGATGGAGGAGCTTGATAGAATAGAGGAGGTAATGGCCATACATACCTTAGGCAACCTTTTAAGGACCAACTCAACCCAAACATAGGAAGAAAATCACATGGTTGCAGGGATAATTGAGGACAATAAAGACATACATCAAATTGTGGCAACCCGGGATGAGGAAGATATTCATGAATTTGGAAATTTGCTGGATGATTCACATGATCAAGTTAAAACCCAACAATGTCCTCATCTTGAATTTTTAGAGTTTGAGGTTCAACTTTTGGGTGGGAATCATGAGGATCAGGATGGTTGGATTAAGCACCCAGATTGTGAGGATGAAATTGATTTTTGGGGAGAAACTCTTGAAATGTTAGGTATTCTAGAGTACTCACAAACCCTCAACACATCACAAAACCCTCATCGTTCTTGTTCACCCAACCATTGCACAACTACTATATCCACCCACACCTCCTCTGTACTGAATCAACAAAACTCCTATTGGAGATCATTTGGGATCTCCTTACACCAGCAGCTTGCCACTTTCATTGATCATCTCTTTGGCATGCCCATTTTTACTCTCCGGGACCCATATCTAAGGGCCTGGAAACTGTGTTATTGCAATCTCAATGTTAGTTATTTTTAATTGAGGACCTCGCCTAGCTAAAGGCACTATACTTAGCATGTATAAAGGTTGTTTTGAGCTAACCAGAATCTCACGGAAACCAAGTGATATTCTTCCTTTTCTACTTTCCTGCATGCCTTCATTTTAACAATGAGGACATTGCATTATCTAAACATGGGGGGGTGGATATCTTATGAAATAATATTTTTGTCAGTCGTAATAATAATTTCCTGTTATTTTATTTAAAAAAAGAAGTAGGAGAAGAGAACTTAGGCATTAGGAGTTGCAAACTCTAGGAATTGATACTTTGGGACTTAAATACTTAGACTCTTCAGGTCTTCAGACTTAATTAGATTGGGTGTCCACTCGAATGTGGACTTAGTCTTGAGTCCTCGCCAAGTAATTTTACTTTAATTTGGTGAATAAATTGGGATGATAAGTATACGACTTATCAACCTGCCCTCTGATTTGAGGGGATTTTAAGTTAAGCATCTACACACTATTTGCACTGACTCACTTTCTGGCAATTTTTACGGAAATTGGGTAGCTAATGAACTATCTAAGGTAGCATGGCCAATAAGTTGTCGGTGGTAATAGCTAATCGACCGGTTGTCCAGAGCCCAGCCACACGACCATTCTCTTCATACTGCCTTTAGGTAAATCTTAGATCAGGGAAACCACCTACTTAGGAAAAAGAAAAAAAGAAAAAAAAAGGTACCCAAAAAGAAAAAAAAGGAAAAAAAGGAGAAAATAAAAAAAATAAAAAAATAAAACTACACTTCACCGCATGAGTATGGCTGGCAAGTTGTCGTGGGTAACAGCCCATTGCCCAGTTGTCTAGAGCCCAGCTCAAAAAAATGCACAAATAATTCGCAAAATACTTAGGGAAGAAGCGGAGAAGTACAATAAACTGGGGAGATATATACTGGGTTCGCCCATGTATTGACCCCATAAAAAATAAAGTAGAGAGAAAGCTATCGTTCGAAAAGATAAACCTTTAAGCAAAAACTTTTAAAGTCACCTAGGGTTGTAGAAACCCAAAGTTCGTTTTAACAGCCGCCTTTTGAGTCTTTCACTCTTTTCACTAGATGCTTCACACTTAGAGTCCTTTTCGAGTGTTGGGCCGGTTGGGTAGCCGTAAAAAGTTATCTTGAAACTCTTAAACTCTAAAAGTCCAAAAAAATTAGAAAAGAAGAAAAACAAAAAAATGTATCTTCCCTTTTCAAATAAGGCAAGGACTTGGGTAGTCCTTATTCTGGCTGACACCTGGGTACTGTTGAGTTTTCGTATTTTAGGACCTTAGTTGAGATTTTCTATTATTAATAAATGACTTAGGCCTAAGCGATCGAGTCATAATTCTATTTTTATATATTACATGTAGTTTAATTTTGGTAGGGACTAGCAAAAGATAGGCATGGGGGTATGATGTAGACACATTTAATTAGGTTAAAATGCTTATTCATACATGTTCCTTAGCTTAGATTTGCATTTCATGTTATAAATATTGCATAGCATGCATCATCCTGCATTTTCAGTAGTTGTGTATATTTTAGGTTAATTACGTCTTTTTTATGGCCAGGAGGGAAGGAGATTTATTTCAGGGTCTAAGATTGACAATTCGAATGTACGGATCTGATCAGGATGATGATCGAAGTCCAACACCTCCAAAATTGTCTTAATCGGAATCCTACATCACCTTATGCGATCCGAGGAAGATCAACGGCCAAGAGGACAATGCGACATCTTTACAGGCTCTGGATGAAAAATTCGACCGTATGGATGGATCCGGAGTGACGATCACAGTTCGACAGCGTGAAAATCACCTCGAGCCAAGCACCGTGGCACCCTCTGCAATAGAAAGAAGATGGATGGCCCAGATGGCACCACATGGTGCCATCTAGACCGCCCTACATGAACCACAGCCTCCCCAGCTTCACTCATGGAGTGATCCCAGTCGTTGGATCTCAACCTAAGGGCTAAGGGGCGCTCTACATCGCTCGGCCTCAAGCATCTCAAGGAAGGCTCCATCACGACCATTGGATCTTCATCCAACGATTGAGATGCGTGACCGCATCGCCCTCCACACGACAATCCACCTCTTTGGCCAAACGGTGAAGCACCCATTTCGCAAAGCAAATGCGCGGGTTTGAGACCTGCAGACCCCCCACCCCAAATTAGCAATTGGGGCACACCAGCCAGCCCACGCGCACAAATGCATGCGCACTAGCCTGCGAACTCACACCGCAGTGCTAACGCAGCGTGACCAACGCGCATCAGCGCAACGGCAGCATGCGCGCACGTGTGACATGGCGCGTGATGGGCGCATAGCATAGTAGTAGTAGGCGTGAGTTGGTGCGGACCTTCAACGACAGCCTGGGCGGGCCTTTAGTGACACTTGCAGCCGTCACTAATTGCCTGTATGCGTGAGGACAGCTGCGAGCATGAGCAGTGGTGGCGTGATCTTCAGCGACAACTGCAGGGGTCTTTAGTGACGCTTGCAACTGTCACTACAACACTTTACATGAATTTCATCCTCTTCCCTCCACTATAAAAGGACCCCTACGCCTCCATTCTTCACCATCTCTACCTACTCTACTCCCACCTACTCCTAAGCTCTAGTAGCCTACCAAAGCTCCATTAGAGCTTACTCTTAAGCTCCAAAGGCTTCTTATTAGTGTAATATTCCTATTTCCCACCAAATATTCATCCTTCATCCCACCACCTTCATAGGTTGCCTTGGAGCCATCCTCCTACCTCCATTCTGGTAGAATATCGCCTCCGTCTCCTCACCTCCATTCCAGAGCCTCGGTGAAGCATTCCTCTACCCGACGTCCTCTGACATCTCACCATCGTCCCACATCTCACCTCCTTCATCCAAGCTTCCGCCAGGCGCTGTCGTCTCACCGAACAGCTGATTCAAGATATTTCTTCTCACCCCTATCTCTTTTATGCTTTCGTAGATTATTGCAATAAACATTAGAGTGACATATCATATTTTTTCCATCTCATTTTGTGAACTTATTTATCTTGCTTGTCTTTTTATTTCAAAAACACAAAAAATAACAAAATCTCAAAATACCAAAAAGAAACAAAACGAAGCACAGTTTTCAAACAAAGTAAACGTCGCCTCCTTATGTTCGACCTGGGACTCCCTTGGAGTTTTGGTTATAAATTATATTTGATAGACACATTTTATGAGCAGGGATGACAGGTTCTACAAACCTTGATTTTAATTCGCGAAACACAACTTATCAGTGCTCGTTAGTGGATTCATGAGTCATACCAGGAGAAACACGTAAGTTTCTTAAACTCAAAAATATTTGTAACTTTCTATATATATATTATAATAATTCTTTTTAATACACGTAGGAGCAAATGGTACAGTTAATATATCTCTCCACTAACGAGATGTTTGACAGTGTCCACCAGCCTTTGTAGCTAGAGGATGCATTTAAGAGACTGATGACACTAGACCACGGTGGTTTTCTTCGTAATGCAGGGAGTGCACATACGTTATCTATCTGGTATGGGAGGCAAGGTGCCGTCTCATCTAGTGTCTCGATCAGTTGCATCAAAAAATCGACACACTACAGAGACGAGAGGAAGAGAGGGAGAAGAGAGAGACATATATGAAGAGTCAGATGGATGCCATGCAATCACAAATGAATAAGACAGATAGTAAGATTGAGAAGCTTCTAACCCTTCTTCTGAAGAAGGGTTAGTCAGAGCATCCGTCTTCATCAGATCCCAACATCCACAGATGAGATGACAACGACGACATCGGTGGAGCTGGTGGCATTAGGGTAGCTGCCTAGTAATATTTATACATTTTCTTCTCTTATGTTTTTCATGTAAATATTTTATTTTCATTTTATGTAAATTTTTCATTTTCAAACTTTTTATGTACTAGACTTTTTATATTTATGCAATATAAACTTCTCTTCATTAGTAAGTCTTTTAAGTATATTAAGTATGTAGTTCCATCATTTTTTAATTTCTCATTAAAAAAAATTTGTAAGTTCTTTAAAAAAAAAATTCCATACATTTGCTGTCAGTTAGTTAATTAACCGATGACTTATAAATGACGAGAAAAGTATTTTTCCTGTCGCTTTCTAGAATAACCGACGGCGATAATATCTTCCAAACTACCATGTCACATATTTTTCGTCGCTTATAAGTAAATTGACAGCAAAAATATTTTTGCCGTGACATATATACTGTCAGTTATAACGACACACGATGACAAAAATATTTTTGCCGTCACTTCTATAACCAATGGGAACGATGGGGAAACTTCAGTAAAAGGTGCTAAAGGTGGGAAAAAGGGACAAATTAATGCCGTCGCTTGACAAATAAGTGACGTCACATACACTTACCGTCGGTTTTGAAACGATGACGGAGCATCTAAATTGACCTTGGGTGAACACTGTTTTGCCGTAGGTTATTAATAAACCGATGGTAATTATATTTTCCATCGATTTGTAACCAATGTTGAAATGGCCAATCCGTCTTGTGGTCAGACACTATTCTGACGTCGGATGTGGTCTTCAACCAATGGGAAAACAAAATAGCAATAATCATAATGACGTCACGTAATGGCATCGGTTATTAGGTTTTTGCTATCGATTTTTATCCGACAGTAAAAGTGGAATATGTTGTACTGATTTATATTTGGTGGCTCACACTCATCTGGTGCTACATATAGTCTAGTATTGCAAACTCTAAATCTCTAGACTATCAAATGAGTCAACCCAGAGAGAGGCTAAAAACTATGCTCTCTTAACGCTCCTTTGCACTCACCCTTTTTCGTTCTTTTCTTTTTGTTCTTTCTTTTCTGAGATCACATATCTCACCAGATTTTGTAAATGTACTCAATGTTTGGTGACCTCACATGGCATTCATACTTCAATTAAAGTCCTAATAACCCTACAACTAAGTTAGAAGTCCTCAGCCAATATTCAGGTGGTCAGAAATATTAAAATGTTGGTATGGGTCATATTTGGTGGATTGTAATGGGTGTTTTTGTTGCCTCAAAAATATCGACACATGATGAAAAATGACATGAAGATAAAACTATAAACTTGAACTCTCTTTTTTTTTCTTTTTTTTATCAAATATATAGATTTTTTTTCTTTTTCTTTTTTTTCTTCTTTTTTTTTCTTTCTTTTTTCTCTCTCTATTTTTTTTTAACTACTAACACAAAATGATGCAAACTTTATTCATGAGGCGATATTGGGGAAAATGATGTTCAAGAGGATATTGTGTGGCTTATTTAATGGAAATACCTACTCTTGGCACCAGGAAGGAATGGAAAGGACAAGTGTATTTCTGACCTTTGGCACTAATACCCTTCTTTAGCTAAGGATTCTATGAAGGACGGTCATAACCATCACCATAGTCGTAGTTTTATTAGGACTAAATCTCTGTGTATCTTGCCTTATTTGGTGACTCTTAGGAATTCACACACTATTTGCACAGAGGAACAGAGAGCGAAACTATGCCTAACTCAGAGGTATCATCATCTAATTATCCAGAACTTATGAGTCCTTTCACTAGACTTAGCACACCATTAGTCTCTTCACTTTCTCCTAACAAATATCAGGTGGATCTAATAGAAGATAGTTTGCTTGACTCCCTTCAAACTGTCCAAGGATTCAGCAGATTAAAAATGCTTATTGGTTTTCTACCAAGATCCATTACCTAGTCTACGTGCAAGTGAAGTAATTATACTAGATTCTAAGTTCAGAAATAATTTAAGAAAATCTTTAATGACACCTCCTTGATAAAAAAAATCTTCTCTTAGGGACTAACCAATTCAGCTCAAGAAAAGAGATTTTTTCTTTTTACCCACTTCTATCCTAAATGCATGCAAATATTTATAAATACTATAAACATCCTCAGGTTATACCCCTCCTTGCCTAAGATTGACAATGTCCTCATTGGAAAAATAAAGACATAGAAGAATATCACCTGAGGAGGAGAGTGGGAGGAGCTAAGGCTCCTCAAGCCAAAGTACATCCAAAACCTGGCCATCTAAAAGAGTAACATATGGTTTAAGTCGATGGCCATTTACCTTAAAGCTCGCACCAGAAGTAGGGTTTCAAATTTCTACTACTCCACGAGGGAAGGCATTGATAACAACATACAGCCCATACTAGCGAGACTTGAGCTTTCCAGGAAATACTTTAAGTCTGGAATTGAAAAGCCAGACCCACTGGTTAGGCTCAAAAGTCTTTCTAATGATGTGGTTATCATGGAAGACCTTTGTACGTTGTTTGTAAGCTTGAGAGGTTTCGTAGGCTTCATTGCGAAGCTCCTCAAGCTCACTTAAGTCCAGCATGCGTGCCTTTCCCGCTATATCCTGATTTAAGTTAATGTTTTTAATAGCCCAATAAGCTTTGTGTTGAATTTCAATGGGAAGGTGACACGCTTTTCCATAGACAAGATGGAAAGGAGACATGCCCAAGGGAGTTTTATATGTTGTTCTGTAGGCCCACAGAGCATCATTCAATTTTTTCAACCAATCCTTACGATCAGGCTTGATAGTTTTTTCTAGAATCCATTTAATCTCCCTATTAGACACTTCAACTTGTCCACTTGTTTGGGGATGGTAAGGTGTGGCTATCATGTGGTTGACTCCCAAATTTTGGAGTAGTCTTGTGAAGTGCACATTCTTAAAGTGAGGTCCTCCATCACTTATGATAGTCCTTGGGCACCTGTATCGAGAAATGATATTAGCCCTAGCAAAATCCAAGACCATGGAATGGTTATTGGTTCACGTAGGTATGGTTTCTATCCATTTCAATACATAGTCCACGACCACAAGATGTACTCATATCCAAAGGACATAGGAAAGGGACCCATGAAGTTGATGCTCAAAATATCAAAGATCTCAACAGGGAGATTGGGCTGCTAGGGCATCTCATCCCTTTTTCCAATGGTTCCCGTCTGCTGGCAACGTAGACATGCGCCCACATATGTATGTGCATCTCTGAATAATGTGTGCCACCAAAAGCCAGAGTGAAGAACCTTATGGGGAGTCTTTTTCCTACTAAAATGCCCTCCACAGTGGAGGTCATGGCAGAAACTCAGAACACTCCTTTGTTCTTTATCAGGGATGCAACGGTGGGATAACTGGTCAAGGCCTATTCTAAAAAGCTCGGGTTCCTCATAGTGATAAAATTTAGCGTCGACAAGAAACCAGTCTCACTTCTACTTGTCTCAAGTATTAGGGATAATGCCCGTGACCAGATAGTTCACTATGTCAGCGACCCAAGGAGTTTTGGCCTCCACAATCATTAGAGACTCATCAGGAAAAGTCTCTTGGATATCGCCAACAAGGGTTGATGCCTCAATAGGTATCTTGGACAGATGATCTGCTACCACATTCTCAACTCCTTTCTTATCTTTTATTTCCAGGTCAAACTCCTGGAGTAGCAGAATGCAACGAATCAAACGAGGTTTAGTGTCCTTCTCAAGAAGGTGCTTTAAAGCAGAATGATCGGTGAACACCACAACCTTGGATCCCAATAAATAAGAACGAAACTTTTCCAAAGCAAATACTATAGCAAGAAGTTTCTTTTCAGTGACCGTGTAGTTTTGTTGAGGATCCGTAAGGGTCGTGCTGGCATAATGAAAAATATGAGGTTTGCCATCAACCCTTTGACCTAAGACCGCTCCCACTGTGAAATCAGAAGCATCTCACATCAACTCAACTGAGAGGGTCCAATCTAGTGCTTGGAGAATTGGCGCGGTAATAAGGGCTTTCTTCAAGACTTGGAAAGCCTTGGTACATCTGTCATCAAAATCGAGGGAAACATCCTTCACTAACAAGTTGCAGAGTGGCTTAAAGATTTTACTGAAATTTCTAATGAAGACCGATAGAATCCAGCATGACCAAGAAAAGATCTCACTTGACAAACATTGGTGGGAGATGGAAGTTTAGAGATGGATTCAATTTTGGCTTTATCCACCTCTAATCGTCTCTTAGAAACTACATGCCCCAAAACAATGCCTTGCTGGACCATAAAGTTGCTCTTCTCCCAGCTAAGCACCAACTTTGCCTCTGTACAATGGGTTAAGACTTTATCAAGGTGTGAGAGGCATAGGTCAAACTATGAGCCATAAATAGAGAAATAATCCATGAAGATCTCTACAAACTCATCGATCATGTCAGTAAAGATAGCCATCATACATCGTTGGAATGTGGCAGAAGCTTTACATAACCTAAATGGCATTCGACGGAACACAAATGTGCCATACGGACTCGTGAAGGTGGTACGCTCCTGATCGTTAGGGAAGACAGCTATCTGATTATACCTAGAGTACTCGTCAAGGAAATAGAAGTACTTGTTCCCTGCCAGTTTTTTCAAAATCTGGTCAATAAACGGTAAGGGGAAATGGTCTTTTTGGGTAGTCGTGTTCAAATGGCGGTAATCAATACAAACCCTCCACTTGATTTAGGGTCAAGTGGTTACCAACTCTCCTTGGTCATTTTCTTCGATAGTGATTCTTGCCCTTTTAGGCACTACATGTATAGGACTAACTCATTTACTGTTTAAAATGGGATAGATAATTCCTGCATCCAGCCATTTCAAAATCTCCTTTTTAACAACCTCCCACATATTGGAGTTGAGCCTTCTTTGCATGTCTCGAAAGGGTTTCACGGACTCATCCATGTATATCTGATGCATGCAGAGGGAGGGGTCAGTACCCTTAATGTCAGCTATTGACCAAGCAATAGCTTCCTTGTGCCTTTGAAAACACTCGAGCAAAGCTCCCTCCTATGATTCAGTTAATGCAGATGAGATAATGATGGGGAGCGTGTCATTCGAGCCAAGGAAAGCATACTTCAATGTGCTCGGTGTTGATTCCTACAGGAGGGGTTGAGATTTGCAAGATATAGATAAAGTGTGAAAATAAAATATAACAATCTCATACAAATAATCAACCATACAATTATACAAGTATTTTTAAGGAGGAAACCCAAACTAGGTGAAAACCACGACCTAATCCTCTCAAGTTAGGATTTTCTGATCGAGCAAGTCGATCAAATCCATTAACCCAGTCACTTAAACGAGGGTGACTGAACCTCAATACAACAACACTACTTTATACGAGGGTAGTGTGCCTCAAACCCCTCCTCTTCACGAGGAGTATTTAGTCTCTCAAAGGAGATGGGAATTCACAAAGTGAATACCCAACCGAAGATAGTAAAATAACAACAATCCTAGAGAGCCACAAAGATTAAAACCTAGCTACTATAGGAGTTAGGAAACTTCCCTTTGGTGGAAGTGCATCGGCTTGATGACGCGGGTGTGTAACCATGCAATGGCATGACGGTGTTCTCATAACGACTGCGGGAGAGCGGGTGCTTGCGAGAGGAAAGCTCTTAAGATGTAGAACTGAAGCTTGTAAGAGCTTGATCTCTTCTAATGATCAAATGGACACAAATTGATGTGGAAATGGTGTTGTTTGGTGTGTATTTGCAAGGCAAGGGTACTCTTCAATTTATAGAGGGCCTAGGAAGGCTTAGGAAGACTTTAGAAGCCTTATGTAGTCGTTGGGGATCATCCCAAGGCAAATCAAGCCATAATCAAAATCATTAATGATTCTGACAGGGTCATTAGACGTCTGGACAAAGTATCAAACATCTAGAAGGCACTCATAAGATGTTTGGAAACTAGATCAGACGTCTAATTCTAGACAGGTTTCCTTACTGACTTGAGTCAGACCTAAATAGGGTTCTTGTGAAAGTCAGCCAGACGACATATTGGACATCTGGTAGTAGGTATAGACATCTGGAAACCTAGATTACTATGGGAATGGATTTCCTGAGGTACATAACGACTATATTACTTAGGAGAAGTGATTTTGGCTCAATCGAGGCTAACGGTCACTTTATTTGACGTCTGAGGTCCTCTAAGGACGTCTGATAGAAGACTAAAGGTCATTTCTTAACTATCAGATTCTGTAAGCCAACGTTCCACTAATTGGATATCTAGCAAAGTCATCAGATGTCTGCTAAGACGTCTAGACTAAGGGTTAGTCATCTGATTTCAACAAACAGAACCTACCAAGTCTAGCCTAAGTGATTGGATGTCTGATCCAACATTCAGACCTCTTAAAGTTCACTATCAGACGTATGATTTGTGTGTTAGATGTCTGAAAAGGCTGTTTGAAGCCTATCTTGGTTTTCTAAGTTCTCTACGAAAATGTCTAAGTATCCTAGGGTTGTGGAAGTATTCCTAGAACTAATGTTAGGTAACTTTGAGGTTCTTTAACAAATATTCTAAGACAGAAATAAAGAGCAACAAAAGAAACAAAAATAAAGTACAACGAACAAGAAAGGAAATCTATCATATTCTTCATCTCCTTCCTTCTTCAAGTGTTTGCTCCTTGCAAAGCTCCTTCTCCTCCGTCAAGCTCCTCCAATCCGCCATGGATGCGAGCTCGAACTCCATTTTTACACTTGTGACATTTGTAATCGACCTGAAATCTAGGACTCAAAAGCAAATGTAAAATACCAAGTGTTTTGTTATCATCAAAATAAACGATCGTGGTGCCCTTGCACCAACAATTTTGTTATGCATTATTATTTATAGTTCTGTCATCATCAAAAATGGGGAGATTATTTGTACAAGGACACCACGATCATTTATTTTAATGATAACAAAACACTTAGTATTGTACATTTTCTTTTGAGTCCTAGATTTCAAGTCGATTGCAAATGTTACAAGTGTAAAGACGGTGTTCGAGCTCGCATCCATGGTTGATTGGAGGAGCTTGACGGAGAAGAGCATTATGAGGAGTGAACACTTGAAGAAGGAAGGAGATGAAGAATAGGATAGATTTCCTTTCTTGTTCATTGCACTTTATCTTTTTATTTTGTTGCTCTTTATTTCTATCTTAGAATATTTGTTAAAGAGCATCAAAGTTACCTAACAGTAGTCCTAGAAACACTTGCAAAACCCTAGGCTACTTAGATATTTTCGTAGAGAACTTAGAAAACCAAGAGAGGCTTCAGACAACCTTTTCAGACATTTAACACAAAAATCAGATGTCTTAAGCTCCAACTCAGGAGCCTTTTGGATTGAGGGTATAAGTTGAGATATCCCTGCCTCAGATAGCAAATCTACCTTTAGGGTCCAGGATGGGGATAGAGACTCTGTGTGTACTCCTAGCAGCATTTCTAATTTGAGCGTATCCCCTTCATTCTCTTCAATAGTAGGAGGATGGTCCTTAGATATGACCTTTTGAAGGGGATCTCTACATAAGAGTGCTAGAGTAGTCTCTTTAATGATTTTATCAACTACCTCAATCTAGGAATGATTGCACAGCAATCATAGGCCCTAATTCACTTGAATTAAGGTAGAACCTAGCTTAACATGGGCATTCTGCATGCATACACATCGTATTTTGCATCCTAGATGATTTATATGTTTTATACATAATAATATGCTATTGGAGAGGTATTAATAATTGTAGGTAATTTAGGGCTGCAGATGACCGATCCAACCTTATGGATCTGTTTAGAACAACGATGGGAGTCCAAAGCTTCCAAGATCACATCAATCAGACTCCCATAGCACCCTAGGGAGTTCATAGAAGAAGCAAGAGACATGGGGCAAATTGAAGAATATTTGGACCTCAGATGACAAATCCAACTGCACAAATGAATCCGAATCAATGTTCGCAGTTCAACGGCGTAAAAATCAACTCAATCGGAGGCCTACATCATCAAATACAAGGAGAAGATAGATGGCCATGATGGCGCCATCACAGCCACCCCTCACCTCTCCCCAATCTCGGAATGAAAGACATGGGTCGTTGGATCGTCATCCAATGGCCACGACACATCCACGTCAACTGCGTCTAGCCGCTTCATCAGTTGAGGACGCGATCTTGATTGTTGGATATCCATCCAACGGCTAAGAACGACCATGCGGAGATTTGGAAACCTGACACAAACACATCCACAGTGAGTTGGTTAGCGCCTTCATGCCTAAGCAACCAACACGGGTTCGAGGAGCACCCAACGTGAAATCAGGGAGGGCATTGAGCGTGGGTGCAATTGACTGCAGGATCTTCATCAGGAGGTGGAAGTGTGGACGCGTGCGGGCACGAGGGCGTCAGATGAAGACGCGCGTGATGATGGGTGCCTTAGGAATCGAGAGGGTGCAGTGCACGCTTTTTAAGCCATCCGATCAAGAGAGTTGAGGGGCGAATTAAGGTCGTGCAGTGGGTGTGCGAAGGCAGCGGCAAGCACGAGCAAGCGAAGACCGTCGGATGAAGATCCAATGGCACACATTGTGCCACGTGTCAGCACCAGATTAAAATCATGAATAGAGAAGGATTTGGAAGGCTTAATTAGGATCATTGATCTCCCGATCAACGAATCTAATCAACCTAAGGCCTTTGCACGGAATTAAGGGCTCCAATTCCCTAAATACCCTTCACAAAAGCTATAAAATGAGGCCTAAGGGTCCCCTTTGAAGGCATTGCATGGTTTTCTTCTTCTTCCTCCTACAACTCCTCTACCATCTTCTTCTTCTCGTCTTCTCTACCTCCGTCTCTGCATCTCGTCTGAAGCATCTGTTGAGCCACCTTGACGGATCATTGCTACTATCCTCAACCTCTCCAGAAGGCCAACATGAACCACCCTTGGTGTCCTTGTTCTACTACATAGATAGTTTATGTTTATGCTTAGAATTTGTTTGGTTATAGTTGCATGTATGCAATTCATGTTCAAACTCTTTGATTGATATATATATATTGTGTGATTCATTGTCTATGCTATTTAGTAATTAGATTTAGAATAAGAGCATGATATCAAAAGCACTTTCTGCCTCCCTGTGATTGACCGGGACTCACCAGCTCCGTTAATTTATTTGTCGAGACGTATTTCATACTATACTATAGTGCATTTATCTTTTACGCGATCTATGCACCGAACAAATTGGCGCTGTTGCTAAGGAGGCACGGCGACTTTTGATTTCATCCTTAACATAGTATTTTTGTGTGAAGGTACAAAGACACGGAGCAGCAAACGAGGCAAAGTGGGTGCTACGAAAATCAGGTGCACACATTCTTGTTAGAAACTTTTCCAGAAATTAAGTATCATCTTTAAAATTCAATAGCCATGTTTCTGATGCTCCAAAAATCCTGAAATTTGGACTGGAACTAGATTTTCAAATTATCTTTCCAACTCCACATTTCCCAAAAAGAAATTCCTTTTGTGAAATTTTAAAAATTCATGGAGCACATACTGGTTAGATTTCTTGAAAATAGAACTTTTATGAAGTTTAGAAATTAATTCTGACCAACATACAAATTAGATTTACCCACAATTTGTGGGGTTTGAAAGATAATCAAATTAGTTTCATTATCATATTTTTACAAAATTTTTGGAGCATATTTGATATTGTTTCCAATAGAAAAACCAACACGGGATCTAAATCCTAGATTTGACCCCTGGTTTGTTAAAAATTCATAACTTCTTGTTGGAAACAGTAAAAATTTTGAAAAAATACTCTCTAAAAATTTTATTGAAAAAGGAATCTTCTTGCCAAGTTTAAAATCATTTGGATTCCATCTTACTTGAGAGTATACATTTGAATTATGGTCTTCAATTTGAAAAAAACTTAGAAGTGCATGAGCCAATAGGACCACATAGACTAACTTGGACTCCAACGAGCCCAAGAGTTAGTCGGTGAGGCAAGTCACCTTGTGGACCGCCCGCCATTTACTAAATTGAAGAAACAGATTAAAATTCACGAAAATATATCAAATAACCAACATTTGGCTTGAAACTACTTGGTAGTTCCAACCTCTCTTGCAAAACTTGGTGTCTAAGCCTACGAGGTAGCGTCAAATGACCGCGGCTATGGGGTAATGGAACCAGAGGCGAAAGCCAGAGGAAGAACCTTCCTCATAGTGCCCTCGTAACCAGCCTGGCTAGGTTAGCCTGAGAGGCGAGAATTCCTTGCTGTCGATCTCTTGCCGAATTTTTTTTAATAATACAAACTTAAATGAAAAATCCGATCATCTGATATAAAGGACCACTCTGATTAACAAGGCCTTAGCCTTGTTCTGCTTGACTACAACAACTCTTTGAGTTGGTGTATGCAAGGAAGAAGGTCGTTAGGACCTAAACTTGTGGGGCCTTGGGAGCTGAACCCAAGGCGACAAAGGCGATTCTCACCCGACCTCTCTTCTTAATCTTCTTCCACTCGATTAGCTGAGATGGCTAATCTTGGTCCTTGAGTTGGTCAGGACCCTGAGAATCAGGACCCAATGGCTCATCTGGAAGCCAGGGTCGAGGAAACGAAATAGAAATACGAGTAGAGCATCGACAGGATTCTCACAACACTTGACAGGATGTAGCATTTGCCATGCGGAGAATAACTGTGGGACTTCTACCATCCAGTGGCAACAATTATAGCACCTCAGGTCCAAATTCTCGCAGGCGGAGACACATTCGAGTTGAAGCCGAATATCATAAGTCTGATTCAGACTCATTTCCATGGAAACTCGAATGAGGATCCCTTCTAGACATCGAAGATCTGAGGTGGATTGTAGAGTCAGTTCGACCCAGAAATGTAGATATCGAAATTGTTCTCATGAAGCTTTTTCCTTGTTCTCTCAAGGATAAAGCTTCTTATTGGCTCAAGACTATCGGGAGGCCAATTGGAGCATGGGAGGAATTACGTTGCGAATTTCTCCAAAAGTTCTTCTCGATCGATCGAACAAATGCTATGAGGCGTGTGATCACGACCTTTGCCCAAGGCCCTGGAGAG
The DNA here is from genome assembly GCA_037157565.1 of Thalassia testudinum. Classification (NCBI taxonomy): domain Eukaryota; kingdom Viridiplantae; phylum Streptophyta; class Magnoliopsida; order Alismatales; family Hydrocharitaceae; genus Thalassia; species Thalassia testudinum. The sequence goes on from JAZHRO010000073.1 coordinate 49,304,424, forward strand.
AAGCTGCATGATGCCTAGGATAGATTCCACGATCTTCTCAGGAAGTGCCCACATCATGGTGTACCCAAATGACACCTCGCTCAAGTCTTTTACCATGGGCTGGATGACACACATCAGTACTTGACCAATGCATATAGCAGTGGGAATTTCCTCGTGAAGGACAAGAATAGCGCATTTGAACTATTTGAGTCCTTAGCAGAGAACTCGATGAATGCTGCCTCAATGAACCAGTTCCAGCGACCTAGACAGCAACGAGTTAGTGTCCACAAAGCTCAAGCTAAATCTGCCCACTCCGACATGGACATTATCACTAAAAAGCTGGATAAGGTGGATCTGCTCGATAAGAAGCTCAATGAATTAATGCGAGCGAGATCTGGATCTTCTGGCAGCACTGCTCCATCTTACTCCTCTCAAGCATCCCGAGCCCCCTCTGCTTGTACATATCCTTTCACTTGGGATGTTTTCTCTCCATCTCTGTGGGATCATACATACCAGGAACCCATGAACAATGTGGATTTGGTGTCGTACAATCAGGGTTACACACCACATGACAATGCGAGTGCGTATTCTTTTGATGAATTTACATCTGAAACGTCTTCGGCCTATGAAGATGTCAATGCTATTCAGGGTTACGGGCGTAACAACCCATATTCTAAAATGTATAACCCTAGTTGGCCCCAGCATCCCAATTTCTCCTGGTCTGGTAACCCACAGAGACTGAGTCAAGCTCCACACTACCATGCTAGGCAATACAGGAATGCGCAGAACACACCCATGGCAGCAGCCATTCCCGTTGCAGCAATAAAAATGCTCTATCTATCAGCCGCTGCACCAAGCTTCCAACTATCCTCCAAAGCGGGCTGACCCTTTGGAGTCTTTGAAGGCGGAATTGTAGGCTTCAATTCGAAAATCTACTCATAACAACCTGCAAATAATGAAGGCAATGGTTGACCAAATTTAGAGCATATAAAACACACAAAACTAGATCATGCAGGAGCATAGATCATAGGGAGCTTTGCCCTCCCAACCTGTCCCAAACCCGAGATATGTGTAAAATCAGAGCGCCCTACCTAGATTCCAACCACCACAGGGGCAGGCACATGCTGTTCTACAAGCACCTCCCGCACCACCTGGTTATGGGCTTGATCAGCCACCTCTGTTGCCAAACCTTGTGTATTCAGGCCAACTTGCTCCTTTACCCCTTCATGGATAGCCTGCCGATGCAAAAGTTGTCACCTTAAGAAGCAAAAAGACTACACAGAACTCGCTACCTAGACAAGCGGGTAATGATTTTTCCTACACTCTACCGCAAGATGGCTCACAACCCTCTTCCTCTCACAAGCCATCTTCAGTAGATAAAGTAAAGAAGCCCCTAGACCCTGAGATTCCCGTCCCTTTTCCTGCAACTCTAACGTGAGATTCACCACGGAAAAAGGATACGCGGAATTTCGAGGACCTGAAATCTATGTTCAAGGAAGTTCACATTCAGGTCCCTCTCCTCGAAGTAATAGATCACATCCCTACTATTGCTAGGTTCCTCAAGGACTACTGTACTCCGAAGCAATAACAGAGAATCGGACGACAGGCGGTATTATCTGAGGAAGCCAACGTTGTTATCTTAGCTGACTTACTGCACAAAAAGGACCCAAGCACACCACTGATTTCTTGCTTTTTGCAGGATTCCCCTTTTGATAGGGCCCTTCTTGACTTGGGGTCGTCCATCAACCAACTCCCACCACAGTATTTAATCGATTTCGATTCGAGGAGTTAAAGCCCACCTCGGTTACCATACAGTTGGCTGACCGATCCGTGAAAACGCCGAGGGGGTAGTTGAAAATGTGATCGTGAAAGTCCAAGGATTTTGTTTTCTAGCAGACTTTTTTATTCTTGATATGGAGGTTCCTCCTAATCTCCGTGATGCACCGATTATTTTAGGTTGCCCGTTCTTGGCAATCGCCCACGGAAACATTGACTGTGCATCAGGGTGCATGGAGATTGTCCTAGGGAGTGAAAAGCTTAGACTGGACATTTTCAAGGCATCAAAGAACTTTGATTGTGATTTAATCAAGGAGGATGGTGAAGATGAAGATTCAACTTTCTGTAGGAAACATTGGACTCCTCTGTAGGCCACACAGGATTGAGACTAATGACATACACATTTCATCCCATGGATTTGGCTGTCATGGGTGTTCATCTGCTCCTAACACCCCTGATCCTAACTATCCTGTTCTATCTAGCACTGATATCTTAAGACAGGATTACATGACCACTGCAGACGGATTCTCCATTAGTCAGGATCAGTAGATTTTCGTTGTTATTTCCTCTCCTCCCCTACATAAACCCTCTCCCCACCGTCTGCTACTAGAGTTACAACCCTTACCTGATTCGCCCAAGTATGTGTTTCTGGGAGAAAGTGAGATGTATCCCGTGATTATCAATGCTCACTTGACTCCAAACTAGGAACACCAGTTGATTTCCGTTCTGCAAGCACAAAGGGCTGCTATCTAGTGGGGCGTTGCTATCTCCATGGGATTCGTCCCTCATATTGCACTCACCATATCTACATTGATGAAGGGGTGAGACCATCGAGACAACCTTAGAGACGCCTAAATCCAAATATGTTGGAGGTTGTCAAGAATGAGATCATTAAATGGCTGGATGCGGGCATTCTCTCCAATTTCCGATAGCCAGTGGGTGAGTCCCATTCATATTGTACCCAAAAAGGCGGGACTCACCATGGTAAAAAATGAATTGGGTGAATCCATCCTAACCTGCACCACAACTTCTTGGTGGGTCTACATTGATTACAGGAAGCTAAACTCGGCTACCAAAAAGGATCATTTTCCATTACCCTTTATTGATAAGATTTTAGAATGGCTGGCCAGGCATAGTTTCTTCTGCTTTCTGGATGGACACTCCAGGTACAATCAAGTAGTGATCAACCGGAAGATCAAGACAAGACGACTTTTACATGTCCCTTCGGAACATTCACTTTTAAGTGAATGCCCTTCGGCCTCTACAATGCACCAGCTACTTTTCAACGATGCATGATGGCCATCTTTTCAGACATGATCGGGGATTGCGTAGAAGTGTTCATGGACGACTTCTCCATGTTTGGAGATGATTTTTCTTCTTGTCTTGATAACGTCACAAAGATCCTGAGGATATGTATAGAAGTTAACCTAGTACTTTCATGGAAAAAAAGCCATTTTATGGGGAGGGATGGCATCATACTAGGTCACAGGATCTCCTCTAATGGACTCGAGGTTGACCGAGCTAAGTCTGAAATCATTTCGTGATTACCTCCCCCTAGCTTGGTTAGGAAAATCAGATCATTCTTAGGGCATGTCAGATTTTATCGAAGATTCATTTGAGATTTATCAAAAATTGCTCATCCATTAAAGAATCTTCTGGTAACCGACACTCCCTTTGATTTCGACTCCTCATGTCTCAGCACTTTCGAGACCTTGCGAAGAGCTATTTCAAGTGCACCTATTCTCCAACCTCCCGACTGGCCTCTCAACTTCGAGATGATGTGTGACGCCTCCGACTTCGTTGTCGGAGCCATTCTTGGCCAGCATTGGGAGCACCATCCATTTGTAATATACTACGCTAGCAAAACGCTGAACGAGGCTCAGCGTAACTATACAATCACTGAGAAAGAATTGCTAGCTGTGGTATTTGGGTTGGAGAAATTCAGGTCATACTTACTCAGGTCCAAAGTTATCTACACTGACCATTCCGCCCTCTAGCATTTGTTGGCAAAGAAGGATGCCAAACTCCGCCTTATCAGATGGATCCTTCTTTTGCAAGAGTTTGATGTCGAGATTCGTGACAAAGTCGAAGCACATAATGTTGTGGCAGATCACTTGTCTTGGCTGGACCCTGACTATATTCCGTACTACCCGCTGATATCAGACCAATTTCCAGATGAGTCTCTGCTGTCTATTAACTCTGTTGAGTTTCCTTGGTATGCTGATATAGCAAACTATCTCATCACAGGTAGGCTACCTATGGGATTATTCAAGGATCAAAAACTTAAATTTATATCAGAGGCTAAATTCTCTTTTTGGGATGACCCACTTCTCTTTTGCATTGGGGCTAATTAGATCATTCGTAGATGCACCCTGATTCAAAAATCTCTAGTGTGTTATCTTTATGCCACAACAATTTTTGTGGGGGTCATTTCTTAGGCCAAAAGACCACTGCAAAGATTTTGCAGTCAGGATTTCTAGCCAACCATTATCAGAGATACACATGAGTTTGTCAAGTGCTGTAAGCAATGCCATTCGGTCAGTTCTATGACCTGGAGAGACATGATGCCTCTCAAATCTATTCTCATCGTAGAAGTGTTCGACGTCTAGGGCATTGACTTTATGGGCCCCTTCCCAAACTCTCATGGCTTTGAGTACATACTCCTCGCAGTAGACTATGTCTCAAAGTGGGTAGAAGTTATCCTGGCAAGATGAGCTGATCATAAGACTATTATATCCTTCGTTCGGGAATTCATTTTTGCTAGATTCGAAGTTCCCCGTGCCCTGATAAGCGATGGGGGTAGTCACTTCATCCTGGCCCATTTCAGGTCATTATTGAAGAAATACGGGGTGCAGCACTACATTGCTACCTCGTATCACCCACAGACCAATGGGTAGGCTGAAGTATCAAACCATCAAATCAAGCTTATCCTTCAAAAGATGGTTAGACCTGATAGGAAGGATTGGTCTAATTGGTTGATTGATGCACTATGGGCATATCGGACCGCATACAAGGCGCCGCTCGGAATGTCGCCATACTGCATGATGTATGGAAAGTCCTGTCACCTTCCTGTGGAGCTAGAGCACCGTGCCTTTTGGGCAGGGTAGAAGTGTAATTTTAATCTCGAGGTCAGAGGTTATGAAAGGAAGCTCCAGCTCAGTGAGTTAGAGGAGATTAAGTGCGAAGCTTACGAGAATGCAAAAATATACAATGACAAGACAAAGGCTTTCCATGATCGACACATCCGGAGGAAGGAGTTCACACCTAACTAGTAGGTATGGTTGTTTGACTCCCGACACAAATTATTTGCGGGAAAGCTTACGTCCAAGTGGACTGGGCCGTTTCTAGTGGTCCACCCGTATCCTAACGGGGTGGTCTAAATTAGAGACCTGAAATCTGGGCATGTTTTTATAGTTAATGGCCAGTGCCTCAAACTATTTTTTGCATAGGAACCTCCTCCTGCTGACGAAACGATACATCTTCTCGAGGACGTGTGACTGACGAGTTGCCTAGCTGGAGGTGTTAAACTCAACACGTATACATATATACATACCATATATACATAGCATATTTCAGTTTTGCATATTGTTTTGCATTTTGTGTATGGCATTGCAGGGATGGCATGAGCTGAACAACAACTCAGAAGCAGTTCCAGGTGATTTCTATCCACATACACCCTGCCTTATTCCAATTTCTTTTATTCATGCATGAGGACATGCAAACACTTAGGCATGGGGGGTAGTCCATAAAAACTGAAAATTTTCTGCCAACAAGTGGGGGATTAGATCATTTTATCATGAGGTTTTATTAAAGATTTATTCTTTAGTAGATTCCTAAGCTTAGAATCTAGTATAACCTCACACCTGCATGTAGAATTTGTAATGGATCCACTGTGAAAACCGATAGACATCTCTAGTTTGTCAAGAAGAAGCATTTCTTCTTCTCCTGAACCCTTGGATAGCAATCAGGGAGTCAGGTGAACCATCTTCTAGTAGATCCACCAAAACATATGTGAGATGAGAGTAGAGAGTCTACTAGTGCTCTAAGGCTAGTATAAGGAATCTATAATTTTAACTAATTGAATAATGACACTTGGAGATGGGCATAGTTTTCGTTCTCAGTTCTTGTGTACTAATTCTGTGAGAAATTCCGTATGAGAGCCACCAAATAAGGCAAAAACACAAAGAGCGAGTTTTGATAAAACTAGGTGATTGCACCGCAAAAATACACCTACAATTGTGCCATCTTGTGCGATTTTCTAGCATTACCAGTGCATATTAGGTATCCATAGTTGCATTTGTAAAAATACATGCATGCATGCATTTAATTGAGAGGGGAGGAGAGTGAAATAAATGGCCTTGCAATTAACAAATTCCTCAAGTGCTGCCTTGCAAAATTTCCATCTTCATTTTTTATTTCTTTTTGATTTTTGACTTTCTTCCCGCGGCTGCAAGGAATGGCTTCTTCTTCTTCGCACCTTGTCCTGCTCAGCCATGCTCTGCAGCAGCCTCTCCCTGCCAAGCCATGCATAAGCCATGCATAGCCAAGGCATGGCTTTACATGCCTTCTTCCTCTATAAAACAGGCACGGCTCCTTCTTTGCAAGAGAGGTTGGTCCAGCCAAAAAAAAAACTCCACAGCATCTTCTTCTCTAGGCCGCCTCCTCCCCTCTCCCTCCATACGTAGGCCCTCCTCCTCTAAGGAGACACTCTGTGGGCAAGGGCACCTCACAGTGGTGCACAACCACCACTGTGAGTCCACCATCGCCCAGCTCATCAGAGAGCCGGTGGGCATGGTGGTAATCTCTATTTCAACTTTTCAAGCCATTTCAGCCATTGGAGCAGGAGCTTCAAGCTTTGAAGCTCAAAGCTCTACACGCAGCAGCAGCCGCAAGCCACCACGCATCCCTGCAGTAGCTGCCCCAACCCTTTCCGCGCATGCCTGCAGGCAACCTCTCCCTTCTCCATGCGCCCTGTCGTGAACCTCTCCGCGCCTGCAACCAACCGGCGCACCCCTTCCACGCACGTGCTAGCTCGCACACACCAGCCGCAAGCCTCCCGCACTCACAGCATTGGGCACACCCAGTCGCGCGGCTTGCCCCGGCATAGTAGCCACTGTTCACTCGTTTCAGTGGAACACTGTGGCTACATTGGGGTGACCGGTAAGTTTCTCACTTATCCGATCACCCGGCGTGCCGCTACTGATCACTGCCCGCACCCGCGTCTCGCCCTGCATCCCACTCCAGCGCCAGCCCACGCATCTGCCAGGGCCCGCACCCGCTCGCGTATCCGCCCACCTCAGTGTCTGCGTCCGCTTCTCCCTTTGCCCGCTCCAGCCCCTTCGTGCAGCGCGGTGCATTGTGGACTCTCTCCCCGCGCTCACTCCCTTCCAACGCGTGCCTCTCTGCATGCATACGCACCTGTGCGCGTGCGTGAATCACCAGACAACACTTGGAGGCTGCAGACGACTTAACCCGTGCGCCTTTCTTCACTCCAGCAGGAAACGTGCTCTCTCTCTCTCTCTCTCACAGCACTCTCTCACTCTCTCTCTCTGCCGACACTTACACACACACACACACACCTATACTCTACTTTATACATATATATATATACGTACATATATATATTTATATATATATATGTATACTTATATACATATATATCTATATATATATATATACATATATCTATACATATATTAATACTTATATAACTATGTATTAGTCTATATACATACATACATACATATATATATATATATCTATATACTTATATAAATATATACACATATATACTTACATACATACATATATTTATATACATATATATATACATATATCTATATATATATATATTATTACCTATATAACTAAGTATAAGTATAGATACATATATATATATATTTTCACATTACTTACCATATGTTGTATCAGGGGAATATCTGCACCAGTTGCTGATATTCCTCGATACACGCGTACAGAAAGCGTATTCGCATTCATCTTCCACCAATCCACCTTACACGCGGCACTTCGTCCTGTCGGTTGCGTCTTTCTAGACAACGACCGACTCGACACCGTGGTACACACCATCTCCGCCTCCACCCCCACCCCTTTATACATATATAATATATATACATATATATATACTATATTTACTTTATTTCTGTTTCTCTTTCTTGCCAATAAAAAGATAAAAAAATATATAAAAGAGAAAAGATAATCCTTGACTTGCAGGTACTCTGTCTTGCAAATAGCAAGATCCATTTGGAACCCTAATTTGGCTCAAAGCCAAGAACCTAATTTTCAGGGTGTGCCTCAAGGACAAGAATTATCAGAAAAAAATCTAAATAGAAAAATACCAAAAAAATAATAAACGAACGGAAGAGATTCATTGTAGGAAAGGCGTAGAAACTTTACTTCTAACCCCACTTCCCTGAGTTCGACCCTGGGCCTAAAAGTGACCAATATAAAATCAAATGGGCCAGGTAAAAAAATATTTTGTAAAGAGATGGTTAGGCTCGATTTAGGTTAACCACTATACTCATTATAACGATAAAATCACCATCTTAACACAACCTAACCGGGTCCGACCGCCATCCCTTTCATGGCGTCGTTGTCGGGGAAGTGCGTATTCAAGTAAGTTTTTACTCCATTCCTGTAATTTTTCTCTTCTCACACCCTTCTCTTCATGGGTGCTTTTGTTTGTTGTTGTGCAGGTGAACCTATTGCAAGGAGAAGGCAGGCAGACAAAGTCGGAAATGTGGGCAGATCCAAGGCGAGAACGAAAGCGTGAAGACGTCGACACCGCACTGGAGCTTCGCACACGCTGCTGAACAAGTGGGTCTTCCTTTCTTAGCAACCTAGGTTAACTTGTCACACAAATAAAAAAAAAAAAAACTAAAAACTAGAAAACTTCTTGGGATCTCTTGGGGCAAGTGGATTAAAATTCACTTGTTTGTTTGTTTGCCCTTACTCCCACCGCCCCAGGATTTCCCGCCTTACTTCGCATAGCGAAAATCCAAGAATCTTGATTCTTGAATTTTTCGCCGTGTGAAGTATTCTTTGAGGCAAATAAAAAGATTGATTGCCATCCCTCTTTGCCTCATTTATCTGCCAATTCAGGATCACCTTTTTGGTGGGGAGACTTGGAATTGAGTTGATTCCAACCCCACCATGACCTTTCATTTGCCTAAGATTTGATCCCGAATATTTCAACCCCAACAATTTGATTTTCTTTATCTGTTGATTAAGCCTTGTGTGTGGAAATCATTTTTGGTGATTGGGAGCACTTGAAATGAATTGCTTTGGCTCCCTTTCACACTAATTTGAAACTGATTCGTGCATCCACACATAGAAATCCCATTTAGGTAAGCCCATTGCATTTTAGCATGCATTAACCAATTGACATTGAAGAAGGGTTTGTTGGGCTTAGAAGAAAACTTGTATTCTCTCAAAACCCGAAGATTGGTTGAATTGGTAATTCAGCGAAATCCTAAAATCCATACTACTTAAGGCTGAACTCTAAAAACCATTCACCAATTAAAACTTCAATTTAGGGAGATTTCCCCATTACATGCTTGGTTTACACACTTTGAAAAATCAATCACTTGGGCATTACCCGTAAACAACACCCTTCACATTCCAAAAGCACTTGATCCTAAACCTCTAACTAAAATTGGTAGCAACTTGACCCTTATTAAGGATTGGAGGTCTAACTACCTGCGTGTAGCGCCTACGTGGTGGTGAGGGTTCCCGCGTGCTATCGGGTGTCTAAGATTGGGGCAAACAACCTTTCAATCTGGCCTGGTGGTTTCACGGTGCTCGCATTCGGTTCCATAGTTCGTGACAGTAGGTAACTTAGATCTTTAGGTCTAAGGGCACACTGTAGAGGTTAGGAATTTGATTGTATTGATTTGTCATCAAGTGTACATTTGCGGCATCATTTCTCTCATCTCTTTTCCCTTCTTATCTCCCCAATTCTTCCTACGGCAGTGCATGTTTGGGAGGAGGTCACAAAACCCTGAACTGTGTGAATTGCTTGATAAATTTAGAAAAGAAGCCAAATCGTCCTCCTCCTCCACAAACATGGCTGCACGCCCACCCCCAAATCCCGAGGGAGGAAACCACCCTCAGAACCCACCAGGTGGTGGAGCCTTAGATCCCATAACCCGCCTCCAAGCCTAAATGGAAATGTATAATGAGCAAATTGAAGCCATTAGGGAAACATTGGAGGAAATGCAGAACCCTCCCGAACGGAGCCTAGGTCTCTTAGCTCCTATCAGAATCTAGCTACTATAGAGACCATAGGTCAAATTCGGGTCCCCATGGGCGGGGACGACTTTGAATTAAAACCTAACATAATGGGCCTAATAAATTTTCACTTCCATGGTCTTGCAAGTGAAGATCCTTTCTCCACTTGGAAGACTTAACCCGATTAGCTGAAACTGTTAAACCAAGAAATATCACGTTACCTATAGTCCTCATGAAAATGTTCCCGTTTTCATTGCGGGATAAAGCATCGCAGTGGTTACACACCCTTGGGAGAACCATCCACTCTTGGGAAGAGATGTGAATAGCGTTTCTCAAGAAGTTCTTCCTAATCGGGCGAACCAATGCGCTTCGCCGTGCTATCACTTCATTTACGCAACAAAACGGCGAACAATTTCATGAGGCATGGGAGAGGTATAATGATCTCCTCAGGAAGTGTCTGCACCACGGTCTGCCAAAGTGGCATATAGCCCAGATTTTCTACTATGGGCTAAATGAGACTTTGAAGCAAATAACAGACGCTTCCTGCGGAGGAAACTTTATGAATAAAGACGAGAATGGAGCATTTGAATTGTTTGAAAATATGAGTGAAAACTCAATGAACAATGCCTCAATTGTCACCTTTAATCGTACCGGTCTGCCCCAAAATGTCCACAAAGTAGACACGGGACCCTCCCATTCATCCACAGAGCTTAACCTTATCGCACAGAAATTGGATGAAGTCTCCGTCGTGCACAAGAAGCTGGACGAGCTTCTGGCCAACCCTGCCCATTTTATGGCAAACACCCCCACCTCACCACTTCGTCACAATTCCAATTCTTCCAATACCAGGCTTATCCCGAGAAACCTTGTAAGACCCTAATTACCGTGTGTCGCGTTGAGCGACTCGGTAAGTCATATGGATCTGGCTTCTGTGAGCCAGTATTTCGACACGGAGGACCAAGCCTTCGTGTGCTCGGATGCATATTTACATGCGGACACGTCTTCTAGCATAGAAGACGCTTGCGCCCTGGGGAATAACCCGTTCTCTACCACTTATAACCCAGGGTGGCGAAATCATCCGAACTTCGCATGGTCCAACAACCCGCAGCGCCAAAACCCCGCTAGTGGACCAATGCAACCATCCGCACCCGTCAACCCAAGGGCCCAATCTAATCCTATGGCGAATCCGCCATCAGGCCCTTGCGTACCACAAATAGAACACGCATCAAGTCCTCTTGATAAATTGATGCGAATGATGACGAAAATGTCAAAGCGCCATGAAGAGAACATGACCTCTCTTTAGCACCAATTGGCACAATAGAATGCTGAGATCAGTCAACTACGCATGGAGACTCGATCTCAGGGCACTCTTCCTACCCAACCTGTCCCAAACCCGCGAATTTCGTACCCCGTGGTCCACAACCACAGGTACGACCTTCTCAGGGGCAGGTTAATCAGATTCTGTAGGCTCCGAGCATTCCACCAGGATTTCAGGCTAATCCCGCTGCAGCACCGCACTCTTATGTCCCTATTGCGAACCCTCCTCCGCCGTATGATCCCACTAGAACCGCATCGTCTAATGCTATCACTACGAGGAGCGGTAAGCAGACCATCGATCTGCCTCGACCTGATTTTGGCCCATCTTCTTCATCGCCCTCTCATTCGGGATGCGCACCGCATCCGCGAGAGGACGATACACCCAAATTGGTGCCAGAATCAGTTCCATTCCCTGAGGCTCTACTGAGGGAGCCAAAAGGCAAAAAGAAAGATACGCAGGCCTTTGATAACCTGCGTAATTTGTTCAGGGATGTAGAAATCGGTACCCCTGCTCGAGGCTATCAACCACATACCTACTGTCGCCCGATTTTTCAAAGACTACACAACAACTAGGCAACAATCAAAGAAAACCAAGAATCTAGTGGTTCTCTTGCCTCATGCGAGTTGTGCCATACTGTCAAATCTACCACTGAAGCAGAAAGATCCGGGCACACCGCCCATTTCCTGTAGCATCCAAGGCTGCAATTTTAACTGTGCCCTGCTTGATCTAGGATCTTCCATAAATCTTATACCGACCATCATGCTCAAAAAATTTTCCTTGGGAAATCTGAAACCCACCCCTGTCACGTTACGGTTGGCAGATCATTCTGTCAAAATCCCGAAGGGTGTGGTGGAAGATGTGGTGGTTAGGGTCAACAGTCTCTATTTTCTTGTTGACTTTCTTGTTCTAGATATGGAAGTCTTAGCTCACTTTCTGATTGTCCGATCATCCTCGATCGACCTTTCTTGGCCACAGCCCGTGCCCATATCGACTTCGAGTTGGGCTGTATTAAGATTGTCGTTGGATTTGAAAAGCTCAAGCTTAACATCTTCAAGGCAGCCAAGAACTTTAATTGTGATTGCATCGAGGATGACATGTTTGACGAGGACATGGCCGTCAGCGCGTGTATCGGACTAATTGGGACCTATTCTGACTGCTACGAATTACCTATAAACATCGATGACTGCCTGACGACACCTATTGTGACATTCCCCCATCCCTCCCTATTCCCGTACCTTCTCCTAACCAGACTTCTGACGAGATTTTCTCTGCTTCCCATACCACGTGGTCTGAGTCATATCCGGGCTACTCACCGCCGGTCCACACTCTTGAAGAATGGATTGCCCTTTCTTTCCCACCAAATCAAGCGGATTTGCAACTCCACACTGGGACCTTGAGCCCACATCCTTCTCACTGGGGCTATTCCCTTTTGGATCCATATATCCAAGAAGCCCCTCTTCTTGGCCAATCTGAGGGCCAACTTCTTCCTCCTGACTTATTCTCCGTTCCGCCTGGGACACTCTCATCCCAGGAAATGCCAAATCCTTCACCATCCACCATCACCTTTCACGCCACTGTCACGATCACTTCACTTTTCACTTACCACCCACCCTACCACCCTACTGTTTACCTTGTACCTCAACTCTTGTTACCCGATCTTTCGTCCTTCCTCTACCCTACCCTGCACGCATATGAGGACATAGCATCGTTTGGCATGGAGGGGTGGATAGGCATCCATAGGATCTAGGTATTTTATGGTATCATGCAGTTTCCACCTATATATATATATAAAGAAAAAAAAAATGGTGTTTAGTAATGATCTAAAGGCTGAAACAAAAATACAATAAGTGTTTATGGATATTCAACCGCTGTTTTGAAGACTTTCCAGGCCACAGAAGCTTGATTCGCTCAGGCTCGGCTAAATTCACTTGAGCATTGACAAGATAGATTGGAATCTCTCCTAACTAAGGACGTATTCTTGTACCTGAGACACTAGTACAGGATTCGTTGGTTTACTTCTACTTGAGAGCCTAAGTAATCATGGTTCACACTACACATATCAAGAAAGACCAGGTGAACATAAGATCCAACCCTAGTGTTCATTAGGGAAGGTGGAGTCCTTACCTGTGCGTGCAGGTAGACTTTTTATCCCAGGCTTTAGTCTTGTGTTTAGGAAAGACTCTTTCCACCAAAAGGGAACTCTCCCACCAAAAAGAAAAGTGTGCTCCTCCAAATAATTTTGTAAGAGATATACTGACACGTGTTTCAAAAAAAAAGATGCAAATAAGTCAGTATATCTCGCAAATATCTGTAAAGTCTCTACCCTACAAAAAGTTCTTCAGGGCAGGTTACAAATACCCTGTTCTCTTTGAGCCACAAAAGTAATAAAATGGGAGTTGAGTTTCAATCATCCTTTTAAGGGTCAATCCGAAGACATGAGCTGAAACTGGGACCAACCTTTACTTAAAAATTTGTGAAACCCTAGGCTTGAGTCTTAATGTTCATCTGGTCAGTCTTGATTCCTCACTAAGCACAAGCCATAAGCTCTTGAGCTCTCGAGTACGGCAAAAACCTTCTGGGACTTGGAAATCGTACTTAAGGTTTAAATATCAAGAGTCCCGGTTAGTCGAGAGATGATCTATGTCATGTGAGACTCAAAGTACTGGTAGTCTTCTCTGCAATTGGTTCTTACAATATCCAACAATAAACACACCTATGTCACCTCAGAAAAAAATCTTCAGCTTAAAGATCATTTCTAAATACAACAAAAAAATGTTTTGCTAGGGACTAGCAAAAGATAGGCATGGGGGTGTGATTGCACCGCAAAAATACACTTGCAATTGTGCCATCTTGTGCTATTTCTTAGCATTACCAGTGCATATTAGGTATCCATAGTTGCATTTGTAAAAATACATGCATGCATGCATTTAATTGAGGGGGGAGGAGAGTGAAATAAATGGCCTTGCAATTAACAAATTCCTCAAGTGCTGCCTTCCAAAATTTCCATCTTCATTTTTTATTTCTTTTTGATTTTTGACTTTCTTCCTGCGGCTGCAAGGAATGGCTTCTTCTTCGCACCTTGTCCTACTCAGCCATGCTCTGCAGCAGCCTCTCCCTGCCAAGCCATGCACAAGCCATGCACAGCCAGGGCATGGCTGTGCATGCCTTCTTCCTCTATAAAACAGGCACGGCTCCTTCTTTGCAAGAGAGGCTGGTCCAGCCAAAAAAAAAACTCCACAGCATCTTCTTCTCCAGGCCGCCTCCTCCCTTCTCCCTACATACGCAAGCCCTCCTCCTCTGAGGAGACACTATGCTGGCAGGAGCACCTCACAGTGGTGCACAACCACCACTGTGAGTCCACCACCACCCAGCTCATCAAAGAGCCAGTGGGCGTGGTGGTATTCTCTGTTCCAACTTTTCAAGCCATTTCAGCCATTGGAGCAGGAGCTTCAAGCTTTGAAGCTCAAAGCTCCGCACGCAGCAGCAGTAAGGCGGCAGCAGCCGCAGGCCACCGTGCGTCCCTGCAGCAGCCGCCCCAGCCCTTTCCGCGCATGCCTACAGGCGACCTCTCCCCTCTCCGCGTGCCCTGTCACGAACCTCTCCGCGCCTGCAACCAACCGGCGCACCCCTTCCACGTACGCGCTAGCCACAAGCCTCCCGCACTCACAGCACCAGGTGCACCCAGTCACGCGGCTTGCCCCGGCACTGTAGCCACTGTTCACGTGTTTCAGCGGAACACTGTGGCTACAGTGGGGTGACCGGTAAGTTTATCACTTATCCGGTCACCCGGCACGCCGCTACTGGACACTGCCCGCACCTGCGTCCCGCTCCAGCACCCGCCCACACATCTGCCAGCACCGTCACCCACCCGGGTATCCTCCCGCCTCAGTGTCTGTGTCCGCGTCTCCCTTCGCCCAGCCCCTTCGCGCAGCGCAGTGCACTACAACCTCTCTCCCCGCGCTCACTCCCTTCCAGCGCGCGCCTCTCTGCACGCATACGCGCCTACGTGCACGCGTGAATCACCAGACGGCGCTTGGAGGCTGCAGACGACTTAACCCGCACGCCTTTCTTCACTCCAGCAGGAAGCGTTCTCTCTCTCTCTCTCTCACAGCACTCTCTCACTCTCTCTCTGCCGACACTTACACACACACTCACACTCTCATACACACACACACCTATACTCTACTTTATACATATATATATATACGTACATATATATATATATTTATATATATATATATATATACTTATATACATATATATCTATATATATATACATATATCTATAAATATATTAGTACTTATATAACTATGTATTAGTCTATATACATACATACATACATATATATATATATACACATATATATACTTGCATATATACATATATATATACATATATCATATATATATTATTACCTATATAACTAAGTATAAGTATAGATACATATATATATATACATATATACACACCTACTTATACATATATATATATATACAAATATACATACATATATACATATATATCTATATAACTATATATACATACATATATATATACACATATCTATCTACATATATCTATATACATATATTACTATATATATATACATACATATATATACATCTATATAGTTATATATACATACATTTACATATATATATATATATATATATATATACATATATACATACATTTACATATATATATATATATATACATATATACATATATATATATACATATATAAGTACATATATACCTATATATTTATAACCATATATACATATAGATATATTTACATATATATATATATATATATATATATATATATATATATATATATATATTTTCACATTACTTACCATACGTTGTATCCGGGAATATCTGCACCAGTTGCTAATATTCCCCGATTCACACGTACAGAAAGCGTGTTCGCATTCATCTTCCACCAATCCACCTTACACGCGACACTTCGTCCTGTTGGTTGCATCTTTCTAGATGACGACCGACTAGACACCATGGTACACACCATCTCCACCTCTGCCCCCACCCCTTTATACATATATAATATATATACATATATATATACTATATTTACTTTATTTCTATTTCTCTTTCTTGCCAATAAAAAGATAAAAAAAATATATAAAAGAGAAAAGATAATCCTTGACTTGCAGGTACTCCGTCTTGCGAATAGCAAGACCCGTTTGGAACCTTGATTTGGCTCAAAGCCAAGAACCTAATTTTGAGGGTGTGCCACAAGGACAAGAATTATCAGAAAAAAATCTAAATAGAAAAACACCAAAAACACAATAAACGAACAGAAGAGAATCGTTGTAGGAAAGGCGTAGAAACTTGACTTCTAATCCTACTTCCCTGAGTTCGATCTTAGGCCTAAAAGTGACTAATATAAAATCAAATAGGCCAGGTAAAAAAATATTTTGTAAAGAGATGGTTCGACTCGATTTAGGTTAACCACTATACTCATTATAATAATAAAATCACCATATTAACACAACCTAACTGGGTCCAACCACCATCCCTTTCACTAGGACTAAGGTGGATGGTCACGACCATCCTCTACGGAATCCTCGGCTGAAGGAGGGTATTGATGTCAAGGTCAGAAATACATCATCCTATCTGTTCCCTACCCGGTGCTGAGAATAGGCACTGCCACCAAATAGGCCACCCAAGATCCTCTTGGTCATCCCCAAAAATCCCAAATAATGCCTCATGAATAAAAGTATGTATGTCGTGTTGCATTGTTGCATTATGTTATTTTGGTAACGGCATTGTGCTGGTAGATATAAATAAAAAGCATACAAAAGAGGTATTTGCTTGAAAAAAAAAAAGTGTTATGTTAAGAAGTTTGAGTTATGTAAGTCAAAGTATTTTGAGGCAAAAAACCTACCATTAACATGAACCACCCATGGTGCCCTTGTTCTGCTACATAGATAGTTTATGTTTATGCTTAGAATTTGTTTAGTTATAGTTGCATGTATGCAATTCATGTTCAAATTCTCTGATTGATATATATATATGTATTGCGATTCATTATCTATGCTATTTAGTAATTAGATTTAGAACAAGAGCATGAAATCAAAAGCACTTTCGGCCTCCTTGTGATCGACCGGGACTCACCAGTTCCGTTAATTTATTTGTCGAGATGTATTTCGCACTATACTACAGCGCATTTATCTTTTACGCGATCTACACCCCGAACAGGGAACAATCTTCAAATCCGGATTGCTTGTAGGTATCAAAAACATTCAATCGGATCTTCTTGTTCCCAAAGCCCATTTTAAGTGCCTCTGATCTGCAATTGATAGAGGCATTGGCTGTGGCCAAGAAGGGGTGTCCCAAGATAATGGACGGCTTGGTAGGCTTATTAGATGGGTAAGTGTTAAGTATGAGAAAGTCAACATGGAAGAAGAAGTCCTCCACTATCACCAGGACATCTTCCAGCAATCCCCATGGTGTCTTAAGCAATTTGTCTGTGACTTGGAGGATTATTGGACTAGACTTTAAATTGCCTCCTCCCAAGAGGTTGTAGATAGAGCTCGATAAAATGCTCATCCCCGCGCCTAGATGGAGCAGAGCCTCATCAATGTGTTGGTTACCTATAACCACTGAAATATACGGGGCCCCTAGGTCTTTCATCTTGGGAGGTGTTCCATGTTGGAGTACCGAGCTAACATGGTCAGGTAGGATAACCTTAGCTTGGACCTATCCCCTAGATCGACGCTTCTTGGTGCATAAGTCCTTCAGAAACTTGGGATAGGATGGGATCTGTTTAATAGCATCTAATAAAGGCAAGTTGATGTGGACTTGCCTGAAAGTGTCCATAATCTCATCTATCCTATCCTTGGCTCCAGATGAGCCAATAGAAGATTCCCCAGGAGCAAATAGGTGCTCAGGATAGGGCACCCTCGGCTTCAGGGTAGAGGGGTCGTCATGTCGGGAAAGGGGTGACGGACTGACGACGTCCTCTGGGGGGGTGATTTCAAGCGAGGGAGAGTAGTGTGGCTCTTCCTCAGTGAGGGTGGAAGTCGGGTTTAGTGTAGGAGGTGAATTCTGGGAGGTGACCATAGGAGTGCTATCAAGTTTGTCGATTTTCTTTCCACTCCTCAGCACGATCACAGCTTGAGCATACTCCCTGAACATGACCCCTTTACCCTTTGGGTTCTCTTCAGAAGAGCTAGGCAACTTCCCTGGATCCCGTTGCCTAACTACCTCAGTAAGATGAGCAATTTCGGATTACATATCAGTGATCATCTTGCCCTGAAATTGGATGATCATATTCTAATGCTCTTGCATCACTTTCATCATGATTTTTAGTTCATCCATCTCAGAAGGCTTATTCTGATGAGGGTGTGCATAGGAAGGCTGATATATGAGTTGGGGAGGTTGGGGTCTTGCATTTCCTGAGTTGGAAGCATCACCTTACTTCCATGAGAAGTTCGGATGGTTCCGCCACCCCAGATTATAGGTATTGTAATAGGGGTTATTACGAGGGGGTGGTCAGAAACCTTAGGCTGTGTTTAGCTTGGCCTGAATCAACTCAGGGAATTGATTTGCTTGGTGGCACTTCGCAATGGCATGCGTCGTGCTTTGGAAAATGGAGCATTCACTTGAAGCCTAAAAGATAGAGGCTGCTTGTGGGTGCATGATGGGGTTTGCTAAAAGCCTATCAAAATTTTTGTTCAATAATTGAATCTGATAAGCGAAATCCTAAGTAGCCCTGGCTTCATGGGCCTCTATCTTCCACTGCAAGATTGATGGTTTTATTTCTTGATAAGCAGAGGACATGTGTATGGAATTGTCACTTAGTGTTTCAAATAATGCCCAGGCTTCATCCTCAGTTTTGATCATGAAGGTTCCTACACAGGCTACATCGATGGTTTGCCTGTGCCTTTCAGATAATCCATTATAGAACCTTTCGACCAATTTCCATCTTGGCACCTGATGGTGGGGGCATACCTAAGAAGGTCATTAAAACACTCCCAAGTTTCATGAAATTGCTCCCCTTCCTATTGAGTAAAACCCATAATCTATCTTTTGTAATGGTTGGTCTTACTCATAGGAAAGTACTTTTTCAAAAGTTCTCCCTTAAGGGTGGCCCAATCATCTCCCCTTGCATCCAGGGTATGATACCAGTGCTTGGCCTTATCCTTCAGGGAGAAAAGAAATAGAGTTCTCATCAGGGCTTCATCAGTAAAGCCCTGGAGCTTCACCATGGAACAGACCTTGGTGAATTCCTTAAGATGCCTGTAGGGATCCTCCCTAGCAGTACCATAAAAAGCGGGGAGCAAAGATATGATGCTGCTCTTGATCTCATAAGGATTATCCACTCTAGGTCTTCGAATATGTAGGGCTTGGTGAGTGGTAGGAAGGAAATAGTCACTCAAGGTTCTTTGGTATTCACCAACCCTAATCTCTTCTTCAGGTCTTTCTTCTGCCATTTTTCTTCTTTCTTGGTTGGCTTTTCTAATAATTCTCTTAGGTTCCGGGTTGAAAACAAGACTCCTTCTAAGAGAGCTCCTGCCAAACATACACCAAGAAAACATAAGGCAATAGGTCTTTTGTTGATTTAAAATACTTTAAGTGCTCTTCCAACTCTTCAGCTTGGCCAATAGAGTCAAGGCAGTGTTTCCCTATTCCTATGTAAGTGGTATAAGAGAAATGAGGCACTTGAGATTCCTGGTCAATGTCTGTTAAGGAGGTTAAGGTATCTTTTAGTCCTTTTTGGGTGACCAATCAAGTTGTCAAGCAATTATGCACCCTAAATTGACCTTCGAGTGCCCTAGAGATGTACACTTTGTTGCAATGATATTATTAAATGCTCAAGTAAAAAGGTACTTCAAGGATGGAACCAAGAGATGCAAGTAGGGCGAACCCTTCCTTTGAGGCGATGCGTTAGCGGTGCCTCCTAACTACCCTTGAATTCCTTTAAGGGGTGTCCCCTTCCTTAGAGTATCAAATCACTCGGGCAAAAGTTAATACCACCATCACAAAGTGAGATAGGAGGGTTTGCACCGATAAAGAGATCGATGCCTATAGCCTTACGGGTCCATGTCCTAGTGCAGTGCCTATAGTACATGCTCGATGCAGGAACTGTGCATCACATCGCAAAAAGTGATTTTTCTTTTGGAAATTGCAATCAAGTTATTCAAAAACTTCCTGTATATTTTACTTTCTTTTCAAATAATGTGACCACTTGAGTAATCTTTTCAAAGTAGCTTAAGTGGTCATCTTAACTTATGTCCAAATGCAATGCGTGTGTAGATAACTGATGCAGAAAGATAGGAGGTGCATACCTTGCTCTGGCACTCTACAATGTAGAAATGCACACAATGCAATTAAAATAAACTGGATGCTGCTCATTCAATTTTAGATGGTCACCGTATAGATATGTAACTTCTAGCAGGTAGATCAGATACATATATATAAATGCGCAATCAAAAGAAACTAACTAAGAATAAACCTAGAATCTAAAGAACTAGAGACACTCACCCAAAAACTAGCCCCAAATTACAAGGGCAAGAAAAGGTATAATTAAACTAAATCTTAAGAGTCTACTCTAAAATGCTAAATCAGAAATCTAAGAGGCAAAATCCTCCTAGACATTTCTCCATGCATCTTCAAGTGCGTGGGATCAAGGCCCACAGATTCCTATTGTCGTCCTCCAGGTAGCATCAAGGTCCACCAACCGTATTCTCTTCGCTACGTGCTCCTCCTTCTTACGAATGTACCTCGCACAGAAGAATAGAGAATGGACAGATAAATGTGCACCTCAAAATAATCAGAAATAAACCAGGTGTACCTATTGCATCTGTTGACTCCCTGGCAACGGCGCCATTTGACGATGAGATTTGCACTTAATTAAGATGATTACAATAAGATGTGTTGTTGATGTATTTTATGTGGTGGAAATCTTGTATCAAAAATTCATTAAATCTAACCACAATGATTGGGATGTCGTATCCATAGGGAGGAACAGATGCAATAAATCCAAGAATATTTTTCCCTTGTATTCGTCTAACTGAGTGCAAGATCTGTGCTCAAATCTAATGTGAAATGCGATGAAAAGAAGACACAATAATTTCAAAATGTGAAGTTATATGGGTAATTTTCCTTCCCCTGAAATAAATCGCAATGGCACGTAATGTAATTAAATTCCAAGATATTGATTTTTCTCCTTTATGTTTGATGACATTTCATGCATTTATTTATAGATCTAAGCCAACATATGAGGATATGAATGCATGTAAGAAATACTTTGAACTTGTGAGGGCATGCATGCAATTTCACATGAATAAAATAAGAAAAATCATAAATCCCATAAGTGGCAATGGCATCACATGTAAAAACAAATAGGGCCTCTACTGTAGAGAAACAGGGGAACTCTCCCCCATGTGTGCACTCGTAGGAGAGGGCACGGCTGGAGGCACGAAGCTCCGAGGAGGTTGCCGATGATGAGGGGATCACGATGGTGGTAGTGGCATCAATGGAGGTAGCCAGAGTTGTCGCCGGCAAGGAGGAAGCCACCAGCGATGGTGGGTGTTCACCGGCGTGCGTGGGTTGGCGTTGGCGACGTTGTGGGCATAGCCATGCTCATGAGGTCCAGGCGAGCTAACGGAGGTGACAACGTGGAGAACAGAGGTTCGTGGCGGTGGCTATGTCTAGAGGAACGGCGGTGGTTGTTGGGTTCCTCTATTGGTGAAGGAGAAGATGAAGAAGAAGAAGAGGCAGCCGGTGGGGGGTTCTCTGTTGAAGAAGAAGATGGTGTCGGGGCTGTGTGCAAGGGCGGGCTGCGCACAAAGTTGCTACGTGTGAGGGTGTCTGCGATGAGGATGGGAGAAGGGCAAGATGGCGCTGGGTG
Organism: Thalassia testudinum; assembly: GCA_037157565.1. Taxonomy (NCBI): domain Eukaryota; kingdom Viridiplantae; phylum Streptophyta; class Magnoliopsida; order Alismatales; family Hydrocharitaceae; genus Thalassia; species Thalassia testudinum. The sequence continues at coordinate 49,326,627 of JAZHRO010000073.1, forward strand.
GTGATTGAAAGAGCAATCTTCCTTTTCGTTGAAAACTTTAACATAAAATGATGTGCCGTTGTATTTAATCGCATGGTAGAAAATCGCTTTTCAAAACATTTTAATTTTTAGAATCAAACCACGAAGCATCAGGTCGTCTTCACAGGGAGGAATTAGCTATTAAAAATGAGTAATGATGCATCAAGTAATTGGGAATGTCAACTGATGTGCATGCTAACTAGTGCTCTCATTTCCATCATAAATTCTCAATCTAGATAATTAATCAAGAATATGAGGATGCACATGCAAAATCACCACCATGGAAATACTAGAATTGCTATCTTAATACTGACAAGCATCATCAAATTTAATTAAATCAGAATTTGTTCCCCATAACAAGGATAAATGTTTGCATAGTCATGAGATAAATGTGACTGCATGCAATTCAATTAGAATTGAGGGAGATTCATGCAATTCTACCGTAATATAATAATAAGATAAATAAGTGAATAGTGCTCCCCCACAATGGCATAAATGGTAATTTTTAATTGGAGGAAAAACAGAGGAACCTTCCTCTCTCACGTGAACGGCCGTGCGTGGTTGGCTACGAGAGTCAACGGGATGGTGCACCAAGTCCAGACCCCAACCTTGCCCCCCGAGTCCTCTTAGATTTTACTTAGGTAAAGCATTAAGAAAGGACGAAGGAGAGCCACTCACCAGAAAAATGAAATGGAGAAAAAAGAAAAATGAGGGAAATGGGACCTCGCTACACATGGGTGCTATGGAGAATAAAAGGTACCTCATTACATACGGGTACCAGATGAAATTACATTTGCATGTGATAAATAGATATTTTTAATGAAGTTTCATAGCTTAATATGAGTAAAACCCTGAAAATCACCTCACTTTTTGTTTAAAGAACTTGTTTGCCTCTTGTTTATTTTTATTTCTATGGTTTGCACACTTGTGTGTGAATGACACAGGCACTCATATAGGGCACTAGAGCTTCTCATTTAGGTTATTTTAGGCATATCGTAGGTTAATAAGGAAAATAACGTAATTTGTTCTTTTTGTTTTATCACCTTACTTAATTTAGATTAATCAATTAACCTTAATTTATCACGTTAGTTGTTTGTATTGTGTTTTTGTATTGCGTTTTTCTTTTGTATGCTTGGTCGTAGATCTTTATTTCCTAATTTAGTAGAACCTTTATTAAAGAACCACATAAGACTGGTAATAAGCAAATGGATAACCAAGAAATCCAAAACCAATTGTTGCAACAATTACAGCAACAATTTTTGGAAATGCAACACGAACAACAGGAATTATATTACAGGTTTCAACCTGTTAATCAACAAAGACCCTTAAGGGAATTTTATGATCCCTCAAGTCAAATCCTTGAACCTTTTGTCCATATTCTAGAAGTTGATGATTTTGAAATAAAACCCTCCACCAAAGCCTTATTACCTCATTTTTATGGGCATAGCAATGAGAACCCTTTTCTACACTTGGATGAATTAGAGACTATTAGCAAAACTATGAGAAATAGAAATCTAAGTGAGGATGCCATAATGATGAGATTGTTTCCATTCTCATTAAAGATAAGGCTAAATTCTGGTGTCAAAATATAGGAAAATCAATAAACACTTGGGCCGAACTTCGATCTGAATTCCGTAAGTACTTTCCTATAGGTAAAACCAATGCTACAAGGAGAGCCATTTAAGAGTTTCACTTAGTAACCTAGTGAACATCTCCACGAAGCTTGGGAGAGACTTAAAGAGCTTCTTAGGAAGTGCCCACATCATGGAATTCATTGTTGGTAGATAGTTCAAATATTCTATCATGGCCTTAATGAACAACTTAGGTATAATGTCAATGCTACCTATGGTGAGAATTTCCTAACTAAGGGAGAAGATGAAGCTTATGAATTGTTTGAAAACATGAGTGAGAACTCCCTTAATCATGCTTCAATCAATGTTTTTGATAGAACAAATTCTAATGGAGAAATTCATGAGATACAAAACACTAAAGAATGGGAGATAATTAACAAAAGGTTAGACAAGGTTGATATTTAAGTAAAAGAACTTGAGAGTCAAAGATCTAACCTTAGATCCCACACATGTGAAGTTCAACCCTCTTTCTCCGCTCTTTACCAAGAACCAATGCCCATGTACAATTCTAATGTCCAAACATCAAACTTAGATTCTCCTTCATCTTCCTATACTCAATTAAAAGATGCTCAAGCTCTTCAAGGTAACTTTAGGCAAGAAAATAACCCATATTCCAACACCTATAACCTAGGTTGGCAGAATCACCCTAATTTTCTTGGAGAAACCAAGGGTATGAACCTAACCAAATGTCCCAACCTAAACTCAACCCAGCTCCCTTTTCAAATAACAACTACCAAAATAGAGTTACCCAAGATTCCCAATCATTTAGAAGTGAGTTTGACAAGAAAATAGGAGATATGCAACAATTAATGTTACAACTTGTCAACACTCAACAACAATTGATGAATGAAATTAGGGATGAGAGAAATCAAAGAAAAGATAACCGACCCCTTAGAGTTTTACCTGCTCAACCAGAGCTTAACCCCAGGAACTTACCTAACCCGAACCCTCCACCTAGATTCAATAGGAACCAAACCCAAATCCCTCCACTTAACCCTATTCCAAACATTCCTAGACAATAGCAACCTCAAAATAGAGATAATAATCCTTAAGCTATTGCAAATGTTGTTACATTTAGGAGTGGTAGGACTATTAAGGAGGTAGCTCATCCCCAAACTTCAACTAACAAAGAAATTGCTGAAGAGTCACCCTTAGTGGTTGAGAGTGATTCTGAAGATGAAGAAAATGTAAAAGAAACTTCTAAAGAATCTGAACTCAAAAACTAATCCTGATCTCACACCTTCTCACATTCCCTTTCCTGATGCTCTAAAAGATAATACTTCAAGAAAGAAAACTTTAGCTAATAATGAAGAATTACTTGAACTCTTCAAGCAAGTTCAAATAAACATTCCTTTAATTGATGTTATTCGACATATACCTTTATATGTAAAATTTTTAAAGGAATTGTGCACACAAAAATGTAAAGCTAAAGTTAAGACTCCTGAAAAGATAGTCTTATCTGAGCAAATAAGTTCAATTAGTCAACAAAACCTGCCCACTAAAAAGAAAGACCTAGGTAATCCTTGGATTACTTGTATTATTGGTAATCTTACTTTTAATAGAGCTTTGTTAGACTTAGGAGCTTCAATTAATCTTTTGCCTACTCCAATTTTTGAAAAATTTGGAGTAGGTTAACTCCAACCCACTTCTACTTCTCTTAAACTAGCTGATATATCAATTAAGAAACCTAAAGGAGTTCTTGAGGATGTAATTGTCAGGGTTAAATATTTCTATTTTTTAGTTGATTTCTTAGTTTCGGATATGGAAATCCCTGATATTATTGAGAATGCACCTATTATTTTACGAAGATCATTTTTAGCTACTACTAAAGCTAACATAGATTGTGAATCAGGTATAATGGAGATAGTCTTTGGTGATAAGAAGATGCAATTAAATATTTTCAAGGGTTCAAAAAGCTTGAATTTTGATGATGGTTGTAATTTAATAGAAGTAGGCTTACTTGAAGAAGCCATTGATCACACCACACCTTATCACCTTGAAGAAGATCCTTTGATCACTTATTTAACTCTTGAGAAATCCTTAGATGTTAAGCAAAGCATTGATCTCCAAAAGATGAATAATCTTTTGAATTCTTCTTCTTCTTTAGGACCTCCTTGGACTATTAAGATAGAGAAATTACCTGAATTTTCTAAGGAGCCCTTAAAACCCTCAATTGAATCCCCTCCTAAATTAGAGCTTAAAACTCTACCTGACACTTTAAAGTATGTGTTTCTAGGATCAAACCAGACATTACCAGCTATCATTAGTTCAAAACTCACAACCACCCAGGAAGGTCAATTGGTTGAGGTCCTAGGAAGGCATAAAATGGCATTTGGGTGGTGCATAGCTGATCTAAGAGGGATAAGTCCATCCTATTGCACCTATAGAGTTTTCAGTGATGAAACTGTTAAACCTTGTAGAGAATTTCAAAGGAAACTAAATCCAAATATGAGAGAAGTTGTAAAGAAAGAAATAATTAAGTGGTTAGATGCTGGTATCATGTATCTGATTTCTGATAGTCCTTGGGTCAGTCTGACACATGTTGTACTGAAGAAATCCGGCTTAACCGTTATAACCAATGACAAGGGTAAAAAAGTACCCACCATAATGGCTTCCTCTTGGAGAGTTTGTATAGATTATAGGAAGCTTAATAATGTCACTAAGAAAAATCATTTCCCTTTACCCTTTATAGATCAAATTCTCGAAAGGTTAGCGGGAAGGGAATTCTTTTATTTTCTTGACAGATATTCTAGATATCATTAAGTGGCAATTTACCCTGAAGATCAAGAAAAAATAACCTTCACATGTCCCTTCAAAACTTTCGCGTTTCGAAGAATGTCATTTGGATAGTGTAATGCATCAGCCACATTTCAGAGGTGCATGATGGCTATCTTCTCGAACATGGTTGGTGATTATTTACATATTTTTATGGATGACTTCTCTGTATTTGGAGATTCATTTAATTCTTATCTCCTTAATCTTGAGAAAATTCTTCAGAAATGTATTGAGGTCAACTTAGTCTTAAGTTGGGAAAAAAGCCACTTTATGGTTCAGGAAGGAATTATTTTAGGCCATATTGTCTCAAAGAAAGGAATGGAAGTAGACAAAGCTAAGGTTGATATGATCAGTAACCTTCCACCTCCTACTTTAGTTTGAGATGTTCGATCTTTCCTAGGACACGTAGGATTTTATAAGTGTTTCATTAAAGACTTCTCTAAGATAGCTAGACCCTTGAGTGCTCTTTTGGCTAAAGAATTTAGCTTTGAATTTGATGATTCTTGTTTAATGACCTTTAACACTCTTAAAGGGTCTTTGACTAGAGTGCCTAACCTACAACCTCTAGATTGGACATTCCTGTTTAACATTATGTGTGATGCTTTAGATTTTGCAGTAGCAGCAGTTTTAGGATAGAGAATTGATAGAAAACCTGTTTTAATCTTTTATGCAAGCAGAACTTTAGATGAAGCTCAAAAAAATTACACTACAACCGAAAAGGAATTGCTTGTAGTTGTTTTGCTCTTGAAAAGTTTCAATCATACTTGTCAGGTTCCCATGTGGTAATTTATAGTGATCATTCAACCCTTAGACATCTTCTATCCAAAAAGGATGCTAAACCAAGATTAATTCGATGGATACCATTTTTGCAAGAATTTGATTTATAGATAAAGGAAACATCTATATTAGAAAATGTAGTGGCTGATCATCTATCTCGGATCTTAATAAGTAACGATCATTCTCCACCAATTTGTGATTTATCCACTGATGAACATGTGAATTACACCATGAGCATCACCCTACCTTGAGCATCAGGAGTTTATCAAAGGTGTTGATAAGCTTGCACTTCTAAATTCTATCCCTAGTTGACTTTATTTTCTTTTTGCCTAGCTGAATGGGTAAAACTTAGCACACATTGGAGGCATTCTGATAATAATGTCATCATCAGCCATATCTAGCTTTAATTAGTTATATTCCATTGATAAATGCTCCTACATAACCACCCAAGAGCCATAATTCATTACACATCTATTTTGAGAGATAAACATGAAAATAGGGGTAAAACTACAGTTTTAACAGAATATCTTAATTACAGAATAATCACAGAGTTTCCCAGGGATTAATTAAAGGTCAAATGGTCATAAATGTCTAATAAGTGGGTTCATGTAGATAGAAATGGATTTTCGCTTGTTTTGGGAATTAATGGACATTTAAAATCCTAAAAACATACCTGCTTAATTAACTGAGGTTTTGGTCTGGATAAAATTCACCTAAACCTTGTAAAAATCATATAAAAATATTCCCAAGGTTTGGTACCTTTGAATTGACCATTTGAACCCGATTTGACCTAAAATAGAGTCTCAAACAAATAATTGCCCTAATTTGGTTTTTGCATAAATTGCCCAGTCAAACTTGGTCAAAACATAAATCCAACTTCACCATCAGATTTTTTGGGTCCAAATTAGGTTTGTACCAAAATTTGGGCCCAATCAGAGATCATCATGACCGAGTTTGCATTCTAGTCCTAGTTTGACTCTTTTCCTAATACATATGCCCCTAACTTTTGAAATCCTTATAAATACCCCCTAACTTTGTTGTCTTCTTCACACACAAGTCCCTGCCGCCATGGCCATGTGAACCCAATAAGATCCGACCTTCAATCAGAGCTCTCTCCCTGATTTCACAGAGAAACTCTTCCAAAATTGGAAGGGGGACTCCTGAGGAGATCCCCTTCCATCTAAGCTCTTCCATGACTTGCCTAAATTGTCCAAGAGTTCATGTGAACTATTGGAAATTCCTAAACCTAAGCCCCTGATTTTCGAGCTTTCAAGCTTATTTCCAAGCTTGAAGCTCGACCCTATGGCCTATAAAAGGGCCTACATTGCAAACCTTACATCCTTAGCTTGGTTTGGAGGCCAATTCCCTCTTCTTCCCTTCTCTCTGACCTTCATCTCCACCAACTTCGATGACCTCCTTTGACCACCTTCCTCGTCCGCTCTCATAGACTATAGCGAGCAGATTTCTCTCCCTCACCTCCCTTCGCGCATCGCAATACCCGCGGCCGCCACCTATCTCCCCTCTTCGTCGCCACTTCTCCCACTAGAGGTTTCATCTTCCCCACATCTGGCATACCACTAGCATGGGCCATTGTCCTCTTTCATCCATTAGTTGAGGACTAAATTAGTTCCCCTAGTTCCCTAGGTTTTATCCCTCTATCTAAAATTCAAAACACCCCTCGATGCGGATGTTCACCCTTCATCTTCCCCATCTCTGGTAGCCCTCCAGCGATGCCTTCCAGTCATTCCATCGCACAACACACCTCGTTGAAACTCCCTACACCTCCGCCTCATCCACATCAACCAAACCCCCATCTTTATTCCCCGTTCCATCCACTTACGCCCTCCATTGGACACAACCGCCTTCTCTAACCTATTCCGACTCCGTCCAACCACCATACACCCTCACACGCCATCCAGCACTACTCACGCATTCGTTGTGGTTCAGAGAAGGTCTTGAGCTATTTTAATGTGGCTGTGAGCCATATTTGTGATTCGCAGGTCTCGCCATCATCTTCCGCCACCGTCGCCATCGTCACCACCCCATTCCTCGTGTTCAAAGCCATGTGAAGCCTAGGTCTTAGCTCCTGGAGACATGGTTTCACTCTAGGACCCTCTCTAGGTCCTCTATCAGGGACTTCAAGTATAGCTACAGCACCAATTGGGAGATCCTCACAGCTACAGGCACACACTAAGAAGGAGGGAAATTTAGTCCCACATCTTTCGTGGAAGAGCTGCTGAGCACACATAAAGTGAATTTTTCAAGTGGACTTATCACCTCCAAACATGGGGTGAGGTCCCTTCACCTTACCTGCATACCCGATTGCCTAAAACTTCTCACTCCTTAACTGCGACATTCACGGCCGCAGCCCTAGACCTGGGTACACAACCCGAATACTTGATAAGCCTGGTTTGAGAAAAAGAGAAGGAAAGAAAGAAAGAGAGAGCGGGGGAGGGGTGGGTTTTTCTCCTTGGTGCAGCTGTGCGACACTTACTCGCTGGGAAGGAAAGAAGAGAAGAGCCAAGGAAGAAGAAAACAGAAGGCTTTGCAGAAGAGGAAGGAAGGAAGAAGAAGCTAAAGGGAAAGGCAGAAGAAGAAGGAGCTAAAGGCAGTAAGAGAAGAAGAAGAGAGCATCAGAAGAGGAAGGAGAAAGAACAAAGAGAAGAAGATCAGAAGAAAGGCACTATAGTAGGCGACATTTAAGTCATCTGACTTGATAAATCAGACATCTGATCACTGTTCAATTATTTCACATAGATTTGAGTATTTGATATATATGTGCTTAGACTAATAATTGGTGATTTAAATTAGCATTATCTTGTTCTAGTTATCTTTTTGGTCTCTTGAAGTCTTGAGATACTTATGTTATTCATTGAATATCTAATGTGACAGATTAGCATTTATTGAATATCATCATTCTTGGCTTATTCCTATGCTCATTTATATTTTAATTGAGATTAACGTGTGAATTCCTATTTGCTCCTTGTGTTCGACTTCAGACTTCATTTCTAGATTTTCGAGTTATAAATATTGTCTGTTGATTAAGCAATTTAAGAGACTTTATTACAACAAGATGCATTTTAACTCCTAAAAAGCTCAACAACACAGTCTAATACCTACTCATCCCCCTTCTTCTTTCTAGAGCACTAGATCACCTCAGCACACTAGCGATTTGCACCATGACTTTTCGCGACCCCATCTTCCTCACCTTCGCCTGTTCACTTCACCATGGCACGGATCTTCCTGCAGATGTACAGTTGTTGATCCTGCTAAAAGCGAGGGAAGTGCACCGTGAAGAGATTCATGCACTTCAGGAATCTCCCTTCTATGGGAGAAGTAATATGGTAAACAGTGTAGGGCGCAGCATATGGGATTGTGCATCAAGTATGGCGTGTACAACCACTCCAATGATGGCATATGTTGCTGGTATAAGAAATCCCATCAGGATTGGTACACTGATTGCCTACACTTAAGTATGGACTGAGCGCCAATTTCCCTTATCTTCTCGATTGTCCATTTCAGAGAGCCATAGTGGAATTAGTGAACCAATACTTTTGATAGATATGGCATCACCTTCATACCGCCTAACTGAAGGCATTAAACTTAGCACTAGTTGGGAGGCAACCTAACACTGTAAATAAATAATTAAAAAAATGAAAAAAATGAAAAATGAAAATTTGTGTATGATAAAACTATGCAAATGCAAAAATTCAAAAAAATCATCATAAAATTTGTACATAATAAAAATTTGCAAAATAATTATAAAAAAAGAGAAAAAAAACTTGTTCCTTTTAGGTAGTTAGGTTGATTCTCAAGATCTAAGACCAACTTGGCGAGGATTGAAAGATAGCATTACAAGACAATAGTGACCTTGGACTCATGTGAGAAGAGTAGCACTGCGAGACTCCACTCCAAGTTTACTAGAGCTTTCGGGTGTTATCAAGACCATAGGGCTTGTTAGCATTTTGGATAGATGTGAGAGGCGTAGCTCTGCAATGCTCCACATTCGTGCTATTTACTTGGCCTCTTTTCTTTTCAGTTAACCTATTTGTACTTTAGTAAGATAGTGACTTCAAGCCTGATACAGGGATTAGTTACCTCTTCAAGATAGTGTAGCCCAAGGAAGCCTTATTCCTTAAGATGTTAGATATTACTCATAAATAGACTGGAGTTAGCATTACCTGAGTTAACTCTAAGGTGTGTAGCTTTGCGAGACCTAATAGGGTTATATCAGGATGCTAATCTATGTCACTATACCAAGATTTCATCACGAGAGAAGAGTAGCTTTATGAGACTTCTCGTGATTTTGTTACGTCTTGAGGATCTGACGTAAAAAGACTCAATCATGGTGAATCCATGGGCCGAGTTTTCTTATAGAGGCATTCTTTTTCTCAGTTTGTAAATAACCGAAAGCCCTGCTTTTCTTAGGTTTAATTTTGTATATAAACAAGGTTATTTAACCATCCTTTAGATTTTGTAAATAAATAAAATTTTTTATTTTTAATCTATTTTTAGTTTTGTAGGTTAGGTAAGCTAGATGGCTTACCATCACAAGTGCTTCACTACATCAGGTCGTATCTATCTAAACTACTCCCTCTTTTTTATTTTTATGCCATTGTGGACAATGTCATTTAGGTTGAGGGATGGGGAAAACCTATTTTCTTTCCCATTATTATTCGACCTATATTCGTTTTTCCAATGTGTTGTGTAAGCCCTCAATTTTTAAGTTTTAGCTGAATTTAAAAAAAAAAATTATCAAAACTTGCATGCTTTATCTTTTATTTTGCATTAAGAAAAAGGGTTTTTAAAGTTTGCATGCATTTAGTTGTGTTTTTTCATTTGTTTTTGTTTGGATTTTATTTTTGAACGATGATGAAATGCCTCTTTAACCAGGAGTTGTTACCTATTATGACCCGATTCCTGAATCCCTACAGGACATGAGACCGGACCGACTCGACTGATCCCAAGACCCAATCGTCCAACGAGGAAGTAACCAAAAAGCAGTAAAAATAAATTACATTCACCATGCAAGCAACTAACAGTAACAAAAGTACACAGCAGTAAAGAAGTAAACTACTACAGTACACACCACCACAATAGTAGAGAATTTAAAAAGGGTACAGGAATATAAAATTTACAATAAACGAGTATAGAAGTGTAACAAAAATACTCACTACAACAGAACGGTACAACAAAAAGGAACACTACTGGGCTCTACTAGGCCCAGCACCCTCTGCAGTCGTAAGCTCTGGCTACTCAACACCTGGACCTGAAAAAGGTTGTAAGTACAACATGTCAGCAAAACGTTGAGTAGAATGGCAATCAGCTAACTAAGAGAAACAGTAAAGGTGGACATGTAGCTGTTGTTTTCAAGTTCTTTCTTTATTCAACTAATTATTCTTTCTTTCATCACTTAGTTTATTTATTAGGTCTTTTTCTTGATCTCGAATGTTCCTCGTGGGAACGATCTTGATTGCAGTCTTTTCCGAAGAGTAGAAGTAGCACGTGGTGCTCTCCTGGCCGGGAGAGTCCCGTGGTGGTCCTACCCTCAATCAACCACCCAAAAGTTGCTGACATACGTAACGGTGACTACGACATGCACGATAAACGCACAGGTAGCTACCCCGCACTGGCACGCGGTCAGTCGTTTTCCTTAATGGGTGCACCCAAAGCACAGCACGGAACCAGTATAGGGCAGAGCCCTCTCAGTAACAGGGGTCTAGCCCCTAAGAACCAAACAGGGGTCTTGCCCCTCCACAGACCACGCACCCTTGCCTGACTACCCTAGTTTACCCAGTGGGCCTAACAAGTCGATGTAGGATGGCTAGCTGAACCCCAGGCCCCGTGGGGTGGCTAGCTTTCTCCCTACACTAGCAACTCTCCCCAATACTGTGTACGCGAGGGCCAGAAAAGTCGGTGCAAAGTGGCCAAACTCACCCCGCGTCTCGACCCGAGGGTGGCAAGCTCCCCTCTACACTAAGAGGTAATATGTGCTCCCCTTGGTACCACGTACCTAAGAGACAACACACTTTCCCATTTACATTTCCAATTCTGTTCCATTTATTTCTAGGAGCTCTACTCCTAATTCCCTGTAGGGTTCATACTCATGTTTCTTAGGCCAAGCCATACTAGTTTTCATCATTTTAGGCTTATTCGCTGGTAACTCATGTTTCCAACATTCAATCTTTCTTTTCCAATTATATATACAGGTAGCTCGTATTTAATTTCAAACAACAGGAATTACATGTAACAGTTACTAATAACAGTACTCTACATTTCACAGGCACCTGTTATCCAATTACAGGCAATTGTTATTATTCTATTTACTCATCCACGACTGCAATTCAGGCATTCAATACAATCGTTCCAGTGTTTCTAGTCCTAGAATTCATGCCATACCCTAGGATCTATCATTCAATTTAGTGTTTCTGGTCCTAGGATTCATGACATACCCTAGGATCTATCATTTATTCCAGATATGCATTTATGTTTGTAATTAACTAAGGGAAGCCACTCTACCCACAAAATCGGGAGTAATGGGGGCTTGATCGGCAGGTCCACATGCCTCCGCAACCCCCAAATTCGTAACAGAATGAGGTCCTAACACAAGGAATAACCACAAGAAACCTCTCAGAACATGATACAAGCATTCCAACAAGTAGAGGAACTCATCTGAAGAAGAACGAAATCTTAATTGCAGAAATTGGACCTCAAACGAACCCTAAACAGGTCAAAATGACAATTCTGACTCAAATCAGACGTCTGAAACACCTTCCAGACATCTTAAAAGGGATCCAGATCCATACTTCACTCTACGCTACTCCTCAGACGTCTAGGGATCCTGCTAAACTGTCTGGACCTAGTTCCAGACATCCGACTATCTTTCCAGACGTCTGGAGACGCTCTCCGCCATCTGGTGCTCTCCCAGACGTCTGAACCTCATGGGAGGGCGTGTCCCGCACCTTCCCGAAGCGAATCCTGCACACGCACGCAAAATCTTCTTAACACGACACGTATCAGAGCCTCGACGGAATGGCCTGCATGGCCGTATCCGCAAAAGGGAGGTATAGGCGCAGTATGTACCTCTCAGCTGTCTAGAGCCTTCTCCAGACGTCACCCACATCGTCTGGATGTAGGTCCAGACATCTGATTCTGGGAAAGATCCTAGAACCAGAAGCTCCGTCTTCTTCGTGCTGCACGCGACCACGCCGTGCTCGCTCGTCCACTGCCCTAGCTGCAGCAGCGTCGGGGGAAACCTCCCCAGCACAACACTCCGCCTTGCACACGCCCGACCGTCCCCGAGCTTCTCCGGTGAGCTCTCTCATGGCTCGTGCGCTCTCCTCTCTTCCCTTCTCTCGCTGCCCCTCTCCTCTCCGCTGTTGCACTTGACAGCAACTCGCCGCGCTCACTCTTGCTTTCGCTGGAGGAAGGAGAAGATGGATGGGAGTGGGGTGGCGTGAGGGAGAGGAGGGGGTATATGTAGGCGTGAGGGGGGGGGGAAGGTTCTACAGTTCGGCGAGGGAAGGAGAAAGAGAAAGAAAGCGGCAGAGCTCAGTCTGCGCGCGGCATGCGCGTAGACTCGAAGCCGTACGCACACAAAAATTGATTTCCAGACGTCTAGACCAACTCCCAGACGTCTTAAAGTGTTTTGATGGCACGGGTCTTAACATTACCTTAGGAAGTATACTTAGGTTTAACTCAGTGGCTCTTCAAGTCTTAGACTTAATTACCGAAGTGATCAATTAAGATTTAGGATTTTGACATATCTTAAGCATTTTAGTCTTGTTATTTCCTGATACTGAGTTGAAGAGTGAAGAGTAAACAGGATTTATTTTCAACTATCTGCTTAGAAGAGTTTGAAATTTAAGTATTCCCTTATATTTACTATTCACACTGATAAGTTGTCAAGCTCGAATGTTCTTAGGAGTTTGGCTTTTCAGAGTCATAAATCTTAATTATTATTCTCCACTTCACTTAGGAGGATTTCTGAAACACTTTTGGGGAGCTCTTATTAGCCTCATGGGAAAATAGAATAAATGCGCCTAACTTGTTGAGTGTGATTTAGGAGAAGTATTAGGTTCTTTAGAAAAATATATATAGAAAAAGATAAAGAAAAGAGAAAAAGAAAAAGATAGAGAAGTTGTAAAAAAAAAAAAGAAAGAAAAAGAAAAAAATCAGAAAATTTTCATAAAGTTGCCTCCTTTTGCCATTTTTAGTTGGAGGCATTGTATATATCTTGCGAAGAAAAAAATAAGTAGGGAGAACCTAATTCTAATCTTAGTTCAATACTCAACACCATTAAATAAACTTAATTAATACATGTCTTGGGATTCGTAAGCCTTCGTGACTCAAGCCAACAACTCCTTTGGAGTGCTTTATCACTCAGTACCCTAAGGCCAACTAGTCTAGGAGTTGCAGATGTAAGGTTTACTACATGGGTCATGTAGAAAGCCCAATAAACTTAAGAAATGCTGGGAGCTAATGATTAGTAACCCAGGATGTACTAGGAAAGAATCTAAGGTGATTGTGGAGATTAATCGGACTAATAAATTTAGACTTTGAAGACTTGATTTCTTCCATTTTGACTTGTAAATTTATTCAGTCCACATGCACGAATATTTGATTTATTTCCAACTCTTTTATAAACTTTGGTTGACTGCAAGTTCTTTAGAAATTCACTTATGACACTTGAAGTCAAGAATACTGAGTCCTTTATCTTGATTTGTCACTGAGGAGCAGTTGAGCCATTGTTTAAACCTAACGTTGTACAACTTAAGTTAATGGTGATGATTCATTAAGGTGGGTCCTGACTTCACATTTCGTTATTTTTCATTATTTTATTTTTAAGCTTTTGCTAGGAACTAACAAAATGTAAGTTGGGGGGTGTAATGAAAATATATTTGCATGTGATAATTAGATATTTTTAATAAAGTTTCATAGCTTAATACGAGTAATTAGTGTAATAATAAGGCTAATACCTTAGTTAACAACTTTGCATACAACAAATCTAAATAATGTTAAATTACACATATTTACATATGAGTATTTTATGTATGCAGATAATTCTGGTCAAAAGAAGCCATATTTTTATAAATGAGTGGCGAGGAGTCTATTTCTTATTCCTACCTATTTTAATTTTAATTTGACTTTGGCTAAATTAATTAGTTAAGGCCTACTCGAATCCTTTAAATTGACTCGATCTTAATTAATTAAGCTAGCCACATTCTTATTTAAATTACCCCATTCTAAATTTATTTTGATATTTTTAATTCAATCTTTGCATTCCTTCCAACACCTCATCCCACCTAATTTTAATTTAAGAAACCCTCTTATCCATTTCTTATATATTTTAAATTCTCTACTTAAACATCCCACAGCTCCGTCCCACACCCACGCACACACCCACACTCTCGTAACCTCTCCCACAATCCCATAACTCTCAGTGCGTAACCGCCTTCACCCCATCCCTCCACGTAATCACACCCCTCCGCACCGAGAGCAGTAGGCGGCAACACTCTCCTCCCTCCCACTTTTCTTCTTCTTCCTTTTCTCTCGACCTCAACCACCCATGGCCACCGCAACTCCAAGCCGCCGGGCTGCGACATCTCCATTACCCTCTCAAACTCTCTCTCACGGTCTCTCTCTCCCTCTCCCTCTCCCTCTCTTAAACTCCTCCTTCCTCCTCTCCTTTTTCCTTTTTTTTTTTCCTTCTCCTTCCCTGCATACACCACCACCACCCACCCAACATCACCGCCAACCACTTCCCGCCTACTACAGCTGCAGCAACACCATCACCACTGGTGCATCTCCCTCTCACACTTCTCCTCCTCTCCTCTTTCCCAAACTCCCTCTTCTTTGTTTCCTTCTCCTCCCTTGCGATTCCATCCACGCACCCACCACCTGCACATCCACCACCATCGACGGCCATCACCCCCACCGGCCATCATCCCCACGAGCCATCAGTGTTGCTCCTTCTCCTCTTCCTCCTCCTCGTCGACGCCCTCCATCATCGCAGCCGCCACTGCCACCTATCTCCTTCCTCAACTCCCTCTTCCTCTCCTTCTTCTTCTCCCACCATTAACGGCCACCTTGAACCTAACAACTTCGACCAGCAAATACGATCAGCCCACATCGCCATCCAACTCAAAATTGCCTCCCAATCCTTCCTCTGTACCTCCTCGTCGATTTGATTTTTCCGATTGCGGATTATGCATCTCCATTTTTGAGCTCGACACCACCCCCTATTTTAGCCACACGCCCCTATTTCTCCCCTATTCTCCTCCTTTTCTTCTTTTCCTTTCCATGGCACCACAACCAACATCTCCAGCAGCCCACCGTGAACCACAAAGGGAACAGCCAATGCCCCTCCTCAATCTCTTCTCTCTCTCTCTCTGCCGTCCTTCCTTCCTCCCTCTCCCTCTCAGCCACCCACAGCCACCACGTCTACCATTAACGGTCAACCATCTTCCCTCTTCTCCTCTCCTCTCCACGCATCCACGACCATCATTGGTTGGCACCACAATCAAGCATCCCCTCATCATCAGCGACAATCACCGTAAGCTGCTTTTGCGACCATCTCCAGCTCCTCAACTTCCTTTTCGGACGTTACCTGGGACTCCTCTTCCTCAACTTCTTTTCTTTTTCTTATTTCAATATTTTCGAATGTTCAGTAACAGTATATGTTTAATTGTATTTTGATGTGTAAAGTTTGATATATGTAGTTACATTTTCATTCTCCCTAGTTAAATGTCTTCAAAGTTTGGGAAGACTGAAATCTTTCCGATGGTAATGGTAATATTGTATATTTAATTTTTAAATAAAGTTTGTATGTATTGATTAGTAAATTTCTCTTATTTTATTTATTTCTTTAGATTGTTAATGAAATGTGCATTAATTGTAGTTTTTGTGAAATAAAAATTTACATTCATGTTCTATATGAATGAATAACTTAGTTTTTGTTATAATTGTTATTATTCTTGTTACTGTTTAAAAAAAATCATATTTGAAAGATTTTAGATTATTAAGATTATTTTTTTAAATAGTTAGTGAGATAATTTAAATTTGATATATCTTTTGCTATATTATAAATTTAGTGTAACAATAGATTGTAAGTAGGTTTCATTAGGAATTACTTTAGAGTTTCCCAACAAAACGATTCGGATTCACTAAATTACTAATAGTTCGATATAAATTTTAAACTTGATACTTTAATCGCACTACAATGATGTAATTTTAACTATAGCAATCGAGCGTGTGAGTACAAGAGAACAAAGCAAAAAAAAGAGAAGAAAAATGATTTGGAGATGAATGGAAATAGCTAAGTAAATAAAAGAGGCCACAGGCTTAGTCAGAGAGATATACATTAGATTCACCCTTATATTAACCTCGAGATAAAAAAGGTGATAAGAAAGTTGCCAAGTCTGAGTATAGTTGAACCTAGGTAAGGGCAAGTCCGATCCTAGGAATGTATAGGAAGAACAAGTGTGGATGCTCATTAATCAAATTTTGCACTGAGCATGGACACTTCAACCTCTAAGATTTACAAACTCTAGGATAAACTTGGAAGTTTACGAAACCTTTGTCTGAGACCCAAAGTTAGAGCAGATCAGGTTTATAACTTGATTAGTACTTGAGTACCTTAAGACCTAAGGATAGTATTTCAAACTAATCTTTAGAGGCGAGGCACGATAAGGTATCCTGACGATAAAATTCTAGTTTAGAGATTTGGTTCTCTATATGATGTTGCTCGGGAATAGTAAAACTTAAGCATTATGGCATTTGATAGGTCTACTATAGTAGATTACATTAAAACTTAAGTACATTACAATTGGAATGAGAATTTAATCTAAAGCAAGTATTATGATTATAAAATTAATTAAAGTTTAGATTTAAGATTTCATGCATTGCATTAATTTACATACCTTGTTAAGTAATTTTATTAATTACTTATTTTGTATGCAGGATAATTTGAAATAAACAAAGATATCACATCGATCTTGATGGGAAATGGGATCTCTCTTTCTTACGCACAAAAATCATGGCTAATCTCTAACATGGGACCCTTTCTCAATTGTTCTCTCTACACATGTTGAAATGCACAACACACCCATCCACGCCACCAATCCCCTTGATCCCTCTCTCTCCAAAAATGCATAACTACCCCACTCTACCACCCTCCTTCCACCTTCATTCACCCCTCCTCACAAACACACCCCCTTTTTCTTTAAGCTAAAAAGTAGGAAGTGTAAGTTCTGACGTAAAAAGTGATGCAGGGTACTATTTTCGTACTTTACACAGCGTTAAGAACATTGACCCACTTTATAATTGATATTTAATGTAAAAAAATAAAAGAATGTAAAGTTTATTACATGGTAATCCCCACCACATTCAAAAAAATCACATCACTTTAACCTAAAATGCACATGTGATAAAAAACTTTGCATCGGTGATAAACTACTTTGCACCAGTGATAAATTATTGTAAGGTGTCTTTGCACCGGTGCAATATCATTTTGCATCGATGCAAAATTATTCCAAGGATAGTTTTACCTGTTCAAAGTGATTTTGCACCCAATTAAAGTGACTTTGACCTATGAGTTTAGGGTTTAGGTTTATGGAAAGTAATTTCTCGTATGAGAAGTGATTTTTCGCTAAATCCTAAACACTAAATCCTAAACCTTAAACCCTAAGATGAAAAATCACCTTTCAAGTGTAAAATCACTTGTCATACGTGAAGAAACACTTGGAATTTAATTTTGCACCAGTGCAATCTTACTTTACACCCATTCAAAAAAATATTACACTTGTGCAAAATAATATTGTACCGGTGCAAAGTAGTTCAAAGTATGGTGCAATCTTACTTTTCACCCATGTAAGAAAATATTGCACCCATGCAAAATAATATTACATCAGTGTAAAGTAGTTCAAAGTAAGATTGCATCTGTGCAATCTTACTTTGCACCCTTGCAAAGTTATTTTGAAGGTGCAAAATAAGATTGCACTGTGCAAAGTTGTTCCGAAGATGATATGAGTGATTTGCACTCCTACGAAAGCAGTTTGTTGTTGGTTTCAATAGTAGTGGACCCCACCACGTGTCAGCACTTTTTTTCATAAAAAAGAGGGATGCGGGTTGGGATCACATTTACAGCTATGCGTCAACTTTTATGTCAACTTTTGCATTTTCCAACCCGCATCCTTTCTTTTAAAGAGCCAGTTATGAAGGCAGGACTGGAAGAGCCCAATCTCCTTCTTCCTCATTGCGATCATACGCCTCCGCTATCAACTATGAGCTCTCCTTCTCGACGACCATCGTGACTTCGTTTTGCCCTCACTGCTCTCTCAGCCTCACCACAGGCCCACCACTGTGACTCTCACTTTCACCATCGATCTCCTCGTCTCAAGAGAGGAGGATTGTGCCACATCCATCTCAGTAGAGCACCCTCATCGTGCCCTTTCTCCTTATCTCTTAGATGCAGCCACCATCGCCACCTTCACCATCGCACCCTACATTCTCCAACAACAGAGGAAGCATGATCATTCTCATTGCTCGCTCCTTCCTTAGAGCAGCTTGACTGCAAACCTCCACCATCTCCAGCCATGCGATGACAGTGCGTGGCTCTGCACCATGCTGCGACTCCATTATCGATAGCAAACTCTCTTTGTGCCTTCCTCCTCACTACGCCATTGCCCGCTTCTTCAACCTCATTCCTCTATTCTTTCCCTTCAAAGGAACCCAACAAACTCACTGTCACACCATGCCATCGAGGCATCTTCGACTGCTGCTCCCACTACCGTCACCACTAGTGCGCTTGCCTTGAGCATGCCATCGACCCTTGCTGTCCATGCCACTGCTCACGGGCTTCACCGCAACCCACAACTGCACACCTTTGGCCACCATCCTTCTCTTCGGCCGGCCACTCTGGTCTCCTCACGCCAAGCTTTCACCACCAACGCAACAATCCTGTCCTAGCACACCTTCATTGAGAGCTTCACTGAGGATTGCACCCTCCACGCAGTGTGCACACCTCCTCTTCATCGACCCCTATTTTTGAACAATAAAAGCAGTATTTGTTTTTCTCTTATTTTTTTGGTTGAAGACACTGCCCATTTATTTTCCATAATATGTTATTGATGTGATTTTTCTGCCGGTGCCTCTCGAATTTGAACCTTCATTTCTCTTCTTTATATGGTGCATCTACAAGTGATTTCAACATGCAGCTATTTGCATACCTTTCTCTCTATGTGATTTAAGTGAAATAGGTCCTGTTGACGTTGGTGATTGGAACAACAAACATACATTTGATTATTGAGTTAGAACCATTATGTATTGATGATTAAACATGTACTCAATTATGACATGCATATGATTCTTGAAAAAAAAATATTTGTGAGTTCTAATTAGTTCCATTTCTCCCCTAGAGATGACCTAATCCTCGTGGTTAGATTTCAATGAAGTAAATTGTTGATTGACGATTTTCCACCACACAAAAATACAATGGTGGATCAATTTTATTTCCATTATCTTAATTTAGCAAAAATTGATCATATCAATTGCCTTTTTGTCTTTCTCTTGTCGAATTCCCTTTTCAGCAAGGGCACTCTTTCCACACTTTTGTTAAGCTACTTTGCAATTGTAATAAGAGTTATTAGATTATAGTATAGTATGTAAAATAACCTACACATTTTAAAAATTTATAATGGTTGAGTTCAATCATTCGTTGCAAGGCTTATTTAATTTAATTCACCATTTATTGCTTTGATTATTTTGTTCTATTTGTTATAACCATTATTTAAGTTAAACTTAACTTTATTAAATTAGAGATTTACAACTTACTTAAGATTAAATATAAAGGTCAGGTTAAATTAAAATTGTAATTAATACTTAGATAAGATTATTAGTATATCTTAGGTAAATAATACTAATTAAGTTAGTAGCCTTAATTAATTTCCAAAATAGCTAATAATTATAAATGTCTAATTTATAATTTCAAATTACACTTAATTAAGAATATAAATATCCCATAATTATTTTTACATATTTTTAAATTATTTTTATATTATTTATTTTTTTAATTTTCTTTTATGATTTTTAAAGTGATGTTAATAGAAAATGAAGACAATGCATCATTTATATATTTATAAGCAAGAATATAATTTTTGATTTTTTTCATTAATATTTCAATTCTTTTATTTTCATGAATTTCCTTGATTTTCTTTTGAATTAAAAGGTGAAAAATGGATTTCAATTAAGTTAAAAGTAAGGAAAAAGTAGTAAGAGTGTATTTTTGGATTCTTTTCAAGTAGTTTTGTTTTTCTTTTTATGTTTTAAATTTAATTAAGTTAATTTAATATTAAATCAACCTAAATTAATTTACTAGTTAAATTAACTAATGCCAATTAACTAAATAGACTTTAATTAACATCTTGAAATTAGAAATAACAAATCTAACTCAAGTTGACTTTAAATTATTAATCTAACATTATTTTAACCTAAGATTAAATTAATGCACAAATTATCCATGTAATTGTGAAAAATAAAATAAAGTTACAAAAGTTCGACTAAAATTTCAAAAATTGAGTTCAATATATATACAATCAATATAAAATATAGAAACATCAGTGTCCGGGGTATAGATCACGTAAAAGATAAATGCGTTGTAGTATAGTGTGAAATACGTCTTGACAAAAAAATTAACAGAACTGGTGAGTCCCGATCAATCACAGGGAGGCAGAAAGCATTTTTGATTTCATGCATTTGTTTTAACTATAAAGACTAAGTATAAGGAACAATAAATAACAATATTTATATCACAAGGAGAGATTGAAGATGAATTGGATACATGCATTTGAATAAAACATAAAATAAACAAACTACTGTTGTAACAGAACAAGGATACCACGGGTGGTTTGTGGTGGCCTTCTTGAGAGGTTGAGGAGAGTAACGACGATCCACCGAGGTGGCTCAACGGATGCTTCAGAAGAAGATGCAGAGACGGCGGTAGAGAAGATGGGAAGAAGAAGGTTGAGGAGTTGTAGGAGGAAGAAGAAGGCAAATCTTTTTGATGCCTTCAAAGGGGGCCCTTAGGCCTCTTTTTATAGTTGTTGTGAAGGGTATTTAGGGTATTGGAGCCCTTAATTTCATGCAATAGCCTTAGGTTGATCAGATCTGTTGATCGAGAGATCAACGGACCTGATTAAGCCTAAAAATACCCTCCAAATCCTTCTCCATTTGCGGATTCAATCTGGAGCTGAATGTGGTGCAACGTGCACCCTTGGATCTCCATCACACGATCACCGCTCTCACCGCTCGCCGTTTCCTCCTTCGCGCGCACCGCACGGCCTCCAAACGTGCCTCAACTCCTTATACCATCTCAGTAGTCTGATCACTAGATTGGATGGCTTAAAAGAGCGTGCGCTGTGCCTTCTTGAATCCTAAAGTGTGCGTCATCACGCGCATCTGTGTCTCCACCGCATCTGCATGCGCCACATAGCCGCCCTTGTCGGCGCTCGATAAGATCCTATGGTCAATCGCGCCCGTGCTCAACGTCTTTCCTGATTTCACACTGGGCACACCTCGAACCTATGCTAGTTGCTTAGGCACGAAGGCACTAACCAACACGCTGTGGACGCATTTGTGTCAAGTTTCCAATCTCCGCACGGCCACTCCTAGCTGTTGGATGAAGATCGAACAGCTAATCTTGTCCTTCGTTGATGATGTGCGGTGAGGCAGTTCATGTGGATGCATCGCAACCTTTGGATGATGATTCAACGGCCCACATCTTTCCTTCAGAGATTGGGGGCATGGTGA
The DNA here is from genome assembly GCA_037157565.1 of Thalassia testudinum. Taxonomy (NCBI): domain Eukaryota; kingdom Viridiplantae; phylum Streptophyta; class Magnoliopsida; order Alismatales; family Hydrocharitaceae; genus Thalassia; species Thalassia testudinum. Next base: position 49,348,634 of record JAZHRO010000073.1, read on the forward strand.
GGGGTGGCTACTATGGTGCCACATGGCACCATCGTGGCCGTCCATCTTCCTTTCTTCATAGACAGTACCATAGGCCTCTGATTGAGTTGATTTTTATGCTGTTGGACTGCGAACATTGATCCAGATCCATCCGTGCGGTTGGATTTGTCATTTGAGGATCGGATATTCTTTAATTTGCCCCTTGTCTCTTGTTTCTTTTTTAATTTGGTGGCTCACTCTCTTCTGGTGCTACATAGAGACTAATATCTCAAAATCTAGATTTTCAGATTATTGAATAAATCAACTTAGAGAGAGGTTGGAAAACTGTGCTCTCTTTAATCTTTTGTACTTTTTCTTTTCTCTCTTTCTCTCACTCTCTCTCTTTTTCTTCCTAGGTTCACATCTCACCAGATTTGCAAATGTATTTGGTGGTCTTGCATCGCATCACACTTTAATTAGATTCTAATAACCCTACAACTAAGTCAGACCCCTCAGCCCGTATTCAGGCGGTCAAAAATACAGAAAAAGTAGGTTAAGGCTGTATTTGGCGGTACATGGGGGTGGTAGGTTTTTTTGCGTCATTTAACTTGACTCACATCATGCAACTGCTTCACATAACACTTTTTTTTCTTCTTCTCTCTTTTTTTTTTCGAGCAAACATCTCTTCTATATGCATATCTACTGGCACAATGCCACAACACAACATACAACATAACATGACATACGTACTTTTATACATGAGGCATTCTTGGGGATCTTTTTTTTTGGGATGACCAAGAGGATCTCAGGTGGCTTATTTGGTGGAAGTGCCTACTCTCGGCACCAGGTAGGGAACATATAGGATGACATATTTCTGACCTTGACATCAGTACCCTCCTTCAGTCGAGGATTCCGCAAAGGATGGTCATGTCCATCCACCTCAGTCCTAGTTTTATCAAAACCCGCTCTCTATGTTTTTGCCTTATTTGGTGGCTCTCGTACGGAATTTCTCACAAAATTAGTATGCAAGAACTGAGAGTGAAAACTATGCCCAACTTTGAGTGCCATTATTCAATTATCCAGAATTAAAGATTCCTTATACTAGCCTTAGAGCACCAGTAGACTCTCTACTCTCACCTCTCACATATGTTTTGGTGGATCTATTAGAAGATAGTTCACCTGATTCCCTGATTGCTGTCCAAGGGTTCAGGAGAAGAAGCAGTGCTTCTTCTCGACAAACTAGAGATGTCTATCAGTTTTCACAGTGGATCCATTGCAAATTCTACATTCAGCTGTGAGGTTATACTGAATTCTAAGCATAGGTTTCTACTAAAGAATAAATCTTTAATAAAACCTCTTGATAAAACGATCTAATCTCCCAATTGTTGGTAGAAAATTTTTAGTTTTTATGGACTACCCCCCCCCCCCCCCCTCAATGCCTAAGTGTTTGCATGTCCTCATTCATGAATAAAAGAAATTGGAATAAGGCAAGGTGTACGTGGATAGAAATCACGTAGGTTGCTTCTGAGTTGTCGTTCAGCTCATGCCATCACTGCAATGCCATACACAATATGCAAAACAATATGCGAAAATGAAATATGCTATGTATATATGGTATGTATATATGTATATGTGTTGAGTTTAACGCCTCTAGCTGGACAACATGTTAGTCACACATCCTCCAGAAGATGTATCATTTCGTCAGCAGGAGGAGGTTCTTGGGCTAAAAATGGTTTGAGGCGCTGGCCATTAACCATAAAAATCTGTCCATATTTCGGGTCCATAATTTGGACCACCCCGTTAGGATATAGGTGGATCAACTTGGACTTGAGTTTTCTCGCAAAGAATTTGAGTCGGGAGTCAAACAAACAGACCTGCTGGTTAGGTGCGAACTCCTTCCTCCGGATGTGTCAATCATGGAAAGCCTTTGTCTTGTCTTTATATATTTTTGCATTCTCGTAAGCTTCCCACCTAATCTCCTCTAACTCACTGAGCTAGAGCTTCCTTTCATAACCTTTGCCCTTGAGGTTAAAATTACACTTCTGCACTGCCCAAAAGGCACGGTGCTCCAGCTCCACAGGAAGGTGACAGGCCTTTCCATACACCATGCAGTACAATGACATTCCGAGAGAGGCCTTGTACGTAGTCTGATATGCCCATAGTGCATCAATCAACCGATCGGACCAATCCTTCCTATTAGGTCTAACTTTCTTTTGAAGGATAAGCTTGATTTGATGGTTCGATACTTCAACCTGCCCATTGGTCTGTCGGTGATACGGGGTAGAAATGCGGTGCTGCACCCCGTATTTCTTTAATGATGACCTAAAATGGGCATGGATGAAGTGACTAACCCCATTGCTTATCAGGGCACGGGGAACTCTGAATCTCGCAAAAATGAATTCCTGGACAAAGGATATAACAATCTTATGATCAGTCCATCTTGCCGGGATAGCTTCAACGCACTTTGAGACAGTCAACTGTGAGAAGTATGTACTCAAAGCCGTGAGAGTTCAGGAAAGGGCCCATAAAGTCGATGCCCTAGACATCAAACACTTCTATGACGAGAATAGATTGGAGAGGCATCATGTCACTCCGGGTCATAGAACTGACTGACTGGCATTGCTTACAGCATTTGGCAAACTCATGTGTATCTCTGAAAATGGTTAGCCAGAAAAATCCTGACTGCAAAATCTTTGCAGCGGTCTTTCAGCCTGAGAAATGACCCCCACAAGCATCGCTGTGGCAGAAGGATAGCACACTAGAGATTTCCGAATTAGGGACGCATCTATGCATGATATGATCAGCTCCAATGCAAAAGAGAAGTAGGTCATCCCAAAAATAGAATTTAGCCTCTGAGATAAATTTGAGTTTTTGATCCTTGGATAATCCCGTAGGTAGCCTGCCTGTGACGAGATAGTTCGCTATATCAGCATACCAAGGAACTCAACAGAGTTGATGGACAACAAAGACTCATTTGGAAATTGGTCTGATATCAGCGGGGAGTACGGAATTTAGTCTAGGTCTAGCCAAGACAAGTGATTCGCCACAACATTATGTGCTCTACCGGGTTTGTCACGGATTTCGACATCAAACTCCTGCAAAAGAAGGATCCATCTGATAAGACGGGGTTTGTCATCCTTCTTTGCCAACAAATGCCAGAGGGCGGAATGGTCAATGTAGATAATAACTCTGGACCTGAGTAAGTATGACCTGAATTTCTCCAACCCAAATACCACAGCTAGCAATTCTTTCTCAGTGACTGTATAGTTACGCTGAGCCTCGTTCAGCGATTTGCTAGCGTAGTATAGTACGAATGGATGGTGCTCTTGACGTTGGCCAAGAATGGCTCCAACAGCAAAGTTGGAGGTGTCACACATCATCTCGAAGTCGAGAGACCAGTCGGGAGGTTAGAGAATATGTGCACTTGAAACAGTGCTTTGCAAGGTCTCGAAAGCGCTGAGACACGAGGAGTCAAAATCAAAGGGAGTGTCGGTTACCAGAAAATTCGTTAATGGACGAGCAATTTTCTAGAAATCTCGAATGAATCTTCGATAAAATCCGACATGCCCTAAGAATGATTTGATTTGCCTGACTGAGCTTGGCAAAGAGGTATCGCGAAATGATTTCGGACTTAGCTCGATCAACCTCGAGTTCATTAGAGGAGATCTTGTGACCTAGTATGATGCCATCCCTCACCATAAAATGGCTTTTTTCCCATGAAAGTACTAGGCTAACTTCTATACATCTCCTCAGGATCTTTGTGAGGTTATCAAGACAAGACAAAAAATCATCTCCAAACATGGAGATGTCATCCATGAACACTTCTGCATAGTCCCCGATCATGTCTGAAAAGATGGCCATCATGCATTGCTGAAAAGTAGCTAGTGCGTTACAGAGGCTAAAGGGCATCCACTTAAAAGCAAATGTTCCGAAGGGACACGTAAAAGTCGTCTTGTCTTGATCTTTCAGGTTGATCGCTACTTGATTGTACCCAGAGTATCCATCCAAAAAGAAGAAGAAACTACGCCTAACCAGACGTTCTAAAATATGATCAATAAAGGGTAAAGGAAAATGATCCTTTTTGGTAGCCGAGTTTAGCTTCCTGTAATCAATGCAGACCCACCAAGAAGTCGTGGTGCTGGTCGGGATGGATTCACCCATTTCATTTTTTATCACGGTGAGTCCCACCTTTTTGGGCACAATCTGAATGGGACTCACCCACTGGCTATTGGAAATTGGATAGATAATGCTCAGGTCCAGCCATTTAATGATCTCCTTCTTGACAACCTCCAGCATATTTGGATTTAGGCACCTCTGAGGTTCTCGATGGTCTCACCCCTTCATTTGTGTAGATATGGTGAGTGCAATATGAGGGGCAAATCCTATGGAGATCAACAATGCCCCACCCGATAGCAGCCCTATGTGCTTGTAGAATGGAGATCAACTGGTGTTCCTGGTCTGGAGTCAAGTGAGCATTGATAATCACAAGATACGTGTCACTTTCTCCCAGAAACACGTACTTGAGAAAATCAGGTAAGGGTTGTAACTCTAGTAGCGGAGGGTGGGGAGAGGGTTTATGCAGGGGAGGAGAGGAAGCAACAACGGAAATCTGCTGATCCTGACTAATGGAAAATCCGTCTGTAGTGGTCATGTAATCCTGTCTTAAGATATCAGTGCTAGATGGGATAGGATAGTCGGGATCAGGGGTATTGGGAGCATATGAATACCCATGACAAACAGATCCATGGGATGAAATGTGTATGTCATTAGTCTCAGTCCCGTGTGGACCGTGATCTAAGACCCCTGATAGTGAAGATGAATGTGCCATTGGGTTGCTGCAGAGGAGCCCAATGTTCCCATAGAAAGTTGAATCTCCATCTTCACCATCCTCCTCGATTAGATCACAATCGAAGTTCTTTGATGCTTTGAAAATGTCAAGTCTAACTTTTCGTTCCCTCAAGCATTCTCTATGCACCCCTATGCACAATCGATGTTTGTGTAGGCGATTGCCAAGAACGGGAGACCTAGAATAATCAGTGCATCACGGAGATTAGGAGGAACCTCCATATCAAGAACAAAAATGTTCGCTGGAAATCAGAATCCTTGGACTTTCACGATCACATTTTCAACCACCCCCCTCAGTGTTTTCACTGATCGGTCAACCAACTGTATTGTAATCGAGGTGGGATTTAACTCCCCCAATCGGAATCGATCAAATACTGCGATAAGAGTTAGGTTGATGGACGACCCCAAATCAAGAAGGGCCCTATTAAAAGGGGAATCCTGCAAGAAGCAGGAAATCAGTGGTGTGCCTGGGTCCTTCTTTTTGGGTGGTAAGTTAGCTAAGATAATAGCATTGGCTTCCTTAGATAATACCACCTGTCATCTAATTTTCTACTGTCTCTTTGGAGTACAATAGTCCTTGAAGAACCTAGCAATAGCAGGGAAGTGATCTATTACTTCGAGGAGAGGGACCTGAATGTGAACTTCCTTGAACATAGATTTTAGGTCCTCGAAATTCTGCATATCCTTTTTCCGTGCCGAATCTCGCATTAGAGCCACGGGAAAAGGGACAGGAATCTTAGGGTCTAGAGGCTTCTTTCCTTTATCTAATGAAGATGTCTTGTGAGAGAAAGAGGGTTGTGAGCCATCTTGCGATAGAGAGCAGGAAAAATCATTACCCGCTTGCCTAGGTAGCGGGTCCTATGTAGTCTTTCCACTCCTCAAAGTGATAACTTTTGCATCGGCGTACTGTCCATGAGGTGGTAGAGGAGCGACTGGGCTAGAATACTCAAGGTTTGACAGTAGAGGTCGCTGACCAAGCCCATAACCAGGTGGTGAGGGAGGTTCTTGCAGAATAGCGTGTGCCTGCCCCTATGGTGCTTGGAATCTAGGCAGGGCACCCTGATTCTGCACATATCTTGGGTTTGGGATAGGTTTGGAGGGCAAAGGTCCCTGTGACCTATGCTCCTGCATCCCTGCGACCTGTAATAGTTCAAATGCGTTATTCTCGTCCTTTACGAGGAAATTCCCACCGCTAGATGCATCAACCAAGTACCGATGTGTGTCATCCAGCCCATGGTAGAAGACTTGAGCGAGGTGCCCTCTGGGTACACCATGGTGTGAGCACTTCCTGAGAAGATCATGGAATCTATCCCAGGTGTCATGTAGCTTCTCTCCAGGGCCTTGGGTAAAGGTCGTGATCGCGCACCTCATAGCATTTGTTCGACCAATTGGGAAGAACTTTTGGAGGAATTCACGATGTAATTCCTCCCAGGCTCCAATTGGCCTCCCGATAGTCTTAAACCAATAAGCAGCTTTATCCTTGAGAGAAAAAGGAAAAAGCTTCATGAGAACAATTTTGATATCTATATTCCTGGGTCAAACTGACTCTGCAATCCGACTCAGATCTTTGATGTGCTGGAAGGGATCCTCATTCGATTTTCCATGGAAATGCATGAGTCTTAATCAGACTTATGATATTTGGCTTCAACTCGAATGCATCTCCTCCTACGGGAATCCGGACTTAAGGTGCTATAATTGTTGCCGCCGGATCATAGAAGTCTCCCAATTGTTCTCCACGTGGCAGATGCTGCATCCTGTCAAGTGTTGTGAGAATCCTGTCGATGCTCTACTTGTATTTCTATTCAGTTTCCTCGACCCTGGCTTCTAGACGAGCCATTGGGTCCTGATTTTTAGGGTCCTGACCAACTCGAGGACTGGGATTAGCCATCTCAGCAAATTGAGTGTAAGAAGGTTGGGAAAAAAGGTCAGGTGAGAATTGCCTTTGCCACCTTGTGTTCGGCTCCCAAGGTCCCATAAGTTTAGGTCCTAACGACCTTCTTCCTTGCATACACCAACTCAAAGGGTTGGTGTAGTCAAGCAGAACAAGGCAAAGGCCTTGTTAATCAGAGTGGTCATTTAGACTAGATGATTAGATTTTTTTGTTAAAGTTCATGTTATTGAAAAAAATTCGATGAGAGACCGACTGCAAGGAATTAGGGCCTCTCAGGCTAACCTAGCCAGGCTAGTTACGAGGGGACTACTAGGAAGGTTCTTCCTTTGGCTTTCACCTCCGGTTCCGTTACCTTGCAGCCGCGGTCGTTTGACACTACCTTGCAGGCTTAGATACCAGGTTTTGTAGGAGAGGTTGAAACTACCCAGTAGTTTTAAGCCAAATGCAGGTTATTTGATATATTTTCGTGAATTTTAACTTGTTTCTTCAATTTAGTAAATGATGGGTGGTCCACAAGGTGACTCGCCTCACCAACTAACTCTTGGGCTCAACTGAGTCCAAGTTAGTCCACCATGGTCCTATTGGCTCATGCACTTATAAGTTTTTTTTAAATTGAATACCACAATTCAAATGTATACTTTCAAGTAAGATGGAATCCAAATGATTTGGAACTTTACAAGAAGATTCCTTTTTCAATAAGATTTTTAGAGAGTATTTTTCCAAAATTTTTACTATTTTCAACAAGAAGTCATGAATTTTTAACAAACCAAAGGTCAATTTTAGGATTTAGACCCCATGTTGATTTTTCTATTGGAAATGATATCAAATATGCTCCAAAAATTTTGCAAAAATATGATAATGAAAGCTAATTTGATTATATTTCAAACCCCACTAATATTGAGTAAATCCGATTTGTATGTTGGTCAAAATTGATTTCTAAAGTTCATAAAAGTTATGTTTTCAAGTAATCTAACCCATATGTACTTCATGAATTTTTAAAAATTCCACCAATGGAATTTCTTTTTTGGGAAAGGTAGAGTTGGAAAGATAATTTGAAAATCTAGTTTAAGTCCGAATTTTAGAATTTTTGGAGCATCAGAAGCACAGCTATTGAATGTTAAAGATGACAATCAATTTTTGGTCGAGTTTCTAACAAGATTGTGTGCACTTGATTTTCGCAGCACCCACTTTGTCTTGTTCGCCGCTTTGTGTGGTTCAATATGCACACAAAAATACTATGTTAGAGATGAAATCAAAAGTTGCCATGCCTTCCCAGTAATGGTGCCAACTTGTTCGGGGCGTAGATAGCGTAAAAGATAATTGTGTTGTAGTACAGTGCGAAATATGTCTCGACAAATAAATTAACGAAACTGGTGAGTCCCGGTGGATCACAGGGAGGTAGAAAATGCTTTTGATTTCATGTTTTTGTTTCAAATATAAAGACTAAGTAGAAGGAACAATCAATCACAATAATTATATCACAAGGAGAGATTGAAGATGAATTGGATACATGCATTTGAATAAAACATAAAATAAACAAACTACTATTGTAACAGAACAAGGGCACCACAGGTGGTCCATGGTGGCCTTCTGGAGAGGCTGAGGAGAGTAATAATGATCTACCGAGGTGGCTCAATGGATGCTTTAGAAGAAGATGCAGAGATGGCGACAGAGAAGGCGGGAAGAAGAAGGTAGAGGAGTTGTAGAAGGAGGAAGAAGAAGGAAAATCTTTTTGATGCCTTCAAAGGGGACCCTTAGGCCTCTTTTTATAGTTGTTGTGAAGGGTATTTAGGGCATTGGAGCCCTTAATTTCATGCAATAGCCTTAGGTTGTTCAGATCCGTTGATCAGGAGATCAACAGACCTGATTAAGCCTAAAAATACCCTCCAATCCTTCTCCATTCGCGGATTCAATCTAGAACTGACATGTGGCGCAATGTGCACCCTTGGATCTCCATCGCACGGTCGCCGCTCTCGCCATTCATCATTTCCTCTTTCGCGTGCACCGCACAGCCTCCAAACACCCCTCAACTCCTTACACCATCTCAGTAGTTCGATCTCTCAATCGAAATACTTAAAAGAGCATGCGTCGTGCCCTCTTGAATCCTAAAGCATGTGTCATCACGCATGTCCGTGTCTCCACCGCATCCGCATATGCCATGTGGCCACCCCTGTCATTGCTCGATGAAGATCCTACGGTCAATCGTCCTGCATTCAACATCTTTCCTGATTTCACACTGGGCGTGCCTCGAACCTGCGTTGGTTGCTTAGGCGCGAAGGCACTAACCAACACGTTGTGGACGCATTTATGTCAAGTTTCCAATCTCCTCATGGTCGCTCTCAGTCGTTGGATGAAGATCCAACGGTTACTCTTGTCCTTCGTTGATGAGGCGCGGTAAGGCGGTTGACGTGGATGCATCGCAATCATTAGATGACGATCCAATGGCCCACCTCTTTCCTTCAGAGATTGGGGGCATGGTGAGGGGTGGCTGCGATGGTGCCACGTGGTGCCATCGTGGCCCATCATCTTCCTTTCTTCATAGACAGTGCTATAGGCCTCCGATCGAGTTGATTTTTGCGTCGTTGGACTACGAATATCGATCCGGATCCATCCGTGCAGTTGGATTTTTCATCTGAAGTCTGGATATCATGCAATTTTCCCCTTGGCTCTTGCTTCTTCTGCAGAATCCCTAAGGTGCTAGGGGAGTCTGATTGATGCTATCTTGGAAGCGTTGGACTCCCGTCGTCGTTCTAAATAGTTCCATAAGGTTGGATTGGTCATCCACAGCCCTAAATTACTTGAAGAGTAATACCTCTCAAATAGCATAGTAAAATGCAGAAAACATATAAATCAACTACGATGCAAAATACAATGCGTATGCATGCAGAATGCCCATGTTAAGCTAGGTTTTGGCTTAATTCAGGCGAATTAGGGCCTATGATTGCTGTACAATCAGTCAATTAAACTCCTACAAAGATGGGAAATTATCAGAAAAACCCAAAGAATAAAAGTTTTCTAGATTTAATTTTGTTGTTGCTAACATAATTTTTTCTCCATCTTCCTACTGATTCAAAGCTTCATCAACTAAGCCAAGTGCTCAAATTTCATCGTCGAGCATCAGAGAACAGATTCATGCCCTCAGGTGTTGGAGAGGTCGATGAAGATTGATTGGCAAAGGGTTTGAAATGGTGGCAGAGAAACACCTACAAACATAGGTGAAAACCTAACAAACTATGACAAACACTCGCTCATGGATTCCAATCAAATTTCAGGTGTTCGCTAAGTATTCTAAGGCACATTTAGGACATTAAAGCTAGCTCCAGAGCTTCATCTACTCTAATGGCAGCCTGAGAGCACCTTACACAGGTTAGATATCGACCTGGAGCTAGAGAGTGTTTCATGCTAAATTAAAAGTGCAAATAGATTCAACTTGATCTTTTAAACCTTATGTATCCAAGAACTGAAGGAATTGGGTTCTTTCATAAGTTTCTATAGGTTGTCGTCATCGCCATTAGGAAGGAGAATTTGGTAGAGTAACTAAAGAGGCTAACAACCCTACACGCTCTTGATTCATGCTCAAGGAAGGTTAAGGAAGCTTTTCAACTAGTCACTGTGGTCTGAGATGGTGAAAACAATGCATCGATTGCCACTGAAGATGGAGAAGATGAGGTGTTCAGAGAAAGTTGTTGAAATTTCAAATGGAGGGTGGAAATGTGATGTACAAATGACGTAAAGTCTGCTAGGGTTAGATACGATCTGTTTCGTGAAGTTTTAAAGTCATCGAAGTTGAAGAGGATGACCAGAGCGATGGCCATGAAAGTGAGGAGTCCGACAGAGAGCTATACTTCATGGATTTGCACAATGAAGCACTCAGAAGTTTCTTCATGACAGAAGTAAGGTGTAGGTCTTCTCAATTTGATCGGAGGTTGATCATAGAGGTGTGGAGAAGTCAACTGAGTTGAAGAAGAAACTTCAAATGGTTCGCCTAATAGAGTGGATGATTCATGAAATTAAATTGGGCGAAATGGCCCTGAGGAATTGGCAAAGATGAGTGGAGAGCCAATTGGACGTAAAGAGGTCAAAGGACTTCGCCGAAGAAGAGGCAAAATTTTAATGAATGTGAATTTAGGCATTTGGTGTAGAGTGAATGAAATCGAGAGACAGAAGGTGGGAAATTATCGTGATGAGGTGAGGAAGATGATTGGGGTGTCAATTACGAGGTAGAAGGCCTACCACCGTTGAAATTAGTACTAGCCGTTGTCAGAGAAGGAGATGAGAAATCGAATAGTACACTACCTAATTCTATGAATTAAAATGCTAACATTAATTTACAGGAGGAGGTGAGAAGCTTGGATGTCTTACTTGGATGAAATGATGAGAAGGGCAGCAGCGATCGCTCACCGGACCATAGGAAATCAGACTTGCTGAGAGAAAAGCTCTAGCCGATGGGAAGTTGGAGCACATCTCTACCGTTGGCAAGGCAAGAGCTTAGGAAGGGGAGGTGAGAGAGATAGCTCACTTCGCCAGAGGGAGCTCGAGAGAGGGTGAGAGAGATATTGCGATAAGCTCAGATAGGTTGTGTTAATATAGTGAATTAATCATTGAAATGAGTATAGTGGTTAACCTAAATCGAGCTTAACCATCTTTTTACAAAATTTTTAACCTGGCCTACTTGATTTTATCTTGGTCACTTTTAGGCCCAGGGTCGAAACTCAGGGAGGCGGGAATTAGAGGTGAATAAGTTTCTACGCCTTTCCTACAGCGAATCTCTTCATGCGTTTATTATGTTTTTTGTTCTTTTCTATTTAAGATTTTTTTTGCTGATAATTTTGTTCTTGAGGTACACCCTCAAAATCAGGTCCTTGGCTTTGGGCCAAATTGTTCTTGGCTTTGAGCCAATTTAGGGTTCCAAAAACTGGTCTTGCTATTCGCAAGACCAAGTACCTGCAAGACAAGGATTATCTTTTCTCTTTTACTCTTTTTTTTTATCTTTTTAATAGCAAGAAACAAAAGAGAAATAGAGGTTGCTTGTAAAGAAATAAATATAGTATATATATATATAGATATATATATTATATATATAGGGGTGGGGGTGGAGGTGGAAATGGTGTGTAGCATGGTGTCGAGTTGATCCACGTTTAGGAAGACGTAACCAACAGGAGGAAGTGTCGCGTGGAGTGTAGGATGGATGTGTGAAAGTGTGTGCGGAGGTGCTTTCTCTACGTGGGTATCGGGGAATAATAGCAACTGGTGCAGATATACCCGCGATATAACGCGTGGTAGGGGATATGAATGTAAATATATATATATATGTATATGTAAATATATATAGATAGGGTTGTAATTATATAGATGTATATGTAGTTATATATATATATATAGTAATATATGTATATAGGTATATATATATGTATATAGGTATATATATATGTATATATGCATATAGATATATTTGTATAAATATCTATGTATATAGATATATATAGATATGTATATATATATATGTATTTATATCTATAGATATATATATGTATATATGTATGTATATATGTATATGTATGTGTATAAATATATATATATAAATATATATCTATATATTTATTTATGTATGTATGTATATCTACTTATATATAGTGTATAGGTATGAATATGTATATATATATATATAAATATATATATGTATATATATATATAAGTATATATATATAGGTGTGTACAAGTGAGTGTGTGTGTGTACACATGACTGTGTACAAGTGTGGTGTGTGTATGTGTGTGTCTGCTGGAGAGTGAGGGAGTGGCTGTGAGAGAGAGTGTGGGCGTTTAAGGTGTCTGGTGGAGGCAGCCGTCGTCTGATGGCATGGGTGTGTGCAGGCACGCGCAGGCACAGGCGTGCAAGGGTGTGTGCGTGTGCTGGAGGGAGCAAGCGTGAGGGAGAGTGCAATGCAGTGCGCTGCGTAGCACAACGCACCGTGCTGCTGGCTGGAGCGGGAGTGGGGCAGACGGGTCCAGACGCTGTAGCGGAAGCTGGCAGGTGCGAGCGTACGCGGGCGCAGGCACGCGCTACGGGCTGGAGGCGGCAGCGACGCTGAGAGAGAGCGCGCGGTGAGCAGATAAGTGAGAAACTTTCCGGTCACCGCACTGTAGCTACAGTGCCATGCAGAAATGCGTGAACAGTAGCTATAGTGCCCGCCCGGCTTGGATAACCGGTTGCGGCCGATTCTACATGCGCGGGCACACTGGAAGGTCCCTACGCGTGCGGAAGGAGCTTGCGCCGGCTGTTGGCGTGCACGCGGCTACTGCTGCTGCTGGTGCCATGCTGCTGCTGCTGCTGAGCTTTGAAGCTTGGAGCTACGGCAGTGGCGTGAAGGTCTTCAGCGATGGAAACAGAGAATGAACCTACCACGCCCACCTGCTCTTGGATGAGCTAGGCGGTGGTGGAACTCACAGTGGTGGTCGTGGGACCACTGTAAGCCTGCTCCTGCTCGCAGTGTATCTCTTCAGTGGGAAGAGGTACTGCGTATGGAGGGGAGAGAGGGAGGAAGATGGCCTGGAGGAAGGATCTGCGGGTGTGTCTAGACCAGGCCCTCTTCGCAAGGAAGAGGGCAGGGCTTCTTAAAGGATAGTGAGGTATGCACGGCCATGCCCTGGGCTGCATGACCAGCCATGCAACTGGTAGAGAATGGCGCTGGCAGATGATGAGTGGGTACTCATCATAGCTAAAAAGTTGAAGTTAAGCTAGTCACTGGGTTAAACAACATCAAATTAACAAATAAAAAGGGTTAAGTGTAGGAATCAAAGAAAAAGACCTAAAACCTTTACTCTGTGTTAAAATTGCATAATTAGGTCACAAAATGAGATATTCTGAAGGCAAAGGACAAATGGTGATCCATGCATTAATTGAACACATAAATAAGTTTAAAAGGCCAAATCAAATGTACAATTAATTTCTTAAATGTTCAATTAAGCACATATAAAAATGTGAAAGCATTCGGACATCATTTAGGCTTTGTAATACGTAGTTTACACTTAGGTCCTTCATGTATCACTTTCTTGTCTTTAAAAATCCTTTTTTGGACCTACTTGTACACAGCAGGGACCCCTTTGAAAGGCTGCAGGGTCCATCCTATTGCAATTCTCTTCACTTATGGGCCTGCACATAACTTTTCTACCCCTTCGCGCAGGGGTCTTCCTTGCAATTTTCCCAACATTTCAAGATCGGCCTGCTACTCTTCGCACACACTGTAGCGCACGAAGAACACAACAGATCTCGGTCGTTTGTCATTTCTCGCGATTTCGATCTGCGGTTGGATTTGTATAGAAGCTTCGCGTGAAACGGAGCGTACGCTCACCCCTCTCCCCAGATCCCATCTGACGATCAAATTTTGAGTTGGCTCATCACGCGCTCCTCTCCTCTCATCCCTGCCGCCGGTTGCCCCATCGGATATTCTCACCTGCGTGGTGATCTGAGCCACTGAGTTTGCTACTTAAGCACCTCAGTGGTCGCGCGCGTAAAGGATCACTCCCTCCTACATCTCTTAGCGATCGTTCATCCACTCCAGTTTCTCCTCCCCACCAATTCTCTAATTTCACAGCCACTGACTGTGAAATTGATGCCTTCTTCTCGACCTCCTCGTCGCTAAGGACCTTGTAGCACCTAAGGACGACCGTGGAGTCTCACTAGCAGACTCTTCCCTCCGCTGGAGTCGTCTTCCTCCCTTCTTCCTCCTTAGCCACCAACTAAGGACCCATAGGTCCCATTCTTCCTGTTAGAGTAGATTTATCTTTCTGCAAATTAGTTGTAGCTGTAGTTAAGTAGGTTTATAGTAGAATTCAAGTAATGCGTAGTGTTTAATTCCGCTGTTATGATAGTGTACTGTAGCAGTAGATTTAGACCCGAATTCCCCCCTCCCCTCCTCTGATCATTCCAAATCAGAGGGGATGGTTTCACACAATCCATAATTATGAATTTTCTCCCTCTCCATGTTTCCATAATCTCTTCTGATTTCCACGACTTGTTTCTCGCAAATTCACCCATTCATTCAGACCCAATTTCAGATCTGATTGGTTTTTACCCTCAAATCTGAAATTGGCGTCAAAAAGCACATTAGGGGCTTCCCATTCACCTCATTTTTGTTCACAAAAGCCCCTGATCTGAGCTTGAAAGTGATCAGTTTGTTGGATTTTTCTTTAACTCAGATTTCAAGGATTTTTAATCAGTTGGGTTTTGACTGTCTTAAGCTGACAAGCTGAGGAATTCTGATTTTCATTCATTGTTTGGCAAGGAATCTGAGATGATTCTGATGTCAGAATTCATCTCAGAAGAGCCATAATCTGATCTGAGTTTTTATGAGGTTTTTAATGCATTGAATGCATGATAGAACTAAGGAAAATCACTGTGGTGATTTGAAGTCTATCTTGCATTCATGAGTTTGTGGTTTGTTGAGAGCACTGATGATTTCTTAACCTAAGGAGTTCTCAATACTCCTTATGGTTCCAGAATCTGGGATTTGAATTGTGGATTTTAGTTGACTGATCCAACTCTTTTTACATGCTGTCTATAGCATTAGGAAGAGTTAGACCAGTGTTTCTACCAATTGAATTTGATGAGAAATTATGGACAAGGGTTTGTGCATTTGAATTGGAATATTGAGTGTTTTTGATAAGTGAAACCCTTGTCAAATGGGGTTGACGGAGTTTTCTAAGTCTGAATTTCTGATTTTAATCCCAGAACCATAGCAAGTTGCTGCACTTGCAGCTACATTCCTCTCCTTTCCATAAGTCTGATTTCATTCCAGATGGACTTATTGTAGCTACAGTAAGCCGTCTGGAGTGAAATCTGATTTGCTGCAGGGTTGGTGTGTATTGTCCTTGCTGCTGCTGTGTTTGATGTCTTAATGTGCAGCATGAATTTTTGATCTAAAAGCCCTGTATAAGAAATTTTTGATCAGATAGCTAACATGTAGTTGTATTGCATTTCTTGTATACAAGCTTTCCTATATAAGAAATTGAATTTCAATTCTGTGAATGCTTGTTGTCTTTCTTCCAACTGTTTGCCAGCTACTTTATTTCAGTTAACTGTTCAAACACAAGAACTAAATGAAATAAAAATGATTAGTGTGCTAAAATGGGTAGAGTCCCTCCCAGATTTCACTCTGACTGCAAATAAGGCAGTCAATGCCTTTTTAGATCTTTTAAGATCCATCCTGAGCCTTTAGGACCCCTTTAAAAACCTTTTGGAAGGCTTAGGATGGATGAGATTTGAAATTCAATAAAAATCAGAAAAAAATTCTAAAAAATTAAAATAAAATTGTCTGATCGAAGATCAGAAAGTTTTTTTAACCACATACCAAGTTACATGGTATGCAAAACCCTCGACTTGGTAGAATTTGCCAGTCGATGGATTTGTATACCATGAAACTTAATAATAGAAGTTATAGCTAACAAACATCAAAAACACATCTTTCTTCTCATCTACTTCTTCCCTTCTTATCTCTTATCTCTATAATATGTATAAAAATCATAAAAAGTGAAACACTCCAAAAATAACTAAAAAAGTACTTTGTATATAAAGTATACTCTTGAAAATATAAGCTTTATATTAAGTTATATATGTAAATAAGTAGCATATGTATATAAACTGTACAAATAACTTATGTATATATTGTACACTGTATAGTGGGTATTTAAGTTAGATTATACCTTATATATATTAATTATATAACTATTTATTAATTAAACTAACTTATACGTACTATTAGACTAAATAAATCAATAGACAGTGTAAATAACAGTATTAAGCTATAAAACTATATATACATATGTATATGTAGATTATAAACAACTAAAACCCTGCATCTTAATTTAATTCTTTATACATAATAAATAATGAATTTATTATGTTAATAGCTAAGTTATTAGATTAAATTAGATAAATTAGTAATTTAGAGTTAGAATTAAGTTAACTGAATCTGTATACTTAGACTAATGTACTTTAAATAATTTAAGCTAATTGAAGTATGTTTATATCTTATTGTATTATTTAAACTTAATTTATAAGTAAAACAGTTCAAATATGCTATTTAAATGTAAATAGAATAGAAATTAAATCCGTAAAATTCAATAAAAATGTTTATAAAATACTTATACATGTATACTAACTCTGTATAAGGTCAATTAGACCATATAGTATCTAATTTATAAGTAATTAAAGAATTAAACATCAAAATCGGTATGTAGAAACTGTATACTTTAGTTAATTTACTTATATAGTAAATATAATTAAAATTTCAAATCAAGTATACAATTTTATAGTATTATATAAATACTTTATTTTCCTGTAATTTATTTTTATTTTGAAATAAATTATGGCCCTCGAATTGAGGGCCAAAATTCCCTTTGTCGAGTAGCTGCACGCATTTTCAACGCAGATGCGGTGCTCGAATAGCGCCACATCATGTGCTGAAGAGTGCACACTGTTCTTTATATTGATTTTGTTCTCTAATGGCGCAGTCGTCACGGGCGCCAAGCGCCCGAAACAACCATGCCTTACACATTCTGAGCATATACATGAGCATTGAGCTAAGCTTTTGGGGGCCGGGGGCCCGGGTGTGTCTGTGTGCATGTGCGGGTTGAGAGGCCCTTTGATCTGAGCTGATAATATACAATTAAGCAGCCTAATGACAATTAGGGCACGCTTAGTAGAGGTATGGTCCCACCCTCTAGGTGCTGTGTATCCCTCGAAAAGCGTGCCCGTAAATTAAACACATTTTTGATGAATTAAGAGTGTTAATGACAGCAGCTAATCATCTATGTGCCGTAGTGTTTTCGAAGACTTATAATGCAGAATAAGACTAAGAAGAAGAAGAATAATAGAGGAAGGGTAGTGTGGAAAGAGAGAGTGAAGATGTAAATACATATAGTGAAATCAGAGAGTGAAAATACAGATAAGGATTATAACATATATATATATACACATTGTACTGCCATTTACTTTTATGTAAATAAATTCATACCTTTACTAACAGAATAAAACGTTGCTATAACCGTCGCTACAGACCCTGGTTACCCTCTTTTAGTTTGTATATAGCTTTTTCTGGGGTCTAGCGATGCTTGCATCTGTCACTATAGCTATTATATGTGTTACTGTAGGTGTCAGCTTAGTAAGTTAAATTAGTATACTATGTAATCTTAGTTGGCAATGTACTTTTATGTAAGTATTAGTAATATAACTTATAAAGAGATAGTTTAGAGTATAGTAAAGGAATGTTTGGTGCCTGTTTATAGTTAGTTTTGCAAGCATGTTGGTTAATTCTTTGTAAGCAATCAATCCAAGTATTCATTCACTCATTTTTTATTAGACGTAAAACTTCTTTTTAGAATTAAAGGATAATTTTGGAATTAGAGAGTGATAAAAATCAATAACTGCCTCCCAGTGAACGGCCTGGAATAAAACCAGTAAAAATTAGTTAAGTAAATAATAATGGTCGTAATGATGGTTGGTATTCCGTACAATCCACTACAATGACACTAATGATATTTTCATCCATCAATACAACCTCAACCACAATCATGTACGTTATTTTGCACCATTAGCAGAGAATGGTGCGAAGAAGAGCAAGCTATGCCCTGGGCTGCACGGAGAAGAAGTTCAAAGCAAAAAATAAAAAATAAAAAATAAAAAATGAAGATGGTGAAATTACGAGGCAGCACTTGGAAAAGATGTTATTTACATGGCCAATTTTTCACTTTCCTCCCCTCTCAAATAAATGCATACATGTGTCAATTTTTACAAATACAACTATGGCTACCTAATATGCAATGGCAATGCTAGGAAATAACACAAGATGGCATTTTTATTGGTGTATTTTTGCTGTACAATCATACCCCCATGCCTATCTTTTGCTAGTCCCTAGCAAAACATTTGTATTGTATTTAGAAATGATCTTAAGCTGAAGAATTTTTTTCTGAGGCGACATAGGTGTGTTTACTTGATGGATATTGTGAGAACCAATTGCAAAGAAGACAACCAGTACTTTAAGTCTTATGTGACATAGGCCATCTCTTAACTAACATGGACTCTTGATATTTAAACCTTAAGAACGATTTCCAGGACTCAGGAGGTTTTTGCCATGCTCGAGAGCTTAAGAGATTATGGCTTGTGCATAGTGAAGGATCAAGACTGACCAGATGAACATTAAGACTCAAGCCCAGGGTTTCACGAATTTTTAAGTGCAAGTTGGTCCCAGTTTCAGCTCGTGTCTTTGGATTGACCCTTAGAAAGATGACAGAAAACTCAACCCTCATTTTTTCTTTTGTGGCTCAAAGAATATATGGTAGAAACAGGGTATTTGTAACTTTTCCCTAAAACATTCTTGAGGGAAACGAATTTGCAGACATTTACGAGATATACTGACTTATTTGCATAGTTTTTTTTTTTGAAACACATGTCAGTATATCTCTTACAACTTTATTTGGAGGAGCACACTTTTCTTTTGGTGGGAGAGTTCCTTTTTTGGTGGAAAGAGTCTCTCCTAAATACAAGACTAAAGCCTGGGATAAAAAGTCTACTTGCGTGCACAGGTAAGGACTCCACCTTCCCTAATGAATACTAAGGTTGGATCTTATGTTCACCTGGTCTTTCTTGATATGTGTAGTGTGAACCAAGATTACTTAGGCTCTCGAGTAGAAGCAAACCAACGGATCCTGTACTAGTGTCTCAGGTACAAGAATATGTCCTTAGTTAGGAGAGATTCCAATCTATCTTGTCAATGCTCAAGTGAATTAAGCTGAGCCTAAGCGAATCAAGCTTCTGTGGCCTGGAAAGTCTTCAAAACAGTGGTTGAATATCCATAAACACTTATTGTATTTTTGTTTCATCCTTCAGATCATTACTAAACACATTTTTTTTTATGTACATATTTATAGATGGATGGAAGCTGCATGATACCATATAATACCCAGATTCTATAGATGCCTATCCACCCCCACATGCCAAACGATGCTATGTCCTCATATGCATGTAGGGTAGGGTAGAGGAAGGTCCAAAGATCGGGTAACGAGAGTTGAGGTGTAGGGTATTTAGCAGGGTGGTAGGGTGGGTGGATGGTGGGTGGTGAAGTGAAAAGGTGCAAAGTGAAGTGTATGTGACAGTGGCGGAATGTTGCTAGGGTGCCTCCCAACGAGTGCTGAATTTAACGTCCCCAGCTGGACTCAGAATGAGGCACGACATTAGTTACCCTCTAGCAGGGCAACAGTTTCTCCAACGGGGCAGGTTCATGAGTAAGATAAGGTTTTAAACGCTGACCATTGACTGTAAATTTATGCCCAGATTTAGCATCTTTAATTTCAACAGCCCCGTTGGGAAATGGTCTCGAGACTAGGAAGGGACCAATCCATTTGGACTTCAATTTCCCAGGAAAGAATTTGAGCCGGGCATTGTAAAGCCAAACTTGCTGAGATGGCTTAAATTCCTTCCGCTGAATACGGCTGTCGTGAAAAGCCTTAGTGCATTGCTTGAAAGTTAAGGAAGAATCATAGGCTTCACGATGAAGCTCTTCCAGCTCTTGGAGTTGGAGTTTCCTTTCTCGACCACACAGGTCTGGGTCGAGGTTACATTGGTGAACCGCCCAATAAGCACAGTGCTCGAGCTCCACGGGCAAATGACAAGGCTTCACATAAATGATTCTATAACGAGACATACCTAGGGGAGCCTTGAAGGCGGTCCGATACGCCCAAATATCGTCAATCAGCTTGTCAGACCAATCCTTACAGTCAAGCCGAACCGTTTTCTGGAGAATTTGCTTGGTTTGTCGGTTCGATACCTCTGCCTGGCCGTTCGTCTGAGGATGATACGGAGATGCGATATGATGGTGGACTCCATATTTCCTCAGAAGTGCCCGAAAAGAAGCATGGGTAAAGTGGCTTCCTCCATCTGAGATAATGGCTCGAGGGATCCCAAAGCACGCAAAAATGTGGTCTTTGATAAATTGAGTGGATATGACATGGTCAGCATGGTGCGTGGGAATAGCCTCGATCCATTTTGAAACATAATCAACAGCCACGAGGATATATTCGAAGCCGTTGGAAGGAGAAAAGGGACCCATGAAATCGATTCCCCAAATGTCAAAAATTTCAGCATCTAGGATGGGTTGCAAGGGCATCATGTCACGACGTGACATTGACCCTAACGACTGGCAGCTAGTGCAATGTTTGGCATAATTGTGTGCATCCTGGTGAAGGGAGGGCCAAAAGAACTCGCACTGCAACACCTTGGCTGCAGTTTTCCTCCTAGAGAAATGGCCTCCGCAGGCTTGATCGTGGCAGAAGGATAGCACACTAGGGAATTCACTGTCAGGAATACAGCGACGAATGATCTGATCAACACCTATTTGAAAAAGAAATGGATTATCCCAGAAATAATACTTTGCTTCTGCCATGAGACACTCGAGCTAGTTTTTAGGCTAGCCAGGTGGAAGGGAACCAGAAGCAAGGTAATTGGCAATGTTGGCATACCAAGGTCCACTTGCCACATTAATTGCCAATAGGTGCTCATCGGGAAAAATCTCATTGATCGGTAGGGTAAGTCCAATGTGGTCAGGGTCTAGTCTCGAGAGATGATCGGCCACAACATTCTGGGCTCCAACCTTATCACGGATCTCAATGTCAAATTCTTGAAGCAGAAGGATCCAACGAATCAGTCTAGGCTTGGCATCCTTCTTGTGCATGAGATGGCGATGGCCGTGTGATCAGTGAAAACAATAACATGTGAGCCCAGAAGGTAAGAGCAGAATTTCTCCAGCGCAAAGATGACCACCAGTAGTTCTTTCTCAGTGGTTGTATAATTACGCTGGGCCTCGTCCAATGTCTTACTGGCGTAGTATACCACGAAGGGGTGTCTATCGTGTCTTTGTCCCAGGATGGCTTCGACTGCAAGGTCGGAAGCGTCACACATGAGTTCAAAGTCGAGTGACCAATCAGGTGGCTGGAGAACAGGGGCCTTGGTGACAGCATCACGCAATTGCGTGAATGCTCGTATGTAGTCGGGGCCCATATCGAAGGGTACATCGGTCGATAGGAGATGAGTTAATGGTCGAGAAATCTTGGAGAAGTCTTTGATGAATCTCCTGTAGAAACCGACGTGTCCCAGGAAAGAGCGGATTTGTTTGACAAAGCCAGGCACAGGTAAATCAGCAATTACATCAAGCTTAGCTCTGTCAACCTTGATACCCCTATTGGAGATGATATGCCCGAGAACAATTCCCTCGTGTACCATAAAATGACTTTTTTCCCAGGAAAGCACAAGGTTCACATCAATACATCTCCTAAGGATACAGGTCAAGTTGGCAAGACAGTCGTCAAAAGAGGGTCCAAAGATCGAAAAGTCATCCATGAAAACCTCGAGAAAGTCACCCACCATGTCATGGAATATTGCCAGCATACATCTCTGGGAAGTTGCTAGCACATTACAAAGTCCGAATGGCATCCTTCTAAATGCAAAGGTGCCAAAGGGGCAGGTAAAGGTGATTTTCTCTTGGTCCAGGGAGTCAATTGCCACCTGGTTATATCCTGAGAATCCATCTAAGAAATAGAAAAATTTATTTCCCACTAACGGCTCCAGGATTTGGTCAATGAAAGGTAGAGGAAAGTGATCTTTCTTAGTTGCAGCATTCAGTTTCCTATAATCTACACACACTCTCCAAGATGTAGGAGTGCGTGTAGGGATGAAATCGCCCCTGTCATTGACAAAGATGGTGAGTCTCACCTTTTTAGGCACGACGTGAATTGGACTCAACCAGGGGCTATCACTGATTGGGTAGATTATACTCGCATCCAACCACTTAATAATTTCCTTCTTAACAACCTCCCGCATGTTGGGGTTGAGCCGTCACTGCATCTCACGGGAAGGTCGAGCCTCCTCCTCCGTATATATACGGTGAGTGCAGTAGGAGGGGCTAATGCTAGTTAAGTCTGATAAAGACCATCCAATGGCTGCCTTGTGTTCCATAAGGACCTTTGTTAGTTTGCACTCTTGCTCCCTGGTCAATTTTGAACTGATGATTACGGGGAGCATTTCATTCGTTCCCAAGAAAACATACTTAAGCATATCAGGCAGCTCTTTCAGCTCAGGAGTGGAAGGTGAAAGATCTAGCATTTCTTGGGACGAGAGTGTCCCAAGCAGATTAGAAGAAAATAATTCAGAAGGAGGAAGTTGGCCCTCAGATTGGCCAAGAAGAGGGGCATCTTGGATAGATGGATCCAAAAAGGGATAGCCCCAGTGAGCAGTATGTGGGCTCAACGCCCCAGTGTGGAGTTGCAAATCCACCTGATTTGGCGGGAAAGAAAGGGCAATCCAGTCTTCAAGAGTGTGGACCGGCTATGAGTAGCCCGAATATGACTCAGACCACGAGGTATGGGAAGTGGAGAAAACCTCGTCAGAAGTCTGGTCAAAAGAAGGTATGGGAAAAGGGAGGGATGGGGGAACGTCACAATATGTGTTGGTCAGGCAATCATCAGTGTTTAAAGGCAATCCGCAATAGTCAGAATAGGTCCCAATTAGTCCGATACATGCGCTGACGGCCATTCCTCATCAGACGTGTCATCCTCGATGCAATCACAATCAAAGTTCTTGGCTGCCTTGAAGATGTTAAGCTTGAGCTTCTCAGATCCAACGGCAATCTCAATACAGCCCGACTCGCAGTCGATATGGGTGCAGGCTGTGGACAAGAAAGGTCGACCAAGGATGATCGGACAATCAGAAAGTGAGCTAGGAACTTCCATATCCAAAACAAGAAAGTCAACAAGAAAACAGAGACTGTTGACCCTAACCACCACGTCTTCCACCACACCCTTTGGAATTTTGACAGAACGATCTGCCAACTGTAACGTGACAGGGGTGGGTTTCAGATTTCCTAAGGTAAATTTTTCGAGCATGATGGTTGGTATAAGATTGATGGAAGATCCTAGATCAAGCAGAGCATGGTTAAAATTGCAGCCTTGGATGCTACAAGAAATAAGAGGTGTGCCCGGATTTTTCTGCTTCAGTGGTAGATTTGATAGTATAGCACAACTTGCATGAGGCAAGAGAACCACTGGATTCTTTGTTTTCTTTGACTGTCGCCTAAGTGTTGTGTAGTCTTTGAAAAATCGGGCGACAGTAGGTATGTGGTCGATAGCCTCTAGCAGGGGTACCTTGATTTCAACATCCCTGAATAAATTACGCAGGTTATCAAAGGCCTGCGTATCCTTTTTCTTGCCTTTGGCTCCCTCAGTAGAGCCTCAGGGAATGGGACTGATTCTGTCACTAGTTTGGGTGTATCGTCCTCTCGCCAATGCGGTGCGCATCCTAAATGAGAAGGCGATGAAGAAGATGGGTTAGGATCAAGTCGAGGCGGATCGACGGTCTACTTACCGCTCCTCGTACTAATCGCTTTGGACGTCGCGGGTCCAGTGGGATCATAAGGCAGAGGAGGGTTCGCAATAGGGACATAAGAGTGAGGTGCTGTGTTGGGAGATCGTAGATCGCATTTTTGATAAAAGCATCATAGTATAGTTGCGAAATACGATCCAACAAAGATATTCTTTTGAAAATAACGAGACTTTGAGTCCTAGTCGTTCGTCTCTGGGAGGCATTGTTTTTGTTTTTGAAATCGATCTTAAAGCCGCTCTACTTTATTTAAACGACATGCTGGTGCGTAATATATAGGCGGTTAAAGAACAGGCACTTAAATCATGCAAATATGATAATCATTTAGCTCAAGGTGATTTCAAACACATAAG
The DNA here is from genome assembly GCA_037157565.1 of Thalassia testudinum. Classification (NCBI taxonomy): domain Eukaryota; kingdom Viridiplantae; phylum Streptophyta; class Magnoliopsida; order Alismatales; family Hydrocharitaceae; genus Thalassia; species Thalassia testudinum. The sequence goes on from JAZHRO010000073.1 coordinate 49,373,103, forward strand.
AGATATATATATATATATAAAATGAAATTTCATTCATCGTGGGAGAGCTGTTGCACAAGGAAATCTAGAGGAAAGCTTATACATGAATGCTTAAAATTAAATCTAAAATTAAATCTAACTACCAGAAAATGATTGCATACAAGAATCAACAGGGGGATTTCGCATGCATCATTGGGGGAGAAGTAAGATTACACTACTAAGAAGTAAATGAAAGCAATAAAGATTATGAAGAGCATGATTTAAAGCTAGAAGAATAGAGGGCATTTAGGGGTGGTCCCCGATAGCCTTGGAGTGGTCGAGAGAAGGAGGGGTGGCCAATGGAACTTAGGTCGGCCCTTGGAGAGAGGTAGGGTTGATCCAGCATCCTGGCATGGTGTCCTCCATGGTGGTGGTAGTGAGCTCGTGGAGGTGGAGTGACTATGGAGGTGGCGTGAATGGCACCAATGGAGTGCAATTGCCAAAGAAGTGAATGGGTGCCAATGGCCACCCAAGGGGTCTTTTTATAGACCTAAGGGAAGCTCTCTAGAGAATTATGGAATTCTCTAGAGAGGCCTATGGTGGGAGCTCGTGGGAGAGTGAGAGAGAGAGGGTGGATGGTAGTTTTTAGATCCACCAAATGTGGATCTAAAAATTGAATGGCTCTTGGTTGCTATTTTTGGCATCCAAGGCAACCACACATGGTAGAGAGTTCTAGAGAACTCTAGGCTAGATATTTTCGTGTGGATGGTGTGTGTGGGTATGTGTGGGTCGAAACTTAGGTGGCTAGGTTGATTAGGTTGGGTTCTAGTGGGTTTAGGTCAAGGTAGGTCTCGAATTAGGGTTATAAACCTTAATTCACTAAGGTAAAGTACAATTAAACTTAATACAAGTTTAATTGGGTGTGTAGAAACTTAATTGAGAGTAAAACAACTCAATTAAGTCAGGTCTAGGTCAATTGGACTCTCACTAAGTCCAATTGGATAGTGTGTGCTGAGATCAGGGCTCAATTGGACTCAATGAGTCCAATTGAATAGGTTGATGGAATTGACTAAGATCCAAGTCAATTAGGTTTAGTAAGGACCTAATTAGGTCCTTATGGAGGTTTAGAGGTGATGTACTAGGGTTAGGGCACCTTAATTTAGGTTCCTATGGGGTTGGAATTGGGTTTAGGGACCCAGAGATCCAAGATCAAGGCTTAAATCTCAAAACAGGAATTGAAGAGCAGTATCAGACATCTAATTATAGAATCAGACGTCTTATACTCAAAAATTAGAAGTCCAGACTTGTTTTTTGGACATCCAATCAGAGTCAGGAAGGATTTCGGGTTCTGTTTTGGGTATTCTGCAGAAATTAGATGTCTGACAAAGTGTATGGACGTCCAATAACACTGTAGAAGTGGGTTTGAAGTGTGCAGGAGTTGGCTAAGGGTCCTGGACGTCTTAAAACTTATCTGGACGTCCAAAGAAGGGTTGGAACTAGGGTTTTAGGGCTTCCTAGGGTGTTGTGACCTAATCTAAGGGTGGCTAAGGCTTGGGGAAGTCTCTAGGCTATCCTAGGGCTAGGATGGACCTAAGCTCTTCACATTTTACTGCTTTATTCCTACTTAATAGAGTAGCAAACTTTTAACCCCCTTACATTATTATTCCTACATCTAAACTAGGCCTTCTGCTCCAGTCTGCTACAACTCTCGTTATTCCTGATCCAGCTTCAGATCCAGCTCCTGATCAGCTTATTGCCTGCAATTGACATAATGCACTTAATCAGCACATTATAACATTATTTCATGCATAGCTAAAGGAAAGCAGTAAAGATGTAGACAATGCATATGTATGCGTGAATAACCCTAACTTATGCTAAGTCCTAGCTTAATCTAGGCCAATTAAGACCTATGATTGCTACGCAATCATGCTGCAGCGGGATTAGCTTGAAATCCCGGTGGAATGCTCAGAGCCTGTAGAATCTGATGAACCTACCCCTGAGAAGGTTGTACCTGTGGTTGAGGACCACGGGGTATGAAATTTCGCGAGTTGGGAACAGGTTGGGCTGGAAGAGTGCCCTGAGATCAAGTCGCCATGCGTAGTTGACTGATCTTAGCATTCTGCTGCGCCAATTGGTGCTGAAGAGAGGTCATGTTCTCTTCATGGCCCTTTGACATTTCCGTCATCATTCGCATCAATTTCTCAAGAGGACTTGATGCGTGTTCTGTTTGCAGTATGCAAGGACCCGATGGCGGATTCGCCACAGGATTAGACTGGGCCCTTGGGATGACGGGTGCAGATGGTCGCATTGGCCCACCCGCGGGGCTTTGGCGCTGCGGTTTGCTGGACCATGCGAAGTTCGGATGATTTTGCCACCCTGGGTTATAAGTAGCAGAGAACGGGTTGTCTTCTAAGCCAAAAGACAAGTCCGTATGTAAATACGCATCCGAGCACACGGAGGCTTGGTCCTTCGTGTCAAAATACTAGCTTGCAAAAGCCAGATCCACATGACTTACCGAATCGCTCGGCGTGACGTTTGGTAAGGAAGATCTTACGAGGTTTCTAGGGATAAGCCTGGTGTTGGAAGAATTGGGATTGTGACGAAGTGGTGAGGTGGGGGTGTTTGCAATAGAATGGGCGGGATTGGCTAGAAGCTCGTCCAGCTTCTTGTGCACAACAGAGACTTCATCCAATTTTTGTGCGATAAGGTTAAGATCAGTGGATTAATGGGAGGGTCCCGTGTCAACTTCGTGGACATTACGGGGCAGGCTGGTACGATTAAAGGCGACAATGGAGGCATTATTCATTGAGTTTTTGCTCATGTTTTCAAATAATTTGAATGCTCCATTCTCATCTTTATTCATGAAATTCCCTCCATAGGAAGCATCTGCAATCTGCTTCAAAGTCTCATAAAGCTCATAATAGAAAATCTAGGCTATATGCCACTTAGGCAGACCGTGGTGCAAACACTTTCGGAGGAGGTCATTATACCTTTCCCAAGCCTCATGAAACTGTTCGCCGTTTTGTTGCGTAAAGGAAGTTATAGCATGGAGAAGCGCATTGGTTCGCTTGATTGGGAAGAATTTCTTGAGAAATGTTGTTTGCATCTCTTCCCAAGAATGGATGGTTCTCCCAAGGGTGCGTAACCATTGCGATGCTTTATCCCACAACGAAAATGGGAACATTTTCATGAGGACAATTGATAACCCGATGTTTCTTGGTTTAACTGTTTCAGCCAATCGGGTTAGGTCTTCCAAATGGAGAAAAGGATCTTCACTTGCAAGACCATGAAAGTGAAAATTAATTAGGCCAATTATATTGGGTTTCAATTCAAAGTCGTCCCCACCCATGGGGACTTGAATTTGTCCTATGGTTTCTGCTGCAGCGGGATTCTGATAGGAGCTAAGAGACCTAGGCTCCTCCCGTTTGGGAGGGTTCTGCATTTCCTCCAAGGTTTCCCTAATGGCTTCAATTTGCTCATTATACATTCCATTTGGGCTTGGAGGCGGGTTATGGGATCCATGGCTCCACCACCTGGTGGGTTTTGAGGGCGGTTTCCTCCCTCGAGATTTGGGGGTGGGCGTGCAGCCATGTTTGTGGAGGAGGATAACGAATCGGCTTCTGTTCTTCTCAAATTATCAGACAATTCAAACAATTCAGGATTTTGTGACCTTCTCCCAAACATGCACTACTGCAGGAAGAATTGGGGGGATACGAAGGGAAAAGGAGATGAGAGAAATGATGCCGCAAAGGTACACTTGATGACAAATCAAGACAATCAAAGCCCTAACCTCTACAGTGTGCCCTTAGACCTAAAGATTTAAGTTACCTACTATCACGACCTATGGAACCAAATGCGAGCACTGCAGAACCACCGGGTTAGATTGAAAGGCTGTTTGCCCCAGTCTTAGACACCCGATAGCACGCGGGAACCCGCACCAACACGTAGGCACTACACGCAGGTAGTTAGACCTCCAATCCTTAATAAGGGTCAAGTTGCTACTAGTTTTAATTAGAGACTTAGGATCAAGTGCTTCTAGAATGTGAAGGGCGTTGTTTACGGGTACTACCCAAGTGCATTGATTTTAGAAAGTGTGTAAACCAAGCATGCAACGGGGAAATCTCTCCGAATTGAAGTTTTAATTAGTGAATGGTTTTTAGAATTCAGCCTTTAAGTAGTATGGATTTTAAGATTTCGCTGAATTACCAATTCAACCAATCTCCAGGTTTTGAGAAAATACAAGTTTTTCTATGCCCAACAAACCCTTCTTCAATGTGAGTTAGTTAATGCATGCTAAAAATGCACTGAGCTTCCCTAGGTGGAAATTTCTATGTGTGGATGCACGAGTCAATTTTAAGTTAGTGTGAAAGGGAGCCAAAGCACTTCAATTCAAGTGCTCCCAATCACCGAAATGATGTTCCACACACAAGTCTCAACCACAAGATAATGTAACGAAAATCAAAGTGTTGGGGTTGAAATATTCAGGATCAAATCTAAGGCACGTGAAAGGTCGTGGTGGGGTTGGAATCAACTCAATTCCAAGTCTCCCCACCAAAAATGTGATCCCGAATTGCGGATAAATGAGGCAAGGGGGGATGGCAATCAATCTATTTATTCTTGCCTCAAAGAATACTTCACACAACGAAAGATTCAAGAATCAAGATTCTTGGATCATCGCTATGCGAAGCTTGGTGGGAAATCCCGGGGCGGTGGGAGTGATGGCAAAAAATCAAGCAAGTGATTTTTAATCCACTTGCCCCAAGAGATCCCAAGAAGTTTTTTTTTCTTTTATATATGGTGACAAGTTGACCTAAGTTGCTAAGATAGAGACCTACCTTTTCTGCAATGTGGGTGAAGCTCTAGTGCGACGCCGACGACTTCACGCTCTCGTTCCTGCCTTGGATCTACCCATGTCTCTGACTTCCTCTGCTTGCCTCCTCGTTGCAACCAGTTCACCTGCACACCAACAAACAGAAACACCCGTGAAGAGAAGGGTGTGAGAAGAGAAAATTAAAGGAATGGAGTAGAAACTTAACTAAATGTGTGCCTCCCCGGCAACGGCGCCAGAAAAAGGATGCGATAAGCTCGGATAGGTTGTGTTAATATAGTGAATTAATCGTTGAAATGAGCATAGTGGTTAACCTAAATCGAGGCTAACCATCTTTTTACAAAATTTTTAACTTGGCCTACTTGATTTTAACTTGGCCTACTTGATTTTATCTTGGTCACTTTTAAGCCCAAGGCCGAACTCAGGGAGGCGGGAATTAGAGGTGAATAAGTTTCTATGCCTTTCCTACAATGAATCTCTTCCGTGTGTTTATTATGTTTTTGGTTCTTTTCTATTTAAGATTTTTTTTGCTGATAATTTTGTTCTTGAGGTACACCTTCAAAATCAGGTCCTTGGCTTTGAGCCAAATTGTTCTTGGCTTTGAGCCAATTTAGGGTTCCAAAAACTGGTCTTGCTATTCGCAAGATCGAATATCTGCAAGACAAGGATTATCTTTTCTCTTTTACTCTTTTTTTTTAATCTTTTTAATAGCAGGAAACAAAAGAGAAATAGAGATTGCTTATAAAGAAATAAATATAGTATATATATATATAGATATATATATTATATATATAGGGGTGGGGGTAGAGGTGGAAATGGTGTGTAGCACGGTGTCGAGTTGATCGACGTCTAGGAAGACGCAACCAACAGGATGAAGTGCCGCGTGGAGTGTAGGATGGATGTGTGAAAGTGTGTGCGGAGGCGCTTTCTCTACACAAGTACTGGAGAATATCAGCAAGTGGTGCAGATATTCCAGCGATATAATGCGTGGTAGGGGATATGAATGTAAATATATATATATATGTATATGTAAATATATATATTTATATGTATATATATAGATAGGGTTGTAATTATATAGATGTATATGTAGTTATATATATATAATTACAACCCTATCTATATATATACATATAAATATATATATTTACATATACATATATATATATACATACATATATATATATATATAGTAATATATGTATATAGGTATATATATATGTATATATGTATATAGATATATTTGTATAAATATCTATGTATATAGATATATATAGATATGTATATATATATATATATATGTAAATTTGTATATATATGTATTTATATCTATAGATATATATATGTATATATGTATGTATATATGTATATATATGTGTATAAATATATATATATATAAATATATATCTATATATTTATTTATGTATGTATGTATATCTACTTATATATAGTGTATAGGTATGAATATGTGTATATATATATATAAGTATATATATAGGTGTGTACAAGTGAGTGTGTGTATGTGTGTGTCTGCTAGAGAGTGAGGGAGTGGCTGTGAGAGAAAGTGCGGGTGTTTAAGGCATCTAGTGGAGGCAGCCGTCATCTGATGGCGTGGGTGTGTGCAGGCACACGCAGGCGCAGGCGCGTAAGGGTGCACGCGCGCACTGAAGGGAGCAGGCGTGAGGGAGAGTGCAACGCAGCGTGCTGCGTAGCGCAGCGCACCGCTCTGTGGGCTGGAGCGGGAGTGGGGCAGACGGGTGCAGACGTTGGAGCGGAAGCGGGTGGGCGTGAGCGTACGCGGGCGCAGGCGCGCGCTACGGGCTGGAGGTGGTAGCGGTGCGGAGAGAGAGTGCGTGGTGACCGGATAAGTGAGAAACTTTCCGGTCACCGCACTGTTGCTACAGTGCCGCGCAGAAACGCGTGAATAGTAGCTACAGTGCCCGCACACACTGGAAGGCGCCTACACACACGGAAGGAGCTTGCGCCAGCTGCTGGCGTGCACGCAGCACCTGCTGCTGCTGGTGCCGTGCTGCTGTTGTTGCTGAGCTTTGAAGCTTGGAGCTGCGACAATGGCGTGAAGGTCTTCAGCGATGGAAACAGAGAATGAACCCACCACGCCCACCTGCTCTTGGATGAGCTGGGCGATGGTGGAACTCACAGTGGTGGTCATGGGACCACTGTGAGCTTGCTCCTGCTCGCAGTGTATCTCTTCAGTGGGAAGAGGTACTACGTATGGTGGGGAGAGAGGGAGGAAGATGGCCTGGAGGAAGGATCTGCGGGTGTGTTTGGACCAGGCCCTCATCTCAAGGAAGAGGGCAGGGCTTCTAAAAGGATAGTAAGGCATGTACGGCCATGCCCTAGGCTGCATAACCAGCCATGCAGCCGGTAGAGAATGGTGCTGGCAGAAAATGGCACGAAGAAGAGCAAGCCATGCCTTGAGCTGTGCGGAGAAGAAGTTCAAAGCAAAAAATAAAAAATAAAAAAATGAAGATGGTGAAATTGCGAGGCAGCACTTGGAAAAGATGTTATTTACATGGCCAATTATTCACTTTCCTCCCCTCTCAAATAGATGCATGCATGTGTCAATTTTTACAAATGCAACTATGGCTACCTAATATGCAATGGCAATGCTAGGAAATAACACAAGATGGCATTTTTATTGGTGTATTTTTGCTGTGCAATTAGATATCGAAGGTGAAGATGAAGCCTATGATTAGAGCTCGGTTGGAGGAGAGGGAAGGAGCTCTCGATATCCATATTGGAGGGTCGATAGGGGTATTTATAAGCTTCAGTGAGCTCTAGGGGGTTGAATCTAACCGAGAAAGTGTCTGAATGCGTTGGAACAGTTGTCGCCTTCTCTGACGACAGTGATCGTGTACACGTTGCATGAGGAAGGTAAAGTGGATTAGCACCGTTAGATGAAAAGAGGAGGTTAAGGATAAGCTTCTATGTAAGGAATTGAAGGATGGCCTTAGGATTGGTCGACATTAGGGAAGAAGGAATGGATGGCGCTCGGCTGTCGGCCTTAGGGAAGAAGGTGGTCTTCATAGGGACACATTTGAAATGTTTATAGGAATCAAAATGAAAATCATCAATTTAATGGTGCAAATGAAGTTATTTTTCCACCAACTTTTTATAGAAGATTGTATAAATATTATGGAACCAAGTTATGTGGTCAAATTGTAAATTTGACCCAAGATTTATTATATAAATTAATGTTTAATTTAGGACTTTTAAATGTTAATTTTAACCTTAATTGAATAATGACTTGGTTAATAAGGTTTTAAATCATTTCATTCATGATTCTAAGCCCTTAATTTTAACTTTGATTAATAAAGCACTTCTTGATTGTGAAAAGGCTTAATTAATTGAAATTTTAATCTCACAACTTTAATTAGCTACCTACACATTTAACCCTGATGATAAGATATGTAATACTAATTAACTAGATAAACTAGCTATTTTAGGTCAATAAGGAGTTCTGATTAATGCTTCATTATGCACGTGTCACCTCTTTTTACAGTTATAGCATATGACTTGATCCTCCTTTGATTCTTCCTTTTTCTTTCTCTAATTCTTCTTATTTTTCATGAACTTTTTGAATTTGCATGAGAGAAGAGCAATAACCTCTTCATCTTCTTTGTTTTCTTCCGATTCCTCTGTATCAGTAAGAGCTTTGAGCATAATATCTTTCTTCTTCTTTCCTTCTACTTTGTACTCTTTTACGTGCTCTAGCTAAACCTCATAGACCATTAAACTTCCTATCAAATAGTACAGCTGTAATTGTGAAAGATCTTTTGATTCCTGAATGGTTGTGGCCTTTGTTTCTGAATCAATTGTAACTGATCGAAGGATCTTCCTAACCAATGCTTCAGTCTTCATCTCCTAAACAAGGTTTCTTAAAGAATTTATGATATTTGTAAATCTAGTGTATATTTCCTTAATCATTTTATCTTTTTTCATTATGAAGAGTTCATACTTTTGAGTAAGTAGATTGATGCAAGTCTCCTTTACTTTGGATGTACCATCATGAGTGACCACGAGGGTGTTCCAATTCTCTTAAGCTATTTTGCATGTTAAGACTCGATTGAACTCTTCTTTGGAGAGTCCATAGAAGATGGCATTCATGGCTTTAGCATTGTGAATTGCTCTTTTCCTTTCATCTGCAGTTACCGCAACTCCTTTCTTCTTCTTTGGTCATGTGTACTTTGATGTGCTAACATCCTAGACTTCATAGTCCATGCATTTCAAAAAGATCTGCATACGTGTTTTTCAATATTCGTAATTGGTGCCTTCAAATAAAGGTGGTCTTACTATTGAATGGCCCTCAGCATAGACGTCGGCTAATGTGATAGAAGACTTTGACATCGTCTATGCAAATAAACCTTGCTTTGATACCAGATGTGGGTACCTATAGGATCTACATGTCTACACTGAGGGAGGGCTTAAGAGAACCCCTGCCACGAATCTCCAAACGCATGGCCACAGAAGTGGTAGCAGGATCACCAAGTTGTGATCATTCACCAACTGGATGTCTAGTAATATTGTTAGACTTACAATGTGTCCATTGGTCTTCCAATAGATCTAGTGGACTTCCAACTTTAGCATAATTGGTCATCCAATGTGCTTCATGAGAAGGATGGGAAGGGGGCAACTCCTCTCTTCATTTTCTTTCTCTTTTTGGTGAATGTGGAGTCTTCTGTACATGAACTAACTGTTGGTTAGGTTTTATGGTCTTGCCTTGAGAGATGTTTATAAGGAATTACTAAATCCTAATATGGTAAGGGTCATTTAATCAAATCCAACAATCTAGATTAATCCTAATTGATTATTTACAATAGCCAATTAGGTTTTAGTAACCAGAACAAATTTAATTTTCATCCAAATCCTTTTATATTAAGACCAATGATGTAGACATATCTATCTAGCTTAAATTGCCTATTTATGCATGTTTCTAGGCTTATAAAAGTATTCAACATTATAAATATTACATAACATGCATCATTTTTCATTTAGAATAATTTATGTAAATTATAGATTAATTTGCCTATTTTTCTGGCTAGGGGAGAAGGCAATACATTTTGGAGCCTCATATTGAAGATCCAACCATAAGAATCTAAGCAGGGTGATGATCGGAGTCTAATGCCTCCAAAATCGTCCTGATTGGACCTTTGTGGTGTCATATGCAGTCCGAAGAAGATCAAAGGTCAAGAGACAACGTGACGTGATTTAGAACCTCAAACGAAGAATCCAACCGTATGGATGAATTCAGGTTAATGATAGCAACCAATAGTGTGAAAATCACCCCGATCTGACATCCGTAGAGTCTCTTGTGAAGAGAAGATGGACAATACAGATGATGCTAGGTGGTGCCATCCAGACTGCCTAAAGCCACCTATGGCCACCGCTTACCCCTCCAAGGCACATCCATCGATTAATCTCAGTCATTGGATCTCCATCCAACAGTGTTGCTCGCTCTGAAATGGGTTTTAAAATCATCGCGTTGCAGTATAGATTGAATCAGCGTGAAAAACAAATAATATTTATTACTCGAATATCAGAAATGAAGTCCAAGGTTGAACACAAGGAGCAAGTCACAATTTGAGTCAAAGATATAAGAAATTGCAATCAAGACTTAATAAAAATGAAGGGCAAAAAGAAGGGGTTAAAATGGTGATTTGAAGCACCAAATTAACCCTACAATTTAACCACAATTATTTCAAATGTTTACACAGTATCAACCACAATTAATTCACTTAGGATGAGTAAGCAATAGATCCTGAGAGGCTTGGATATGTGAAATTAGACGGTGGATGCGTAGATCAGACCTCTTAAATAGCCAGTTGCTGCAGTGCCTCCAAGAGACTCAAGGGTCACTTCTTCCTTTCTTCTCTGTTGTTCTCTTCTTTCTTCCTTTCCTTGGCTCTTTTCCTCTTTTTGTGACTAAGTGTCACACAACTTCCCGCAAGAGCAAAACCCTCTCCCCTCTCTCTTTTCTACTCCTTAACCCCCTCTCAGATATATGCTAATCAAATCCAGGTACACGGCTAAACAGTTCAGAGCTCAGACCCACGTGGCGTGGCCGCGGGTGAGATCATGTGTGGATTTGTGAGAGGGGACCTCACCCCATGCTACTGAGGCAATAAGGCAGAAGAAGAAATTCAATTTAAACCACTCGTGGGCTTCCGTGGTTTCCGATGTGGGACTAAGTCCCCTGCAATTCTTCGCGACGACCTTCGTGAGATGCAGTGAGTTTCTTCGCCAAATTGGAGCAGCTGCTAAGGTTCACACTCCCAATCACGGACCTAGGAGTCTGGAGCTATTGGTTCTGCACCACCAGGAGGTGATGCTTGGGCGTCTAGAGCAAGAATACCTTCTTCAAGGTTGCATGAAGCTTCATCAATGGTAGTGGCGACATGATACCTGAAAGAGATGAACACGAGCTAAGTGCCCCAATCAGTACCTTCAGGAGCTTTGCCTTGATGAGGCGAAGTCAACAGCGGTGGTTGCATGGTGATTAGCAGAATAAGGAGGTCTAATGACCTCTCGAAGGGTGGCCAGAGGTGGGTTTGTTCAACGGAAGATTTGGAGGGGTAATCAACCTAACTAGGTTAGGGCTTTTGCTCCTTTGTCAAGGCGGAGGTCGTGGGCTAGTTGGCGAGGGGAATGGATGTGTGTAGCGGACAAAACCCCTCGCCAGTGGTGTCGCCAGAGAGGAGGAAGGTGATGGTGTTGAGGGAGAATCAGTGGTCGTGCGTGTGTTGCGAGAGTGGGAGAATAATGTAGAGAGGAAAAGGGAGAGATAGAGAGACTTAGGGATGAGGTAGAGGGGTGGAGGCAGCCGGTGGTGGTAGATCGGTGCCGGAGGAGATCAGTGAGGCGGCGACGTCGACTGAGGCAGTGGGACAACCTCTCTTTGATCGGAGAGGTTCGCGAGGATGAGGGGAAGCTAGTCGATTGTCCAATTTGATGGTTGGATGGCCGGAGGAGGAGAGGGGAGAGGAGTCGCCAAAGCTAAGTTCGAAGGTGGCTGGAGATGGAGTAGAGGAGGATTTCTCAAGCCAAAACTTGTTGGGGAAATGTGCAAGGCCACGGGAATCCTTTTATAGGGCTCTCGATGGCATTTTGGGCTTAGGAAGCAAGCTTCCCAAGCTTGTAAAGCTCACCGGAGAAAGAAATCCTAAGATACCCTAATCTCTTGTGCATTCGCATGAGAGATTGGGAAAGTTTGGGAGCTTGGGAATTCCTTGACAAACTTTCCTTTTAAACCTGGGAGGGATTCGTTAAGGAATCAAGGAGATCTTGCCAAATTTAGGTTGCCGAAGCTTGTAGGAATAGGATTCATGGTGGAAGGGACCTATGTGTGAAAATGATGACAAAGTTAGGGGCCTTTTCATAAGGATTTTAAAAGTTAAGGGCATATGTGTGATATAAAAGAATCAAACAAGACCAAATTGCAAACTAGGTCAAGACAATCTTAGATTGGGCCCAAATTTTGTTACAAACCTAATTTTGACCTAAGAAATCCAATGGTGAAGTTGAATTTTGATTTGACCTAGTTTGTTTGGGTAATTTATGCAAAAACCCAAATTAGGGTAAATGTCAATCTGAGACTCTATTTTGGGTCAAGACGGGTTCTGATGGTTAAATTGAGGGCACCAAACCCTCGAGAATAATTTTATATGAATTTTAGAGGGTTTAGGTGAATTTTATCCTGACCAAAACCTTAGTTAATTAAGCAGGTCTATTTTTAGGTTTTCAGAAGTCATTTAATTCTCAAAACACACGAAACCCCTTTTCTATCTGTATTAACCCACTTGTTGAAATTTTAAGAGCATTTGACCCTTAAATTACCTCCAAGAAAAACCTGTGGTTGTTCTGCATTCAAGATATGATGGTAAAATTATAATTTTAACTCTAATTTCCTGTGTTTCTCTCAGAATGATTATGCAATGAACTATGGCTCTCTGGTAGTTATGTAGGAGCATTTATTCATTGATAATGACTAAATTAAGCTAATTATGACTCATGATAGTGTTCCCATCACACCCCCATACCTAGCTTTTCCTAGGCCCTTAGCAAAATCTCATGGAATTAACTCAAATTCTAAGCCATATGCCTTTTTATGCTCAGATTTCTGCTATACGCTTTGTAGATTAGATAAGAATTCCAATAGTAGGCCTAGAAGTACTCAAGTACCAACCAAGATCTGAACCTGACCAGCTTTAGCCTCAGTTTGCCGCGAAGGTTTCTAAGGCCTATAGAAACTAACCTAAGGTTCATTGAACTCCGCGGTTAAAGCACCCGTGCTTGTAACATGTTTTAGCCTAAGTTCAGTTTGCAGTGCATTTTTGTAAGAGTGAGACAGAAGATTTTTTTATTTTTGGAGAGTTTTCTCTCTCTTTTCTTTCTTTATTTCTAGCTTCGGATTGGCTTTACAACACAGCTTGTATCGGATGCCTAGCTCCTACCATCAATCCTCGCAGGGTCCCTGGCAATCAATGCTTCGAAATAGCATCACCCATGGCAACCCCCAAAACCCTGGCTTTCGAGATTTCGGGATAATCCCGCCCATGGCGTTCTGTAGCTAAATCCAAACCGTGGCAATCGACATTTCGTGATAATGCTGCCCATGGCATTTGAACCATCATAAGGTGCTTACATGCCCCTGGTAGGATATTTAGATATCCTAGGAGATAAGCACCAAGGAGACGATATGTTATTGTGCATCTTCGAGGGGAATTTCCCACCTCTCCGCACCTGGAACTCTTTTAAATCAACTTGTGTTGATCAGTAGCTCCTAATCTAGGTATCTTTTTCAGAGTAGATTTAATGCATTTGCGTAATTTTGATAATTAAGTGTACTGAACCAGACTGTGTGTGGATTGGGTTGCTTAGGTTACCGAGTCCTGCAAACCAGAAGCCAGTTAACGAGGCTGAATAATCCCTAAGCCTTAGACCTAATACTTAAGCTTTGCATTTTTCCCAACCTCCTGAGGACTGTCCAGATCTTAATAGATGCTTTAATTTTTAAGCCTAAAATCACAACCCAAGAGGCCTAAGATCAGCATTCATACTAATCTCTTTTATCCCTTAGCACTTTTGTCTTTTTATTTCTTTCTTTTGATTTGGTCTAGAACTAAGTAGATTACTTAATCTTTTACTAATGACTATCTCTTTTTTTTCAAATTGTGCTCCTTTTTAACATTTATATCACCTCCCCTTTTCCTCCTCAAAAATGATATGCAAATTGTTCTTTCAAAATTTCCTCCCTTCTCCATTTTTTTTATTCTTTTTTCAATTTTTTATTTTTTTTAGCTTTCACAATATGTTTTTTTTTTATGCAACCCTTTCTTTTGAAGTGATTCTCACAACATTTTGCACTTTAATACCATCCATGCCTATGATTTGCAATGTCCTCATTGTAAACTAGGTGGGTTCGAATTCAGCTTAGATTGTATATTAGAACAGGTTTTGGGTGAGTGGATGAGTCGGGGTGACTGTTGTGGATGATTTCAAGCTCGGGTACGGGTATCAGAGGTGGAGTCAGCTGTTCTAATGGACGAACCCTAAAGTGCAATATGAGTTTAGCATAAGATGTGTTAAGAAGGGTTTTGGGTTTTTTTCAACAAGATGACGGGTTGCCTCCCATTAAGCGTTGAGTTTAACACCATTAGCCAAGCGCAATAAGCTCAAAGAGAATGGAGGGCAGAAGATACCTCAGCCAAGTTTGAGTCAGTGAGTTCGACAAACGGTTTAAGTCTCTAACCATACACGACAAAAGGTTCAGAATCAAGGCTGAGTTTGCTAATTTCAATGGCTCCATTTCCAAAGATTCATCTCACCAAGAATGGTCCAATCCATTTTGATCTGAGTTTTCCTGGGAACAGTTTGAGTTTGGCATCAAAGAGTAGAACTTTTTGACTAGGGTGGAAAGATTTTCGTACAATGTGCCTATCATGGAAGTCCTTAACTCGCTCTTTATAGATATACGAGTTCTCATGCGTATCATTGCGTAGTTCCTCGATCTCACTCAATTGCAGCCGGCGGTGTATTCCAGCCTTCATCAGATCCAGATTGCACTTCCATACTACCTAATAAGCCTTGTGCACCATCTTGACGGGAAGGTGACATGCCTTTCCGTACACTAATATGAAGGGAGACATGCCTAATTGGGTCTTGTGGGAGGTCCTATAGGTCTACAAAGCTTCTGGAAGGCGAGTAGACCAATCCTTTCAATCAAGCCGAACAGTGACCTGAAGTATCTTCTTGATCTCTTGATTCGACAGTTCTACCAGTCAATTAGTCTGGGGTGGAAAGGAGTCAAGATACGATGCAACACCCCGTAGTTTTTCATCAGGGACTGGAAGTGTACATTGTTAAAATGAGACCTACCATCGTTGATGATGGCCTTAGGAACCCCAAATCTAGTAAAGCTGTTCTCCTGGAAAAATCAGAGGATAACTTTATGATCACTAGTTCTCGTGGGGATGGCTTTGATCCATTTAGAGACATAATCAACAGTGAGTATAATGTACTCGAAGCCGTTAGATCCGGGAAAGGGTCCCATGAAATCAATTCCCCATATGTCAAAGATTTCGCACACAATAATCGGGTTCAAGGGCATCATATCCCGCGGGCCCATGTTGCCGAGGGTCTGACAGCGAGTGCATGCCCTATAATACGTCTGTGCGTCTTTGAACAAAGTGGGCCAAAAGAACCCACAATGGAGAATTTTTGTTGCAGTTTTACACCCAGAGAAATGGCCACCATAGGCCGGGTCATGACAGAATGATATCACGTCATTGACCTTGTCGTCAGGAATGCATCTCTGGATCACCTGATCATTGCCAATGTGGAAAAGTTATGGTTCCTCCCAAATATAGCACTTGGCCTCGGTAATCAATTTGTCCCCCCTAGAAGTCACCCAATCTAGTGGAACTTTCCCCGTAACCAAGTAATTTACAATATTAGCAAACCATGGGAGACTGTGAATGGCTAGCAGGTGCTCATCCAGAAAATGCTCGGTGATCAGACTAGATGGGTCGATGATGGAAAGAAGGAAGATGGGACAAATGGTCAACTACCACATTCTATTTTCCCTCTTTATCACGAATCTCGAGATCGAATTCTTGCAACAGCAGGATCCATCGAATTAGTCGAGGTTTCGTGTCCTTAGTGAGAGGTGCCTCATTGCAGTGTCATCCGAGTATATGATAACACAGAAACCCAAAAGTAAGATTTGAATTTTTCCAGGCCAAATACTATAGCTAGTAGCTCTTTCTCAGTAACCGTGTAGTTACGCTGAGGCTTATCAAGTGTCTTACTGGCATAGTAGATTACCACGGGTTTCCAGTCTATTTTCTGCCCATGTACCGCACCTACAGCGTAATCAGATACATCATACATGATCTTAAAGGGTTGAGACCAATCAGGAGACTGCAGGATAGGTGCTTGGGTAACTCAATCACGTAGAATCTCAAATGCCTGAGTGCACTCCTTGAAAATTTCAAAGGGGACATCCTTAGATAGAAGATTAGTCAGGGGGTGCACGATTTTCAAAAAATTGGGATTGAATTGATGGTAAAAATCGATGTGCCTAAGAAAGGATCAGATGTCTTTGATCGAGCTAGGCATAGGGAGTTTGGAAATTAGATTCACCTTGGCTCAATCAACTTGGATACCTTTTCCAGAGATGAGATGTCCTAAGACAATTCCCTCAGGTACTATGAAGTGGCTCTTTTCCCAGGAAAGAACCAAATTCACATCAATGCACCACTTGAGAATTTGGACCAAGTGCAGGAGGCAATCATCAAAAGATTCTCCAAATACCGAGAAGTCATCCATGAAGACCTCAAGGTATTCACCTACCATATCTGAGAATATGGCAAGCATGCACAGCTGAAAAGTAGCAGGTGCATTGCAGAGACCGAATGGCATCCTTCGGAATGCGTATGTCCCGAAGGGACAGGTGAAGGCAGTCTTCTCTTGGTCTTCAGGATGGATTGCAACTTGGTTATAACTGGAGTACTCATCCAAAAAGTAGAAGAATCGATTTCCCACTAGTTTCTCAAGGATCTGATCAATGAACGGTAGTGGGAAATGTTCCTTCTTCGTGGAGGAATTGAGTCTTCTATAGTCCGTGCAGACTCTCCCAAGTTTGCTATATGGGTCAGTATGGTTTCTCCAGTTTCAGTCGTGATGACGGTGAGCCCTGCCTTCTTAGGCACAATTTGAATTGGACTCACCCAACAACTATCGAAGATCGGGTAGATGATCTCTGCATCGAACCACTTGATGAACTCCTTTTTCACGACATCCTGCAGATTTGGATTTAGGCGTCTCTGCATTTCACGAGATGGTCATGAGCCTTCTTTAGTATAGATGTGATGTGTGCAGTATGAAGGGTTGATACCAGTTAGATCATCTGGAGTCCATCCAATGGCTCTTCGATGCTGCTAAAGAATAGAAATCAGGCGTGTTTCCTGATTAGGTGTGAGTCGGGAGTTAATAATCACAAGAAACGTCTGATTGGATCCCAAAAAGGCATATTTCATATGATCGAGAAGAGGCTTTAATTCCATAACTGGGTTGTCAGCAGCAACAGGTGGTTCAGGGTGGGTGTCGGGAGCAAAGGAAGGAGCTATGGGAGTATGTAGGTTAGGTTCAAGCTCCTCAAATTGTGGGGTTTGATCTTCTTGTGGTTGATCAGAAATAGTCGAGTTTTCCTCGACACATAGGTCGTCAACCACAGCCTCGATATCATAAATTTGTTCTATAACCTCGCAATTAATTCCTTGTTGGACCTTAAAGATGTCGATCCTCAGTGTCTTGCTCCCAAATTTTAACTCAATTTGGTCCTCTTGACAATTAATATTGGCCCTAGCAGTGGCCAGAAAGGGTCTCCCTAATATGATCGGTGTATTCTTCAAGTTCTCAGGAGCATCTATGTCTAAGACAATAAAATCCACAGGAAAGTAGAAATCATGTACCCTAACTATGACATCCTCGAGAATTCCTTTTGGTGACTTAATAGATCGATTGGCTAACTGCAAAGTCATCTTTATTGATTTAAGCTCAGATTCCTCAAAGTAGTCAAGTAGGGATGTAGGTATCTGATGGAAGCTCCTAGGTCCAATAAGGCTCGGTCAAATAGTGTATCATCGATAGCATAGGAGATTAGAGGGGTTCCTGGGTCTTTTGCCTTAGGCGGGAGTTTGCTCAAAATAACAAATCTAGCTTGCTTCGACAATACGATTGGGTTCTCGCCTTTGGTTTGCAGCTTATGCTTAGGTGTACATACATCTTTCAGGAATCGTGCATAAGTCGGTACATGGTGAATCGCATCAATCAAAGGGATGTTTATTTGGACCGGCTCAAAGAGCTTAACCAGGTCCTCTTCAGGTGCCACGGGTTTAGCTGTCCTCTTTCCCTCAAGGCCTCGGGAAATGGAACCTTTGTGGGTTCCTCTAGAATGGATCTAGGTTCTTGATCTGGGATAGAGGTATCTTGGATGACTATCATAGGGTTTAAGTTTGCATTACCAGGCTGGGAGTGGCATGGATAAGGTGGGTCATGTGTTGCTTTACCACTACGAGTAGTAACAAAATTTTGTCCCGCCTGGTTCTGGGTTGGTGTGGGTAAGAGAGGTGATTGCTGCTCAAAACCTACGTATGACATCAAAGCCTCCATCTCATTGGGTGATGGAGCAGAAGGGGCCTGATAAACAAAGTAAGCTTAGCCCTGAGTCGGGTTCATAACATGCCTTTGGTTCAGCACGTTATTCGAATTAGGCAGAGGTTGTGAAGGAAGTGCACCAGGTTGGCAAGGATTTACCATCTGGGCGAGTTGATTGTGAACCTTTGTGATCTCGTCTTTGTGCTGTTTTTGCATAGCCACATTCGTTTTTTGAATTTCAGCTAGAGTCTGAAGGATAAGAGTCATTTAATCTGCATGAGTCAGCCTGGATTGATAAGTTGGGTTGGGCCAAGGCTGAGGTGGCTGATATGAACAAAAAGCTTGTGGTTGGGGCTAATATTGAGGTCTTTGATTTTGGTTGTTCCCTGACCACGTGAAATTAGGATGATTATGCCATCAGGTTTGTAGGTGTTTGAGAATGGATCATTCTGAATGTCATTAAGGTCCTCGCAGGTCTGAGGAGCCTTAGAAAAGTCAGAATATGAGGGTTCAGAGTTCCCCCAACTAGAATAGGTGGGTCCAGAGTTTCCTCTAAACCCCGAATTAGACGGGGGTGGATACGGATCTATCCCCTAAGAAGATCAATGGTAGATGTTATGCACAGCCTCCCTACCAGAGGGCAGTTGCGCGAACGGGTTTTGCGCAGAGGTGGCTCGCTGCAAGTGTTGAGGTAGCTCATCCACCTTCTTCTTAATAATAGAGACCTTGTCCAGGTGACTGGCTGTCAGTTCCAAGTCGACGGAAGAGGACAAGCCCTGCGTCTCATGTGTTCCCTTTGGATTTGTCAATGCACGGGCATTCGTCCGATCGAACATGCCCATGGATTCATTATTGATGGAGTTCTCACATGTATTCTCGAGAATCTCCCACACGGTGTCTTCATGTTGACCCATGATGTTTCCTCCACAAGTCGCATTGACAAATAATCGAATATCCTCACGGAGTCCCTGGTAAAAAGACTGGACTTGTTCCCATTTAGGAACTCTATGGTGGGGGAACTTTCGCATGAGATCCAAAAAATGATCCCATGCCTTGTGAAGCAGTTCTCCTGCTTGCTGTGTGAAATGCGTGATCTGGTGCCGTAGAGCATTTGTCCGACCGACAGGGAAGAACTTTCTCAGAAACTCAGATTATAGTTTCACCTAGGTGTTGATTGGTCGAGTTTGGGTTTGGTGCCAGTGAGCAGCCTTGTCCATGAGAGAGAAGGAGAATATTTTCATGAGTAAGACATCCCGATTTTGAGCTTCCGACCTGAAGGTCTGGGCTAGATGCTTGAGTTGCTTGATATGCTGGAAAGGATCCTTAGAATTATGCCCATGAAATTTGGGAATAGCATGAATCATGTTGGGCTTGAGTTCAGTATTAAGACCTCTAGTGGGGATTTGGACTTGAGGTTCGATTGCCACTACAGTGGGATTGTAATGATCTCGCATCATAGGATGCTGCGGTGGGTTCACAAAGGCTTGGAATAGATTGTTGAGGTGTTGAAGCTGATTTCAAGATTGTTTTCTTCTGCTGGTTGCTCCATGATGATGGATGAAGGAGAATTAGGTTCATATGAATCAGAAGAGATATCAATCTAGTTGGGTTGTTGCACAAACAAGGAGGTCTTGGCTGGGCCTCGACGGGAATGAGTAGCTAATGGAGGCCTCAAAGATGGTCTTAGAGACCTCCTCCTGAACTTGCACCGATGGAGTAGATGAGAGGTAGAATGTGATGGACCCAATCAACACACCAAAAAATTTTGGATGACTATAGAGGTTCGTGGGAGATGATACCCTTTAGTCAGAAAGTCGTCCACCTGAGAATTACTTGGATAGCCAGAGAAGGAGAGTCGCGCAAAGACCCCTACACGATAGAGCGCCCCCACGAGTTACAGGGTTTCCCCCACCCGACCTCTCGTCACTGATGATCCAGGTAGACCAGAATGGGGACTTGACCTCTTAAGTCTACCAGTTTTAAATTAAGAGCAAGGGTGCTTATGATTTCTCTTGAACTTTTAAGATATTTTTGTGCAAAGTGACATAATTTGAAGATTGGTTAGCCCAACAAGGTGGGTCAACTTCACCTATTTTATCCTTTGAGAAATTTAGGTCCCTCTTTTAGTGTTCAAATGAAATTAAGAGCTTGATTTTAGGGTTTGCTTGAATTGATCAATTCAATCAAGGCTTAAGCACACACTATTTGGGAAGATTAATTCTTGATTAAGCAAGTGTCTCTAAAACCCTAAACTAGAAACCTTAATTGGCTTTGATTTGGTCCAATTCAACTTTGTCCAAATGTGGTACCTAGGTCTTCAAGCAAGAAGGTGGTAGCCCTAGATACCTTAAGATCTTAAGTAGGTGCACAAATCAGGGTTTGGATGTTTCTCTAGAATGTATCAAATTAGACAACTTGATGATTTTTCTAAGAATAAAATGCAAGTAGCCTTAATTGATTTTTTTTCCTTTTTTAGCTTTTTCAGATTCAGGGGCGTAGAAGAGATTGGATTTATGTTTTACCTACCCCCGGAGTGGATGATGTGCAGCTGATCTTCTTTCAATGAGTCTTGAAACATATCACAATCAAAAGAGATGTAGCAAGTTAGTACCAAATCTGATATTGCAATCAAGAGATCTAATTGCACGTTGCTCCCCGGCAATGGTGCCAAAATGTTGCTCGCTCTGAAATGGGTTTTAAAATTGTCGCATTGCAGTATAGATTGAATCAGCGTGAAAAATAAATAATATTTATTACTCGAATATCAGAAATGATGTTCGAGGTCGAACACGGGAAGCATGTGGCAATTTAATACTCAAGATCACAATTTGAGTCAAAGATATAAGAAATTTCAATCAAGACTTAATAGAAATGAAGGGCAAAAAGAAGGGGTTAAAATGATTATTTGAATCACCAAATTAACCCAACAATTTAACCACAAATATTTCAAATGTTTCACAGTATCAACCATAATTAATTCACGCAAGAAGAGTAAGCAATGATCCTGAGAGGCTTGGATATGTGAAATCAGGCAGCGGATGCGTAGATCAGGCATCTTAAACAGCCAGTTGCTACAGTGCCTCCAAGAGACTCAAGGGTCTCTTCTTCCTTTCTTCTCTGCTATTCTCTTCTTTCTTCCTTTCCTTGGTTCTTTCCCTCTTTTTGTGACTAAGTGTCACACAACTTCTCGCAAGAGCAAAACCCCCCTCCCCTCTCTCTCTTTTCTTCTCCTTAACCCCCTCTCAGATATATGCTAATTGAATCCAGGTACACGGGTAAACAGTTCAGAGCTCAGACCCGTGTGGCATGGCCACGGGTGAGAGCGTGCGTGGATTCGTGCGAGGGGACCTCACCCCGTGCTACTGAGGCAACAAGGCAGAAGCAGAAATTCAATTTAAACCACTCGTGGGCTTCGGTGCTTTCCGATGTGGGACTAAGTCCCCTGCAATTCTTCACGATGACCTTCGTGAGCTATACCGAGTTTCTTTGCCAAATTGGAGCAGCTGCTGAGGTTCACACTCCCAATCAAGGACTTGGGAGTCTGGAGCTATTGGTTCCGCACCACCTGGAGGTATGACTGGGCGTCTGGAGCAAGAACACCTTCTTCAAGGTTGCATGAAGCTTCGTTAATGGCGGTGGCAATGTGATACCTGAAAGAGGTGAACACAGGCTAAGTGCCCCAATTAGTACCTTTAGGAGCTTCTCCTTGATGAGGCGAAGTCAACGACGGTGGTTGCATGGTGATTGTCAAAATGAGGAGGTCTAACGACCTCTTGAAGGGTGGCCAAAGGTGGGTCTGTTCAGCAGAAGATTTGGAGGGCAATCAACCTAACTAGGTTGGGGTTTTTGCTCCTTGGGTCATGACGGAGGTCGTGGGCTAGTTGGCAAGGGGGATGGATTTGTGTAGCAGACGAAAGTCCCCGCTGGTGGTGTCGCCGGAGCAGAGGAAGGTGACGGCGTTGAGGGAGAATCGGTGGTCATGTGTGTGTCGCGAGAGTGGGAGAATAATGTAGAGAGGAAAAGGGAGACATAGAGGAACTTAGGGATGAGGTAGAGGAGAGGAGGCAGCCAGTGGTGGTAGACCGGCACCAGAGAAGGAGAAGAGATTGGGGAGGAGGCGACATCGACGGAGGCAGAGGCACAACCTCTCTTTGATCGGAGAGGTTTGCGAGGATAAGGGGAAGCTAGTCGACCGTCCAATTTGATGGTTGGACGGCTGGAGGAGAGGGGAGAGGAGTTGCCAGAGCTAAGTTTGTAGGTGGCCGGAGATGGAGTAGAGGAGGATTTCTCAGGCCAAAACTTGCTAGGGAAATACACAAGGCCACGAGAGTCCTTTTATAGGGCTCTCGATGACGTTTTGGGCTTGGGAAGCAAGCTTCCCAAGCTTGGAAAGCTCATAGGAGAAAGAAATCCTAAGATACCCTAATATCTCGTGCGTTCGCATGAGAGATTGAGAAAGTTTGGGAGCTTGGGAATTGGCTCAAAAGGAAGGGAATTCCTTAACGAACTTCCCTTTCAAATCTAAAAGGGATTCGTTAAGGAATCAAGGAGATCTTGCCAAATTTAGGTCGTTGGAGTTTGTAGGAATAGGATTCATGGCAGCAGGGACCTGTTTGTGAAAATGATGACAAAGTAGGAGCCTTTTTGTACGGATTTTGAAAGTTAAGGGCATATGTGTGATATAAAAGCATAAGACAGGACCAAATTGCAAACTAGGTTAAGATAGTCTCAGATTGGGCCCAAATTTTGTTACAAACCTAATTTTGTCCTAAGGAATCCAATGATGAAGTTGGATTTTGGTTTTTACCTAGTTTTTATGGGTAATTTATGCAAAAACCCAAATTAGGATAAATGTCAGTCTGAGACTTTATTTTGGGTCAAGACGGGTTTTGATGATCAAATTGAGGGAACCAAACCCTAGAGATTATTTTATATGAATTTTTGAGGGTTTAGGTGAATTTTATTCTGACCAGAACCTTAGTTAATTAAGCGGGTTTATTTTTAGGGTTTCAGAAGTCATTTAATTCTCAAAACACGCAAAACCCCTTTTCTGTCTGTATTAACCCATTTGTTGGACTTTTAAGACCATTTGACCCTTAATTATCCCTTGAAAAAACCCGTGGTTATTCTGTGTTCAAGATATGATGGTAAAATTATAGTTTTAACCCTAATTTCCTGTCTCTCTCAGAATGATTATGCAATAAACTATGGCTCTCTGGTAGTTATGTAGGAGCATTTATTCCTTGATAATGACTAAATTGAGCTAGTTATGGCTCATGATGGTGTTCCCATCAACCGAATGAGATCAACTCCTTACCACGCCTTACAAAATTTGAAGAGGGGTGCCTCCTAATGAAAAATTTACGTGATTTTATAAAGAGGTTTTTTAAATCGTTGCAATGCGTAAAATTGACCAACTTTTAGATTTATATTCCTAGATAGGGTGAAGTATCTAGGGTGGTCCAAGGAGGCTAATTTCTTAGTATCAAAATATCTTCTCTCTCTCACTAACTCAAATCTTCTTTTGCACTTTTAATTTTGATAATTTTTTAGGGTTTTGAGAGATAATCAGGGATTGATTATGCAAACAAGTAAAGGAAACTACGCCTATGTGACAATAAATATCTTCTTGTCTAAGCTTACCCAGGCAAGTGTGCCAAGGGTAATTAGAAGGGAAGAGTGTGGTGCACTAAGCTACTGGAAAGAAAGAACTAGAAAATAAAGACACAGAAACAGAAAGGAAAATAGAATTTTTTTAATGAAAAGAGTACCGATAACAGAATGCTTGTTACAAAATAACAATTAGCTAATAGAAAAGAGTCTACAAAGATGAAGAAAACAAATCCTCCAAGTAGTGAAGATGTTCTTGCTCCAATTTTGGCTACTCTCGCACTATGAAGAGAACTCTTCGTGCTCCTGGTATCCTCCTCCTATCTCCTTCTCCATGGTGGACGTGCACCACCTTAAACTCTGCTCTGCCTGGCCGTCCTCCTTAGGGTTGATCCTTAGTTCGGACCAAGGAAGAAGGGAAGAAGAAATGATGAGAGCCTCATCATGAGCCCTAACTAGCCCATTTTGACCTAATAAAGAGAATAAAAGCTCCTACATAACTTAGGAAGGGCTTAATTGAAGGAATAAGTGTTCTGAGAAGAAAACATGAAATAAAGGGTAAAACTACAATTTTACCATTGCGGTACATAAACGGGATTTCTCAGAGGCAAAACATAGGTTAAATGATCTGAATAATATAAAACGTGGGTTGGTTCAATAAAAAATGGGTTAATGTGCAGTCTAGGAATTAAATGACATTCTGTAACCCTAAAACAGACTTGCTTAATTTAGCAAGGTTCTGGTCAGGTTAAAAATCAAATAAACCCTCTATAATTCATGGAAAAATATCCCCTAGGGTTTAGAACCTTCAATTTGACCTTTGAAACCTATTTTGACCTAGATTAGGGTCCTAGCTCATTAATTAACCTAATTTGGGTTTGTGTACAAAATGTCTAGCCAAACGAGGTCAAACCTAAAATCCAACTTCACCATTGGATTCCTTAGGTCCAAATTAGGTTTGTACCAAAATTTGGACCTAAGGGGAGGTCATCTTGGCCTACTTTGCAAAATAGTACACCTAATTACATTTTAGCCCCTATCTTTTGAAAACCATTACACAAACCCCCCTAACTTCCTCACCACTCTTACAAATAGGTCCCTCCACCATTAATGGGGAGAAATCCTTCTCCGGCAAGGAATGGAGGGGGAATACTCCCTGATTCCTCAGAGATCTCCTCCTAGATTTGGAAGGGAGATTCTTTGAGGAATTCCCTTCCATCTGAGCTCAATTGCAATCTTTGATTTGCATCCAATCTCTCGTGCGAACGCATGAGAGATTTGGATCTCCAACTACCTTCCTTCTCCGATGAGAAGTCGGTGGTAGAAGGCTTGCCCTGCACGCACCAGAAGCTCAGCTAGCAACTATAAAAGGATCCCCGATCCTCTGCGAATCTCTTAAGCTTGATTTGGCCACAGACTCCCTCAAACTTCATCTCCCCTCTCCCGACCAAGTAGCCCGCAAGCTCCGACTATTTTTCCTCCTCCCTCTCATCGCTCTACTGCCATACGAGTAGCAGGGTTCACTTCGCCTCGTTCTTTCGCGTCGCGCCGCACTAGCGCACACCTTCCTATCCTCCTCCTCGTCGCCATTATCTCCCCCTCAGGGCCGTCTTCTCTGACAACAACACGTGCCGTCCATCCCCTCTGCCTCCCCTTCACTCCAAGTATTCCAGATAAGCTCCTCGTCTTCCACTCTTTCCTTTCCCTCATTCTATTTCACAAAACACCCCTTGACTACCACTGTCCGCCCGCATCTTCCCCATCTCCAGCCAACCTCCGGCGAGCTGCATCCGTCACTCCACACCTCCACACGTCTCGCCACCAACATCACAACCACTGCCACAGTCCACTGAACATCATCCACCCACTCACAGACCGTCTACACCACCACAAATGCCCCCCAACCTAACCAATAAACTTGGCCATAGAGAGACCTAGGCACGCATGCCTAGGCTGCCCCGCGGCCTGCCACCTACTGCCTCACCTTCGCCATGACACGGCGAAGGTCCTCCTGTGGTCTGATAGAGCTGCCAGGCTCCTTTTGTGTAGTGCAGGGTCGAGCTCCCATCCGCCATTAGCAACAGCACGAGATCACTTGTTCTCTAGCTCCAGTCCACAAGCGTCAGGTTCCAGGCTTCCAGACTGCGCGGATTGAGGGCAAGAGTGAGTCCAGCCTGATAGCAAGTGTTGCAAGACCTACAGCTGCGTCGATTGTGAATGCACTCTCCTGCAGGTGTCAGCAAAAGCGGGTGGGACTTTTAGTCCCACCTCGGTAAGTCATAAGCTTTCTGAGAGGTTTAAGTGGATTTTGTGTCCTCTGTTGTTTGCCTCAAAATCACTGGGGTGAGGTCCCTTGCCTCACCTATCACACCTCATCCGTGACATATAACCTGTTGACCTAGCACCTGGATCCAATTAACCCCTCCGTGCACTCCTCGCGCACCACACCCACGTCGGTGAGCCTGGACCCGAGTGCGCGACCGACCCGATAACCCGGTTCTGGGAGAGTGTATTGAAGAGAGATACATAGAGAGAGAGACATGCGGGAAGGGCAGGGGAACAGGTTTTGTTGTGTGGTGCTTGTGCAGGAAGAGGACACTAAGGGAGGAAGAAGCGCAGCAAGAGAAGGAAGCAGGACTTAGCCACTGTAAGCGAAGGAGATGAAGAAGAAAGACGCACTGTAGCAGAGGTGCGGCAGACCAAGAGAAAGAAGAAGAAGAGAGAGATCAAGGGGCAGACAAAGAGGAGAAGCAAGAAAGCAAAGGAAGAAGAGGAAGAAAAAGAAGGAAACTAAAGTGGAGACAAGGTCAGGACTTAGCTACAGGAAGAGAATCGATAAGAGAGAAAGCAAAGGAAAAAGAAGAGGAGCAGGAGCAGCTAAGGAAGAAAAAGAAAAGGAGAAACAAGAAACCATAGTTGCAGCAGAGCAAAGCAAACAAAAGAAGAGAAGAGACTGAAGGCCAATTTTAAGATGTCTGATGCAATATCAGACGCTCAATTCTTTTTTAGCACTCTTTACATAACATTATCCTGTCATTTTGTTGAACTAGTCATTGCTTTTTATTAAAAGTTGTGTTCTCAAGTTTTGAAATACTCAAATTGCTCCCTGTGTTCGACCTCGGATACTTTGATTTTCGAGTTATATATTTTTATTTGTTTTCGTGGAGAGTTCATCTATATTACAATGAGATATCTGTTAAAACACGATCTAGCCACGTAAACATTTTGGTGCCGTTGCCGGGGAGCAACGGGCACTTCTGAAGCTTTTGATCACAACTTCTGATCCAATATTGACTTAATTCCTCTCCTTTGTTGTGCTTGTCTCAGGGAAAGCAGAGAAAAGAAGAGCAGCCGCACAACAACCACACCAAGGAATAGGTAACTTTCATTAGCCCTCTCTCTTAATCCCCTCAAAGTATGAAAAGAAAAAAAAATAAAGAAAAATCAACCTAGGGCTACCTGTTTCATACTTAGTAATTCATCAAAGTTGCCTGATTTTCATTTCAACACATCTTGAACTGCACATCCAACTAAGGTAACTAGGGCTAAAACTTTCTTGATTGAGCCCTAGATACCAATTTTTGAGGCAACTAAATTGGACCAACTAGAGCCAACCTAAGGATTGCAAAGCTAGGGTTTTTAGAGACACATCTTCTCTTAAACAAAGAAGCAAAAAATTTCAAAAAGAGGTGTGCCTAAGCCATGTTTGAAAAGATCTATACAAGAGAAACCCTAAGCAAATCAGGCTCTTAATCCATTTGAACCCTAAAAAGAAAGGACCTAAAAGCTCTCAAAGGAACAAGAGGTGAAGTTGATCATTTGGGTCAACCAACCTTAAAATT
Source organism: Thalassia testudinum (assembly GCA_037157565.1). Lineage (NCBI taxonomy): Eukaryota > Viridiplantae > Streptophyta > Magnoliopsida > Alismatales > Hydrocharitaceae > Thalassia > Thalassia testudinum. The sequence goes on from JAZHRO010000073.1 coordinate 49,401,018, forward strand.
AGGTCACTTTTTTCACTCAAAAGACCTAAAAGTTCAAGTGGAACCCTAAGCACCTTGATCTTAAGTAAAAAAGGTAGACTTAAGAGGTCAAGGTCCCCATTCTGGTCTACCTGTAATCTCAGTGACAAGAGAGGTCGGGTGGGGGAAACCCTGTAACTCGTGAGGACGCTCTACCGTGTAGGGTCTTTGCAGGACTCTCCCTCTCTGGCTGCCTAGGTACTTCTCAAGTGGACGACCTTTCTGACTAAGGGGTATCATCCGCCCCGAACCTCTATAGTCACCCAACAATTTTTGGGTGTCTCGATTGGGTCCAGCACCTTCTAATCTCATCACATCCTTTGGTGCATGTTCGGTAGGAGGTCTTTAAGACCATCCTTAAGACCCCCTTTAGAAATTCACTCTCGCCGAGGACAAGCCTCAACGCCCTTGTTTGTGTAGCAACCTCACCACATAAACCTTTCATCTGATTCAGAACCAAGTTCTCCTTCTTCTTCCATCATGGCACAACCCATTGAAGAAGAGAACCTTGAGCACCAGCTTCAGCACCTGACTGATCTCTTCCAAAACTTTGTAAACCCACCGCAGCAACCAATGATGCGAGATCACTATAATCCTGCTACAGTGGTGATCGAGCCTCAAGTCTGAATCCCGGTTGGAGGTCCTGATTCTGAACTCAAGCCCAATATGATTCATGCCATACCAAAGTTTCATGGGCTTAACTTCGAGGATCCATTCCAACACATTAAACAACTCAAGCATCTGGCCCAGACCTTCGGGTTAGATCCACAAAACTGGGATATTCTGCTCATGAAAATGTTTTCTTTCTCCCTCCTAGACAAGGTTGCCCATTGGTATCAAACTCAGAATCGTCCGATCAACACATGGGATGAACTTCAGTCCGAATTTTTGAAAAAGTTCTTTCCCATTGGCCGGACGAATGCTTTGCACCACCAGATCACCCATTTCACTCAACAAACAGGAGAACCTCTTCACAAAGCATGGGACCGATTCCTAGATCTCATGCGAAAGTGCCCCCATCACGGAGTTCCTAAATGGGAACAAGTCCAGTCTTTTTACCAGGGACTCTGTGAAGACATTCGATTATTCGTCAATGCAACGTGCAGAGGAAACATCATGGGTCAACATGAGGACACGATGTGGAAGATTCTCGAAAACATGTGCGAGAACTCCATCAATAATGACTCCATGGGCTTATTCTACAGGACGAATGCTCATGCATCGACGAATCTGAGAGGGGCACATGAGATGCAGGACCTATCCACATGTGTCGACTTGGAACTGATGGCCAGTCGGTTGGACAAGGTTTCTATCATAGAGAAGAAGGTGGACAAGCTAACTTGGCATCTGCAGCGAGCCACCTCTGTGCAGAACTCTTTTGCATGGCCACCTCTATCAAGGGAAACTATACAAAACATCTATCACCAATCTTCTCAGGGGATGGACCCGTATCCACCCCCGTCTGACTCTTGGACCGAAGTGACCTCTGATCCATTCTATTCAAGTTGGGGGAACTCTGAACCCTCGTATTCTGACTTTCCTGAGGTTCCTCAGACCTGCGAGGACCTCAATGTCATCCAGAATGACCCATTCTCCAATACCTACAACCTTGGATGGCGAAATCATCCCAACTTTCAGTGGACGGGAAATTCTCAGACTCAAAGACCACCTTATCAGCCCCGTCCACAAGCTCCTTGTCCATATTAGCTGCCTCAGCCTCGGCCCAATCCCACCTATCAATCTAGGCCAAACTAGGATCAAATGACTCTTATCCTTCAAGCACTGGCCGACATTCAAAAGATGAATGTGGCAATGCAAAAAAAGCACAAGGATGAGATCATAGAGGTTCGCAATCAACTAGCCTAGATGGCAAATTCTTGCCAACTGGGCACCCTTCCTTCGCAACCTCTGCCAAACCCAAATAATGTGCCGACCCAGAGGCGTGTTATGAACCCAAATTTAGGCCACGCACATTTGATTTATCAGGCCCCTGTTGCTCCATCACCAGACGGGATGGAAGCTTCGACATCTTATGCGGGATTTCAGCAGCAGCCACCCCTCTTACCAAACCCAAACCAAAATCAGGCAGGATTAAACTCTGTAACAACACGTAGTGGTAAAGAAACCCAAGACGCACATTATCTGAACCACTCCAAGCCTGGTAGTAGCCAAAACCCTAGGATAGTTATCCAGGATGCCCTTGGCCTAGATCAAGAACCTGGACCTATTCTAGAGGAACCAACTAGGATTCCATTTCCTGATTCCTTGACCAAAATTAAAAGGATAACCAAACCCATGGCTTCTGAGAAGGATCTAGTCAAGCTCTTTGAACAGATCCACATAAACATCCCCTTGATGGATGCAATTTGCCACGTACCGGCTTACGCAAGATTCCTGAAAGACGTATGTACACCTAAATGTAAGTCGCGAAGCAAGAGTGGGAATCCGATCGTACTGTTAGAGCAAGCCAACTCTGTCATCTTGAGTAAACTCCCACACAAGGCTAAAGACCCAGGAACTCCCCTGATTTCTTGTAAAATTGGTGAAACCCAATTTGATAGAGCCTTACTAGATCTAGGTGCCTCCATAAATCTAACACCTACATCCCTCCTTGACCACCTTGAAGAGTTCGAACTTAAACCAACTGAGGTGACGTTACAGTTAGCCGATCGATCCATCAAGTCACCTAAAGGAATACTCGAGGATGTCATTGTTAGGGTACGCGATTTCTACTTCCTGGTGGATCTCATAGTTCTGGATATGGATGCACCTGAGAACCCAAGGGACACACCAATCATATTAGGGAGACCTTTTTTGGCCACTGCTAGGGCCAACATAAACTGTGAAGAGGGCCAAATAGAATTAAAATTTGGGAATCAAACTCTGAAGATTGACATCTTTAAGGCCCAACAAGGGATTAATCGCGGGGTTATAAAGCAAATATGTGATATCAGAGCCATGGTTGTTGAATCGCATACAGAGGACAACCTGATTATCCCTGATCAACCACTAGGAGATCAAAACCCGTAAACAGAGGAGTGCGAACCTGATCTAGACACACCCATGACTTCGACCCTTGTTCTTGATACAAACCCCGAACCACCCGCTGCTGCTGATAATCCTGTCATGGAACTCAAGCCCCATCCCGAGTATCTGAAGTACGTCTTTTTGGGTTCCAATCAGATGTTTCCTGTGGTTATCAACTCCTGACTCACACTTGACTAGGAATCCTATCTGATTATTATTCTCCAGCAACATCGTAGAGCCATTGGATGGACTCTCGATGACTTGACTGGCATAAGCCCCTCGTACTGCACACATCGAATCTACATAGAAGAGGGCACACGACCTTCACGAGAGATGCAGAGACATTTAAACCCTAACTTGCAGGAGGTCGTGAAAAAGGAGATCATCAAGTGGTTAGATGCAGGGATCATCTACTCGATCTCCGACAGTCATTGGGCAAGTCCAATACAGGTTGTGCCTAAGAAGGCCGGACTCACCATCACACAACTGAAACCGGAGAGGTCATTCCTACCCAAATAGCTAACTCGTGGAGAGTCTGCATTGATTACAGAAGACTCAATTCCTCCACGAAGAAGGACCATTTCCCACTACCATTTATTGATCAGATCCTTGAGAAACTAGCGGGAAATAGGTTCTTCTGCTTTCTTGACGGGTTCTCCGGTTACAATCAGGTGGCAATCCATCCAGAAGACCAAAAAAGACCACATTCACCTGCCCCTTCGAGACGTACTCATTTCGAAGGATGCCTTTCAGTCTCTACAATGCACCCACAACCTTTCAACGGTGCATACTTGCCATATTCTTAGATATGGTAGGTGATTATCTAGAAGTCTTCATGGATGACTTTTCAGTTTTTGGAGCATCATTTGACGATTGCCTCCAACACTTGGTCCAAATACTCAGGCGATGCATCGATGTGAATTTGGTTCTTTCCTGGGAAAGGAGCCATTTCATGGTGCCTGAGGGAATTGTCCTAGGACATCTAATCTCAGAGAAAGGCATCCAAGTCGATCGAGCTAAGGTTAACCTAATTTCCAAGCTCCCTATGCCTAGCTCGATTAAGGACATCCAATCTTTTTTGGGCACATTGGTTTTTACCGTCGATTTATCCCTGATTTTTCAAAAATTGCGCACCCCCTAACTACTCTTCTCTCCAAGGATGTGCCTTTCGAAATTTCCAAGGAATGCACTCAAGCATTTGAGATCCTTCATGACCGAGTCACCCAAGCCCCGATCCTACAGTCCCCTGATTGGTCTCAACCCTTTGAGATCATGTGCGATGCATCTGACTTCGCTGTAGGTGTGGTTTTGGGGCAGAAAATTGATGGGAAACCCATGGTCATTTACTACACTAGCAAAACACTGGACGAGGCTTGGCATAACTACACAGTTACTGAAAAAGAGCTGCTAGCTGTAGTATTTGCCCTAGAAAAATTCAGATCATACCTTCTGGGTTCCTGTGTTATCATATACTCAGATCACACAGCTGTGAGGCATCTCCTTGCAAAGAAGGACGTGAAACCTTAATTAATCCGATGGATCTTGCTATTGTAAGAATTTGACCTCAAGATTCGCGACAAAGCGGGAAAGCAAAATGTGGTAGCTGACCACTTGTCCCGCCTGTATATTCCCTACTAGGAGGGGGTGACGTAATATATTGCGGAATATAATATAAACAATCTCACAAAAAATTCAATCACACAATGTGCACAAATATTTTTAGGTGGAAACCCAAACCGGGTGAAAACTACCACCTAACCCTCTCGAGTTAGGATTTTTTGATCAACCAAGTTGATCAAATCAACTAACCGAATCACTTAAACGAGGGTGATTCAACCTCAATTACAACCACGCTACAAGTGCGAGGGTACCGTTCCTCAACCCGTTCTCTTCACGAGAAGGATTTTGTCCCACGAAGGAGATGGGAATTCGCAAAGCGAATACCCAGCCAAATAGCAAAGATAACAAATAATCCTATAGAGCCAACAAAGTAATTTTAAACCTAGCTTCTATAGGAATTAGGAAACTCCCCTTTGCAAGGAGTGTGTCAGATCGATGACACGGGTGCGTGAGCCACGCAACGGCACAACGTCGCTCTCGTGAACTACGGTGAGAGAGCCGGTGCGAAAGACTTGATGCTCTCAAGATGTAGAGCTTGAGCTTGGAGAGCAAGGGCTTCTTTTTGGACACAAAAGAGTGGAAAGTATGTTGCTTGGGTGTATCTTAGTGTGCAAAGGCTCCCCTCTATTTATAGAGGCCTTAGGAAGGCTTTGGAAGGCTTAGGAAAGCTTCCATAGCCGTTGGGTGCAAAGCCCAAGAGAATCAGGCCGAAATCAGGGACAATGATTGCATTGACAGGGTAATCAGACGTCTAATTTTGGCATCAGACGTCTGCAAGATCACTTTAAGACGTCTGAAAATAAGGTCAGACGTCTGATTTTGGGCGGATCTCTTCCTGACTTCAATCAGATCTAAACAGGGTTCTAGCGCAAGTCCATCAGATGACATACAGGACGTTTGGCACTATGTTTGGACGTCTGGCAACCTACTTTTTCGTGGGAATGGATTTGCAACGGCTATAAAATCTCTGAGAAGAGATTTTCGGGTCATCCGAGGCAAAACGGTCAATTATCAGACGTCTGGAAAGGCTTAAGGACGTCTGATAAGGCTCTAACGGTCATATCCTTGAGTGTATGCTAAGACAGCCAACGGTCCACTAATTGGACGTCTGGCAAAGTCATCAGACGTCTCCTAAGACGTCTGGTCTAAGGTCTGGACGTCTGATTTCATCAGACAGAACTAACTATGTCCAGCCTAAATGTTATCAGACGTCTGAATCAATAGTCAGACGTCTTAAAACACATTATCAGACGTCTGATTTGAGAATTAGACGTCTAGAAATTCTGTTTGAACCCTATATTGGTTTTCTAAGTTTTCTACAGAAAACCTAAGTATCCTAGGGTTGTGCAGGTGTTCCTAGGACTACTGTTAGGGTACTTTGAGGCTCTTTAACATAATATTCTAAGGAAATAAAGAGCAAGAAAATAACAGCAAAAGTACATGAAAGGAATAAAATGGAATTCTATCCTATTCTTCTTGTCCTTCCATCTTCAATCTATCGCTCCTTGTGAATCCCCTCTGTTCTCCATCAAGCTCCTCCAATCCATCCTGGATGTGAGCTAGAATTTCGTCTAATTACGTCTCCATTTGCAATTGACCTGAAATCTAAGACTTCAAGTGCAAATGTTAAATAACACGTGTTTTGTTATCATCAAAGCAAATGATCGTGGTGCTCTAGCACCAACAATCTCCCCCTTTTTGATGATGACAAAACCATAAATAGTAATGCAAAAAATCCTCCCCGTTTTTGACATTATCAAAAAGGTTTGATTGATTTTAAATTTTCTATAACTCCCCCTTAAAACATGCTCTTCTATAAATTTCTTTTAACAAAGGTAATGTCCTCCCCCTTTTTTATAACAACAAGATAGCTATTATTTTTCTCCCCCTTTCTAAAGGAAATTTAGCTACCTTATATCTCCCCCTTAAAAATTGACAATTAGCTTATAATTTTTTGCTCCCCCTATCTAAATACTTATGATAAAAAGATAGGGTAAATGATTTTTACCTCACCTACCATGGCCAATAAAATGGCCCGAATGGTGGTGGTGGATGCCACATCGGATGGGGCTCCCATCCGTAGCTTGGAGGCCCGGGCATTGGCGCCGATCTCCAGTCTGGCAGTCGACGTGTGGCGGGTCCGTCGTTTGTTCGTCGTCTCGTCGATCTTCTTGTTCGCCTCCTTGGTCTACTTCTTGGTTCTCCCAACTCGAGTTGACCAGCTTGAGTTCGTAGGTCCAGTCCTTTGTGTTGTAGTTATCCCTGAAACCTACAAAACAAGATTCCAATTCTTTTTTCGGTATCCAAGTGGGCTTGGATCTGGATCTGTTAGCGGGTCTCCTTGACAGAGATCCTTTCTCAACCTTAGGGTTATAAAAATCATCTACTTTGTTGATTAATTTGTTGGAGTTTTCCCTAAGACATGCAATTTCTTTTTCTATAATATTCATCTTAGTCTGTAAATCAGAAATTTCTATTTTTAGACTAACATTTTCCTCAATCAATTTATTATTTTCATTGATGAGGTTATGATTTTCTAGTAATAGGTTATCATTTTTAGGACTAGCTTCTAGATCCTTAAGTTTTATTTCTAACCTATCATTTTCAGATTTAAGAAAACTAAGATTCTTTTTCATGCTTTTGTTTTCTATTTTTAGTGATTTGCTAAGCTCATACAACTCATTAAAAGCATCTTGTAAATCAGAATTTACCTCATTGTCTGAGTCGCTTTCACTTTCGCTGTCGCTTCCTTTGGCCATGAAACCAAAGCAAGCGGTTTCTTCTTCTTTTTCTTCTTCTTCCTCCGAGCTCAAATCGTCCCAAGTGTCTTGGAACGCCTTCTTCTTAGACTTCTTCTCCTTTTCCTTCTTCTCCTTTTTGAGAAGAGGGCACTCTGGTCGTAGGTGCCCTTTCTCGTTGCAGTGATAGCAACGTCTCGGGCTTTCCTTCTTCTCCTTTTTCTCTTTCTTTGATTCCCTACAAAACTTGGAAAATTTTTTAAGTAAAATTCTAAAGTCTTCGTCGTTGGAACTTACCTCGCTATCCGACGTGGCTTTGAAGGCGAGAGTCTTCTTCGGTTTAGGCTCCGGTGTATCCTTCTTCTGCTTCAACTTTGTCTCGTAGGCCATTAGATTGCCTAGGAGATCTTCCATGTTGAGCTCCTCCACTTCGTTTGCCTCCTCGATGGCGGTGACTTTCTGTTCCCACTCCGGTCCGAGGGAACGAAGAAGCTTCCCTTGAATCTCCCCCTTGATGAAAGTCTTCCCTAATGCTTTCAAGTTATTTACAATGAGAGTGAACCTAGTGTTCATCTCACTTAGGGATTCGTTAGACTTCATGGAAAAAGCCTCAAACTTTTGTGAAAGTAAATTTAGTTTAGAAGTTTTTACCTTAGAGGTACCTTCATGAGTTACCTCGAGTGTGTGCCAGATCTCGTATGCGGTGGCGCATTGTGAGATTCTATTGAACTCCTCTGAGCTAAGTGCATAGTAAAGGGCATTCATGTCTTTGCGTTTAAAGAGAACTCACGAATTTGCTGCTGCGAGTATCCTCCAGCGGGTTTTTCTGGGATGTCGAAGGGGGTCTCGCACTTGGCCCATATTGTGAAATCGGTGGCTTGAAGCCACGTCCTCATCCGCAGCTTCCAGTAAGGGTAGTTGCTTCCGTCGACTGGCCCTCGGAAATCCTACTCGTGGAACTGCTTCCCTCCATGATCTTCTTGCTGGGTTGTTACGCCGAAACAGCAAGACCTGCTCTGATACCAAATGTAGATTCCCTACTAGGAGGGGGTGACGTAATTATTGCGGAATATAATATAAACAATCTCACAAAAAAATCAATCACACAATGTGCACAAATATTTTTAGGTGGAAACCCAAATCGAGTGAAAACCACCACCTAACCCTCTCGAGTTAGGATTTTCCGATCAACCAAGTTGATCAAATCCACTAACCGAATCACTTAAACGAGGGTGATTCAACCTCAATTACAACCACGCTACAAGTGCGAGGGTAGCGTTCCTCAACCCCTTCTCTTCAAGAGAAGGATTTTGTCCCACGAAGGAGAGGGGAATTCGCAAAGCGAATACCCAACCAAATAACAAAGATAACAAATAATCCTATAGAGCCAACAAAGTAATTTTAAACCTAACTTCTATAGGAATTAGGAAACTCCCCTTTGCAAGGAGTGCATCGGATCGATGACGCGAGTGCGTGAGCCACGCGACGGCACAACGTCGCTCTCGTGAACTACGGCGGGAGAGCAGGTGAGAAAGACTTGATGCTCTCAAGATGTAGAGCTTGAGCTTGGAGAGCAAGGGCTTCTTTTTGGATACAAAAGAGTGGAAAGTATGTTGCTTGGGTGTATCTTAGTGTGCAAAGGCTCCCCCTCTATTTATAGAGGCCTTAGGAAGGCTTTGGAAGGCTTAGGAAAGCTTCCATAGCCGTTGGGTGCAAAGCCCAAGAGAATCAGGCCAAAATTAGGGACAATGATTTCATTGACAGGGTAATCAGACATCTAATTTTGGCATCAGACGTCTGCAAGACCACTTTAAGATGTCTGAAAATAAGGTCAGACGTCTGATTTTAGGCGGGTCTCTTCCTGACTTGAATCATATCTAAATAGGGTTCTAGCGCAAGTTCATCAGACGACATACAGGACGTCTGGCACTATGTCTGGACATCTGGAAACCTACTTTTTTTGTGGGAATGGATTTGCAACGGCTAGAAAATCTCTGAGAAGAGATTTTCGGGTCAGTCGAGGTAAAACGGTCAATTATTAGACGTCTGGAAAGGCTTAAGGACGTCTGATAAGGCTCTAATGGTCATATCCTTGAGTGTATGCTAAGACAGCCAACGGTCCACTAATTGGACGTCTGGCAAAGTCATCAGACGTCTCCTAAGACGTCTGGTCTAAGGTCTGGACGTCTAATTTCATCAGACAGAACTAACTATGTCCAGCCTAAATGTTATCAGACGTCTGAATCAACAGTCAGACGTCTTAAAACACATTATCAGACGTCTGATTTGGGAATTAGACGTCTGGAAATTCTGTTTGAACCCTATATTGGTTTTCTAAGTTTTCTACAGAAAACCTAAGTATCCTAGGGTTGTGCGGGTGTTCCTAGGACTACTGTTAGGGTACTTTGAGGCTCTTTAACATAATGTTCTAAGGAAATAAAGATCAAGAAAATAACGACAAAAGTACATGAAAGGAATAAAATGGAATTCTATCCTATTCTTCTTATCCTTCCATCTTCAATCTATCGCTCCTCGCAAATCCCCTCTATTCTCCATCAAGCTCCTCCAATCCGTCCTGGATGCGAGCTCAAATTCCGTTTAATCACGTCTCCATTTGTAATTGACCTAAAATCTAAGACTTCAAGTGCAAATGTTAAATAACACGTGTTTTGTTATCATCAAAACAAATGATCGTGGTGCTCTAGCACCAACACCGCCTTCCTTCTGAAATAATTGACCCTTCCGGACCCATCACAGAACCCTTTCCTGATGAACACCTCCTGACAATCAATACAGGGCTTCCATGGTTTGCAGATATAGTGAATTACCTGGCATCACATCAGATCCCGTCGGATTGGCCGAAGGCCAAGAAGGACAAATTGCTTTCCGATGCCAAGTATTACCTGTGGGAAGACCTGTATCTATTCCGCATTGGTGCTGATCAAATAATTCAACGGTGTGTCACAAAAGTTGAAATCAAAGACATACTCTCCTTTTGCCATGACCAAGCATGCGGTGGACATTTCTCAGGACACAAAACTGCATCAAAAGAGTCCTCCAGTGTGTCTTTTACTGGCCCACAAGTTTCAAGGACGCATACGATCACTGTAAGGCATGTACCCGTTGCCAGACCTTGGGCAACATGAGCCATTGAGACATGATGCCTCTACAGCCGATCCTGGCATGCGAAATTTTTGACATTTGGGGGATCGATTTTATGGGACCCTTCCCTATCTCGGATGGCTTTGAATACATCTTACTCGCTGTTGACTACGTGTCCAAATGGATAGAAGCCATTCTGACCCGAACCAATAATCATAAGGTTGTTATCAGATTCATTCATCAAAACATCTTCTCAAGGTTCGGAATCCCACGAGCAATAATTTTCGACGGAGGGACCCATTTTACAAAGGCTTAGTTCAGGTCACTGATGACCAAATATGGGGTGTCAAATTGAATCTCTACTCCTTACCACCCCCAAACCAATGGTCTAGCTGAGCTATCAAACCGAGAGATCAAGAAAATCCTCCAGGTTACTGTTCGACCTAACAGGAAGGATTGGTCTTCTAGGCTTCCGGAAGCATTGTGGACCTATAGGACTGCCCACAAGACCCAATTAGGAATGTCTCCCTTCAGACTAGTGTACGGGAAGGCATGTCACCTCCCTATCGAACTAGAGCATAAAGCCTATTGGGCAGTACGGAATTGCAACTTAGATCTTTCTAAGGCTGGAACCCATAGAAGGCTTCAAATGAGAGAGATTGATGAATTACGCCACAAAGCGTATGAGAACTTGCGAATTTACAAAGAACGGGTTAAAGCTTTTCATAACAAACACATTTCTAAAAAGATCTTTCATCTTGGTCAAAAGGTTTTACTCTTTGATGTCCGACTCATTATTCCCAGGAAAACTACGATCTAAGTGGGTCGGACCCTACCTAGTCTGACAGATCTTTGGAAATGGAGCCATTGAAATTAGCCCACTCAGCCACGATTCCAAACCCTTTGTTGTGAATGGTCAAAGACTCAAACCGTTCATTGACATGACCAATACAAATTTGGCTAGGTCATCCTTTACCCTCTATTCTCCTTGAGCTCATTGCGCCCAGTTGATGTCATAAAACTCAGCACTTAACGGGAGGCAACCCATCATTCTTTGAAAAACCTGAAACCTTTTCTGACATTTCTATGTGGAATTCATATTGCACTTTAGGGTTCATCCATTAGAACAACCGACTCCACCTTAGGTACCCCTACTCGAGATTAGAAATCGTTCGCAACAGTCACTTCGACTCGTTCGCCCACCCAACACCTGTCCTAATGCATGAACTAAGCTGAAATCGAACCCACCTAATTTACAATGGGGACATTGCAAATCGTAGGCATGGGGGGGTATGAAAGTGTAAAATGTCAGGAAAATTCATATCAAGAAAAGGTTTCAACCCAAAAAAAAAAATCTTGGAAAAGAAAAAGAACTGAGGAGGGGGGAGAGATAATTTTTAGGTTATACAAAATGAGAGGAGGAAAAAAGCAATATGCCAAAAAAGGAGCACAAAATTAAAAAAAAAGTGGTCATCAGTAAAAGATTAAGGAATTAACTGAAGTTCTAGACCAGATCAAGAAAAAAGAAAAATAAAAGAAAAGTGCTGAGACATAAAAAGAGATTAGCAGGAACGCTGATCTTAGGCCTCATGGGCTAGATTCTTAGGCTTAAAAATTCATGTATTCGTTAAGATCTGGATAATCCTCAAGAGGTTGGGGAAAATGCGAAGCTTAAGTATTAGGTCTAAGGCTTAGGAAGTATTCGGCCTTGTTAACTGACCTTCAGTTTGCGGGATTCGGTAACCTAAGCACCCCAATTCACACACAGTCTGGTTCAATGAGCATAAATATCAAAATCACGCAAAAAGCATTTTAATGTTATGAAAAATGTTGCCTAGATTAGGAGCGGCCGATCAACACAAGTTGATTTGGATGAGTTCCCGGCGCGGAGAGGCGGGAAATTACCCTCGAAGATGCGTAACAACATATCATCACCTCGATGCTTGTCTCTTAGGATATTTAAATATCATACCGGGGGCATGTAAGCACTCTGCTGGTTTAGATACCATGGGCGACATTATCTCGAAATGTCGATCGCCAGGGTCTAGATTCGGCCATGGAATGCCATGGGCCAAATTATCTCAAAATCTGGAAAGCTAGGGTTCTGGGGGTTGCCATGGGCGGTGCTATCTCGAAGCATCGATTGCCAGGGACCCTTGAGGATTGATGATGGGGACGAGGAATTCAATGCAGACCGTGTTGAGAAGCCAATCTAAAGCTATAAATAAAAAGAAAAGAGAGAGAAAACTCTCCAAATAAATAAATCTTCTGTCTCTCTCTTACAAGAAATGCACTGCAAACTGAACCTAGGCTAAAAATTTCTCAAGCACGGGTGCTTTAACCGTGAAGTCCAACAAACCCTAGGATAGTTTCTGTAGGCCTTAAAAACCTTTGCGGAGGACTGAGGGTAAAGCGGGTCATGCCCAGATTTTGGTTGATACTTGAGTACCTGTAGGCCTACTGTCGGTATTCTAACCTAATCATAAAAGAAAAAGAAAAGCACTTATCAAAACTGGTGACAGACACTCAGGGTCTAGAATAAAAGTTAAAACCTTGAAATTTTGCTAAGGGACTAGCAAAATCTAGGCATGGGGGTATGATGAGAGCCTCATCATGAGCCCTAACTAGCTCATTTTGACCTAATAAAGAGAATAAAAGCTCTTACATAACTTAGAGGACTTAATTGAAGGAATAAGCGTTCTGAAAAGAAAACATGAAATAAAGGGTAAAACTGTAATTTTACCATTGCGGTACATAAATAGGATTTCTAAGAGGTAAAACATAGGTCAAATGATCTGAATAAGATAAAAAGTGGGTTGGTCCAATCAGAAATGGGTTAATGTGTAGTCCAATAATTAAATGACATTCTGTAACTCTAAAATAGACCTGCTTAATTCAACAAGGTTCTGGTCAGGTTAAAAATCAACTAAACCCTTTATAATTCATGGAAAAATATCCCCTAGGGTTTACAACCTTCAATTTGACCTTTGAAACCTATTTTGACCTAGATTAAGGTCCTAGCTCATTAATTAACCTAATTTGGGTTTGTGTGCAAAATGTCTAGCTAAATGAGGTCAAACCTAAAATCCAACTTCACCATTGGATTCCTTAGGTCCAAATTAGGTTTGTACCAAAATTTGGACCTAAGGGGAGGTCATCTTGACCTACTTTGCAAAACAGTAACCCAATTACATTTAGGCCCCTATCTTTTGAAAATCATTACACAAACCCTCCTAACTTCCTCGCCACCCTTACAAATAGGTCCCTCCACCATTAATGGGGAGAAATCCTTCTCTGGCAAGTAATGGAGGGGGAATACTCCCTGATTCCTCATAGATCTCCTCTTAGATTTGGAAGGGAGATTCTTTGAGGAATTCCCTTCCATCTGAGCTCAATTGCAATCTTTGATTTGCATCCAATCTCTCGTGCGAACGCATGAGAGATTTGGATCTCCAACTACCTTCCTTCTCCGACGAGAAGTCGGTGGTAGAAGGCTTTCCCTCCACGCACCAGAAGCTCGGCCAGCAACTATAAAAGGATCCCTGATCCTCTGCGAATCTCTTAAGCTTGATTTGGCTGCAGACTTGCTCAGACTTCATCTCCCCTCTCTCCAGCCAAGTAGCCCGCAAGCTCCGGCAATTTTTCCTCCTCCCTCTCGTCGCTCTGCTGCCATACGAGCAGCAGGGTTCACTTCGCCTCGTTCTTCCACGTTGCGCCGCACCAGCGCACGCCTTCCGGTCCTCCTCCTCGTGGCCATTATCTCCCCCTCAAGGCTGTCTTTTCCGAGGATGGCACAAACGCATCGTCCATCCCCTCTGCCTCCCCTTCGCTCCAAGTATTCTAGATAAGCTACTCATCTTCCACTCTTTCCTTTCCCACATTCTATTTCACAAAACACCCCTTGACTGCCACTGTCCGCCTGCATCTTCCCCATCTCCAGCCAACCTCCGGCGAGCCGCATCCGTCACTCCACACCTCCACATGTCTCACCACCAACCTCACAACCACCGCCACAGTCCACTGAACATCATCCACTCACTCACAGACCATCTACACCACCACAAATGCCCCCTGACCTAACCCATAAACCCGACCACAGAGCGACCTAAGCACGCACGCCTAGGCTGCCCCGTGGCCTGCCACCTACCGCCTCACCTTCGCCATGACACAGTGAAGGTCCTCCTGTGGTCTGATAGAGCCGCCAGGCTCCTTTTGTGTCGTGCAGGGTCAAGCTCCCGTCCACCATTAGCAACGGCTCAAGCTCGCTTGTTCTCCAGCTCCAGGCCACAAGCGTCAGGTCCCAGGCCTCCAGATTGCGTAGATTGAGGGCGAGACTGAGTCTAGCCTGATAGCAAGTGCCACGAGACCTGTAGCAGCGTCGATTGTGAAGGCACTCTCCTGCAGGTGTCAGTAGAAGTGGGTGGGAATTTTAGTCCCACCTCGGTAAGTCGTAAGCTTTCTGAGCGGTTTAAGTGGATTTTGTGTCCTCTGCTGTTTGCCACGAAATCACTGGGGTGACATCCCTCGCCTCAACTATCATGCCTCGTCCGTGACATATAACCCACGGACCTAGCACCCGGATCCGATTAACCCCTCGGTGCACTCCTCGCACACCACACCCACGTCGATGCGCTTGGACCCAGGTGCGTGACCGACCCGATAACTCGGCTCTGGGAGAGCATACTAAAGAGAGATACGCAGAGAGAGATGCGTGGGAAGGGTAGGGGAATAGGTTTTGTTGTGTGGTGCTTGGTGATGGGCCAACTGCGGTGCTGCTTTTGCATTTTTATGTTTATTATAGTACAGTCGTCATAGTATAAAATAAGACAGCTACGGTTGTCATTACCATATAAATTTACTCGGAAATAGTTTCCCGAGGTCGAACTCAGGGAGCTACTGGAATTCTAGAAGTACAAAGTTTCTTTATTACAAAAATAAGAGAGAGAGAGAGAGATAGATTTCTCTTTTTGGCTTCTTCTTCTTCTCTTCTTCTCTTTGTGCTTGTCTTCTTCCCTCTTCTTTCTTCTACTGCTCTTCCTGTCTTCCTCTTTTCTTCTTTCCCTTTTCTTCAACTGCAGTATCTCTTTCTCTACGGGTCTTCTTCTTCCTTGGCTCTGTTTGCCTTCAATTCCTCTTCTTCTGCTTGTCTTCTATTTCTTTTCTTCTTCAGTTCTTCTTCTTTTCCTTGTCTCTGTCTTCTGCTGTTCAGCTGCAAAGTCTTCTCTTTCTTCCTTCTTCTCTTTTCTTTCTCTTTTCTTTAGCGGCGGAGCCTTCTTCTTTCCTTCTTCTTCTTCTTCTCTGCCTTATCTCCTCTGAAGGTTCATCCGTCATCTGATACAGCCGTCAGACGACTTAAACTGTGGTCTGCTACAGTGATTCTCCTCTTTTCCTTCCTTCCCTGCTTCTTCTTCTTTGGTCTTCTACCTTGCTCAGCCTCTTCTTCAGAGTTTATTCTTCTTCTGCTCCTCTTCTCCTTCCTGCGGCTAAGTGATGAGCCTTTCTCCTTCACGCTCCTATCCTGCACACAAGGGGGAAGCAAAACCTATCCCCTCCCTCTACCCGCACGTATCTCTCTCTCTACAAACCGCTCACAGGAAGCTCTCCCAGAGTCACAGGTTAATGGGTCGGGTTGCGTACCGGGACCAGGCGCACCGGCGTGATTTGGTGCGCGAGGTGTGCGTGGGTAGTGTCGGGTCGGATCGGCCGGGTCCGCGTGGTGAAACCGTGGACGGGGCGTGTGATGGGGCGTGGGACCTCACCCCAGGTGTATCGAAGGCGATAAGGTAAAAACACAAAATCAATTTAAATGGGTGTGGTGCTTCAAGAACTTACGATGTGGGACTAAACTTCTGCTTCTCGTGCGCGCCCGCAGGAAGACCGCGACCTCACTTCAGCAGCTGCATCCTTGTTTCCCTTCGCGTGCCAGCTGCCTGCCTTCACCCGAGTCTCCCCAATTCGCATCAGCTAGAGACCTGACGCTCTGAAGCCTGGAGCTCGCTTGGAAGCTCCTTGAGTCGTCGCTAATGGCGGCCGGGGCAGCAGATCTGTCCAGCGCAAAAAGGGCCTCTCGACCTAATCAGACCATAGGGGAACCTTCTCTGTGGCACGGCGAAGGTGGTGCGAGGTACAGCAGGCCCGGAAAAGTGGGTTTGATCAGGGGTGAGTTGTGGAGGTGTAGAGTGGTAGTGGAGGGGCGGAGGATGTTTAGTATGATGAGGCGGAGCTTTTGGGACAATTGGCGAGTCGTATGGGGTTGTGGGATGACGGGGGTGACTTGCCGGAGAGTTGCCGGAGGCGGGGAAGGTGAGGGTGATCAGGCGTGGTCGTGGGGCAATCAAGCAAAATAGATTGTGAAAAAAAAAGGGGGAAGAAGGGGAGTAACTGCAACCTACCTATAGGGACGAAGGGGGCCGGAGCGGCGGGCAGTCGTACCGACTGTCGCCGGAGAAGAAGTACCCAGAGGGAGAGAGCGACGGTAAGGAAGTGGGCAGGGAGGCGTGCACTTGGTACGGCACAACGCGGGAAGATTAGGCGAAGCTAGCTCTGTTGCTGGTATTGCAGCAGAGCGACGAGAAGGAGGAGGGAACGTCGGAGCTGGTGGGTTTCCTGTCAGAGTGGGGAGAGAGTAAGGGTTGAGGGTTTCTCCGCCAAGATCAGACTGCGAGAACCGGCTGGCGATGCTGGTTCTTATAAAGGCGGTGACGGAGAGGCGGATGCAGGCTGGCTACGTGCACGCCTCACCGGAGTATGGTCAGAGATGAGACCCATACCTTCCGCGCTTTCACACAGAAAGTGTGGGGGTCGTCAGGCAGCATGGCTGAGTCCCTGCAATAGCAGACATCGTAGAGAACTCCGCGTTTACTTTGCAGGATGTCCCCCTCACCCTGCGCGGCACCATGCTTCGCGCAAAGTTGCCAGAGCATGGTGCTGCGCAGAGACTTGCAGGAGGGACCAAAATGAAAAGAATGATGAGGAAATTGGGGACCAAAATGCAAGGGTTTCGAAAGTTAAGGGTCAAAAAGTAAATGATGAGGACCAAATTGCAAAGTCCCTCAAGGAGGTCTCTTCTTAGGCTCAAGTTTTTATGCATGACTATGTTGAACCTAAGGATTTTAATGGTGAATTTTGTTTCTAGGTCAGACCATGTTTGACAGGCCAATTTACGTAAAAACCCAAATTAAATCATTAATTGGGCATGGTTCTCAATGTTGGTCAAAATGGATCTCTAAGGCCAAATTGAAGGTTCTAAACCCTAGAGATTATTTTTCTATGAATTTTAGAGGGTTTAGTTGATTTTTACCTTTCCTTGAATCTCATGAATTGAAGTGGGTTTGTTTTAGGATTACAGAATGTCATTTAATTCCTTGGAGTTGTTGTAGCCCTTATTAGGTCAGATCATCCCACTTTCCTTCTTATTGGGTTAGTTTGACCTGTGTTTGGACCCTTAATTACCCTATTTGCAAATTATGTTGGTGAAATTGCATTTTTACCCCTTATGACTTGTTTTCTTTTTGAACTCAGAATTCTCTGAGTTAAGCCTTTCTTTGAGTAATGTAGGAGCTTTTTCTTGCATATCTAGGTTAGATTGTGCTAGTTAGGGTTCATGATGAGGTTATCATCATACCCCCATGCCTAGCTTTTGCTAGTCCCTTAGCAAAAACTTAAGGCTTCAACCTTTGTTCTAGACCATGAAGTTCTTAATGGTTCCAGATAAGTGCTTTTTTCATTTGAACCTAGATTAGGTTAGAATGCTGACCATAGGCCTAAAAGGTACTCTAGTACCAACCAAGATCCAGATTTGTCTAGCCTCAGCCTCAGTCCTTAGCAAAGGTTTTTAAGGCCCGCAAGAACTAACCTATGGTCTATTGGACTTTGTGGTTAAAGCACCCGTGCTTGAGATGATTTTAGCCTTGGCTCAGTTCGCAGTGCGTTTTATAAGAAAGAGAGATAGAAGATTTTTCTGTTTGGAGAGTTTTCTCTCTCTTTTTCTTTTTAATTCTAGCTTAGGATTGGCTTTTCAACACGGTCTGTATCAGATTCCTTGTTCCCATCATCAATCCTCAAGGGTTCCTGGCAATCAATGCTTCGAGATAGCACCGCCCATGGCAACCCCCGGAACCCTAGCTATTGAGATTTCGAGATAATCCCATCCATGGTGTTCCGTGGCCGAATCCAGACCCTGGCAATTGACACTTCGTGATAATGCCATCCATGGAATCTGAACCAGCAGAGTGCTTACATGCCCCCAGTAGGATAAGTAAATATCCTAAGAGACAAGCACCAAGGAGATGATATTTTTTTATGCATCTTTGAGGGGAATTTCCCACCTCTCTGGGCTGGGAACTCGTCCAAATCAACTTGTGTTGATCGGCTGCTCCTACTCTAGGTGTTCTTTTCAGAATTTTGCGACGCTTCTGCGTGATTTTGATTTTTACGCTTATTGAACCAGGCTGTGTGTGAGGTTAGGGTGCTTAGGTTACTGAGTCCCGTAAACCAAAACTTAGTTAATGAGGCTAAATACTCCCTAAGCCTTGGACTTAATACTTAAGCTTTTCATTTTCCTCAACCTCTTGAGGAATGTCTAGATCTTAATGGGTACTAAGAGTCTATCCAAGAATGCCTAAGGTTTGCGTTCTTACTAATCTCACCATGCACTTTTCATTTCTTTTCTTAAATGAGGTCTAGAACTTAGGTTAATTCCTTAGTTTCTTACTAATGACTAACACCTTTTTTTTTTCATTTTGTGCTCCTTTTTTCCTTTTATTTCTTTTCCTTCTCCCACAAAATTTCCTTTCTCCTCTTATTCTATTATTCTTTTGTCGAAAAAATTTTTTAATTTTTGTGGTGCTTTTGACATATGTGAATTTTTTTGTTTAAAACCTTTTCTTACAAGTTTTGCATTTTTATACCCCCCCCCATGCTTAAGGTTTGCAATGTCCTCATTGTGACTTAGGGGATTTTTATTCAACTTAGTTCATTCCTTAGGACAGAAGTTTTGATGAGTGAATGGGTCGAGGTGACTGTGGCGGACGATTTCTAATCCCAGATGCAAGCATCTGAGGTGGAGTCGGCTGTCTTAAAGGGTGAACCTTAAGTGCACAAAGGTGTCAAAAAGGTTTTAGGTTTTCAAAGAAAATGACGGGCTACCTCCCGTTAAGCACTGAGTTTTACGCCATCGGCTGGGCGCAAATAGCTCAAGGGGAATGGAGGATATAAGATGATTCAACCAAATCAGTAAAAGTTACATCAATGAATGGCTTAAGTCTTTGACCGTTCACGATAAAAGGTTCGGAATCGTGGCTGAGAGGACTGATTTCGATGGCTCCATTTCCAAAAACCTCAACTTCCTAGGGAAAAGTTTGAGTCGGGCATCAAAGAGTAGGACCTTCTGACCAGGATGAAAGATCTTTCTCGAGATATGCTTGTCATGGAAAGCTTTAACCCGCTCCTTGTAGATTCGTGAGTTCTCATACGCGTCTAGGCGTAATTCATCAATCTCGCTGATTTGAAGCTTTCTGTGGGTTCCAGCCTTTGAAAGATCTAGATTACAGTTCTGTACTGCCCAATAGGCTTTGTGCTCCAGTTCGACGGGAAGGTGACACGCCTTCCCATACACCAGTCTAAAGGGAGACATGCCTAATTGGGTTTTGTGGGCGGTCCTATAGGCCCACAAGGCTTTCGGAAGTCGGGACGACCAGTCCTTCCTATCAGGCCGAACAGTGACCAGTAGGATTTTCTTGATCTCCCGATTTGATAGCTCAGCTAGACCATTAGTCTGGGGGTGATAAGGAGTAGAGATTCGGTGAGACACCCCATATTTGGTCATTAGTGACCTGAACTGAGCGTTTGTGAAATGGGTCCCCCCATCAGAGATGATTGCTCGTGGAATCCTGAACCTTGAGAAAATGTTTTGATGAATGAATTTGAGAATGATTTTGTGATCACAGGTTTGGGTCGGTATGGCTTCGATCCATTTGGACACGTAGTCCACAGCTAGCAGAATACAATCCCCCAAACATCAAAAATTTCGCATACGAGAATCGGCTGCAAAGGCATCATGTCGCGATGGCTCATGTTGCCCAAAGTTTGGCAACGACTGCATGCCTTGCAGTGACTGTATGCATCTTTGAATAGTGTGGGCCAGTAAAAGCCGCACTGGAGGACTTTTGATGTGGTTTTTTGCCCAGAGAAATGGCCACCGCATGCCTGGTCATGGCAGAAAGAGAGAATATTGTTGATTTCCTCTTCCGGAACACATCTCCGGATGATTTGATCAACACCTATGCGAAAGAGGTATGGGTCTTCCCAGATGTAATACTTGGCATCAGATCGCAATTTGTCTTTCTTGGCCTTCGGCCAATCAGATGGGATTTTATGTGATGCCAAGTAGTTTACTATATCAGCAAACCATGGAAGTCTAGTACCAATAGTCAGCAGGTGCTCATCAGGAAAATGTTCCGTGATGGGTCCGGAAGGGTTAATAATCTCAGAAGGAAGGCGGGATAAATGGTCAGCTACCACATTCTGTCTTCCCGCCTTGTCGCGAATCTCGAGATTGAATTCTTCCAACAGCAAGATCCCTCAGATTAGTCAGGGCTTTGCGTCCTTCTTGGCAAGGAGATTCCTCACAGCCATGTGATCCGAGTAGATGATGACGTGGGAACCTAGGAGATAAGATCGGAATTTTTCAAGGGCAAATACTACGGCTAGCAGCTCTTTCTCTGTAACTGTGTAGTTACGCTGAGCCTTGTCAAGTGTCTTGTTAGCGTAGTAGATGACCACGGGTTTCCCGTCAGTTTTTTGCCCCAGGACCGCTCCTACAGTGAAATCAGACTCATCGCACATGATCTCAAAGGGTTGAGACCAGTAAGGGGATTGTAGGATAGGTGCCTGGGTGACTCAGTCACGAAGGTTTTCAAAGGCTATTATGCATTCCTTGGAGATTTCAAAGGGTACATCCTTAGAGAGAAGAGTAGTCAAGGGGCGTGCGATTTTCGAGAAATCAGGAATGAAACGACGGTAAAAATAGACGTGCCCAGAAAAGAACAGATGTCCCTGATCGAGCTAGGCATAGGAAGGCAAGAGATTAGATCAACCTTAGCTCGATCCACTTGGATGCCTTTCTCAGAGATTAAATGTCCCAGGACAATTCCCTCAGGTACCATGAAATGACTCTTTTCCCAGGAAAGAACCAAATTTACATCGATGCACCGCCTGAGTATTTGGACCAAGTGTTGGAGGCAATCGTCAAATGATGCTCCAAAAACTGAAAAGTCATCCATGAAGACTTCCAGATAGTCACCTACCATATCTGAGAATATGGCAAGCATGCACCGCTGAAAAGTCACGGGTGCATTGCAGAGACCGAAAGGCATCCTTCGGAATGCGTACGTTCCGAAGGGGCAGGTGAACATGGTCTTCTCTTGGTCCTCAGGATGGATTGCCACCTGGTTGTAACCGGAGTACCCGTCAAGAAAGCAGAAGAACCTATTTCCCGCTAGTTTCTCGAGGATCTGATCAATGAAAGGTAGTGGGAAATGATCCTTCTTCGTGGAGGAATTGAGTCATCGGTAATCTATACAGACTCTCCACGAGTTGGCTAATCGGGTAGGAATGACTTCTCCGGTTTCAGTCGTTATGGTGGTGAGCCCTGCCTTTTTAGGCACAACCTGAATTGGGCTCACCCAACGACTATCGGAGATCGGGTAGATGATCCCTGCATCTAACCACTTGATGACCTCCTTTTTCACGACCTCCTGTAGATTTGGGTTCAAGCATCTCTACATTTCACGAGAAGGTCGTGCCCCCTCTTCAGAATAAATATGATGCATGCAATAAGAGGGACTTATTCCAGTCAGATCATCGAGAGTCCACCCGATGGCTCTGCGATGTTGCTGGAGGACAGCAATCAGACAGGATTCCTGTTCGGGATTGAGCTTGGAATTAATAATCACAGGAAGGGTCTGATTAGAACCCAGAAAGATGTATTTCAAGTGATCAGGAAGGGGCTTTAGTTCAAGGATGGGGTTATCAACAACTGCGGGTGGTTCAGAATAGATGTGAGGTTCAAGCGTAGGAGCTATTGGTTTGTCTAAATCTGGATTTGACTCTGTTTGCGGGTCAAGATCTTTCTGCGGTTGATGAGGTATAATTAGGTTATTTTCAAAGTGTGTTTCATCAACCAAAGCCCTAATGTTACAAATTTGTTTGATGACACCGCAATTGATTCCTTGTTGGGCCTTAAATATATCAATTTTCAAGGTTTGATTTCCAAATTTGAGCTCTATTTGGCCCTCCTCACAGCTGATGTTGGCTCTAGCAATAGCCAAGAAAGGTCTCCCTAGAATGATCGGTGTATCCCTAGGGTTTTCAGGTGCGTCCATGTCTAAGACTATAAAGTCTACAGGAAAGTAGAAATCCCGCACTCTTACAATAACATCCTCGAGAATCCCTTTTGGTGACTTTATAGATCGATCTGCTAATTGTAATGTCACCTTAGTTGGTTTTAGCTCAGCTTCTTCTAGATGGTTAAGTAAGGATGTGGGTATCAGATTTATGGAAGCACCCAAGTCTAGCAATGCTCTATCAAATTGAGTATCACCTATCTTGCAGGAAATCAGGGGAGTACCAGGATGTTTAGCCTTGGGTGGGAGTCTGCTTAGGATTACATAGCTAGCTTGCTCTGATAGTACAATTGGACTCCCACTCTTGGTTCGCGGCTTACGTTGGGGTGTACACACATTCTTTAAGAATCGTGTGTAAGCCTGTACGTGGCGGATTGCATCCATCAAGGGGATGTTTATGTGGACCTGCTCAAAGAGCTTGACCAGGTCCTCCTCAGGTGCCACGGGCTTGGTAGTCTTCTTTCCCTTGGTCAAGGCCTCGGGAAACGGAACCTTGGTTGGTTCTTCTAGGATAGGTCCAGGTCTTTGATCTAGGACGGGGATAGGAACGTCCTGGATTACTGTCCTAGGCTTGGGATCACTACTAGGCTTGGAGTGGTTTGGGTATGGTGGATCTTGGGTTTCCTTACCACTACGGGTTGTTACGGAATTAAGTCCTGCCTGGTTTTGGTTGAGATTGGGTAAGATGGGTTGCTGCTGATAGCCTGCAAAAGAAGTGGAAGCTTCCATCTTGTCGGGTGAAAGAATAGAGGGGGCCTAATAAATCATGTGGGCTTGGCCCGGGTTTGGGTTTATAACGCGCCGTTGTGTTGGCACATTATTCGGGTTAGGAAGAGGTTGGGAAGGAAGTGTGCCTGGCTGGCGAGAATTTGCCAACAGGGCCAGTTGATTTCGGACCTCTATAAGTTAATCCTTGTGTTGTTTTTGGATAGCCGCATTCGTTCTTTGAATGTCAGCCAAAGTTTGAACGATAAGGGACATTTGATCCTGATTTGGCTGTGATGGATAAGTAGGGTTGGGCCGAGGTTGAGGCGACTGGTAAGGACGAGGGGGTTGTGGGTGGGGTTGAAAGGGTGGTCTTTGGGTTTGGGCATTTCCCACCCACTGAAAGTTGGGATGGTTTCGCCATCCAGGGTTGTAGGTGTTGGAGAATGGGTCGTTCTGGATGGCGTTGAGGTCCTCGCAGGTCTGAGGAACCTCCAGAGAATCAGAGAAAGGGGGAATGGAATTCCCCGGGCTAGTATAGAAAGGATCGGATGACCCTCCGATCCAAGAATCAGATGGGGATGGATATGGATCCATCCCAGGAGAAGATTGGTGGAGAATGTTTTGCACAGTCTCCCGTGTGGAAGGAGGTTGTGCAAAGGAGCTATGCGCAGAGGTGGCTCGCTGCAAGTGCTGAGTTAGCTCATCCACCTTCTTTTCAATGATTGAGACCTCATCCAATCGATTGGCCATTAGTTCCAGGTCGACTGATGCGGACAGGCCCTGCATCTCATGTGCTCCCCTAAGGTTCGTCGATGCGCGGGTATTCGTCCTGTCGAATAATCCCATGGAGTCATTGTTCATGGAGTTCTCGCACATGTTTTCGAGAATCTCCCACACAGTGTCCTTATGTTGACCCATGATATTTCCTCTGCAGGTTGCATTGACGAAAAGACGGATGCCTTCACGGAGTCCCTGGTAAAAAGATTGGACTTGTTCCCATTTAGGAACTCCGTGATGGGGGCACTTTCTCATGAGATCCTGAAAGCGATCCCATGCCTCATGGAGAGGTTCCCCTGTTTGCTGAGTGAAGTGAGTAATCTGATGGCGCAAGGCATTGGTCCGACCAACGAGAAAGTTCTTCAAAAATTCGGACTGAAGTTCTTCCTAAGTGTTGATCGGCTGAGTCTGAGTTTGATACCAATGAGCGGCCTTGTCCATAAGAGAGAAGGAGAACATCTTCATGAGGAGAACGTCCTGTTTTTGTGCATCTGACCCAAAAGTTTGGGCCAGATGCTTCAGTTGTTTTATGTACTGGAAGGGATCTTCGGAATTAAGCCCATGGAATTTAGGTATAGCATGAATCATATTGGGCTTTAATTCAGAATCAAGTCCTCCAGTCGGGATTCTGACTCGAGGCTCAATAGCCACGCAGCAGGATTATAATGGTCCCGCATCATAGGTCACTGCGGCGGGTGCACAAAGTTTTGGAAGAGGTCATTGAGTCGCTGGAGCTGGTGCTCCAGATTATTTTCTTCCTCATCTGGCTGAGCCATGATGGGGGAAGAAGAAGAGCTTGGTTCTGAATCTGATGAGAGAATAATGTGGTGGGGTTGCTGCACAAACACGGGCGTCGAGGCTTGGCCTTGAGGGGAGTGAATTTCTAAAGGAGGTCTTAAGGGTGGTCTTAAGGACCTCCTACTGTACATGCACCGAAGGATGTGATGATGAGATTAGAAGGTGCTGGACCCAATCGAGACACCCAAAAATTGTTGGGTGACTATAGAGGTGCGGGGCAGATGGACCCCTTGATCAAAAAGATCGTCCACCTGAGAATTACCTGGGCAGCCAGAGAGGGTGAGTCCCGCGAAGACCCCTACACGGTAGGGCATCCCCACAGGTTACAGGGTTTCCCCCACCCGACCTCTCTTGTCACTGCAGTTCCAGGTAGACGAGAATGGAGACCTTGACCTCTTAAGTCTACCTCTTTTACTTTAAGATCAAGGTGCTTAAGGTTCCACTTGAACTCTTAGGTATTTTGAGTGAAAAAGTGACCTAATTTTAAGGTTGGTTGACCCAAGGGGTCAACTTCACCTCTTGTTCCTTTGAAAGCTTTTGGGTCCTTTCTTTTAAGGTTCAAATGGATTTAAGAGCCTGATTTGCTTAGGGTTCCTTATAGATCTTTTCAAACAAGGTTTAGGCACACCTCTTTTTGGGAAGATTTTTTCTTTGTTAAGAGAAGGTGTGTCTCAAAAAACCCTAGCTCTTCAATCCTTGAGTTGGCTCTAGTTGGTCCATTTTAGTTGCCTCAAATTTAGTATCTAAGGCTTAATCAAGAGAGTTTTAGCCCTAGTTACCTTAGTTGACTGAACAGTTAAAAATATGTTGAAATGAAAAATTAGGCAACTTTGATGAATTACTAAGTATAACACAGGTAGCCCTAAATTGATTTTTCTTTTTGTTCCTTTTTAGATTTTAGGGGAGTTTAAGAGAGGGCTAATGAAGATTACCTGTTCCTTGGAGTGTTCGTTGTGCAGCTGCTCTTCTAATTCTTTTCCTTTACTTGCACACAAGAGGGAAAAGATTAGTAATTCTTAAATAAAGAGTTCAAAGCTTCTATAATAGCCATTTCTCCCGGGCAATGGCGCCAAAATAATGGTGATGGGCCAACCGCGATGCTGCTTTTGCATTTTTATGTTTATTATAGTACAGTCGTCATAGTATAAAATAAGACAGCTATGGTTGTCATTACCATATAAATTTACTCGGAAATAGTTTCCCGAGGTCGAACTCAGGGAGCTACTGGAATTCTAGAAGTACAAAGTTTCTTTATTACAAAAATAAGAAAGAGAGAGAGAGATAGATTTCTGTTTTTGGCTTCTTCTTCTCTTCTTCTCTTTGTGCTTGTCTTCTTCAATCTTCTTTCTTCTGCTGCTCTTCCTGTCTTCTTCTTTTCTTCTTTCCCTTTTCTTCAGCTGCAGTATCTCTCTCTCTACGGGTCTTCTTCTTCCTTGGCTCTGTTTGCCTTCAATTCCTCTTCTTCTGCTTGTCTTCTATTTCTTTTCTTCTTCAGTTCTTTTTCTCGTCTCTGTCTTCTGCTGTTCAGCTGTAAAGTCTTCTCTTTCTTCCTTCTTCTCTTTTCTTTCTCTTTTCTTCAGCTGCGGAGCCTTCTTCTTTCCTTCTTCTTCTTCTTCTTCTTCTCTGCTTTATCTCCTCTGAAAGTTCATCCGTCATCTGATACAGCCGTCAGACGACTTAAACTGCGGTCTGCTACAGTGATTCTCCTCTTTTCCTTCCTTCGCTGCTTCTTCTTCTTTGGTCTTCTACCTTGCTCAGCCTCTTCTTCAGAGTTTATTCTTCTTCTGCTCCTTCTCTTCTCCTTCCTGCGGCTAAGTGATGAGCCTTTCTCCTTCGCGCTCCTATCCTGCACACAAAGGGGAAGCAAAACCTATCCCCTCCCTCTACCCGCACGTATCTCTCTCTCTACAAACCGCTCACAGGAAGCTCTCCCAAAGCCGTGGGTTAATAGGTCGGGTTGCGTACCGGGACAAGGCTCACCGGCGTGATTTGGTGCGCGAGGTGTGAGTGGGTAGTGTCGGGTTGGATCCGCCGGGTCCATGTGGCGAAACTGCGAACGGGGCGTGTGATGGGGTGGGGGACCTCACCCCAGGTGTATCGGAGGCGATAAGGTAAAAACACAAAATCAATTTAAATGGGTGTGGTGCTTCGAGAACTTACGATGTGGGACTAAACTTCTACTTCTTCTCGTGCGCGCCCGCAGGAAGGCCGCGACCTCACTTCAGCAGCTACATCCTTGTTTCCCTTCGCGTGCCAGCTGCCTGCCTTCACCCGAGTCTCCCCAATTCGCATCAGCTGGAGACCTCACGCTCTGAAGCCTGGAGCTCACTTGGAAGCTCCTTGAGTCGTCGCCAATGGCGGCTGGGGTAGATCTGTCCAGGACAAAAAGGGCCTCTCGGCCTAATCAGACCACAGGGGAACCTTCGCCGTGGCACGGCAAAGGTGGTGCGAGGTGCAGTAGGCCGCGGGATGGCCTAGGCGTGCGTGCCTAGGTCATCCTGTGGCCGGAAAAGTGGGTTTGATCGGGGGTGAGTTGTGGAGATGTAGAGTGGTAGTGGAGGGGCGGAGGGTGTTTAGTATGATGACGGGGGACAGTTGGCGAGTCATATGGGGTTGTGCGATGACGGGGGTGACTCGTCGGAGAGTGGCCGGAGGAGGGGAAGGTGAGGGTGATCAGGCGTGGTCGTGGGGCAATCAAGCAAAATAGATTGAGAAAAAAAAGGGGAAGAAGGGGAGTAACTGCAACCTACCTACAGGGACAAAGGGGGCCGGAGCGGCGGGCAGTCGTACCAACTGTCGCCGGAGAAGAAGTACCCAGAGGGAGAGAGCGGCGGCGAGGAAGTGGGCAGGGAGGCGCGCGCTTGGTACGGCGCGACGCCGGAAGATTAGGCGAAGCTGGCTCTGCTGCTGATATTGCAGCAGAGTGACGAGAAGGAGGAGGTGGGCCGCCGGAGCTGGTGGGTTTCCTGTCGGAGTGGGGAGAGAGGAAGGGTTGAGGGTTTCTCCGCCAAGACCAGACTGCGAGAACCGGCTGGCGATGCTGGTTCTTATAAAGGCGGTGGCAGAGAGGTGGATGCAGGCTGGCGACGTGCACCCCTCGTCGGAGTATGGTCGGAGATGAGACCCAGACCTTCCGCACGTTCGCACGGAAGGTGTGAGGGTCGTCAGGTAGCATGGCTGAGTCCCTGCGACAGCAGATGTCGTAGGGAACTCCGTGTTCACTTTGTAGGACGTCCCCCTCACCCTACGCGGCGCCATGCTCCGCGCAAAGTCGCCGGAGCATGGTGCTGCGCAGAGACTTGCAGGAGGGACCAAAATGAAAAGAATGACGAGGAAATTGGGGACAAAAATGCAAGGGTTTTGAAAGTTAAGGGTCAAAAAGTAAATGATGAGGACCAAATTGCAAAGTTGGTCAAGGTGGTCTCTTCTTAGGCTCAAGTTTTTATGAATGACTATGTTGAACCTAAGGATTTTAATGGTGAATTTTGTCTCTAGATCAGACCATGTTTGACTGGCCAATTTACGTAAAAACCCAAATTAAATCATTAATTGGGCATGGTTCTTAATGTAGGTCAAAATAGGTTTCTAAGGCCAAATTGAAGGTTCTAAACCCTATAGATTATTTTTCTATGAATTTTAGAGGGTTTAGTTGATTTTTACCCTACCTCGAACCTCGTGAATTGAAGTGGGTTTGTTTTAGGGTTACAGAATGTCATTTAATTCCTTGGAGTTACTGTAGCCCTTGTTAGGTCAGATCATCCCACTTTCCTTCTTATTAGGTTAGTTTGACCTGTGTTTGGATCCTTAATTACCCTGTTTGCAAATTATGCTGGTGAAATTAATTTTTTACCCCTTATGACTTATTTTCTTTTTGAACTCAGAATTCTCTGAGTTAAGCCTTTCTTTGAGTAATGTAGGAGCTTTTTCTTGCATATCTAGGTTAGATTGTGCTAGTTAGGGTTCATGATGAGGTTCTCATCAGTGCTTGTGTAGGAAGAGGATGCTAAGGGAGGAAGAAGTGTAGTAAGAGAAGGAAGCAGGACTTAGCCACCGCAAGTGAAGGAGAAGAAGAAGAAAGGCACACTATAGCAGAGGTGTGGCAGACCAAGAGAAAGAAGAAGAAGAGAGAGATCAAGGGTTAGACAAAGAGGAGAAGCAAGAAATAAAAGGAAGAAGAGGAAGAAAAAGAAGGAAACTAAAGAGGAGACAAGGCTAAGACTTAGCTGTAGGAAGAGAATCGAGAAGAGAGAAAGCAAAGGAAAAAGAAGAGGAGCAGGAGCGGCTAAGGAAGAAAAAGAAAAGGAGAAACAAGAAACCATAGCCGCAGCAGAGTAAAGCAAACAAAAGAAGAGAAGACTGAAGGCCAATTTTAAGACGTCTGATGCAATATCAGACATCCAATTCTTTTTTAGCACTCTTTCCAAAACATTATCCTGTCATTTTTGTTGAACTAGTCATTGCTTTTTATTAAAAGTTGTGTTCTCAGGTTTTGGAATACTCAAATTGCTCCCTGTGTTCGACCTCGGATACTTTGATTTTCGAGTTATAAATTTTTATTTGTTTTCGCGGAGAGTTCATCTATATTACAACGAGATATCTGTTAAAACACAATCTAGCCGTGTAAACAAGAAGGCACTAAGGAGGCAAGGTTTGCCTCCTTAATCTTCTTCTCTACTCTTCTTTCTTGGGCGAATTTAGAGTGTATCTAGGTAGTGAATTGTATAAGCCAAAGATAGATTTTTAGGTGGTAGGAATGGGGTTTTTATGGAAGGGAAAAGGGGGGTTGGCGTGGAATTTAAAGGAAGGGCTAAGATTGGATTTTGGGAGGTGGTTAATGGATGTAGGGTGGAGGATGAATGGCGCCAAAGGAGTGGGTGTAAGTGGTGGTGGTTATGGGTGGTAGCCACCCTTTGGTACTCGTCCATGTGTGGAAGGACACCTAGAGTTGGAGCCAATTATGGGGGCTTCTAGAAGGGGGGTTTTGAAGGGAAAATATGGATGGTGGAAATGGATTTTGGTGGAAGATGGATGGTTGAGATTAATGGGTTTTTGGAGGGAAAATATGGCTCCAAAAGAAGGGGTGGTTGTAGGTGTTTTGGGGCCACTTTTAAGGTGCCCTTTGGTGGCTGTTGAGAGGTGAGAAGGTGTGTATAGGTTGGCACCAAAATGAGGTAGGAGTAGGTGGAGCTAAGTGGCATATTTGGTGGAGCTTGGGTAGTAGGGTAGTGGTTGGCCATAGTAGAGGAGGTAGAGCTAAGCTAAGCTAGCTTAACTAGTAGAGTAGTGGTGGATGAGCTAGGGTTTAGCTAAGAAGAAGGAGGCTTGAGCTGCTTTAAGTCTATTGGAGATAACTTCTGCTGAAGGTCATATTAGGAGCATAGCGACTCAGCTTAGCTAGCTAATTCTTTGCTAGCTACTAACTTGAGTAGGTTGAGCTAAGTTAAGCTGGACTCAACTATTTTGGAGCTGAGGGGAGGTGGTTCTGATCTCCATGAAGACTCCCTAGCTAGCTAACTAGCTAGGGTCAATTGACAAGTTCAACTAAGTTGGGCTAGGGTAAGTCTTCATGAGCTGGTGTTGAGCTGCCCTGAGCTGGTTGTGGACTTCATCAACTGATTAGGCTTAGGTAGTTCATGGTAATAGATAAGCATGATCAAGTGGAGCTTCCATGGATTGAATAAAGCTAGGAGTTGAAAGGAGCTAAGTTCAACTGAGTTGAGCTAACCTGAGCTGCCTTTCAACTGAGGTGAGCTTAATGGAGTTGAGATGAGTTGGAACTAGTTGGGTTGAGCTAGAATGAGCTGGAGTCCAGCTGAGTTGAGCTGGATTCAGCTGAGATCCAGCTGAATCGAGCTTCTCGATCTTCTACCTTTCTCAATGCCAAGGCTTGCAGGATATTCTAAATCTGTTCATCTCTGACACTAAAATAAAGTTGTAAAAACACAACAATAATGCATTGCATGCCTATCATAGGAAATGCCTAAATGCATCCCAAAACCACAATGCAATGTGCAAAACCTAAGAGCTGGATGTGTTTTTAGGCATAATAGTGATGATAAACTGGCATTTATCACACCCCCATATTTATCTTTTTGCTAGTTTGTTAGCAAAATTGAATTTTGTGAAAATGATTTTGGGAAAACTAATTTTTTTTGCTTTTGAGGTAAACATTAGTACGAGACTTTGGTTTATTGAAAATAAGGAAGCTACGAGATTTGTTAAGGATAAAACATCAGGATTCGTATTTGGATCCACGAGTTAAATTAATTAGGACCAATGTATCCTTCAAGAATTGACTAATTAACCCTTTTCTAATTCAAATAACCTGAAATTATTTTTGCAGTTAAGACCTCCTTGGCTCATGAACCTGATCCGCAACTTGCAGAACTAAGAAGAATCAAGTGCCAAGGCTTGTGATTTGCCAACATTTTGGGATAACATATTTATATGGTCGTGTTTTTGAAACTTTTTCTATCCTTTTTTTTTTACTATTTTTTGTTTGTTTGCTCCCCCATGCCTAGCCTTGGATTAGTCTTAATACATATGTGTCGGGATCATCATTCCCATTACCAATCCTCGAGGGGGCTCTGGTGCCGGTACTTCAAGATAGCACCGTCCAAGATGCTCTCCAGGAGCTCACAACCCCAAAACACAAAGCAGTGTAAAGGGGCACTCTAGGCAAACTCAGGCCCTTGCTCCTATGCTATCGGTAGAGCACCATCCAAAACACCTGAGCTACAAAATGCACCTTAATGCTCCGTCTAAAGATATAGAATATAGATATAGAGCAGCACCAAGGCGGTAACATGTTGACATCGCAACCTCAAAGGAGGTATTTTCCTCCTTCTCGACGATGGGAACTCACACCAATCATCTGCCTCAGACTTTCACCAAGGCCTAAATAGGGGGATTTTAAATATTTAGTGTTTTTGGGGTTTGGATTGTGTTGGCTTTGTGCGTGAAGTGTTTGACACAAGATTTTCAAAAAGAGATGCAAGTTTTTGGATCGAGAGCCACCCCAAGTACTATATGTTAGCACCTATGTTTTGATACACCAAATTATGTT
The DNA here is from genome assembly GCA_037157565.1 of Thalassia testudinum. Lineage (NCBI taxonomy): Eukaryota > Viridiplantae > Streptophyta > Magnoliopsida > Alismatales > Hydrocharitaceae > Thalassia > Thalassia testudinum. The sequence continues at coordinate 49,433,276 of JAZHRO010000073.1, forward strand.
TATTGCTGGACTAACATTTTAGGACTATCTCGAATTAAAGCATCAAAGCATCTTTCAAGTCAAGAGAAAATAGTTGCTGATGTGTGTCTTTTTATCTTTATTTGAGTCTAGGACAATATTGTAAGGAACCTCAAATAAACTCAAAAATGGATTTTTCGCGTATCTTTTCAAAACCAAGTTTTTAGGGTTATTGATTGATCAAATTAGCTAATTGATTGACCAACCAACTTCATTAACCGATCAAATCAGCCCATTTTAGGAAGTTGAGAAAAATCCTTTTGATCGACCAACCAAGTTAATTGACCAATCAATCAGTGATCAACCAACCATCTTATTTGATCGACCAAATTACCTTTTGATTGACCAATTAACCTTAATTGATCGACTAATTTAATTTCCTATTCAAGCAAAACTTTTAGTATAAATAGAGGTTGTATGCAGCCCATTCTTTTATAACTTTCAAATGGAATTACCGTTCAAGAATAGAGCTTCTCATGCTTATTCCAAAGGCTTTTGCGCCCCGTTCTTCACGTTCTTCAAAAGCACGATGCCTCGAACCTCTGCGAAAAATCGATTTGATCCTTTATTGAAGTTCCATAGAAGTTATTCTCATTATTCTATTTTGTTATTTTGATTTACGGATCCCAAGTTTGTTGGGTAGATCCGTGGTTATTGTTTTTGCTTCTCTTCAGGATAAAAAGGGAAGTGGTTGTAAGAGGTTGTGCCACCCTCGTTGAAGTGGTGCGATTAGTGGATTGACTAGCTTGGATTAGTCAGAAAAATCCTAAGCTGGGAGGCTTAGGTAGTAGTTTTTACCTGGATTGGGTTTCCACTATAAACTAGGTGTACTCTGTGCATGAATCTTTGGTGCTTTATTTTTTGATCTGTGCATAATTTTAAAGCAATACTATTCACCCCTTCCCTCTAGTATTTAGTTGCGATCCATAGGATATTCTCCTACTCACACTATCCAGGTTGCTAAACAAAATTAAGTTGCTCGAATCATCAAGTGTTTAAAAGAAATTCTTCAAAGGATACCCTATCTAGTCTATGTTTAATAGACCCGAGAATTCTAACAAAAGGATCTACATCTTCATCTCTAGTTTGTTAAAGATTAAATCCCAAAGTGTATGTTTATGAAATGAAATCTCAACCTTGGTCCCGAGTTTTCAAAACTTCCTCAAAAAGTGTTTTATGATTTTTCTAATTTTTATGACATTGCATTGAAAAAGATTTTTTTTGTATATTTTTGGGTTTTGAAAATTCTAAAATGATCGAGAAAATTTAAAACACCCATGCATGCTTAAGATATGTAATGTTTGCATGCATAAGAAAGGGAAAAGATATCACCTGAGTGAAAGGAGGGTCGAAATTAGGATGGTAAAAACCTGGGAAAAGAAAAGAAAAAGGAAAGAAGGAAAAATAGTGGGTTACCACCCACCTAGGTCTTTTATACCTTTTCAGCTAGGCATAGGGTGTAGCATGAATGGTAGAAAATCATGAAGGAAATTGGACACTTGAATGCCTGAAGTGAATAAATCTTCTGCATGGTCCTCGAAGAGATAAGAAGTTGAAACAAGGGGATTTAAAGTAGATGGAAAAATGGAAAGAGAACCCAAATCTAGCCATGGTTATATGTTTGGATGCAGGCCAAGCTAGAGGGGATCAGGTGGCAGGTCCAGGAAAAGTGAGAGTTAGAATAGTCAAGGGTAAAGGTGGGAATGGATGGTGAGGTTAGGGTAGGAGGGTGAGGTAAAATTAGAGTGGATAGGTATGGTGATAAGTCAGGAAGAATGTTTGAAGTAAGGCAAATTTCTAAATTATTTATGTCTTCGACCACTTGTTCTATTTCAGACTCCGAATCATCGACGAAATCATTTTCCAAAGTGGTCAAGGCAAAACAAGACTCAATAAACATTATTTCTTCCACCAAATTATTTATTTCAATATACGAGTCCTCAAAGAAATCATGATCATGGAATCTCCTGGAAAATTTGAAAGTATCCAAGGTAGTGTGGCCATCGTAAGTAATGCCCATTTTGCCTAAATGACAATTAATATTAGCTTTTGCGGTGGCCTGAAAAGGTCGTCCCTGGATGTTAGGGGCATTTTTCAGAGCTTCAAGTACCTCAATGTCAAGGAGTAGAAAATCTATAGGAAAGACATAATTCTAGACCTTGACAAGCACATCCTTGATAATCCCCTTAGGTTTAATTGAAGATCGGTCTTCTAATTGTAGAGTGACCTCAACAGGCTTTAGATCACCATTCTTAAATTCCTCGAATAAAATAGTGGGGATGATATTGATAGAGGAACCTAAATCAAGGAGGGCGCAGTCAAAAGTTGTCATCAATGATCACAGAAATGAGAGGTGCGCTAGGGTCATTCATCTTAGGAGGTAGTTTGCTCTAAATAACAGAGCTTACTGTCTCAAAAAGATACACTCTACCTATATTTTTGGTTTGCCTTTTTGGAGTACAAATATCTTTCATAAATTTGGCATAAGCAGGGATATACTTGACTACATCTAGGAGAAGGATATTAATCTAAACTTGCCCAAATAAATCCATGAGTTCTGTAGTTGTGGCCTTAGTCTTTTTTCTTCTGTTGGTGGTGGAATGTAGGGCTTGAGATAAAGGAATGGGAGATTTGCCTTTTAAATCTTTTTCTTTTTCTTTTTCTTTTTCTTTTTCTTCCTGAGTTAGGGTGGGAGGAGAGTCAACTTGTATTTGGGATGGGTGGGTTTCATATGTGGAATAAGAGGACCTAGGATCTTTAGTTGTTTTCCCGCTCCTCAAATGGACTGCATTTACAGTGTGGTTGACCCTGGGAGGAGGTCAGGGGCCTGGTTTTGGTTGAAACCCAAGGGGTGTTGTGGGGTTGGTTGGATAGGAGGCTAGTGAGAGTAAGGGGGATTTCCGCATTGGTATTGGTTCCTTTGATTATTAAGGTTGGGCATTGATAGCAAATTTACATGATCAGTGAAAGAAGTTTTAGGTCGTTGTAACATGCAAATCTGATTGCTTTTAAAATTTATAAAAATCGAGTACTCAGAGAGTATTCGGGTCATCCCAAGGGAGGTGAATTACAAACTCAAAAATACTCTTTCTTATGATAGGGAATTCTCTCTCTTTTTTTGTCCTTTTGATTTTGTTATTTTTTTGGATTTTGAACTAACGGGCAATAGGATGTGAATATGCGAAATAAAACTACACCTAAAATACTAAAGCTTAAGTGACAAGAAGAACTTCTCTCTAAGCTCACCCTAGGTACGTGAAGACCTAGGATAATTAGAGAGAGTGTGAATGCACTAAACTAAATGAGAGGAAAAGTAAGTAAATAATTTGCAACAAAAATATAAGGCAACCTGTAGTAAGGGAGCAAATAGTTTTACAAAGGCTTGTAGTGGAATGCTTCTACTACAAAATGTAAAAGTGCAAAAAATAAGAAATTCTCCCGATGATGATGTTGAGGAAGAAGGGGGCCTTGCTCCAAGCTCAGCTGCTCCTGGGCTTAAAAAGGCTCCTTCCTCTCCTTCCTTGAAATGCTCCTCCAAGTTGATAAAGATCCTCCTCCTAGCAAGCCCTTGATGGGTGTGCCTTTGCTCCTTCTAAGGTGGATAAATTCTACCCTTCAATCCTCCTCCTGCCTGGATGTCCTCCTCGATGGCTTGAGCCCTTGGCTGGCATGAACACAAGGTGGAAGAAGGGAGGAAAATGAAGGCACCAAAAGGGCAGGAGTACCCCTTAATCTTCTTCTTCTCCCTTCTCCTTGGCTGAATATGGGGTAGTGTATAGGCGGGATATGCACGTTTGATCTCTTGCCAAGGGTAAGTAGAAATGGTGAAGGTAGGCAGGTATATATAGAGTGGAAAGGGGAGGGTAGGCGTGAACTATGGTTAAGGGTGGAGTGGTTTAGATGAGTGGCTAGGATTAAAGCTTAGGAGGGTGGTTAATGGATGGAGGATGGATTAGGGTTGGCGCCAATTGTAGGGTTGTGTTGAGTTGTGGTTATGGGTGAGTTGAGTAGGGTTGGCACCATTTTTAGGTGGGTTTAGGGTTAAGGGTTGGTGTGGAGGTTTATGGAGGGTTGGGATGTGGCCTTGGGGTGGTAGTTGTAGGATTAAGGATGGAGGCTAATTGGTGCCATAGGAACAGGTTCATGGAGGTGTGGTTAACATGGGTTGGCGTCAATTTGGTGTGTAGTTGGGGTTAGGTTTGGCATGGAAAGTAAGAAGGGCTAGGATGGTTACATGTGGTGGTGGTTGTGTGATGAAGGGTTAGGCTTAGTTGAAGCCAAAATGGGGAGATGCATGGATGTTTTGGCACCAAATTAAGGGGAGTTAAGGGTAGTTATTTGGTGAAGAGGTGGCTTGGTTTGGTGCCACCTTGAAGAGATACAAGAGGTGGTGGTGGTTGATGAAATTGGTGCCAATTTAAGAAGGAGGTGGATGAAATTGGTGCCAACTTAAGTGGTTTTTGGTTTAGATAAGGTGGACAACCATGGAGAGGAGGTGTTGTTGAGCAGAGCTAAGCTAGCTTAGCTAGTAGGTAGTAGTGGAGGAGTTGAGGTGAAGAGGCTAGGAGTTGATTGAAGTAAGCCTGGAGCTGAAGAAAAAAAAGGGGCGTCCATTGTAAGCTACTATGGATGGTACTATCCCATTATCGATCCTCAAGGGGGCACTTGCGTCGACACTTAGAGATAGTACCGTCCATGAGACACCCCAGGAGCTCACAACCCCAAAACACAAAGTGGTGTAAAGGGGTGCTCCAAGTGAACTTCGGCCCTTGCTTCGACACTATGAGTAGAGTACCGTCTAAGACACCTGAGTTGCAAAATTTCACCTTAACACTCCATCTCAAGATATGAAATATAGATATGGAGCAACGTCGAAGTAGTAACATGTTGACATCGCATCCTCAAAGGAGGTATTTTCCTCCTCGGCGGTGTGAACTCACACCAATCATCTGCCTCAGATTTTCATTAAGATTAAATAGGGTACTTTTCGAAATGTTTTAGATGTTTTTCGGTTTAGGAAGTGTTAGCTTGTGTGTGAAATTTTTGACACAAGAATTCGAGAGATGGTAAGCGATAATCGTCGTAGTTTAGCAAAATACGCATCATAGTGTAGCCGATGAAAATCGAATCGACATTTAAATTTATAAGTGCTCAAAAAACATGTGAGTTCCGAGGTTGTTCGTAGGGATCAAAATAGTTGTAATTCAACCACTAATCAAATGTATAAAGATGAGTACAATAATCAAGTCACAAGAAAATACATTCAATGAATTCAATCATAAAAATAGATGAGAAATTTGAGTCTCCAATGAGTCAAAAAGACATGAATAAGAGACCAAAAAAATTATTTTATACTTTAAAGCACATGCCTCTTCTCAATTCTAAACCCTTAACACTTAGAATTCTCTCATTAGCTCCTCAGCACTCAAATCAAACTCTCCTTCCAACACTTAGTCAAATTCTTCCAACTCAGCCAAATCAGATGTTTGTGGCCTCCAGCAGACATCTTAACTCCCAGCTTAAATTTCTATAGTGCAAAACCCTCCCTCTCTCTCGCAGAAAGTCTCCTCTTTCTTTCTCTTCGAACATAGGCCAAGTTCATACCCAATCGGTTCAGCACATAGGGGGTTGGTCCAGCTCGCATGGTGTAGGCTAGCAGATCATGTGCGTTGGTTCGTGTATATGGGACCTGACCTTGTGTCAAAGGCAATATGCCTACAGACACAAAACAATAAGTATCAAAAATAAATTTAGTGATTGACGATGTGGGACTATCTGCTGGTTCCCTTCTTCACATGCTGTAGCTATGAGTGTTGTGGTACAATTGTCGACATTGTTGCTTCTTCTTGCTCAATTGACACATAGGGGGCTAGTCCAGCTCGCATGGTGTGGGCTAGCGGACCATGTGCGTTGGTTCGTGTATATGGGACCTGACCCCATGTTGAAGGCAATATGCCTACAGACACAATAATAAGTATCAAAAATAAATTTAGTGATTGACGATGTGGGACTATCTATTGGTTCCCTTCTTCATGCATTGCAGCTGTGAGTGTTGTGGTACAATTACCGACATAGTTGCTTCTTCTTGCTCAATTGACAACCTAGATGGCTCCTGTAGTTGATTCCACATCACCTGGAGGTGTAAGCGAGTCCTAAGGTCAACACACGGCGGTGGATGGTGGCAGCGATGAGGACAACCCAGTGAAGACCTAGAAATCAAAACATGGGCTTAATGCCCTAATTAGACAGTTCAGGGTGATCGTCGTGATGTATGGAGTGTGATGGTGATGGTATTTTGGTGATTGGTGGCATGTGACGTTGCGTGGAGGTCGGAGTTGTAGGTGGACGGTGGGTTTGTTCGAAGGGATGGTGGGGTGATTTAAGTGCCCAATAAACTTGGGGTTTTCGGTCTATGGAGGGAGAGGAATGTAGTGGTGATGGTGGCATGGTGTTTTATGGAGTATAGCGTGGTGGCAACCATGCCAGAGATGTGGCTAGAGGTGAAGAAGATGAATGGGGAGTGAGTGGATTTGTGGTTGAAATAAGATTCTAAGGGTTTAGTCCTAATCTAGTGGAGGGGAGTAAGAAGTCCTAGTTTATAGGATGAAAGAGGAAGAAACTAACACTGACATGGCTTGCCGGACGCGAAGGGGATGAAGTCCTCTGGTGAAGGTAGATGATGAGGAAGAAGGACGTAGGAGCTCCTGCTTTGGTCGGCAAGGGGCGAAAGAAGGTGGTGAAGACATTGGGCCACGCAATTTGGTCGTTGGGTGGCTGAGGAAGGGGATCAAATGGGTTCACTGAAGTTGAGATCGGAGGTGATTGGAGTAAGAGAAGAAGATTTTGTGGCCAAAACCTCTCTATCTTTAACATGGGAACATAGTAGAGTTTATATAGAGCTCAAATGTGAGCTCAATTTGGAAGAATTCGCTAATGGAAGTTGTGAATTTGGCAAGTGCGAATTTGGAAATTGCAAACTTCACTGGAGCTTGCTCCAAATCAAGATTCAAGACTAGGTCTAATGGGAAGATGACTACTTGTGATTGATCCTTCCAATTTTGAAAGGATTTGATTGCATAGGAGGAATCGTTGATTGAAGGAGTTGTGTTTGGGTTTGGGAGTTCTAATTAGGAAACCTTGAATTTAGAGGCAGCAAGGACCTATTTGTGAAGGTGACGAGGAGTTAAGGGTCTGGTTGTAAGAAAAACATAACAGATGAGGGCTTGGGTGCAAGAATAGAGATCTGGGGACTAAATTGCAAACTAGGTCAAGATGAACTTTGATTGGGCCCAAATTTTGGTATTAACCTAATTTGGACCCAAGGAATCTAGCGATGAACTTGGATTTTGGGGTTTGACCACTTTTGATTGGGTAAATTATATAGAAGCCCAAATCAAGGTAAATTCCCATCTGAATCTCTATTTTTGGTCAAAATAGGTTTCGATGGTCAAAGTGAGGTACCAAAACTCTTAGAATATTTTTCAATGATTTTTAAGAAGTTTAGATTGAATTTATCTCTACCAGAACCCTTTCAATTTGAGTGAGGCTAATAATTAGGGTTTTTCTGTAATATTTTAATCCTCAGAATGCCTGAAATCTTGATTCAGTCAATGTGAACCCACTTCTTGGACATGTAAGTTCATTTGAACTTTGATTAACCCTTGATTAACCCCATAGTTAACGTGCATTAATGATCAGATGTTAAGATAGTAGAATTAACCCCTTTCTCCTATCTTCTTCTTAATCCTCAGACGATCATTAAGGAGTAGTTAATACTTGATTCTGACTAATTTAAGTTAGTTATGACTAATGATGGTGTTACCAGCAAGAGAGAGGCAATTTTTTAGGTCAAAGACTAAACCAAGTAATTTTCATGTCGAAAAAGGAGATCAAGTCACCTAAATCATCATGAGTTCAGGCGGGATTTATTGGAAGATACTTGATCTAGTCTACAAGTAGACCCAGAAGTTCTAACAATCAGATTCGCATCCTAGTCCCTAGTTTGTTAAAGATTAAATCCTATTGTACCTTAAAATGAATCTTCAACCTTGGTCCCTAATTTTCAAAATGTCCTAAAAAAGTTTTCATGATTTTTATTTTTATGAATATGCATGCAAAAAGGGAAAATTTTTAAATGTTTTTAGGTTTTGAAAATCCTGAGATGATTATAAAAATTTAAACACACCCCCCTCATGCTTATGATATGCAATGTCCTCATGCATTGGGATGGGAAAATAAAGTACCTTGGTGAAGGCAGTTGAGTTCAAGATGGTCAAAACCTCCAGAAAAGGAAAGCAGAAAATAGAAAGTAGGATAAATAATGGATTAGCTCCCATCCAGTGTTGTCTTTAACACCATGTAGCCAGGTGTAAAGCGCATCAATGATCATGATTAGGTAAGTCAATTAAATTAGGAGATTCTAATCGGAGATTCAGGGAATTGTCTAAGTAGGGCTTTAATCTTTGGTTGTTGACTTCAAATGTAGTATTTGTTTTTGGGTCCAAAAGGTCAACTACACCGTATGGATAAGTTTTAAGGACAATATATAAGCTGGTCCACTTGGATTTTAATTTTCCAAGAAAAATGCGTAGGCAAGCGTTGAAGAGCCAAACACACTGATTGATTTCAAAGTGTTTCCGAATAATATATTTATCATGAAATTTTTTGGTTCTATCTTTGTAAATATGTGTGTTTTCGTAAGATAAATTATGCAATTCTTCAGTTCTATTAATTGCAGTTTCCTTTGTTTACCAACTTTAGATAAATCCAGATTTAATTGTTTGATTGCCCAAAAAGCCTTGTGTTCGAGTTCTATCAGGAGATGGCATGCCTTTCCAAAAATGAGAGGAAAGGGGACATGCCAAGAGGAGTTTTAAATGCAGTATGGTAGGACATAAAGCATCATCCAGTTTATTGGACGAGTCTTTACGATCGGGCCTAACCATTTTTTGTAAAATGTTTTTACTCTCTCAGTTAAAGACTTCTACTTGGACATTTGTTTGGGGGTGGTAAGGAGTGAAAATTTTGTGATTAACCCCATATTTAGATAAAAGGTGATGGAAGTAAGAGTGAGTAAAGTGTGAGCCTCCATCACTGATGATGGCCTTTGGAATACTGAATCTCGAGAAAATGGTTTTCTTGATGAAGTCCACAGCTACCTGATGATCAATAGTGCGAGTGGGTACTGCTTCAATCCATTTTGATACATAGTCAATTGTGACTTGTATATATAAGTAACCACATGAGTAGACAAACGGTCCCATGAAATCTATGCCCCAAACATCAAAAATTTCAACTTCTAATATAGGTTTCAGGGGCATCATATCCTTTTTAATCATGTTGCTGATGCTCTGGCAATGCACACAGGACCAAACAAAAGAGTAAGCATCTTTGTGCAGGCTGGGCTAGAAGAATCTAGAATTCAGTATCTTAGCTGTTGTTTTCTTGCCCAAGAAGTGTCTGCCATAGGCCATCGAGTGATAATGTGTCAGAATGTTTTGAAATTTTGATTCAGGTACACACCATCAAATGACCTGATCAGTGCAAATGCAAAAAAGGTCAAGCTCCTCCCAAAATAATGTTTGATATTAGCAAAGAACTTATCTCATTTGATTTTTAGCCAATCATAATGGATTCATTCTGTTGCTAAATAGTTTGCAATAGGTGAAAACCAAGGGAGGGTGTTGGCAGCTAGAAGAGTTTCATCTGGATATACATCTGGAGGGGTCAGCATATTATTCGTCATAAGATGAGAGAGATTATCGGCCACTACATTTTCTAACTCCACCTATTCTAGATTTCCAGGTCAAATTCCTTGAGCAACAGGATTGAATGAATAAGGCGAGGTTTGGCATCTTTCTTGTTTAGTAGATATTTAAGTGCTGAGTGGTCAGTGTAAATGGTGACATGTGACCCCAACATATATGAGCGAAATTTTTCTAGGGTGAAGACGATGGCAAGTTCATTTTCTGTTATCGTGTAATTCTAGTATACATCATCAAGGGTTTTACTGGCATAATAGATCACAATGGGATTCTTGTTAATTCACTGCCCTAGAATGACCCCCACAACATAATCTAAGGCATCTATCATTAACTCAAAGGGATAGTTCCAGGTCCCAGTAAAATAGGTGCCTCAGTGACTTCTTTCTTCAGTTTGTTAAAACTCTCTAGGCATTGATTATTGAAGTCAAAAGGTTGATCTCTAGTGAGTAATTGATTTAAGGGCTTGGAGATTTTGGAGACATCCCTAATGAAACAGTGGTAGAAGCCCACATGCCCTGAGAAAGATCAGATCTGTTTTACAGAGGTGGGTGGTGGGAGTCTAGAAATAGCATCAATTTTGGTTCGATCTACCACAATTCCATTTTTAGATATGACATGGCCCAGGACAATGCGAAAAAGTGGTCTCTCATCTATTTTAGGTCATAAGAATGATGATAAACTGGCATTTGTCAGGCATGGGTTGGGAAGGTAAATTCCTTGCAAGTCTTCTTGAGGAATTATAGGTTGGTATTGATTTTTTCCATGAACCCAAGGTTGGTTTGGTCTTTGATAATGATGGGAACACCATCATGAGCCATAACTAGCTCAATTTGATCTGATTAAGTGAATAAAAGCTCTTACATATCCATCAGAAGGTCTTAAGGGCATAAAATACTGATTTGAGGAGAAATAAGAAAATAGGGTTATTTCTATAAATTTACCCTTCTATCACAAAAATAGAATAACCATGGGTTTTCTTAGGGGTTAAACAAAGGTCAAAATGTGCTTTAGAGTCTAACAAGAGGGTTCATACAGAATGAAACAGCTTTTTCATGCGTTACGGAAATTAAATGATACCTGAAACCCTAAAAACAAACCTGCTTAATCTACTGAGGTTCTGATTAGGATAAAATTCACCTAAACTCTCTAAAATTCATATAAAAATATTCTCTAGGATTTGGCATCTTCAATTTGACCATCAGAACCCATCTTGACATAAAATAGAGCCACAGATAAACTTTTACCCTAATTTAGGTTTTTACATAAATTACCCAGTCAAACGAGGTCAAAACCAAAATCCAACTTCACCATTCGATTCCTTAGGTCAAAATAAGATTTGTATCAAAATTTGGGCCCAATATGAGATCATATTGACTAAGTTTGCATTTTGGTCCTGTCTGACTATTTTTTCTCATACCCGTGCCCCTAACTTTCAAAAAATCTGCATTAGGGTCCCTAACTTTTGTCATTTCTTTACAAGCTGGTCCCTTCTGCCATTGTGTGAATGCATCTTACGCCGGCGAGATTCAAGCGGAGATTTCTCGCTCGATTCTAAATCAAACCTTCCCAAAATTGAATCGGAGATTCTTTATGAAATTCCCTTCCACATGAGACTGGTCTTGGGCTCCAATTCTTTCCCAAAAAGGTCATGCGAACCTTTCAAAGGTTCGGGTATCTTATTTTGCGAAGCCTTTCCGAGGAAGCTTCTTTCCAAGCTTGGAAAGGCCTCCTATGGCCTATAAAAGATGCCCTATTGCATACCGCACATCTTCAGCAAGTCTTGGCAAGCCAAAAGCCCCTGAATCCCTTTCCCTAGCCACCAACGACTGCTGCTCCAGCGACTTCTTCAATCCCTTTCCCTCGACTGTCCAACAACCAAATTGGTCGGTCCTCTCGACTCTCCTCTTCGTCGCGATCCTCCCCAACCAAAGGGAGGACGTGCCTCTACCTACCTCGCCGTCGCCTCTTCGCCATCTTCATCTCCTTCTCCGGCACCAGTCTACCACAACCGGTCGTATCCACCTCTCTACCTCATCTCTAAGTATCTCTATCTCTCTCTATCTCTCGACATCCTTTTCCCACTCTCACATCTCACCTCCGACCACCGACTCTCCCTCGACGCCCTCATCTTCATCTGCTCCGATGATGCTTCGGCGACGCCTACACGCCACTACAATGCTCAACTCTTGTCTCTCTCACCACCATGAGCTTCACCATCACATAGAGGGCAAAAGCCCTCTGTCTATTTCATTGATTCACCACTCCACGATTCCCCTGAACACTACCCTCACCGCACCTCCGTTTCGACTTCACCTGACCTCCTTACACACTCACATGCCAAACAGATGCCACCGCTACACTCACCGGTCCTCGGTGATCCTCCTGAACATTTTAACTAGGGCTCATAGCCCGTATTTCTGTTTCAGGTACCTTCATCGGAGCTCCGTCGCCGCACCATCTTCTCTGACTTTGATTGCTACCTTCCAACCGAGTTCCTCCTCGTTTCCATGCCCAGGCGACACAGAAGACTCCCAGGTTCATCTCCAAGCATCCAATTGGAGTCATCAGCCATCCCTTCAACGCTAATTGGAAGCCCCAGCTACTGAAGACTGTACGCGGAAGAAGCGGGGCTTTTAGTCCCACATCGTCAGTTCTTGAAGCCTGCGTGCGACTTAAGATGTTTTTGTGCCTCATCCCCATTGCCTCAGTAAGCACGGGATGAGGTCCCTCTCCACATGCACTCACACACCCTCTCCCATGGTCACACCACGCAAGTCTGGGTTTTGATCCAATTACCTAGATACTCGGGTCCATCTAGCATTAGAGAGAAAGAAAAAGAAAAAGAGGAGGTGGAGGGGGGTTTTGCCCTTTCCACCTCTCAACACTTGGTCTCTGAGAGGCTTTCGTGCCTCTGTGCTATGCTTGTGCCTCTCACTGAGGTTTGGAGAAGAGGCCTTTGCCTCTGTTGGTACTCAGAGCTGCGAGTTAAGCCGTCCAATGCCTTGTGCCTTCATCTAATAAGCTGCTGTTGCATTATTACTTACGTGGAAACTGATTGATACTCACCGTTCAAACATATCCATTAATTGTAGGGTTAATTTGGTTATTGAAATCACCATTTTAGCCCCATCTTTTTGCACTTATTACTGAGCTTTATGTCTATATCATTTTTAATTAAGTTTTGGGTTGCAATTTCTCATATATTTGATTGCAACTATGATTTTGAGATTGAATTCCTGCTTGCTCCTAGCGAACGACCTTGGATTTCTTTCGAGTATAAATATTATTTGCTTTTCGTGCTGATTCGATCTATACTACTATGCGACTATTTTAAAACCTGTTTCAGAGCGAATAACATTTTGGTGCATTTGCCAAGGAGCAACGTGCAACTTTGATCTCTTGATTACAATATCTGATTTGATACTAACTTGCTCTATCTCTTTTGACTGTGATTTGTGACAGGATTCATTGAAGGAAGATCAACTGTACATCAGAACACTCCAGGGGTAGGTAAACTCCATCCAAGTTCCCCTAAGCCCCTGATTCTGAAAAGTTAAAAAAAAGGGAAGAAATCAATTAGGGCTACTTGCATTCTATTCTTAGAATAACCATCACAAGTTGCCTAATTATATACATTCTAGAGAACATCCCAACCCTGATTTGTGCACCTACTTAGGGTTTTAAGATATCTAGGGCAATCACCTTTTTGCTTGAGCCCTAAGTACCATATTTGGTCAAGTTGAATTGGACCAATCAGAGCCAATTAGGGTTTCCAGTTTAGGATTTTAGAGACACACTTGGTTAATCAAGAAATAACCTTCCCAAACAGTGTATGCCTAAGCCTTGGTTGAATTGATCTATTCAAGCAAACCCTAAAATCAGTCTCTTAATTTCATTTGAACACTAAAAGAGGGACCTAAATTTCTCAAAGGACAAACAGGTGAAGTTGACCCACCTTATGGGGTTAACCAATCTTCAAATTAGGTCACCCTGCACTAAAACATCTTAAAGTTCAAGTGAAATCATAAGCACCCTTGTTCTTAACTTAAAATTGTATAATTAAGAGGTTAAGTCACCATTCTGGCCTACCTGGACCCTCAGTGACAAGAAAGGTCAGGTGGGGGAAACCCTGTAACTCATGAGGACGCTCTACCATGTAGGGGTCTTTGCTGGACTCTCCTTTTGTGTTTGCCCAGGTAATTCTCAGGTGGATGACTTTCTGACTTAGGGGTAACATCCGCCTCGAATCTCTATAGTCATCCAAAAATATTTGGGTGCCTTGATTGGGTCCATCACCTTTTATCCCTCATCTACTCCATTGATGCATGTTCGAAAGGAGGTCCTTAAGACAACCCTTAAGACCTCCATTAGTCATTCACTCTTGTCGAGGCTAGGCCTCGACCTCCATGTTTGTGTAGCAACCCAATCACATTGACATATCTTTTGATTTAGAACCTACTTACCCCTTATCAGCTATGGATCCCCAAGAAGATCAACCTAATCTTGAGCAACAATTCCATGATTTCAAAAATTGAATCAATGCCATATCAACCCACCGCCGCATCCTCAAATGCAAGATCACTAATCCCAAAACGGTGGAGATTGAACCCCAAATCAACATTCTGCAGGAGGACCTAAGGTGGATCTCAAACCTAGCATGCTTCATATGGCCCCAAAATTTCATGGCTTGAACTCCGAGGATCCTTTCTAGCACATTGGTCATGCGTGTTTCGCGTGTTAGAAATCAAGGTTACAAGTAGCCCGTTGTTGTAGTTGCAAAACATGTCGATCAGATAAAATTTATACCAAAACTCCAAGGGAGTCCCAGGTCGAACACAGGGAGGCGACGTTTACTTTACGTGAAAATCACGCTACGGTTCGTTTCTTTTTGGTATTTTAGGGTTTTGTTATTTTTTTGTGTTTTTGAAATAAAAGACAAGCAAATGAATCACAAGATAGAGATGAGGAACGAAAATGATATATATATCAATCCAATGTTTATTACAATCTACTATGAAAGCATAAAAAGAAAGGGAGGTGAGAGGAAATCTCCCAAATTGATTGTTCGGTGACACGATGACGCCTGGCGGAAGCTCGGACGAAGGAGGTGAGGAGCGGGACCATGGAGGTGAGATGCAGGAGGACGTCGTGTTGAGGAAAGCTTCGACGTGGCTCCGGAATGGAGGTGAGAAGACGGAGGTGATCTGCTACCGGAATGGAGGTGGGAAGATAGCTCCAAGGTGACCTATGAAGGGAGATGGGAAGTCGGAGGAGTATTTGGTGGGGCAGAGGTTCGCTACACTAATAGGCACCTTGGGAGCTTGAGAACAAGCTCTAATGGAGCGTTGGTAGGCTTGCTAGAGCTTGGGAGTAGGTGGGAGTAGAGTAGGTAGAGATGGCTTGGAAGGGAGGGGGTGTAGGTCCTTTTATAGTGGTGGAGAAGAGGCAAAAATCGGTATGGGACCATTAGTGACATCCAGACCGTCGCTGGAAACGTCGCTGTAGGTAGCTCATGCCCGCTGGTGCCCACAGTTGGCTTTGCTGGCATGCGATGAATTACCGATGGCTGCAAGCGTTGTTATTAGTCCAGCTCATGCATCGCTGTAGTCCACCTCACGCTGCGCTGGCACCGCTCCTGCCTTGCCACGTGCGCGCATGCCCATGCACTGGCACTACGTGCATGCGTGCCTGCACGCCCACGCACGCACCCACGCTGCTACGTGCGTGCGGTGTTGCATGCTTGTGCTGGCAGCCTGGGCTGCGCCATGTGGCGCAGTCTGGGCTATCCATCTTCTTGTTGTAGGGGTTGCTACAGAGGTCGGATTGAGTCAATTTTCACGCCGTTAGGCTGCGATCGTCAACCCGAATCCATCCGCGTAGTCAGATTTATCATTTGAAGCTCTGAATTATGTCTTCTAGTCCCTTGGCCATTGATCTTCCTTGGATTGCATATGGTGCTACGAGACTCCGATCGAGGCGATTGCAGAGGCGTTGGACTTCGATCGTCATCTTAATCAGATCCGTATGGTCGGATTGTCAATCCGAGGTTCCAAAATAAATATCATTCTCTCCTAACCACAAAAGGATGCAATTAACCTAAATTATATACAACTAATCTAAATGCAGAATGTTGCATGCTATGCAATATTTATAACATGAAATGCAAATCTAAGCCTAGGAACATGCATGAATAGGCATTTTACCCTCAATAAATGTGTTTGCATCACACATCAAAAACCTAAAGCATCTGGGGCAGATGTACAGAATCGTGATGACCTACTCTTAAAACTCTTCTCCTTCTCTCTGATTGACCAAGCTGCCAATCAACACATGGGGCGAACTCCGAACTGCCTTCCTGCAAAAATTCTACCCCATTGGTCGTACAAGCATTATGCGGCACCAAATCACACACTTCTCCCAAGGAGCGGGAGAATCTCTACACAAGGCATGGGATCGTTTTCTGGATCTAATGCGTAAGTGCCCCATCACATGGTTCCGAAGTAGGAACAAGTCCAATCCTTTTACCATGGACTCCATGATGACATCAAGCTATTTGTCAATGCAACCTGTGGTGGTAGCATCATGGGTCAACATGAGGACACGATCTGAGAGATTCTCGAGAACCTGTGCGAGAACTCCATGAACAATGAATCACTGGGTGCATACGACCAGACGTCCACCCGCGCATTGACAAACAATGGAGGGGTACACGAATCTCGAGGCCTTTCCGCATTCGTTGATCTGGAGTTGGTAGCTAGTCAATTGGATAAGGCCTCCATTATTGAAAAGAAGGTGGAAAACATCACTCGTCATCTACACAAATCCACCTCTGCACCTCAAAGCATATACGCGCACCCGCCCACGGGAAGGGAGGCTACGCACAACATCTAACACTCCCCGGGGATGGATTTTTATGCACCCTTGTCTGATTATG
This sequence comes from Thalassia testudinum, assembly GCA_037157565.1. Lineage (NCBI taxonomy): Eukaryota > Viridiplantae > Streptophyta > Magnoliopsida > Alismatales > Hydrocharitaceae > Thalassia > Thalassia testudinum. The sequence goes on from JAZHRO010000073.1 coordinate 49,449,992, forward strand.
GCTTCAGAGGCAACTCCGAGTTAGCCCACCACAATTGGGGGAACTCTGAACCCTTGTACCCTGATTATCTCATAGCCCCTCAAACCTGCGAGGATCTCCACGCCATCCAGAATAATCCATTCTCCAACACTTACAGCTCTGGATAGCGTAATCATCCTAACTTTTCATGGTTGAGAAATAACCTGAATCTAAGACCTTAACCATAGGCTTTGCATCACTATCAGCCCACCCAACCAAGGCCCACTTAAAATTTCCAATCTGGACCACCTAAGGAAGATTGGACATCTTTGATTCTTCAAACCTTGGTTGACATGCAAAAGCAGCAAAAAGAAGAAATCACTGAACTTCGCAATCAAATGACCCAGCTGGCAAGTTCTCGCCAGCCTGGCACACTTCCTTCCCAACCTCTGCCAAATCCTAACAACATGTTGATCCAAAAACATGTTGTAAACCAAATCCAAGGTCAAACATGCTATACCCAACCTGGTCCAGTGACTCATACCTGCGTGTTTTCTCCATCCACCTCAGCCGAGCCAAAACACACCATGACTTACCCAACCCCACCCCCACATCAACAACAAGGTCCGACTTTTCCCCATCCACCTCCCCACCATGATTGTGCTATGATTAATATTTTGAAAGAACAGAAACCCATCCCTAAAGATAGCCAATCCATTCCTCTATCCCAGGTCATATCTCACCTACACACTAAAGGATTGTCAGAAATTGATATAACGAGGCTGTTGAGGAATGCACAAGTCATGATTCCACTACTTGATATCCTCACTCTCGACCCAACCTCACCTGACTTACCCAAAAAGGGGATGGAAGAACAATCACAAGGAAAGGTGGTACTATATGAAAATATAAGTGCCATAATCCAAAATAGTCTACCTCCTAAGAAATCTGATCCAGGCACCCTACTAATTCCTTGCAATATCGGTGATACAAACATCAAGCAGGCTGTACTGAACCTGGGTGCTTCATTCAACCTCATCCCTACCAACCTATTTGAAAAATTACATATCGGACAGCTAAAACCTGCTCATGTCACTTTGCAATTAGCTAACCGAACCCTAATCACACCAATTGGGATGGTAGAGGATGTGGTACTTAGAGTTAAGGATTTCAGCTACCTAGATGATTTCCTAATTCTTGACATGGAGACACCACAATAGATACAGAATATGCCCGTGATTTTGGGAAGGCCATTCTTGGCCACTGCAAGAGCCATAATCAATTGTGAATCAGGGCATATGAAAATTGCCTCAGGAGATCAACATGCTGGGATTAATATTTTCGAGGCAACGAAAGGAAAATGCTTGATAGAACAACTAGGTTTTATACAGGACCTCATGACCATATCCTTAATAGAAAACCTAGAACTTGAATCAGAAACCTTCCACATCCTAGATGATGATCTAGTCGAGCATAATGACATGAATACAGTGGAAGCTTTCACCTTTGAACTTGAGGATATACCCAGGAATGTCGGGAAACATGGTGACAGACTAGATTCAAAGTCCATGGATATTGAGACTTTTTGTTTTGAGGACCACCAGGAGTCAAGATTGGTTGATACTGAGAGTGACCTTCACCCATAATATGAATCCTTTACAGATTTCGAGTTTTATGATTCAAAAGGCACTCTCCAAGCATTCACTTTTGATTGAGATGAAGATTATAGGGAAAATTCATTAGAAGACCCAATCTATGATTCATTTCTTGAGATAATCTCAAACCCAGAGGGAAAGAATAAAAATGACTCATTAGGTATCAATTTGATAGGTCACAAAGCATGAGAGGAACCATACATTTGGGATACACTAATTAGACCCATTTCTATTGAGCCTTGGAATCACCACAATCCTACTACAGAATCCCACAATCACTATACCTTCCAAATGTTTCCTCCGTAGAAACTCAAGAAAGATCATCCAAAAACGAATTAGCCTGACTTATATCAGAGACATTCCGGAATGACTCTCCACCAAGCTTTGATACTTATCTGTGGCCATCCAATTATCATCCATCACGATCATATATTCTCTCAAAATTATTCATGCAGTCAATCACATCTCCCTGAACCTATTGCGCCTGGCAGATGGTGTTAAACTCAGCACTTAACGGGAGGCAACCCATCATTTGTTTGAAAACTTGAATCCCTTCTTGACACATCTCGTTGCTGAACTCATATTACACTTTAGGGTTCGTCCATTAGAACAACCGACTCCACCTCTGGTACCCATACTAGAGCTTGAAATCGTCCGCAATAATCATCCCGACCCATCCACCCACCAAACAACTTGTTCTAATGTACGATCTAAGCTGAATTTGAACCCACCTAATTTACAATGAGGACATTGCAAATCATAGGATGGGGGGTATTAAAGTGTAAAATGTTGTAAGAATTACTTTACAAGAAAGGGTTTCATAAAAAAATTACATTAGAAAAATGAGAAAAATTCAAAAAAAAAGAGGTTGAGGAAAAGGAGGAGCCATTTTTAGAGAAAATTGAAAATGAAAAGAAAGGAGCACAAAGAAAAAGAAAAATTGAGTCCCATAGAAACAATTTGGAACCTACCTACATTTTAGGTTAGATCGAATGATGAATTAAGTCTTGAAAGGCTAAAACTTAAGGGATTAGTGGCGAATATCAACCTTAGGCCTCATAGATCAATTTTGATTTAAACATTCACATACTTGTCATGATCCGAATTAATCCTCAAGAGGTTGAGGAGAATGCAATGCTTGTGTATTAGGTCTAAAACTTAGGGAGTATTCGGCCCCATTAACTAACCTCTAGTTTGTGGGACTTGGTAACCTCAGCACCCTAAATCACACACAGTCTGGTTCAATGCGCTTTAAAAGATAAAATCTTGCCAAAAGGCATTTAATTTATTCTGAAAATGGTCCTAAGATCTAGATTAGGAATGGCTCAAAAACATAAGTTGATTTGGACGAGTTCCCAGCACGGAGAGGTAGGAAATTCCCCTCGAAGATGCGCAATAACATATCATCTCCTCGGTGCTCGTCTCCTAGGATATTGATGAACACATAAATTCATGATAAATTGCTTATTTTTGACAGTTCCTAGGTTTAGCATTGCATATCATGTTATAAATATTGCATAACATCCATTGCATGGCATTTAGGATAGTTGTATGTTTTGTATATTAATTCCTTCATTTTATATGGCCAGGGGGACAATGCGACATCCATACGGGTTTCGGATGGAAAATCTGACTGTACGTATAGATCCGAAGCGACGATTGCAGTTCGTCATCGTGGGAATCATCTTGATCCAAGCACCGTGGCACCCTCTACAAGTAGAAGAAGAAGGATGGCCCAGATGGTGCCACGTGGCACCATCCAGGCCACCCAACACTGGCCAGTAGCACCACTCAACTCCTTCATCTGCGCCCTTCAATTCTAGCCATTGGATCAAGATCCAACAGCTGGGAAGCAGTTGCACCAAGCCTCTCCTCACAACACAAAGGAAGGTTTGGCGTAATGGTTGGAGTGCTGATTTGCAAAGGGGGGCGCGGGTTCGAATCCCCGCAGCCCCTCCAATTCGCAATTGGGCGGGCGCATGGCAGCGCGCATGCATGCCAGTGCATAGCAAGCGCGCACACAGCAGGGCGCACGCGATCAACATGCATGATAAGCGAAGCAGCGCAACATAGACGCAAGGGCAATTGGCGCTAGCTTTCAGCGACAGATGGGTTGACCTACAATGACGCATTGCAAGCTAGCAGAGCTAGCTAAGGGCGTGAGTAGAGGTGAGCTGTCTACAGCAACGTTTCCAGCGACGGTCTGGAGGTCACTAAAGGTTTCTTATCCATTTTTAGCCTCTTCTCCTCCACTATAAAAGGACCTACACCCCCTCCCTTCCAAGCCATCTCTACTGACTCTACTCCCACCTACTTCCAAGCTCTAGTAAGCTTACCAACACTCCATTAGAGCTTGTTCTCAAGCTCCCAAGGTGCCTATTAGTGTAGCGAACTTCTGCCCCACCAAATACTCCTCCAACTTCCCATCTCCCTTCATAGGTCACCTTGGAGCCATCCTCCCACCTCCATTCTAGTAGCAGTAACTGTGGAGGGAGATAGGAAGTTGGAGGAGTATTTGGTGGGGCAAAAGTTTGCTACACTAATAGGCACCTTGGGAGCTTGAGAACAAGCTCTAATGGAGCGTTGGTAGGCATGCTAGAGCTTGGGAGTAGGTGGGAGTAGAGTAGGTAGAGTTGGCTTGGAAGGGAGGGGGTGTAGGTCCTTTTATAGTGGAGGAGAAGAGGCTAAAAATAGTGCAACGACGGGTTACTGCTACCGGAATGGAGGCGGGAGGACGGCTCCAAGGTGACCTATGAAGGGAGATGGGAAGTTGGAGGAGTATTTGGTGGGGCAGAAGTTCGCTACACTAATAGGCACCTTGGGAGCTTGAGAACAAGCTCTAATGGAGCGTTGGTAGGCTTGCTAGAGTTGGGAGTAGGTGGGAGTAGAGTAGGTAGAGATGGCTTGGAAGGGAGGGGGTGTAGGTCCTTTTATAGTGGAGGAGAAGAGGCCAAAAATGGATAAAGGACCTTTAGCGACCTCCATACCGTTGCTGGAAACATTGCTGTAGACAGCTCACCTCCACTCATGCCCTTAACTGGCTCTGCTAGCTTGCAATGAAATAGCGACGGCTGTAAGCATCGCTGTAGGTCAGCCCAGCTGTCGCTGAAAGTTTTCGCCAACCGCCCTTGCACCCGCGCTGTGCTGCTCTGCTTATCACACATGTTGATTGCGAATGCCCTACTGTGTGCATGCTTGCTATGCGCTAGAGTGCGCATGCGCACTGCCATGCGCTCGCCCAATTGCAAATTGGAGGGGCTGCGAGGATTCGAACCCACACCCCCCCTTTACAAATCGGTGCTCCAACCATTGCACCAGACCTTCCTTTGTGTCGTGAGGAGCGGCTCGGTGCAACCTCTTCCCAGGTGTTGGATCTTGATCCAACGACTAGGATTGAAAGGTGCAGATGAAGAAGGAGTTGAGTGGTGCTGCTGGACAATTTTGGGCAGCCTGGATGGCGCCACATGGCACCATCTGGGCCATCCATCTTCTTCTTCTTATAGAGGGTGCCACGGTGCTCAGATTGAGATGATTCCCGCGATGTCGAACTGCGATCGTCGCTCCGAATCCATCCATATGATCGGATTTTCCATCCGAAACCCGTATGGATGTTGCATTGCCCCCTGGCCATATAAAATGAAGGAATTAATATACAAAACATACAACTATTCTAAATGCCATGCAATGGATGTTATGCAATATTTATAACATGATATGCACTGCTAAGCCTAGGAACTATAAAAAATAAGTAATTTATCATGAATTTATGTGTGTTCATCTTACCCCCATGCTTACTTTTTGCTAGTCCCTAGCAAAATTAACCTAAATGCTGTGTATAAAAGTAGAATCAGGGTTTGAGAAATTAGGCAAAATTCATTGATTGCTTTAGAAAATCTCAACCCCAAGACCTAATTACAAAAACTCAACAGTGCCCATGTGCCTGCCAAAATGTAGACCGTCCAAGCCCTCGCTTATTTGAGATTTTTTTTTCTTCTTTTCTAATTTTTTTATACTTTTAGAGTTTGAGAGTTATGAGATAATATTTTACGGCTACCCGATCCGCCTAAGACTCGAAAAGGACTCTAAGTGCTAAGCATCTTATGAAAAATAGTGAAAGACTCACTAGACGACCGTTAGAACAGACTTCGGATTTCTATGACCCTAAGTGACCTTGCCTAAAGGTTTATCTTTACGATCGGTAGCTTTCTCCCTACTTTTATTTATGGGGTCAACACAAGGGCGAACCCAGTGTATATCTCCCCAGTTTATTCTACTTCCCCACTTCTTCCCTAGTTGTTTTGGAAATTATTGTGCTTTTTTTTTGTGTGAGCTGGGTTCTGGACAACCTACCAATGAGCTGTTACGACCGACAACTTGCCAGCCATACTCATGCGGTGAAGTGTGGTTTTATTTGTTTTTTTTTTCCTTTCTTTTCTTTTGTTATTTTTTTTTTTTTAGTAGGTGGCTTTCCTGATCTAAGATTTACCTAAAGGCAGTACAATGAAAATGGTCTTGTGGCTGGGCTCTGGACAACCGGCTGATGAGTTGTTACCACCGACAACTTGCCAACCATACCACCCAAGTCGGTCCATTAGCTACCCAATTTCGGTAAAAATCACCAGAAAGTGAGTCAGTGCAAAAAATGTGTGTAGATGCTTAAGCTTAAAGTCCCCCCAAATCAGAGGACAGGTTGATAAGTCGCATACTTATCATCCTAAATTATTTACCAAAGTAAAATAAATTTTAATTGGCGAGGACTCGAGACTAAATCCACATTTGAGTGGATACCCAAGCTAATTAAGTCTGAAGACCTGAAGAGTCTAAGTATTCAGGTCTCAAAGAATCAATTCCTAAAGTTTACAACTCCTAATGCCTAAGTTCTCGTCTCATAATTCAATTTTTTTTTTAATTTTATAAGAAACTAAAAGAAATTCTACGAAGTTAACATAATGATTTCAGGAATCGATTATCCACCCCCATGCCTAAATGATGCAATGTCGTCATTGTAAAAATAAAGACATGAAAAGGGTAGAGTAAACAGAATATCACCTGAGTGTCGTGAAAATCCGGTCAGCTTCGCAGAGAGAAGATTGTATACACACGCTCTCAATTTAATGCCTTTAGCTAGGCAAAACATACATACAAAGACGAAATTGAGAATTCACAAATGCGGGTCAGAATCAAAATCAAAAGGTTGATCATGAAACCCATCTGCATAAGATGTCCACAGATGTGGACTAGATTATGGTGCAGACCCATGCCCCAGGGTTGAGTGGTTGTCAAGTTCTCGATGAAAATCACCTAGAATCGAAGGTTGTGTTTGCGGGGCCGGGCCTACGGTTTAGTGGTGTGCAATCTAAGACCAAAATGGCAGACAATAGGTAGATCTGGTTCACTAGTTTTAGATGTCCACTTAACATTTAACTCAGAAAAATAATCAGTTATTCCAGGCTTGGGTCGCATATGAAAGATATCAGAAGGGTTCGTAAAGAAGATAGGTGGTTTCAGGTCAATAGTTACCCTTATATCCAAAATCATAGTTGCCTCAAACTTAGCCTCCTAGATTTTTATTGCCAAATTCTTATCCTCTAAAATCAAGTGCTCAAGTTCTATGACCTCCAAATCGTTGTATACCCCATCTAAAGTGCCCAAGTTCAACAATTGCGGCTGAAATCAGGATTGACTTGGGCATAATGATCTCAAAAGTATGTTCATTCAACTCCTCGGGGTATGGTTGAGGAATGGGGCTATTAATTCAATCGTCAGGTATCGAATCCTCCAAGTTAACCCCAATCAAATTAGAATCTTCAGTAGTCGAGCTACCAAATTGGTCGTCATACTCCTCGAGCCCGTATGTCTCACTAAAATCATTCTCCTCAAGCTTAAGTGAGATTCACTAAGAGATTCCTCACCCTCAAAATCAAAGAATTCATGATCCTCATTTGTATATGTCTCAACATCACAAGTCATTTCATCATCCAAGGAGACATAATTTTCTTCGTTTCCTGACTTGGGGATCTTGGGTGAATCAATTGGTTCAACCTCAAAGGGTTGCTCTAGACCAATCTGGTCATCTCCAATCTCCAAATATGTATCCCCCTCGACAGGCGCCTGAGCGGGTTCAGACATTGGCTCTCCTGAAGAGGGTTCATCTTGAGAATCATCCCAAGATTTGACTAGTGCAAACACAAATTTCATCCTCAACTTCGACAATTTCCCAAGAAGAAACTCACCTAGGTCCCTATCCCTAACACTTTGGAGTAAATCCAATAGAGAACTATTAAGTTCATCAATCATTTTGATCATAGGCTCCAGTGCTTCAGTGCATGGTGTTGGCTGGGCTTCTAAAGATTGTATGGTGTTCCTCAAATTAGCCAACACTCTATCTTGGATCTGGTTCACCAGAACTGACTGGTTCGATTCAGGTTTGGATGGGTTTGGGTTGAATCTAGGGGAGTCAAGATGTCGAGGTTCTCGGGTCCCTCCCTGAAAGTAGGTTATTCTAGGTTGTTCAAAGGATGGTGGTGACCTATATTCAGTGGAATACTGGGGAGGGTAGGTGTTATAATCATGATATCCTTCCTGATTGTAGATCGGGTTGGTTTGGTCATCAAAGGATGGAGATCCATAATCATTATAGCTCTGGGAAGGATAGTAGTCATAGTCTTGTTGTCCAGGGTTAGGCCTTGGACATTGAGGTTCGGATTCATATCCCTAATCAAAGTCATCTCGGCTAGTGGATGGATAATTACAAATTAAGTCGGGATAGTAATCATCTTGGGGGTAAGTGGTGGTAGGAGGATAGGCTGTGAAATGTGTGTAGAATGTGGAAGGGTACATGGTGAAGTAAGGAGGGAAATCAGAAGAGAAAGGAGCCCTGCAATACAAAAATACAAGCCTGTCCTTAGGTTGGGTAGCCTAAAGGTCTACAGACTCTCAGAATCCATCCTAAGATTATGGACAATTTACTCTACTTATGTCTAGGCAATCCAACCAATTAGAAGGAGGGACTGGGGAGAAGGTTCTTCTTTTGGCTTATGCCTCTGGTTCCTAGTGTACCCCCCAGCCGCGGTCATTTGATGCTACTCCCCTAACTTGACATCATACTGACTAGTATACGTAGGTTAATCGTGAACAATCTCAATCTGGATCTTGACAAGCGAACCAATCCTTAGGGCCAGCGTCTAATCAATTTTAGTTAGTCTTGGGACAATGGTGCTTCAGGAATGTGGTGGGCCCTTTAGATGGGTTGTGCCCTTAATGATCAGTTAAAATGTATGTGCGTGCACAACCAGGGTTCTCAAATAAGGTTATGTGATGATGTGTCTTTTAGGATTTAACCTTGTTTAGTAGCTTTTAGGGTTTAATTCTTAGGTTGGTTCAATCAAGGTTTAGTAGAACACTCAAAGTTTTAAAAGCGCGGGTAGTGATATGTTCCTTTAAAAATCAAAAATAATGTGGAGTGTCTGGTTCAACAATAAGAATTAACCCTAAGTGGCAAGCTACTTGATGGATTAGTTTTAGATTGAGTGGTGTAGCCCAAACAGCTCAATCAATTGGCCTATTGCACCACTTTGTTAAGGCACACAAGAATGCTTAACATATTCAGATTTCTACTTACTTATGTGTATTTAGTTGAAGTGTACCAGGTCCACAGGTCAGATCCCGGTTAAGTGGTAGAATCAAAGTGATTGTGCACCTTAGGATAAGAAGTTGTGGGTGTTAAGTGTGTAGCTTTCAGAAAATTCCACAATCAAATAACACTTTTTTTTTTTTATTTATGTCGATGGCGAGGTGAGTGGAGGTGGCAAACAAACAACCAAATCTATCCTAGGGTTTATAAAAAGCACCTAAGTTGATTTGGGTTTGAGTTATTCGATTATGGAATGAAAACTAAGGTGGGGGTGGTGTGGGGGACACTTACAAAACACTCTACCTGCACTTTACTCCAGTCTATCGCACTTGGATCTCCATGCTAGGGTACCTGCAAGATAGTAGATCAAAGACAAGTAGGGTTAGTGCTATGTAAATGCAAAGAAACACGATAAACAATAAAGTAAATTCTGTTGCTTCCCCGGCAACGGAGCCAAAATAGTCGGGCGTGTTTCGCGTGTTTAGAAAACAGGGTTACTTGTAACCCTGATTTCTAAACACGCGAAACACACCCGACCAGATATCTAAATATCCTACTGGGGGCATGTGAGCACCTTGTGCTGGTTTAGATGCCATGGGCGGCATTATCACGAAATGTCGATTGCCAGGGTCTGGATTTAGCTACAGAACGCCATGGGTGGGATTATCCTAAAATCTTGAAAGACAGGGTTCTAGGGGTTGCCATGGGTGGTGCTATCTCGAAGCATCGATTACCAGGGAACCTACGAGGATTGATGGTAGGGACAAGGAATTCAATACAGACCATGTTTAGGGCCAATCCGAGGATGGATCTAAGGAAAAATATAATGGAAAGAAAAGAGAGAGAAGGCTCTCCAAAAATCAAATTCTCCTTCTATGTCTCTCTCAAAATGCACTAGCAATATAAACCAGACTAACCACATTTTAAGCACGGGTGATTTAACCGTTGGGTTCAACAAACCTTAGGTTAGTTCTTGCGGGCCTTAGAAACCTTTGTAGCAGACTGAGGTGATAGCCAGCCAGGTCTGGATCTAGGCTGGTACTTGAGTACCTCTAGGCCTATTATTGGTATAAAGATTTGATTCCTAAAGATGTGGCCTCCTAAGGCATCCTGATAGTTAAATCTGACCAAGATAACTAGTTCAATTTAGATGGTTTTGCTAAGGGACTAGCAAAAGCTAGGCATGGGGGTATGATGGGAACACCATCATGAGCCATAACTAGCTCAATTTGATCTGATTAAGTAAACAAAAGCTCCTACATATCCATCAGAAGGTCTTAAGGGCACAAAACAGTGATTTGAGAAGAAAATAAGAAAATAGGGTTATTTCTACAAATTTACCATTCTATCACAAAAATAGAATAACCTCAGGTTTTCTCAGGGGTTAAATAAAGGTCAAAATGTGCTTTAGAGTCCAACAAGAGGGTTCATACAAAACGAAACGGCTTTTCATGTGTTACAGGAATTAAATGATATCTAAAACCCTAAAAATAGACCCGCTTAATCTACTGAGGTTCTGGTCAGGATAAAATTCACCTAAACCCTCTAAAACTCATAGAAAAATATTATATAGGGTTTGTCATCTTCAATTTGACTATCAGAACCAGTCTTGACCCAAAACAGAGCCATAGATAGACTTTTACCTAATTTGGATTTTTGCATAAATTACCCAGTCAAATAAGGTCAAAACCAAATCCAACTTCACCATTGGATTCCTTAGGTCCAAATTAGATTTTTATCAAAATTTTGGCCTAATATGACATCATATTAACCAAGTTTGCATTTTGATCCTGTCTAATTATTTTTTCTCACACCCGTACCCCTAACTTTCAAAAAATCTGCATTAAGGTCCCTAACTTTTATCATCTTCCTTACAAGCTGGTCCCTGCTGCCATTGGTGTGAACACACCTTGCTCCAATGAGATTCGAGCAGAGATTTCTTGCTCGATTCTCAATCAAACCTCCCCAAAATTGAACCGAGATTCTTTGTGAAATTCCCTTCCACATGAGACCGGTCTTGGGCTCCAATTCTTTCCCAAAAAGGCATGCGAACCTTTCAAAGGTTTGGGTATCTTATTTCACAAAGCCTTTCCGAGCTAGGAAGCTTCTTTCCAAGCTTGGAAAGGCCTCCTATGGCATATAAAAGATGCCCTATTGCATACTGCACATCTTCAGCAAGTCTTGGCAAGACAAAAGCCCTTGAATCCCTTTCTCCGGCCACCAACAATTGCTGCTCCAATGACTTCTTCAATCCCCTTCCCCCGACCATCCAACAACTAAATTGGTCGGTCCTCTCGACTCTCCTCTTCGTCGCGATCCTCCCCGACCAAAGGGAGGACTTGCCTTTGCCTACCACGCCGTTGCTGCTTCGCCATCTTCATCTCCTTCTTTGGCGTCGGTCTACCACAACCGACCATCTCCACCTCTCTAGGTCATCTCTAAGTATCTCTATCTCTCAACATCCTTCTCCCACTCTCACATCTCACCTCCGACCACCGACTCTCCCTCGACGCCCTCATCTTCATCCACTCTAGCGATGCTCCGACGACACCTACAAGCCGCTACAATGCTAGACTCTTGCCACTCTCATTGCCACGAGCTCCACCATCACATAGAGGGCAAAAGCCCTCTGTCTATTTTGTTGATTCGCCACCCCACGATTCCCCTGACCACCACCCTTACTGCACCTCTGTTCCAACTTCACCAGACCTCCTTACACACTTACACGCCAAACTGATGCCACTGCTGCACTTGCCAGCCCTTGGCAATCCTCCTGAATGTTTTAACTAGGGCTCATAGCCCGTATTTCTCTTTCGGGTACCTTCATCGGAGCTCCGTCACCGTACCATCTTCTCCGACTCTAAGTGCTGCCTTCCAACCGAGTTCCTCCTCATTTCCATGCCCAAGAAACATGGACGACTCCCAGGTTCATCTGCAGGAATCTAATTGGAGTCATCAGCCATCCCTTCAATGCCAATTGGAAGCCTCAGCTGCTGAAGACTATACATAGAAGAAGCGGGGCTTTTAGTCCCACATCATCAGTTGCTGAAGCCCACGCGCGAGTTAAGACATTTTGTGCCTCATCCCCATTGCCTCAGTAAGCATGGGGTGAGGTCCCTCTCCATGTGCACTCACACGCCGTCGCCCGCGGTCATGACATGCGGGTCTGGGCTCTAATCCAATTACCCGGATACCAGGTCCATCTAGCATTAGAGAGAAAGAAAAAGAAAGAGAGGAGGTGGAGGGGGGCTTTGCCCTTTACACCTCTCAACACGTGGTCTCTAAGAGGCTTTCGTGCCTCTGTGCTGTGCTTGTGCCTCTCACTGAGGTTTGGAGAAGAGGCCTTTGCCTTTGTTGGTACTCAGAGCTGCGAGTTAAGGCATCCAATGCCTTGTGCCTTCATTTGATAAGCTACTATTGCATTATTACTTACGTGGAAATTGATTGATATTCACTATTCAAACATATCCATTAATTGTAGGGTTAATTTGGTGATTCAAATCACCATTTTAACCCCATCTTTTTGCACTTATTAGTGAGCTTCATCTCTATATCATTTTTAATTAAGTTTTGGGTTGCAATTGCTCATATATTTGATTGAAACTGCGATTTTGAGATTGAATTCCTACTTGCTCCCAGAGAACGACCTCGAATTTCTTTCGAGTATAAATATTATTTATTTTTCGCATTGATTCGATCTATACTGCAACATAAAGATTTTAAAACCCGTTTCAGAGCGAATAACAGATAAGGAACCTGATTAGGAGCCTTCAATGTGAAGTTTGAGTTATTCCCCCAATTTGTATTGGAGGGATTTTTGAAGTACTCCTGGAGGGCGGAAGTATTTTCTGTAATCGAGTTGGGGGTGTTATGGTGTCCATAATCAAATCTCCCAATCCAGTTAGGTGTAGCCTTAGGAAAATGATTATACTCAATTGGGACAACACTGACATGATGCAAGTGTTCTCTCTTTAGCAAGTTAAGTGTGGTTGAGGGTGGAGTCAATTTTTGTGAATTCATTCTTTCCTTAGTTTTCTTTTGGTGAATCTACATTTGGTCAAGCTGTTGGGCAATCATTTGGAGATCATCTTGAGTGATAGGAATAGTTTGGCTGTGGGTGTCGATTTCATGAATACCTGATTAGGGTTTGTATTTCTACCAAAGGTATTCATGGAAGAGTGATTGAATGAGTTTTCACTCATTTCTTCAAAGAGTTGATAGGCACTTTTGGCATCTTCTTTTACGAAGTTGCCACCACATGAGCCATCAACAAATCATCTCAATTGATCTTCTAGTCCATGATAGAAGATTTGCACTAGATGCCATAGTAGGACCTCATGGTGTGGACAACTCATAAGCAATTCCTAAAACCTTTCCCAAGCTTCATGAAGAGATTCACCAGATTTTTGTTGGAAGGTCATAATAGATCTTCGCAAGGCATTAGTCCGACTTATGATGAGCTGATCTTCGCTTTTGTTGAAATTTTAAACATAAAATAACATGTCATTGTAAAGCTTTTGTGATGGAAAATCAACTATAAAAAATTTAATTATTTCTAACCACAATGATTAGGTCGTATCCACAGGGAGGATCGAGCCAAATAAACTAACAATAAGTTTCCCTCTTGTTTACTTAAAAATAATTTCATTCATTCATCCTAATGCCAAAGAGATAACACTAATAGATGAATCAAATAACCAATTTCTAATTTCTAAAAAGAGTTGGACCAATCACGCAAATTCTCCTTCAATAGAATATTCCTATAAACTCAATCAACCCAAATATTCATTGGCACGCAAATTCTCCTTCAATAGAATATTCCTATAAACTCAATCAACCCAAATATTCATTGGCAGCAAATGTGAATTATAATAACACCATTAAATGTGAGGCTAATAGATGGGGAAGATAGATATGCAATTTGATAAGCCAACTAATTAGAGCAAACTGAAGGGACTTAGATATAAAAATATCCAATAAATTGAATATAATATTAAAAAAGAAATCCCTGCAATGGCAATGAGATGTAAATTTTAATGTGCGTGGAAACAGAGGAAAATTCCTCACTCTTCACTACGCATTGGAGGAAGCTCGGCTGCCGGAGATGCTCTGGGGGAAGGTCGAGGATGCGAAGAAGAGACCAATGGCGGTGGTTGCACAACGAAGGGCAGCCGGAGCTCGCCGGAGAGGAGGAGCTTGCCGGCGGTGGGTGTCTCCACGTTTGCATGTGGGTAGCGGGAGGAGCTGCTGGAGGTGTGGACATGCTCATGAGCGTGAGGTGAGTCCACTGACGTCATCGGCTTGTCGAACGGTGGCATGGAGTGACGATTACGTGGAAGGGGGCGACGTCGGTGATGGGCTCTTCACCCCCTGCTAACGGAGAAGAAGAAGGAGAGGAGGGGTGACTGGCTTCTGTAGCTTGCAAACATGCATGTAAGGAGTGCACGCTAGGCTGTGGTGGTGATCGGACGTGGCTGATGGAGTTGTGGGATGCTTGGTGCGATGGTGGAATCGCAAGGGGCGACTGCGAGGATGTCGCTGCAGATGAGGTGGAGCACGATGTCACGCGGGTGGTGGAATGGTTGCTGGAGGTGGCGTGGGATGAGCGGTGGTGGTGGGGAGATATTGGGTTTCTTTGGAGAAGTTGCAGGGGGTGGCTAGTTGGAAGAAGATGAAGAAGGAAAAGAAGAGGAATTGGAGTAGGTGGTGGGTTCAATTGGTGTTGGGATGGCTGGGGCGAGGGGGGTGAGTGCGGCTAACGGCTGCTAATGGTGTTGGTAGGTGGCGGTGGGATTAGGTTCTTTGTTGGATGGGAAGAATAGGAGGACAAAAGGAAGAAGATGAATAGGGAGGGGGTTGGGTGGTTTCTAGCCATGAGGGAGAGGAGAGGTGGTATGGGTGCTTGATGAGTGCACATTGTCATCGTGCACTCGTTGGTGGTGAAGGTAGCAGGGCGGAGGTGGAGAAGCTCGCAAAGGTCTCATGGTGTATGCTCTTGATGACGGTGCGCGCTGCTTCCACTGTGGCGGCTAGGGAGGAGGTCCCTGCAAGGGGAGGAAGAGATCTGATCTCCCTCGAAGGAGAAGAGCCTTCATTTTAAATTCTCCGTGAATTCGTTTCTTCTCTCCCCTTCTCACGGCTGCAGTTAAGCTGCCCCTAAAAATAGTCATGATCACATCTTATTGCCTGTATTCCACACAAAAGATAATTATTTATAAAATATATGAAAATATATGAGCAATATTTCCTCACAATTTAAATAAATGCATGTAACATAAATCAACTCATCTTTATTTATTAAATAATAAGATGCTTAAGCTAAGAACTATAAACAATCAAGACTATTATTCTTAGGCCTAATAATAGTCTAGAAAAATGGACTCATCAACTTATAGGAAATTTTTTTTTAAGAAATTCACTCTTTAATTGTGGCCAAGTGTAAATGGGTCTACCGACTATCCTAAACCAATAAGCGACCTCATCCTTGAGAGAAAGAGGGAATAACCCCATTAGCGATTAGTCTTCTCGCACATTGTGAGAACAGGTGGTTTGTGTGAGGACTGTGAGCTCCTCTAAATGGCTAAATAAGTCTTCCTTCGGAATGCCATAAAAGTGTTTAATAAGGTTTAGGATAGCCAGCTTGATCTCGAAGTCGCCTTTAAGTATGACCACCCTTGATCTTTCCTCGTAATTAGAAGGATCATAAAAATCCTTCAAAGATGATAGGCTCATGAGGGGGTGGCGGATTTTGCCCTTGGTTGGCAAGCTTCGTGACAATCCCAGCCAATTGCTGTTGATTTGCTTGAAGTTGACCCTATTGCTCAACCATCATAAATAATGGATTGGGTGGGGGACCTTGATCTTGGTTATTTGGTAAATCAAGGTTTTGTTGCATTTGTACATGAGGGAAGTTAGGGATGGGGATGTCAGATTGTGGATTATTAATGGGTGGGTTAGAGGCAGGTTGTTGGTGGGAAGCGGAAGCAGTATTGGACCTGTTTTGATTGTTTTCCATTTTATCAAAAGAAGAAGAATGAAAAAGTGATCGTTTGGTGCAGGGGCCAAAATCAAGTGGTCCTTCCAAGTACGGGTTTTGGGATTGTCGCATGTGCATACATTTATGGGAAGAACAGGAGGAGAAGAGAAGGGAAAAGGAGAGAGAAAATTTGTGCAATCCAAACAATCAAAATCTAAGCCTAGCTTAAGGTTGACTCCTTAAGAAAAACCTAAGACTTGGGAACCTGAAATATCAAGAAATCAATAATTGAACCCTGGCTTGGCTTGGGCCCAAGCATGTCCTGAGAAAATCACCAGGGGCTTGTGTAAACCCGTACCCGTTGTTTGACTTCCCTCCTAGTTTGAAATCACGTTTGATTAAGGGAATTAGGAACAATTAGAGATAACTTAAAATCCAGATATCAAGACTAAATTATATGAAGTCCTTAAGGGTCAAGTGACTACGAGTTTTAATTAGGCTTAGGAAACTTAAAGTGCACGAAAAATGAAGGGTGATAATTGGGGTAATTCCTGATTATTTCTTCTTTTTTGTGTGTGCAAATTTGGGTGGGAATGTGATACCCAAAGCCAAAATAGTAGGGTTTGCAATCAAGGATTAGGGTGAATGATTTTTTGGGTTTGATATAGATTTGTAGATTTTAGAGTTCTCTCTTTCTATGTTTCCAAACAAGTTGAGTGCCACACACAAATAGCAAACAAGTTGTTGGTGGTGGAAATCAATTCCTTTAGGTTTGGTGTGGGACTAAAGAGAGAAATCAAAATCCTAAATTGGAAATCCTATGTATGCAACTCCTAAAATGAATATCCTTTTAGAATTAGGTGGTGGTCCAAACACGACAAACAACACTATCACCTGACAGGAAATCAAACAAGGAATTTAAAAATGATTTTTTTGATATTTTTGAAAACTATTTGATTTTTTTTTGGAATTTTTTTCTATACAGGTGTCAAAAATCAAAAAAGATAGATTCAAAAAATTAATTCTGCAGAAACCTCAAATAATTTGTGAAATTTTGAAAATTTTATATGTGATAGAGATTTTCTCAAGAAGTCCATAAATATAAATTTTGTCTAAATCGAATAAGCAAAAAATTTATAAAATTCACAGACTATATGAAAATAGTAAAGAATTAGAGTTTGACCCTTCTTCAGTCCACGAATTTTTAATTTTTTCTGGTTATCCAAAACTTCTGAAATTTGGAGGCAAAGTTCCTGACTCAAAGGGGCTTCCTTGGGAAGAGTTTGTTGATTTTAGGAAGCCTCTTTGTGCCCAAACCTTGATTTTTGAAAATGATGACAGAAGTTTGGATTTTCAAAAATGCAACACCAATATGAAAAAGGTAGTGGAGAAAGGAAGCAAGCAAGCACTCAAATCAATTTTTGGGTTTCACCACCACAAATTTTTCTTATTTTTGTTTGGTTTTATATTTTAAAGATTTTTTTGGAGAGATTTTCTTGGGATTTTTGATGGGTTTTGGCTAAGGTACTTGGAATTCACGGGAAGAAAAGACAACTTGAAGCTTCTACTCTAGGTGAATCCAATTCTCGCTCCCATTCCTGATTCGCACCAGAATCAAAAACCAAAATAAGAGTGAAGAATAAAACAAAGCAAGAGAGATAAAATGAAAAACTAAGCCATGCCTCCCCGGCAACGACACCAAAACGTGATGCAAAATTTACACGATTTTATAAAGAGGGTTTTTAAATTGTTGCAATGTGCAAAATCGACCAACTTTGAAATTTATATTCTTAGAGAGGGTGAAGTATCTAGGGTCGTCCAAGGAGGTCAAATTCTTAATATCAAAATATCTTCTCTCACTCCCTAACCACAATCTTCTTTTTGCACATTTGATTTTGATAAATTTTTAGGGTTTTGAGAGATAATCGGGGATTGATTATGTGAAACACGCAATAGAAACTATACCTACATGACAATAAAGATTTGACAAAAGAAGCACTTGGCTAGGCTCACCCTAGGCAAGTACGCCTAGGGTAATTAGAAGGGAAGAGTATGGTACACTAAGTTACTTAAAAGAAAGCACTAGAAAATAAAGACACAGAAACAGAAAGGCAAATAGAATTTTTGTACTGCTAATGAAATAGAGTACTGGTAGAGGAATTATTGTTAAAAAATATCAATTAGCTAATACAAAGGCGAGACTACAAAGATGAAGAAAACAAATCCTCCAGGTAGTGAAATGTTCTCGCTCCAAGTGCGGCTGCTCTCGCACTATGAAGAGAAATCCTTGTGCTCTTGGTATCCTCCTCCTATCTCCTCCTCCAAGGTGGACGTGCACCACCTTTAACTCTCCTCTGCCTGGCCGTCCTCCTTAGGGTTGATCCTTGGCTTGGACCAAGGAAGAAGGGAAGAAGAAGAAGGCACCAAGGAGGCACAGTTTGCCTCAATCTTCTTCTCTCCTCTCCTTTCTTGGTCTAATGTAGGGTGTATCTAGGTAGTGAATTGTGTAAGCCAAAGATAGATTTTTAGGTGGTAAGAATGGGGATTTTATAGGAAGGGAAAAGCGGGGTTGGCGTGGATTTTAAAGGAAGGGCTAGGATTGGATTTTGGGAGATGGTCAATCGATGTAGGGTGGAGGATGAATGGTGCAAAAGGAGGGGTTGTAAGTGGTGGTGGTTATGGGTGGTAGCCACCCTTTAGTAGCTACCCATGGGTGATTGCACCGCAAAAATACATCTGCAATAGTGCCTTCTTGTGCTATTTCCTAGCATTACCTATGCATATTAGGGTTCCATAATCGCATTTGTAAAAATACATGCATGCATTTAATTGAGAGGAGAGGAGAATAAATAAGTAGCCTTGCAATTAACATTTTTTCTCAAGTGCATCTCTGCTAATTCACCATCTTTTTATTTTTTATTTCACTTGATTTTTAATCTTCCCGCAGCTGCTTTGCATGGAGCAACTTCTCCTCGTGCCATTCCCTGCTCTCCATCCCTCTCCCTACCAGCCGCAGAAGACCTCTCCCTGCCATGAGTCGTGCATGAGCCATGCACAGCCAGGGCATGGCTGTGCATGGCTTTCTTCTTCTATAAAAGGAGGGCGTCGGCTTCTTCTTCAAGACAGCCTGGTCCCAGCCAAGAAAAAACCACCTACAGCTTCTTCTCCAGGCCACCGTCCTCTCCTCCCTCTCCCTCCATACGCCAGCCCTCCTCGAAGACACCCAGAGGGCAGGAGCCCTCACTATGGTGCACACCACCATAGTGAGACCACCACCGCCCAGCTCTTCAAAGAGCCGGTGGGCGTGGTGGCTCTTTTCTAGTTTTTTTTCCCGTTCCAACACCTTCAGCCATTGCCGCAAGCTTCAAGGTCCGAAGCTCGAAGCTCAGCGGCAGCAGTAGCGCAGCGACAGCAGCAGTAGCAGCCCCAGCCCCTTTCGCGCGCTCCTGCAGGCACCCTCGCACCCAGTGCGTGCCTGCAGGCCTCTCCACCTCCCGCTTTCTCAACCTTGTCACGCTCTCTTCCACCCGCAACCGGCCTTTGCGCGCCTCTGCAGCAGCCGGCCAAGCACCCCAGCAGCACCCACAGACCTCCGCACACCCTGTCGCGCCACTTCGCTCGCGACCCAACCCCTCTCCACGCGCTCTATCGCAACCTTCCGCCCGCAAGCCACCAACCGAAGCCACTCCGCCGTGCACGCCGAGCCGGCCACACTCATAGCACCGCCCGCTGCCAGTTGTGCGGCTAGCCCGACCACTGTAGCCACTGTTCACGTGAGTCTGCGCGACACTATGGCTACAGTGGGGTGACCGGTGAGCTTCTCACTTTACCGGTCACCCAGCGCACCGCAACCGGCCCTTGCCCATGCGCGCACCCACCAGCGAGTCTGCCAGCCCTCTCCCAACGCCTGTCTTCACCCGCTCTCTTCGCTCACGCGCACTTACGAGCGCCCGCTCCAGCCTTCACGCAGCATGGTGCACTGCGTCTTCTCTGCGCGCCCTCGCCCTCCAACGTGCACGTCCTCGCACGCATACGTGCCTGCGTGCACGTGGAGACCTCCAGACGACGCCCACTGGTCGCAGACGCTTAACTCTAGCAACGCGACTGCCATCTCTCCTGCCCTCTCTCTCTCACTCTCTCTCACAACACTCTCTTACTCTCTTCACCGACGTTCACACACACCTACACTAACACTTCCACACACCCACACACACCTATACACTATTATATACATAAATATATATACGTATACATATATATATTGATATATATATACATATACATATACATATACATATACATATACATATACATATATATATATTTATACATATATCTATACATATATTAGTACTTATATAACTATGTATTAGTCTATATACATACATATACATATATTTACATACATATATATATATATAAATATACATATATCTATATATATATTATTACCTATATAACTAAGTATAGATACATATATATATATATATATATATATACACACACATATATGCACACCTACTTATATATACATCTATATATACATATATATATATATATCTAGCTACATATATCTATATATAAATATATTATTATATATATATACATACATATATATTTACATCTATATAGTTATATACACATACTCATACCTATATCTATATATATTTAGATCTATACATATACTTATATATATATTTACATACCTATATATATATATATACATATATACATATATATATCTATATAACTATACATATATACATATACATACATATCTAGCTACATATACCTATATATACATATATTATTATATATATATATATACATACATATATATATATACATCTGTACATATATCTATCTATACATATAGCTACATATATACATATACTTATATATATACATATATACATATATATAGATACATATATATACCTATTTATAACCATATATACATGTAGATATATTTACATATATACATACATATATTTTCACATTATTTATCATACGTGGTATCATGGGAATATCTGCACCAGTTGCTGATATTCCCCGATACACGTGTACAAAAAGCGTGGTCACATACATCTTCCACCATCCATCCTGCACTCCACGCGACACCTCGTCCTGTCGGTTGCGTCTTTCTAGACGACGACCTACTCGACACCTTGCTACACTCCATCTCTGCCACCACCCCCACCCCTTTATATACATAATATATACCTATATATATATATTTACTTTGTTTCTGTTTCGCTTTCCTAATAGTAAAAAGACAAAAAAAATTATATAAAAGAGAAAAGATAATCCTTGACTTGCAGGTACTCCGTCTTGTGAATAGCAAGACCCATTTTGGACCCTGTTTTGGCTCAAAGCCAAGAACCCAATTTTGAGGGTGTGCCTCAAGGACAAAGATTACCAAAAAAAAATCTAAATAGAAAAACACCAAAAACACAATAAATGAACAGAAGAGACTTGTTGTAGGAAAGGCGTAGAAACTCGACTTGTAACCCCACTTCCCTGAGTTCGACCCTGGGCCTAAAAGTGACAAGATAAAATCAAGTAGGCCTGGTTAAAAATTTTGTAAAGAGATGGTTAGGTCTGATTTAGGTTAACCACTATACACATTTCAACGATAAAATCATCATATTAACAACCTATTTGGGTCCGACACCACACCTTTTCTGGCGCCGTTGCCAGGGAAGTGCGCCTTCAAGTAAGTTTTTACTCCATTCCTTTAATTTTTCTCTTCTCACACCCTTCTCTTCACGGGTGTTTTTGTTTTTGGTGTGCAGGTGAACTTATTGCAAGGAGAAGACATGCATATGAAGTCGGGAATGTGGGCAGATCCAAGGCGGGAATGAGAGCTTGAAGATGCCGACACCGCATTGGAGCTTCGCACACGTTGCCGAACAAGTAGGTTTTCTTTTCTTAGCAACCTAGGTTTACTTATAACCTTAATTAATAAAAAAAAAACTAAAAACTAAAAACTAAAAGCTAGAAAAACTTCTTGGGATCTCGTAGGGCAAGTGGACTAAAATTCACTTGTTTGATTGATTGTCTTCACTCCCACCGCCCTGGGATTTCCCGCCCTACTTCGCATATCGAAAATCTAAGAATCTTGATTCTTGAATTTTTCGTCGTGTGAAGTATTCTTTGAGGCAAATACAAAAAGATTGATTGCACCCCTCTTTTGCCTCACTTATCTACAATTCGGGATCACATTTTTGGTGGAGAGACTTGAAATTGAGTTGATTCCAACCCCACCAGGACTTTTCAACTTGCCTCAGATTCGATCCCGAGTATTTCAACACCAACAATTTTAGTTTCTTTATCTGTTGATTGAGCCTTGTGTGGACATCTTTCTGGTGATTGGGAGCACTTGAATTGAAGTGCTTTGGCTCCCTTTCATACTAATTTAAAACTGATTCATGCATCCACACATAGAAATCTCCATTTAGGGTAGCCCATTGCATTTTAGCATGCATTAACTAACTGATATTGAAGAAGGGTTTGTTGGGCTTACAAAGAAAACCTGTATTCTCTCAAAAACCCGGAGATTGGTTGAATTGGTAATTTAGAGAAATCCTAAAATTCATACTACTTAAGGTTGAACTCTAAAAACCATTCACCAATAAAAACTTCAATTCATGGAAATTTCCCCATTGCATGCTTGTTTTACACACTCTAAAAATCAATCACTTGGGCATTACCCGTAAACAATGCCCTTCACATTCCAAAAGCACTTGACCCTAAGCCTCTAACTAAAACTGTTAGTAACTTGACCCTTCCTAAGGATTGGAGGTCTAACTACCTGCGTGTAGCATATACGTGCTGGTGAGAGTTCCCACATGCTATCGGGTGTCTAAGACTGGGGCAAACGGCCTTTCAATCTGGCCCAGCGGTTCCGCAGTGCTCGCATTTGGTTCCGTAGTTCGTGATAGTAGGTAACTTAGATCTTTAGGTCTAAGGGCACATTGTAGAGGTTAGGAATTTGATTGTATTAATTTGTCATCAAGTGTACTGAAGTTGGTTGTTCTCAACCGGGTTTTAGTTTGTTATAACGTTGTAGTAAAGCCGGTTATTACCAATACTTCAAATATAAAAATTTTTTACTCGGAAAATAAAAGAGTTCCCGAGGTCGAACTCAGGGAGCAAGTTGTATTCTAGAGATATACATGTTTCTTTTACAAAAAGGAAGAGAGAGGGAAAGAATTTGTTGTTTTCTCTTTGTTCTGCAGAGGGGATGCTCTTCTTTCTCTCTTTCTTTAGATCTCCTTCTTTCTCTCTGTTCTGCAGAGGGGATGCTCTTCTTTTGCAATGGTGATGCTCTTCTTCTTCTTCCTGCTGTTCCTGCTTTGGTGGTTTTCTTCTTTCTTCAGAGCTCCTTGTTCTTCTTCTTCGTTCTGCAGAGGTGATGCTCCTCTTCAGATCTCTTTCTACTTCTTCCTTGGTTTCTGCCTTGACCTCTCTTCTTCTTCTTCTGCAATTGTGGTGACCCTTTTTCTTTTCCCTTTTCTTCTTTATGGCTGCAGAGCTTCTGCCTTCAGCTACTAAGTCTTCCTTTCTTCTTCTTCTGCTTTGGCCGTTGCTCTTCCTTCTCCTTCAGCCTGCCTTCTTTCCTGCTCTGGCTGCTGACCTTCCGTCGTCTGACCCGGTGCTTAGACGACTTAACTATGCATTTGCTACAGTGCAGCTCCTTCTTCTTCCGCGGGTCTTCTTCTTCACCTGTGCCTGCACACTTCAGGGTTTTTCGTCAAGAGGCAAAACCTACTCTACCCTCCCCCCCCCCGCATCTCTCTTTCTCTCTGAAACCACTCTTGGGAAAGCTCTCCCAGAGCTATCGGGTAATCGGGTTCGGGTCACACCCGGGTCCAGGCCCATCGGCGTGCGTGGTGGGCGAGGAGTGCAGGTCAGTCGAGTCGGGTCGGGTCGGTTCGGGTCAGGTCCGCGGGGCGTGAGCGCGGACGAGACCGGGTAACCGGGCGGGTGAAGGGGACCTCACCCCGTGTACTGAGGCAGTAAGGCTACTGCACTTTTGCATCTTATGTCGCTGCGGCTCTTCAGGCGTTTCCGAGGTGGGACTAAACGGCCCACCTCAATTGCGCGCCCGCAGCGGGGAATTCAGCAGGAGATGGCAGCGTCACGCGGAGTTTTCTTCCTCGGCTGCGAACCTGGTGTTTTGCCAAAACTCCTCGCAAGGCCTGGGAGTGAATCTGGGCTTGGCGCTGAGCGTGGCGTGACTGTAGCTGCAGGCGGAAGCAGGTCCTCCTGCGCGTCAATGGCGGCGGAGGTCGGGTGGCCTGTCCACATGAAAACGGCCTCTCGGCCTAATCAGAGAGTGCCAGGAGCTTCGCCAGGGTGCGGCGAAGCTCGTGTGGGTGGTGGCGAGGCGCGGGGCGGCGTGCGAGGGCTGCCCTAGGTCGGACTGTGGGTCGGAGGATGGGTCTGTTCGGTGGAGTTGCAGAGGGTGATGTGGGGGAAGTGGTAGGGCGGAAATTGATCAGGGTGAGGAGGCGGAGGTCCTGCGGTGGTTGGCGAGCCGTGTGGGTCGCTGAGGTGATGGGAGCGGCTCGCCGGAGGGTGGTCGGAGACGAAGGGGGTGAAGGTGGTCAGGGTCGGTCGAGGGCTTAATTGACTAAATTGAAAGCGGGGAAAGAAAGAGGAGAAGAAGGGGAGTAGCTCTAGCTTACTTGCAGGGACGAAAGGGGAGGAACAGGGCGACAGTCGTATCGACTGTCGCCGGAGAAGACGATGCTCAGAGAAAGGGGCGGCGGCGAGCAGAGAGCCGGAGAGGCGCCAGCTGGGTGCGGCGTGGCGCGGGAAGAGCAGGGGAGGAAGTCTCTGCTGCTGGTATTGCGGCAGAGCGAAGAGGTGGAGGGGGAGGAAACCGCCGGAGCTGGTGAGCGTCTGCCGGAGGAAGAAGAGAAGAAAGTTGGGGATTTTCTCCGTCAGATCCAGGCTGCCCTGGTCGGTGGAGCAGCGGGGGGTATTTATAGGGAGCAAACAGGGAGGAAGGCGGAGGGAGACGACGTGTCTCCCTCGCCGGAGGATGGTCGGAGACAAGAACCCATACCGTCCGTGCGTTCGCACGGCCGGTATGGTGGGTTACGATGACCAGGGGGTGTCCCTGCGACGGCTGACGACGCAGGGCACCCCCGGTTTACTTGCCAGGTCCCCCACCTCACCCTGCGCGGCGCCATGCTCCGCGCAAGGTCGCCGGAGCATGGTGCTGGCAGGTTTTGCAGGAGGGACCTGGTTGCAAAGAACGAAGGAGAGTTAGGGGCCAAAATGCGAGGGTTCAAAAGTTGAGGGCCAAAGAGTAAATATATGAGGACCAAAGTGTAAAGTCGGTCAAGGAGGTTTCTTCTTAGGCTCAAGTTTTTATACATGACTAATTAGGACCTAAGGAATCTGATGGTGAATTTCATTTCCATATTAAACCTTGTTTGACCGGTCAATTTGCCCAAAAACCCAAATTAAGTTATTAATTGGGCATGATTCTCAATGTAGGTCAAAATGGGTTCTAAAGGCCAAATTGAAGGTTCTAAACCCTAGAGATTATTTTTCTATGAATTTTAGAGGGTTTATTCTATTTTTACTTTGCCTCGAACCTTGTGAATTGAAGTGGGTTGTTTTAGGGTTACAGATTATCATTTGGTTTCTTGGAAGTGCTGTAGCCCTTGCTAGATCATCTCATCCCACTTTTATTCTTATTAAGCTGTTTTGACCTATGTTTGGGCCCTGAATTACCCTGTATGCAGATTATACTGGTAAAATTGCACTTTTACCCCTTATGACTGGTTTTCTTCTCAAACTCAGAATTCTCTGAGTTAAGCCTTTCCTTGAGTTATGTAGGAGCTTTTATCCTTTGTATTGGGTCAAAATGAGCTAGTTATGGCTCATGATGAGGTTCTCATCATACCCCCATGCCTAGCTTTTGCTAGTCCCTTAGCAAAAACTTAAGGTTTCAACCCTTGTTCTAGACCATGAATTTTTTTAATAGTTTTAGATAAGTGCCTTTTTTATTTGAGCATAGATTAGGTTAGAATGCTGACCATA
Organism: Thalassia testudinum; assembly: GCA_037157565.1. Classification (NCBI taxonomy): domain Eukaryota; kingdom Viridiplantae; phylum Streptophyta; class Magnoliopsida; order Alismatales; family Hydrocharitaceae; genus Thalassia; species Thalassia testudinum. The sequence goes on from JAZHRO010000073.1 coordinate 49,476,276, forward strand.
GGCCTAAAAGGTACTCTAGTACCAATCAAGATCCAAATCTGTCTAGCCTTAGCCTCAGTCTTTTAGCAAAGGTTTTTAAGGCCCACAAGAACTAATCCTAAGGTTTATTGGACCTCGTGGTTAAAGCACCCATGCTTGAAATGATTTTAGCCCTGGCTCAGTTCGCAGTGCGTTTTGTAAGAGAGAGATAGAAAGTTTTTCTGTTTGGAGAGTTTTCTCTCTCTTTTTCTTTTTAGTTCTAGCCTAGGATTGGCTTTTCAACACGGTCTGTATCAGATTCCTTGCTCCCATCATCAATCCTCAAGGGTTCCTGGCGATCGATGCTTCGAGATAGCACCGCCCATGGCAACCCCCGGAACCCTGGCTATTGAGATTTCGAGATAATCCCATCCATGGCATTCCGTGGCCGAATCCAGACCCTGGCAATTGACACTTCGAGATAATGCCATCCATGGAATCTGAACCAGCAGAGTGCTTACATGCCCCCAGTAGGATATGTAAATATCCTAAGAGACAAGCACCGAGGAGATGATATTTTGTTACGCATCTTCGAGGGGATTTCCCCGCCTCTCTGCGCTGGGAACTCGTCCAAATCAACTTGTGTTGATCGGCCGCTCCTATTCTAGGTATTCTTTTCAGATTTTTGCGACGCTTCTGCGTGATTCTGATTTTTACGCTTACTGAACCAGGCTGTGTGTGAGATTAGGGTGCTTAGGTTACTGAGTCCCGTAAACCAAAAATTAGTTAACGAGGCTGAATACTCCCTAAGCCTTAGACCTAATACTTCAGCTTTTCATTTTCCTCAACCTCTTGAGGAGTGTCCAGATCTTAATGGGTACTAAGAGTCTATTCAAGAATGCCTAAGGTTTGCATTCTTTACTAATCTTATTGTGCACTTTTCTTGAATGAGGTCTAGAACTTAGGTTAATTCCTTAGTTCCTTACTAATGACTATCACTTTTTCTCATAATTTTGTGCTCCTTTTTCATTTTGTTTCTTTTCTCCTTCGCAAAATTTCCTTCTCCTCTTTTCCTCTTGTTCTTTTTCGAAAATTTTTTAATTTTTATGGTGTTTTTGGCATATGTGAATTTTTTTTGTTTGAAACCTTTTCTTACGAGTTTTTGTACTTTCATACCCCCCCATGCCTAAGATTTGCAATGTCCTCATTGTAACCTAGGGGATCTTAGTTCATTCCTTAAGACAGAAATTTGGGTGAGTGGATGGGTCGGGTTGAATTTTTGCGGACGATTTCAAATCTCAGATGCGAACATCTGAGTTGGGGTCGGCTGTCTATAAGGGTGAACTTCGAGTGCTGAAAGGTGTCAGAACAAGTTTCAGGTTTTCAACGAGAATGACGGGCTGCCTCCCGTTAAGCGCTGAGTTTTACGCCATCGGCTGGGCGCAATAAGCTCAAGGGGAACGGAGGATATAAGATGCCTCAGCCAAATCAGTAGAAGTTACATCGATGAACGGCTTGAGTCTCTGACCGTTCACGATGAAAGGTTCAGAATCGTGGCTGAGTGGACTGATTTCGATTGCTCCATTTCCAAAAACCTGTCGGACCAAATATGGTCCGACCCACTTAGATCTCAGTTTTCCTGGGAAGAGTTTGAGTCGGGCATCAAAGAGTAGGACCTTTTGACCAGGATGAAAGATCTTTCTCGAGATGTGTTTTTCGTGGAAGGCTTTAACCCGCTCCTTGTAGATTTGCGAGTTCTCGTACGCGTCTCTGCGTAATTCATCGATCTCGCTGATTTGGAGTTTTCTGTGGGTCCCAGCCTTAGAAAGATCTAGATTACAGTTCCGTACTGCCCAATAGGCTTTATGCTCCAGTTCGATGGGAAGGTGGCATGCCTTTCCGTACACCAGTCTAAAGGGAGACATGCCTAATTGGGTCTTGTGGGCGGTCCTATAGGCCCACAATGCTTCCGGAAGTCGGGACGACCAGTCCTTCCTGTCAGGTCGAACAGTGACTTGCAGGATTTTCTTGATCTCCCGATTAGACAGCTCAGCTAGACAATTAGTTTGGGGGTGGTAAGGAGTAGAGATTCGGTGAGACACCCCGTATTTGGTCATCAGTGACCTAAACTGAGCATTTGTGAAATGGGTCCCCCCATCAGAGATTATTGCACGAGGAATCCCGAACCTTGAGAAAATGTGTTGATGAATGAATTTGAGGACGATTTTGTGATCACAGGTTCGGGTCGGTATGGCTTCGATCCATTTGGACACGTAGTCCACAGCCAACAACCATCCGAAACAGGAAAGGGGCCCATAAAATCAATCCCCCAAACATCAAAGATTTCGCATACTAGAATCGGTTGCATAGGCATCATGTCGCGATGGCTCATGTTGCCCAAAGTCTGGCAACGACTGCATGCCTTGCAATGACTGTATGCGTCTTTGAACAGTGTGGGCCAGTAAAAGCCGCACTGGAGGACTTTTGCTACGGTTTTATGCCCGGCAAAATGGCCACCGCATGCCTGGTCATGGCAGAAAGAGAGGATATTGTTGACTTCCCCTTCCGGGACACATCTCCGGATGATCTGATCGGCACCTATGCGGAAGAGGTACGGGTCTTCCCAAATGTAATACTTGGCATCGGAGCGTAATTTGTCTTTCTTGGCCTTCGGCCAATCGGACGGGGTCTGATGAGATGCCAAGTAATTTACAATATTAGCGAACCATGGAAGGCTAGTACCAATAGTCAGCAGGTGCTCATCGGGAAAATGCTCCGTGATGGGTCCGGAGGGGTCAATTATTTCAGAAGGAAGACGGGACAAGTGATCAGCTACCACGTTTTGTTTTCCCGCTTTATCGCGAATCTCGAGGTCAAATTCTTGCAACAGCAAGATCCATCGGATCAATCGAGGTTTCGCGTCCTTCTTCGCAAGGAGATGCCTCACAGCTGTGTGATCCGAGTATATGATGACATGGGAACCCAGAAGGTACGATCTGAACTTCTCTAGGGCAAATACTACAGCTAGCAGCTCTTTCTCAGTAACTGTATAGTTACGCTGAGCCTCATCGAGTGTTTTGCTGGCGTAGTAAATGACCACAGGTTTCTTGTCATTTTTCTGCCCCAAAACCGCTCCTACAGCGAAGTCGGATGCATCACACATGATCTCAAAGGGTTGAGACCAATCAGGGGACTGTAGGATCGGGGCTTGGGTGACTCGGTCACGCAGGATTTCAAATGCTTGAGTGCATTCCTTGGAGATTTCGAAGGGAACATCCTTTGAGAGAAGAGTGGTCAGGGGGCGTGCGATTTTTGAAAAATCAGGGATAAATCGTCGATAAAAACCGACATGCCCTAAAAAGGATCGGATGTCCCTGATCGAGCTAGGCATAGGAAGGTGAGAAATCAGATTAACCTTAGCTCGATCCACTTGGATACCTTTCTCCGAAATTGAGTGTCCCAGGACAATTCCCTCAGGCACCATGAAATGGCTCTTTTCCCAGGAAAGAACCAAATTCACATCGATGCACCGCCTGAGTATCTGGACCAAGTGTTGGAGGCAATCGTCGAATGATGCTCCGAAAACTGAAAAGTCATCCATGAAGACTTCCAGATAATCACCTACCATATCTGAGAATATGGCAAGCATGCATCGCTGAAAAGTAGCGGGTGCATTGCAAAGACCGAAAGGCATCCTTCGGAAAGCGTATGTTCCGAAGGGGCAGGTGAACGTGGTCTTTTCTTGGTCCTCAGGATGGATTGCCACCTGGTTATAACCGGAGTACCCGTCAAGAAAGCAGAAGAACCTATTTCCCGCTAGTTTTTCGAGAATTTGATCAATGAAGGGTAGTGGGAAATGATCCTTCTTCGTGGAGGAATTGAGTCGACGGTAATCTATACAGACTCTCCACGAGTTGGCTAATCGGGTAGGAATGATTTCTCCGGTCTCAGTCGTTATAGTGGTGAGTCCTGCCTTCTTGGGCACGACCTGAATTGGGCTCACCCAACGACTATCGGAGATCGGGTAGATGATCTCGGCATCTAACCACTTGATGATCTCCTTTTTCACGACCTCCTGCAGATTGGGGTTTAAGCGTCTCTGCATTTCACGAGAAGGTCGTGTGCCCTCTTCTGAATAGATATGATGAGTACAATAAGAGGGACTTATTCCAGTCAAATCATCGAGAGTCCATCCGATGGCTCTGCGATGTTGCTGGAGGACAACAATCAGACGGGATTCCTGTTCAGGACTGAGGTTGGAATTGATGATCACAGGAAGGGTCTGATTAGAACCCAAAAAGACGTATTTTAAGTGAGCAGGAAGGGGTTTCAGTTCGAGGATGGGGTTTTCAGCAGCAGCGGGTGGTTCAGTATAGATGTGAGGTTCAAGGGTGGGAGTTACTGGGTTGTTCACATCTGGATTTGACTCCTCTGTTTGCGGGTCAAGATCCTTCTGTGGTTGATGAGGCATACTCAAGTCATTCTGGAGGTGTGATTCATCAACCAAAGTCTTGATGTCACAAATTTGCTCGATGACGCCGCAATTAATTCCTTGTTGGGCCTTAAATATATCAATTTTCAGTGTTTGATCTCCAAACTTAAGCTCTATTTGGCCCTCCTCACAGCTGATGTTGGCTCTAGCAGTAGCCAAGAAAGGTCTCCCTAGAATGATTGGTGTATCCCTAGGGTTCTCAGGTGCATCCATGTCTAAGACTATAAAGTCCACTGGAAAATAGAAATCCCGCACTCTCACGATAACATCCTCGAGAATCCCTTTTGGTGACTTTATAGATCGATCTGCTAATTGTAATGTCACCTCGGTTGGTTTCAGCTCAGATTCTTCCAGATGGTCAAGTAAGGATGTGGGTATCAGATTTATAGATGCACCTAAGTCTAACAATGCTCTATCAAATTGGGTACCACCTATCTTACAGGAGATCAGGGGAGTTCCAGGATCTTTTGCCTTGGGTGGGAGTCTACTAAGGATTACAGAGCTGGCTTGCTCTGACAGAACAATTGGGCTCCCTCCCTTGGTTCGCGGCTTACGCTGGGGTGTACATATATTCTTTAGAAATCGTGCGTAAGCTGGTACATGGCGGATTGCATCCATCAAGGGGATGTTTATGTGGACCTGCTCAAAGAGCTTGACCAGGTCCTCCTCAGGGGCCACGGGTTTGGTGGTCTTCTTTCCCTTGGTCAGGGCCTCGGGAAACGGGATCTTGGTTGGTTCCTCTAGGATAGGTCCAGGTTGTGGGTCTGGAACAGCGGTACCTTGGATAACTATCCTAGGGTCATGGTTATCAGGCTGGGAGTGGTTTGGATAATGCGGGTCCTGAGTTGTCTTACCACTACGTGTTGTTACAGAATTTAATCCGGCCTGATTTTGGTTTGGGTTTGGTAGGAGGGGTGGCTGCTGCTGAAATCCCGCATGAGAAGTTGAGGCTTCCATCTCGTCTGGAGATGGAGCAGTAGGGGCCTGATAAATCCATTGAGCGTGGCCTAAATTTGGATTCATAACGCACTTCTGGGTTGGCACGTTATTTGGGTTAGGAAGAGGTTGGGAAGGGAGTGTGCCTGGCTGGCGAGAATTTGCCAACTGGGCCAGCTGAGTTTTAACTTCAGTAAGTTCGTCCTTGTGCTGTTTTTGAATAGCCGCATTCGATTTTTGAATGTCAGCCAGAGTCTGAAGGATTAAGGACATTTGATCTTGATTTGGCCCTGATGGATAAGTAGGATTGGGCCGAGGCTGAGGCGGCTGGTAGTGATGAGAGGGCTGTGGGCGGGACTGAAAAGGTGGTCTTTGGGTTTGGGAATTTCCCGCCCACTGAAAATTTGGATGGTTTCGCCATCCAGGGTTGTAAGTGTTGGAGAATGGGTCGTTCTGGATGGCGTTGAGGTCCTCACAGATCTGAGGAACCTCCTGAGAGTCAGGGAAAGGAGGAATGGCGTTTCCCCGGTTGGTGTAGAAAGGATCGGATGATCTTCCAGTCCAAGAATCAGATGGGGATGGATATGGATCCATCCCAGGGGAGGATCGGTGGAGGATGTTTTGCACAGTCTCCTGTGTGGAAGGAGGTTGTGCAAAGGAGTTACGCGCAGAGGTGGCTCGCTGCAAGTGCTGAGTCAGCTCATCCACCTTCTTTTCAATGATTGAGACCTTGTCCAATCGACTGGCCATTAATTCCAGGTCGACTGATGCGGACAGGCCCTGCGTCTCATGTGCCCCCTTAAGATTCGTCGCTACGCGGGTATTCGTCCTGTCGAATAATCCCATGGAGTCATTATTGATGGAGTTCTCGCACATATTTTCGAGAATCTCCCATACGGTGTCTTCATGTTGACCCATGATGTTTCCTCCGCAAGTTGCATTGACGAAAAGGCGGATGTCCTCACGGAGTCCCTGGTAAAAAGATTGGACTTGTTCCCATTTAGGAACTCCGTGATGGGGGCACTTTCTCATGAGATCCTGAAAACGATCCCATGCCTCATGGAGAGGTTCTCCTGATTGTTGAGTGAAGTGTGTAATCTGATGGCGCAAGGCGTTGGTCCGACCAACGGGAAAAAACTTTTTCAAAAATTCGGATTGAAGTTCTTCCCAAGTGTTGATCGGCCGGGTCTGAGTTTGATACCAATGGGCGGCCTTGTCCATAAGAGAAAAGGAGAACATCTTCATGAGAAGAATATCCCGATTTTGCGCATCTGATCCAAAAGTGTGGGCCAGATGCTTCAGCTGTTTGATGTGCTGGAAGGGATCTTCAGAATTAAGCCCATGGAATTTAGGTATAGCATGAATCATGTTGGGCTTTAGTTCGGAATCAGGTCCTCCAGTCGGGATCCTGACTCGAGGCTCAATGGCCACCGCAGCAGGATTGTAGTGGTCCCGCATCATAGGACGCTGTGGTGGGTGCACGAAGTTTTGGAAGAGGTCATTGAGTCGCTGGAGCTGGTGTTCCAGATTATTTTCTTCCTCAACTGGCTGAGCCATGCTGGGGGAAGAAGAAGAAGAACTTGGTTCTGAATCAGAAGAGAGAATAATGTGAGGGTGTTGCTGCACAAACACGGGCGTCGAGGCTTGGCCTTGACGAGAGTGAATTTCTAATGGAGGTCTTAAGGGTGGTCCTAGGGACCTCCTTCCGTACATGCACAGTTGGAAGAGGTAAGTTTAGAAGGTGCTGGACCCAATCAAGGCACCCAAAAAATGTGTTGGGTGACTATAGAGGTGCGGGGCAGATGGACCCCTTGATCAGAAAGATCGTCCACCTGAGAATTACCTGGGCAGCCAGAGAGGGAGAGTCCCGCGAAGACCCCTACACGGTAGAACGTCCCCACGGGTTACAGGGTTTCCCCCACCCGACCTCTCTTGTCACTGCGGTTCCAGGTAGACCAGAATGGGGATCTTGACCTCTTAAGTCTACCAATTTTAAGATCAGGGTGCTTAAGGTTTCACTTGAACTTTAGTCTTTTTAGGTGCAAAGAGTGACCTAATTTAAGGTTGGTTGACCCAAGGGGTCAACTTTACCTCTTGTTTTCTTTAAGAGCTTTTAGGTCCTGTCTTTTTAGGGTTCAAGTGTTTAGAGAGAGCCAATTGTTTAGGATTTTTCTTGTTAATTATTTTCAATCAATGGCTTGGGCACACCTCTTTTGGATTTCCTCAATTCTTGATTAAGGGGTGTGTCTCTACTGAAATCCTAATGTTTGACCTTATGTTGGCTCTACTTGGTCCATTTAACTCTTTGTTGGGCAATTAGGGCTCAAGCAAGAATGTGTTAGCCCTTAAATACCCTTAATAGTGTGCAGGAGTGATGAGTTGAAAACATGCAACTCTTTATGGTTACTAAGTATGGAAGACAGGTTAGCCCTATATTGCTTGTTCTTTTCTTTTCTTCCTCTTTAGAGTTTAGGGGTTAATAGTGAGAGGAAAGATTTACCTGTCTTCGGAGTGGTTGTCGTGTGGTTGCTTGTCTTCTCGAGTTCCTGTAGCTGCACAAAAGAGGAGATTATCAGAAATTAAAAGAAACAGGAATGTTTACCTCTAGAATAGCCGTTGCTCCCCGGCAGCGGCGCCAAAAAATGAAGTTGGTTGTTCTCAACCGGGTTTTAGTTTGTTATAACGTTCTAGTAAAGCCGGTTATTACCAATACTTCAAATATAAAAATTTTTTACTCGGAAAATAAAAGAGTTCCCGAGGTCGAACTCAGGGAGCAAGTTGTATTCTAGAGATATACATGTTTCTTTTACAAAAAGGAAGAGAGGGAAAGAATTTGTTGTTTTCTCTTTGTTCTGCAGAGGGGATGCTCTTCTTTCTCTCTTTCTTTAGATCTCCTTCTTTCTCTCTGTTCTGCAGAGGGGATGCTCTTCTTTTGCAATGGTGATGCTCTTCTTCTTCTTCCTGCTGTTCCTGCTTTGGTGGTTTTCTTCTTTCTTCAGAGCTCCTTGTTCTTCTTCTTCGTTCTGCAGAGGTGATGCTCCTCTTCAGATCTCTTTCTACTTCTTCCTTGGTTTCTGCCTTGACCTCTCTTCTTCTTCTTCTGCAATTGTGGTGACCCTTTTTCTTTTCCCTTTTCTTCTTTATGGCTGCAGAGCTTCTGCCTTCAGCTACTAAGTCTTCCTTTCTTCTTCTTCTGCTTTGGCCGTTGCTCTTCCTTCTTCTTCAGCCTGCCTTCTTTCCTGCTCTGGCTGCTGACCTTCCGTCGTCTGACCCGGTGCTTAGACGACTTAACTATGCATTTGCTACAGTGCAGCTCCTTCTTCTTCCGCGAGTCTTCTTCTTCGCCTGTGCCTGCACACTTCAGGGTTTTTCGTCAAGAGGCAAAACCTACTCTACCCTCCCCCCCCCCCCCCCCCCGCGTCTCTCTTTCTCTCTGAAACCACTCTTGGGAAAGCTCTCCCAGAGCTATCGGGTAATCGGGTTCGGGTCACACCCGGGTCCAGGCCCACCGGCGTGCGTGGTGGGCGAGGAGTGCAGGTCAGTCGAGTCGGGTCGGGTCGGTTCGGGTCAGGTCCGCGGGGCGTGAGCGCGGACGAGACCGGGTAACCGGGCGGGTGAAGGGGACCTCACCCCGTGTACTGAGGCAGTAAGGCTACTGCACTTTTGCATCTTATGTCGCTGCGGCTCTTCAGGCATTTCCGAGGTGGGACTAAATGGCCCACCTCAATTGCGCGCCCGCAGCGGGGAATTCAGCAGGAGATGGCAGCGTCACGCGGAGTTTTCTTCCTCGACTGCGAACCTGGTGTTTTGCCAAAACTCCTCGCAAGGCCTGGGAGTGAATCTGGGCTTGGCGCTGAGCGTGGCGCGCCTGTAGCTGCAGGCGGAAGCAGGTCCTCCTGCGCGTCAATGGCGGCGGAGGTCGGGTGGCCTGTCCACAAGAAAACGGCCTGTCGGCCTAATCAGAGAGTGCCAGGAGCTTCGCCAGGGTGCGGCGAAGCTCGTGTGGGTGGTGGCGAGGCGCGGGGCGGCGTGCGAGGGCTGCCCTAGGTCGGACTGTGGGTCGGAGGATGGGTCTGTTCGGTGGAGTTGCAGAGGGTGATGTGGGGGAAGTGGTAGGGCGGAAATTGATCAGGGTGAGGAGGCGGAGGTCCTGCGGTGGTTGGCGAGCCGTGTGGGTCGCTGAGGTGATGGGAGCGGCTCGCCGGAGGGTGGTCGGAGACGAAGGGGGTGAAGGTGGTCAGGGTCGGTCGAGGGCTTAATTGACTAAATTGAAAGCGGGGAAAGAAAGAGGAGAAGAAGGGGAGTAGCTCTAGCTTACTTGCAGGGACGAAAGGGGAGGAACAGGGCGACAGTCATATCGACTGTCGCCGGAGAAGACGATGCTCAGAGAAAGGGGCGGCGGCGAGCAGAGAGCCGGAGAGGCGCCAGCTGGGTGCGGCGTGGCGCGGGAAGAGCAGGGGAGGAAGTCTCTGCTGCTGGTATTGCGGCAGAGCGAAGAGGTGGAGGGGGAGGAAACCGCCGGAGCTGGTGAGCGTCTGCCGGAGGAAGAAGAGAAGAAAGTTGGGGATTTTCTCCGTCAGATCCAGGCTGCCCTGGTCGGTGGAGCAGCGGGGGGTATTTATAGGGAGCAAACAGGGAGGAAGGCGGAGGGAGACGACGTGTCTCCCTCGCCGGAGGATGGTCGGAAACAAGAACCCATACCGTCCGTGCGTTCGCACGGCCGGTATGGTGGGTTACGATGACCAGGGGGTGTCCCTGCGACGGCTGACGACGCAGGGCACCCCCGGTTTACTTGCCAGGTCCCCCACCTCACCCTGCGCGGCGCCATGCTCCGCGCAAGGTCGCCGGAGCATGGTGCTGGCAGGTTTTGCAGGAGGGACCTGGTTGCAAAGAACGAAGGAGAGTTAGGGGCCAAAATGCGAGGGTTCAAAAGTTGAGGGCCAAAGAGTAAATATATGAGGACCAAAGTGTAAAGTCGGTCAAGGAGGTTTCTTCTTAGGCTCAAGTTTTTATACATGACTAATTAGGACCTAAGGAATCTGATGGTGAATTTCATTTCCATATTAAACCTTGTTTGACCGGTCAATTTGCGCAAAAACCCAAATTAAGTTATTAATTGGGCATGGTTCTCAATGTAGGTCAAAATGGGTTCTAAAGGCCAAATTGAAGGTTCTAAACCCTAGAGATTATTTTTCTATGAATTTTAGAGGGTTTATTCTATTTTTACTTTGCCTCGAACCTTGTGAATTGAAGTGGGTTGTTTTAGGGTTACAGATTATCATTTGGTTCCTTGGAAGTGCTGTAGCCCTTGCTAGATCATCTCATCCCACTTTTATTCTTATTAAGCTGTTTTGACCTATGTTTGGGCCCTGAATTACCCTGTATGCAGATTATACTGGTAAAATTGCACTTTTACCCCTTATGACTGGTTTTCTTCTCAAACTCAGAATTCTCTGAGTTAAGCCTTTCCTTGAGTTATGTAGGAGCTTTTATCCTTTGTATTGGGTCAAAATGAGCTAGTTATGGCTCATGATGAGGTTCTCATCATGTACCTTTGCGGCGTCATTTCTCTTGTCTCTTTTCCCTTCTCATCTCCCCAATTCTTCCTGCGGTAGTGCATGTTTGGGAGGAGGTCACAAAACCCTGAACTAATTGAATTGCCTGATAAATCTAGAAAAGAAGTCGAATCATCCTCCTCCTCCATAAACATGGTTGCACGCCCACCCCCAAATCCTGAGGGAGGAAACCGCCCTTAGAACCCACCAGGTGGTGGAGCCTTAGATCCCATAACCCGCCTCTAAGCCCAAATGGAGATGTATAATGAGCAAATTGAAGCCATTCGAGAAACATTGGAGGAAATGCAGAACCCTCCCAAATGGGAGGAGCCTAGGTCTCTTAGCTCTTATCAGAACCCCGCTGCTACAGAGACCATAGGACAAATTCGGGTCCCCATGGGCGGGGACGACTTTGAACTGAAACCGAACATAATTGGCCTAATAAATTTTCACTTCCATGGTCTTGCAAGTGAAGATCCAGTTGGAAGACCTAACCTAACTGGCTGAAACTGTTAAACCAAGCAATGTCAAGTTACCTATAGTCCTCATGAAAATGTTCCCATTTTCATTGCGGGCCAAAGCTTTGCAGTGGTTATGCACCCTTAGGAGAACCATCCACTCTTGGGAAGAGATGCAAACAGCGTTTCTCAAGAAGTTCTTCCCAATCAGGCGAACCAATGCGCTTCGTCGTGCTATCACCTCTTTTACGCAACAAAACGGTGAACAATTTCATGAGGCATGGGAGAGGTATAATGACCTCCTCAGAAAGTGTCCGCACCACGATCTGCCTAAGTGGCATATAGCCCAGATTTTCTACTATGGGCTAAATGAGACTTTGAAGCAAATTGCAGACACTTCCTGCGGAGGGAACTTTATGAATAAAGATGAGAATGGAGCATTCGAATTGTTTGAAAATATGAGTGAAAACTTAATAAACAATGCCTCCATTGTCGCCTTTAATCATACCAGCTGGCCCCAAAATGCCCATGAAGTTGCCACGGGACCCTCCCATTCATCCACTGATCTAAGCCTTATTGCACAAAAACTGGATGAAGTCTCCGTCGTGCACAAGAAGCTGGACGAGCTTCTGGCCAACCCCGCCTGATCTCTGGCAAACACCCCCACTTCACCACTTCATCACAATCCAAATTCTTCCAACACCAAGCTTATCCCGAGAAACCCCATAAGACCTTCCTTACCCAGTGTCGCACCAAGCGACTCGGTAAGTCATGTGGAACTGGCTTCTGCGAGCCAGTATTTCGACACGGAGGACCAAGCCTCCGTGTGCTCGGACGCATACTAACATGCAGACGCGTCTTCTGGCATAGAAGACACTTGCGCCCTGAGGAACAACCCGTTCTCTGCCACATATAACCCAGGGTGGCACAATCATCCGAACCTCGCATGGTCCAACAACCCGCAGTGCCAAAACCCCATGGGTGGACCAATGCAACCGTCCGCACCCGTCATCCCAAGGGCCCAATCTAATCCTATGGTGAATCTGCCATCAGGCCCTTGCATACCGCAAGCAGAACACGCATCAAGTCCTCTTGACAAATTGATGCGAATGATGATGGATATGTCAAAGCGCCATGAAGAGAACATGACCTCTCTTCAACACCAATTGGCATAGCAGAATGCTGAGATCAGTCAACTACGCATGGCGACCCGATCTCAGGGCACTCTTCCCACCCAACCTATTCCAAACCTGCGAAATTTCGTACCCCGTGGTCCTCAACCATAGGTACGACCTTCTCAGGGGCAGGTTAATCAAATTCTGCAAGCTCCGAGCATTCCACCGGGATTTCAGGCTAATCCCGCTGCAGCACCACACTCTTATGTCCCTATTACGAACCCTCCTCCGCCGTATGACCCCACTGGACCCGCATCATCCAATGCTATCACTATGAGGAGCGGTAAGCAGACCGTCCATCCACCTTGATCTGATCCTGGCCCGTCTTCTTCTTCATCGCCCTCTCATTCGGGATGCGCACCGCATTCGTAAGAGGATGATACACCCAAATTGTTGCCAGAATCAATCCCATTCCCTGAGGCTCTACTGAGGGAGCCAAAAGGCAAGAAGAAAGACATGCAGGCCTTTGATAACCTGTGTAATTTGTTCAGGGATGTAGAAATCAAGGTACCCCTGCTCGAGGCTATTGATCACATACCTACTGTCGCCTGATTTTTCAAAGACTACACAACACCCAGGCGACAGTTAAAGAAAACTAAGAATCCGGTGGTTCTCATGCCTCATGCGAGTTGTGCTATACTATCAAGCCTTCCACCGAAGCAGAAAGATCCGGGCACACCGTTTATTTCTTGTAGCATCCAAGGCTGCAATTTTAACCGTGCCCTGTTTGATCTAGGATCTTCCATAAAGCTTATACCGACCATCATGCTTGAAAAATTTTCCTTGGGAAATTTGAAACCCACCCCTGCCACGTTACAATTGGCAGATCGTTCTTTCAAAATCCCAAAAGGTGTGGTGGAAGACGTGGTGGTTAGGGTCAACAGTCTCTGTTTTCCTGTTGACTTTCTCGTTTTAGATATGGATGTTCCTAGCTCACTTTCTGATTGTCCGATCATCCTTGGTCGACCTTTCTTGGCCACAGCCCGTGCCCTTATCGACTGCGAGTCAGGCTGTATTGAGATTGCCGGTGGATCTAAAAAGATCAAGCTTAACATCTTCAAGGCAGCCAAGAACTTTGATTGTGATTGCATCGAGGATGACACGTCTGACGAGGACATGACCATCAGCGCGTGTATCGGACTAATTGGGACCTATTCAGACTGCTGCGGATTACCTGACGACTGCCTGATCAACACATACTGTGACGTTCCCCCATCCCTCCCTTATCCCATACCTTCTCCTAGCCAGACTTCTGACGAGGTTTTCTCCGCTTCCCATACCTCGTGGTCTGAGTCATATTCGGGCTGCTCACTGCCGGTCCATACTCTTGAAGATCAGACTGCCCTTTCTTTCCCACCAAATCAGGCGGATTTGCAACTCCACACTGGGACCTTGAGCCCACATCCTACTCACTGGGGCTATTCCTTTTTGGATCCATCTATCCAAAGAGCCCCTCTTCTTGGCCAATTTGAGGGCCAATTTTTTCCTCCTAACTGGTGCTCCGATCCGCCTAGGACACTCTCGTCCCATGAAATGCCATACCTTTCACCATCCACCATCACTTTTCATGCCACTATCACAATCACTTCACTTTTCACTTCACCACCCACCATCCACCCACCCTACCACCTTGCTGTATACCCTGCGCCTTAGCTTTCGTTACCTGATCTTTTGACCTTTCTCTACCTTTCCCTGCATGCAAATGAGGACATAGCATTGTTTGGCATTGGGGGGTGGATAGGCATCCATAGGATCTGGGTATTTTATGGTATCATGCAGTTTCCACCTATTTATAAATATGCAAGAAAAAGAAAAAAAAAATATATATATAATATATAATAATAATAATAATAATAATAATAAATGGTGTTTAGTAATGATCTGAAAGCTGAAACAAAAATACAATAAGTGTTTATGGATATTCAACCTCTGTTTTGAAGACTTTTCAGGCCACAGAAGCATGATTCACTCAGGCTCGGCTTAATTAACTTGAGCATTGACAAGATAGATCGGAATCTCTCCTAACTAAGGACGTATTCTTGTACCTGAGGCACCAGTACAGGATTCGTTGGTTTGCTTCTACTTGAGAGCTTAAGTAAACTTGGTTCACACTACACATATCAAGAAAGACCAGGTGAACATAAGATCCAACCTTAGTGTTCATTAGGGAAGGTGGAGTCCTTACTCGTGCGTGCAGGTAGACTTTTTATCCCAGGCTTTAGTCTTGTGTTTAGGAGCGACTCTTTCCACCAAAAAGAAACTTCCCATCAAAAAGAAAAAAGTATGCTCCTTCAAAAATGTTGTAAGAGATATACTGACACGTGTTTCAAAAAAAAAAGTTGCAAATAAGTCAGTATATCTCACAAATGTCTGTAAAGTCTTCGCCCTACAAGAAGTTCTTTAGGGCAGGTTACAAATACCTTATTTTCCTGTGAGCCACAAATGTCAGAAAATGGGAGTTGAGTTTTTCGTCATCCTCTTAAGGGTCAATCCGAAGACATGAGTTGAAACTGGGACCAACCTGTACTTAAAAATTCGTAAAACCCTGGGCTTGAGTCTTAATGTTCATCTGGTCAGTCTTGATCCTTCACTATGCACAAGCCATAACCTCTTGAGCTCTCGAGTACGGCAAAAACCTCCAGGGTCCTGGAAATCGTATTTAAGGTTTAAATATCAAGAGTCCTGGTTAGTCGAGAGATGATCTATGTCATGTGAGACTTAAAGTACTGGTAGTCTTCTCTACAATTGGTTCTCACAATATCCAACAATAAACACACCTATGTCGCCTCAGAAGAAAATCTTCAGCTTAAAGATCATTTCTAAATACTACAAAAAATGTTTTGCTAGGGACTAGCAAAAGATAGGCATGGGGGTATGATTGCACCGCAAAAATACACCTGCAATAGTGCCTTCTTGTGCTATTTCCTAGCAACACCTATACATATTAGGGTTCCATAATCGCATTTGTAAAAATACATGCATGCATGCATTTAATTGAGAGGAGAGGAGAATAAATAAGTGGCCTTGCAATTAACATTTTTCCTCAAGTCCATCTCTGCTAATTCACCATCTTTTTATTTTTTATTTCACTTGATTTTTAATCTTCCCGCGGCTGCTTTGCATGGAGCAACTTCTCCTCGCGCCATTCCCTGCTCTCCATTCCTCTCCCTGCCAGCCATAGAAGACCTCTCCCTGCCATGAGCCATGCACAGCCAGGGCATGGCTGTGCATGGCTTTCTTCTTCCATAAAAGGACGGCGTCGGCTTCTTCTTCAAGGCAGCCTGGTCCCAGCCAAGAAAAAACCACTTGCAGCTTCTTCTCCAGGCCACCGTCCTCTCCCCCCTCTCCCTCCATACGCCGGCCCTCCTCGGAGACACCCGGCGGGCAGGAGCCCTCACTATGGTGCACACCACCACAGTGAGACCACCACCGCCCAGCTCTTCAAACAGCCGGTGAGCGTGGTGGCTCTTTTCTAGTTTTTCTTCCCATTCCAACATCTTCAGCCATTGCCACAAGCTTCAAGGTCTGAAGCTCGAAGCTCGGCGGCAACAGCAGCCCCAGCCCCTTCCGCGCGGGCCTGCAGGTGCCCTCGCACCCAGTGCGTGCCTGCATGCCTCTCTGCCTCCCACTTTCTCCGCCCTGTCGCGCTCTCTTCCGCCTGCAACCAGCCTCTGCATGCCTCTGCAGCGGCTGGCCAAGCACCCCAGCAGCACCCACAGACCTCCGCGCGCCCTGTCGTGCCCCTTCTCTTGCGACCCAACCCCTCTCCAAACACTTTCTCGCAACCTTCCGCCCACAAGCCACCAACCGAAGCCACTCCGCCGCGTGCACTGAGCCGGCCACACTCACAGCACCGCCCGCTGCCGGTTGCGCGGCTCGCCTGACCACTGTAGCCACTGTTCACGCGAGTCTACGCAACACTGTGGCTACAATGGGGTAACCGGTGAGCTTCTCACTTTACCGGTCACCCGGCGCGCCACAACCGGCCCTCGCCCGTGCACGCGCCCGCCCACGCGTCTACCAACCCTCTCCCAATGCCTGACTTCACCTGCTCTCTCTGCTCACCCGCGCTTGCGAGCGCCCGCTCCAACCTTCGCGCAGCACAGTGCGCTGCGTCTTCTCTCCGTGCCCTCGCCCTCCAGAGCGCACGTCCTCGTGCGCATACGTGCCTGTGCATGCGTGGAGACCTCCAGACGAACTCTAGCAGCGCGGCTGCCATCTCTCTTGCCCTCTCTCTCTCACTCTCTCTCACAACACTCTCTCACTCTCTTCACCGACGTTCACACACACCTACACTAACACTTCCAAACACCCACACACACCTCTACACTATTATATACATATATATATATATATATATATATATATATATATATATATATATATATATATATATATATATATATATATATATATATATATATATATATATATATATATATACGTATACATATATATATTGATATATATATACATATATTTATATACATATATATATATACTTATATTTATACATATAGTAGTACTTAGATACTTATGTATTAGTATACATACATACATATATATGTATATATATATATATATACTTATATATATACATATACATATACATATATATACATATATCTATATACTTATATATATATTTATACATATATCTATACATATATTAGTACTTATATAACTATGTATTAGTCTATATACATACATATACATATACATATATATATATATATATCTACTTATATATATTTACATCTATATAGTTATATACACATACTCATACCTATATCTATATATATATAGATCTATACATATATCTATCTATACATATACTTATATATACATTTACATGCCTATATATATATATATATACATATATACATATACATACATATCTAGCTACATATACCTATATATACATATATTATTATATATATATATATATACATATATATATAGACATCTATATAGTATTATATACATACATATATATATATATGCATCTATACATATAGCTACATATATACATATACTTATATATATACATATATACATGTAGATATATTTACATATATACATATATATATATATATTATTTTTTTTCACATTATTTATCATACGTGGTATCATGGGAATATATGCACTAGTTGCTGATATTCCCCGATACACGCGTACAAAAAGCGTGGTCACATACATCTTCCACCATCCATCCTACACTCCACGTGGCACCTCGTCCTGTCGGTTGCATCTTTCTAGACGACGACCGACTCGACACTGTGCTACACTCCATCGCTGCCACCACCCCCACCCCTTTATATACATAATATATACCTATATATATATTTACTTTATTTCTGTTTCGCTTTCCTGATAGTAAAATGACAAAAAAAATTATATAAAAGAGAAAAGATAATCCTTGACTTACAGGTACTCCGTCTTGCGAATAGCAAGATCCGTTTTGGAACCCTGTTTTGGCTCAAAGCCAAGAACCCAATTTTGAGGGTGTGCCTCAAGGACAAAGATTACCAAAAAAAAATCTAAATAGAAAAACACCAAAAACACAATAAACGAATGGAAGAGACTTGTTGTAAGAAAGGCGTAGAAACTCGACTTGTAACCCCACTTCCCTGAGTTCGACCCTGGGCCTAAAAGTGACAAGATAAAATCAAGTAGGCCTGGTTAAAAATTTTGTAAAGAGATGGTTAGGTCCGATTTAGGTTAACCACTATACACATTTCAACGATAAAATCATCATATTAACAACCTATTCGGGTCCGACACCAGTTGGCTTCAAAATGAGGTAGAAGTAAGTGGAGCTAAGTGGCATATTTGGTGGAGCTTAGGTAGTAGGGTAGTGAGTGGTTGGCCAGTAGAGGAGGTAGAGCTAAGATAAGCTAGCAAAGCTAGCTTAGCTAGTAGAGTAGTGGAGGATGAGCTAGGGTTTAGCTGAGAAGAAGGAGGTTTGAGCTGTTCTAAGTCTACTGGAGATGACTATTGCTGAAGAAGGTCTTATTAGGAGCTCAGCGACTTAGCTTAGCTAGCTATTTCTTTGCTAACTACTAAGTTGAGTAGGTTGAGTTAAGTTAAGCTAGACTCAACTATTATGGAGCTGAGGGGAGCTGGTTCTGATCTCCATAAAGACTCCCTAGCTAGCTAACTAGCTAGGGTTAGTTGACAAGTTCAACTAATTGAGCTAGGGTGAGTCTTCATGAGCTGGTGTTGAGCTACCCTAAGTTGGTTGTGGACTTCATCAACTGACCAGGCTTAGCTAGTTCATGGCAGTAGCCAAGCATGATCAAGTGGAGCTCCCATGGACTGAATAAAGCTGGGACGAGCTGAAAGGAGCTGGGTTCAGCTGAGTTGAGCTGGCTTGAGCTGCCATTCAACTGAGGTGAGCTGAATGGAGCTGAGATAAGCTGGAACTAGCTGGGTTGAGCTCAAATGGGCTAGAATTCAGCTGAGTTGAGCTAGATTCAGTTGAGATCTAGCTGAATTGAACTTCTCCTTCATCTTTTTCCTTTCTCAATGCCAGGGTTTCTAGGATATTCTAAATTTGTTCATCCCTGACATTGAAATAAAGATGTAAAAACACAAAAACAATGCAATGCATGCCTATCCTAGGAAATGACGAAATACAACCCAAAACCATAATGCAATGTGTAAAACCTAAGAGCTAGATGTGTTTTTAGGCACAATAGCAATGATAAATTAGCATTTATCATCTCCACGCGATCACAACCATGAAATCATTTATCAACGGTCATGACCGCGTGGGTGCCACACTTGCAAGACCACCATTTGGACATAAAGGTGCCCTTAGCATAGCGATGGGCAGTGGCACTCTTAAGCACACACCGCAGGATCGAATCCCCATGAGTGTTCCCTACTCCTCAGCGCAAGGGATGTGCTAATGTGAGCCACTCGATCAAGGATCAACGGCACTGAGGGTAGCCACGTGGCCACATAGATGACCAGAATTTGACACGCACGTGATAACACACTATTGAACCCACATAGCATGATTTGAGAGCACGATTGGCATGCGATATGGAGAGTCAGATGATGGACGGACGACTACGATGCACCTTCACATTGCCTTGCAAGCACCAACGCACAACATAGTTGTAAGCATGTGCACGGAAGCCTTGCATGCAAGCCTGTGGTTGATTGCGCAGCAATCATAGGATTTAAATGACTTGAATTGAGTTAGAAGTTAGCATAATCGTAGTATAATTCATGCATTAGTAGCATACAATGCATCTCTTCTGCTTTACTTACATATTCATGAAATAATGCTATAATATACTTATTAGTGTACTATCTAGATTGTAGGCAATAAGAAGCTCAGGAAATGGCTTGAAATTGGATCTAGAGCAGGGAAGAAGCTAGAGCTGCAGCAGAGCTAGAGCAGAAGCCCTAGGAATAAAGCTGCTCAAGATGAAGACATAATGTAGGGAAGAGGTATGCTACATTACTTGTAGGATTTTAGTGTTTGAATTAAATTATGAAGAACATAGGACCTATTCCTAGTCTCAAGACAATCCTAGATACCTTCCCAATCTTTAGCCACCCTTAGAATAGGTCACTGTAGCCTAGAACAACTCAAAACCCATCTTCCAACCCATCTTTGGACGTCCAGGTAGGTTATTGGACGTCCAGGCCCCTTAGATACTACCCGCGGAACCTAGAACCCAATCCGCTGGAATATTAGACGTCCAGGCAAGGTGTCAGACGTACAATTTCTGTAGAAATCCAAGATAGAATCTAAACTTCACCCTGATTCAACTTTGGACGTCCAAACCAGAGACTTAGACTTCATATTTTGAAGTATAAGTCGTCTGATTACTAAATCAGACGTCTGGGACCCCTCTCCAGTTGCTATTTTTGAAATCAAGCCTAGATCTTGATTTCCTAAGCCCCTAAACCCAATCCTACACCCTAGGGAACCTAAATTAAGGTCCCCTAAGCCTAGTACACTACCCTAAGACCTTCCTAGAAATCTAATTATGTTCTCATTAAACTTAATTGACTTGGATCTAAGTCAATTACACTTCACCTAGTCAATTGGACTCATAGAGTATAATTTAGCTCAAACTTCAACAAACACAAGTCTAATTGGACTTAGTGAGAGTCCAATTGACTCAAGCTTGACCTAATTGGGAACTCTCTCTCCCAATTACACACACATTGACCCAATTAAACTTGGTTAAGTTTAATTGGATCAATCACTTAGTAATAGGTTACACATACACCTATTTCTAGACATCCTAAACCAACCAATATAGAAGTGGACCTAGGTGGTCCACTTGACCACCTATTGATGCCTACACACACACACACCCACATGCACCCACCTAGCCACCAACTCTAGAGAAGAATCTAGAATGGCCATACATGGTCATTCTTAGATCGACAAAAAGTGGATCTAAGAAGACTAGATATAGCCTTCTTGGCCTACCACTCTAGAGAAGTCTAGAGACTTCCCTTGAGAGCACCTTGACCATCCAAGAGTCTATATAAGACTCCCCTTGGATGGCCAAGAGACCAACCTAGATCTTGGATGCCATCTCCATTTGAACACTCTCTCCACGAGCTCCACCATCATCTCCACTCCACCATTGAATGTCCAAGAGCTAGAGCACCTCCACCACCTTCTTAAGAAGCCAGCCTACACACCTTAGTCGTCCCTCTTTTCCCTCCCACCACCTCCAGCAAAACAGCCATTGGAGACCACCTCCAATGCCCTATTTTCTGTTAGCTAGTTTGATGTTCTTCATAGTTTTGATTCTTACATTAATATCTTGCTAGTAATAGTAGTAATCCTCTATCTCTAAGAATGCATGCATAATCGACCTTAGATCCATGCATGCATATCTACTCTGTTAGCTAGAATAGCATTTTTAGTTTCCTGTACAAGCATTCCTGTAAACTTGATTGTAATGACATTATTCTTGAGGAAATAAAATCACAAGTTGCCTGATATCTGCTTCATATATAAACAATAAAAATGTTGATTCTAGAGGATGTGAATGATTTAGTGATAGATTCATTTTATGCTAGTTGCCATCGTATAGTAGAGGTCGTGCGAACACAAACACACACGTTCACTTTTGTGATTTACCTGACTCACACACATGTTTTCTGCGTTAACAACACGACTGGCGCATCTTTTACTCGCACTATTGAAACTGGAATCCGATTCTAAGCAAGTAAAGAACTAAAAAAGAATCAAAACCAATTTCACTTTTATACACCTCCCTGAGACTAACCGGGACTCACTGTCTCGATAATTAATTTTTTGTTGGAATCGTGATTCGTGCTATACTACGATGTGTTTTTAATCAAATACGCGTTTTACAACTATCAAATAGTGGTGTGCGTGACATTGAAGACAGACGCATGGCCAAATGATTTGCCACTTGCCACCAAGCCCTATATATACCCCCATGACCCCCCTCCTTCCTCTCCACCCTTTCACCTCTCTCACCCTCTCCTAAGCTCTAAAATCACTCTTAAGCTAGTCCCAAGCTCAAGATGCTCCACTAGAGTGTCCGTGGAGCATCTCCATTTGTGGAGCATCCGTGGCTATCTTCTCACCCATTTTAAAAGTGGATCTCGCTACGACACTGTCTTGCCTCATCCTCGATTCTTCCAACTTTGTCCTCCCTCCTCTAGCTCCTCATCACCTTCTTCCGAGTGTCATGTCAATGAGACTCGTCCCCCAAGAAGCCGTCAAGGGGAATTCTCTCTCTTCTCCTTTCTACTGCTTTCTAGAGTAGATTTTAATTTCTGCACTATTTTTTGTAATAAACATTATTCTGCTTATAAAACATTTGTTCTATCTCTCCATCTTTCTCTCTTTTTCCCTCTCTCTTTCTAATTATTTTGCAAGTAGAATAGTTTAGTTTAGATAATTTTCACTTGCTACCCTACTTATATAAAATCACCAAAAAATTACAAAAAGGAAAAATACCAAAAAGAAATAAAAACCAAATGTGGATTTCCATAATCAAATGTTCGCCTCCCCGTGTTCGACCCAGGACTCATCGAGTTTCTATAAATTTATCTAATAGTCAGATTTTTGCGACTACGATGACGAATTTTCCAAACTCTAATTTTCTTTGCAAATTTTGGACACTTCAACTAAACTCTTTTGGCCCAATTAAATAACAAAACCAAATATTATTTAACTCTTTAAATAACATTTGATTTCTCTATAAGTTAACGCACACCAAAATCATTATTAGTTTCATCAAACCAATAATGAAGTATTTAGGATTCATGATTTATAGTACTATGCCTCCCTTAGGTAATCCAAATACCTATGAATCCTTCACACTAAAGGATAATATTAACTTGAGATCTAATCTCATTAAATAGTTGTCATTCCTCCATTGGTTATATTATTTCTAATATCTCTTTGTATCACAGGGATAAGAACGAAGACCAACTCCTTTTTTAAAGGACTATCCTCTTCTTTTTCATACTTGAGTATGATCAGGAATCTACAACTACATGTAGAATTAACCTTTCCCAATATACTCAGAGCAAGCTCTTTCCTCCAATCTGCTATATACACCTATGAAGTAAACTTGTGTGATCCTTTTGAGAGATCATGTGTCTCCTGTTTCCACCCACTCATACTAGCATTTTGATGTACAATTACCTTTCATTGTTAATTAGTTGTTAAGTTATAGTATAGTGAGCAAGGTAATAGAAAAATTTTATAAATTATACTGGTTAAGTCCAGGTCGTTTGCTGGGAGGCTAAATTAGCATAACATTCACCATTTATTCTTAATGTAATTCTCATTCTTAATTAATAATTATTATAATTAACTATCAATTATATACTAAACCTATATACATAATTACTATATAACTAATTTTCTAAAATTTACTTAATTAACTAAAGTACATAATTTAAGTATAAATAATAACTTATTTAATTACTAACTACATACATAATTAAGCTATAACTGTTTACTTAAGTTATAAATACTCATTTAACACTTACATACTTAATTATGGTATAAGTTAACCTAGTACTTAACTACATAATTGACTAACTATTTAATTAGCTAATTAATTACTACAATATGTTTACATTGTAATTGCATAAAAATGTTACTACATATGTTACTACACATGAATAATTACATAAAAATGAACAATAATAGCATGGCAATCATTCCATAATGAAAAGAAAAATATTTACATTGAATTGGTAAAAAGAAATGTACAAAAAATGTTATTTTATAACAACACATTTAATCTCATTATTTATTACAAACTAAGGCATATTCTCATTTAGAACTTAGGTCAAATGCCTCACCCACAGAGCTTTCAGAATTTACTAAGTGTTGAGAGAACACTTAGAATTTTTCACAACTCAAACTCCTCAAAACAAAAGGAGAGACAGTGCAGGTGACTTTCGTAGGATCAGTGGCTAGGATTGACCATATCGGTACCATTACTAGCCACGTGCCACCATCTCACCCTTCCACCTGATGACCGGAGGCCGCTCTCCCAGAGCACTGTTTGCTCGTTTTCATTAAGGTTTAAAATATGTGTTGTAATATAACGACCAGAGCGACAACATTCAAAATTTATAATCTCAAAATGTGAGTTCCAAGGTCATCTCAAGGAGCAAGAAATTGCACAAATACCACTAATCAATGCTATAGAATATAAAGCACAGGAGTTTGAAGCAAAAGAAATTCTATCAATGTCACAATCAAACTCAAAATAGATGAACAATAGCTAAGTGATGAGAACCTCATCATGAGCCATAACTAGCTCATTTTGACCCAATACAAAGGATAAAAGCTCCTACATAACTCAAGGAAAGGCTTAACTCAGAGAATTCTGAGTTTAAGGAGAAAACAAGTCATAAGGGGTAAAAATGCAATTTCACCAGTATAATCTGCATACAGGGTAATTCAGGGCCCAAACATAGGTCAAAGCAGCTTAATAAGAATAAAAGTGGGATGAAATGATCTAGCAAGGGCTACAGCAATTCCAAGAAACTAAATGATAAATCTGTAACCCTAAAACAACCCACTTCAATTCACAAGGTTCGAGGCAAAGTAAAAATAGAATAAACCCTCTAAAATTCATAGAAAAATAATCTCTAGGGTTTAGAACCTTCAATTTGGCCTTTAGAACCCATTTTGACCTACATTGAGAACCAAGCCCAATTAATAACTTAATTTGGGTTTTTGCGCAAATTGACCGATCAAACAAGGTTTAATATGAAAATGAAATTCACCATCAGATTCCTTGGGTCCTAATTAGTCATGTATAAAAACTTGAGCCTAAGAAGAAACCTCCTTGACCGACTTTACACTTTGGTCCTCATATATTTACTCTTTGGCCCTCAACTTTTGAACCCTCGCATTTTGGCCCCCAACTCTCCTTCGTTCTTTGCAATCAGGTCCCTCCTGCAAAACCTGCCAGCACCATGCTCCGGCGACCTTGCGCGGAGCATGGCGCCGCGCAGGGTGAGGTGGGGGACCTGGCAAGTAAACCGGGGGTGCCCTGCGTCGTCAGCCGTCGCAGGGACACCCCCCTGGTCGTTGTAGCCCACCATACCGGCCGTGCGAACGCACGGACGGTATGGGTTCTTGTTTCCGACCATCCTCCGGCGAGGGAGACACGTCGTCTCCCTCCGCCTTCCTCCCTGTTTGATCCCTATAAATACCCCCCGTTGCTCCACCGACCAGGGTAGCCTGGATCTGACGGAGAAAATCCCCAACTTTCTTCTCTTCTTCCTCCGGCAGACGCTCACCAGCTCCAGCGGTTTCCTCCCCCTCCACCTCTTCGCTCTGCCGCAATACCAGCAGCAGAGACTTCCTCCCCCGCTCTTCCCGCGCCACGCCGCACCCAGCTGGCGCCTCTCCGGCTCTCTGCTCGCCGCCGCCCCTTTCCCTGAGCATCGTCTTCTCCGGCGACAGTCGATACGACTGTCGCCCTGTTCCTCCCCTTTCGTCCCTGCAAGTAAGCTAGAGCTACTCCCCTTCTTCTCCTCTTTCTTTCCCCGCTTTCAATTTATTCACTTAAGCCCTCGACCAACCCTGACCACCTTCACCTCCTTCGTCTCCGACCACCCTCCGGTGAGCCGCTCCCATCACCTCAGCGACCCACACGGCTCGCCGACCACCGCAGGACCTCCGCCTCCTCACCCTGATCAACCTCCGCCCTGCCACTTCCCCCACATCACCCTCTGCAACTCCACCGAACAGACCCATCCTCCGACCCACAGTCCGACCTAGGGCAGCCCTCGCACGCCGCCCCGCGCCTCGCCACCACCCACACGAGCTTCGCCGCACCCTGGCGAAGCTCCTGGCACTCTCTGATTAGGCCGAGAGGCCATTTTCTTGTGGACAGGCCACCCGACCTCCGCCGCCATTGCCGTGCAGGAGGAACTGCTTCCGCCTGCAGCTACAGGCGCGCCACGCTCAGCGCCAAGCCCAGATTCACTCCCAGGCCTTGCGAGGAGTTTTGGCAAAACACCAGGTTCGCAGCTGAGGAAGAAAGCTCCGCGTGACGCCGCCATCTCCTGCTGAATTCCCCGCTGCGGGCGCGCAATTGAGGTGGGCCGTTTAGTCCCACCTCGGAAACGCCTGAAGAGCCGCAGCGACATAAGATGCAAAAGTGCTGAAGGCTTACTGCCTCAGCACACGGGGTGAGGTCCCCTTCACCCGCCCGGTTACCCGGTCTCGTCCGCGCTCACGCCCCGCGGACCTGACCCGACCCGACCCGACTCGACTGACCTGCACTCCTCGCCCACCACGCACGTCGGTGGGCCTGGACCCGGGCCTGATCCGAACCCGGTTACCCGGTAGCTCTGGGAGAGCTTTCCCAAGAGTGGTTTCAGAGAGAAAGAGAGACGCGGGGGGGGGTAGGGTAGAGTAGGTTTTGCCTCTGACGAAAAACTCTGAAGTGTGCAGGCACAGGCGAAGAAGAAGACCCGCGGAAGAAGAAGGAAGCTAACTGTAGCAACAGGTAGTTAAGTCGTCTGATTTGGAAATCAGACGACGGCCTGAAGCAGCTAAGGAAGAAAGCTTCGCGTGACATCCCTGGCTGAAAAAGAAAAGAAGAAGCTGACACTTAGCCGCAGGGAGGAAAAACAAGAAGAAACTCTGAAGAAGAGACTGAGCAAGGCAGAAGAAGAGGAAAGGCTGCAGAGAAGAAGTGAAGCAGAGCCAAGGAAGAAGAAACCTTCACAGAAGAGACTGCAGAAAAAGAAGAAGAGAGGCCAAGATAGAAACCAAGGAAGAAGAAGAAGGAGATCTGAAGAGGAGCATCACCCCTGCAGAACGAAGAAGAAGAAGAAGGAGCTCTGAAGAAAGAAAGAAAGAAGAACATCACGAGGAGAAAACGAAGAGAACAACAAATTCTTTCCCTCTCTCTTTCTTTATTTTGTAAAAGAAACATGTATATCTCTAGAATACAACTTGCTCCCTGAGTTCGACCTCGGGAACTCTTTTATTTTCCGAGTAAAAAATTTATATTTGAAATGTTGGTAATAACCGGCTTTACTACAACGTTATAACAAAACCAAAACCCGGTCATCAATTCGAACCGCCACCATTTTTGGCGCCGTTGCCGGGGAGCAACGGCTATTCTAGAGGTAAACATTCCTGTTTCTTTTAATTTCTGATAATCTCCTCTCTTTTGTGCAGCTACAGGAACTCGAGAAGACAAGCAACCACACGACAACCACTCCGAAGACAGGTAAATCTTTCCTCTCACTATTAACCCCTAAACTCTAAAGAGGAAGAAAAGAAAAGAACAAGCAATATAGGGCTAACCTGTCTTCCATACTTAGTAACCATAAAGAGTTGCATGTTTTCAACTCATCACTCCTGCACACTATTAAGGGTATTTAAGGGCTAACACATTCTTGCTTGAGCCCTAATTGCCCAACAAAGAGTTAAATGGACCAAGTAGAGCCAACATAAGGTCAAACATTAGGATTTCAGTAGAGACACACCCCTTAATCAAGAATTGAGGAAATCCAAAAGAGGTGTGCCCAAGCCATTGATTGAAAATAATTAACAAGAAAAATCCTAAACAATTGGCTCTCTCTTTAAACACTTGGACCCTAAAAGAAAGGACCCAAAAAGCTCTCAAAGAAAACAAGAGGTAAAGTTGACCCCTTTGGGTTAACCAACCTTAAATTAGGTCACTCTTTGCACTTAAAAAGACTAAAGTTCAAGTGAAACCTTAAGCACCCTGATCTTAAAATTGGTAGACTTAAGAGGTCAAGATCCCCATTCTGGTCTACCTGGAACCGCAGTGACAAGAGAGGTCGGGTGGGGGAAACCCTGTAACCCGTGGGGACGCTCTACCGTGTAGGGGTCTTCGCGGGACTCTCCCTCTCTGGCTGCCCAGGTAATTCTCAGGTGGGCGATCTTTCTGATCAAGGGGTCCATCTGCCCCGCACCTCTATAGTCACCCAACACATTTTTTGGGTGCCTTGATTGGGTCCAGCACCTTCTAACTTACCTCTCCCAACTGTGCATGTACGGAAGGAGGTCCCTAGGACCACCCTTAAGACCTCCATTAGAAATTCACTCTCGTCAAGGCCAAGCCTCGACGCCCGTGTTTGTGCAGCAACACCCTCACATTATTCTCTCTTCTGATTCAGAACCAAGTTCTTCTTCTTCCCCCATCATGGCTCAGCCAGTTGAGGAAGAAAATAATCTGGAACACCAGCTCCAGCGACTCAATGACCTCTTCCAAAACTTCGTGCACCCACCACAGCGTCCTATGATGCGGGACCACTACAATCCTGCTGCGGTGGCCATTGAGCCTCGAGTCAGAATCCCAACTGGAGGACCTGATTCCGAACTAAAGCCCAACATGATTCATGCTATACCTAAATTCCATGGGCTTAATTCTGAAGATCCCTTCCTGCACATCAAACAGCTAAAGCATCTGGCCCACACTTTTGGATCAGATGCGCAAAATCGGGATATTCTTCTCATGAAGATGTTCTCCTTTTCTCTTATGGACAAGGCCGCCCATTGGTATCAAACTCAGACCCGGCCGATCAACACTTGGGAAGAACTTCAATCCGAATTTTTGAAAAAGTTTTTTCCCGTTTGATGAGAACCTCATCATGAGCCATAACTAGCTCATTTTGACCTAATATAAAGGATAAAAGCTCCTACATATCTCAAGGAAAGGCTTAACTCAGAGAATTCTGAGTTTGAGAAGAAAACAAGTCATAAGGGGTAAAAGTGCAATTTTACCAGTATAATCTGCATACAGGGTAATTCAGGGCCCAAACATAGGTCAAAGCAGCTTAATAAGAATAAAAGTGGGATGAAATGATCTAGCAAGGGCTACAGCACTTCCAAGAAACCAAATGATAATCTGTAACCCTAAAACAACCCACTTCAATTCACAAGGTTCGAGGCAAAGTAAAAATAGAATAAACCCTCTAAAATTCATAGAAAAATAATCTCTAGGGTTTAGAACCTTCAATTTGGCCTTTAGAACCCATTTTGACCTACATTGAGAACCATGCCCAATTAATAACTTAATTTGGGTTTTTGCGCAAATTGACCGGTCAAACAAGGTTTAATATGGAAATGAAATTCACCATCAGATTCCTTAGGTCCTAATTAGTCATGTATAAAAACTTGAGCCTAAGAAGAAACCTCCTTGACCGACTTTACACTTTGGTCCTCATATATTTACTCTTTGGCCCTCAACTTTTGAACCCTCTCATTTTGGCCCCTAACTCTCCTTCGTTCTTTGCAACCAGGTCCCTCCTGCAAAACCTGCCAGCACCATGCTCCGGCGACCTTGCGCGGAGCATGGCGCCGCGCAGGGTGAGGTGGGGGACCTGGCAAGTAAACCGGGGGTGCCCTGCGTCGTCAGCCGTCGCAGGGACACCCCCCTGGTGGTTGTAGCCCACCATACCGGCCGTGCGAACGCACGGACGGTATGGGTTCTTGTTTCCGACCATCCTCCGGCAAGGGAGACACGTCGTCTCCCTCCGCCTTCCTCCCTGTTTGCTCCCTATAAATACCCCCCGCTGCTCCACCGACCAGGGCAGCCTGGATCTGACGGAGAAAATCCCCAACTTTCTTCCCTTCTTCCTCCGGCAGACGCTCACCAGCTCCGGCGGTTCCCTCCCCCTCCACCTCTTCGCTCTGCCGCAATACCAGCAGCAGAGACTTCCTCCCCTGCTCTTCCCGCGCCACGCCGCACCCAGCTGGCGCCTCTCCGGCTCTCTGCTCGCCGCCGCCCCTTTCCCTGAGCATCGTCTTCTCCGGCGACAGTCGATACGACTGTCGCCCTGTTCCTCCCCCTTCGTCCCTGCAAGTAAGCTAGAGTTACTCCCCTTCTCCTCCTCTTTCTTTCCCCGCTTTCAATTTATTCAATTAAGCCCTCTACCGACCCTGACCACCTTCACCCCCTTCGCCTCCGACCACCCTCCGGCGAGCCGCTCCCATCACCTCAGCAACCCACACGGCTCGCCGACCCTCACCGAACCTCCGCCTCATCACACTGAGCACCCCCCACCCCTCCACTGCCACTCCACACCTCCGTAACACTCCCCCGAACAAACCCATTCCTCCGGTTGCAGTCCGACCCAGGGCTGCCGCTAGACACCTCCTTGCGGCCTGCCGCGCAGCTCCTCACCTTCGCCGTGCCACGGCGAAGGTTCCCCAGTGGTTTGATCAGGCCGCAAGGCCATATTCGTGTCCGACAGGTTTTGAGGTTCGACCGCCATTGACGCACATTGAAGCAGCTTCTCCCGCGCTCCAGGCTTGAGGACTCCAGGTCTCCAGCTGCTGCGGAGTACAGGGAGTCTTGCGAAGGCAGCCAGCCAGCAACTTATGCAAATAGAAGCCGCAGCTGCAGAAGCCAGGCCGCGGTCTCCCAGCAGGCGCACGCGAGGAACGGTCTGCGTTTAGTCCCACATCGGTAAGCCTCACACCCGTTCCACTGTTTAAATTGATTTCGTGCACCCGCCCTATTACCTCAGTACACGGGGTGAGGTCCCCTTACACCCGCCCGGTTACCCGGTCTCGTCCGCGCTCACGCCTCGCGGACCTGACCCGACCCGACTTAGACTGACCTGCACTCCTCGCCCACCACGCACGCCGGTGGGCCTGGACCCGGGTGTGACCCGAACCCGATTACCCGATAGCTCTGGGAGAGCTTTCCCAAGAGTGGTTTCAGAGAGAAAGAGAGACGCGGGGGGGGGAAGGGTAGAGTAGGTTTTGCCTCTTGACGAAAAACCCTGAAGTGTGCAGGCACAGGCGAAGAAGAAGACCCGCGGAAGAAGAAGGAGCTGCACTGTAGCAAATGCATAGTTAAGTCGTCTAAGCACCGGGTCAGATGACGGAAGGTCAGCAGCCAGAGCAGGAAAGAAGGCAGGCTGAAGAAGAAGAGCAACGGCCAAAGCAGAAGAAGAAGAAAGGAAGACTTAGTAGCTGAAGGCAGAAGCTCCGCAGCCATAAACAAGAAGAAGAGAGGTCAAGGCAGAAACCAAGGAAGAAGAACAAGGAGCTCTGAAGAAAGAAGAACATCACCAAAGCAGGAACAGCAGGAAGAAAAAGAAGAGCATCACCATTGCAGAAGAAGAATATCACCTCTGCAGAACAGAGAGAGAAGGAGATCTAAAGAAAGAGAGAAAGAAGAGCATCCCCCCTGCAGAACAAAGAGAAAACAACAAATTCTTTCCCTCTCTCTTTTTGTAAAAGAAACATGTATATCTCTAGAATACAACTTGCTCCCTGAGTTCGACCTCGGGAACTCTTTTATTTTCCGAGTAAAAAAATTTTATATTTGAAGTGTTGGTAATAACCGGCTTTACTACAACGTTATAACTAAAACCCGGTTGAAACGAACCGACGATTTCACCGTTGGTCGGACCAATGCCTTGCGCCATCAGATTACACACTTCACTCAACAATCAGGAGAACCTCTCCATGAGGCATGGGATCGTTTTCAGGATCTCATGAGAAAGTGCCCCCATCACGGAGTTCCTAAATGGGAACAAGTCCAATCTTTTTACCAGGGACTCCGTGAGGACATCCGCCTTTTCGTCAATGCAACTTGCGGAGGAAACATCATGGGTCAACATGAAGACACCGTATGGGAGATTCTCGAAAATATGTGCGAGAACTCCATCAACAATGACTCCATGGGATTATTCGACAGGACGAATACCCGCGCAGCGACGAATCTTAAGGGAGCACATGAGACGCAGGGCCTGTCCGCATCAGTCGACCTGGAATTAATGGCCAGTCGATTGGACAAGGTCTCAATCATTGAAAAGAAGGTGGATGAGCTGACTCAGCACTTGCAGCGAGCCACCTCTGCGCGTAACTCCTTTGCACAACCTCCTTCCACACAGGAGACTGTGCAAAACATCCTCCACCGATCCTCCCCTGGGATGGATCCATATCCATCCCCATCTGATTCTTGGACTGGAAGATCATCCGATCCTTTCTACACCAGCCGGGGGAACTCCATTCCTCCTTTCCCTGACTCTCAGGAGGTTCCTCAGATCTGCGAGGACCTCAACGCCATCCAGAACGACCCATTCTCCAACACTTACAACCCTGGATGGCGAAACCATCCAAATTTTCAGTGGGCGGGAAATTCCCAAACCCAAAGACCACCTTTTCAGTCCCGCCCACAGCCCTCTCGTCACTACCAGCCGCCTCAGCCTCGGCCCAACCCTACTTATCCATCAGGGCCAAATCAAGATCAAATGTCCTTAATCCTTCAGACTCTGGCTGACATTCAAAAAACGAATGCGGCTATTCAAAAACAGCACAAGGACGAGCTTACAGAAGTTAAAACTCAACTGGCCCAGTTGGCAAATTCTCGCCAACCAGGCACACTCCCTTCCCAACCTCTTCCTAACCCAAATAACGTGCCAACCCAGAAGCGCGTTATGAATCCAAATTTAGGCCACGCCCAATGGATTTATCAGGCTCCTACTGCTCCATCTCCAGACGAGATGGAAGCCTCAACTTCTTATGCAGGATTTCAGCAGCAGCCACCCCTCCTACCAAACCCAAACCAAAATCAGGCCGGATTAAATTCTGTAACAACACGTAGTGGTAAGACAACTCAAGACCCGCATTATCCAAACCACTCCCAGCATGATAACCATGACCCTAGGATAGTTATCCAAGGTACCGCTGTTCCAGATCCACAACCTGAACCTATCCTAGAAGAACCAACCAAGATCCCGTTTCCCGAGGCCCTGACCAAGGGAAAGAAGACCACCAAACCCGTGGCCCCTGAGGAGGACCTGGTCAAGCTCTTTGAGCAGGTCCACATAAACATCCCCTTGATGGATGCAATCCGCCACGTACCAGCTTACGCACGATTTCTAAAGAATTTATGTACACCCCAGCGTAAGCCGCGAACCAAGGGAGGGAGCCCAATTGTTCTGTCAGAGCAAGCCAGCTCTGTAATCCTTAGTAGACTCCCACCCAAGGCAAAAGATCCTGGAACTCCCCTGATTTCCTGTAAGATAGGTGGTACCCAATTTGATAGAGCATTGTTAGACTTGGGCGCATCCATAACCCTGATACCCACTTCCTTACTTGACCATCTAGAGGAATCTGAGCTGAAACCAACCGAGGTGACATTACAATTAGCAGATCGATCTATAAAGTCACCAAAAGGGATTCTCGAGGATGTTATCGTGAGAGTGCGGGATTTCTATTTTCCAGTGGACTTCATAGTCTTAGATATGGATGCACCTGAGAACCCTAGGGATACACCAATCATTCTAGGGAGACCTTTCTTGGCTACTGCTAGAGCCAACATCAGCTGTGAGAAGGGCCAAATAGAGCTTAAGTTTGGAGATCAAACACTGAAAATTGATATATTTAAGGCCCAACAAGGAATTAATTGCGGCGTCATCGAGCAAATTTGTGACATCAAGACTTTGGTTGATGAATCACACCTCCAGAATGACTCGATTGTGCCTCATCAACCACAGAAGGATCTTGACCCGCAAACAGAGGAGTTGAATCCAGATATGAACAACCCAGTAGCTCCCACCCTTGAACCTCACATCTATACTGAACCACCCGCTGCTGCTGAAAACCCCATCCTCGAACTGAAACCCCTTCCTGCTCACTTAAAATACATCTTTTTGGGTTCTAATCAGACCCTTCCTGTGATCATCAATTCCAACCTCAGTCCTGAACAGGAAGCCCGTCTGATTGTTGTCCTCCAGCAACATCGCAGAGCCATCGGATGGACTCTCGATGATTTGACTGGAATAAGTCCCTCTTATTGTACTCATCATATCTATTCAGAAGAGGGCACACGACCTTCTCGTGAAATGCAGAGACGCTTAAACCCCAATCTGCAGGAGGTCGTGAAAAAGGAGATCATCAAGTGGTTAGATGCCGGAATCATCTACCCGATCTCCGATAGTCGTTGGGTGAGCCCAATTCAGGTCGTGCCTAAGAAGGCAGGACTCACCACTATAACGACTGAGACCGGAGAAATCATTCCCACCCGATTAGCCAACTCGTGGAGAGTCTGTATAGATTACCGTCGACTCAATTCCTCCACGAAGAAGGATCATTTCCCACTACCCTTCATTGATCAAATTCTCGAAAAACTAGCGGGAAATAGGTTCTTCTGCTTTCTTGATGGGTACTCCGGTTATAACCAGGTGGCAATCCATCCTGAGGACCAAGAAAAGACCACGTTCACCTGCCCCTTCGGAACATACGCTTTCCGAAGGATGCCTTTCGGTCTTTGCAATGCACCCGCTACTTTTCAGCGATGCATGCTTGCCATATTCTCAGATATGGTAGGTGATTATCTGGAAGTCTTCATGGATGACTTTTCAGTTTTCGGAGCATCATTCGACGATTG
The DNA here is from genome assembly GCA_037157565.1 of Thalassia testudinum. Lineage (NCBI taxonomy): Eukaryota > Viridiplantae > Streptophyta > Magnoliopsida > Alismatales > Hydrocharitaceae > Thalassia > Thalassia testudinum. The sequence goes on from JAZHRO010000073.1 coordinate 49,510,740, forward strand.
CCTCCAACACTTGGTCCAGATACTCAGGCGGTGCATCGATGTGAATTTGGTTCTTTCCTGGGAAAAGAGCCATTTCATGGTGCCTGAGGGAATTGTCCTGGGACACTCAATTTCGGAAAAAGGTATCCAAGTGGATCGAGCTAAGGTTAATCTGATTTCTCACCTTCCTATGCCTAGCTCGATCAGGGACATCCGATCCTTTTTAGGGCATGTCGGTTTTTATCGACAATTTATCCCTGATTTTTCAAAAATCGCACGCCCCCTGACCACTCTTCTCTCAAAGGATGTTCCCTTCGAAATCTCCAAGGAATGCACTCAAGCATTTGAAATCCTGCGTGACCGAGTCACCCAAGCCCCGATCCTACAGTCCCCTGATTGGTCTCAACCCTTTGAGATCATGTGTGATGCATCCGACTTCGCTGTAGGAGCGGTTTTGGGGCAGAAAAATGACAAGAAACCTGTGGTCATTTACTACGCCAGCAAAACACTCGATGAGGCTCAGCGTAACTATACAGTTACTGAGAAAGAGCTGCTAGCTGTAGTATTTGCCCTAGAGAAGTTCAGATCGTACCTTCTGGGTTCCCATGTCATCATATACTCGGATCACACAGCTGTGAGGCATCTCCTTGCGAAGAAGGACGCGAAACCTCGATTAATCCGATGGATCTTGCTGTTGCAAGAATTTGACCTTGAGATTCGCGACAAAGCGGGAAAACAAAACGTGGTAGCTGATCACTTGTCCCGTCTTCCTTCTGAAATAATTGACCCCTCCGGACCCATCACGGAGCATTTTCCCGATGAGCACCTGCTAACTATTGGTACTAGCCTTCCATGGTTCGCTAATATTGTAAATTACTTGGCATCTCATCAGACCCCGTCCGATTGGCCGAAGGCCAAGAAAGACAAATTACGCTCCGATGCCAAGTATTACATTTGGGAAGACCCGTACCTCTTCCGCATAGGTGCCGATCAGATCATCCGGAGATGTGTCCCGGAAGGGGAAGTCAACAATATCCTCTCTTTCTGCCATGACCAGGCATGCGGTGGCCATTTTCCCGGGCATAAAACCGCATCAAAAGTCCTCCAGTGCGGCTTTTACTGGCCCACACTGTTCAAAGATGCATACAGTCATTGCAAGGCATGCAGTCGTTGCCAGACTTTGGGCAACATGAGCCGTCGCGACATGATGCCTATGCAACCGATTCTAGTATGCGAAATCTTTGATGTTTGGGGGATTGATTTTATGGGCCCCTTTCCTGTTTCGGATGGTTTCGAATACATTCTGTTGGCTGTGGACTACGTGTCCAAATGGATCGAAGCCATACCGACCCGAACCTGTGATCACAAAATCGTTCTCAAATTCATTCATCAACACATTTTCTCAAGGTTCAGGATTCCTCGTGCAATAATCTCTGATGGGGGGACCCATTTCACAAATGCTCAGTTTAGGTCACTGATGACCAAATACGGGGTGTCTCACCGAATCTCTACTCCTTACCACCCCCAAACTAATGGTCTAGCTGAGCTGTCTAATCGGGAGATCAAGAAAATCCTGCAAGTCACTGTTCGACCTGACAGGAAGGACTGGTCGTCCCGACTTCCGGAAGCATTGTGGGCCTATAGGACCGCCCACAAGACCCAATTGGGCATGTCTCCCTTTAGATTGGTGTACGGAAAGGCATGCCACCTTCCCGTCGAACTGGAGCATAAAGCCTATTGGGCGGTACGGAACTGTAATCTGGATCTTTCTAAGGCTGGGACCCACAGAAAACTCCAAATCAGCGAGATCGATGAATTACGCATAGACGCGTACGAGAACTCGCAAATCTACAAGGAGCGGGTTAAAGCCTTCCACGACAAACACATCTCGAGAAAGATCTTTCATCCTGGTCAAAAGGTCCTACTCTTTGATGCCCGACTCAAACTCTTCCCAGGAAAACTGAGATCTAAGTGGGTCGGACCATATTTGGTCCGACAGGTTTTTGGAAATGGAGCAATCGAAATCAGTCCACTCAGCCACGATTCTGAACCTTTCATCGTGAACGGTCAGAGACTCAAGCCGTTCATTGATGTAACTTCTACTAATTTGGCTGAGGCATCTTATACCCTCCTTTCCCCTTGAGCTTATTGCGCCCAGCCGATGGCGTAAAACTCAGCGCTTAACGGGAGGCAGCCCGTCATTCTCTTTGTAAACCTGAAACTTGTTCTGACACCTTTCAGCACTCGAAGTTCACCCTTGTAGACAGCCGACCCCAACTCAGATATTTGCATCTGGGATTTGAAATCGTCCGCAAAAATTCAACCCGACCCATCCACTCACCCAAATTTCTGTCTTAAGGAATAAACTAAGACCCCCTAGGTTACAATGAGGACATTGCAAATCTTAGGCATGGGGGGGTATGAAAGTACAAAAACTTGTAAGAAAAGGTTTCAAACAAAAAAATTCACATATGCCAAAAACACCATAAAAATTAAAAAAATTTTCGAAAAAGAATAAGAGGAAAAGAGGAGAAGAAAATTTTGTGAAGGAGAAAAGAAACAAAATGAAAAAGGAGCACAAAATTATGAGAAAAAGTGATAGTCATTAGTAAGGAACTAAGGAATTAACCTAAGTTCTAGACCTCATTCAAGAAAAGTGCACAATAAGATTAGTAAAGAATGCAAACCTTAGGCATTCTTGAATAGACTCTTAGTACCCATTAAGATCTGGACACTCCTCAAGAGGTTGAGGAAAATGAAAAGCTGAAGTATTAGGTCTAAGGCTTAGGGAGTATTCGGCCTCGTTAACTAATTTTTGGTTTACGGGACTCAGTAACCTAAGCACCCTAATCTCACACACAGCCTGGTTCAGTAAGCGTAAAAATCAGAAACACGCAGAAGCGTCGCAAAAAATCTGAAAAGAACACCTAGAATAGGAGCGGCCGATCAACACAAGTTGATTTGGACCAGTTCCCAGCGCAGAGAGGCGGGAAATCCCCTCGAAGATGCGTAACAAAATATCATCTCCTCGGTGCTTGTCTCTTAGGATATTTACATATCCTACTGGGGGCATGTAAGCACTCTGCTGGTTCAGATTCCATGGATGGCATTATCTCGAAATGTCAATTGCCAGGGTCTGGATTCGGCCACGGAATACCATGGATGGGATTATCTCGAAATCTCAATAGCCAGGGTTCCGGGGGTTGCCATGGGCGGTGCTATCTCGAAGCATCGATCGCCAAGAACCCTTGAGGATTGATGATGGGAGCAAGGAATCTGATACAGACCGTGTTGAAAAGCCAATCCTAGGCTAGAACTAAAAAGAAAAAGAGAGAGAAAACTCTCCAAACAGAAAAACTTTCTATCTCTCTCTTACAAAACGCACTGCGAACTGAGCCAGGGCTAAAATCATTTCAAGCACGGGTGCTTTAACCACGAAGTCCAATAAACCTTAGGTTAGTTCTTGTGGGCCTTAAAAACCTTTGCTAAAAGACTGAGGCTAAGGCTAGACAGATTTGGATCTTGATTGGTACTAGAGTACCTTTTAGGCCTATGGTCAGCATTCTAACCTAATCTATGCTCAAATAAAAAAGGCACTTATCTAAAACTATTAAAAACTTCATGGTCTAGAACAAGGGTTGAAACCTTAAGTTTTTGCTAAGGGACTAGCAAAAGCTAGGCATGGGGGTATGATGAGAACCTCATCATGAGCCATAACTAGCTCATTTTGACCCAATACAAAGGATAAAAGCTCCTACATAACTCAAGGAAAGGCTTAACTCAGAGAATTCTGAGTTTAAGGAGAAAATAAGTCATAAGGGGTAAAAATGCAATTTCACCAGTATAATCTGCATACAGGGTAATTCAGGGCCCAAACATAGGTCAAAGCAGCTTAATAGGAATAAAAGTGGGATGAAATGATCTAGCAAGGGCTACAGCAATTCCAAGAAACTAAATGATAAATCTGTAACCCTAAAACAACCCACTTCAATTCACAAGGTTCGAGGCAAAGTAAAAATAGAATAAACCCTCTAAAATTCATAGAAAAATAATCTCTAGGGTTTAGAACCTTCAATTTGGCCTTTAGAACCCATTTTGACCTACATTGAGAACCATGCCCAATTAATAACTTAATTTGGGTTTTTGCGCAAATTGACCGGTCAAACAAGGTTTAATATGAAAATGAAATTCACCATCAGATTCCTTGGGTCCTAATTAGTCATGTATAAAAACTTGAGCCTAAGAAGAAACCTCCTTGACCGACTTTACACTTTGGTCCTCATATATTTACTCTTTGGCCCTCAACTTTTGAACCCTCGCATTTTGGCCCCCAACTCTCCTTCGTTCTTTGCAATCAGGTCCCTCCTGCAAAACCTGCCAGCACCATGCTCCGGCGACCTTGCGCGGAGCATGGCGCCGCGCAGGGTGAGGTGGGGGACCTGGCAAGTAAACCGGGGGTGCCCTGCGTCGTCAGCCGTCGCAGGGACACCCCCCTGGTCGTTGTAGCCCACCATACCGGCCGTGCGAACGCACGGACGATATGGGTTCTTATTTCCGACCATCCTCCGGAGAGGGAGACACGTCGTCTCCCTCCGCCTTCCTCCCTGTTTGATCCCTATAAATACCCCCCGTTGCTCCACCGACCAGGGTAGCCTGGATCTGACGGAGAAAATCCCCAACTTTCTTCTCTTCTTCCTCCGACAGACGCTCACCAGCTCCGGCGGTTTCCTCCCCCTCCACCTCTTCGCTCTGCCGCAATACCAGCAGCAGAGACTTCCTCCCCCGCTCTTCCCGCGCCACGCCGCACCCAGCTGGCGCCTCTCCGGCTCTCTGCTCGCCGCCGCCCCTTTCCCTGAGCATCGTCTTCTCCGGCGACAGTCGATACGACTGTCGCCCTGTTCCTCCCCTTTCGTCCCTGCAAGTAAGCTAGAGCTACTCCCCTTCTTCTCCTCTTTCTTTCCCCGCTTTCAATTTATTCACTTAAGCCCTCGACCGACCCTGACCACCTTCACCTCCTTCGTCTCCGACCACCCTCCGGTGAGCCGCTCCCATCACCTCAGCGACCCACACGGCTCGCCGACCACCGCAGGACCTCCGCCTCCTCACCCTGATCAACCTCTGCCCTGCCACTTCCCCCACATCACCCTTTGCAACTCCACCGAACAGATCCATCCTCCGACCCACAGTCCGACCTAGGGCAGCCCTCGCACGCCGCCCCGCGCCTCGCCACCACCCACACGAGCTTCGCCGCACCCTGGCGAAGCTCCTGGCACTCTCTGATTAGGCCGAGAGGCCGTTTTCTTGTGGACAGGCCACCCGACCTCCGCCGCCATTTCCGTGCAGGAGGAACTGCTTCCGCCGCAGCTACAGGCGCGCCACACTCAGCGCCAAGCCCAGATTCACTCCCAGGCCTTGCGAGGAGTTTTGGCAAAACACCAGGTTCGCAGCTGAGGAAGAAAGCTCCGCGTGACGCCGCCATCTCCTGCTGAATTCCCCGCTGCGGGCGCGCAATTGAGGTGGGCCGTTTAGTCCCACCTCGGAAACGCCTGAAGAGCCGCAGCGACATAAGATGCAAAAGTGCTGAAGGCTTACTGCCTCAGCACACGGGGTGAGGTCCCCTTCACCCGCCCGGTTACCCGGTCTCGTCCGCGCTCACGCCCCGCGGACCTGACCCGACCCGACCCGACTCGACTGACCTGCACTCCTCGCCCACCACGCACGCCGGTGGGCCTGGACCCGGGCCTGATCCGAACCCGGTTACCCGGTAGCTCTGGGAGAGCTTTCCCAAGAGTGGTTTCAGAGAGAAAGAGAGACGCGGGGGGGGGGGGGAGGGTAGAGTAGGTTTTGCCTCTGACGAAAAACTCTGAAGTGTGCAGGCACAGGCGAAGAAGAAGACCCGCGGAAGAAGAAGGAAGCTAACTGTAGCAACAGGTAGTTAAGTCGTCTGATTTGGAAATCAGACGACGGCCTGAAGCAGCTAAGGAAGAAAGCTTCGCGTGACATCCCTGGCTGAAAAGGAAAAGAAGAAGCTGACACTTAGCCGCAGGGAGGAAAAACAAGAAGAAACTCTGAAGAAGAGACTGAGCAAGGCAGAAGAAGAGGAAAGGCTGCAGAGAAGAAGTGCAGCAGAGCCAAGGAAGAAGAAACCTTCACAGAAGAGACTGCAGAAAAAGAAGAGAGGCCAAGACAGAAACCAAGGAAGAAGAAGAAGGAGATCTGAAGAGGAGCATCACCCCTGCAGAACGAAGAAGAAGAAGAAGGAGCTCTGAAGAAAGAAAGAAAGAAGAACATCACGAGGAGAAAATGAAGAGAACAACAAATTCTTTCCCTCTTTCTTTCTTTATTTTGTAAAAGAAACATGTATATCTCTAGAATACAACTTGCTCCCTGAGTTCGACCTCGGGAACTCTTTTATTTTCCGAGTAAAAAATTTATATTTGAAATGTTGGTAATAACCGACTTTACTACAACGTTATAACAAAACCAAAACCCGGTCATCAATTCGAACCGACACCACTAAGGAAAAAATGTGTTTTGAATCAACTAAGCCTTAGCACGAATCCCAGCAAAAGGTCTACTTTGCTTGGGCCAAACCTCAACCCAAGTCCCTCTCTTTTGGATCCAAAATATGGTCAGCCCATTCGCATGTGCGTGGAAGGGCGTTGGGGTTCTAACCCTCTGAATTCGAGCAAGTGGTATAGTCGACGTTCCCTTTTGTGGTGAATTGAGGAAGTGCCAATACATGAGGTGGGACTAAAAGTCATACCCACCTTCATTTCCTTCACTGAGAGCTGCTAGAGGTGTTGGCAATGAATTGGCTATTGGATCTCCAAATCCACGACTCAAATGGATAGTTTCTACGATCCCGTAGCAGCTGGAGATGAAGATCATCCTCTTCACATCGCTGGATGCTACATCTATCATCGAAGAAGGAAGCAAATCTGGCGAGACCTACATTCTGGAATACTGACCTCTCGACCCTAATTAAAAGCATCAAAAGCTTCGATGAAGTACACTGGAGTGAAGCCCTAAATTTATAGGCGTGGGAGTGGCTAGTGGGTGCTGGCTATGAAGCTCAAAGGAGCTTCGATGGTGGCAATGGTGATTGGTGATGGAGGTGATGGTCAAGCTAATTAACTTGGGAAAAAGCTTGGCAAGGATGTGGCGAAGCTTTTGCCCAAGTCAATTGGTCAAGGGGAAGACGAAAGTGAGGTGGAGGTGGTCGTCAAAGGTGGAGTTTGGAGGAGGTGCTAGAGGCTATGAACGGAGCTCTAAAGCTTCAAATTCCTAATTAGCGAGTTAAGAAGAAGAAGCCCTAACCTAATTTAATGAAAGGAGGAGGGGAGTTACCTATCGGTGGTACGTCGGTGAGGAGGAAGAAGATGATGGCATTGAAGCAAAGGAGAAGGAATTGGGTCACGAAGCTCCGCGTGAAGCTTCGTGGGATGAAGGAGAGAGGAAACCCTCTACTTATTGTAAATGGTAAAGGGTGACGAGGCATGGTGGAGCTACTTCGAGGTGTGTCAATGGTGTGTCAATGGCATCGGCAAAGTGAAGAAGAAAAGGAATTCTAGTCAAATTGAGCACACCTTGTGCTTGGGAAAATCCAAGCCTTTAAATAGATGAGAACCCCACATAAATCAAACCCAAATTCGCGAGATTTGATTACGAATTTGGTTGTTTTTGGTCTCACAATTCTCAGCCAAAATGAAGATGATTCATGCCAAATTAGACCTAGTGATCTAGCTTATTGGATTGGTCGTGATTCGTCGATCAATCCCACCATATTTGGTGGGATTTGATCAAGATTTTGTCAATCTAGAGCTACTGTGAAACTCGCACAGGATGGGTAGTTCTGCTACTTGAATTGGAATCATAGATTACAATTTTGATTTGAAACATCGTAGTATAGGGCAAAATCTGCTTCAACAAAACATTTTTATAGAGAGATGTGTGTATTCTGGTCGATCTCAGGGAGGTGAAATGTGGCGACTTTGATTTTGATTTTTTTCTTCTTTTCGTTCTCTACTCTCTCAAAATCGGACTCCAGTTTCAATAGTGAGAATGTAAGATTTTCCTGTCGCGTTGTTCACTCACAAAACGTGTGCGTGAGTCAAATAAATAATAAACGTGAATGTATGAGTACTCATTCATACAATTTTTACTTCGCGATGGCGATTAATAGAAAATGCATCTATCGCTAGTTCATTCATTTCTTCAGGAACCAACATGATTATTGCAACAAATAGAGAGAGATGAAACAGGCAATTTTATTCCATTCAACAATTAAGTCATTAAAACTAGATCTAGAGGAAAGCTTTACAAGGGAATTAAAATAACTAAATTTATGCTAATAGAAAAGAGATGCATTCATGGATCTTGAGGAGAATATGCCTATAGTCTAGGAAATGGATGGTACTATGCTACTAGCAAGAAATCAATATGCAAATTAAACAACGAAGAACATTAAATCTACGAGAAAAACAGGCACTAGAGGTGGACTTTGGTGGCCGTGTGGCTTGAGGTGGTAGGAGGGAGAGCGGGACAGCCAAGGTGGTGTGGTTGGCCTCTGGATGAAGGTGGTGGAGGAGGGCCCTTGCCATTGGATGTGAAGAGTGAAGGTGGTGAAGGTGCTCGTGAATGGAGGTCCAAGAACAAGGTGATGGATCATGTGGGCGACCACCTATGGGATCATTTTATAGACTTTGGGTGGCTCATCTAGAGAAGTATGGAATTCTCTAGAAGAGATCCCAAAGTTGGCATCAAAGGTCATGGGGAGTGGTCTTCTTAGCTCCACAATTTGTGGATCTAAGAATGGACTAAGTGGGTTTTCTATTTTTGGCATTCAAAGGTAGCGCCAAGTGTGTATGTGTGTGTGTGTGTGCATGAATGTGTGGGTGTGTGTAGCCGTGGATGGGTGGTCAAGTGGATTACTTAGTCCATGTCTAAGTAAGTCCTAAGTGGGTTCAAGCAATAGGTCTAATTAGGTTTCTAAAAAAAAATAGGTTTACTCAACCTATGGCTAAAGTGATTGATCCAATTAAACTTAGCCAAGTTTAATTAGATCAATGTGTGTGTAATTGGGAGAGAGGGTTCCCAATTAGATTAGGTGTGAGTCAATTGGACTCTGATTGAATCCAATTAGACTTGTACTAGTTGAGAATTGTGCTCAATTGGACTCTATGAGTCCAATTGACCGGGTAGAATGTAATTGACTTGATCTAAGTCAATTGGCCTTAGTGAGAACCCATCTAGTTTCTTAGGAGAGTCTTAAGGTGGTGTATTAGGCCTAGGATACCTTAAATTAGGTTTCCTAGGGTGTAGGATTGGGTTTATAGGCCTTAGGAATCAAGGTCTAGCCTTGATTCTAAAAACAACAATAGAAGAGGGGTTCTAGATGTCAGATATTAAGATCAGACGACTTATATTTCAAAATCAAAAGTCTAAGTCTTAGTCTGGACCTCCAATACTAAATTAATATGGATGTTAGGTTCTGTCTTGGGTTTCTTCAGAAATTGGATGTCTGACACACTATCTGGCCATCCAATTTTTGCATCAGTTTGGGTTTCAAGTTCTGTGTGTGGAATATATGGAGATTAGACATCCAGCATACTACCTGGACATCCAAAGGTAGGCTGGAAAGTGGGTTTTGAGGTGTTTTAGGATAAGGTGACCTAATAGGAAGGTGGCTAAGGTTTAGGAAGGTGGATAAGGCTATCCTAAGGCTAGGGATAGATGTAGGGATGTCCTATTATTCTTCATATTTTAATTCTTACATTAAAACCATATAGATATCATAGTATACCCCTCCTACATTATTTATCTTCGCTCCAGGTCTGCTGCAGCTCTAGCCACTATCCTGCTTCAGACCATCTTCTGAGCTTCTTATTACCTGAAAATCAAATATTACACTAATTAGTATAGAAAATTGACATTCTTGCAGCAATATGTAGGTAAAGCAATAAAGATCCAAAGTATGCAATTAATCCATGAATTGCTTTACAGTTATGTTAAGTTCTAACTTAATTCAAGTCAATTAGGTCTTATGATTGCTATGCAATCACCTTTAAATAGATGAGAACCCCACATCAATCAAACCCAAATTCGCGAGATTTGATTGCGAATTTGGTCATTTTTGGTCTCACAATTCTTAGCCAAAATGGAGGAGATTCATGCCAAATCAGACCTCGTGATCTAGCTTACTAGATTGGTCATGATTCGGCAATCAATCCTACCAAATTTGGTAGGATTTGATCAAGATTTTGTCGATATAGAGCTACTACAAAACTCGCATAGGATGGCTAGTTCTACTACTTGAATTAGGAAGAGGAAGATTGGCTGACATCAGCTTGACATCATCCAGGGACCCTGATGCAGGAGGCTTCAAAACATAGGGAGGTTTTTAAAATAATCAGTGACTAATGGGGTAAATTGCAAATTTAGTCAAGATGGACTCTAATTGGGCTCAAAATTTAGAGGTAACCTAATTTAGACCCAAGGAATTTAATTGTCACCTTAAATTTGTGTTTTTATGAAGTTTGACTGGGCAATTTACACTTTAACCTAAAATGTATCAATTTCCTACCTTAGTCTCTATTTTTGGTCAAAATGGATTCATTTTGTAAAAGTGAATGTTCCAAACCTCATAAATGTTTTTCAATGATTTTTAGAAGTTTTAGATTACATTTATTTACACCAGAACCCTTTCAATTAAAGTGAGGCTATAATTAAGGTTTTTATTCATAAATTGACCTTTAGTTCTTAGAAACCCTGAATCAGTCAGTTCAGGCCTACTTCTTAGGACTTTGAGTTCATTTGACCTTTCATTAGGTATAGGCTCACCCCTTAGTTAATCTACATTTGTAAATACTCATTAAAACAAAAAAATTAACTTAATTTCCATTCGCTTCTCAAATTCAGTACAGAATTGAATTGTATCCTTTTTATGATTAGTAGGATGAATTTATCCTTGGAAATTAGCTAAATTAAGCCAATTATAGATGATGATGGTGTTACCATCAAGCACACAGTCAATTTAGTCAAGAGCAGCACTCATAAGCACACCACTCAGGGAGCACCCTCCCCCCCCCCCAATTGGGTGATAAGCCAATGGGGGTAATTGTTTATATACACATGCGATACTTCAGCAATTGTCGAGGTGGGACTATATGAAGCCCTCTTCTTCAGTGCAATGTCAGACTCCAGCAGTTGATTGCTCTCTTAATTCCCTTCAACCCTTGGTAGATCTACACTAAATAATAATCCAGATCTCTAGAGCTACATCCCATCTCTTGATCCCCCTAATAAATTGCTTGATTGATCTACTCTATCTACCTTAAATCAAGTTGTTCTATAGTAGCTTCATGCAAATGTCTATAGCTTAGTGTCTACACCTAATCTCTCTCTCTCTCCTTATTACTATGAATGCTCTTAGTGCTTGATACATTTCCACAACCTTTAGGAAGGGATTAAAGGGTTAGGAAGCTTGGAGAGCTCAATTGGCTTCATAGCTCCACAATGGAACTCAAAACAGACAAAACTTAGAATCAATTGACTCGTATAACAGCTTAGAACCTTTAAAAAGGTTTTAGATGAATTCAAAGAACAAAGAATGATTGATCTGAGCTAAATCAAGCTCAGAATCATACTAGAAAATCAATGAAGTTCACTCAAGTGTAAATTGAACCCAAACTGTGTAGAAGACGAACTTCACCTAAATCCTAATCAAAACTCATTTAAATTTATCAGAACTAAATCCTAACAACCTAATTAACTCAGAAATGATCTTAGAACTAAGTTCTAAAGCCTAAACCTTTAGAACTACCTCAGGTTGACTAATATGAGGTTTAGAGTTAACTTTGTGTTCTAAAGAGTTTCACACTCAATCAATTGTCTAGATTGACTTGTTCATCAGTAGAAACTTATTCAACACAAAAAGATCTCAAATTGACTTATCAGAATCTACTCTCAGACCGTTCCGCCTAAAATCAATAAGTGCTTTGTTCGACAATAGAGATCAATGATTCTAACACAAATCCAAGAACAAATCTAGAATCCCTAGGTTCTACTATTGCTCACTCACCTATTCCTAAGCTCAGAGATCACCTAGAATCTCCTCCTCAACTCTGCCGAAGCTGAGGAAGACAAAGACTAATAGGATGCTTGAATCAGTTAAACATCAAATGGATGAGTGAAACACGATCAGTGTATAATAAAATGTTGATCTAGAGCTCTACAAGAGTTATCAAGATCTGTTGCTCAAGATTGAAGTGGCCAGAGCTCATTGGAGCTTCGATGAAAGCTGGAAAATCTCATCTGAAGTCAAATCTCCATTGAATCTTTCAAGACATTATTCAAAAAGTTCCTGAGGTCATCAGAAACCTTAAGAATACCTCAATTGATCCAATTGATCTAAATATAGATAATTTAGATCCAAATTTCTCAATTGATCTAACTTGAGTTCACCATAACTCAGGGAATAAGAACTCACTCAATTGAGTGAGGGAAATTCATCAGATGGTGATTGCGAAGGTGTGTAAGTGGTCAATTAGATGGATTAAACTCTTATGACCACCATAGACAATGGAGGTTAGCAGTTGAGATGAAATTGGGTGTTTTGTGATATAAATCTAATCTAGGAAGAAAAGTGGAAAAGTGTTGTGGAGAGTTGAGGAAGGTGGATATGAGACTGATTTCATGAATTGAAGTCCAACGAGGTCGGATTTGACCTCATTGGAGCTGGAGAAGAAGAAGTAGGATCAGAACATTACCTAAGCTAATTTAACTAATCAAGTACTCTAAACTAACCTATAGATCTACCTAAGGGTTTTAGGCTACTTAGCTAGACGAATGGGGGAAGGAGACACCAATGATGCTTCGCCAAAGTTGATGAAATTAGAGGATGAAAGCAGAAGTCCAGTGAGAGAAGAATGAGAGCTAGATGAAGATGTGAGTCAAAGCTCCACCGTGCAGACGAAATAAAGGATGAGGAAGAAGGAGAAGAGCTTGGCTCCATGAGAGAAGCTCTGAGGAAGGGGTCATCAGAGTTGATGAATAGCCTAATGACAACTCGGTGTGGGAAGATGGGTAGGGAGCTGTCAACCTCCAATAGGAGGTCACAAGGGGTATTTATAGGTTGTGAGGAAGGTCAGGGACCTTGAACTTGGACCAGAGGGTGTCCATATATATCAGAAGATTCCATTGTCTTCTTTGACGATGGCAAAGCCTCTAGGTGTCCTCGATGCACGTGCAGAACATCCAAACCATTGGATGTGAGGAGTTTGTAGTAGTGAAGCTTGCTACACACGGAAATGGAGCTTAGCCCTCTGATGCTGCCGACATTGGAGAAGAAGGATATGGGTGAACATCGGTCGTCGGTCCTGATGAAGAACAAAATAAGAAGAAAAAGTATGAGGACCTAGATGTGAATATGAAGGACCTTTGTGTGAATAAAAGGACTTAATTGATATGAAGTTAGGGACTAAAATGTAAACCATGAGTTTTAATGCTTAAATTAAATTATTTCTTTTTCAACTTTTTATATATAGTTATAAATATTGTAAATAATATATTTATGACATTAGATTTCATTTTTACCCTTTTTAGCTATATTTAATTAAGTACTTAACATTATTAAGTTAATTAACAACTTAGGTAATCAAAATCATAAATTAGATATAACACTTATATGTAGCTAAATGATTGGATTTAAGTCCCATTTATTAATTAAACATAAATAGATGTTTATTAATCCCTAATTTAAGTATTTTATTATATAAATAAGCTCCTTGCTATTGTTACTCTAAATATATAATTAACCCTATTATAATGCTATTCACTAGTAATTTAACTCAAAAAACTAGCTAATATTGATGAATTAGGAACCATGCTGAGTCTCTCATCAAACCCCCATGCCAAAGTTTTGCTAGTCCCTAGCAAAATAACTAATGAATATGATGAATTAAACACCAGGGTGATAAAATATAGTAAAATGAATTCTTAAGTAAAAGAATGATTAGGTTAGAAGATTTTTGAAATTTTTCTCTTTTTATGTTTTTATACTTTTATAAATAAATATCCATAAATAAAATAGAGAATTAGACAGGATTCCTCTTACAAAGGACTTAAAACCCTAAGGCTGTGTTTACCATGGGAATAACAATTGGAATAAGGGCTATCAGCTAGGATAAGAATGGGCTCAAGGGTAAGGTGCATGAGATATGAGGTATCATAAAAAATCTATTTGCATGGATTTCAAAGCCCACTAATACTCTCTCTTCCCATGTATAACTCTAAAAACACTATCTAATTGTTACAATCCATCAATCAAAACCCACTATCTCTCTCTCCTCTCTTTCAAAACCAGAATACCAATCATTAACTGTTCGTCGTGAAATTGTCAATATTAAGGAAACACGTCATAGTATAGGACAAAATCATGCAAAAATACTTAAATTTATAAGCTCAGAATCGAGAGTGGAGTCCGAGGTCGTTTGTAGGGAGCAAGTATGCAATTTAAATTCACCAATCATAAAATATATGCAATTAATACTCAAAATGATATTTCAATAAAATCATAAGAATAGTATAAAAAGATAAGGTTAAAATGATGATTTAAATCACTAAATTAACCCCTCAAAGTTATGCTCACAACCACTTAAATATCTCAATAGTAAATCACAACTATTAATCCACAGTAATCAAATTATTAAAATGATGCCACAGTAAGCTCAGACATCGGCCTTATGTATCAGATGCCTTAAGTGTTAAGCCACAGGAAGCACAGCACCACAGGAAGCACCAAGAGCACAAAGCTCTTTGTCTCCTCTTCTTCTCAAGTCTTTCTTCTTCAGACCTTCTCCTTCTTTCCTTCATGCCTCAAGAGAGTCTCAGCACAGGCTCAAGGCTTCTTCTCAAGGAATTTCTCTAAGTATTGAAAGCAAAGGGAGTGCATGAGAGCAAAACCCACCCCCCTCTCTTAGATCTCTTTCTCTTTCCCTGAACTCAGAATCTAACCAAACCCGGGAAGCAGGTAACCGAATCTAACAGCCAAACCTGCATGGCGTGTGCACGGGTGAGAGCGTCGACGAGCACGTGAGGCGCAGTGTGTGCATGGGCATGGTAGGGACCTGACCCCAGTGACTCGAAGGTAAATAGCCCTTGTCACATTTTTCCTATATGCACTGCTGCAAGGTTTTTGGTCCATGATGTTGGACTATCGTCCCACGGTTTCTTCGCACAGCAGCTGTGAAGATGACGGTGTCCAATTAAAGGTTAAGACGAGTCTGGCAGCTTCGATTGAGGGCCTGGGAAGGGTCCTGGAGGTCTTTTGCAGCACCTGGGGATGTTAGCAACGAAGATCACGGTCGGAGAACTGCAATGGAAGTCAGAGTAGTCGAGGGCGACGGTAGAGAGATGGTGAGCACTTGAAACAAGGAATATGGTTTGATGGCCTTGTCAGAGCATCTCAGGAGGATCGCCGATGAATGGTGAGTGGACTGGTGGTGGTTATGTAGAGTGAGGGTATGTGTGGAGGTCTGGCAACCTAGGGAAGGTGGTGCAGTGAGGGTAGTGTTGGGTGGAGTGTTTGAGAGGCCAATCCCCATAATTTCTTGAGGGATTTGGGCAGGCGAGGGACGGTGAAGGTGTAGGGGTCAGTGTCGATTGTTTAGTGCAGTGGAGTGAGTGGAGGGCTTCATCGGAGCTTAGTTGGAGCAGAGGAAAACGATGGTGGTTGTGGTGGAGTTGGTGGTCGAACCTAAGAGCTAAGGGATTGGAGAGGATCAGTAAGGGAAGAGGAAGAGATAAAGGAACTCAAAGAGAGAGAGATGGTGGGTGGAGGGCTCCGATTTTGATAGAACAAAGCCGAAGTAGATGATGTCGATGATGATGTAGCGACGATGAAGGAGAAGGAGAAGGCGGTCATGCTTTGGCGAGCGACGATATCGAGGATGAGGGGAAGATAATGGCCCAGCCAATTTGACCGTTGGATGGCTCGATGAAGTCGACAGAGAAGCTCACTGGAGATGAAGGTGCGGATGACCGGGGGAGGAGAAGATGAGGGATTTTCGGCATTAAACTTCTCTAAGAAACTCGGAGTCGCAAGAGGAGCCTATTTAAAGTCCTTAGAGATGCTTCCAAGCTTGGAAATAGCTCCACAATCTCGAAAACTTACGGATGAAAAATCCCTAATTTTGTGAGGATTTGCATGAAGAATCTAGGGCAAATTGAGGTCCAATACTGGGTCCAATCGGTGGAGAATCTCTCAAGGATTCTCGAATCCCTTTCAATTTTAGAAAGTTTAATTGAGAATCGAGCGAGAAATCCTCGCTCGAATCTCAACGGAGTTGCTACATTCACACCAATGGCAGTAGAGACCATTTTGCAAGAAATGATGAAAAAGTTAGGGACCTTATTGCAAATATTTGAAAAGTTAGGGGTTTAATTGAGAGAAATAGGGTTTAAATGGACTAAAATGCAAACTAGATCAAGATATACTCTAATTGGGACCAAATTTTAGTACAAACCTAATTTAGACAAGGAATCTAATGGTGAGGTCGAATTTCAGTTTTGACCAAGCTTGACTATGAAATTTACGTAAAAACCCAAATTAAGGCAAAACTTTGTTTGTGACTCTATTTAAGGTCAAATCAAGGATACCAAACCTCAAGGAATAGTTTTCTATGAATTTTAGGACACTTAGATGAATTTTATCCTGATTAGAACCTCTGTAATTTAAGTGGGTCTGAAATTAGGGTTTTGGGTGCTGTATTGGTTCTTGAAATGCGTGAAATCCCATTTCTGTCTGTATGGATCCACTTATTAGTCTTTAATGCTCAATTGACCTTCATTTTATCTCGAACAAACCCCTTGGTTATTCTGTGTTCATGATATGCTGTTAAAATTACAGAATTAACCCTACTTTCTTGTTCTCTTCTCAAAATAGAATAATGTGGAGTTTTATCCCTCAGATGGTTACGTAGGAGCATTTACCTTTCAATCTTGACTAAAAGTGGCCAGTTAGGGCCTATGATGGTGTTCCCATCATACCCCCACGCCTAGCTTTTGCTAGTCCCTTAACAAAAAATCCTATGGATCAAACTAAGTCTCTAGGTCGGATGTAACCGACAGGATGCCTTACTAAGCTACATTTCTAAATTTTAGATCAAAATACCCATAATAGGCCTAGAGTTACTCAAGTACCAGCCAAGATCCAGACCTGACCAACTTCATCCTGAGTCTGTCGTGAAGGTTTCTAAGGCCCACAAAAATTGCCTAGAGGTTCGTTGACCCCAACGATTAAAGCACCCGTGCATAGACGTAACATGTCTAGGTTTAGTTTGCCAGTGCATTTTTGTAAGAGAGAGATAGAGAAGGATATTTCATTTGGAGAGTTTTCTCTCTTTTCTTTTTATTTTCCCCTAAATCCATCCTCGAATTGGCCCTAAACACGGTCTGTATCAGATTCCTTGTCCCCACCATCAATCCTTGAAAGGTCCCTGGCTTTCGATCCTTTGAGATAGCACTACCCATGGCAACCCCCAGAACCCTGGCTTTTGACACTTCGAGATAGTGCCACCCATGGTGTTCTGTAGCTACATTCAGGCCCTAGTAATCGACATTTCAAGATAATCTCACCCATGGCACCTGAACCAGCATAAGGTGCTTACATGCCCCCAGTAAGATATTTAGATATCCTAGGAGATAAGCACCGAGAAGACGATATGTTTTTATGCATCTTCGAGGGGAATTTCCCACCTCTCTACATTGGGAACTTGTCCAATCAACTTGTATTGTCAAGCAGTTTCTAAGCTAGATCTTTGAGATGGCTTTTTAGAACAGAACACTTTTGGCATGTTTTTCTTTATTATGCGCATTTAACCAAACTTAGTGTATGATTTTTGGGTGCTTAGGTTACTAAGTCCTACAAGTCAAAGGGCAAGCAACGGGTCGAATAATCCCTAAGCCTTAGACCTACTACATCAGCCTCGCACTTTCCTCAACCTCTTAAGGATTAATCTAGATCTTAATAAATACATGAGTGTTTAAACCCTGAAACAGATCCAAGAGGCCTAAGGTTGGTACTTGTGACTAATGTCCTAAGTTTTAGCCTTCTAGGTCTTAATTAATCATTCGATCCAACCTAGAAGTTATCTAAGTTCCATACTCAATTTTAAGGGACTAAATCATTTTTTCCTCTTTTTGTTTGCTTCTTTTTTTCTCTTTCTTTACTTTTCTTTTCTTTTCTTTTCCTCTTCTTCTCATTTCATTTAGCTCAATTCAAATTGGCTTCTCCTCTCCTCTTTTCTCCCCTTCTTCTTTTTTTATTATTGAAACCCTTCCATGTATTGATTTTCATAGCATTTTGCACTTTAATACCCCCATGCCTAAGATTTGCAATGTCATTGTAAATTAGGTGGGTTTGAGTTCAATTTAGATCGTACACAGGAACAGGTGGGTGGTGAATGGGTCAAAATGACTGTTGTGGACGATTTCTAGCTCTGATACAAGCATCAAAGGTGGAGTCAACTATTCTAATGGACGAACCCTAAATTGCAATATGAATTTAGCAAAGAGATATGTCAGAAAGGTTTCGACTTTTTCAAAGATGATGGCTTGCCTCCCGTTAAGCACTAAGTTTAACGCCATTAGCTAGGCTCAATGAAGCTCAGGGAGAATGGAGATCAAAATATACTGTAGCCAAATTTGAGTCGGTGAGTTCGAAGAACGGTTTAAGTCTCTAACCGTTCATGATAAAAGGTTCTAACTTGTGGCTGAGTTTACTGATTTCGACCTCTCCATTTTCAAATACTTGTCTTACAAGGAATGGTCCAATCTATTTTGATCTAAGTTCTCCTGGGAAGAGCTTGAGTTTGGCATAGAAGAGTAATAATTTCTTACCAGGATGGAAAGATTTTCGTGAGATGTGCCTATCATGGAAGGCTTTCAACTGCTCTTTGTAGATTCGTGAGTTCTCATATGCATCGTTGCGTAGTTCCTCGATCTCACTCAATTGCAACCGACAGTAGATTCCAGCCTTCAAAAGATCTAGATTGCACTTCCGTACTGCCCAGTAGGCTTTTTGCTCCATTTCTAGGGGAGGTGACATGCCTTCCTATACAGGAGTCTGAAGGGAGACATTCCTAACTGGGTCTTATGGGCAGTCCTATAGGCCCACAAGGCTTTCAGAAGGCGGGCAAACCAATCCTTCCTGTCAAGCCAAATAGTGACCTGAAGGATCTTCTTGATCTCCCTATTTGACAGTTCAGCCAATCCATTAGTCTGGGGGTGATAAGGAATCGAGATACGATGCGACACCCCATACTTTTTCATCAGGGACTGGAAGTGCACATTGGTGAAATGAGACCAACCATCGCTGATGATGGCTTTTGGAACCCTAAATCTTGAAAAGATGTCTCTTGAATGAACCGAAGAACAACTTTATGGTCACTTGTTCTGGTGGGGACGACTTCAATCCATTTAAAGACGTAATCAACAGCGAGTAAAATATATTCGAAGCCATTGGATCATGGAAAGGGTCCCATGAAATCAATTCCCCAGATGTCAAAGATTTCACACACGATGATCGGATTCAAGGGCATCATATTGCGTAGGCCCATGTTGCCAAGGTTCTAACAATTGGAAAATGCCCTACAATAGGATTGTGCATCTTTGAACATTGTGGGCCAAAAGAACCCACACTGGAGGATCTTTGATATGGTTTTACACCCAGAGTAATGCCACCGCAGGCCTAGTCATGACAGAATGAGATGATGTCGTTG
Source organism: Thalassia testudinum (assembly GCA_037157565.1). NCBI lineage: Eukaryota > Viridiplantae > Streptophyta > Magnoliopsida > Alismatales > Hydrocharitaceae > Thalassia > Thalassia testudinum. The sequence continues at coordinate 49,530,500 of JAZHRO010000073.1, forward strand.
ACCTCATTGTTGGGAATGCATCTCTGGATCACTTGGTCATTACCAATTTGGAAAGATACGGATCTTCCCAGACATAATACTTGGCATCGAAAATCAGCTTGTCCTGCCTAGAAGTTGTCCAATGTTAAGGAAATTGCCGATGTTAAGGAAATGTGTTGTAGTATAGGACAAAATCGCGCAAAAACACTTAAATTTATAAGCTCAAAATAAAAAGTGGAGTCCAAGGTCGCTCGCAGGGAGCAAGTATGCAATTTAAATTCACCAATCATAAAATATATGCAATTAATACTCAAAATGATATTTCAATAAAATTATAAGAATAGTGCAAAAAGATAAGGTTAAAATGGTGATTTAAATCACCAAATTAACCCCTCAAAGTTATGCTCACAACCACTTAAATATCTCAAAATAAATCACACTATTAATCATAGTAAACAAACTATTCAAATAATGCCACAGTAAGCTTAGACGTTGGCCTTATGTATCAGATGGCTTAGGTGTTAAGCCACAAGAAGCCCAACACCACAAGAAGCACCAAGAGCATAAAGCTCTCTTTCTCCTCTTCTTCTCAAGCCTTTCTTCTTCAGACCTTCTCCTTCTTTCCTTCATTCCTCAAGAGAGGCTCAGCACAAGCTCAAGGCTTCTTCTCAAGGAATTTCACTAAGTACTGAGAGCAGAGGGAGTGCACGAGAGCAAAACCCACCCTCCTCCTCTCTCAGATCTCTTTCTCTCTCCCTGAAATTAGAATCAGACCAAACTCGGGAAGTGGGTAACCAAATCCAACACCCAGACCCGCATGGCGTGTGCATGGGCATGGGCATGGATGAGCACGTGAGGCACAGCGTGTGTGTGGGTGTGGTAGGGACTTGACCCCAGTGACTAGAAGGCAAATAGCCCTCATCACTTTTTGCCTACACGCGCTGCTGTGAGCCTTTCGGTCCACGATGTGGGACTATTTTCCCATGGTTTCTTCGCGTAGCAGCTGAGAAGATGACGGTGTCTAATTGAAGGTGAAGACAAGAATGGCAGCTTCGATAGAGGGCCTGGGAAGGGTCCTGGAGGTCTTCCGCAGCACCTGGGGATGTTAGTGACAAAGATCACGATCAAAGAACTACAACGGAGGTCAGAGAAGTCGAGGGCAGCGGTGGAGCGACGGTGAGCACCTAGAATAAGGAATATGGCCTGATGGCCACATCATAGCATCTCAAGAGGATTGCTAATGAATGGTGAGTGCACTGGTGGTGGTTATGTGGAATGAGGGTGCGTATGGATGTCTGGCGACCTCCAGAAGGTGGTGTTGTGAGGGTGGTGTTGGGTGGAGTGTTTGAGAGGTCAATCCCCTCAATTTCTTGAGGGGCTTTGGTGGGTGAGGGAGACGAAAGTGTAGGGCCTAGTGTTGGACTGTTTGGAGTAGTGGAGTGAGCAGAGGGCTTTGCCAGAGCTTGGCCGAAGTGGAAGGAGACAATGGTGGTTGTGGTGGTGTTGGTGGTCGAACCTAAGAGCTAAGGGGTTGGAGAGGATTAGTAAGGGAAGAGGAAGAGATAGAGGGACTCAGAGAGAGATGGCAGGCGGAGGTCTCTGGTTATGATAGACCAGAGTCGGAGAAGATGATGTTGATGGTGATGCAGCGGCGATGAAGGAGAGGGAGAAGGCGGTCATGCTTTAGCAGGTGACGATCGCAAGGATGAGGGGAGGATAATGGGCCGACCAATTTGATCGTTGGCCAGCTTGATGAAGAGGATGGAGAAGCTCGCCAGAGAAGAAGGTGCGGATGACCAGAGGAGGAGAAGATGAGGGATTTCCAACGTTAAACTTTACTAAGAAGCTCAAAGTCACGAGAGGAGCCTATTTAAAGGCCTTAGAGAGGCTTCCAAGCTTGGAAATAGCTCCACGAGCTCAAAAACTTAGGGATGAAAAATCCCTAATTTTGTGATGGTTCACATGAAGAATCTAGGGCAAATCGAGGTCCAATACTTGGTCCAATCGGAAGAGAATCTCTCAAGGATTCTCCCTTTCAATTTTGTAAAGATTTGATTGAGAATTGAGTGAGAAATCCTCGCTCGAATCTCAACGGAGCTGCTGCATTCACACCAATGGCAGAAGGGATCATTTTACAAGAAATGATAACAAAGTTAGGGACCTAATTTTAAAGATTTGAAAAGTTAGGGGTTTAATTGAGAGAAATAGAGTTTGAATGGACTAAAATGCAAACTAGGTCAAGATAGACTCTGATTGGGCCCAAGTTTTGGTATAAACCTAATTTAGATCCAAAGAATCTAATGGCGAGGTCGAATTTTAGTTTTGACCAAGTTGACTAAGCAATTTATACAAAAACCCAAATTAGGGCAGAACTCTATTTGTGACTATTTAAGGTCAAAATAGGTTCCAAAGGTCAAATCAAGGATACCAAACCTCAAGTAATATTTTTATATGAATTTTAGGTTAAATGAATTTTATCCTGACCAGAACCTCTATAATTTAAGCGGGTCTGAAATTAAGGTTTTGGGTGCTGTATTGGTTCTTGAAATGCATGAAACCCTATTTTTATTTGTATGGATCCACTTATTAGTCTTTAATGCTCAATTGACCGTCATTTTTCCCCCTTGGTTATTATGTATTCATGATATGCTATTAAAATTATAGAATTAACCCTACTTTCTTATTCTCTTCTCAAAATAGAATAATGTGGAGTTGTATCCCTCAGATGGTTATGTAGGAGCATTTACCTTTCAATCCTGACTAAAAGTGGCTAGTTAGGACCTATGATGGTATTCCCATCATTAATAATCCCACCAATCATTACAATCACACCAACCAAACACCTTCTTACACTTATTCCACACCATTTCTATCCCGGAATAGCACTATACCCCTGCCTAACGCAACCTAAATATCTTTTAAAATAAATACTCGTGAAAAATAGACTTGATAGGAATTCAACTCTAAATCGAAACATCTGATACCCATTTTGTTACTTGTATACCACCCTAAAACCTAAAATTCAAAGAGGTCAAGATGGGTATTGTAATGAGACTCAAAAGGCTAGAAATAAAATTCCAACTCAAAAATTCAATAGACACAGGTCAATCTTTAAGCTTGTGAATTCTAATTCTTATCAACCAAAGCTTTTGTACATTAAATAAACACCCTTTATTAATGAAATTGAGAAAGTAGGACCCTTAAACTAACCAGCCCACAATGTCAAGGATGGACTTTTAGACCCAAGGCTTTGTTAATTTCTCCCCTTTAAGCCTCAACCGCTAGTCTTTAAAACCTGATTTCTCAAGCTTCACTACCTAAATGAATAGTTTCACTTTGAAACAATTTTCACACAAGGTAATACATTGTTGAAGTAGAAATTAAGTGACGGAAAACCAATCATCAACAATTAAAATAAAAACCACTCACAGGAGAGTGGGTCATTTCCACAAGGAGGCATGTGCCCATTAAAACTTGCATAAGTCACAAATAATCGTTCACTGGTAACCTAGCCAAAACTTGAGTCGAAATCAGCGTTGGATTAAGATAACCATGTCTACATATGTTAAAATCACATTTTAAGAAAAGCCAGGGGTGTTCTGCAAATTCCACCACGTAAAATATTCAATATTTAGAAAAATGAAAAAGTGGCAATTGCATGTCTTGTAAATAGTAATTGGAACCCAAACAGGGGATTTCATTCCCCTTGTGCGTGCAAGGAGTGATGGTAGGGCATGGGAAGCTCGAAGGAGGTCAACTATGTTGTGGCTGTTCTGATGACAATGGTGGCATGTCGAACGGTACCAATAGTCGCTGGTCAGAGTGAAGGAAGCTATCGACAATGAGGCATTCCGACCGGCGAGACGACGACTGTTTGATGCGATCAAATGCATGGTTGTGCTCGTGAGGGTGAGGCGAATCCGATGGAGTTGACAGCGTGGGATGGCCGAAGGAGACAACTACGTGGAGGTGTAGATTGATAGCTTTGGGTTCTTTTCTATCGATAGAGGAGAAGAAGAGGAGGAGGAGGTCAGGCCATGCATGGCCTGTGGTGGTGCCTGTGGGACGCACGGGCAACAGTGGCCACACCGTGAGGGCCCACGGGTGCTGGAGGCGACTGTGCAAGGTTACAGCGCGTGCTAGAGGAAGGGCGAATAGTGCGATGGAGGAAGGGTGGTGCATGGCTGATGGGTGTGAGGGTGGGCACTGATGTGAACGCCAAGGGGAGCAGAAGAGGCTGGCCAAGTGGTCGCGCGACTGTGGGCACGTGCGAAGGTGTGGCTTTGTGCATGGCTATCAACACGAGGGTTGCACAGTCGAGGGAGAAGGAGGGCTGGTTGTGCACACGAGCTGCTGCTACTGTTGCATGGCTGGCCGTGCGTGAGGTCGGTGGTACATATGATAAATGACAGTTTATCATGATTCTTATGCCCTAAAATTGATTTAGCTCTTAGGGCTTAACTTCGCAAATGGGTTTTCGGGTTACATTTAGGCATTACTTAGGTTAGGCAAGCATTGCATGCTTTTTATGTTTTTGACACGTTTATTTGAGTGATAGGGATGAATAGATAGCCAGATCCCTAAGACCCTAGGATTCAGGAAAGCAGTAAGTGAAGAAGATCATTCAGCTGAACCCTATCAAAATCCAGCTCATCATAGCTGGATATCAGCTCAACTAGGTTGGGTTTAGCTCATCCTAGCTCCATTTAGCTCATCTCAGTTGGATGGCAGCTTAGGGTAGCTAAACTCAGCTCAAAACCAACTCAAGTTAGTTGAGTCTAACTTATCCTAGCTCCAAATAGTTCACTGAGAGCTCTAGCTAGCTAAACATAGTTAACAAGAGTTCACCCCAACTCAAGTTCAGTTCTCCAGAGCTCTACTCAGCTCATGGCAGCTGAACTCCCTCTAGCTTAGCTACTACTTGTCAACTTAGTAGCTAAGCTAGCTCAGGAGTTCCTATCAAAAGAAAGTCCAGCTCAACCCAGATTCAGATAGGTTGAGACTAGCTCAACTTAGCTCCAGTACTCAAGCTTAGTAGCTAGCAAAGAACTATCTAGCTAAGCTGAGTAGCTGAGGTCCTAAGAAGACTTCTTCAGCAATTGTCAGCTCTCGCAAGCTTCAGAGCAACTCATAGGTGATGAGTGGCTACTCATCATGGCTAAAAGGCCGAAATTAAGCTAGACACTAAGCAAAACAATATCAAATTAACATATAAAAAGGGTTAAGTGTGGGAATTAAAGAAAATACCTAAAACTTTTAATGTGTGTTAAAACCTCCTAATTAGGTCACAAAAATGAGATATTCTGAAAACTAAAGAACAAATGATGATCCATGCATCAATTGAACACATAAACAAGTTTGAAAAGACAAATCAGAAGTAAAATCAATGTCTTAAATGTTCAATTAAGCATATGTAAAAATTTGAAAGTAATTGGACATCATTTAGGCTTAGAAATAAATAGATTACAATTAGGTCCTTCATGCATTACATTTCTACCCTTCAAAACTCCTTCTTGGACCTTTCTGCAAGCCGCAGGGACCCTTCTGTATGACTGCAAGGCCCTTCTAGTTATAGTTCTTTTCACTTTTGGACCTGCACGCTATTCTTCTACCCCTTCGTTCAAGGGTCTTCCTGCAAGTTTTCCCTCATTTCAGAGAGAAGCCTGTGTTCTTCACGCGCACTGTAGCACGCGAAGAACACAGCCATTCTCGATCGTCCATCGCACTTTTGATCTCGATCTGCGACTGGAATCAAATGGAACCTTCACGCGATTCGGTGCGTGCGTTCACCTCTCTTCCCAGATCTCATCTGACGGTCAGATCTCTCTCTTGACTCGCCGCGCGCTCTACCCATCTCATCCTCACCGTCGGCTTAATTTTGATTAACCTCACCCTTGCGGTGATTCCAATCACTGAGCTGCTACTTAAGCACCTCAGTGGTGTCGTGCGCAAGGGATCGCTCCCTCCTACATCTCTTAGCGATCAGTTCATCCACTCCAGTCTCTCCTCCTCATCTAGACCCTGATTTCACAGCCATCGACTGTGGAATCATCGCCTGCTCTCGACCCTCCTCGTGGCTAAGGACCTCATAGCACCTGAGGACGACCCTGGAGTCTCACTAGCAGACTCTTCCCTCCGCTGGAGTCACCCCCCTCCTTTCTTCCTCCTTAGCTGCCGGCTAAGGACCCATAGGTCCCATTCTTCCTTTTAGTTTAGGTTTTTAATTCTGCACAAGTAGTGTTAGATTTAGTTTGCAGTAGTTTAGAATAGATTTAGTTTTAATTGTTAGTGTTTAATGTTAGCTGTAGTTAGATTAGTCTTAGGAGTAGAATTAGTATTAGATCCCCTCCCTCACCTCCTCTGATCAGTCTAGATCAGAGGGGAAGAATCATCTGTTCATTGTTCAATTTATCTCCCTCTTCATGTTTTGTTTTTCCATCATCCAAATTCTGATTCTTATTTTCCTTTTAACGACGAATTTTTCATCAATCACCCACACATCCTGACCCAATTTCAGATCTGATGGTGCACTGCCTTAGATCTGAAAGTGGCATCACAAGCACCATTTGGGGCTTCTCACTCACTCCATTTGTTTCACAAAAGCCCCTCTGTTTTAAATGGATTGCCTCAGTTTGTCAGAGCACTTTTGATTTGGATTTTAAAGGATTTTTACTCTCTGAAATGTTTTGACAGATCTGACAAATTGAAGGGATTTTTGGTTTTCATTGTGGGCAAGGACTCTGAGAAGTTCTCTGGTGACAGAGAACAACTCAGAAGAGCCTTTCATGAATTTGTTTCTACCTTGATCTGAATGCATTCGCAAGCTTTTATAAATTCCTTTAATGCATTCTTAGTCTGTTTTGCCATTTCAGAACTGTCATACACCACCTGTTTTGATGATTATTTTTGTATGGTGATTTCCTAACCTAAGGAGTTCTCCATACTCCTTAAGGTTGCAAGAAACTGGGATGGTATGTTTTTTGGTTTTAATTGATTGAGTTAAGTTCTCCTTCATGCTATCTATTGCATTAGGAAAAGACTAACTCAATGCCATTTGCTGTTTTGATCTAAAATGATGCTTCTGATAAGGTTTTTTCTTGTTGGGTATTTGAACTGAATTCTTATGTGATTTTCGTGAGATTTAAACCCTTATCAGATTTGGATTTCAACTCTCAAAATTTTTAGTTTGTTTTGAATTTTCTCTTATTCCCAGTTATACAGTAACACGCTGCAACTTGCAGCTACATTCCCCTCTTCTCTAAACTCCCTTCTTCTCTAAATTTTCCTCTCATCTGTTGAATACATCCCTCTCTTCAAGTGGACTAACTGCAGCAGCAGTTAGCCCATTTGACAGTGGCTTAAGCCACTGCTGATGCTAAACAAAACACCCTGAACAGCACACCTTCTCATCCCTCTCCATCTTCTCTGACAGTAGCTTAGCTGTTGTTTAAATTGAAATCAAAACTTAATTAACCCTTCTTCCCTCATTTCCTAACTTCCTACTAAAACCTAATTATGCATACTTATTTTAAAACTGTAAATATACCTATCCATAGTATTATAACTATAACATATAGCCTAATTATGTAAGTAAGATACATAGTTATACTGTAAATATGTATAAAACCTGTACATAAATCCATATACATATGTAATCTATGTAAATATATGTATATATACTAAACTATTATGTATGTATCTACTTAATAATGTATATATATATAAACAGATCCCTATTTACATATTTAATAGCTAAATTATAGAGTAACTTAGCTAAATTAATAATTTAGAGCTATAATTAAATTAAATAAATCTATCAAATTAGGATAATATATATAGTAAGTAATTTAAGCTAATTAAAGTGTATTTATACCTAGTACAGCTTACCGTAACTTAGTTTTAATTATAAACTACATAGAATTGTTATTTTAGCCTAAATAAAACATAAATAAATTCATAAAAATATAATAAAAATATGTATTAAATACTTAAGTATGTAAATTGAAACTGTTTAAGGTCAATTAGACCATTTACTAATTATTTTATAAGTAATTAAGTATTTAATCACCTAAATCCACCTGTATAATCAGCATAGTTTAACGAATTTATTTGTATAGTAAATATATTTAAAATTCAAAATTAATAAATCAACTATGTAGTATTATGTAAATATTTTATTTACCATATTTTATTTTATTTTTTTTAATAATTTATGGCCCCCAAATCGAGGGCCAAAAGTGCGTACAGACGTAGCTGCGCCTGATTTCCAACGCACGATGTGGCGCTGGAATAGCACCACATCGTGCGCTGCATGTCAGACGCAGCGCCATATAAGTTAATTATGCTATAGGTTAGGCAGTCGTCACGGCACTGGGCGCCCGAAACGCGATCCTCTTATGCAACCCAATTACCCATTGAACTCTGGTCTGACTACTCTGTCTGATTTGTGATAAATGTGTGTTTGGGGCCAGGGGCCCGAGCGTGCGAGCATGTGGCATTGGGCTGAGGCCTTGCGCTGATATGAAAACATAATTAAGACACCTAATCTGAGATTAGGGCGCACTTAGTAGAGGTCTGGTCCCACCCTAAGGGTGCTGTGTATCCCTCGGAAAGCCCGCCCGCAAACTAGGCACGTTTTAAACTAATGACATTAGCCTAACCCCCTCCCCACCGCAGCCTCTGAAGTATCTTAAGACAGAAGAGTTAACACAGAAGAAAAGAACAGACGAGTTAACACAAAGAGAAGAAAAAGAGAGAACACAAGAGATAACAAGAACAGAAAGACTTACTGTACATATAGTAGTAGAATAAGTAATATACATACGTATAAGTAAATCTATATAATTACTAACAGAATAAAGTGACACTATAAACGTCGCTAAAGACCTCAGTTTTGCCTTTTAGGTTGTATATAGTGTTTTCTGAGATTTTGCGATGCTTATATCTGTCATTGAAACTGCTGTATATGTTACTATACATAATAGACTAATAAGTTAAGTTTCTACACCATTGCATCCTAAGGTATTATATACTATCATGTTAGTACTAATAGGATAACTTGTAAATACATAGTTTAGAGTATAATAATAGATTGTTTGATGCTTGTTCATAGTTAGTATTTTTGCAAGCATTTCTTAGTAATTAGGTAAATAAAACACACATTCATTCATTCTTTAATAAGATGTAAAGTTTCTTTTTGGAATTAGAGGATAATTTTGAGATCAAAGAGTGACCGAATTAAATTCAATAAATTGCTTCCCAGTGAACGACCTAGAACAAAACCAGTAAAAATTAGATAAATAAGCAAATGATAATAATGGTTGTAATGACTAGTACTCACCCATACCACTATATGACATTCTTAATGTTATATTATACACCCTATACTACAACGACATGATCATAACAATAATCATTCATTGTCATACAACCATTGTGTTATATACACATCATATCAATAGGCAGTTCCTCCTTAGCACTTTCTTTAAAACCCTAGCTCCTTCTACTTCCTCTTCCACTACCCTACTATCTACGATAGCTTAGCTACCTTACCTCAGCTCATCAACATCTCCACCATAGCCATCCACCCTCCAAAACCACCTCCAGTTCTTTTCCTAGTTGGCGCCAACAACAACCACCAACCCCTCTTTTTTTTGTGCCAACCAACAGCACCTTTTCACCACCAAAAGATACACCCATCCACCACATAACTACCCTCCTAGCCACCATATAGTTGGTGCCAAAAACCCATAGAACCACCCCCCTTCTTGCGCCAACTAGCCCGTACATATCCACCATTCATCCACCTTAATAACCTATGCCAGCCATCCATCCTTGGCACCAACACACCTACCCTTCTAGAACGCATAGTTGGCACCAACCCATCCTTAACTCCACCTCCACACACCTCTCCCATCTTCCTTAAATCTCCACCCTCCACTCCACCAAATATTCCCCATCCAAGTCATCTCCACCCTCCATCAATCCCATGGCAAAACAACCTAACCACCATACTTGGTGCCAACTCAACCTAACCTCCACCTAAACATCCCTTCCTATGGTGCCAAGTACCCTCCACCATAGGATCAACTAACCACCCATCCTAACCCTACAACACACCACACCAACCCCTTAAGCTTAGTCCCTACCTAGGGTTGGCACCAACCATTAAGTGACACTCCATTTTGGCACCATCAACCCTAACCCTAGGATCCTATAACCACCATCCACAAGCAATCTTAGTTGTCCCCTGTTAACTAGGCCTACCCCCCTTCCTATAAATCTATATATACCACCCATAACCACCATAACCAATCACCTTTGGCTACACATACCCAAGCATTCTTCCACCCATATTCCCCCATTACCAACGACCAAGGAGAAGAGGAGGAGAAGAAGAAGATTAAGGGGTTGCTCTTGCCCTCTTGGTGCCTTCAACTTCTTTCCTTCTTCTACCTTGTGTCCACGCTAAGCCAAGGAGTCAAGCTAGGTAGGAGGATGACCAAAGAGGAGGAGAATCAAGGGAGGTCCATGTCTACCCTAGAAGGAATCAAGAAGCAGGCCATCTATGCTTATTAGGAGGAGGCAAGCACACCTAGGGTTTGCTAAGAGGAGGATGTCCAGGAGAAGGAATTCCTTTTGGTTTTAGGGCAACTAGAATTGGAGTAGGAGTTTCGGGCAGCATCATCTTCGTCACTAAGCATTTCTCTACTTTCATTCTTATTTTTCATTATAGTGTGTGCTTTCTTGTTGGAGATTACAAGTGACAACCCTTCTCACTTGTGAGTTCTACACATTTTGTAAATAATTTTTCTATCTAAGAAGCATTCATCTATAATTTTTTTTTAGCTATACTTTGTGGGTATTTGTTGCGTTCTTGCTCCTCTATTATACCAAGCCTCACGTGCTTAGAGTGGGTTACAGAAGCAAGGCACTTGTTGCCTTAAAATTAGTATTTCTACTTCCCATTTTCTCCACATTCAATTTTTGCCTATATAAAAACCCAAAAAAATTATATATTTAAAAACACAAAAAGAAAGTTGTTTTTCGATTTTCAAGCAAGAAATTTCAAATTGCATTTCTGCCACCTTTAAGACGACCCGAATTCTCATCGAGTACTCGGTCTCTACAAATTTAAAAGTGATCAAAATTGCATGTTGCAACGACTGAAAATTTGATTTTAACAAATCATGCTTTTTTACAATCACTTGTGGCGCTATTGTCACAGAGGCATGGCTTTGCATTATCTTGTTTCTCTTGCTTGATATGCGGATGTCATTGTAAGGACCTCTGTTTTGATGCACGAAAATTATATTTATTACTAGACTAACATTTTAAGGCTATCTCGGATTAAACCATTAAAGTGTTTTTCAAGATGAGAAGATAGTTGCTGATGTGCACCTTTTTATATTTATTTGAATCTAGGACATTATTGTAAGGAACCTCAAATAAAACACAAATACGGATTTTTCGCGCATCTTTTCAAAACCAAACTTTTAGAGTTATTGATCGACTAAACTAGTTAACTAATCGACCAAATCACCTTGATCAACTAACCAAATTAATTGACCGATCAAATCAGCCCATTTTAACAAGTTGAGAAAAATCCTCTTGATCGACCAACTGATAAATGCCAGTTTATCATCATTCTTATGCATTAAAACAAACCTAGCTCTTAGGTCTTGCTCTGCAAATGGGTTTCTAGGGTGCATTTAGGCATTAATTAGGTTAGGCATGCATTGCATTTTTTATTGTATTTTTGATATGTTTTTGTGAGTGTTAGGGATAAACAGATTGTTAAAACCCTAGAACCCTAGCACTCAGGAAGGCAACTAGTGAAGGAGAAGCTTAAACCAACTGAACTCAACTTGATCCAGCTCACAATAGCTAGAATCCAGCTCACTTGAACGAGGGTTAGCTCATCCTAGCTCCATTCAGCTCATCTTAGCTGAATGGTAGCTTAAGAGAGCTCATCTTAGCTCACCTTATCTCAGGTCAGCTCAGATCTAGCTCAACTTCACTGGGAGTTCTAGCTAGCTCAGCTGAGTTGACTGGAGTTCACCTCATCTCAGGACTAGCTACATCCAGCTCTATTCAACTCCAGCCAGCTGAAGATGACTCATCTTAGCTCAAAAAGCTCAAGTACAGCTCTCGGAGACTCAGCTTAGCTCAACTTAGTTGAGCTAAGCTACCATAGTTACCTTAACTAGCTAGGTCCTCAACGGGAGCATCAGACCCAGCTCATCTCATCTCCTTTTAGCAGAAGCTAGCAAAGAACTAGCAAGCTAAGCCAGCTAAGGTAGCTCCTTGTAGCTCTCTTCAGCAACCACCAGCTCCAGTGCAGCTCAAGATGACTACCTCCATCTCTTCTCCCTCAAAACCCTAGCTCCAAATGCCTCCAACCCTACTCCCTACTAGCTAAGCTAGCTTAGCTAGCTTAGCTTAGCTAGTCCACCTCCATGGCACCAAAACCTACTACCCTACTACCTAAGCTCCAGCAAAAAGACCACCTACTCCTACTTTATTTTGGTGCCAACTATCCCTTCCATTACCACCCTACATCCACCATCAAAACCCATTTCCACCCTCCATTTCTTCCCTCCAAAATCAATACCTTCTAGAAGGCATTTTTGGAGGGAAACCAAGGCACCTCTTCATTTCCCTCCCATTTTTCCCTCCAAAAAAAACACCATAACCACCCCCCTTCCCATCCTATAAATACGCTACCCTACGACCACATAATTCCCATACTCCATTAGTGTAAATTCTACCTTATACCCACCTAAACCTACAACCAAGGAAGGAGAAGAAAGGAAGAAGATTGAGGGGGCATCCTACCCACCCCCTTTTTCTCCTTCTTCCCCTTCTTTCTTCTCCCTTGAGCCACGCCAAGGAGGATGACTTCCATCACTTGGAGGATGGCCAAGCATTGGAGGAGGAAGGGTGGTGAACACCTACCCTTGTAGAGCAAGTGCACACCCCCTTTGTGGGCTTGCCTTGGAGGACATCATCTTGGAGGAGCATAGCAAGGAAGGAGAAGAATGAGCTTCTTTTCAAGTCAAGGAGCTACTAGGCTTGGAGCAAGATGCCCCTCTTCTTCACCAACATCATCAGGATTAGTGTTTTATTTATTTGTATTTTTGTTGCTAGTAGTAGAAGCATTCCTCTACTAGGGCTTTTGTAAAACACTTTTGCATTAATCAAGTTGCCTTCTTTGGAATTTTTGTTGCAATTGCTTTCTTTGTCTCTAGCACTCTTCACTCCCTCTCCCTAATTACTCTAGGCCTCCACGTGCCTAGGGTGAGCTTAAGGAGAGGAATTATTTGTCACTTAGATTTAACTTAGTCATTGTAGGTGTTAATTGCTTTTTCGTCAACAATTCGCATTTCACCTTCGTTATTTCGAAACATAAAAATTATATATTGAAAAAGATCAAAAAGAAAGTTGATTTCCATTTCCAAGCAAGGGATTTGATTTGTAAATAGTTTGGCCTCCGTGGACGACCCTAGATACAGCACTATCTAGGTTATAAATTTAAGAGTTGATCGATTTTACGTGTTACAACGATGTATTTCTACAAACTGTGTAAGGTCCGTATCACTTTTTGGTGCCATTGCTAGGGAGGCACAGCTTTTCTTGATTAATTCTCTTGCTTGAAGTGGATCTCATCCCCTTGTCTCTCTTTTCTCTTGTGTGTGCAAGAATCAGTTGCAGGAAGAAAGCAGGAAATTTTGAGAAGCTTGAAGTATCCTATCTTCCCATGGAATTCCAAGTTAGCATCTCTTTTCTTGTTACACTTATCCTAAAAACCTACCAAAAAAGTACTAAACTTGGCTTTCAAAATCCTAAATATCTTAATTAAGTAGAGTGGTGCAAATTAAAATCCATTGTTTGCTTGTTTGCATCATTAAGCACCACTCCACCTCAAGTGTTGGTAGTCTGATTTTTGGGTCTAGACTTCTGTCTGAATTCTAAAAATCAATTCCCGACACCACAGGCCTCCTAAAATCATAAAATTTCACCCAATGATTCCTAATCAAGTAAGGAATATCTATTCTAAATTTCAGAGAAATTAGACTTGTAAGTAATTTTTAAAAATTCATGCACTGCATAGGGGTCACACCGTCTAGTCTTCCTATTTTGCTACTGTTCACAAATTTTTAGAATTTTTGTACTCATTCAATTTTTGTGAAATTTATCTTTTTGGAATTCTTGTGAAATTCTACAATAACATAAAATTACCAAAATTTTCTGAGGTCAGTGGTGGTATTAAAAAGTCAAAAATACTCATGGGTATCATTTCTGGACTTTGACACCAGCACAAAGAGAAATTCTTTAAAAATATCAAAAAAATTCCTAAAATCTTAAAAAAATCTTTTCTGGAATCCTTGTTTGATTTTTTTGGACCACTACTTAATACAGAAAGTCAAAAACATATTCATTAGTAGTAAGTTTTCTATCTTAAGACTAATTGGATTTGGGTTTTCCTTTCCATTTTCTAGAAACCCACTTTAAAGGAAATTGATCTTCAACAATACAACTTGTTTTCCTTTTATTGTGGAGTTTGAAACTTGTTTTAACTCTTAAGAAGGAAACCATAAAACACACTAACTTAAATCCAATTCTAAAAGATAGAAATACATTAAATTTTGTGACAACTTGCTTTTCATTGGAATCAACTTCCAATTCTCACACACACACACAGAAAAATTGAAATAACAGGGCAATACTCTCATCAACACCCTCCACATTCTATGTGCACAATAGTATCCCAAGCCTAACTAAAATTTGTAGCAACTTAACACCTAAGGTTTCATCAACTTAGGCTTACTATCTAGGTCTGAAGTTTTTTCTAGTTAATGCCAATTCTATCATCTATATCTGGTGTTAGGCTGAGGGGCCGTGTCAAATGACTAGGCACGGGTTTGCACAAGCCCTTAGGAATTTTTCTGGGAAATGCTTGGGCCCAAACCTCCCCTTATCCAACTTGGCCAGATTTGTTGATAGAATGGGTATTCACTTTGATTTCTTATTTCCTAGGTAGATCAAGTCTTAGGTTAATTTTTAGGGAGTCACATTTAAGTTAGGTCAAGAATTTTGATTGCTTGTGCGCACACTTTCTCTCATCTCCATCTCTTCTCCCCTACCATTTCTTCCCTTTTGCACGAGCAGCAGTCCAAAACTCCATGAAAGAGCGATCTTCATTTTCATTGAAAACTTTAACATAAAATGATGTGTCGTTGTATTTAATCGCGTGGTAGAAAATCTCTTTTCAAAACATTTTAATTCTCAAAACTAACCACGAAGAGTTAGGTCATCTCCACAGGGAGGAATTAGCCTATTTAAAATAGTGTGTTGTGCTTCATTTATTTGGGAATCTCAATGGGTATGCATACTAGTTATTGCACTTCATTCTTAACATAAGTTTAGCATTTATGTAATTACTTAAAAATATAGGGCGATTTTATATAAAATCACCACTACGGCATATGTGAATCGTAATCGTAGTACTGACAAATATCGTCAATATAAATCAAAACTAAACCCATTCCCTATAATCAATATCCCATACTTGATTAGTTAAGAGATAAATGCACTATTCATCATTCAATTGAACTTGAGGGACATTCATGCAATTCTGTCTTATTATAATAAGGAGATAAATAAATGAATAGTATTCTCTACAATGGCATTATTCGTAATTACTAATAGGGGCTTTACTATAGAGAAACAAGGGAATACTTCCCCTCGTGCTCGCGCGAAGAGGAGTCGGCGAATGGTGTGGTCGCCGGTGGTGGGTCTCTGAGGTGTGGCCTTCGTGATGGTGGTGATGCAGCGGTTGGAGGTGGCCGGCGGCGGTCGGACGGAGGAGGAAATTGCCGACGATGATGAAGCCCACGCGAGCTGCTGTGGCTGCGTGCGCGGGCCGCACGTGGCTGCACGTGGCTTTGGTGCTTGGTGGTGCTTGGCGTCGAGCTTTGGCAGTTGGCGGAGGCTCAACAATGGTGGCTACGTGGAGGGGGTGCGATAGCTTTGGGTTCTTTCAAGAGGTTACAGACGGTGGTGGAAAGAAGAAGAGGAAGAAGAAGAATGCACGTGGCTGGAGTGCGGTTTCGCTATTGCGCGTGGAGCGATGCAGCGCACACAGTCTACAGGTGCATGAGGGTGTAGCGTGCGCGGCTAGCTGCATGGTGTGGCTGCACGATGAGGGGGTGCACGCGTGCACTGTTGTGGCGGGATGGAACGTTGACGGCAGCGGCGAGCAACTGTCACCACGCTCACTGTCGCCTAGGAGGATGAAGAGGTGGCCGCATTGTTGAAGCTCTCTTTTGATGGCCACAGTGCGCGCATGTTGCACGGTGCACGCTTCTGTCACAGTGGTGGAGATGGAGAGATAGTCCCCTCCAGGGGGAAGGCGGATGATCTCTCCGCCTGCATGCGGTGAGTTCTTTTATAAACCTTTTGCCATCGACTCTCTTCTGATCTGTTGCATTTCTGCAGGACTCGACATTCTCCAAGAGCTTAACGGCAATAGCGAGGCGGTGGGGAAACGATGTGTTGAGGCCAGCAAGGAGGTTGCACACATGGAGGTAGATACGGCTAAGTTGTGGTGCATATTGTCAACATCATCAAACATCCAAAGTAAGCTTCAGACGTCTTAAAAATGAGATTTGGCTGTGCTTGATTCCTGCAATGCATATAATTATTTATAATATCAGATAAACTTTACAAATATAAATTATAATGCATGCATTTATTTTATAATCAAATACAAATATTAATATACTCTAAAATGTAGTAACTAACTAACTTAGGCTAAAAATTAGTCCAATAAATTGGACTCATCAAATACCCCCGTGCCTAATTTTTGCTAGTCCCTAGCAAAAATGAAAAACAATAGAAGTAATCAGAAGATTTCTTCTTTCCTTATTTCAAAACTTTAGAGATCCAAACAAATGTGAAGTGATAATAGCCTAGGTAACGGATCCAAATGAAAATAACCAACTTACATTTGCAGTTCGTACTTATCCCTTGGTAAATATTTCTATCAGGATAGGCAACTACTTCCCTCAGAGATAAAGCGGAAAATAATCTGTAAATTTGACCTCAGCTTTTTGGCTTAGGTAAGAGATATCGAGTTGAATGGATTTGTCTTTGGTGGCACACACTCATCTGGTGCTACATGTAGTCTAGTACTAAAAACTCTAGATATCCAAACTATCAAATGAGTCAACTCAGAGAGAGGTTAAACAATTGTGCTCTCTTGATGTTCCTTTGTGCTCACTATTTTCCTTCTTTCTGAGATCACAAATCTCACCAGATTTTGTAAATATACTCACTGTTCGGTGGCCTCACATGGCATTCACACTTCAACTAAAGTCCTAATAACTCTACAACTAAGTTAGAGTCCTCAGCCAGTATCTGGCCGATTAGAAACACTGAAAGGCAGGTATGGGCCATATTTGGTGGATCGCGATGGGTGTTTTTGATGCCTCAGAAACAACGTCATGAAGATAAAATTATAAATTTGGACTTTTTTTTCTCTTCTCTCTTTTTTTTTTAATATAATTGTTTGTTTTTTTCCTTCTTTTTTTTCCATTATAAATCAACATAACACGATGCATACTTTTATTTGTGAGGCATTATTAAGGATGATGATGGTCAAGAAGATATTGTGTGGCTTGTTTGGTGGAAGTGCCTACTCTCGGCACTGGGAAGGAATGGATAAGGCAAGCGTATTTCTAACCTTTGACAGTATTACCCTCCTTCAGCCAAGGACTCTATGAAGGATGGTCGTAACCATCCACCATAGTCATAGCTTTATTACGACTCAATCTCTGTGTATCTGCCTTATTTGGTGACTCTCAAGAATTCACACAAAGTACGTACACAGGAACAGAGAGAGAAAACTATGCCTAACTCTGAAGTATCATCATCTAATTGTCCAAAACTTAATAGTCATTACATTAGACCTAGCGCACCAGTAATCTCTCTACTTTCTTCTCACAAATATGAGGTGGATCTACTAGAAGGTAGTATGCCTGACTCCCTATTAACTGTCCAAGGGTTCAATAGACTAAAAATGCTTGTTGGTTTTCTTCAAAGATCCATTACCCGGTCTACGTGCAAGTGAATTAAATGTACTGGATTCTAAACTTGAGAAATAATTCAAGAAGAAAAATCTTCAATGACACTTTCAATGACAAAGATGTTTTGCTAGGGACTAACCAATTCAGCTCAAGAAAAGAATTATATATATATATGCTAACCTAAATGCATGAATACTTCCTAAAATGCAAAATGCACCTCCCCATGCCTCAATCCTACAATGTCCTCATTGTAAAATTAAAATAGGGGGAGAAAGGAAGGAAATCACCTGATGATGGTGTTATTCTGAACATTGGGTTTCCTCCCAACAAGCGCTGCATTTTCTGTCACTAGCCAGACTTATAAGGAACCTGTAAGTCTGGTTCCAAATAGAAAAAGCTAATCCCTAAAAATATGCGTAATAGCATGGGCCTAGAAAACAGGTAGCCATGGATGTTGGCGAGCTGATGATACAACGTTATCCCAAATGCTCGCCAGAAGACATGAAAGTAGAGAACCTTGTTGGCTACCTGGGGAGGTCTAGGGATAACAAAAGGAATATGAAAAGGGACCTCCCGAAATGGAATAAGTGGAGGATAACAAGGATCCTCCAAAGCAGGACAGGTTTTAAAAGATATAAACATTATTATTTCACACCCTTGAATGGCAAGACTAAAAGTACAAGCATCAATCCACACTCGCCATTCTACCCGAGGATGTACTGACCTGATATGTTCTCCAGAAAGAATGTAACTGAGCAGAGACCTGAGCCAAGGATCTGTTAGGGAGTGTAAGGATTGTTTGTGGTGTTGGAAGGTAATGATTAAGTCCAATGAGGGCTTAGTCAGTGTCAAGTCCAATTCCAACAATGATTCAGATTGTGTATTCTCCCTAACAATTGGAGAAAAATTCACTTCACCCTGCTTAGCATTAATGATCGAAGTCATATTTTCACCTTCCAGTGTATGTGAATCAATGGTGGACTCCAAATTAAATTCCTTTGATGGCAGGGTCAAAGCAACAGAATCATTATCATTAATCTCATCCCCGAATTCTTTTGGTTCACTCAAATTTGTGTCGGGGTGTATATGTGATTCACCAGTAAAGAGAGGAGTTGGATCAGTATCCTCAATATTCCTAAAGGAGGATCAGTTTTAATGTTTTGGAGTAAGCCTAAATCACTCAATTCTTTGTTCTTCTCGGGGCATAAATCCTCAATTGACATGTTTTGTCCCCGAGAGTCTCCCCTAGCTTCTCACTATTGTGTTTGTCCTCCAAATTCAACTCCTGGTTTTGTGGAGGATGACTCTCAAAATCGAAAGAAGGGAAGAATCTGGATTTCACCAGATTATTTATATCCTCAGGGGGCAAGTCCTCAAATAACACATAATCCCCTTGTGATTCACTTCGGATTCTAAGGTCGGGTTCCTCCATAGGGTTATCATCCTCCTCTAAAATAGACTCTTTGTACCCTTGAGACCAAAATTGATCCAATTCATCCTCCATTCCCTTAGGGTCTCCTTCATTTGGAATATTTAAATGCTCCGAATGTTGGATGGAAGGTGTTGATTCCTTAAGTGGAGGGTCAAGATTAGGCTCACTAAAGGCAGAATGGGGTTCCACTAGATAGTTAATAGGGGAAGTGATAGGAATAATACAACCTTGACCCGGGTTATCAGGGGTAAGGAAAATACTATCATTAGGGTTAAGGTTCTCAATAGGTACCATCTTCCTTTTCTTTTGAATCCAATATAGCTCAGGTGGATAATTACTAGGATCGTTCTCCTCTAGTGGCTGTGTCTCATTGGGAGAGTCTAAGCGATAGCTATGTAAAACAGGATCCCTATTGTCATTGGTTTCCTCAGAATTATTTTCATGATCACAGTCGTATGGGTAGGGATCAGAATTACTGGGAAGAGTGTAGCTAAGCTGTCTAATTTCATTGGTCAATTGTTGACTATTCCTCAACATCTCTCCCATAGATTTCATCATTTCCTTTTGTTGTTTTTGCATTTCTATCATAAAAGAGGAGAGGCTACTACTATCAGATTGGGGAGGATAGTCAATCTAAGGCTCTCGTTGCCTAGGGGTATCAGTCCAACCTCGATACAGAAAATCATGAAGGGTGGGAGGGTTGGGTGTTTGCATAGTAGTAGGGATTCCAGGGTTGGAAATCTTGCTCCTAGGCTCTGCTCGAAAGTGGGAGCTATCGGGCCAGTACTCCCAGGATAAGAATATGAATGATCCCATGGATTATCAATATATTCATCAAAGGATGGATACGATCGGGACATGGGATCCTGGTTAAAATGATAGGAGTAAGGATAGTCCATTTCTTTCAATTAAACAGGTTAAACTCTCTTAGGATTTAAAAGAAATCAGAAACTTCCTAGGGAGTTCTACCACTGTCAAAACAAATGCAAATACAGTAGGATCTGTTTTTAGTAGATTCTAGGTCTTAGCTCTTCAGCTGGTGGTCAAACAAGTTTTGCAAGAATTACACTTCCTAGGCCGACCTTCGTTGGTGCCTACAACCTACTTGCAAGGGATGGAAAATCTCGAATCAAGCCCACGCACGAGGAACCGAAGTAACTTGGTGGATAGGCTTGTTGATTTCTGACTAACTTCCCTTGTCGTGCAAAGAGGAGAGGTAGAAATTTATCTAGTAACCTTATGTGTGAGGTGCACAGTGTCTAAAGTGTGCAATCATATGTTCATGTTTTGAGTTTTGAAATCTCGCAAATAAGATCCTTTTGCACACAATTTTAAGTCACAAATTTTAAAGTCCAACCTCTTAGCAATCCCAATTTTTAAAGTGACCACTAAATTAATTCAATTCAAGCACTTTAGTGGTCCTAGCTTTAGGTTCAATGCAGATGCATGATAGGTAATTGATGCTCAAGAAAAAGACGTACCTTACTCCAGCTTTCTTCAATGCAGGACGCTTTCAATGCAAAAAGAAAAGCTAGATGCTGATCATTCAATCCTAGATGGTCACTTTATAGATATGCAGCTTCTAGCAGGTAGTTCGAATTTTTTTTATTTTTTTATTTTTTTAATAATAATAGGCAGACAAACCTAATCTAACTAACCAACATGCAGTTCAAACAATTCGAATAATCCTATAATCTAAATAAA
Organism: Thalassia testudinum; assembly: GCA_037157565.1. Classification (NCBI taxonomy): domain Eukaryota; kingdom Viridiplantae; phylum Streptophyta; class Magnoliopsida; order Alismatales; family Hydrocharitaceae; genus Thalassia; species Thalassia testudinum. Next base: position 49,551,704 of record JAZHRO010000073.1, read on the forward strand.
ATGGGAACACGCTCCCGAAAATACGCTCCCACATACAAGAGCGATAAGAAACGAAGAAACATTGGGAACACGATCCCAAAAATGCCCAACAAGGATCCACAAGATAAAAATTAAGTTCTAATGTCTATCTAAACTAAATCTAAACTAAGATCAAATGACTAAATCAGAAAAAGGTTCCTCTGTATGCCTACGTGCATGGGATCAAGGCCCACAAGCACCCATTGCTGGCCTCCAGGTGGCATCAAGGTCCACCAAAAATATCACCTCCGTCATGCGCACCTGTTGCATTCGTTGCATGTTTTTGCACAAAAGAAGATCCACAGTTAGTAATTCAGAAAAGCTTTAAAAATGGCATAAAAATAACATAAAATTCCTGAAAAAATTAATAGGCATGTTTCCTCCCCGGCAACAGCACCATTTGAAAGAGCGATCTTCATTTTCATTGAAAACTTTAACATAAAATTATGTGTCGTATTTAATTGCGTGGTAGAAAATCGCTTATCAAAACATTTTAATTCTCAAAAATAACCATGAAGAGTTAGGTCGTCTCCATAGGGAGGAATTAGCCAATTCAAACTAGTGCATTGTGCTCCGTTTATTCGGGAATCTCAGTGGGTATGCATATTAGTTATAGCACTTCATTTTCAACATAAGTTTAGCATTTATGTAATTACTTAAAAATATAAGGAGGTTTTATGTAAAATCACCACTACGGCATACGTGAATCGTAATCGTAGTACTGACAAATATTGTCAATATAAATCAAAATCAAACCCATTCCCTACAATCAATATCCCATACTTGATTAGTTAAGAGATAAATGCACTATTCGTCATTCAATTGAACTTGAGGGACATTCATGCAATTCTGTCTTATTATAATAAGGAGATAAATAAATGAATAGTATTCTCTACAATGGCATTATTTGTAATTACTAATAGGGGCTTTACTGTAGAGAAATAGGGGAATACTTCCCCTCGTGCTTGTGCGAAGAGGAGTCGACGGATGGTGTGGTCGCCGGTGGTGGGTCTCTAAGGTGTGGCCTTCGCGATGGTGGTGACACGGCGGCCGGAGGTGGCCAGCAGCGGCCGAACGGAGGAGGAAATTGCCTGCGATGATGAAGCCCATGGGAGCTATTTTGGCTGCATGCGTGGGCCGCACGTGGTTGCGCATGGCTTTGGTGCTTGGTGGTGCTCGGCGTCGAGCTTTGGCAATTGGCGGAGGCTCAACGGTGGTGGCTACGTGGAGGGGGGGTGCGGCAGCTTTGGGTTCTTTCGGGAGGTTGCAGGTGGTGGTGGAAAGAAGAAGAGGAAGAAGAAGAAGAACACACACGGCTGGAGCACAGCTTCGCTGGTGCGCGTGGAGCTACGCAGCGCACGTGGTTTGTAGGTACGTGAGGGTGTAGCGCATGCGGCTGGCTACGTGGTGTGGCTGTGCAATGAGGGGTACGCGCGTGCGCTGTTGTGGCGAGATGGCACGGCTCTCGCTACCGCTTAGGAGGATGAAGAGGTGGCCTCAATGTTGAAGCTCTCTTTTGATGGCCACAGTGCGCTCATGTTGCACGGTGCACGCATCTGTCATGGTGGTGGAGATGGAGAGATAGTCCCTACCAAGGGGAAGGCAGATGATCTCTCCGCTTGCATGCGGTGAGTTCTTTTATAAACCTTCTGCCATCGACTCTCCACTAATCTGTTGCATTTTTGGAGAACTCGGCATTCTCCAACAGCTTAAAGGCAATAGCAAGGCGGTGGGGAAACGATGTGTTGAGGCCGATGAGGAGGTTGCGCACATGGAGGTAGATATGACTAAGTTGTGGTGCATATTGTCAACATCATCAAACGTCCAGAGTAAGCTCCGGACGTCTTAAAAATGAGGTTTGGCTCTGCTTGATTCTTGCAATGCATATAATTATTTATAATATCAGATAAACTTTACAAATATAAATTATTATGCATGCATTTATTTTATAATCAAATACAAATATTACTATGCTCTAAAATGTAATAACTAACCAACTTAGGCTAACAATTAGTCCAATAAATTGGACTCATCACTCCACACTTGGAGGGAGCACTTGATTTTGCCTCTCCAAAAAGACTTTTCTTGCAATTTTCCTCTTCTTTAAAAATGGAAAATCAAAATTGGTCCTCTAACCTACATGCTAATTATTCTTTCCCCAATCTTTCCACCCAGGAGCTTCTTAATCAGCCCCCCCACCTACTTTCTACTCCATAATGGCTCAGCTACAAGTTAAGCAACATCAGTTGCATAAGGATTTAACAAACCTAAACAACCAAGGGAGTCCTGCCACACCTACCCAAGCTCCACACATTCCACATTTCACCCCTTCTAACACCCCAAAGAGAGAAGATCTGCATAATTCACGTGCTAAGTGTAATTACTATTCCGAGGCTTTCTATGGTTCAATGGGGAATTATACTTATCCAAATCATTTCCCCACTCAAAATGTCTCCACCTTCTAGGAGCAATTGAAAAATTCCTCTAATTGGAGGAATTATCCGACTCACTCTGGGAGCAATCCGGTCCCACACCAACAACAAAACCCTTTTGGAGGGTATGGTTCAAATAAAACTTATCAATCTGGGCCATCTCAAGAAGGCATCAATGCCAAGATGATGAAAACCTATAGGAGATGCAAAGAAAAACTACGAAAATCACCCGTGCTATTAACAATCTCAATGATCAAATTGGGGTTATTCTGACTCAAAGACCTGCAAAACATTTACTATCCCAGCCCACACCAAACATTGTCAATCAAAGGAACCAACACCCGAGTGGACACCAACATCAGAACCACACTAATCAGCCTCCTATTAACCCAATACGTCAACACCAACTCAGTTTCCATCAACATCAGGCACCCCCACCTCCTCCCAGTGACAACCAAACTGCATGTATAGATACATTGAGGAGTGGGAACACCACCACTGATTTAGGGCATTCAAATCAAATCGATGAAACCCACTCTTAACCTCTGCAAATCGACTCTCCTAACCCCACTCAGGAAGAAGAACAAGAAACACCAAAAACACTTGATTCAAATCCTACTTCTCACTCTCAAACACTGTAATCCAATCTTTCTAATCAGAAATCAAAGCCCTCTCACCAAGATCTTTCGGACTTATTTGGGCAAGTCGAGAAGAATATCCCCCACCTAGATGCCACCCTTGCCTTTGCTAAATGGTTGAAAGAAAGGTTTACCCCAAAAGGGCAGGCTTAGAACTAGGATGGATGGTCCTTTCAAAGACAGCCAGCTCAATTTTTCAAAGCAATTTGCCTTTCACAAAAAAGGACCTGGGTGCATCACCCATCTCGGTTGTCATCAACGACACCACTTTTTTTTCGCACCCCTCTTGACTTAGGTACCTCCATTAATATCATTCCCCCAATCTTATTCAAGGAATCTCAATTCGGTGATTTTAAACCTATTAAGGTTCAATTTCAATTGGAAGACTGATCTATCATTCAACCATAGGGAATTTTTTAGGATAGTATGGTTAAGGTCCAAAATTATCTATTTCTGGTGAATTTTCTGCTCCTTGACATAAAAGTACCTGATGCTCTCATTAATTCCATCCTTGGAAGACCCTTTCTGATTATCGCAACAGCTAATATCAACTCTCATTCTGGGAAAATGAATATAAGTTGCGGTAACCAAATTTTCTCATTAGATTTATTTCAAGCTTCCATAAGGTCCATTGATCATGTCATTTTTTAGGACACTAATAATACAATGGAAGCAATATGTGAGAAGTTGATGTTGATCAAATCCTACTCATCTCTGACCACCATCGATCTAGATTTCATTAATGATTATGTGATCCAAAACTTTTCAGATCAACTAGGGTTTGACTTTTACTCTTTCAATCTTCTTGATTTTTCACCAAAAACATCCACACTAACTTCACCCACCCCACATCTCATTGACTACTTTCTCCCTCCCTTTCCATTAGACCTACCACCTGACCCACCTGACTTTGTCATTTTACCTGAACTTAAACCATGGCCAGACCTGGGTCATTCTTCTATTTTTCCATTTCATTTTGATTTTGATTTCTTTACCAATCATCTTTTTAGAGATCTTGAGGAAGACACATTTCTTGAGGACATTCAAGTGTCCAACTATTTACATGATTATCCATCTTCTGTGCACACCTTCACGCCCAGCTGAATGGCATTAAAGATAGCATTGGATGGGAGGTAACCCATCATTTTTCCTACTTTCCTTCTCCCTTTCTTTTTCCAAGTTTTGACCATCCTAAACCCGATTGCCTTTCACTAAGGTGATCCCTTTTCCTAATGCATGAGGACATTACATATCATAAGCATGGGGGGTGTTTTTAAAATTTTGACGATCGATTTAGGATTTTCAAAACCTAAAAATATGCATTTTTTTCTTTTATCATTTTCTTGTTTTCTGCTTGCATACCCAACAAAATAAAAATATTGAAAACTTATTGAGGAAAATTTTGAAATCAGGACTAAGGTTGAAAACTCACTTTTGGTACAATGGGATTTAATCTTTAACAAACTAGGGATAATGATACGGACCTGATCATTAGAATTTTAGGGTCTATCTTTAGACTAGATCAGATATCCTTCTAAAAAATTCCACCTGAACTCATGATAGTTCAAGTGACTCGATCCTCTTTTCTAATATGGAAAGGTATCTGGCTTAGTTTCTGATTCAAAAACTTACATCTCGTGCAAAACTTCTTGTGTCAAATTTCACACACAAGCCAACACCTAAAAACAACTAAAAATTAGAAAAACCCCCTTGTTTGGCCTTAGTAAAAGTCTGAAGCAGATCATTGGTTTGAGTTCCAACCACCAAGAAGGAGGTAAATGCCTCCTTTGAGGACGTGATGGCAACATGTTACTACCTCGGCACTGCTCCATATCTAGATTTCATATCTTTAGACAGAGCATTAAAACGCATTTTTGCAGCTCAAGTGTCTTGGATGGTGCTCTACTTATAGTGTCGAAGTAAAAGCTTGAGTTTGCTTGAAGCACCCCTTTACATCGCATTGTGTTCTGGGGTTGTGAGCTCCTGGGTGGCATCATGGATAGTGCTATCTTAAAGTACTGGCGCCAGAGCCCCCTCGAGGATTGATAATGGGAATGATGATTCTGACACATCTGTTATAAGACTAAACTAAAAATATGCATGGGAGAGAGAAAAAAAAAGTTTTAAACCAAAAGCACGCCCTTATAAATGTCGGCTTTTCACAAGCACAGACACAAGGTTTTAAAAGTTATTGCAAATTGTAAATCAAATTCAAGAGCCAAAAAAATCCTAAAAACAAAAATGTCAAGTCATCTGAATTAACAAGGGGTTAATCTGTGAAATTTTTGGAGGATATATTGATCCCATTTTTGTCTAATTTTTTAATCCGAAAACAAATCCTGATGTTTATCCTTAACAAATCCCATGCCTCCTGTGTTTGGATCAACCTATGTCCCTGATGTGTCAAATCCTCAACACAATTAATTAAGCTATCTAGGCTTAATTAATTGCATGAGAAAGTAACTTATGTTAACTTGAATTAATGTCGTGAGTGTAGTATAGGGTCAAGCTAACCTAACATTTTAGATTTTTATTTCTTTTTAACTAGTTGAGTCCAGGTCGTTCGCTGGGAGGCAAAATAGCAAGCTTAATTCACCATTAATTCCTAAGCATAAATTATTAACTACTTAATCAGTCAGATTATAATTAAAATACTTTAAGTACATGAATCTTGCATAAGAGATGTTCAAATAAAAGCAGGCAATATTCCATTAAGAAAGAACATATTTACACATGTAATTTGTCATTAAGAAATAAGTAAACATGTTTATTACACCAATTATGTTTAATTATAAGAGATTAAGGCAAGAAAATGATATACAAGAAATATATTTGCCTTTTACAACATTTGATACTTAAAACAACAATAAAAGAACATAAAATAATTGTGATATAAGATCAAATCAGACTTCTATTAAGAAAAATAGATAACTTAAAAATAGGAGTTAGATGGCTCAAAATAAGGCAAGACATCTGATTTCTCCTTCATTTTTCTTCTTTCTTCTTAATCTTCAGCCCTCTCTATTTCTTCTTTACTTGCTCAGTCATTGCTCTCTCTCTCTCTCTCTCTCTCCTTTGTTTCTCTTCCTTTGTTCCCTTATCCATTTCTTTATCTTAACCTCTTTTCACTGTGCTTAATGAATTCCACACTTAGCCATTAAGCCTTCAATTACAAAAATTTGGATTTCTTATTGGCGGCTCAGACTGGTCGGGGATACACAGCACCCCCTAGAGGGTGGGGACTAGACCCTACTGGGTCCGAACCTAATTTTTCTTAGGTGGTTTAATTTCCAATTCAAGCTCATGCACAGTACCCGGCCTCCCAGGCCCACTCGCCCTCACGATCCCATGCACATCCACACCCACAGGCGCACACACACACCCATGCGCAGGCACATGCAGTGCACAAACCCACGCCCAATGCTTGTTTCATTTCGTGCCCTGCACTGACGATCGAAGCATCCACTGCAGAAAATCGTAGTATACCAAAGTGCGTGGCTACATCTTTCTGAGGTGGGACTATCTTCCCAGCTCTAGGCCAATTTTTCAGCGAAGATTCCGACAGACTCAGTGACTCAATCCAATCAAGCAAAGCCTCGATCGAAAGCTGTTCAGATGCTCTACATGATTGTAACACCAATTTGGTGTTCAGATCTGGATTAACCCTTCGATTTGAAGGGAAAACTTGGCAATTTCGCACGACTGTTTAAGCCTACAGAAGAGAAGACAGGTCTTAGGATCTTCAGGAAAGTGTCTGACCTCCAGATGAGGTCCAAACTCGATTCAGGAGAGGTTTCCACTTCTAAAGGGGAAGGAAGGGGGCTCTAAATAGCTCCAGGAAGCAGTAGAAGCTTGAAAGCTTCATTCCCAGTGTTAAGAGCTCGGAATTGAGCTCCAAATCATCCATTAGAGAGAAAACAACCTCAACAGGTGATCTAAACAACCTCTGCAGGTTGTTGCGACACAATCTGGGCAAATTTGGCAATCAAAACTCACCAAGAACTTGAAGAACTCAGTATTGGGCTCTAAAGAACCCATATAGGACAGTGACATAACTTGCCCTAAATCCTCAATAAAACACCTTCCAATCGACTCTCATAGAGTCTAGATCATCCCAGCGAGTATATCATCTCATTAAACAGAAGAATTGATCATGAAAACCTCAAATCAGACTTGTAGTTGACCAAAATTACCCTGGAGTTGAATTTCCAAATTAAACTCCCTTAGATTAAATTCACACCCTAGATCGGCTCTATTCTACCTCAGAAATTGATTTAGAGCCTCAAAACCTAGTTTTGATTAGATTCACTGGGGCTTCAGGCTTCACTGCCTGAACTCTAAATGGGGTTTGTTTGGTAGAACAAATAACGAAATCTCTAAGTACAAAAGAAGCTAGGATGAATTCAGGATGTTGTACTCTTGCTTCTAGACCTTAATTCAAGGTCAAAAACCTAACGAACAGGCTCCTCCAACTCCGCTGGAGTTGGAGAAGATGAATGTCTAAACTGAGCTCGAGATATTTAAACAACAAATTAATCATTGAGACATGATCCTTGCACTCTAAAGAGATAGTCTGGAGCTCCTCAGAGCTTATCAAGGGATGAAGTGGAAAATTGACTCATCGGAGCTCGCCAGAGCTCCAATGAGTCAAAAATTCAACTGACATAGAGAAAATAGTAAAGAGATGGACCATTACAGGTCTGGAAAGTTTCCTGAGGTCTAAACAAACCTCAGGAGCTCATCAATTTGTCCAATGGATGATCGAATTAAGGATTCATCAGGGAATTTAGAAAACTTAATCTCTGAGTTCGTATGAACTTAGAGTTAGTCCTCTCACTCAATTGAGGGAGGGCTAAGGCTCAACAGAACCTTGCGATGCTCTCTGGGGGGTTAATTAGGTGGAGTAACTCTTTCGAGATCTCCATTGACAAAGAGCTCAAAAGTTGGAATGGAATTAGGTGTTTACTTACTACGAGTTAATTAAACTAATTAGGTATAGGATCAAGGCCCTTAGATTACGGAGAGATAATGGAGGGCCCAAGCAGAGGTGTTCTAAACTCAGTAACCTCCGCCATGGACATCGGAGGTCGTCGGTGACGGTGAGATGGTCCAGGCGATATAGGTGCTAAATTGGAGGGGAAAGAAGTGTAGGTGAATCATGAGGAGAAGAGGAAAATGATTAGGTACTCTAAAAGGTGAATAGAAGTCTGTTGAAGCCGAATTTGGCTTCGTCGAAGCCGGAGGAGAAGCTACTGTAACTAAGCTAAACTAACCTAATCCTACCTAATTACCTAGCTAAATCTACTCCTAAGAGTTAGCTCTACTAACCTGACGAAGGAGGTGAGGGATCTCGTTGTTGGCAGGGCGAGAATGGGATCAAAATCTAGATTGGGTGAGAAGAGAAGCTCCGACTGATCGACGCGGAGATCAGAGGGAGAGTGGGGCGCTCAGTCGCCATTGGCAGGGTGATAGAGAGGAAGAGGAGGTGAGAGAGGCAACACGTCCTCGATGGCCACGCTAGAGAAAGAGAATGAAGATGCCAAAGTTGCGGAAAAACCTACTGACCAGCTACGGTGGGGTGAAGAGGGGAAGGGAGCTGATCAAGCTCAAATCATAGGGGTTTAGGCCTATTCATAGGGTTTGATGATGGCTAAGGGGCTTGAATCCAGACAGGTTTGCGTCTAGGTACAGCTTAACCTCCGACGTCATCTCCGATGCCAGTGAGGTTAATACCATGACCTAATTAGGATTTAGGACAAATCCGAACCAGTGGATGGAGTTGAGGTGGTGAGCGCAAGCTTAAGAAGCTTCGCGAGGGCTAAGTGGCATCAGATGGGTGGTCATCGGAGGGTGACATCACCACCAAACGTTAGCCATTCAAGCGGCTGAAGAAGAAATGAAGAAGATGGTGTACATAGGGACCAATTTGCATGAAAAGTTAGGGACCTAAGCGAAATAAAAGGACTCAAGTGCAATGAATTCCAAGGACTGAAATGCAAACAGAGCCTTTTAAGGTTAATTTAAATTATTTTCTTTTCTAACTTTTTATATATATTTATAATTTAGCTAAATATTATATCAAAGCCATGTATTCACATTTTTAACCCTTTTATTTACCTTTATTTTAATTTATTTAACCTACTTAAGTAATTAAAGACTTAGGTCTTAAGTTACCCTTAAGTTAAATAAAGTATTATTTAGGTAAATAATTAGTGATAATTTGAGTCCATTTATTAATTAAATTATTAATAATATTAATTGACTTATAATTGAGCATTTTTAACTTATTTTTAGGTCCTTTAATGGTTTATCCCTTATTACATAATTAACCTTTATATATGCATATTCCTAGCTAAGTAACTAGAGAAACTAGTTAATTAGGGGTAATTAGAAGCCATGATGAGCCACTTATCAATCACGTAATGTCTTTCTCATCAAAAGTCGAAAAAAATTAGATTTCCTGAAAATTCCATTTTGCAAAAATTAAAGTTTTGCTAAGAGACTAGCAAAAGGCAAGCATGGGGGTGTGATAAACGCCCGCTTATCATCATTCTTATGCATTAAAACAAACCTAGCTCTTAGGATTTTGCTCTGCAAATGGGTTTTTGGGTTGCATTTAGACCTTAATTAGGTTAGGCATGCATTACATTTTTTATTGTGTTTTTGATGTGTTTTTGTGAGTGTTAGGGATAAACAGATTGTCAGATCCCTAGAACCCAAGCACTCAGGAAGGCAACTAGTGAAGGAGAAGTTAAACCAACTGGAACTCAGCTTGATCCAATTCACCAAAGCTAGAATCTAGCTCACTTGAACTAGGGTTAGCTCATCCTAGATCCATTCAGCTCATCTTAGCTCACCTTAGCTCAAGTCAGCTCAGATCCAGCTCAACTTAGCTAGGTCTAGCTCATCTCAGCTCCCATCAGTTCACTGGGAGCTCTAGCAAGCTCAGCTGAGTTGACTGGAGTTCACCTCAACTCAGGACCAGCTACATCTAGCTCCACTCAACTCCATCCAGCTGAAGATGACTTCATCTTAGCTCAGGAAGCTCAAGTCCAACTCCCGGGGACTTAGCTTAGCTCAACTTAGTTGAGCTAAGCTACTTTAGCTACCTCAACTAGTTAGGTCCTTCCCAGGAGCATCAAACCTAGCACACCTCATCTCCTTTCAGTAGAAGCCAGCTTGCTTTAGCTTGGCTTAGCAACTAGCAAAGAACTAGCAAGCTAAGCCAGCTAAGGTAGCTCTTTGTAGCTCTCTTCAGTAGCCACCAGCTCCAGTGCAACTCAAGATGACTACCTCTAGCTCTTCTCCCTCAAAACCCTAGCTCCAAATGCCTCCAACCCTACTCCCTACTAGCTAAGCTAGCTAGGCTAGCTTAACTTAGCTAGTCCACCTCCATGGCACCAAAACCGACTACCCTACTACCTAAGCTCCAGCAAAAAGATCACCTACTCCTACTTTATTTTGGTGCCAATTATCCCTTCCATCACCACCCTACATCCACTATCAAAACCCATCTCCACCCTCCATTTTTTCCCTCCAAAATCAATGCCTTCTAGAAAGTATTTTTGGAGGGAAAACCAAGGCACCTCTTCGTTTCCCTCCCTTTTTTCCCTCCAAAAATATCCAAGCACCCCTTCATTTCCCTCCAAAAAAATACCATAACCACCCCCCTTCCCATCCTATAAATACCGTACCAAACCACCACATAATTCCCATCCTCCCTCAGTGTAAATTCTACCTTATACCCACCTAAGCCTACGGCTAAGGAAGGAGAAGAAAGGAAGAAGATTAAGGGGGCATCCTACTCGCCCCCTTGGTGCCTTCTTCCCCTTCTCTCTTCTCCCATGAGCCATGCCACGGAGAAGGACTTCCATCACTTGGAGGACGGCCAGGCATTGGAGGAGGAAGGGTGGTGAACACCCACCCTTTGAGAGCAAGTGCACGCCCCCTTTGTGGGCTTGCCTTGGAGGACATCATCTTGGAGGAGCCTTTCAAGGAAGGAGAAGGAGTTTCTTTTCAAGTCAAGGAGCTACTAGGCTTGGAGCAAGAAGCACCTCTTCTTCACCATTTTTATCCAGAGGATTTGTGTTTTTATTTTCTTGCATTTTCAAGTAGAGTAGAAGCATTCCTCTATGTGTTTTGTGTAGAACAAGTTTCTATCAATTCAAGTTGTCTTCATTTCAATTCTTGTCGCATTTACTTTTTTTTATCTTGATCTAGCACTTTTTCACTCCCTCTCCCTAATTACTCTAGGCCTCCACGTGCCTAGAGTAAGCTTAGGGAGAGGCTTTTCTTGTCACCTTAGTAATAGTTTAGTGATTAGGTGGCTTTTTTTTGCCAACAATTTTGCAAGTGCCCGTTGTTTCAAAACCATAAAAGCTACATATTTGAAAATACCAAAAAGAAAGGTGATTTCTATTTTGAAGCAAGAGATTTGATTTTGCAAAAAGTTGCCTCCTTGGATGACCCTAGATACTTCCTTATCTAGCTTTTATAAATTTAAGAGTTGATCGATTTTACGCATTACAATGACATATTTTACAAACTACGTAAATTCACAATCACCAAGTTAATTGACCGATCAATCAGTGATCGACCAATCTTCTTAATTGATCGACCAAATTTCCTTTTGATCGACCAATTAACCTTAATTGATCGACCAATTTAATTTCCTATTTTGGCAAAACTTTTTGTATAAATAGAGGTCGTACGCAGCCCATTCTTTCATAACATTCAAATAGAAATGCCATTCAAAAACAGAGCCTCTCATGCTTATTTCCAAAGGCTTTCGCACCTCATTCTTCACGTTCTTTAAAAGCATGACGACTCGATCCTCTGCGAAAAATTGGTTTGATCATTTATTGAGGTTCCATAGAATTCATTCTTGTTATACTTTATTTTGTTGTTTTGATTTGTGAATTCCAAATTTGTTTGGAAGATCCATGGTTGTTTTTGCTTCTCTTCAAGATAAAAAGGGAAGAGGATTGTAAGAGGTTGTGCCACCCTTGTTTAAGTGGTATGATTTAGTGAATTGGATAGCATTGCCTAGTCAAAAAAATCCTAAGATGGGAGGCTTAAGTAGTGGTTTTCACCCTAATTGGGTTTCCACTATAATCAGGTGTACTCTGTGCATAATTCTTGGTGCTTTATTTTTTAATCTGTGCATATATTTTAAAGCAATACTATTCACCCCTCCCCTCTAGTATTTAGTTGCGATCCACTGGATATTCTTACCACTCATAGTTGGTATCAGATTCCGAGTTGTCTAGAAAGATGTCAAAGTCGTCTATCGACACATACGCTGAGGAGCAATCTGTTGTTCGTCCCCCTCTCTTTGACGAGACAAACTATAGATACTTGAAAACTAGGATGCAGATCTTCCTAGAATCCATGGACTTTGAGGTATGGGATGTCATCGCAGCCAAATACACTCGTCCTAAAATCAAGGAAGGAGTGGCGGTGACACCAGGACAAAAGAAGATGGCAACCCACAATGCCAAAGCTAAGAATGCGATCTTCTATGGGTTTTCAAGAGTAAAATTCAACCGCATCTCTTCTTGCAAAACAGCATATGAGATCTGAAGCATCCTCGAAATCACCCATGAGGGAACAACTAAGGTAAAAGAAACTCAAGTAAATTTACTAATGCAAAATTATGAGCTTTTCAAGATGAAGAAGGGGGAGTTTATCAAGGAGATGTTCACACAATTCATGGACATCATAAACTGCCTACGAAATCTAGATCAAGACATAAAGAATGAAGCTCTGGTAAGGAAGATCCTTCATTCACTTACCAGTGATTGGGAGACCAAGACAACAACCATTCAAGAATCAAAAGATTTGTACACCCTGAAACTGGATGATCTTATTGGAAGTTTGATGGCTTATGAAGTTCAGCTACAACACATGAAGGAGCAAGAAGATGAAGGAACCAAAAAGAAGATTATAACCCTTGAAGCAAATCAGCAATCTGAAGAATCATCAAGCGGAGAAGAAGAGGAAGACATAGCTCTCCTCTCCAGAAAATTCAAAAAACTCCTCAAGAATAAGAGGAACTGGGGGAAGAAGAAAGAAGAATCCAAGATAGATGCAATCACCTGCTACAACTACAAGAGAAAGGGACACATTAAGAAAGATTATCCACTTCTCAAGAAGGAGTTAGAAAAGAAGAAGAAGTTCTTCAGAAAGGATGGAAAGAAGAAGGCTTTCACAGCAACATGGGATGAATCAGACTCAAGCTCAGAAGAAGAAGAAACCTCCAGAGAAGAAGCTCTTCTAGGACTAATGGCAATAGAAGATGAGGTAACTTCTTTTTCACAAGATGAGCTATTAGAAGCATTTTTTGAGACACATGACATAGCTAAGTCATTAAAAATAGAAAATAAAAACCTAACTAAAGCATTAGGAGAAGAAAGAACACACAAAGATATGCTTACTCAACAAAACAAAGAATTATCTATTGAAATCACATCATTAAAATCACAGATAGACAATTTAAAGGTAGATATCAATAAATTGCAAGAAAATTCTGCTAGTCTTTTAAATGATCTGACTAAATTCATAAATGGAAGTAGAAACTTACATAAATTGTTAGGAACACAAACACAAAGCACCACAAAATTTGGGTTAGGCTATTGTTGAGAGAGCTGAATCGGGTTTTAAAAAGTGTTGCGTTATAGTACAGCCGAAAAAGCATTCAAAACAGATATAATTTTATTACTTGAAAAGATTTCTGAGGTCGAACACAGGGAGCAAATTGGTATTTAAAACTCAAGATCATAATTTAAACTTGAAAGAAATTGTAATAGTAGCTGTATCATAGTGCAAAAATATTGGAATAAAATGATGATGTAGATCACCAAATACTCCTACAATATCACCAAATGATTCAATGTAAAAATATGCAATGAGTCTAAAATCTGTCGACTGATTCTTTAATCAAATGACTCAAAGTGTCTGATTGCTTTTTCTCTTCTCCTTCCTTCTTCTTCTTTGGCTTTTGTCTGAATTCCGATCCTTCTCTTTCTCTTCTCTGTCTCTCTCTACCTTTACGAGCCCTCTTCTTCTTTCTCTTCTTTGTCTTTGTCCTTCTCTTCCTTTAGATTTTCTTTCTGCCTTTGCTTCTTCTTCTTCTTTCTTCTGCCTTGGCCTTGAGCTGTGCTGGCCTTCTCTTCTTCTTCCTTTTCTGCCTGACCTCCTCTTCTTCTCTGAATTGGCTAAGTGTTGGAACAATCTCTTCAGAGCAAAACCCCCCTTCCCCTGCGTAGCTTTCCTCACTTTCTCTCTTCTCTATTTCAGAGCCGCTCTCCCAGAGCCTTCAGCTGGTCGGGTAATCGAACCTAACATAGACCTGGGTCTAGGCTCACCGACGTGTGTGGTGAGCAAGGAGTGGATAGGTCGGGTAGTCGAGTCATGGCCAAGTCCACGTATTAGGTGTCGCGGACGAGTCTGTGAGAGGGGGGAGGAGGACCTCACCCTCAGTGTTGGAGGCGATAAGCCTCTAACAGTTTTTCCCTTTATGCGTACACAGGCAGCCTTCCACTTCCGAGGTGGGACAAATGTCCCACCTTCGTTCGCGCGCAGCAGCAGCAGATTGTTTCCTCAATTGGCGAGGCTGCAGAGTCCTTCGACACCAATCAAAAGCCTGGATGCATGCGCGCCTCAAATCCGCACCGCCTGGGGGTCTCCTGGAGTAGAGCATGACTTAGAGTAGCTTGAAGCTTGCTTCAAGCTTGGCAGTAATGGTGGCCGGTGGCTGAACATGAAATCACTAGCATAGCCTTGTGGCCATGTCAAAATGTTCAGAAAGGGTCGCCGGAGCACGGCGAAGATGCTGGGGTGGTTGGCGAGACGTGGGGTGCCTGTGTGAGTGTGCCTAAGGCACACTATGTGCGAAGGTGTGGGTGTGTTCGGTGAGGTGCGTGAGCGAGTGGTGCAGTGAGTGGAGTGAGGGGAAGTGTTCAGTGGAGTGCGGGGAAGCTTATGGGCTTGTCGGCGAGGGTTGGGATGGCCTGTGGAGGTGGAGCGACCTCACTGGAGTAGGTGGTCAGAGATGGAAGGGATGAAGGTGATGGAGGTCGACAGTGGTCGATTTTGAAGAATAAAGGGTGGGGAAGAATGTAGAGGGGAGAGGAAGCTTATCTGGGAGGTGAAGAGATGACGGGGATGAGAGGAGGCATCGGATCTGGTGTGACTGATGTCGGAGATGAAGAGTGGCTCCGGTGAGTGGAGATCGACGAGGACGAAGAGAGGGAAACGCCTGCGGGTACGGCAAGGTGCGGATGAAGTCAAGGAGGAGGAATCTGCCACAGGTATGGCGGTCAGATGACAAGGAGGAGCGAGGGAGGTCGTCGGACATCGAGGAACCTTCGACCGTGAAGGGAAGAGAGGAATTAGGGGTGTTCACAACCGAATTCGAGCGTGGGGTGATCGGAGGGGTTTGGGCTCCTTTAAATAGAGCTCTGAAGGTTGGTTAGCTCTTGGCTCGCCGGAGTTGGAATCTGTTAGGATATCCATATCTCTCATGCATTCGCATGAGAGATTGGGAAAGAATCTGGGATCAAAGATGGGTTCAAATTGGAGGGATTTTCTCAGAGAATCTCCTTTCCAATTTTGGAGATCCTCTAAGCAATTAGGGAGAACTCTCCTTCCAAAGCTCATCAGAGTAGGATTCCTCCACTATAATGGTGGAGGGATCTAATTGCAAAAATGATGAAAAAGAAAGGGGCCTATTTGTAATGGTTTTTGAAAGCTAGGGGTAGAAATGTAATCAGGTTGGACCTTTTTGCAAACTAGGTCAAGGCAAATTCATCTTGGGTCCAAATTTTGGTACAAATATAATTTGGACATAATAAATCCAATGGTGAAGTTGGATTTTGGGTTTGACCATGTTTGACTAGGAAATTTATGCAAAAACCCAATTTAGGGTAAATATCTGTCTGGGACCCCATTCTAGGTCAAGATGGGTTCCAATGGCCAAATTGAAGGTTCTAAACCCTAGAGAGTATTTTTATATAATTTTTAGACAGTTTAAGTGAATTTTATCCTAACTAGAACCTTGGTTAATCAAGTGGGTCTGTTTTAGGGTTTCAAGAAGTCATTTAATTCACAGAACTCACACAAACCCTTTTCTATCTGATCCACCCTACTTATTATTTTGTTAAGACCATTTGACATTTTTTTTATCCCTTGAGAAAACCCGTTGTTGTACTGCATTGGTAAAATTGCAGGTTTACCCCTAGTTTCTTGTTTCACTCTCAGAAAGGTTATGCAGTGAATTAGGACCTTCAGTTGGATATGTAGGAGCTTTTGTTCTCTTCATTGGATCAAAATGAGCGAGTTATGGCTCATGATGGTATTCCCATCAGCTATATACCAAAAAATAACAATGAAGCATCTAGTTCTAGCTAGAACAAAGAGAAAGGTAGCTTGCCAAAGCAGGTAATGCAAACTAACCACCATGGACCCAAACAAAATGGGTACCAAAAAGTATTTTGCAATCTTATTTTGTTGGTTCTGTAGATTATAGGAAGTATACTTTCCAACAAATCAATGGAACATTGAAGCCACTTTATCAAACAAAGCCTTACAATCACAAACTAATGATAAGAAAGAGGAGAAAGAAGGTGGATAATGGACAACGGCTGTTCCAAGCACATTACTGGAGAAGACCTATTCCCGCAGCTCAATCATCAGGAAGGTGGTATGGTCACATTTGGGAACAACCACAAGGGCCGTATTATTGGTACTGGCCAAATTGGAAACTCTTCTACCTCTTTTGATAACATGCATTTAGTTAAAGGTTTAAAACATAATCTGTTAATTGTAAGTCAAATATGTGATAAAGGGAATAAAATCACATTCACATCAAAAGGTTTTAAAATTCGCAATAAAGAAACAAAATAAATTATTCTTAAAGGAAATAGACATAAAGACATTGTAAACTTCAACAAATACGATAGTCTTGAATGTCTAGTCCTATCTGAAGAAGAAGCAACACTTTGGCATAAACGACTAGGTCATGTTCACATGGGCAACATTAGTAAACTTGTGAAACATGAACTTGTCAAGGGTCTGCCAAAGATCAACTTTAAGAAAAGCAAAGTTTGTGATTCTTGTCAAGTTGGTAAATAAACCAAAAATCCATTTAAACCAAAAAGGATGGTTAGCACTTCTCAACCCTTTGAGCTACTTCACTTTGACTTG
Organism: Thalassia testudinum; assembly: GCA_037157565.1. Taxonomy (NCBI): domain Eukaryota; kingdom Viridiplantae; phylum Streptophyta; class Magnoliopsida; order Alismatales; family Hydrocharitaceae; genus Thalassia; species Thalassia testudinum. The sequence continues at coordinate 49,568,997 of JAZHRO010000073.1, forward strand.
TTTGGACCAACCAAATCCGAAAGCCTAAGCAGGTGCAGATACTGTTTAGCCATAATTGACGACTTCTCTGGATTTACTTGAGTATCCTTCTTAAAAAGTAAGGACTTAACCATAGATGCCTTTACCAAACTAGTTAGAAGATTACAGAATGAGAAAGGATCTGAGGTAATTAGGATCAGAAGTGATCATGGTGGAGAATTTGAAAGTGAATCTTTTTCAAATTTCTATGATCAATACGGAATCAAACATGAGTTTTCCTTCCCTAGAGCTGCACCTCAAAATGGTGTAGTTGAGAGGAAAAATAGGACTTTGCAAGAGTGTGCTCGCACAATGCTGTGCGAGTCAAAGCTACCTCAATATTTTTGGAATGAGGCTATAAACACTGCTTGCTATATTCAAAATAGAACCTTGATCAGACCAATCCTAAAGAAGACACCTTTTAACTCTATCATGGAAGAACACCTAGAATTTCCTACTTCAAGATTTTCGAATGTCGATGCTTTACACTTAACACTAAAGATAATCTTGATAAGTTCGATGCTAAAAGCCCGGAAGGGATTTTCTTAGGTTATTCAACCAAAAGTAAAGCGTATAGGGTCTTTAATAAGAAGAACTCTATTGTTGAGGAAACCATGCATGTATCATTTGATGAAACATTAGTTCAACCCAAATCTTCTACAATTGATGATGATGAACTGGTACATGATCCATCGAACATTCCAAAAGAGAATATTTCTAATGAACTATCCAAAGATATCTCTTTTGAGAAAGTTCATCCTAAAGAACTAGTAATAGGAAATTTGTCAAAAGGAGTTCAAACCAGATCTTCCCTCAGCACACTAGCCTTTATAGCTTTTGTTTCTCAATTAAAACCTAAAAATGTTAAGGAAGCTTTCTCAGACAACTGTTGGATTATTGCTATGGAAGATGAGCTGAATCAATTTAAGAAATATCAAGTATGGGAACTTGTTTCAATTCCTGAATCGCAAACCATTATAGGAACCAAATGGATTTCTAGAAGCAAACTTGATGAATAAGGAAATGTAGTTAGAAATAAAGCTAGACTTGTGGCACAAGGATACAATCAGGAAAAAGGAATAGATTTTGATGAAACACATACACCTGTTGCTAGACTAAAATCTATTAGAATGTTGCTAGCTTTTGCAGCCCATATGGAATTCAAACTCTTCCAAATGGATGTTAAAAGTGCCTTTCTAAATGGATTCATCAAGGAGGAAACCTTTGTTAAACAACTTCCAGGTTTTGAAGATCTGAATCATCCAGAACACGTATACAAATTAAATAAAGCTTTATATGGTCTAAAACAAGCTCCACGAGTTTGGTATGATAGATTAAATTCATATCTAATTGACAATGAATTTAAAATTGGTCAAATAGATCCAACCCTATTCACTAGAAAGAAAGAAAATGATCTTTTAATAATACAAATATATGTAGATGACATCAATTTTAGTACCACTAATGATCTACTTTGCCAAGACTTTGCAAAGGTAATGCAGGATCAATTTGAGATGAGCATGATGGGAGAACTCAAGTTCTTCAAATTGATTAGCTATCCTCCAGAATCTTCATATCTCAAACAAAATACACTACAGAGATACTGAAGAAATTCTCAATGGACAAAGTCAAAGGTAAAGAAACTCCAATGGCAACTTCTACCCAATTGAAAATTGATGACACAGGTAAATAAGTAGATCAAAAACTATACAGAAGCATGATAGGATCTCTATTATATTTAACTGCAAGTAGACCTGACATTCTATTTTGTACTTGTTTGTGTGCTCACTTTCAAGTAAACCCTAAAGAATCACATCTACATGCTGTTAAAAGGATACTTAGATATCTAAACAACACACAAGACTTAGGACTTTTTTATCCGAAGTTAGACACATTGTAATTATATTCCTTTTGTGATGCTGACTATGCGGGTAGCTTCACAGACCATAAGAGTACTAGTGGAACTTATCAATTTCTCAAAAATTCCCTAGTCTCTTGGTTCTCTAGAAAATAAAATACTGTATCACTATCCACAACTAAAGCAGAATATGTAGCAACTTCTTAGCTTGTTCACAACTATTGTGAATGAAACAGACATTACAAGACTTTGGTTTATCTTATAAGAATAACAAAATTTTGTGTGATGACACAAGTGCTATTAACCTATCCAAGAATCCAGTACAACACTCTAGGACCAAACATATAGATGTTAGACACCACTTTCTTAGAGATTATGTCTTAAAAGGGGATATCAACTTAGAATTTGTTAACACAGAACATCAACTAGCTAATATATTCACAAAACCCTTACCAAAATATAGGTTTAATCAAATTTGTCATTCACTAGATTTATCAAGATTAAAAGAACTTAATTAACTAGCCTAATGAATGTATGTTTTTTCTTTTGATCTATCAATTTTGCCCATTGATCGACCAAAACTATTTGATGAAGATTATCTAGACTCTTTATTTATGCATGAAGATTATCTCTTTCAGTTTTATGTTCCTCATTAGCTCTCTTATATAACATGATATTTCTGAAGCTTGAATTACATGTTTAAGGGCGAGTTAAATGTAAAAGCAATAGCAGCATGTTTTACTTTTTGTTGAAACAAAAAGGGGGAGATATTATGCAACCTTTTAAATTTTATAATTATACTTTTGTTGTCATCAAAAAGGGGGAGAATGTAAGCACCTCTGTTTTGATACACCAAAATTATGTTTATTGCTAGACTAACATTTCAAGACTATCTCAGACTAAAGCATCAAAGCATTTTTCAAGACATGAAGATAGTTGCTAATGTGCATCTTTTTATATTTATTTGAGTCTAGGACATTATTGTAAGGAACTCAAATAAAACTTAAATACGAATTTTTCGCGCATCTTTTCAAAACCAAACTTTTAAGGTTATTGATCGAACAAACTAGTTAATTGATCAATCAAATCACATTGATCAACCAACCAAATTAATTGATCGATCAACTCAGCCCATTTTAGGAAGTTGATAAAAATCCTCTTAATCGACCAACCAAGTTAATTGACCAATCAATCAGTGATTGACCAACCTTCTTAATTGATCGACCAAACTGCCTTTTGATCGACCAATTAACCTTAATTGATCGGCCAATTTAATTTCCTATTTAGAAAAACTTTTTGTATAAATAGAGGTCGTATGCAGCCCATTCTTTCATAACTTTTAAATAGAAATACCATTCAAAAATAGAGCTTCTCATGCTTATTTCCAAAGGCTTTCGCGCCCCATTCTTCACGTTCTTCAAAAGCACGACACCTTGAACCTCTGTGAAAAATCGGTTCAATCATTTATTGAGGTTCCATAGAATTCATTCTTGTTATACTTATTTTGTTGTTTTGATTTACGGATTCTAAGTTTGTTTGGAAGATCCGTGGTTGTTTTTGCTTCTCTTCAGGATAAAATGGTAAGTAGATTGTAAGAGGTTGTGCTACTCTCGTTCAAGTGGTACGGTTTAGTGGATTGGCTAGTGTTGCCTAGTCAGAAAAATCCTAAGCTGGGAGGCTTAGGTAGTGGTTTTCACCCTGATTGGATTTCCACTATAAATCAGGTGTACACTGTGCATGAATTCTTGGTGCTCTATTTTTTAATCTATGCATATATTTTAAAATAATACTATTCACTCATTCCCTCTAGTATTTAGTTGCGATCCACAGGCTATTCCTACCACTCACAATCATCCCCTTCTCTTTCTTTCATCTTAATGTGTGTAGGTACTACAGGAAGAAAGAATTTTTGGAAAGAAGCTTGAAGTCCCTTTTCTTCCCACAAATTAGAGGTTAATGCCTTCTCTCTTGTCGCATAAATCCTAAAAACTATCAAAAAAATACTAAATCAAGCTTTCATAATGAAAACCATCTAAAATTAGCAGAGTGGTGATTTCTAAAAGTCATTGTTTGATTGTTTGAGTTAATTGGCACCACCTTACTCAAGGTGTGGGTGTTTTGATTTTCAGATCCAAACTTTTGTCTGGATTTCAAAAATCAATTCCCAACACCACAAGCCTCTTAAAATTGTGAAATTTCACCCAAAGGTTCCTATTCAAGTCAGGAACATCTATTCCAAATTTCATGGCATTTGGACTTGTAGAAAATTTGTAAAAATTCATGGACCACAGAGGGGTCATCTCCTCTAATTTCATTATTTTTTTACTGCAAACGAATTTTAGGGATTTTTCTAATTGTCCAACTTCTATAAAATTTAGCTTTTCAGAATCCTTGTGAAATTCTACATAAGATATAAAATCACAAAAATTTTTGGAGGCTGATGGTGTTACTAAAAAGTCCAAAATATTCACAACTATCATTTCTGGATTTTGACACCAGCACAAAGAAAAATCCCAAAAAAGAATATCAAATGAATTCCTAAAATCATAAAAAAATATTTTTTCGAATTCCTGTTTGATTTTCCTTCTAGTAGTGGTGTTGATTGCTATATTTGGACCACTACTTAAAAAGAAAAGCCTGAAAGATTCATTGATAGTTAAATTTCTTCTTAGGGTTCTAATCACTTAGGGTTTTCTTAATTTTGTAGTCCCACATTCTAAAGGAAATCTACTATCACCGAGACAACTTGTGGAATTCAAACTTGTTTGAAATCATAAAGAGAAAACCCTAAAAGACAAGATCAAACCCTAAAAGTAGAAAAACAACAAAAATTGTGTGGCAAATAGCTTATTTTGGCATTGGACTCACTCCGTCCAATTTGCACACACCATAAAAAGAAATAATTGGGCATCAACCCAATCAATGCCCTCCGCATCTCATGCACATTCAGGTACTCAAGCCTAATTAAAATAAGTAGTCACTTGACCACTTAAAGACTTCATCAAATTTAGGCTTGATATCTGGATTTTAAGGATCATTAATTGCTCCTAATTCCCTTAGAGAACGTGGCGACAAACTTAGAGGGAAGTCAAACGACAGGTAAGGGTTTCACAAGCCCTTGGTAATTTTCCTGAGACATGCTTGGGCTCAAGCCACCTCTTTTAGTCTAGCTAGGTAATCTTTGAGAAGTAGGTTCACTTATTGATTCCTTATTTTCCAGGTTCCCAAGTCTTAGGTTTCTTTATGAAGTCAACCCTAAGACAAATATAGGCTTGTTTGCTTGATTTACACATTTCTCCTCATCTATCTCTTCTCCTCCCCTCCCGGTCTACCATTAAGTGTATGCACAGTCGCCAGTCTCAAAATCTGGACTTGGAGGGACCAACTGATTTCGGCCCATCGCATGTTGAGAGAGGAAGACTATGTGATCAAAGTTGGATTCGAAAAACCCGTCGTTGTAGTTTAATTTGTGAAGAAATATGTCAACAGATAAATTTATATCGAAACTTTAAGAATTTCAGGTCAAACACAGGGAGGCTACGACGATCTTAAATCCGCAATTATATTTTTTTGTGTGTTTTTATTTCAAAACAAAATAATTACAATGGAATTGATATAAACAATAAGAGAGAGAGAGAGAGAACAAACACTTGATATAATAAAAATATTTTTACAACTAGAAAGCAAGAAATGATTACAACTAGAATGCGGGAAATTCTATTCTAGAAAGCAATTAAAAAGAAGGGAGAGAGATTGATGAATTTAGAAATTATGTGGTGACATGTGTGTTTGGGTTCTCATGGAGGGTCGAGGGTTTGTGAGGGGCGACAGCGGTGGCGGCGGTGGGGTTGACGATGGTTGGCAGACTTGGAGGTCTAGAAGTTGGCGTAGAAGGAATGCAGAGAGGGAAGCCTATCGTGTACCCTCAAAGATGGCGGGACCAGAGGGTGCTAGAGGGAGGTAGAGGAGAAAGAATGGCAATATAGTCTACTATCGATGTAGAAAACAGGGACACATGGCGGCCATATGTAGGGCTCCAATTCTGTGTCTTGTCTGCGGTGGTTTAGGGAATAGGAGGGATACATGTCAAAGAGGGAAGCCAACAAAGTACGGGGACGGCAGAAAGCCCCACACCAAGAGTCAGGGAAAAAAGTCGCCTACCACCCTCCCCAGTGGCTTTCGACCAAGTGATGGACGTGGAGGTGCCAATCGTTGAGGATGTAATGGTCACTGAACTGGTGTTGTGAGGAGCTTTGATTGGAGAAATAATGATGGGATCTGCCAACTACGAGCAAATTTGTCTTCTGGTGGGTACCTTATCCCTTTCCTCTCCTGGATGGAAGATCTCTATGTTAGGTAGATCGAGGTTTGTTTTATTCAGGTTGGGTATGATAGATGTGGAGAAACTGCAGTTTAGTACTAGTAACTATGATAATCTGACGGTCATGTGGAGATTGGTGTCGCCATTCAACAGGGCTTCTCAAGAAAGACCTCCTCAATAGGTAGAGACTAGAAGAGGGAAACTTGTGATCTGGGGCCTACCATTACATTTACGAACGCGGGGTATAGTGGAGAGGCTGCTGATAGGTTTTGCAGCCCTGAATGAAAATGTCGAGGTGGGGCTACAGGAAGGTGATGGCAAATCGCATGTAGTGGATATCAAAATGACAAGAGGGGGATCGATGCCGGAGAAGTTAATACTTCAATACAGGGGAAGCTCTTGGTTGTTGAGACTGAAATCTCCTTTGAAGTGGTAACTATTACCAATAAAAAGGATGGCAGATCTTTTACGGCGATTGTGAATGGAGGAAAGGGTTCCCATGACTTTAGAACAGAATTTGAAGAGGCTCCAGAGTCTAAAAAGAGAAAAGAACACCATGTCCATGAGGTCATGGAGGAGTTGGCAGAAGCAGTGGAGTGATCTGATAGGGTGGTGGAGGATGATGCTGACATGAGAGGGGATCATGAAGGAGACAATGCAATGGAAGGTGTGCATGGAAGGACTCAAGGGGACAAGCAAGAGATGGCAAGGAAGACATCCTCAGAAAGTGTTTTGCGAAACCTCAAATTTGGTGTTGGATCATCTACAAGAGAGAAGGCTGTCAGATCTCCATATAAATTCAGAGGACGCACAGTTTGGGGTAAAAAGGTCCTGGATGAGACAGCCATTGCAACCATTCTGAAGGTGGAGCATGTTGTAAAAGTAGTAGTGGGTGATGACCAAGTGATGGGATGAAGATCCTCACTTGGAATGTGCGTGGGCTACGAGACAGGGTTCGGAAAGCATTGCTAGTGCGCTACCTACCGGAATGGGAGGTGGACTGTGCCTTCTTTCAGGAGACACATCTTGAGCAAGGGGATGCCTCCATGTGGTCCTCCCTGCTGCAGGCAAGCCAAGTAGATGTAAAACAAGTTGCAACAGTGGGCAAATCAGGAGGCACGGCAATATGGTGGAAATGCTCATGCCTTCAGCTGATAGAGACATGGAGTGAGACTTTCCAATTGACCTGCAATTTCAGAACTGTGTGCGGGGAGCATGACATGTTCCTTACATGCATTTACGGTCCATGTGATGCCAGTCGGAGAGCATTGTTGTGCGAAGAACTAGGGCATGTGGCAGTAAGATTGAATGGGAAGCCATGGCTTGTAGGGGTTGATTTTAATTGCACCTTGTCAGAAGGAGACAGGGCAAGCAAAAGGGTGGATCAGTCATCACTTGGCTTCCATTTAGCTATTTCAGATCTTGGTATAAACGAGTACCCATCTTCTGGAGTATAATTTACATGGAGGAATGGTAATGGGCAGATGTCAAAGTTGGATCATTTTTTTGGTAATTCCGAGTTGCTGGAGAGTTTCCAACTATCGTCAATTACGGGCCTGGATCGACCATTTTCAGACCACACCCCACTCATGTTGGATTGTGGGGAGAGTTCGTCTTTTGGTACCTACTTTAAATTCAAGAAGTCTTGGTTGAAGGAGGAAGGCTGCAGAGATATGATTGCCCGGTGGTGGAGTTCCAAATGAGTGGAGGGGTCAGCAACTTTCAGACTAGCCACTATGTTGAGGGAACTGAGATCCCTACTGAAGGAGTTTAGATGCACATATGAAATTGTGAGAGATCAATGACGTATGGAGGCACTAGAGAGGGTGAAATGCCTGGATAATAGAGAGAATTTGGGTCTATTGTCTAAGGAGGAGAGAGGTCAGCGAGCCCTGTGGCAATCGGTGGTGGCGAAGGAGAATTTGAAGAGAGAAATTGACTGGAGGGAGAAGTCCAGACAATTATGGCTGAAAGAAGGGGATGCGAACACCAAGTTCTTCCACTTAGCAGCCAGCTCTAGGAGAAGTTATAACCTTATTTCATCATTGAGAGCTGGAGAGTAGATACTAACTTCTATGAATGACATCCAAAGGGAAGCGATCAGATTTTTTAGGGAGTCTACTAGATCCTCGGGGAAAGGGCAGTGGAGGATGGCTTCTTCAGATTTGCCAAGAGTGGGAAATGTGGAAGGAGACCAACTGATAATGCCCATTTCAGAACAAGAGGTGCTTGAAGCCATGCAGAATTTGAATGCCGAAGGATCTCCTGGCCCAGATGGGTTCCAGATCTTCTTTTATAAGGAATTCTAGCCAACAGTTAAACATCATGTCATGGAGGTCATAAGAGAGTTTCAAGGGGGTAACTCTGGGTTTGAGAGAATCAATAGATCGTATCTCTTCCTTTTACCGAATAAACTGTGGGCTGAGAGCTTAGTGGAGTTCATACCGATTGCGTTATCTAATTCCATCTACTTAATTATTGGTAAAACTTTGGCCAATAGACTAAAGAAGGTATTGAAGGAGTTGATCAGCCCTGTTTAGTTCGCTTTTCTCCCAGACAGATCTCTATAGGAATCCTTTGTTATTGAAAAGGAGATAGTCATGGGATGGCACCGAAGGAGATGTAAGGCCTTTATGTGGAAGGTGGACTTCAGAAGGGCCTACGATTTGGTCTCTTGGTCCTACTTGTGGGAAAAAATGAAGAGAAGGGGCTTCCCTTGCCTCTGGATTCAATGGATGAAAAGATGCACAACTACTGCATCTTTTTCTCCATTGATCAACGGGAAACCATGTGGTAATTGGATCCAGCCACAATGTGGAGTTCGACAAGGATGTCCTTTAGCTCCTTTGATTGTTAATTTGGCTGTGGACACTCTTGCTAGATTTGCATGTAAACTATCCATGGCAAGAGTGGTGAGAGGGTACTTGATGACAAACTCTTACACCTTGGCCCCGATTCTACAATATGCCGATGACATGGTCCTCTTCGTGAAGGGGGGGAAAGAGGAGGCTGGCATATTGTACAATATGGTGTCCATATTTGGGGAGATTTCTGGCTTGAAGCTTAATGGTGACAAATCCTCATTGATTTGTTTTGGCATGGAAGGTTGGGAACGGGATGTGTTATCTGATAGACTACACACGCCAACTACTACTCTTCCTGTGAAGTACTTAGGGCTACCGTTAAGAGACTCAAAGCTGAAAAAAAATGATTGGAATGTTTTGTTTGACAAAATCTCAGCCAAACTGAAAAATTGGAGTGCTCACTTCCTCTCAAAGGGAGGTAGACTGATCCTCCTTAACACGGTTGTCACGTCTATCCCAGTTTTCTATTTTTCCATGTTTAGAGCACCAAAATCTATTTGGAAGAGACTGGATGTAACATGTAAAAGTTTCTTTTGGAAAGGGGCAAAGTGTGATGGGAGGTTTCTCCAACAGGTGAGGTGGCAGTAGATGTGCAGACCCAAGAAAAATGGTGGCTTGGGGATACGTTCATTGCAAGAATTTAACAACTCTTTACTGCTAAAATGGGCAATCAAATTGCTTGAGGGGGGCAGCAACACCTGGTCAGATCTGATTTGGGATTCACATGGCTCTTTGCAAGTGGACTGGGCAAGGTTGAATCCACGCAAACCTTCACCTTTCTGGAGTTCAGTTGTCAAGGCTTTGTAGAATAACTTGAATCATTTCCAGCCAGTGGTTGGAGACGGCTCAGGCTTTGCTTCTTAGACTGACGATTGGTCACAGCTGGGCCTGCTGAAGGAGAGGTATCCGCATGCCTTTGCTGCCACACCAAACAAATCAGCATCGGTGGCTTCCTGCTGGGATGCAGAACATATGGTGTGGGCTTCTGCTGCCTGCAATGTGCGTGATAGTGGAAGAATGCGCGAAGAGGTTGACATAATGATACAAGAGCTAGATGCTTTTGAACCAAAGGGTGGTTTCGACAGATTGCAGTGGTCTGCTGGGAGGTATTCTGCTGCTGAAAGTTACAAGATCCTGATGCATGAGAGGGTTCCTGCCAATGTGGATAAGAATGTGAACCAGTGTGCACAGATATGGAAGTTACATATACCCCTCAAAGTCAAGGTCTTCCTGTGGCTATATCGAAATGAAGGACTTGTCATGGGGGAATTGCAGCAAAGAAGGATGGGTACCCAACCAATGAATTGCCCTCTTTGTACCTTAGATACTGATAATGTGAGGCATCTTTTCTCCTCTTGCTTGGTGATGGACCAAGCTTGGAGGGCTGTTTGTGGATATCCCTTACCCATGTGGGATGGCTTATGGAGAGATCTCCATATGAAAGGACGTCCGCATTCAGCATTGGCGGCTATGCTTTTGGTTGTGTGGAAATTTAGAAACAAGATAGTGTTCAAAGGGGTATCAATGTGTGTGGGAAATATTGTGAGAGGGTGTGAATTTCTTATTAATGAGTGGAGTAACTCCCTGTAATTACTTATAGTTGAATTTCTAATAAAATTTTTCCCAGTTTGCTATCATTCTTGATAGCATTCCTTACTTCTTCAAAAAAAAAAAAAAAAGAAGGGAGAGAGATGTTATCCTCCTCAACGAATGCTTGGAGGACGAGCTGGACAGAGTGACGCCTAGAAGATGGAGGACAAAGCGGGAAGAAGGAGGACGAAGCAGGAAGAAGTGGGAACGAGGCAGCATGTCGTCATCATCTTGGGATCCACTTCCGGAATGGGGACGAGAAAATTGGGTTTGACTCTAGAATAGCATCCTGAGTGTGGGATAAGCTTCTCTTGAGCTTTGGAGAGGGAGAGAGACGAAGGAAGGGATGAGAATTTCGTATGGTAAGGGTCTCCTTTTATAGTTGCAAGGATAGGGGGCAATTAGGTCATTACAAAGTTAAAACATTAAATGAGGGGGTCTTTAGTGACGGATTTAAACATCACTAAAGATCCCATGTCGCCGTAGCCTGACGGATTTAAACGTCACTAAAGATCCCATGTCGCCGCAGCCTTGCGTGCACACTCGCCTCCTTGCCTACCGCGCGCTTAACGCTCACCCACGTCCTCAAAATATCAGCCGTCCGATCGCGAGATCGGACAACTCAGATTGCTTCTCGCCGGCTTTAGCTACGCCGCCTGCACGTGCGATCGGGCGTGAGGCGGTGCGTCTGATCGTGCATGCACCTGATTGGGCAATCTTGGTTGTTCGTAGCCGATCACACGGTCGAGATTAACAGCTCGCGCTCTGCAGAATATGAGTCGAATGAGCGCCCCATGCTCGCGCAACGCCTCTCAACCACTGTGCTAGCGACTCTTCTTTATTATACTTACATTTTAAGTGTGTGCGCTTCACGGCCGTTGGATCAAGATCCAACAACCCAGATCTCACCTCACTGCGCTTTCAGAAGATGAGAAGTGATGCTACGACCGATTTGGGTGGCTATGATGGTGCTACGTGGTGCCATCATGGCTGTCCATCTTCTGTGACATGTAGAAGGTGCCACGGATGTCGCATTAAGCCTATTTTCACGCCATTAGGCTGCGATCATCAATCCAAACCAATAATCCATGCAGTTGGATTTGTCGTCTGAAGTGCGGTTTGGCAGCATCTTGGCCCTTGATCTCTAGGCTTCCTCAAACTATATCTTGTGCTACGAATGTCCGATCAGGGCGATCTTGGAGTCGTTGAACTCCCATCGTTGCCCTGATCAAATCTGTACAGTTGTATCTTCTGTCAGAAGCCCTGATTAAAAATCACCCTGTCCCTGGCCATAAAAGGAGAAATTACTATACAATTTATCATAAATGCATTGTTATGCATAATATGCAATATTTACAATGCATAATGCTACTATGACACTAGGAACATGCATTAATAGACATTTTTGGCTATTTAGATGTATGCACATCACACCCTCATGCCTATCTTTTGCTAGTTCCTAGTAAAAACTACATGCTATTTATAAAAGAATTAGGATTGGATTACACGGACAAAAGTCATTTTCAACATTAAATAATTTTTACTTAGGACCTAAACTTTCAAAGACACAACAGCGCCAGGGTATCTGCCAAAATGCAGACCGCCTCAAGCCCTCGCCTTAATCAAAGAAGGATCTCTTTTTCTCCTTTTTCTTTTCTAATTTTTTTGGATTTTTGAGTTTAAGGTTACAGAGTGGCTTTCTACGGCCACTCAACCCACCCAAGACTTGATGAGAACCCTAAGTTCTAAGCATCTTTTTGTGAATGTGATAGACTCGTTAATCGGCAATCATAACGGACTTCGAGTTTCTACACCCTTAGGTGACCTTTAAAAAAATTCTGCCTAAAGGTGTATCTATACGATTGGTAGCTTTCTCCCTACTTTTCTTTTTATGGGATCAACACAAAGGTAAATCTAGTATATATCTCCCCGGCTTATTCTACTTCTCCACTTCTTCCTAAGTGTTCTAGGAATTCGACGTGCATTTCTTGAGCTAGGTTCTGGACAACCTACCAATGGGCTGTTACCCATGATAACTTGCCAGCCATACTCTTGCGGTGAAGTGTGGCTTATCTTTTTTTTCTTTTTCTTTTTCTTTTTTTTCTTTTTGGACTTTCTTTTCCTTTTTCTTTTTCTTTTTTTAAGTAGGTGGCTTACCTGGTCTAAGATTTACCTAAAGGCAGCAGGAAAAGAATGCTCCAATGGCTGGTCTCTGGACAACCTACCTATGGGTTGTTACCCATGATAACCTGCTAGCCATACCATCCTAGAAGGTTCATTAGCTACCCAATTTCCATTAAAATTGCCAAACAATGAGCCAGTGCAAATAGTGTGTAGATGCTTAGACTTAAAGTTACTTCAAATCAAAGGGCGGGTTGATAAGTCATGTACTTATCACCCAAACTTATTTAATACAATCGAAATGGAATTCAGGATGGAGAGGACTCGATAAACAAATCCACATTTTAGTGGATACCCGAGCTGATTAAGCCCAAAGACCTGAAGGGTCTTAGTGTTCAGATCCTACTGTAATATTTTCTAAGATTGAAAAATCCTAATGCCCAAGTATTCTTTCCTAAATTTTATATATAAATATATAAGAAAACAAGTAGAATTTACAAGAATTCCATAAAGCTGACAAATTGATTCAGAAATGAATCCACCCCTCCATGCCTAGCTGATGCAATGTCCGCATTGAGAATAAAAGACATGAAAGGAAGGGTAGAATGTAGAAGATATCACCTGGATATGATGATCTGGTCAGCTCTGAGTCAGACTATACAACTGCTGAGTTTAATGCCATCAGCTAGGAGAAGTCAAGCCAAAGAAATCACAACATGATGAGAGCAACCGTGTCTGAGACGGGTTCTGGAACAATATGGTCAATAAAAGGCTTAAGACGTTGACTGTTGACTTTAAATGAATTACCTATCTTTGGGTCAAAAATCTGAATGACCCCATTTGGAAAAATCTGATCGATGATGAACGGGTCATTCCATTTTGACCTAAGTTTGCTAGGAAAGAACTTAAGTCTAGAATCAAAGAGCCAGACCTTCTGGTTCGGCTCAAAGCTCTTGTGGGATATCAATTGGTCATGAAGAGCTTTGGTCCAAGCCTTGTAGATCTTGGCATTCTAGTACACGTCATTTCTAAGCTCCTCCAATTCAGATAGTTGGAGTTTCCTGGTCTTTCCGGCTAAACTCAAATCCAGATTGCATTGCTTGATTGCCCAGAATGCCCTATGTTCAATTTCTATAGGTAAATGGCATGCCTTTCCATACACCAGACGAAATGGTGACATGCCGATAGGCATTTTGTATATCGTACGGTAGGCCCAAAGAGCATCCTCAAGCTTTTGAGTCCAGTCTTTACGATCAGGACTAATCATTTTCTGAAGAATATTCTTGATCTCCTGATTAGAGATCTCGGCCTATCCATTCATCTGGGGATGGTAAGGTGTGGAGATTTTGTGATTTACCCCATATTTTGCAAGTAAATTACGGAACTGAGCATTAGTGAAGTGAGAACCACCATCGCTAATGATGGCCTCAGAATCCCAAACCCTTTGAAAATGTTCTTACCAAAATCGATGACCACCTTATGGTCATTGGTTCGGGTGGGAATGGCCTCGATCCACTTGGACACGTAATCAATAGTGATGAGAATGTACTGATGTCTAAATGAAGGAGGAAGGGTCCCACAAAGTCGATGCCCCAAACGTCGAAAATTTCGACGGGAAGAATCAGGTTTAGGGGCATCAAGTCTCCCTTGGTTATGCTCCCGAGAGCTTGGCAACAGGAACATGACCTCGAGAATTCCTAGGCATCCTTGAATAAAGATGACCAAAAGAATCCAGATTGCAAAATTTTTGCAGCCATCTTTTTCCCGAAGAAATGTCCACCACACGTAAATGCATGGTAGAAGTTGAGTATACTTTTGAATTCAATCTCCAGAACACATCGGCGAATAATCTGATCAGAGCCAATGCGATACAGTTCAAGGTCCTCCCAGAAGTAATATTTAGCCTCAGATTTGAGTCTATCTTGTTGTTGCTTGGTCCAATCCTGAGGGATTTGACCAACAGCCAAATAGTTTACGATGTTTGCAAACCAAGGAGTTTGAACACCTGATACTAAAGGATAGTCTCATCCAAAAAAGTATCAACAACTGGAATATCTGGATAACAAGAATCAGTCAGAAGTCTTGAAAGATGATCTGCCACCACATTCTGTGCCCCGGATTTATCTTTGATTTCAAGATCAAATTCTTGAAGCATAAGAATCCATCGAATAATCGGAGGTTTGGCATCCTTTTTGACCAAGAGATGTCTCAAGGCCGAGTGGTCGATATATATTATGACATGAGACCCTAAGAGATAAGCCCTAAATTTCTCCAAAGCAAATACTACAGCTAATAATTCCTTCTCAGTTCCTCTAGCCCTCATCCAGAGTTTTACTAGCGTAGTAGATGATAAAGGGTTTCCTGTCAATCTTCTGACCCAAAACAACCCCGACCACGTAATCAGAAGCGTCGGTCATGATCTCGAATGGGGCTGTCCAAACCAGCGGTTGCAACACCGGAGCACAAGTGACTGCCGTTTTAAGAAAATCAAATGCCTTACGACATGATTTGTTGAAATCAAACAGTGTATCTTTGGCAAGAAGGTTGCTCAGAGGGCGAGCAACCTTAGAAAAGTCCTTGATGAACCCCCTATAGAATCCCACATGATCAAGAAATGATCGAATTTGTTTGATAGATGTAGGACGAGGAAGTTTAGAGATAGCATCAACCTTACCTTTGTCAACTTCGATTCCCCATTTAGAGATTACATGACCCAAGACAATGCTTTCTTGTGTCATGAAATGACTCTTTTCCAAGCTAAGGATGAGTCTCGTTTTGATGCATCTTTTAAGAATCATTTCAAGATTAATCAAACAAGAATCAAACAATATTCCAAAAATAGAGAAATCATCCATGAAGACTTCCATAAACTCTCCCACCATGTCTGAGAATATGGCTAGCATACACCTTTGAAAAGTCGCGGGTACATTGCATAAGCCGAAAGGCATCCTACGGAAAGCAAAGGTTCTGTAGGGACAAGTGAAAGTCATTTTTTCCTAATCCTCAAGATGGATAGGGACTTGATTGTATCCCGAGTAACCATCTAGGAAACAAAAGTACTTCTGCCCAGCTAGTCTTTCAAGGATTTGATCGATAAAGGGCAAAGGGAAATGATCCTTTTTCGTGGCTGTGTTCAGCTTCCTATAATCAATACAAACCCTCCAAGAGGAAACTGAATGAGTTGTGACAGATTCTCCTTTCTCGTTAGTCACAACAGTAATCCCAACTTTCTTGGGAATAATTTGCATGGGACTTAGCCAAGGACTATCAGAGATCGGATAAATGATTCTTGCATCGAGTCACTTGATAATTTATTTCTTGACCACTTCTCCCATATTAGGGTTTAATCTCCTCTACATTTAGTGAGAAGGGCAAGATCCATCTTCCAAAAATATTATATGATTGTAGTAAGATGGTCGATCCTCCTAAGGTCATGAATGGTCCAACCAATTGCCTCCTTGTGTTCCTTTAGGACCTTGATCAGTTTAATCTCCTGTTCCTTAGTTAATCTGGCACTGATAATCACAGGGAGCATCTTTTGAGGTCCCAAAAACTGATATTTCAAACTCTCAGGCAATGGTTTCAGTTCGAGCTGGGGTGGGTTTTGGATTGAGGGTAAAGATGATGCTGAAGAAGATTCATCAAGAGGAAGAGGTTGAAAGTGAATAAAATCAATAACCTCTTCAGAATGTGGCGAGTTTGCCACAGAGGGTTGCAGGTCGGATCCATCACAATAAGAGGAACTTTCAATTGCAAAAACCACCATACAAGTTTCAATGTTCAAGTTGTCATCCTCAAGTTCCTCTATAAATCTACAATCCTCGAATTTGTTAATTGCCTTAAAAATATCCAATTTCAATTTTTGATCCCCAAAGGCGATTTCCATGCTACCATTCTCACAATTGATATTGTCCTTAGCGGTAGCCAGGAACAGACGGCCCAGAATGATGGGCATATTCCTTAGATTTTCAGGTACATCCATGTCAAGGTTAAGAAAATCTATAGGAAAATAGAAATCCTTAACCTTGACAATAACATCTTCAATAACGCCTCGCGGATTTGTGACCGAATGGTCCACTAACTGCAGCATTACTAAAGTCAGCTAAAGTTCACCTAATCTGAACTTCTCGTAAGGAGAAGTCGAAATTAAGTTAATAGATGCACCTAGATCCAAAAGTGCTCTATCAAAAGTGTAATCTCCGATGACACAAGAAATCAAAGGAGCACCTAGATCTCTCTTTTTCTGAGGAAGGTGATGTAGGATAACAGAACTAGCCTACTCGGAGAGTACCACCTTCCTCGGAACAAATTTCCTTGACTTATACTTCTGTGTGCATAAATCCTTAAAAAATTTAACGTAAGCCGGTATGTGGTTGATAGCGTCGAGGAGCGAGATATTGATCTTGACATTCTTGAATATATTCAAGAGCTCCTCGTTACTATCAATAGGCTTCTTCTTCCTAGGTTTAATCAAGGCCTTAGGAAAAGGAACATGAGTCTGATCTTTGGAATCAGGTTCCTGAGCCTTGATTTCCTCTTCAGAGCTCTCCTTTCCTCAGGCTCTCCAGGATTTGATAAATCAGAATAGTGTGGTTGTGGATCCTGAGTTTGTTTTCCACTCCTCAAGGTAACAGAATTAGCATATGCATACGGGTTTGGGTCTTGGGGAGGGTTAGGAAAGATTGGAGGGGGTTCATTAGCCAGAAATCTTTGATTTGAGGAAGAAGCAGAAGAGGAAGGACCCTACTCAACTACATGAGCATGTGCGTGCGGGTCCCTCTGATTCCCGTACCCTTGGGCTTGATTGCCCGGATTCTAGATATTAAGCGGATTGGGTACGGGTTGAGATGGCAGAGATCCAGGTTGACGAGAATTAGCAATGAACCCGGTTTGCAAGTTGTCCAGTGAGGTTTTCATTTGCTGCATGAGCTGGAGCATAGATCCTTGCATTTCTACCATCTATCAGTTCAAATCAGCCTGCCCTATGGGTTGACGAGCATTCCAAGCTGGCTGATTGACATGATTCAGAGGTAGTTGGATGTAAACATGACCCTGACCCATTGGTCTTTGCAGAGCATAGTTGCTGGGTCGGAATTGGGTCTGTTGCCCTAGGTTTTTCGATGAGAAGTTAGGGTGGTTCCTCCAACCCAGATTATAAGCATTGGAATAAGGGTTGGACCTAACACTCTCCTGTACAGCATAGACATCCTCATAGGGTGAGGATGGAGAGAAAGAAAGGGAGGGATCAGAGAAACTGGGATCAAAGGCCCCAGTTTGGAACCCGTGGGGTTCCGAATAATGCTGACTCACAGGTTGAGCCACATCAAGTTGATTCATGAACTCCTGTCCAAAAGGAGCTCACGACTAATGGAATCCCAAATTCTGGGATTAAGTGGATCAAGAATTATTCATTGAATTTCCAGCCATCCACTCCTCCATCCTTTTAGTAACCAAGTCCACCTTATCTAATTTATTGCAAATCAATTCCATATCGAATGAATGAGAGTTGTGGACTTCATTAACATTTGATTTGGGTTGTTAGGATCGGTTAAAAGTATCCATGGAGGCATGATTTATCGAATTTTCACTCATCTCTTCAAATAAATCTTGCACGCAATCTGCGTCTTTGTTGAGGAAATTGCCTCCGCAAGAAGTGTCCACATGATTTCTGAGTTGCTCAGTCAACCCGTGGTAGAAGATCTACACGATCTGCCATTTCGACACCTCGTGGTGTGGACACCTCCGTAATAAGTCCTGGAATCACTCCCAGGCAACATGAAACTACTCCCCCGACCGCTGGGTGATGGTAGTAATCGCCCGTCTCAGAGCATTGGTACGTCCGATAGGGAAGAATTTCTTCAGGAAAGTAGATTTCAAATCATTCCATGTTGCGATCGGCCTGTCTATAGTCCTGTACCAATGAGCGGCTTTATCCCTAAGAGAGTGGGGAAAGAGCCCCATGATCATCTGCTCTTCATTCACATTTCCTGCCTTGGTGGTATGGACCAAAGTGGTCAAGTCCTTCAAGTGCTAAAACGGGTCTTCAGAGCCAAGCCCATGAAGGTGTTTGATCAGGCTTAATACCTGGGGCTTGATTTCTACGTCTTCGCCAGGAATCTGGACGTCGGGACATTCCCCGTAATTTGAAGGATCATAAAAATCCTTCAAAGGCTGAGTGCCCTGCATTCTCTAGAACCATTCTTGCATTCTCTGCATTTGTTCCAGCTGCCTTTGAATACCTCCTGTGGATTCTGAGGTAGAGGAGGTTGTTGATTGGCCATGGGATCAATTTGGCCAAAATCCAATCTACACCTCCAAGAATACTTTAGTGGTCCTTCCAATCGGGGATTCAATGACCTCCTTCCCAGCATAAACTAGGAAGAGGTCGAAAGGACTAGGGATAAGAACCATGCAGCACAACAAAACAAGCATGTACTTAAGTGGGGTAGCCTAAGGATCTACAGACTCTCAAAATTCGTCTTAAGATTATAAACGATTTACTCTACGTATGTCCAATCAATCCAACCAGTTAGAAGGAGGGACTGGGGAGAAGGTTCTTGCTTCGGCTTGCGCCTCCGGTTCCTAGTGTACCCCCCATCCGCGGTCGTTTGACGCTACTCCCCTAGCTTGAATCAGATTGATTGGTACAAATAGGTTAATCGTAAACAATCTCAAACTAGGCCCCGAAGAGCAAATCAGTCCTTAAGGCCAATGTCTACTTAATTTTATTTAAGCTTGGGATTGTAGTGCTTATGGAATGTGGTGAGCCCTTAAGATGGGTTGTGCCCTTAATGATCAATTGAGTATGTGTAAGTGCGTGCACAACCAGGGTTTTCAAGCAAGATTATTTTTTATGAGTGGATTTAAGGTTCAAATCTTGCTTAAGTAGCTTTTAGGGTTTGGAATTAGGTTAATTCAATTAAGTTTTGAGGCAAACTAGATTTTCAAGCACGGGTGAAGATCTTTTTCCTTTTGAAATCAAAAGTAAAGTGGAGTGCCTTGTATTGACCTAAATTGAAAACCCTGAAGGGAAGCTACTTGGTGAGTTGATTTTAGATTAAGTGGTGCAGCCCAAACAACTCAA
Source organism: Thalassia testudinum (assembly GCA_037157565.1). Lineage (NCBI taxonomy): Eukaryota > Viridiplantae > Streptophyta > Magnoliopsida > Alismatales > Hydrocharitaceae > Thalassia > Thalassia testudinum. The sequence continues at coordinate 49,588,853 of JAZHRO010000073.1, forward strand.
ACAATTGGCCAAAATTGCACCATTGAGTTAGGCACACAAAATGATTAACCTAAATTGATTTCTACTCTTTTATATGTTGATTTGTGTGTACCAGTTCCACATATCAGAATCCGGTTGAGTACATAAAAATCAATTAGGTTATGTGCCTTGAATGTAGGTGTATGTAGTGTGTATGTTGATTTACCCCACAAGAAATATCTTTTTGTTGATTTTTTATATGCTGGTGAGATGAATCTGAGTGGAAATCCAAGCAACCAAACTAACCCAAGGATTTATGTAAACACCTAGGTTAATTGGAGTTTGAATTAATGTTGTAAAATGGAATCTATGGAGGGGGAAGAATGGGGAGTACTTACAGTTGTCTTCAACTGCACTTTACTCCGATCTACCGCTTGAAGATTCCCTATTAAGGTACCTACAAAACAATAGATGAGAAAGCAAGTTAGAAAACAATAAAGTGAGTGAAATGCAGAAAGAAAATCGAAAATCGTTGCCTCCCTGACAACGGCGCCAAAATGTTGAGAGCGGAAGACTAAGTGATCAAAGTTGGATTCGAAAAACCCGTCGTTGTAGTTTGATTTATGAAGAAATATGTCAACAAATAAATTTATACCGAAACTCTAAGAATTCTAGGTTGAACATAGAGGAGGCTATGTTGATCTTAAATCGGTAATTATATTTTTTTTTGTGTTTTTGTTTGAAAATGAAATAATTACAATGGAATTGATATAAACAATAAGAGAGAGAGAAAGAGAGAGAGAGAACAATCACTTGATATAATAAAACTATTTTTACAACTAGAAAGTAGGAAATGATTACAACTAGAAAGCGGGAAATTCTATTCTAGAAAGCGATTAAAAAGAAGGGAGAGAGATGTTATCCTCCTTGACGAATGCTTAGAGGACGAGCCAGACGGAGCGATGCCTAGAAGACGGAGAATGGAGCAGGAAGGAGGAAGAAGCAGGAAGAAGCAGGAACGAGGCAACACGTCATCGTCATCGCGGGATCCACTTCCGGAATGGGGATGAGAAAATTGGATTTCGCTCTAGAATAGCATCCTGGGTGTGGGACAATCTTCTCTCGAGCTTTGGAGAGGGAGAGAGATGAAGGAAGGGAGGAGAATTTCGTATGGAAGGGGTCTCCTCTTATAGTTGCAAGGATAGGGGCAATTTGGTCATTACAAAGTTAAAACATTAAATGAGGGGGTCTTTAGTGACGGATTTAAACATCACTAAAGACCCCACATCGCTGTAGCCTCGCGTGCGACCCGCCTCCTCACCTGCCGCACACTTAACACTCACCCACGTCCCTGAAATCTCAGTCGTCCAATCGTGAGATCAAACGGCTCAGATTGCTCCTCGCCCGCTTCAACTACACCGCCTACGCATGTGATCGGGTGTGAGGCGATGCATCTGATCGCGCGTGCACCCAATTGGGCAATCTAGGCCGTCTGCAATCAATCGCACCGTTGAGATTAACCACTCGTGAACTGCAGATCACCAATCAAATGCGCACCCCACGCTCGCGCAATGTCGCTCGACTGCTGCGCTAGTGGCTCATCTTTTTCGTGCTTACGTTTTAAGTGCACGGACTTCACGGCCATTGGATCAAGATCTAATGGCCCAGATCTCACCTCGCCACACCTTCAGAAGATGAGAAGCGATGCTGCAGCCAATTTGAGCTGCTGTGATGGTGCCACATGGCACCATCATGGTCGTCCATCTTTTGTGACATGTAAAATGTGTCACGGATGTCGGATTGAGTCGATTTTTGCACCGTTAGGCTGCGATCATCGATCTGAACCCATCTGTGCGATCGGATTTGTCTTTTGATGTGTAGTTTGGCACCATCATGGCCCTTGATATCTAGGCTTCCTCAGACTATATCTTGTGCAACGGATGTCCGATCAGGACGATCTTGGAGTTGTTGAACTCCCGTTGTTGCCCTGATCAAATCATATGGTTGGATCTTCCATCTGAAGCCCTGATTAAAAATCACCCTATCCCTGGCCATAAAAGGAGACAATTACTATACAATTTGTCCTAAATGCATGATTATGCATATTATGCAATATTTGCAATGCATCATGCTACTATGACACTAAGAACATGCATTAATAGACATTTTTGGCTATTTAGATGTATACACATCATCGCACTACCCGCACTTGCTTGTTTTCTTCCTCTACTTCCTTTATTGAAAATCAAAAAATGGAAACACCCAAAATCCTACAAAAAAAACTAACAACCCATCCTCATCTAACCATCAAAACGGGAACAACACACATCAATTTCAACAACCCGAAGTTGAAGTTCCCGAACCACAATTTGAAATGCCGCCCTTGAAAAACTCAATAGGAAATTTGAATTTTGAAAATTCAAACCCGTTGTTCATGATGGTAATCCAACTCCAACAACTCCAAGCGAATCAACAGTTGACTAGGACCATTACAAACCTAGCCAATAATAGGCCACCCAATGCTGAACCTACTATTCCTTGGAGGGATTTCTATGATCCCTCAAATTATGAAAAAAGACCTGGGGTGGTCATACCTGATGAGAATTTTAAATTAAACCCGTGGTCCTAAACTTTATTAAACATTTCCATGGCCTTCCTCAAGAAGACCCAGTTAGCCACTTCGAGGAGCTCACAGTCCTCACCCAAACCACTAAATCTCGCAATGTGTGGGAAGATTTATGGCTAATTAGACTCTTCTCGCTCTCCCTTAAAGACAAGGCCGCCTATTGGTTTAGGATGGTGGGAAAACTCATCAACACTTGGACACAACTAAAAAGCACATTTCTAAAAAAATACATCCCAATTGGTCGAACTAACGCCTTACATTGCGCAATAACCACCTTCCAACAAAAATCCGGCGATCCTATGCATGAAGCATGGGAAAGATTCCAAGATTTATTAAGAAGCTGCCCCACCACGAGGTGCCACTTTGGCAACTCGTGCAAATATTCTACCATGGTCTTGATGACCAATTAAGGCAATTTGTTGACGCCTCATGTGGGGGTAATTTTTTTAAAAAAGATGCCCAAAGTGCCTACAAACTTTTCGATGAAATGAGCGAAAATTCTTTCAACCATTCATCCTTGGATACCTTTGCCAGAAATGCCAATCCCCAAGTGTCCATGAAGTAGGCATGCAACAACAATCTCTCCCTGTCACACAAGACGATTTGCAACTTTTTGCACAAAGGCTAGACCAAATGCAAATCAATCAAAAGAAAATGGAGGAAAAGTTTAGTGCGCGACCAGAAAACCCTGCTTCGACCAACCTTAACTCTTGCTTTTCTAACTTCGACACTAACTCAACCCTCCTCCACTGGGAAAATTTACAAGTTGACATAAGAGGATTTCAAAACCTTGACCTTACACTTGAATTTACTAAGACTTTTGGTAACTCTACCATGTTTGTTCTAGTCAATGAAAAGATTTCTGCTCTCCAGGAAAATTTCAGAAACAATTCCTTCCACTTCTATCAACCCAATTGGAGGAATAACTCTAATTTTTCCTGAAAGAATACCAATCAAGTTCCGCAATTTCAAAATCAAATGGGAAATTTTGGCCAAAACCAACCTTCATAGGCTGATATTAATAACCAATTAATGAAAACCCTACAAGGAATGCAACAACAGATGAACGACGTTACCCGTGCCATTTCTAATTTACAAAACCAAATTACAGTAACACCTGATTAAAGGCCAATGGGAAATTTACCTTCCCAACCTATCCCAAACCCTTGAAATCAACGGAACCAATTTCCAAGTGAAAATAATCAGAGTCAACAAAATCAACAACTAATAAATCCCTCACCCTAATTCCCACCCAATTTTCAACACCTGCAGTAAATTAATGTTTTCCACATTGAAATAATCACACTACCAATGCACTCACATTAAGAAGTGTCAAAACTACTCAAAATGCGAGACCCTCACATTACAATAAATCAGATCAAGAGAAAATTTTTCCCACCCCTGTTTACTCTTAAGATAAAGAAGACAACACAAACACAACACCTTTCCCACAAGCTTTGAACTCCAAGAAAAAGAAAACTAGAAAAACTGAAGAAGAATTACAAGAATTATTTGGTCAAGTGGAAATAAACATCGCTTTCCTAGATGCAATTAAATATGTTCCTACCTATGCAAAATTTTTGAAAGAAATTTGCACACCAAAAAGGTAGCCTAAAAATCTAAGAAAGGTTGTCCTTTACGAGATAGTTAGCTCTGTAGTCTAGAGCAAGCTGCCTCACAAAAGAAAGGATCCGAGCACCCCACTAATATCAGTTGTCATTAATGACACTACTTTTGATCACGTCCTCTTAGACCTAGGTGCATCTATAAACCTTATCCCTACCATACTTTTTAAGGAATTCCAATTCGGTGAACTTAAAGCAGTGAGGATAACCCTTCAACTTGCTGACCGATCTGTAATTCACCTAAAAGGGATAGTAGAGGATGTCATTGTTCGGGTACAAAATTGCCTCTTCACTGTGGACTTTTTATCCTCAACATTGATGTACCTAAAGCACTTAAAAATGCACCTATCATTCTTGGAAGACCCTTCCTCGCCATTGCCAAAGCTAATATAAATTGCGATTTTGGTAAAATGGACATCACTTGTAGTGGCGAAACACTCATGTTAGATATTTTTAGGGCTTCGAAAAGATCCCATGAGCCGAATTTCTTTGATGACTCAGATTCTGAAATCTCAAATCTTGTTGAGGAAATACTTTCTATGGAAGCATGTTTGGCGATCGACTCTTCTCTTGAACTGCAGCAATTGTCTAACCCACCCTCACCCACCACATCTAATTTCACACTAACCACTAACCCCATTCTAGAACTCGACCTATAATTAGATCTAAAACCCTTGCCAGATTCTCTAAAATACGTGTTTTTGGGCCCCAATCATACAATGCCCCTTATTATTAATTCACATCTTTCAAGGGTACAACAGGAAAAACTACTCCAAGTCCTAATCAAGTATCAAAAGGCAATCAGTTGAACTTTAAATGATTTAAAAGTCATCGACGCATCCTATTGCACACATCGCATTTTTCTTGAGGATGAATCTAGACCCTCCTGCCAACCACAACGCTGCTTAAACCCTAATATGCAGGAGTTCGTAAAGCAGGAGATCATTAAATGGCTTGATGCAGGATTATTTACCCTATCTTCAATAGCCAGTGGGTTAGTCCTACAAAGGTTGTGCCCAAGAAAGCTGGCCTCACTGTTATTACAAATGAAAAGGATGAAGAAATCCCAACTCGGACCACCACTTTGCGGCATTTTTGTATTGATTATTAGAAATTAAATACCACCACAAAGAAGGATCATTTTTCGCTCCCCTTTATTGATCAGATTTTAGAGTGGCTAGCCGAATAAGAATACTATTGCTTTTTAGATGGATATTCCGGCTACAATCAGGTGGTAGTCCACCTTGAAGACCAGGAGAAGACCACTTTCACCAGCCCCTTCGAAACCTCTGCTTTCTGAAGAATGCCCTTTGGATTGTGTAATGCACCCACGACTTTTTAACGGTGTATGCTAGCAATCTTTTCTGACTTGGTAGGTGATTGCTTGGAAGGTCTTTATGGATGATTTGTCCATTTTTGGAGATTCTTTTGATCATTGTCTTCAGAGTTTAGAAAGAACTCTCCAAAAATGTATTGAGGTTAACTTGGTACTCAGTTAGGAAAAGAGCCATTTCATGGTACAAGAAGGCTTTGTCCTGGGCCATGTTATTTATGGAAAAGGAATCTCGGTAGATAAAGCAAAGGTTGATACAATCTCAAAACTTCCCCCACTCTATTTGGTGAAACAAATATGATCTTTTGTGGGGCATGTGGGATTCTACCGATGATTCATAAAGGATTTCTCCAAAATCTCCCAACCTTTGAACCACCTTTTAACTAAAGACCAACCCTTTGATTTTGATGAAAACTGCTTGGAGAGTTTTAAGAATTTAAAGTAAGCTATTACTGAGGCACCTATTTCGCAAGCACCCGACTGATGGGAACACCATCATAGGCCCTAACTAGCCCATTTTAGTCAGGAATAAAAGATAAAAGCTCCTATCATTTGTGGGTTATATCTCCACCATATTATGTTTTGAGAAGAGAATAATAAACCAGGGTTAATTCTGTAATTTTAACAGCATATCATGAACACAGAATAACCAAGGGGTTGACTAGGGGTGAAATAAGGGTCAAACAAGCACTAAAGTCTAATAAGTGGGTTAATACAGATAGAAACGAATTTTCACGCATTTCAAGAATTAATAGTAACCCAAAGCCCTAATTTCAGACCCGCTTAAATAATAGAGGTTCTGGTTAGGATAAATTTCATCTAAACCTTATAAAAATCATATAAAAATATTCTATAAGGTTTGGTACCCTTAATTTGACCTTTGAAACCCATTTTGACCTAGAACAGTCTCAGATAAAAAGTTACCCTAATTTGGATTTATATGCAAATTTCCTAGTCAAACTTAGTCAAAATCAAAATACAACTTCACCATCAGATTTCTTAGGTCAAAATTAGGTTTGTACTAAAATTTAGGCCCAATCAGAAATCATCTTGACCTAGTTTGCATTTTAGTCCAGTCAGACTCTTTTCTCTCACTCATAGCCCCTAACTTTTGAAATTCTTACAAATAGCCCCCTAGCTTCTCTTCATTTTCTTCAAATGGATCCCTGCCGCCATGGCAGGTGTGAACCCAAAGGAGTCAAGCTTCAATCAAGCATACCTCCTTGATTTCTCGATCAATCCCTTCCAAAATTGGAAGGGATGATCTTGAGGTCATCCCTAATCATCTAAACCTAATTCTAGATCCCAAATCCCCTCAACAAACCCGTGCAAATCCTTGATTTTCAAGGATCTTCTTCTTGAAAATTCGAGCCTCTCAAGCTTGTTTCCAAGCTTGGATGCTTGCTTGAAGCTCTATAAAAGCTTCTGCATCTCCTAACCATGATCCTTAGCAAGTTTTGGTTGGAGAAACTCCTTCTTCCCTCTCTAGCCACCTCCGCACCTTGCTCCTACGACCCTTCTCTGTCCTCCTCTTCCGACTATCCAACCATCAAATTGGACGGCCTCTACCTTCCTCCGTCGACCCCGCTCCTCACCAGCCATAGCAGGAGCATTCTTCCTCCTCATCGTCGCCACACCACCTCACCAAACTTCATCATCTTCTTTGGCTCTGGCTCGCCAACACCAGCACTGTCCTTTCACCCCCTTCACTCCTGAGTACCCCTATCTCTTCGTCTTCCTCTCTACTTCCTTTTACCCACACTCACAACACACGCACGACCGCCATACCATCTGTGACACCATCATCTTCCCTACCTCCGGCAATGCTCCAATGTAGCCTCCAGACCGCTACACTCCATGAAGCACCTCGCCACCACCTCCACAAGCTTCGCCACACCACCCTCTACAAAAGCCCTCAACCTATTTCGCTCTTCACCCACTGAAACTCCTCCCCGAACACCCCCTCCTTCACGCGTCGTCTCCGTCACCGTTAGGCCTCCACACGATACCACACCACACCATTGTCACCAATGCACTCACCGCTTCACGGCAAAGCTTCTGAACTGGTTTGACTGGCCGCAAGGTTGTGTTTGTGCTTTCAAATGATTCACCAGACCTCCTTCACCACCTTGACTACTCCAACCTCATCCGCAGTGTTCTGGCCACAAGACCCCCAGGCAACACTCCAAAGCGTTACGGTTTTCCTCTAGGCACATCGTCAGGTCCTCAATTGAAGCCCTCAATCACACCTGCTGCCTCAATTGGTGGCATCTTCACCAGCTACTACACGCAACTCAAGGGGGCCAAATAGTCCCACATTGGGGACGTAGCAGTTGAGTAAGCGGGATAAGTTGGATTTCTCACCCCGACCCCTCGCCCAAGTCATGGGGGTTGGGTCCCCAGCACCTTCAGCCGCTTACTCAAATGCCCACTGCTCGCCTGTGACCACGCCCGTAAGCTTGCACCCTGTTCATGTCGGTTACCTACCCGATTACCCGCTAAACCTGGGTTTCTGAGAGAAAGAAAGAGGAGGAAAGAGAGAGAGAGGAGGGGGGCTTTTTCCCTCTGCTGCTCTCTCTACAGTTAGCGAATCTGAGAGGCCTTTGCCTCTATTCTGTTACGCTGAGCCTTGAAGCACTTAAGGCATCTGAAGCCTTGCGCCTCCGTCTGATATCTACTACTGCCTTAATTCTATTGGTATATTCATCTGGCTGATGTGGAATATTTGATCAACAATTACTATTGAGAATTTGAGCTTAATTTCAAAGGCTTAATTGGTGATTCAAATCACCATTTTAACCCATTCTTTTTGCACTTTGCTACTGGATTTCATATATATATCATTTTGAATTATTCTGAATAAAGCTTTGATCATAATTTCTTATATTTCTTATGATTGGTGAGATTACATTGCTATTATTTGCTCCCTGTGTTTGACCTCAGCCTCTTTTGATTTTACGTACAAATTTAAATTATTTGAGCGCATTTGTCCTATACTACGATGTAATTCCTTAAACAACGACGAATTCACTTAAACACCAACTGGGCTCATCCTTTTGAGCTAATGACAGATGCCTCAGATTACGCAATAGGAGCTATCTTAGGGCAATGAATCAACCAGAAACCCATTGTGATTTATTATGCCAATAAAACTCTTAACGAAACACAATGGAATTACACTGTCACTGAAAAAGAACTTCTTGCGATCATTTTTTCCCTTGAAAAATTCTGTTCATATCTGTTGGGATCGCACAACACCATCCACACTGATCACTCAGCCTTGAAATACTTGCTACACGAGAAAGATGCAAAACCCCACCTAATTCAATGGATTTTATTGTTATAAAAATTTGATTTCGAGATCAAAGATAAAGCAGGTTCGCAAAATGTTGTGGCTGATCACCACTTCCAACTTGAGGCTTGTGATGTTCTGACCCCAATAGTCATTTTTCCAAATGAAATGCTACTTACCCTCAAGTCCCTCCATCGGTATGCTGATTATGCAAATTATCTCACAACTAGATGATTCCCTTCTGACTCGACTAAACAAAAAAAGCATAATTTCTTTGCCGAGATCAAGTAATACTTTTAGGAGGAGCTCAATCTGTTCCGCATCTGTGTTGACCAAGTCATTAGACGATGTGTTCCAGATTTAGAAACACATGATATTTTGAACCACTGTCATTCAATGGCTTGCAGTGGACATTTTTCGGGGAAGAAAACGACGGCCAAGGTTTTAAATGCAGGATTTTATTGGCCTAGCATACAAAAGGATGCTCATGAATTCTCACGATCCTGTATGTGTTGCCAAAGTATCAGCATCATAAACCCTAAGGATATGATGCCTCTCAACCCAATTTTAGAAGTTGTGATCTTTGATGTTTGCCGCATCGACTTCATGGGACCGTTTATCACTTCTTTTGGGTACTAGTTTATTTTAGTCACTGTCGTCTACGTTTCAAAGTGGATTGAAGTGATATCTATGTACACTAACGACCATCAGGTCTTCGTGGATTTTATAAAGAAAAACATTTTTTCGTGTTTTGGTGTTTCTAAGGCCATAATTAGTGATGGAGGATCGCATTTTACACATTCTCAATTCCGTCAACTTCTTACTAAATATGGGGTGAACCATAAAATCTCTACACCATATCACCCTCAAATGAATGGCCAAGCTTAAGTCTCCAACCAGGAGATTAAAAACATTTTGAAAAAAATGATAAAGCTCGACCGAAAAGATTGGTCAATCAAACTTGACGATGCATTATGGGCTTATCCTACGGCTTTCAAAACTCCGATCAGCATGTCACCTTTCTACCTATTTTTTGGCAAGGCATGTCACCTCCCAGTTGAACTAGAACACAGGGCTTATTGGGAGATAATGGAATTTAATTATAATTTGGATATAGCCAGAAAACATAGGAAATTGCAATTAATCGAACTTCAAGAACTTTGCAACATGGCTTATTAAAATGCACTCACTTACAAAGATCAAACAAAGAAATTTCATGACAAATTCATCGTTTGGAAATCATTTGAACCTGATCAACACGTGTGGCTTTTTGATGTGAGATTAATACTTTTTCCTGGTAAGCTTAAATCTAAATGGACCGGTCCTTACATTGTAATTCAAAGTTATCCCCACGGTGCCATTGAAATTTTGGACCCAAAAACAAACAACACTTTCAAAGCCAACAGCCAACTACTTAAGCCCTATCTTGATAACTCCATTAATACGAAATTTAATACTCAAGATCTCCATGATGTACCTGATAGTTAGCGACTTCATGCCTAGCTGAATGGCATAAAAGATAGCACTGGATGGGGGATAACCCATCATTTTCCTATTTTTCATTTTTCATTTTCTTTTTTGGAGGTTTTGACTATCCTAAGCCCAACCGTCTTCACCATGGTGACTTTTTTCTCCATTCCCATTGCATGAGGACGAGGACATTGCATATCTTAAGCATGGGGGGGGTTGTTTTCAAATTTTGACAATCGATTCAGGATTTTCAAAACCTAAAAACATTGAAATATTTGTTCCATTTTTGCATGCATACCCAAAAAAAATTAAAAATATGAAAACTTTTTGAGGAAATTTTGAAATCGGGACCAAGGTTGAGCATTCGTTTTAAGGTACAATGTGATTTAATCTTTAATAAACTAGGGATTAAGATGCGGATCTGATTCTTAGAATCTCTAGGTCTATTTTTAGACTAGATCATGTATCCTCCTCTAAATTCCACCTAAACTCATGATGATTCAAGTGACGACCTCTTCTTACGACTTGGAAACTATTTGGCTTAGTTTTCAACCCAAAAACTTGCATCTCTTGCAAAAATTCTTATGTCAAATTTCACACACTGCTAACACCTAAAAATAAATTAGAAAAATTAGAAAAGCCCCTTGTTTAGTCTTAATGAAATTGAAGCAGATGATTAGTTTGAGTTCCCATCACCGAGAAGGAGGAAAATGCCTCCTTTGAGGATGCGATGTCAACATGTTACCACTTCGGTGCTACTCTATATCTGTATTTCATATCTTTAGATGGAGCACTAAGGTGCAATTTTGCAACTCAGGTGTCTTGGACGGTGCTCTACCCATAGTGTCGGAGCAAGAGCCTGAGTTCACTTGGAACGCCCCTTGACACCACATTGTGTTTTGGGGTTGTGAGCTCCTGGGTGGTGTCGTGGATAGCACTATCTCAAAGTGTTGGTGCTAGAACCCCCTGGAGGATTAGTAACAAGAATGATGATCTTGACACATTTGTTGTAAGGTTAAGCTAGGAATGAGCATGGGGAAGAAAAAAAAAAAACATGACCTTATAAATGTTAGCATTTACAAAGCACCTATACAAGGTTTTAAAAGATTATGGAAGTTGCGAGTTGGATTCAAGAGCCAAAGAAATCTTAACTGCAAAACAAATTCGAGTCATTTGAATTATCAAGGTGTTAACTTGTGAATTTGTAAAGGATATATTGATCCTGATCCATCTAATTTTTGCACCCAAAGATGAATCCCGATATTTATCTTTAACAAATCCTATGCCTTTCATGTTTTAATCAACCAAAGTTCCATAATCCCCTTCTCCTCAAAAGTAAAAAAATGAGTCTTTCCCAAAAATCCATTTTGTGAAAATAATTTTATTAAGTGACTAACAAAATATAAGCATGAGGGTGTGATAAACACCAGCTTATCATCACTCTTATGCCCTAAAACTGGTCTAGCTCTTAGGATTTTAACTCTACAAATGGGTTTCTGAGTTGCATTTAGACATTACCTAGGTAGGCATGCATTACATAGTTTTTGCGTTTCTGACACGTTTATTTGAGTGTTAGGGATGAACAGATAGCTAGATCCCTAAAACCCTAGCATTCAGGAAGGTAGTAGGTGAAGAAGAAGATCAATTCAGCTGAACCCTAGCTAAATCCAGCTCATCACAGCTAGATATCAGCTTAACTAGGTTGGATTTAGCTCATCCCTGCTCTAGCTCATCTCAACTGGATGGCAGCTTAGGGTAGCTTAACTCAACTCAACTCAGCTCAGAACTAGCTCAACTTAGTTGAGTCTAGCTTATCCTAGCTCCAAACAGTTCACTGGGAGCTCTAGCGAGCTCAACTTAGTTAACAGGAGTTCACCCCAGCTCAAGTTCAGTTCTCCCCAGCTCTACTCAGCTCATGCCAGCTGAACTCCCTCCAACTTAGCTCCTACTTGTCAACTTAGTAGCTAAGCTAGCTCCAGAGTTCCTATCAGAAGAAAGTCCAACTTAACCCAGCTTCAAATAGGTTGAGACTAGCTCAACTTAGATCCACTACTCAAGCTTAGTAGCTAGCAAAGAACTAGCTAGCTAAGTTGAGTAGTTGAGCTCCTAAGAAGACTTCTTCAGTAATTGTCAGCTCCTGCAAGCTTAAGCGTAGCTCATAGGTAGTTCCTCCTCAACTGTTTCTCTAAAACCCTAGCTCCTTCTACTTCCGCCTCCACTACCCTACTAGAAAAGCTAGCTTAGCTCAGCTCATCAGCATCTCCTCCACCATGGTCGTCCACCCTCCAAAACCATCTCCACTTCTCCTCCTTGTTGGTGCCAACAACAACCACCAATCCCTCCTATTTTTGGCGCAACCAATTGCACCTTTTCAACACCAAAAGACACACCCATCCACCACATAACTACCCTCCTAACCACCATATAGTTAGCGCAAAAACCCATACAACCACGCCCCTTCTTGGTGCCAACTAGCCCCTATTTATCTACCATTCATCCACCTTAATAACCTATCCTAGCCATCCATCCATGGTGCCAACACACCTACCCTTCTAGAACCCATAGTTGGCACCAACCCATCCTTAACTCCACCTCCACACACCTCTCCCTTCTTCCATAAATCTCCACCCTTCACGCCACCAAATATTCTCCATCCAAACCATCTCCACCCTCCATCAATCCCATGCCAAAACAACCCCCTTAACTACACCTATACTTGGCGCCAACTAAACCTAACCACCACCTACACATCCTTTCCTATGGGGCCAAGCACCCTCCACCATAGGATCAACTAACCACCTTAGCTAAGTCCATCCTAACCCTACAAAACACCACATCACCCCCTTAACCCTAGTCCCCACCTAGGGTTGGTGCCAACCATTAGGTGCCCCTCCATTTTGGAACCATGAATGCTAGCCCTAGAATCCTACAATCACTATCCACGAGCCATCTTAGTCATCCCCACTTAACCACACCTACCAACCTTCCTATAACTCTATATATACCACCCATAACTACCATAACCAATCACCTTTGGCTACACATACCCAAGCATTCTTCCAACCATAATCCACCATTACCAACGACTAAGGAGAAGAAGAGAAGAAGAAGATTTATGGGGTGCTCTTGCCCTCTTGGTGCCTTCAACTTCTTCCCTTCTTCTACCTTATGTCCACGCTAAGCCAAGGAGTCAAACCAGGCAAGAGGACGGCCAAAGAGGAGGAGAATCAAGGGTGGTCCACGTCTACCCTAGGAGGAGTCAGGAAGTAGGCCATCCAGGCTTACAAGGATGAGCCAAGCCTAGTTAGGATTAACCAAGAGGAGAACGTCCAGGAGAGGGAATTCCTTTTAGTTCTGGGGGAACTAGAATTGGTGTAGGAATTTCACGCAGCATCATCTTCATCACTAAGCCTTTCTCTACTTTCATTCTTGTTTCGCATTGTAGAGTGTGTTTTCTTGTTGGAGATTACAAGTGAGAACCCTTCTCACTTGTGAGTTCTCTCACATTTTGTAAATAATTTTTCTATCTAAGAAGCATTCCTCTATAATTTTTTTTTAGCTAGACTTTGTGAGTATTTGTTGTGTTCTTGCTCCTCCATTATTCCAAGCCTCCCATGCTTGGAGTGAGTTGGAGAAGTAAGGCACTTGTTGCCTTAAATTTAGTATTTCTACTTCCCATTTTCTCTCCATTCAATTTTTGCCTATATAAAAACCCAAAAAATATATATATTTAAAAACAAAAAAAGAAAGTTGATTTTCAATTTTCAAGCAAGAGATTTCAAATCGCATTTCCACCGCCTTTGGGATGACCCGAATACTTATCAAGTACTCAATATCTACAAATTTAAAAGCGATCAAAATTGCATGTTGTAATGACTCAAAATTTGATTTTAACAAATCATGCTTTTTTGTGATCAACGTGTAGGGGTGTGGTTTTCTTCTTGCTATCATGGAGAGATGAGATAGCCGAAGAAGGTGCTACGTGTTGGTTGAGAGGAGCTCGCGGTGGCGAAGAGGAGCTTACTGACGAGGCGGTGAATGCGGTGATGGTCACAGCTCAAGCCACACGCTGTCACTGTGTGGCTTGTCGCGATTGGGGATCGTCGGACGGTAGCGTGTGGGAAGCAGGCCGAGGAGCAGTGGCAAATAGCGGCAGGCGCGGTGGTGATGGTGTGGATGTCTATTACACGGTGGGAATGTGGAGAGGGGCCTGTGTAGGAAGAAGATGGTCCCTCGGTGGAAGGGGGGGTCTCTTTTTGTTCCTGCATGAAAGCCAAAGAAGGAAAAGAAATCGTAAGAGAGAGATGACAAGAGAGGAAGTTGAACAGTGATTTCGTTGAGGAAGATTTAATGGGAGAGAGATTTTGAGGGAGAATAAATAAGGAAGGGAATGCAATTGATTATTTGAGAGACATATAAGGTTGCACTCTAAAACTGATTCCCTTGCTATTTTTGCTAGAACAAAATCTCAACATTACTATGATATCTAAAATTGTGATTTGTTGTGATGCCCTTGCCTCTAAAATGAATAATTAATCCCTTCATATAAAGATTAATGCAATTAATGCATCAAATGATAAATCTAAAGCTCACATAATTTTGTCAATATCATGAATGCTTTAAATTAATCTCTTCTTCCAATAATAATATTCTTAGGCTCTAATATAGTCTACTAAAGTGGACCTATCAAATACCCCCATGCCTAAGTTTTGCTAGTCTCAAGCAAAATCATACGAAACAAACCAAGTCTCTAGGCCAAATTTTACCATCAGAATGCCTTATTGAGCCGTACCTCTAGAGATTAGATCGAAATACAAACTATAGGCCTAAAAGTACTCAAGTACCAACTAAGATATGGACCTGACCAGCCTCAACCTTGAGTCCACCACGAAGGTTTCTAAGGCCTGCAAAAACTGCCCAAAGGTTCATTGACCCCAACGGTTAAAGCACCCATGCATATGTGCAGCAAGTCTAGGTTCAATTTACCAGTGCATTTTTTATAAGAGAGATAGAAAGAGATATTATCTCAAGAGTTTTCTCTCTTTTCTTTTTAAATTCCCCTAAACCTAACATCATATTGACCCTAAACACGATCTATATTGGATTCCTTGTCCCCACCATCAATCCTTGCAGGGTCCGTGGCAATTGATGCTTCGGAATAGCACCGCCTATGGCAACTACTAGAACCTGACTTTCAACACTTCGGGATAGTGCCGCCCATGGCGTTCTATAGCTAAATTTTGACCCTGGAAATCGACATTTTGGGATAATGCTGCCCATGGCATCTGAACCAACACAAAGTGAAGTAGGGATTCAATGCTTTTACTTATGTACACTATTTACATTATATAAAAACAAAATATTTTTAATTTCTGACCTTTAAAATGTTACTTAAGAAACTCATACTCTTTAAGCTTTTTAATTTACATATAAATATTAAATAAGGTCCTTTAATGATTTTCCTCCAAAATTCTTCGTCTTGTTAAAAGATTCCTCTTATGAATGTAATCCCCCATAAAAGAAAAATATTTTTGTTATTTTTGTTTTTATATTTTTATGGTTTATAATTTTTTCAAATTTTTATATGTTTTCAAAATTTTTCTTCTTTTGTCTAATACTACACTTAAAGTATTAAGATTCACTTTACACCCTCCATGCCAAAATCATACAATGTCCTCATTGTAAGGAAAAAAGAATCTACACTTAGTATAGGGTGATAGAAGGAGTTGCACAGAGGAGATCAGCAAATCTCAAGTGGACGATTTCTACTTAGACAAAAGTTAAAGGGGTCAGTCAGACTAAGTGAAGAATAGGTAATAAGGAAGTGATCTGATAAAGCTCAAACCCAAGCGTAGAAGTAGACAAAGATGGAAAAAATAGAAAAGAAAGAATCAAAAATAGCTATATACAGGTGCTAAGTTTTACGCCTTCAGGTAGGCGTAAACTCAGGTGAGGTGCTAGTGGAGCGTGTAACATTCTCCAACAAGACCCAAGGAGTGTGTCTCAAGATAAGGTTTAAGGCGTTGTTCATGTACTTTGAAGGGTTGATTCTTATTGGGTTCGGTGATTTCGACAGCTCCATTGTCAAAGACTCGTGTAACCTCAAATGGACCAGTCCATTTAGAACTAATTTCCCTAGAAAGAGCTTTCGATGGGCATCAAAGAGCAACACCTTCTGACTAAGTACGAAAGATTTGTGGGAAATGTATCTTGGAAGGTTTTTAACTCATCCTTATATAACTTGGAACTCTCATAGGCATCGTTATGAACCTCCTTAAGTTCTCGAAGTTGTAATCTACGGCAATCACCAGCCTTCATGAGGTCAAGATTGCAAGCTTTAATAGCCCAATAGGCCTTGTGTTTGATTTTGACAGGAATATGATAGGGTTTCCCATAAACAAGTCTATATGCTAACATGCCTATGGGCATCTTGTGGGTGGTCCTATAAGCCCACAAAGCCTCATCTAATTCAGAAGACCAATCCTTCCTATCAAGTCTGATTGTCATTTGAAGGATCTTATTGATCTCTCGATTAAAGACCTCGGTTTGTCCATTAGTTTGGGGGTGATAAGGTGTAGCGATACGATGTATAACCCCATATTTTCTGAGGTTTTGAAATTGGGCGTTATTAAAATGGGATTTGTCATCAGAGATAATCACACATGGTACCCCAAAATGAGAGATGATATGGTTTTGAACAAATGGAATGACAACTCTATGATCGTTACTGCGCGTAGGTATGACTTCGACCCAATGAGATACGTAATCAACTATGAGTAGAATGTACTCGAAGCTAGAAGAAGGGAAAGAACCCATAAAATCAATGCCCTAGATAACAAAGATTTCACAAACAACTACCAGGTTTAGAGGCATCATGTCTCTACGTGTCATGATACCAAGAGTCTGGTAGCAACTACATGCCTTACAATATGCTTAAGAATCTGTGAAAAGAGTGGACCAATAAAACCTGCTCTGTAGAACTTTTGCAGCGATTTTACATCCCGAAAAATGATCGCCACATACCTGGTCGTAACAAAAAGAGAGTATAGACTCAATCTCTGAAGATGATACACATCGCCTGATGACTTGATGATTGCAAAGTCGAAAAAGATAAGGATCTTCCCAAAAATAGTATTTAGCCTTTGATACAAGTTGTGTTTTGCAATTCTTGTCCTATTAGGATGGGAATTGATGTGTGACCAAATAGTTTACGATATCTGTATACCCTATGATAGGTGGAAAAGTCTCAATGCTCTAAGAAGGAAGGCAAGAAAGGTGGTCGGCAACAACATTTTGTCGTCCCACCTTATCATGAATTTCTAGGTCGAATTCTTGCAAAAGCAAGATCCATTTGATCAACCTAGGCTTCGTATCCTTTGAAAGAAGGTGTTTGATCGCAAAGTGATCAGAGTACACAATAATTCAAGAACCAAGGATATAGGATCTGAATTTCTCTAATCCAAATACTATTGCTAGCAATTCTTTCTCTTTAACCTTGTAATATCCTTTGTGCATCATTCAATGTCTTGCAAGCATAGTAAATTACTATAGGATTTTTCTAGATTTTCTGCCATAAAACAACTCCTATTGCATAGTCAGATGCATCACACATGATCTCGAAAGGTAAGTTCTAGTTAAGAGGTTGTAGGATAGGAGCCTGTGTAACTCTATCTTTCAAAGTATGGAATGCAGTGATACACTCCTTGTCCATCTCAAAATTAGTGCCTTTCATGAGGAGGTTCGTCAAAGGTCAGATGATCTTTGAAAAGTCAAGAATAAATCTCCGATATAAGACAACATGCCCTAGAAATGATCTAATGCCCTTGACTGAGTTCGATATAGGTGGATTTGAAATTTGATTGATCTTAGCTCGATCTTTGTGGATACCTTGCTTAGACAAGAGGTGACCAAGTACAATGCCCTCAAGTACCATAAAATGGCTCTTTTCCCAACTAAGGACCAAATTAACTTCAATATAATGCTCCAAAATCTTTGAAAAATTCTTTAAACATATGTCAAATGTCTCCCTGAAGATGGAAAAAATATCCATGAATACTTCCATATAATCACCCACCATCTTGGAAAAAATGGCTAGCATGACCGCTGAAAAGTCGCTAGTGAATTTCGAAGCCCAAATGGCATCCTTCGGAAAGCAACGGTTCCGAAAGGGCAGGTGAAAGTCATTTCCTCTTGGTCTTTGGGGTGAATCACAACCTGGTTATATCTGAAGTAACCATCAAGAAAATAGAACTTGTTACATCTAGTTTCTCGAGGATTTTGTCAATGAATGGTAGGGGAAGTGGTCCATCTTTGTTATGGAGTTTAGTTTTCGATAATCGATGCAAACCTGCAACGAATTCACAATTCGTGTGGGTATGGTTTCTCCATACTCGATTTTGATTATGGTGAGCCCTGCCTTCTTAAGCACCACTTGAATTGGACTCACCCAAGGGCTATCGAATATAGGATAAACGATATCTGCATCTAGCCACTTGATCATCTCTTTCTTTACGACCTCCTTAAGGTTCGAATTCAGTCTTTGCTGTGCTTCATGAAAAGGTCGTGCCCCATCCTCGATATAGATATATCAGTACAATAGCTAATCCTAGTCAGGTCATGCAAAGTCCACCCAATTGCCTTGTGTTCTCATAGGATCGCGATCAATTTAGTCTCTTGATCTTTAGAAAGATGTGAATTAATAATCATAGGATAAGATTGATTGGGTTTGAGATATACATATTTAAGTGTGTCGAGCAAGGGCTTGAGTTCCACTTTAGGTGTAGATAAACAATAGAGTTTGGGGTGGGATTTTCAACTAAGTATAGAGGTAAAGATGAGTCAGATGATTCGACCTCTAGATCGAGTGTAGAGTCGTAAAGCACGATTTCATCCTGAGAGAAAAAATTCAAAGGATGGTTCATCTAAATATAAGGAATAGGCTCATCCTCAAAAATAGAAATCACTCTTACTTGCTCGATACACTTGCAATCTAATCCTCTAGAAGCATTGAATATACCAAGTTTAAGTGTCTTTTCTCCCCAAACTTAAGTTCCATCATTCCTGACTCGAAATCTATGTTGGCCTTTGCAGTGGCCAGGAAGGACCTCCCTAAAATAATTGGGGTATCCTTAATTCGTTCAGGTACTTCCATTTCTTGTACTATGAAATCCACCAGAAAGTAAAAGTCCTAAATTCTCACTATAATATCTTCCAAAACTCCTCTTGGTGACTTAATTGATCTATCAGCTAACTGTAAAGTCGTGTCAATTAGTTTAAGATTTTATACGTCAAAGTGATCTACAAGAGAAGTAGGAATAAGGTTTATAGATGCTCCTAAGTCTAAGAGGGCTCCATCAAAGCACTGGTCCCTAGTTACACATGAAATCAATGGAGATCTTGGGTCTTTCTTCTTTAAAGGAAGCATACTCAAGATGATTGAGCTAATTTGCTCAGAGAGTACCACAATGCCTCCTTTCTTCAACTTAAGCATTGGAGAACATAATTCCTTTAAGAATCTCGCATAAGCTAGAATGTGCTTAATAGCATCTAAGAGTGTGATGTTTATGTGCAGCTGTTGAAAAGCCTTAATTAAATCCTCATCAATGGTAATAGGTTTCTTTTGTTTCCTAGATCTCTTATTTAAGGCTTTAGGGAAAAGGGACTTGGTTTTCCTATCCTACAAAAGGCAAACCTGATCAGAAGAAGTAGCGGGAATATTAGAGGGATCAAGTGAATCAACTCTAATAGATGTAGGTACAGAAGTAGTTCTAGACAAAGTAGGGTCCAAAGGGGGTACACGGGAATCTATGGGGTCCCTAGTAGAACTCCCTCGGCAAGTTGTAATAGAGTTAATAGCTGCATCCGAAGAAGATTACAAAATCGATTGCGGATTTTGAAGTATAAATGGATTTGGAAATAAAGGTTGAGTCATTAAGGATTATTGTTGATCTTGGTTCAAAAACTCATATTCATGAGGTGCAAAGGTAATGACAAAACTACGCGTAATGTAAAATGCATTCGTTGTAGCACGAAAGTTCGCTATCAATTTTAATGAAGTAACCAGATTGGGAGTTCGAGTCAAACACGGGGAGACAAGAATTGGAAATCGCATATACAAACGAATGCAAGTATGCACTAATACTAATTAGATAATAGAGAGAGAAAGGGATAGAGATGAAAAAAATATACTTTTATTGATGCTAGAAAATGATTACAAACTACAGTTTTGAGAAATAAACTAAATGCTATTCTACTAGAACAGCTAGAACAGAGAGAGAAAGAGAGAAGATCTAGAGCACAGTTACGGTGGTGAAGATATCCATCGACAGACCCAGAGAGGATGCAGAGGAGGACATCCAGTAGAGGAATGCTTGATGAAAGAGGGTGGTCCTAAGGGGGAGGGATGGCCATGGTGGAAATTTTAGGTGTTCTACTTAGGAGGTGGTGGAAGAAGGTGGAGGATTTTCCGAGAAGGAAGAGATGGATCCAAGGGGGGGCATGCCTAGTGCTTTTAGAGGATAGGTAGAGGCTTTCTATTGTTTGGTTTAGGTTGCCTAGGATCAAGGATTTGGATGGTCTATATTAGATCTAAGAGAATGGCAAGGATAGGTAGGATAAGGACCTATGGATCTAAAATGGAGGGAGGAGATAAGGTTTGGTCTTTGTTGGGTTTGGATGGAGGTTGTTACAATAGCCTTTTAGGATTACCCTCAATTGTCTAGAATTTTCATCCTTGTTTTGTTTTGAATTTTAAATTGTATATAAAAGAAAAGTTGTAGCTCTCAAAATTGGCTTTCCAATACAACTTGAATCACTCAATTTGGACTTAAAATGAAAAAGTTATGGCCAAAATACTAGACATGTGTTAGGCTATTACGAATTTCGAGATTAGGAATAGGATTTGGTTTAGGTTTTGTTTTTCTTACATATATGACCTATTTTTGGCCAACCATATTGGGTCTAAAATTAAGGCTCATGGCCGATCTCTAGGTTAGTTAATTAGGTTAGGTAGTTAGGCTCTAGGCTAAGGTTAATTAGGTTCCTAAATTGGGCTAAACCTAGGGTTAATTAGGTTCAGGTCTAATTGACTCAACCATCCTCCAAGTGAGCTCAATCTTGAATCTCCTATCTATAGGGCTCCAAATTGCTCCAAACTTGATACCTGCACATATCACACAAAATACATCAAGGTACCAGATATAAGTTTGGGTAAAATTGCAGAAAAATCCAAACTTATGAAATATTTACAAAAAACACCTATGACTAAATTAATCTAACTAAATGCACTCTACCCTATTCAACCCTTAGATTAACATTAGTTAGGCATAATTAATGTAAATATATATATTAATATCATACCCCCATACCTATCTTTTGCTAGTCAAGAAAAATAGAGATTGATAAATTAAGAAAATAATATTTACAAGAGAAATAGAATTGCAAGTTTTGAGCTTAATTCAAATTAGAAATCTCCAATCTCAATTTTTCACCAAAGCAAAGGAATTATACACAAAGCCTTAAGGACAAAGACTTAGCAGTTCTAAAGTGTTGACTCAAATCCAAACCACTCGAATCAAATCAGAATCTTATTAGCTAGATATCAAACTTAGGTCGCTAGAGTAACTTTCTCTGACTAAGTTGACCCACCCAAAGTTTGAATCGAATGTGAGAAACAAGCATCTTGTATGTGATTTTTATGTGACTCGTCAAATGGGCAACTAAGCTGATTCGTAGTATTCAATAAGACTTAGAATATTTCCATGGTCTTTCTGGGACAACCCGTCTTCGGTTAGGGCATACTAGGATTTGACAGCTTCTCATCACTTTTCTATCTCGAGGTCACACAAGGCGTATATCTCCCCGACTAAACTCCTAGGTCTCTTGTTGGCTATCTCACTATGATTGGGATGCACTCATGTAGATAACAGATGAAAGGATATATTTTTTTTTTCTTTTTTTCTTCTTTTTTGCTTTGCTTTTTTCTCTATTATTTTTTTGTAACTTCCTCCAACTACTCATTTTTCTAGGTTATGTTCTTTGTCACACACATTTTTTTAGGTGAGTGGCTCTCCTTCATCTGTTCTAAATGCATCCCCTACAAACAGGAACAGTCCTACAAGCTAGAAACACGGCCAAGTCCTTTAGATCTTGTGCCCTAAGACTAAATCTTATTAACCACTAAGGACTCAACAAAATCACCCAGAAGATGAGTCAGTGAAATATGTAAGTGAAAATGCTTGGAACTCAAAAACAATCCAAACCATAGGATGGAAAGATAAGTCATTCACCTGTCACTCTTTTGACTTAATACTTTTAGCTTTTTTGGATCCTTTTAAAGACTCAGGAAAATAAATCCAAATTTTAGTAAATACTTGAGATAATTAAGTTGACATACAACCTGAAAAGTCTAACTAGAAAGACTTTGTTTATACTTTTCCTAAGATCGATAAATCCTCAAAATTGAAGTAATTCAACTTTTTTCGTAGCTCAAACCTCAAAAACACCGATTTTCTTTCTTTTTTTTTGCTTTTTTTTAAATTTTTTTCTTTTTTTACATAAAATAAGATAAAGAAGAAAATTTTGGTATGCTATGTATAAAATTCTGAAGAAGAATAAGTGACTCAAAAGATTATCTACCCCCCATGCCTATTTCATGCAATGTCCTCAATGCTTGCAATACACATAAGGAAAGAGACAAATATCACCTGATAACTCATGAGTTCTGACAACAATACCTCAATTATCTCCAGACCTGAATCAACCAAATCAAGATATAAGCTAGCATAATTCAATGGGTTGCCTCCAAACAAGCGCTGAATTTTACATCTACAGCTAGACATAAACCCTTAAAAATATGAATCAATGAATAAAGAGGAGAGGGTTAAGAGTGGAATAATAGATAGATCAAGAAGGTCCAGAGTAAAATGTCCGCAATTATAGACAAGTTGGTAATGCAACCCCATGGCAGAGGGTCGACTATAGGATAGATAAGTTAGAAGAAGTTGTATTTAGTCACATTTAGTGCTAAGGCAAGAGATGCACTAGGATTGAAGGTAGGTAACCCAAGTGTAAAAGATGTGTGATTCAAAAAGTGTTGAGCCCAATGGTAAAGAGACTTGAAGTGAGGCTGTAGATGTTGAGCTATCTTGGGTTTACCTAAATCAAATTTGTTTAAGTCATAAGGGTCCTTATAAAGAATTGAATGTTTCAATAGTAGAGGCACCCTTAAATCCTTAGTATCATTTTCTACAATATTTTCTTTTAGTTCCACTACCTCCTTTCTTTCATCCTGGAAGTCAAACTCTTTTAAATCATCAATGCTGAAATCAGACTTGGTTACATCAGATATGCAATCAACTTCCATAGAAAATAAATCAAGTTCAAGCTCATCCAAATATGATGTAAAGGTGAAGCTAGTCATTGAAGGTTCATCAAGTTCAAATTGATATCTTTGAACTTCACCTACTTTAGGCAAGAAATTTTGCTTAAAATGTGAATTTTTCAATTTCAAAATCATTAGAAATCTCATCATTGAAGAGAAATGCCTCATATTCCGATTTACTCTTATGTTCCTCAGATTCTGCCTCATAATTGAATATGAAGCTTTCAACTTCAGAATTATCAGAAATTTGATCCTCAAAAAGAAATACCTCATATTCAAATTCATCTGTATATTCCTCAAATTCTAAGTCTTTCAAAGAGATCTTTTTAATCAGACCCTCAACCTACTTAAGTTCTTGAATAAGCCTACAACTTTCATTAGAGTCATCAATAACCTTAAAAAGTTTCAATTTCATCTTTTCATCCCCAAAGGATATTTGTATATTCCCATTTTTACAATCAATCAGGGCCTCCGTAGTTGCTAATAATGGTCCACCCAAGATAATCGAAGTCCATCTTAAATCCTCAGGAATCTCTAGCTCTAAAATAGTAAATTCCACTAGGTAGTAGAAATCATTTATCCGAATAATAACATCCTCAAAATTCCTCGTGGACTTCTTATAGATTGGTCAGCCAACTGGATTTGAACCAAAGTAGGTTCAAAGCCTCCGAATCAAATCTTCTCATAGATTTGTGTGGGTAATAGGTTGATGGAGGCCCCAAATCAATTAAGACCCTATCAAAGGCTAGGTCAATAATCGTGCAAGAAACCAAGGGGGTTCCTCGGTCTCCTTTCTTAGAAGTAGGTCCTTTAGAAGTATAGAGCTAGCTTGTTCTAAAAGGACCACCTTCTTAAGAGGTTTAGTCTTAGCCTTACAATTCTGAGAGCATATTTCCTTCAAGAACTTAGCATAGGCAGGAATATGTTTGATGGCATTGAGGAGCAGGATATTAATTTGGACTTGTTTGAAAGCTTCGAGAAGCTCCACATTGTTGGTCAGGTTTTTCTTCTTCCTTTCTTTAAGGCTTCAAGGAATGAGACGTGACTAAGAATTTTAATCAAAGGTTCCTAGGCCTCTTCTTCTTCCTTAGGTGCATTAATCAGGGTAGGTTCATCAGGATCCTGGTGGGTTGATTGATTTGGATGCATAAGGTTCTGTGTGGTTGTACCACTTCTTAGGGTAATGGAACTAGCAGTGGCATTAGGGTTCATACCTGATATGGGAAAACACGTGTTTTGTAAATTGATGTAATTGTATCGTTGTAACGCGTAAATCTACAATCAACTCTTAAAATTTATAACCAAGATAGTGGGGTATCTAGGGTCATCCAGGGAGGTCATTTGTTAGTCACATAAGATGCTTCTCTCTCTCGCCTCTCAAATCTGCCCTTTGTATTTTTGTATTTTTGATTTTGTTATTTTTAGGGTTTTGAAATAATAGGCACTTGAAAGCAAAAGTGATAATGCTAAAGCTAT
This sequence comes from Thalassia testudinum, assembly GCA_037157565.1. NCBI lineage: Eukaryota > Viridiplantae > Streptophyta > Magnoliopsida > Alismatales > Hydrocharitaceae > Thalassia > Thalassia testudinum. The sequence goes on from JAZHRO010000073.1 coordinate 49,614,014, forward strand.
GCCTATCAACTACTCAAAAGTGACAAGAATGTCCTCTCTTTTGGCTCACCCTAGGCAAGTACTCCTAGGGTAATTAGAAGAGAGTTGTGGTGCACTACAACTACAAGAAAATCACACTAAGTAGAATAAGAAATTGGAAGGCAAAAAGCTTTGTATTACTAGTAAAGTTAACAACAGGTAGTTGAATGCTTCTTACAAGAAAATGACAAACTACATTAGCTAATACAAAGAAAATAAGGAAGAAGAAAAGTCCTCCAAAGATGATGAAGAAGGAGTGGTCCTTGCTCTAAGCATAGTAGCTCCTATGCTTGAAAAGAACTCTCCTTGTTTCCAAGTGATGCTCCTCCAAGTTTGTCCTCCAAGATGCTCCTCCAAGGTGGACATCCACCACCTCGATGAAGATCTCCTCCTTGCCTGGCCGTCCCACTAGATGAATGATTCTCCTCCTTGACATGGCACAAGGGAGAAGAAGAAAAAGGAAGAAGGCACCAAGGGGGCAGGTAGGTTGCCCCCTTGATCTTCTTCTCTTCTTCTTCCTTGGCCTTAGGTGTAGGTGGATATGGGTAGAATAAACTAAGGGAGGATGATGGTATGGTGGTGGTTATGGGGGGTAGATATAAGAATGGAGAGGGTGGTTGGCGTAGCCTTAGGTGTTGGGCTAGGATGGCTTGATGGATGGTGGTTAAGGATCCTAGGGTGCAGGTGAATGGAACCAACCCAAAGGACTTATAGGGTGGTAGTTATAGTGGTGTTGGTGGCTTTTGGTGGTGGAAAGTCATCATTAATTGGTGCCAAAATAGAGCTTCTATAAGGGGCCTTAGGTGGTGCCCATTATGGATGGTTGGGATGGCTTGGAGGGGTAGATGTACGGTTCAGATGAGGGGGTAGGTTGGCACCAATTTTGAGGTAGTTAAGAGGAGGTTTTGGAGCCAATTTGGTGGTGCCTTTTGGTGGTGGAAATGGGTGAAAGGGTGTGTAGTATTGGCACCAAATTAAAGTGGGAGTAGGGGAGCTTAGGTGGACTATAGGTAGGCTTATTTGGTGGAGCTAAGTAGGTGGGGATTAGGATTAGGTTTTGGTGGCCAAGGAGGTGGACTAGCTAAGTTAAGATAGCTTAGCTAGTAGATGAGTAAAGTAGGAGGTGGATGGAGCTAGGGTTTGAGAGGAGCTGAGGAGGAGCTGCATTAAGCTCCATTAAAGCAAGTTGAAGCTAAAGAGGGCTGCATTAGAGCTCATTAGCTAGCTTAGCTAGCTAGTTCTTTGCTAGCTACTAAATCAAGCTAAGATGAGCTGGCTTCTACTGATATGAGCTGAGGTGAGCTAAATCTGGTCTTCCCAAAGATTACCTAGCTAGCTTAGGACAGGTAGCTAATCTCAACCAAGTTGAGCTGAGTTGAATCACCGAGAGGTAGACTTGAGCTAGCCTGAGCTGGTTGGGGACTTCAACTGACTAGACTTAGCTAATTTTTTGTCCTGATAGCAGTAGCTAGTCCTACTCAGGTAGAGCTTCCAGTGAACTGTCTTGAGCTGGGAGGAGCTAGAATAGAGCTAAGATCAACTATCTTAAGCTAGTTTGAGCTGCCATCCAGTTGAGGTGAACTGAATGGAGCTAAGGTGAACTAGCTTGAGCTACCATTCAGCTGAGATGAGCTGAATGGAACTAAGAATGAGTTGATCTAACTAGAATGAGTTGGGATCCAGCTGAGATCCAGTTGAAGTAAGATTCTTCTTCATCTTCTACCTTCCTAAGTGCCAAGGTTTAAAGGATCTGACTCTTTGCTTATCCCTAACACTCAAATAAATACATCAAAAACACAATAAAATGTAATGAATGCCTATCCTAGGTGAATGACTAAATGCATCCTGACAACCCATTTGCGGAGGTAAAACCCTAAGAGCTAGATCTATTTTAGGGCATAAGAATGATGATAAACTATCGTCTATCAATACCCTGAGGAGGTTTGGGCAAGATAGGAGCTTGCTGAGGCATAGGAAATCTAGGTGGATTTTGAGGGTCGAGATTGACCACATGGGCTTGCCCCTGATTTTGGTGGAACCCTTGAAAGTTAGTCCAACTTTGTAGGTTCCTAGAGTTTGGTACAGGATGTGATGGGAGAGATCCTTGTTGCCTTAATCAATTTAGTTGTCCCTTAACTCAGCCATCTCCTCCTGATGTTTCTGGTTTAAGTCAACAATCATTTTAATTAAGGTATCCATTTAACTTGGCTGAGTAGGTCCAGGTCTAGGCTGATTGTAAGTTGGCCTACCTATAGGGAAGAATTTCTTAAGGAAAGAGCTTCTCAGCTCTTCCCAAGTAATAAAAGGTTTGCCTATAGTTCTGAACCAGTGTGCTACCTTATCCCTTAAGAAGGGAAACATCTTCATTAAGACAATATCTAGGCTCACATTTCTAAGTTTGATGGTTTCAACAAGTCTTCCTAGATCTTTAAGGTGTTAGAAGGGGTCTTCATTAGAGTTCCCATGGAAAAGATTTTGGATCAGGCTAATTGGATTTGATTTTAATTCAAAATCATTTCCCCCTCCAAGGACCCTAATAAAATGTTCTACATGAGTTGTAAAAGGGTCATAAAAGTCTAAGGGACTTGGGTGGTGGTGGTAGTGGTTGTGGTTCTTGGATCCGTTTCAAAGTCTGCATAATCAATTGGACTTGATTTTGTTGAAGTCTATGATTAGCATTGATCTAGGCTTGGATTAAAACAAGAGGGTCAAGATTTTGATTCTCAAGATTTTTAGGGGTCTGGGGTTGTTCAGGAATCTCAGGCATCTCAAGAATCTCAGGCATATCAAGAATCTCAACCAGCTTACCCTTACTAGAATTAGCCATCCCAAAATCAAAAAAATTAGAACTCCTTCTAAGGTTCCTCTCAAGATGTTCAACCAACTCAAGATTAAGTGATCTCCTACCAAGCATAAACAAAAGAAGTATAGGAGATGCAAGGGGAAATAGATGAGAGTATACCCACCCTCACAATACAAGCAATCAAGCTAGTCCCTATAGTGTAAACCCTAATTAGACCTAATCCTGGCTCTTCAAAATACGACTGGGTTAGACCAACTCTTGAATTACTTGGCTGGACAGAAGAGTGAACCCCCTAGGACACCCCGCACGACAGGACACCATTAGAGGTTAACACGGTTACTGCACTGACCATTCTTGTCACCAGTTGGCCCAAGTAAACAAGGCCTTGATCTTAGCTCAATCTAACTTCAAGTTACCAAGTAGATTAGTCCTACCTAAGGCACGTCTACTCAATTTTAGGCTTAGGCTTGAAGTGCTTTTGGAATGTGATAGGCGTTAGGGGGTGTTTCCCTTAAAATTGATTTCACAAGCAAAGTGCACAATCAAAGGTCCTCAAACAAGATTTTTATGTTGAAATGACTTTTAGGATTGATCTTATTTAGAGAGGGGTTTTAGGGTTTCAATGAGATAATAGATTCAAGAAAGGTTCATATGAAGGCACACAAAATGTTTTGAAAACACGGATGATAGTATATTTCCTTCAGAGTTTAGAAAAATATGAGTGCCTAATTGAAAACCCTAAGAATTTTAACCTAGGTAGGCAACTTCTAGAAGATGAATCACTTTTAATTAGTTCAAGTGGTGCATCCCAATACAAAAAAACTATGGATTCTCAAACATCACTAAATAGGGAATATAAACAATATTTTTTCAAGAATTTTAAGTCCTTAAAAATAATTTTTTCATTTTTTTTTGTGTACTAGGGTCCAAAAGTAAGAAAAGACCCCAAGTTAGTGATTGTTGTGAATCAGATAGTGTCGTGCCTCAAAATACTTTTTTTCATAGTTTTTCATAGTGCTTCATTATCATAAGAATCCAATGTCACAAATTTCAGGTTAATTAGAGTTGTATAAAAATTCCTATGATTTTCGGAAGGTTGCAAATTAGGAAGAAAAAGTAGGACGGATACCAGTGTAGTCCACAAATTTTTAAAAATTGAATATAGATCAGATGAGTGCTAAATTTAAACACAATCGTCATGACTTCAATACCTACATCGAGGAGAAATTTTATAATTTTTGGATAAATACAAATTCAGGAAATGATTTTTGAAACTTGAATTAGTTAGTAGGCCAAATTTTAGGAAGGTGGTTTTGAGGATATCAAGGGATAATGTCCACTAAAAGAGATTTTTTTTTATGCCAACAACTCAAGCAAATAACTATCCTAAGGATCAAGATAGACACCAAATCTAGATGAATCAATGAGATTTTTTTTTATTGCAAATCTAACTTAGGTTTCATGAATGATTCTAAACTAAGATATGAAACCTACCTCAATGTCTCTACCCGCACTTTGATCCATTTCCACCATTTTTCCATGAGATCCTGTGTCTCTACAAAATAGTGCTTACAATCAGAGAAGCAGAGAAAATTAAGTTAGAGACACGAATGCAAAATATGGAAGAAAAGATGCAAGTGAAATCTGCTGCCTCCCCGGCAACGGCACCAAAAACTGACGATAAAACTACACGTAATGTAAAATACGTTCGTTGTAGGATGGAAGTTCACTATCAATTTGAATAAAGTAACTAGATTGGGACCCCAGGTCTAACACGGGGAAACAAGAATCGGAAATCACATATTGAAACGAAAGAAAATATGCACTAATACTAACTAGATAATAGATAGAGAGATAGTAAGAGATAAAGATCATAAAAATATGCTTTTATTGATGCTAGAAAATGATTACAACTAGAGTTTTGAGAAATAAACTAAATTCTATTCTATTAGAACAACTAGAACAGAGATAGAAAGGGAGAAGAACCAGAGCGTAGTCACGGTGGTGGAGAGATCAGTCGACAGAGTCGAAGAGGATGCAGAGGAGGACGTCCAGTAGAGGAATGCTTGATGGAAGAAGTGAAGTTTGCGGCCCTACCAGGAGGGGGTGACGTAATAATTGCGGAAATAAAATAAACAAACTCACAAAAAGTCAATCACACAAGTACACAAGTATTTTTAGGTGGAAACCCAAACCGGGTGAAAACCACCACCTAACCCTCTCGAGTTAGGATTTTCCGATCAACCAAGTTGATCAAAATCCACTAAACCGAATCACTTTAAACGAGGGTGATTCAACCTCAATACAACCACGCTACTTAAACGAGGGTAGCGTACCTCAACCCCTTCTCTCCACAAGAAGGATTTTGTCTCGCGAAGGAGACGGGAATTCGCAAAGCGAATACCCAACCAAATAGCAAAGATAAAATAAACAAGTAATCCTATAAAGCCAACAAAGTAATTATAAACCTAGCTTCTATAGGAATTAGGAAATTCCCCTTTGCAAGGAGTGCATTGAGTTGATGACGCGGTGCGTGAGCCACGCGACGGCGCAACTTTGCTCTCGTGAACTACGGCGGGAGAGCAGGTGCGCAACAGCTTGATGCTCTCAAGAGAATGGAGCTTGAGCTTGGAGAGCAAGAGCTATCTAGGACACAAGAGAGTGGAAAGTGTATTACAAAGTGTTTCTTGTGTATCTTGGTCTCTCTAGGTGTATCTTAGTGTGTCTAGGTGTTGTTTGTGTTGCAAAGGTTCCCCTCTATTTATAGAGGCCTTAGGAAGGCTTTGGAAGGCTTAAGAAAGGTTCTATAGCCGTTGGGAACAAAGCCCAAGAGAATCAGCCCGAAATCAGGAACAATCATTGTTCTGACAGGCTTATCAGACGTCTAATTCTAGCATCAGACGTCTGGAAGTTCACTTTAAGACGTCTGATTTCAAGGTCAGACGTCTGATTTTGGGCGGGTCGCTTCCTGACTTGGATCAGATCTAAACAGGGTTTTTGTGCAAGTCCATCAGACGACATATAGGACGTCTGGCACTATGTCTGGACATCTGGAAACCTACTTTTACTGTGGGAATGGATTTTCCAAATGTTGCAACGGCTAGAAAATCTCTGAGAAGAGATTTTGGGTCAGCCGAGGCAAAACGGTCAATTATCAGACGTCTGGACAGTCCTATGGACGTCTGATAAGGCTCTAATGGTCATATCCTTAAGTGTATGCTAAGCCAGCCAACGGTCCACTAATTGGACGTCTGGCAAATCCATCAGACGTCTGGTCTAAGGTCTGGACGTCTAATTTCATCAGACAGAACTAACTATGTCCAGCCTAACAGGTATCAGACGTCTGAAACAACAGTCAGACGTCTTAAAATACTTTATCAGACATCTGATTTGGGAATTAGACGTCTGTAAACTCTGTTTGAACCCTATATTGGTTTTCTAAGTGTTCTACAGAAAACCTAAGTATCCTAGGGTTGTGCCGGTGTTCCTAGGACTACTGTTAGGGTACTTTGAGGCTCTTTAACATGAATCTAAGGAAATAAAGAGCAACAAAAGAAACAAAAAATACAACAAGTACAAGAGAAGGAAATCTATCCTATTCTTCATTTCCTTCCATCTTTAATCTATCGCTCCTCGTGAATCTCTTCTGTTTTCCATCAAGCTCGTCCAATCCATCCTGGATGCGAGCTCGAATTCCGTCTAGTCACGTATCCATTTGCGATTGACCTGAAATCTAGGACTCAAAGTGCAAATGTTAAATGACACGTGTTTTGTTATCATCAAAACAAATGATCGTGGTGCTCTAGCACCAACAAGAAGGTGGTCCTAAGGGGAAGGGAAGACCATGGTGGAAATTTTAGGTGTTAAACTTAGGAGGTGGTGGAAGAAGGTGGAGGATTTTCAGAGAAGGAAGAGATAGATACAAGGGGGGAGTGCCTAGTGTTTTCATAGGAAGTAGAGGCTTCCTATTGGTTGGTCTAAGTTGCCTTGGATCAAGGATTTGGATGGTCTAGATTAGATCTAAGGGGATGGCTAGCATAAGTAGGATAAGGTCCTTTGGATCTAAAATGGAGGGAGGAGATAAGGTTTAGTTTTGTTGGGATTAGATGGAGGTTGTTGCAACAGCCTTATAGGATTACTCTTACTTGTCTCGAATTTTCAGCCATGTTCAGTTTTGAATTTCAAATCGCATATAAAGTAAAGTTGTAGCTCTTGAAATCAACTTTCCAATGCAACTTGAATCACTCAATGTGGACTTCAAATACAAAAGCTTTGTCCAAAAAACTAGACAAGTGTCAAGCTGTTACGAATTTTGAGATTAGGAATAGGACCCATTTTTGGTCGGCTATATTGGGTCTAAAATTAAGGCTCATAGCCAGCCTCTTAGTTGGTTAATTAGGTTAGGTAATTAGGCTCTAGGCTAAGGTTAATTAGGTTCCTAAATTGGGCTAGACCTAGGGTTAATTGGGTTCAGGTCTAATTGACTCAACCATCTTCCAAGTGAGCTCAATCTTGAATCTCCTAATACCTGATACTTGCACATATCACACAAAAGACATCATGGTACTAGATATAAGTTTAGGTAAAATTGTAGAAAAACCCAAACTTATGTAATATTTACAAAAAACACCTATATTGCTAAACTGAACTAACTAAATGCACTCTACCCTATTCAACCCTTAGATTAGCATTAGTTAAGCATGATTAATGTAAATATATTGTAATATCAAGAGGGTGGGTTTTGATTCAGAGAGGCCTGATGTATGAAATGAACTTGGCCTTGATTCAGATTGTGACCTCCTGGGATAAACCTAGGGTTAGGAAGGTTCCTAAGGTTTGGAACTGGCTAGGATGGAAGGGCCCCTGGCTGACGAGACTCAGCCAACTGCATGATTTGACCCCTGAGGTCAACGAATTCTGTCGCACATTGCCTTTGGACTTCAGTGAGAGCTTTAGCATTCTGTTGCTGGCTCTCGTTCACAACTTGCAAAATCTGATAGAGTTGCGAATCTCTATTCAACCCTAAGTGGTTCTGCATACTCTATTAGGTGGGCCTCGTGTGCGATTGCTGAAAAGGCAATCTCAGTAGGTTTGGATGGGTCTAATTCTGATAGGTAGGTCTTTGTGAATGATCAGACCAAGAGAAGTTGGGATGGTTTCTCCATCCAAGGTTGTAGGTATTGGAGTATGGATTTGATCTCATGTTGAACCCCTGGATGGCATGCAAATCACTAAGACACATCGTGTTTTCCACTACATGGTAAGAACGAAGTGGGGAAAGAGGAGGAAAAGATGGGACAAAGGTCCCTCCTTGGGTTGGTGCATGAGTTGGGAGATAACCCAAAGAAGATAGATCTCACAAATCCAGATAATTCATAAACTCCCTCCCTGTGGGAATTTGCGAAACAGCTCAAGGTGAGGAATTCGTAGCAAGTAGAGGTGTAAGATTTTCATTATGCTCCTGACCTCACCAAGATGCTTGGCTATGATATCAACCTTATCTAGTTTTTCTGCAATAATCTCAAGATCTCGTGAACTAGATTGGCTCTTAACTTTGTGAATGCCCTAGTGATTCGGGTTCTGATGCGAGTTCCATCTGGTGAATTGCGTCATGGAGGCATTATTGATCGAGTTTCCACCATTCCCACAAAAAGTTGTAAGGAGGATTCTTCATCACGGTTCAGAAAGTTTCCTCCACAAGAGCCGTCAACCAGATTGCAAATGCTCTCTTGCAATCCATAGTAAAAGATGTGCATTAGTTGCCAATGAGGGATGTCGTGATGTGGGCATTTCCTTTCCAATTCATGAAAGTGATCCCACACTTCATGAATTGGTTCTCCTTGATTCTGAGAGAAAGTATGATTGCTCACCTAAGGGCATTAGTGCGACCTATAGGAAAGAATTTCTTTAGGAAAGCAGATTCGAGTTTGGCCGAAGTCGTGATAGGTCGTGCAATAGTTCAATACCAATAGGCAACCTTATCCTAAGGCTAAAGGGAGAACATCTTCATAAGTAGGATTTCCTGACACTAATTCCGCGGACCCAAAGTTTGAGATAGATTTTTAATATCCTCAATATGCTGAAATGGATCCTCGAAACTATTTCTGTGAAAGGGGCAATAAGACTACTGATGTTCGGCTTAAGCTCAGGGTCATTTTCCCCTACGTGAATCCTAACACACGGCTCTACCTAGGCATTGGAAGGATTGTAGTAATCTTTAAGCAAGGCCTAGGTGGAGGATAGAGTACAAAACTAGGACCCACCTCAGGTCGACAAGCCTAGAGATTCAGAAGAGGAGCTGTCAGTAGATTAATCTGACGGTTCTGCTCAAGCATCTGCAAATTCTACATCAAGGATAGGCAGAATGTCAAATCTCACATACCTTGGCACTTAAGAAGGAAGAAGATGAAGAAGAAGCTCTTATCTATTGGATCCCAGCTAAATCCAGCTCATCCCAGATGGATCCCAGCTCATTCTAGCTGGATCAACTCATCCCTAGCTCTATTCAGCTCGTCTCAACTAAATGGTAGCTCAAGGTAGTTCACCTCATCTCCATTCAGCTCACCTCAGCTGGATGGCAGCTCAAACTAGCTTAAGTCAGTTGATCCCAACTCCATTCCAACTCCTACAGCACAAAACAGTTCACTGGAAGCTCAACCGACTAGAACTACCTACTACCATCAACTAGCTAAACCAACTCAGCTGAAGAAGACCTCATCCAGCTTAGGCCAACTCTAGTCTAGCTCTCGGAGACTTCAACTCAACTCAACTTAGTTGAGCTGAGCTACTTGACCTAAGCTAGCTACTCCAGCTAGCTAGGTAATCTCTGGGAAGGCCAAACCCATCTCACCTCAACTCATATCAGTAGAAGCTAGCTAATCTTATCTTGGTTTAGCAACTAGCAAAGAACTAGCAAGCTAAGCCAACTGAGGTAGCTCCCTATAGTTCTCTTCAGCAACCACCAGCTCCAGTGTAGCTCAAGGCAGCTCCCTCCAACTCTTCTCCCTCAAAACCTTAGCTCCCTTTACCTCCTACCCTACTCCCTACTAGCTAAGCTAGTTTAGCTTAGCTAGTCACCTCCTTGGCACCAATTCCAAACCCTAAAACCCACCTACCTAAGCTCTGCCAAATAGCCCTAAACCTAGTCAACCTAAGCTCCTATTCTTAAACCAATTTTGGTGCCAACTCCTATACAACCCTTCACCCCATAACCTCCACCAAAAGACACCAAAAGGTGGCGCCAAAAACCACCCCTTAACCACCTTGATTTTGGCACCAACCTCTCCCTACATCTCAACCATCCGTCCACCACCAAACACATCCCAACCCTCCACATCTTGGTGCCACCTAGGAACCCTTCTAGAACATCCCTTTCGGCACCAAAACCAAAAGCCACCATGGGTGGCAACCACCCATAACCACCCCTCTTCCACCTATTGGATTAGCACCAACCATCCTAAGCCTTTGGATCACCTAATTACCCCCATCATCCAAATCTAACCCTACATCCAAAACCCACACCAACTCCCCCCTCCATTCCTATATATACCTCACTTAACCACCACCCAAAAACTATCTTCTCCATTAGTTTAGGTTCTACCCTTAATCACCGTACATCCCATCTTCACGCTAAGGTAGAAGAAGAAAAGAAGATCTAGGGGGCAACCTACCTACCACCTTGGTGACTTATTCCTCCCCTTCTTCTCCCTTGTGCCACGCCAAAGGATATCTTCTACATTGAGGGGATGGCCAGGCAGAGGAGGAACCTTGAGGTGGTTGATGCCGACCTTGAGGAGAGAGCTTAGAGGAGGACTACATCAAGAAGAAGTCAAGGAGCACCCTTTTTAAGTGTGGGGCAACCACACTTGGAGCAACGACCATCCAGACTTCTACCAGATGATCCCTCTCTTCTTTATCTTCCACTTTATCTCTTGTATTAGCTAGTAGTTTTATTATTTTTGCAAGGAGCATTCCTCTACATTTACTCCAAATTCTAATAATACAAGATTTCCATTTACCTTCTAATTTATGTTTTTATCTTAGTGTGTTTTTCACACTGTTAGTAGTGTAGTGCACACCACACTCTCCTCTCTGAATTACCCTAGGTGCACTTGCATAGGGTGAGCTTAGAAGAGAGGATTTCATTCTTGTCACTTAGGCGCAGGTTTACCATAGTTAATCTTCGCATCAACTATTCGATTGTTTCCAAAACCCTAAAACCAACAAAATTGAAAATATAAAAAGAAAAGTGTAGATTTGAGAGGTGACAGAGAGAATCAATCAATATGATTAACAAATTAGCCTCCTTTGATGACCCCAGATACTCCACTATCTAGGTATTATAAATGTAAGAGTTGATCAATTTTATGCGTTGCAACAACATCTAAAACCTGCAATTTACAAACTGAGTAAAATCCATATCACTTTTTGGTGCCGTTGCTGGAGAGGCACAGCTTAGTCACACATTTAATCTCTCTCTTGCTTTATTATAAGTCTTAATGAAATTTTGTTTGTTTTGATTCAGGGTGTGAAGCAGGAGTGGGAGCAGGATTCGGATTCGCTTGGAGCAGAAAGCTTCAAGTGAACTTGTCATCCCAAGTACTTCAGGTTAGTACCCCCAGCCATCTCTTTCATCATCATCAAAATCTATTAAAAAATTATTAAATTATCAAAAAAATCAAAAACAAATAAAAATTAAGGGTGGTGGAACCCTAAAATTCATTGTGTTGCTTGTTTGCTCCATTTTTCCACCACCTTTGCCATATTGGTGTCTGATTTTTGAAAATCCAGACTTCTGTCATGATTTTCAAAAATCAAGTTCAGGCACATAGGAGCTTCCTAAAATCACCAAAATTCATGTAGGGAAACCTTTTCAAGTCAAGAACCTTGAGTCCAATTTTCAAGCAATTTTCTTGAATAAAAAACTTTAAAAATTCACAGACTGAACAGGAATCAAACCTTGTTTCTTTACTATTTTCTTACTATCTGTGAATTTTATTAATTTTTCTACACATTGGATTTGGGCAAACTTTAAATTGCTGGAAACCTTGAGAAATTATCTACATCATAGAAAATTCTCAAAAATGTTTGAGGCCATTTGAGGGTTTTGTAGAATCAATTCCCCGAATCTATCATTTTTGACTGTTGACACCAAAAAGAAGAAAAAATCCAAAAAAATATCAAACAATTTTCTAAAATCACAAAAAAGTCATTTTTGGATTCCTTGTTTGATTTGATGTTAGGTGGTTGTGTTGTTTGTTTTGTTTGGACCACCACCTCAAAAGATTTTCAAAAGGAGATTCATTTAGGAGCTACATGCATAGGATTTTCCAACTTTAGGGTATTTAATTTTCTCTCTTAGTCACATCAAATTTCAAAGGAATTGATCTCCACAAACAATAACTTGTTTGCCATTATTTTGTGGAACATCAAAACCTTGTTTGAACATTTAATAAGAGAGAACCTTAAAAGACATTAAATTTTAGTCAAAACCCTAAAACACTTCAACAACAAAAAATCCTTGTTTGCAAATCTCCTTTAATTTAGCTTAGGCACCACTTTCCACCCAATTCTCACACACAAAAAAAAAAGAAATAATCAGGCATTACCCCAACCAACTCCCATCACATTCCTTGTGCACTTTAAGCTCCTAGACGTAATTAAAAATTTGTAGCAATTTGATCCCTAAGGTTTCATCAAACTTAGGCTTGCTACTTAGGTCTTAAGTTTTCTTTAGTTTGTATCAATTCCTTCATCTATATCCGGTGCCAGTCTAAGGGGCCGTGTCAAACGACCAGGCGTGGGTTTATACAAGCCCTCAGTGATTTTCTTAGGACATGCTTGGACCCAACCCTCCCCTTATTCAACCTAGCTAGATTTGTTGAAATAACAGGTATTCACTATTGATTTCTTATTACTTAGGTAGACCAAGTCATAGGTCATTTTAAGAAGTCACCCTTAAGGATTACGTCTAGAATTTTGTTTGCTTGATTGCACAATTGCTCTCATCTCTCCCTCCTCTCCTCCCCATTTCTTCCATTATTGCATGGGCAGCAATCCCAAACTTCACACTTGGAGGGGCCACTTGATTTTACCTCCCCACGCAAAAAGACTTTTCCTACATTCTTCCTTTTCTTTGCATTTTGAAAATGGAAAAACAAAATAGGTCCCCTAACCCATCTCAACCCACCTCTAACCCGCATGCTGATTTTTCAATCCCCCATCTACCTGCCCTGGAGCTACCAAATCAAGCCTCCCACCTAATCTCTACTCCATGTTAGCTGAGCAGATGGCTTATCTACAAGCTAATCAACAACAGTTGACTAGGATTATAACAAACCTAGCCAACCAAGGGAGACTTGCCACACCTACCCAAGTTCCATAGGCTCCGCATCTAACTCCACCTAACATCCTCAAGAAAGAAAATCTGCATAAATTAATACTGCCCCTGCTGAGTATAATCAATATTCTGAGGCTTTTTATGTTCATCGAGGAATTACACATCCAAATCATAGCCCCGCTAAAAATATCTCCACCCTCCAGGAGAAATTTAAAAATTCCTTTAATTAGAGGAATTACCCAACTCACTCCTGGACCAATCCGATTCCTCACCAACAACAAAACCCGTTATCAACCTTTCTATCAACCTGGGCCATCCCAAGAACACACCAATGCCCAGATGATGAAAACCCTACTGGGAATGCAAAGCAAGATGTCAGAAGTAACCTATGTTATCAACAATCTCCATAATCAAGTTGGGGTTACTCCAACCCAGAGACAGGCAGGACATTTACCATCCCAACCCATACCCAACCCTATCACTCAAAGAAACCAATATACAAGCGGATATCAAAATTATAACTATGCTAATCAGCCTCTCGTTAACTCGATACCTCAGCACCAACCCGGTTTCTAGCAACAATAGGCCCCCCCACCTCCTCCCAGGCATAACCAAACTGCACATGCAGTTACATTGAGGATTAGGAAAAACACCATTGATTCAAGGCCTTCACATCAAACTGATGAAACCCACTCTCAACTTATGCAAATTGACTCTCCTAACCCCAATCAGAAAGAATAAAAAGACACACCAAAAACACAAGATTCAAATCCTATTCCTTACCCTCAAGTAGTGCAATCCAATCCTTCTAAGAGAAAGAAATCAAAGCCCTCTCACCAAGATCTTTGGGACTTATTTGGGCAAGTCGAGACTAACATCCCCCTCCTAGATGCCACCCTTACCTATGCTAAATTTTTGAAAGAAAGGTGTACTCCAAAGCGACAGGCCCAGAATCTAGGATAGGTGGTCCTTTCCGAGATAGTAAGCTCAGTCGTACAGAGCAAACTACCTCTCAAGAAAAAGGACCCAAGGACACCACTCATTTCGGTTGTCATAAATGACACCACCTTTTATCCCGCCCCTCTCAACTTAGGTTTCTCGGCTAATCTCATCCCCACGGTCTTATTCAAGGAATTTTGATTCAGTGAATTAAAACCTATTAAGGTTCAATTACAATTGGCAAACCGATCTACCATTAAACCGCAGGGACTTGTTGAGGATATTATTGTCAAGGTCTGGAATTGTCTATTTTCGGTTGATTTTCTGGTCCTTGACGTACAGGTACCTGAGTCTCTCAAAAATGCCCCTGTCATCCTTGGAAAACCTTTTATGGTTATCGTACAAACTAATATCATTTGTCATTCCAGAAAAATGAATATAAGTTGCAGTAACCAGACCATCTCATTAAATACTTTCAAAGCTTCCAGGAGGTCCATTGATCATGAATTTTCTGAGGACGCTGATAATAAAATGGAAGCAGTAATTGAGAAATCTATGTTGATCTACTCTTGCTCTGCTTTGACCACCATTGATTTAGACTTTAATTATGATAATGTGGTCCAAGACATTTCAAATGAACTAGGGTTTGACTTTTACTCTTCTAATCTTCTTGATTTCTCACCAAAAACATCCACACTAACTTCACCCACTGATGGGAACACCAACATGAGACCTAACTAGCTCATTTTGACCCATAAAAGAGAACAAAAGCTCCTACATAACCAACTGAAGGTCCTAATTCCATGAATAACCATTTTGAGATAAAAGAAAGAAACAATGGGTAAAACTGCAATTTTACCATTGCAGTACAACAACGGGTTTTCTCATTATCTAAACATAGGTAAAATGGTCTTAACAAGATAAAAAGTGGGTTGGTTCAAACAGAAAAGGGTTCACGTGAATTATGGGAATTAAATAACTTCATGTAACCCTAAAACAGGCTCACTTGATTTAATAAGGTTTTGGTCAGGATAAAATTCACCTAAGCCCTCTAAAAATCATAAAAAAATATTCTATAGGGTTTAAGACCTTCAATTTCGCCCTTGGAACCTATTTTGACCTAAATAGGGGTCTTAGATAAATATTTACCCTAAATTGGGTTTTCACGTAAATTGCCTAGTCAAACTTAGTCAAACCCAAAATCCAACTTCATCATTGGATTCCTTAGGTCCAAATTAGGTTTTACCAAAATTTGGACCTAAGAGGAATTCATCTTGACCCACTTTGCAAATAGGTCCAACCAATTGCATTTCTACCGCTCTCTTTTGAAAACCTCTGCAGAAACCCCCTAGCTTTGTCTTCATTCTTTGCAATTAGGTCCCTTCGCCATTATAACCGAGGGAATCCTACTCTGACGAGATTTCAAAGGCAAGAACTCTCTAATCTCTCAAAGAATCCCCTTCAAAATTGAAAGGAAGATTCTCTAAGAAATCTCCTCCAATGTGAATCCATTGATGAGCCCTAATTCCTACCCAATCTCTCATGTGAACGCATGAGAGATTTGGGTCTCTCTGAGTTTCCTTCTATGGTGAGATTCACAAACCCAACTTCCAGGACCTATTTAAGAAACCCTAATTCATTCTGCACCTCCTCAGCTTGGCATTGGTCTGGAAATCCCTCAAATTCGTCTCTTCCTCCTCCGGCTAGTGGCTCAGCAAGCTCCGGTGACCTTCCTCTCTTTTTCTTGTCACCCAGCCATAATGCCAGTAGCAGGGTTCTCTTCCTCCTATTCGTCTGCATCGTGCCACACCCGCCGATGCCTCTGCAGCCCCTTCATCGTCGCCGTCCTCCCCCACGGAGCGCTTCGTCTCCGGCGATGGCAGTATGAGCCGACCGCCATCTCTGCCTCCCCCTTCATCTCTTTACGCCCAGATAAGTTCCTTTTCCTTTCTACTCCTTTTTCCCACCTTTATCTCTCAAAGACACACCTCAATGCACTCGATCACCCTCACCTTCTCACCTCCGGCCAAACCTCCGGTGAGGCGTCCCCGTCGCTCCGCACCTCCATCCGCCTTGTCAACCACCCCATAAGCTCCGCAACACTCCACTGAACATAAACCCTCACTTCACTCACCACGCCACGCCCCCAAAACACCCCCCGAACACACCCACTCTCATGCACACAGGGTGCCCTAGGCACACACACTCCGGCAGCCCCACAACACATTCGCCATGTCTCCGCGAAGCCTCCTGAGCTTTCTAACGAGGCCACAAGGCCATTTTGCATGATAGCAGGCTTGGAGGTTCGCCGCCATTGACGCAAGTGAGGAGCTTGCTTGTAAGCTCGCTCCAAGTTTGCCCGCTCCAGGTTCATAGCCCCAGGTTGCACGAACTCCCCTCGTGCACGGATCCAGGCAACCAATTGGCACTGAAGGCCAAAGTATCAGCTGCAATCAAGCGCCGTTGCCTACTACAGACGCACGCGAAGGGAGGTGGGAAGATAGTCCCACCTCAGAAACATTTGAAGCTCCACACCCAAATATATTGCAAAACTTTATAGGGCTTATCGCCTCCTGACCATGGGGTGAGGTCCCACTCCCCCTCTCACTGCCTCATCCACGACACTACCCATGCGAACCTGGCTTGACCCGTTTACCCGACCTTGCACTCCTCACCCACCAACGCATGCCAATGGGCCTAGTCCTGGGCGCGTACCCAACCCAATTACCTAAGACGGTGGCTCTAGGAGAGCGAACCTAAGAGAGAAAGAGGAGAAGAGAGAATGCGCTGGTAGGGGTAGGTTTTGCTCTCGCAGGGAAAGGAGAAGAAGAAGGAGCCAAGGGCTGAAGCCAAGGAAGAAGGTGAAGGCCACAGAGGAAGCTAAGGAAGGAGAAGGCAAGGCTGAAGAGGAAGAAGCTGAAGTCAGAGAGGCTGAAGAGCTGAAGAAGGAAGAAAAAGAAAGAGAAGGAAGGATTGTAGGCAAAAGCAGAAAAGAGCTGCAGAGTAGACAAGGCAAAGAAGGAAGGAAGAGAAAGAAGACAGAAGGTAAAGAAAGAAGAAAGAAGTCAAGGCAAGGAGAAATCAGAAGAAGAGAAAGAAGACAGAGAAAGAAAAGAGAAGACAAATAGAAGAAAAAGCCAACGACAAAGAAAGGAAGAAGAAGAAAGAGAAGAAGAGAAATTGCAAGAGAAATCAGAGAAAAAGAAGGAAAAATTGGAGACACTATAGCACATAACTTTTAGGCGTCTGATTTTATAATCAAACGTCCAATTCTTCATAAGTCTTCATTTATATTTTTAGCTACATTTTATTATCCATATACTCATGCTTTACATTTCTCATTAGGTTTTTGAGTAATCTTATGTGCTCAAATTGCATTCATTGAGCTTAGTGCATGAATTCCATTTGCTCCCAGTGTTCAACCTCGAACTTAAACTTCGAGTAATAAAATCTATTTGTTTTCAAAGCAATTTCAACTATATTACAATGCTTTACTTTAAAACTCGATTTCACTTCAACAAACACCCACCCTCCATCACATTGACTTTTCTCCCCTTCCCTTTCCATTTGACCTACCACTCGACCCACCCAAGTATGGCTTTCGTCATGAACTCAAACCATGGTCAAACTCGGGTCATTCTCCCATTTTTCCATTTCATTTTGATCCCTATATCTTTACCAATCATCTTTTGGGGGATCATGAGGAAGACATAGTTCTTGAGGTCATTTAGGTGTCCAATTATTTACATGATTGTCTGTCTTCCGTGCATCGCTTCATACCTAGCTGAATGATGTAAAATATAGCTCTAAATGGAAGGTAAGCCATCATTTTTCCTGGTTTCCTTTTTCCTTTCTTTTCCCAGGTTTTCACCATCCTAAAACCAACCGACCCTCACTAAGGTGATCTCTTTTCCTTCCTAATGCATGAGGACATTGCATATCATACTCATGGGGGGGGGGGTGTTTTTAAATTTTGACGACCAATTTAGGATGTTCAAAACCTAAAAATATGCATTTTTTCTTTTGCGTGCATCTTCATAACAGAAAAATCATAAAACTCTTTGAGGAAACTTTTGTAAATAGGGACTAAGGTTGAAGAATCATTTCAAGGTACATTGGATTTAATCTTTAACAAACTAGGGACTAGAATGCGGATCCAATTTTTAGTATTTCTAGGTCTATTCTTAGACTAGATCAAGAATCTTTCTCTAAATTCTGCCTGAACTCATGATGATTAAGGTGACTTGATCTCTTTTTGTGACCTGGAAATTACTTAGTTTCGTATCCAAAGACTTGCATTTCTTGCATAATTCTTGTGTCAAATTTCACACACAAGCCAACACCCAAAAATAAATTAGAAAAATTAGAAAAGCACTTCATTTAGTCTTAGTGAAATCCAAAGAAAATGATTGGTTTGAGTTCGCGCTGCTGAAAAGGAGGAAAATGCCTCCTTTGACAATGCGATGTCAATATGTTTCCACCTCAACGCTGCTCTATATCTATATTTCATATCATTAGATGGAGTATTAAGGCACATTTTGCAGCTCGATTGTCTTGGTTACCCATAGAGTCAGAGTACGAACTTGAGTTTGCTTGGAGCGCCCCTTTACACCGTATTGTGTTTTGGGGTTGTGAGCTCTTGGGTTGTGTCTTGGACAGTACTATCTCGAAGCGCTAGCACCAGAGCCCCCTTGAGGATTGGTAACGAGAATAATGATCTCGACACATCTTTTGTAGGATTAAGCTAGGAGTAAGCATGGGGGAGGCAAAAGAAAAAAGAAAAAGAAAAAAAGTTTCAAAAATAGGACCTTATAAATATGCTAATAAATGTTGGCATTCACAAAGCACCGACAAAAGGTTTTAAAAGATTATGCAAGTTGCGAGTCGAATTCAAGAGCCAAGGAAATCCTAACTGCAAAACGATTTTGGGTCATTTGAATTAATGAGTTAACTTATGAATTTTTGAAAGATACATTGATCTCAATTCTTCTAACTCTTGGATCCAAAGACAAATCCTAATGTTTTATCTTTAACAAATCCAGTACCTTTCATGTTTCCAATCAACCAAGGCCTTGTAATCTTTTTCTCCTTAAAACTAAAAAAATTAGTTTTTCCCAAAATCTATTTTACGAATTTAGCTTTGCTAAGAGAGTAGCAAAAGATAAGCATGGGGGTGTGATAAACACCAGTTTATCATTATTCTTATGACCTAAAATAGATCTACCTCTTAAGTTTTTAACTCGGAAAATGGATTTTTTGGCTGCATTTAGGCATTTACTTAGAATAGGCATGCATTGCATTTTATTGTACTTTTGATATATTTATTTGAGTGTTAGGGATAGGCAAAATGTCAGATCCTGAATACCAAAGTAGAGTAGTCGAAGCGGTCATGCACTCATAGCAGCTGCACGTGGTTAAAGGAGAGTTGTTCGATCGAAGATGAACAGTTGGGATTGCATGCGAGCGTTGTCTTTGGATTGCACCTCCATTGCTCATCAGATCACGCATCTAATAACGTGTCATATCGCGCATCCATGATATTGGCAACATGGCACATTCATAACCGCACGATTAAGATCGTGCGGTCCAATTTTTGCCCTGGCTATGCTGAGAGGGGGAGCGACGAGTTTCGAACCCGCGCCCTCTCCTTGAAAGCACACCTCGTTGACCAATGCGATATGAGCACTTTTAAGTCCGGAAGATGTTTTTGCTGGTGTGACGAGGAGTTGATCTCAGCTCCATCCAACAGCTAAGATTAAGGCTACCTTGATGAGAGGGTGGAGATCGGGGTTGTGGTGAGATTAGGGTCATTGGATGTCGATCCAACAGTCCTGATCATGCAGTGGATGTGTTTTAGGAATTGAGCAAGAGTCTTGGCCAGCTTTGGGCGATCCAAATGGTGCCAAGTGGCACTATCTGGACTGTCCATCTTTAGATGCTTGTAGGTGGTGCCATGAACATTGGATTAGATTGAGTTTCATGTTGTTCGACTGTGATCGTCAATCCGAATCCATTCGTACAACTGGATTTTTCGTTTGAAACTCCGAATTGTGTCACCTAGCCCATTGGCCGTTGATCTTTCTCAGATTACATAAGGTGCTATGGGACTTCGATCAAGGCGATTTCGGAGGCGTTAGACTCCAATCATCATCTTGATCAAATCTGTACGGTCGGATCTTCAATCCAAGGCCCCGAAATAAATATCCTTCTCTCCTAGCCACAAAAAGAAGCACACTAACCTACAATTTATACATCTATCCAAAATGCAGAATGATGCTGCTATGCAATATTTATAATATTGAATGGATCTATAAGCTTAGGAACATGTATAAATAGGCATTTTAACCTAAATGGATGTGTCTACATCATACCCCCATGCCTATCTTTTGCCAGTCCCTAGCAAAATTAAACTATATGCTATGCATTAAAATAAAATTACGATTCAAATACTTAGGCCTAAGTTGTTTATTAACAATAGAAAATTTCAACTAAGGACCTAATTACAATGACTCCATAGTGCCTGAGTGCCTGCCAAAATATAGGCTGCCCAAGTCCTCACCTTATTCTGTACAAAAAAAATCCATTTTTTCTTTCTTTTTCATCTTTTCTAATTTTTTTGGATTTTTGAGTTTAGAGTTTCAAAGTAGCTTTCTATGGCTACCCAACCCACCCAAGACTCAAAAAAAATTTTAAGTTCTAAGCATCTTGTGAAAAGTGATAGACTCACTAAGTGGCCATTAAAACAGATTTCAGGCTTCTACGATCCTAGGTAGCCTTAAGGAGAATTTCTACCTAAAGGTGTATCTGTTCAACCGGTAGCTTTCTCCTTGCTTTTTTTATATTTTAAATGGGGTCAACATAAGGGCAAACCCAGTGCATATCCCCCCAATTTATTCTACTTCCCCGCTTCTTCCCTAAGTGTTTTAGGAATTATTTATGCATTTTTGTGAGCTGGACTCTATACAACCGGCCAATGAGGCATTAAACCTACGGCAACTTGCCAGTCATACTCATGCAATGAAGTGTGGCTATTTTTTATATATTTTTTTCTTTTTGAGTATATATTTTTTTCTTTTTGTGAGTAATTGGCTTCCCTGATCTAAGATTTACCTAAAGGCAATAGAAAGAGAATGGTCATGTAGCTGGGCTCTGGACAATTGGCCAATGAGCTATTATCCACGACAACTTGCCAACCATACTACCCAAAAAAGTTCATTAGCTACCTAATTTTCATAAAAATCGTCAAAAAGTGAGTCAGAGCAAATAATGTGTAGATGCTTTAGACTCAAAGTCCCCTCAAATTAGAGGGCGAGTTGATAAGTCGTATACTTATCACCTTAATTTATTAGTCAAATTAAAATAAAATTAGTGTGGCAAGGACTCGAGAAACAAGTCCACATTTTAGTGGACACCCAGGCTAATTAAGCCTGAAGACCTGAAGAGTCTAAGTGTTCAAGTCCTATCGCATCATTTCCTAAAGTTAACAACTCCTTATGCCTAAGTTCTCTTCTCCTAATTATATATATTTTTTTAGATTTTTATTTTTTTCTTTTATTTTTTTAAATAAAAATAAAAGAAATTCTACAGAGCTAACAAAATATTTTCAAGATTAAGTATCCACCTTCTCATTCCTAAGTGATGCAATGTCCTCATTGTAAAAATAAAGGCATGAAAAGGGTGGAATAAATAGAATATCTCCTAAATTTCATGATAGATCCGATCAACTCCATAGAGGAAGTAAAGTATACACACGTGCTTAGTTTATTGCCTTCAGCTAGGCATATTATACAAACAAAGTGAAGAAATTAAGAATTGAGAAGTGCGGGTCAGGATCATAATTAAAAGATTGATCCTCAAACCTGCCAATAGAAGATGTCCACAGATGTGGACCAGATTATGGTGTAGATCCATGCCCCAGGGTCGAGTGGTTCTAAGGTTCTAAATGAAAATCACCCAGAACCGATGATCATTGTGCTTGCGAGGTCGGGCCTGTGGCTTTGTGGTATGCAACCCAAGTCTGAAATTCTGGATAAAATAAAGTTCTAAACTAATACAAGCATTTGTCCATTTGGAAGTTGTCTCAAAAAGATAATCTACTATTCTATACTTGGGTTGGAAATCCTCAGAAACAAAAATATCATAAGGGTCCTGATATAAAGTAGGCACTTTGAGGCAAATAGGAACCCTTAAATCCATACTCCTGTGTCTTTCCTGGAGTTAACTTCCCAGATCTTAATTTCTAAATTCCCATCCTCCAAGATCAAGTGTTCGATTTCCGGGACCTCTAGCATATTATTCACCCCATGTGATTTACCCAAGTCCAAAAATCATGTCTGAATCAAAATTGACTTCGGTTTGGTGATTTCAAGAACATCATTCTATTCTTGGGGGTGTGGTTGAGGAATGGGGCTACTGATTGAATCTTTTAGTATATCTGTGATCGAATCCTCCAAGTTAGCCCCAACAAGATCACAATCTTCAAAGATTAGGCTATCAAATGATTCATAATGCTCCTCGAGCCCATTTGTCTCACTAAAATCATTTTCCTTAACTTCAAGTGAGACTTCACTAAGAGATTTCTCACCCTTAGAATTAAAAAATTCTTGATCCTCATTTATATGTCTCAAAATCATTCATCATTCCCTTGTCCATGGAGACATATTTTTCCTCGCTCCCTGGCTCAAGGGTCTCAAGTGAGAAAATCACATCATCCTTAGTCGGTTGCTCTAAACCAACCTGGTCATCCTCGATCTCATAAAATGTGTCCCCCCCGATAGGTGCCTGAGTAGGTTCTGAGATTGGCTCACTGAAGGGGGTTCATCCTGAGAATCATCCCAAGATTAGACTAGGGCAACCATGAATTTCATCCTCAATCTCGATAATTTCCTAAGCAAAAACTCACCCAGGCCTATATCCTAAATATCTTGGAGCCAATCCAATAACGAACTATTCAAAACATTAATCATTTGAATAAGGGACTTCAATTCTTCATTGCGAGGTGTTGTCTAGGTTTCTAAAGATCATATGGTGTTTCGCAAGTTAGACAACACCCTATCTTAGACCTAGTTCACCTGAACTGAATGGTTTGGTTCAGGGTTGGGTGGGTTTGGGTTCAGTTCGGGGGAGTCAAGGAATTGAGGTTCTTGGGGCCCTTCCTGATAATAGGTTGTTTCGGGTTGTTCAAAGAAGGGTGGTGACCTATGTTCAGCATAATCTAGGGGAGGGTAGGTGTTATAATCATCATATCCTTCTTCATTATAGATCATGTTGGGTTGATCATCAAAGGGTAAAGATCTATACTTGGTGTAGCTCTGGGAAGGATAATAATCATAATCATGATGTCCAAGGTTAGGCCCTAGACACTGAGGTCCGAAATCATATCCCCAATCAAAGCTATCCTAACTAGTGGATGGGTAGTCATAAGTTGGGTCGAGATAGTAATCAACTTGGGGATAAGTGGTGGTAGGAGGGTACGAGTAGAAATGTGAGTAGGATGTGGAAGGATCCATGGTCAAGTAGGAGGGAAGATAGAAGAGAGAAAGGTGCCCTGTAGTACAATCAAACCAAACCTATCCATAGGTGGGTAGCCTAAAGACCTACAAACTCTCAAAACCCATCTTGAGATGAAAGAAACAATTTAGTCTACTTCTATCTGGTCAATCCAACCAGTTAGAGGGAGGGATTGGGGAGAAGGTTCTTCCTTTTGCTTGTGCCTCTGGTTCCTTTGATACCCCCCAACCGTTGTCATTTGACACTACTCCCTTAGCTAGACATCAGATGGACCGGTAGAAGTAGATTAATCGAAAACCCAAAGAGTAAGTTAATCCTTAAGGCCAACGCCTACTCAGTTTTAATTAGGCTTGGGATGATTATGCTCTTAGAATGTGATGGGCCCTTTAGATGGGTTGTGCCCTTAAAAATCGATTAATATGTGTGTGCGTGCACAACCAGGGTTTTGAAACAAGGTTTTGATGATGTGTCTTTTAGGGTTCATCCTTGTTTAGTAGCTTTTAGGGTTGGGGTTCAACTTTAGCTATATTCAATCAAGTCCAGGAGGCACGCCAAGTTTTGAAAGCACTGGTGATGATATATTCCTTTAAAACTCAAAAAGAATGTGGAGTGCCTGGTTCAGCCCTAAAAATCAACCCTAGAGAGCAAGCTATTGATGAATCACTTTTATTTCAAGTGGTACGGCCCAAACAGCTTAATCAATTGGCCTATTCACACCACATATTAAGGCACACAAACATTTAACCTACTCAAATTTCTACTCATTTGTGTATTGAGTTAAGGTGTACCGGATCCACGAGTCAAATTCCGATTAAGTATAGGAAGAGTGCGCCTTGAGTCGAGAAATTTGTGGGTGTGTGAGGTGTGTAAATTTTAGTTATGTCCCACAATAATTTTATATATATATATATGGGGGGTGAGGTTAGGTGGAGTGACAATCAAACAACTGTGACTAACCTAGGGTTCACGCAAGCTCCTAGGTTAATTAGGATTTAAGTATTAGGTGTTGAAATGAAATTTGAGGGGTGGGTGGTAGGGATACACGTACAAAACCATCTAACTACACTTTACTCTGATCTATTCCGCTTTAGCTTGCCTTGAAAGGGTACCTATAATTACAAAAAGAAAGGAGCAAAGTGAGCTAAAAAGTTAAGTAAGGCGAAAAACATGGGAAAAACCAAAGAGCGATGCCTCCCTGGCAATGACGTCAAAATGGTGAGCGAGATTTTGTAAGGAAAGGTTGAGTTAAAAACCCATCGTCGTAGTGCATAAAAATCCGCTACCAAATAAATTTATAATTGAAGCTCGAGGTGAGCCCTAGGTCGAACACGGGGAGGCGAACGTTTGGTTTCGTAAAAATCCTCTTTTGCTTTTATTTGTTTTTGGTGTTTTTGTCTTTTGTAATTTTTTTGGTATTTTAGAAGGCAAGAGATCAGATCAACAAAATCTTTATCTAACTAATCTAGTTACAAAATAAGAGAGTGTGTGTCTTGTGTGAGAGAGAATATCAATACATATATCTAACCAGAGTTTGCTACAGATAATCAAGGAAGAAATTACAACTACAGTAGAAAGCAATAAAAAGATAGTATGAGATGAGGAAATCCCCCTCGACAGTTGCTTAAAGGGCAACCCGCTTTGACGACACCTAGACGAAGGTGTTAAGAGGCTGGAAGAAGAAGAATGGAGCTAGAGGAAGGAGGATGGAACAGGACGGCGTCGTGGCAAGGATCTACTTCTGGATCGGGTTAAGAGGATGGCCACGGGATGTTCCATGAAGGCAGGTGAGAAGCAAGAAAATATTTTACTTTTCTACTCTAAGGAGCATCCTGGGCTTGGGACCAGCTCCTTAAAACTTTGGAGGAGGTGAGCGAAGAAGAGAAAGAGATGATTT
This sequence comes from Thalassia testudinum, assembly GCA_037157565.1. Classification (NCBI taxonomy): domain Eukaryota; kingdom Viridiplantae; phylum Streptophyta; class Magnoliopsida; order Alismatales; family Hydrocharitaceae; genus Thalassia; species Thalassia testudinum. The sequence goes on from JAZHRO010000073.1 coordinate 49,639,517, forward strand.
GAGAATGGGGGGTGTAGGGGTCCTTTTATAGTGGAGATATGAAGGCCAAAAACATGTACGGCTCCACAGTGACATTTAAATCATCGCTAAAGAGCCACCACAAGCATTGCTAAAGACCCCAACTCATGCATCTACGCTGGCACTCACACGCTCACAGCAGTCGCGCATTGTCAAAGGAGAGCCATTCAATCAAAGATGAATGGCTGGGATCACACACGAGCGTTGCCCTTGGAACGTGCCTCAAGCATGCATCAAATGGCACATGTAGTAACGCATCGTATCGCGCATCCATGCTATTAGCGACGTGGCATGCTCGTAACTGCATGATTGAGATCATGCAGTCCAATTTCTACCTTTGCTATGTTGAGAGGGGGCATGACAAATTTCGAACCCGCACCTCTCCTTGAGAGTGCACCTCTTCAACCAATGCGCTACGAGCACTTTTGAGTCCAGAAGATGTTTTTGCGAGTGCAACAAGTAGTTGATCTTAGCTATTAGATCGAAATCCAATGACCGAGATTAAGGCTACCTTGATAAGAGGGTGGAGACCGACGACGTGACGAGATTAGGGCTGTTGGATGTCAATCCAACATCCTGATCATGTGATGGATGCACTTTAGGAATTGAGCGGGAGTCTTGGTCGGCTTTGGGTGGTTCAGATGGTAACACGTAGCACTATCTGGACTGTCCATCTCTAGATGCTTGTAGGTGGTGCCACGAACATTAGATTAGATCAAGTTTCAGGCCGTTGGGCTGCGATCGTTGATCCAGATCCATCCGTACAACTGGATTTGTCGTTTGAAGCTCCAAATTGCATCACCTAGCCCCTTGGCCATTGATCTTTCTCGAGCTGCATAAGGTGCTACAGGACTATGATCAAGGCCATTGTAGAGGCGTTGGACTTTGATCGTCGTCTTAATTAGATCCGTATGGGCGGATCTTCAATCCGAGGTCTCAAAATAAATCTCCTTCTCTCCTAGCCACAAAAAGAAGCGTATTAACATATAATTTATACAATCTATCCTAAATGCAAAATGATGCATGCTATGCAATATTTATAATATGGAATGCATCTATAAGCTTAGGAACATGCATAAATAGGCTTTTTAACATAAATGGATGTGTCTACGTCAGTAATGCTTCATCAGAGTTGATGAAATCAAAGGATGAAATCAGTTGATGAAATCAAAGTCTGGCAAGAGAAGAATGTGAGCTAGATGAGGAGGTGATGTTAGAGCTCCGCTGTGGAGACGGAACAGAGGATGAGGAAGAAGGAGAAGAGCTTGGGTCCACAAGAGAAGCTCTTAGGAAGGAGAAAGAGGTTGCTGGAGTTGACGAATAGCCTAATGACAACTCAGTGTGGGAAGAGGGGTAGGGAGCTGTCAACCTCCGATTAGGGGGTATTTATAGGTGGTGAGGAAGGTCAAGGATCTTGAACCTGGACCAAAGGGCTTCTAGATACATCAGAAAATTCCATCGTCTTTTCCAACTACGGCGAAGTCTCCACGTGTCCTTGGTGCCCGTGCAGAACATCCAAACTGTTGGATGTGAAGAGTCTATTGTGGTGAAGCTTGTTGCGCACGACAATGGAGCTCAGCCCTTCGATGCTGTCGACATCAGAGAAGAAGGATGTGGGTGAACACCGACCATCGATCCTGATGAAGAAAATAAGAAGAAAAAGTATGCGGACCTGGATGTGAATATGAAGGACCTATGTGTGAATTAAAGAACTTAATTGATATATAAGTTAGGGACTGAAATGCAAACCATGAGTTTTAAGGCTTAAATTAAATTATTTATTTTTCAACTTTTTATATATAGTTATAAATACTATAAATAATATATTTATGACATTAGATTGCATTTTTACCCCTTTTAGTTATATTTATTTAAATATTTAACATTATTAAGTTAATTAGCAACTTAGGTAATATAAATATTATAAATTAGATATAAAACATATATAGCGAAATGATTGGATTTAAGTCCCATTTATTAATTAAACATAAATAGATGTTTATTAACCCTTAATTTAATTATGTTATTTTATAAATAAGGTCCTTGCTTTGATCTTTTATAAATTTGGTCCCGATTTGCTATCATTTTCGATAGCATTCCTTACTTTTTCAAAAAAAAAAAAGGTCCTTGCTATTATTACTCTAAATATATAATTAACCCTATTATAATGCTATTCACTAGTAATTTAACTAGGAAAACTAGCTAATATTGATGAATTAGGAACCATAATGAGTCTCTCATCACATTTTAGTGTCAACACCATGGTAGGTGCATCTACTATTGGTTTGCCAAATATATGCATTCATCAATACAAACACATATCTGTCTCAAGTCTAAAGATATGCCTTTTCCATGCCAACATTGGAAATGAACTTCCACTTATCTCCTCAAGTCAACTCCTTAACCCGAGTTACCTAATAGTTTCAAATCTCCATTGGAGAACATCAATTAGGTAATAATCTCTAGAGAAGGTTGCCATCCCAACTTAGACTAAAAATAAATGATCGAATCTCATATGACGATTTCTTGATGTGCTATCAAATCCTCTAAACCATTTAGATCTCCAAGTCAACACACATCATATTTATCCAACCTAACTAAGTATGTTATCCAATTCATACTAATGTGTTAGTGTAAGTGCACCACGATCATTGATTTTGATGATAACAAAACACTTATGATTTAACATTTGCAGTTGAGATTTAGTTTTCAGGTCACAATGCAAATGGTAGAAAGGGTGAAAGAGCTCAAGCTCAAGATCATGGAGGAGTTTGATGTAGGAGAAAAGGATCAAGGAGCTATGGAGGAAGAAGATCGATGAAAGAGCATTGGACTCAAAAGCTTGAAGAAGAAGGATATTGAAGCATACGACTTAGAAAGTTTTATTGTAATATTTGTATCTTGTTATTGCCCTTTTCATTAGATTCTTTGTAAAGAGCCCAAAATATAAGTACCCAAGTCCTAGGTACCCTTCATTAGGACACTTAGGAAAAACCTAAAATCATATTAGAGAGCCAAAACAGGAAACAGTCGATCTTATTAGACATCCAACAATGAGACTAGATGTCTGACAATGCCTTTTAAGTCACCTTATGTCTAGATTAGATGTCTAATAATCAAGAGCTGGAACACTTAGTTTGCATACTTAGCTCCCAAACGTTCTGACCTATTTTCAGAAGTCCATTCAGACGTCTAACGACCTTAACAGACATCCAATAATAGGATCGTTAGCCTATTGATACCTTGTCAAACCATAACTTCGAGGACCAACCTAGGAATACTTTTATACTATCCTCGGACATCCAAGAGACTTTCCTGACATCTAATAAAGAGACGTTGGACCCAAATCCAAGGCTGCCAGACCCAATCTAATCGTTAGCTTCTCAGGAATCAATTCTCGAGAGTAACCTTTATCATCAGACTCCTAGCTTACCCAAACTTCCAATAATACATCTGATCACCTTATACTAGATACTTGTTTCTATCTAGTCACTTCTAGTAACCAACCCCTCCAATATTAGTATCAGACGTCTTAAAAATCTTGTTCAGACGTCCGATCTATATTGTCTATATCTCTATTTACATCCAATCATTTCCAGGAAGACCACCCTTCAGGATCAGACGTCCAAAAATCCAGTTAGACGTCAATATATCTTGATCAGATGTTTGACCAAATTATTAGTCGTCTGATTATGCTGTCAAACTTAATTATGACCTTGATTTCAACCTAATTCTTCTTGGAATTAATCCCAACGGCTAGGAGCCTTCTCCCAAGCATTCTTGAAGGTTCCTAAGGCCTCAATAAATAGGGGAGGGCCTCACCTTGCCTAAATACAACCTAGAGATAATTCTTCCCACCATTATATCCATTTTTAAGAGATCAAAAGAAGGGAATTGTGCCATTGCACTCCAAGCTCTACACTCCTCATCCGAGAGCACCGATACTCTGTTGCACTTTCACGATGATCTACTTCTTCATTAGAGAAGTCTGTTCACCTATAGAAGCTTAGGTTCACACTTACATTTGGGCTCTATAAGTTCTCATATTTTATTTTATATTTTGGTTAGGTATTCATGTGGTGAATTCTCATCTCCTTCATGAGACAACGAAGAGGGTTTAAGGTACACTACCCTCGGTTAAAGTAGTGTGGTTGTAAATTGAGATTGTATCACCTTCTTTTAAGTGATACGATAGTGGATTTAATCTACTTGATAGATCAAGAAATCTTAAGAGACTTAGGTGGTGGCTTTTACTCAGGTTGGGTTTCCACCTAAAAAATCATTGTGCATTGTGGTGATTGCTTTGTGGGATTGTTTTATTCTTGCAAATTATATAACATTTTATTTCTTACACTATTCACCTCCCCTCTAATGCGCAGTTACATAAGGAACCCAATTTACGCATCAAAAATAAATATAATTCTTATTCAGGTGACATAATCAAATCAATGAAATTCCTAACATTATTCAGATAGCTCACCAAGGGAACACAAATTCCAACAAGTTGAAATTAAAAAGGACCACCATCTTAGGTTCCTTATTTGTAAGAAAAGATATAAACTAATGTATCTTCTAAACTTTTGGCGGAAATTGAGAAAGCATTGCATTGTTAGTAGGTAAAATCTCTATCTCAATATGGAAGAATAATTCTTATCAAGTTGACTTTAGCTTTTATACCTTATTTCTTGTGTTTACCTATATGTCACTCAAGAAAATATATGAAAAGATAGGCAATATAATGAGAAACTTTTTAGTGGAGGGACTCCAAGGATACAAAGTAAATAGCACACAATTACAAGGGATAGAATTTCTAGACACAAGCTTATCATTGATTTAGGTATTAGAAATTTCTATCTTAATAATACTGCTGAAATATAATTGCAAATTTACACAATAGGAAAAGTTCTCTGCTATATATTTAACATAATGAGAAGACTTTACTTTCCTATAGGATATTTTTGGGAGGCAAAAATATGCCTTACTATTCCTCATTTTGGAGGGATTTGTATGATATCAAAGATATTTTTAAAGCTTGTTTGTGGAAAGTGGGAAACGGTACAAAAATGAATTTGAGGGAGATAATTAAATGCCACTCCATGTGGGGATTATATTACCAAGAAATTATAAATGATTCTTTGATTGAATAGCAAAGCATGGAAGATCTCACTTATTCATAAGTTGTTTCCTAATAAATTGATGCAGCCATTAAGAACATTCCTTCTGAAAAAAACCTCTAAAAAAGGATGCTTTCAACCAAATTTTTGTATCAATATGTAATGGAATGATACATTTGGTAATGAAAAGTCATGTGTTGATATGAAGTTAAAAGGTATCACACTCTTCCATTCCCCAAAGAATCAAATTATTTTTATGAAAGTTCTTATTGAATGTTCTTCCCTTTGGCTATAATATGGCAAAGCTTATGACAAAATCAAATTATGATTATATGCTTTGCGAATATTAGAATCATTTTGCTACACCTAGTACGGCCATTATTCAAGAGTAGTATGATTTTCTTTTGGATGGAGAATTATTTCAAGGAATTTATATATGATCATTAGCATGCAAACAAAATGAAATTTCCATCCATTTGTGGTTGTCATGTGTGTCTTAATATGCCTCATGGCCAACAAGATGCAAATTTCTTTCTGAGAATAAAAAACTAATAGTTATCATTACAACTTGACGTGCTGATATCTTCTAGATTACTATGAGAAGAAAACTGTTGGTGAAAGGGTGGTCGGTGATGAGCACATAGCTACTAATTTAATGTCTATTGAATGATAGTCCAACATAAATAATTACATTAAGGTATTAGGTTAGTGCATTTTCTCTATACATGCATTTAAATAGGATTGCATAAATTAAGGATTAATCATGTGTCACTGAATTTATTTTTGTCAAAGGATTAGTCTGTGGTTATCTTTAATGTAGGAATCCAGGATCCAGGTAAAGAAATACGATGAAGAGTCATGAAAAAAATGTAGAACCACATTATTATTTGAAATCTGGATAACACTCTTTCTCCTACTTTAATCCCATCCCCCCACCCCCCAATCCTTGCCTTGGATTTTTTTATAAATTTCCCCCCCACCAAAAATATCTCCCTCTCAACAACCTCCTACCATCTCACTAGACACTTTCTCTCTTCCCATAACTCCATGCGCAGAAAGCCACCCACCCATTCTCCTCGGTGACACGACAAGGCCCTCCCAATGCTTTTTCCCATTTGAGGCACACCCATTGGACCACTCCCCAATCGCACAGCAACGCAGCCCCATTTTCATTGTTATATCTATTGTAGATGAATCGTTTATATTCAAACCTATGTTTAATGATGATGCATATTCTTATGGCGATTTGGTGAGTTCTTCTCACAATGTGTGGCTAATCCCTCCCTTGCATGCAGGGTAAGGGGCAAGGGTAGGCGCATTAATATTTTGGCCATGATGAGGTAGGAACCTCCCTTGAGAGGCTGTTAGGAAATCAAGTTGGCCTATACTCGTCGCTGTTGCATAGTATAGCCCAAGCTTAGGGACTTGCTATGGAGTTGGACTATACCCTTAGCGAAGGTAGACGAGATAGCGCAAGCCTAAGGGAAGCACCCCTCAAAGCCTACTTCATCCAAGCCTAATTTATTGCATCTATCCAAGTACCGAAAACCCGCATGCATTGAATCTTGGAAGAGTTCCTTCAACCATTCATGTTTTCACAATCATTCGCATTCAATTTTCCATTCATCTCATGTTTTTTGCTTTATAAATTTGAACTATTTCTTGTAGCACTTAGAAAAATCCCATATCTAGTATGTAGGTTGGGTTAAAAGTAAGGATTTGCTGTGTTGAATTTCATAGCCTAGTTCATTATATTTTAGTTTTAAAAACTTGCTCATCAAGTAGGGGCCCCCTTGAAAATCTATCTCTGAAATTTGGGATTCTCGAATTTTTAGAGAATCCTATATCCTTTTGATTTGCATGAAAATTATGGCACTATTTTCTTTATTGAATCTAATTTTTAGAAAAAAATTTTTGAAAATATTTGGGATCATTAGGCTCAAAATAATCAAATCATAAGCAAGAGGGGTCAGAATTGTCATTCTTCCATGATTTCCTTTTAAAAATCCAAAAACATAATAAAATGCCTTCAAAAATCCTAAAAAAAATTCACACACTTCTAATTGATTAAGGAATCAACTCTCTCTATGGTTTGACTCAACTTGCACTATATTACATATTTTGAATGTCGAAATTTAAATTTTTGTGTGCATTAGGCTTTAGTAATATCTCGTGTTGTCACGGAGGGTTCATGTCTCTAATTGATTTGATAGTGTCTCTATTTATAGCATTTAGATTGTGCATTAGCTTTGCATACTTGAGCCTCGCCTTGTTCTATTATTTTGTAGGACTCGAGGGCTTGGAGCAATTTCTAGGTGGTCTGTACACTCTCAAATTGCCAAGGAGTAGCCCTAAGGAAGCAATTGCGTTAAGAGGAGGAGGCTCACCATAGTTAGGATAGTTTATACATTTTTTTTGTTTTATTTTAGACAATTTGTATTAGGATTTATTGGTGAGAGAGATTTTAGACTGTAATAATTATGGATTGTGACTCTCCAAACCCTATCCTCCCTCTCCCTCCTTTTCTCTAGCTAGTCATCCTTGATTGGTTGCTTGCATGACAAAATTGAATACTTGGGTGCAAATTGACTCATATCTATTATAAGTAGCATACCATTAGGCATGCATTCTAGGTTCTCATCAACTACCTATAGATTTTGATTCCTGTCACATTTTGCAGTACGTAGAGTGCTAGAGAGAGGTGTGTGTTCCTAATCATGAGCTGCTTCATCATGCATACTTGCACATTTCTTGTGGACTGATCTGAAATGGAAATGGAATCTTACTCATGTGATTTGAAAAGACTTAGGAAGTGAGGATATTAAAATCCACGAATTAAAGGACGAACACTAAAACCTGTTCACGCATGTTAAAGGCCTTTATTGTGTTTTCTATCGCCTTGTTGATTGACACATTCTACACTTGACCAACACACATAAGGTCACTAGCGTATTCTACCTCCTCTCTTTCTACATCACAAGAGAAATTAGTCGAAAGTCAATAAGCCAGTCTCACCCATACCTTAGGGAGTCTAGAGGTGAGCGGGGTCGACTCATGACTTTTTTCGTCTTTGTAGTAGGTCCTCTAGGTACGCCATAGGTCAACTTTGGAGCACAAAATTGTATTGAAAACTTGTCTAATCACCTACTCAAGTGCAACAAAAAACACTCAACTACTTGGTTGCTTTGGGTGGTTTCATTAATTGTGTTAACTCTCTTAGGATTAAATAGACTTTGTGCAAGAGATGCTAGCCACGAATTACAACTATCCCAATCAACCAAATCTAAGGAAAGAATACTTCCCATCTTTTAGGAATGATCCCACTACTTGAAATTACCCATTCTTCGATTGGCATTATGATAACTCTCCATAGGATTAAATATCACCTCACTCTAGGAGACACGATATGATGTTCTCCCCTAATGATGATTATAACCTAGGAGAAGGATGCTCTACACTGGAAATCCTGCATAGAGTGTAAACACCCAACCCTCCCTACCCTTATGATTCAATATATCGAGGTTAGACAAATACTCCTAGGATTGGCTTAAATCATTATGATTACCCTCCTGAAATTAATAGAAGCTCTCCCTCCAATGATTTCAACTTGCAAGAAGATTATAATGAGCCACATGAATACAGGGGCAATCTTTCAAGCGTTAATCATAAATTGGACTCCACAAACTACAACTTACTAATAAATGATGATGATGATGAACCCTTGTTCATCGATGATGGGTAAAGTTTCCACTTGATCTGTATTGGAGTTGAGTGAAGGGGAAGATGGTACCATTACAAGAATTAGACCCCGATGATAGCATTGTCATAGAAACATATCAAAAGGGTCCACCCTATGTTGTCAACCCCTTAATTCACTCAAACTCTAAGGTGGACTCAATTCCTAATGAGCCTTAATCACAATCAAATCTACCTAAGGAACTTGGAATGAAATCTAAAATTATTTAATATCAATTATCTCAAGCATTTGAGGAGTCCAATGCAAAGGAGGAAGACGAGATAATAGAGGAACCTAGGATAAAAGTTTGGAGTGACTTTAGGGGTGAATATGTGCTTCTTGAAGATTTGCCCGCTTCTGAAGTCACTGAGTTGGCAAAATTGGGATTCCTTTCTTCTACTGAAATAGGGGACATTTATTTGGATAGCCTTCCTCCCAACTTGACTGAAATGTTGGAACAACAGAGGAAATTGAATGAGAATTATATATGGAACTCAGGAATGAATGGACAGAGATAAAAGAACGCAAAGACCCCAGGTACAAATTCATAAGGAAAGCATATTCTAATACTACAGAGGTTGTTTTGGTTAAGAATGAAGAATTGCCTCTCAATATACTTGAGTCTCATAGGGGGTCGAACATTGAAGATATGAACAATATGGAAGAACCATTGAGGTGAAAACTAGTGTTGAGTAGGAGAGTTTCATTTTTGGGGGTGACTCACTTGAAATGATGGATTATAAGGAAGAACTAGCTTGGGAGAGGAAGTGAAACAGAATATGAGACATTATATTTTGAGGATCAACCCCAAGTTCGAATTGACTATGACACATTTATATTGGAAGCCCTTTCCTTGATCTAGGTGAAGATGAAGTGAAAGAAGTGAATATTGAATTGAGTGACTCTTGGATGACCAACTTCACCTTTACTTCAACTAATGATAAACCTGAGTTTGAATCATTCACATTTGAGCTTGATTACAAGGTTGATGTAACCAAGTTCAAACCTCCACCTGGTGATTCATCGAACTTGGATTTCATAGGAGTTAAGAAATTTGAAGTAAATTCATGTGGAAGATCGAATAATATGGCAAGTGTTAATGAGAAGGTGATTACTATTGGTGAAGACTGGACGAAAGACAACTCTATGAATCAAGGGTTCCTTTATATTTCAAATAACCAACTTTTTATAAGAACCCTTATGATCCTTTTCAATTAAATCATGGTTTATAATTCATGGAACCGAGGCACACTCAATCACAAGATCATTACTTAAAACCCCCATGCCTGGTTACATCAACTCATCCTAGGGTGGAATGGTAAGTGTGGATTGTTGCTTATAAACTTAGCCTCTCCATTCAAGGGTTGGAACTTAGATGCCACAAACTCTTAGGAACCCTTAGGCCTTGTTTGGCCGAAGGATATGGCGTGGGATAGCAACACTGTAGCGACATAGGGGCACTATAGTGATTGGGGTTGGAGTGGATTGGAAGCCAAATCGAAAGAAGGGGCAATCATTAACTACCAATCATTAACATAATATCAAAAAACCTCCACTCTCACAAAAAAATTATTAAATAAATATCCACTATCACATCAACTATCAATCATTTTATCCACTACTTATTCTTATACCACAACCAAACACCCCACAACTTATCCCTACAGTACTTTATCCTGGTATGACCCTTATCCTCCTACCAAACGTAGCCTTATTCCCTTTGAAGATCCTTGTAATCCTCCACCTTCTAGCTTTCAAGAGGTCATTTATAATTCTTCCCATCATAAACCTATTAAGGTAGACCATCAGGTTCTTAGTATTACCTCTATTGACGAGCATTTGGTATCACTCTATATCATCAGTTCACCACTACCTCTTTTGTAGGCCCATCATATTAAGCTCATTCTTAAGGCCTATCCCTCTATCTTTGGAACCTGATCTTCAAGACTCTGCAATCTGGCTATCGACAATAAATACAAGCTTGTTGGGAGGCAACCCAATGTGGACCAGTGGCACAGATATGACCCAGGTGATCTCTTTCTTTCTCTCTTTGCTTTACTTTTACAATGAGGACATTGTAAGATTTAGGCATTGGGGGGTGTTGAGGCGGACAATCTGTGCAAAAAGATTGAGTTTGGAAAACCTATCGTTGTAGCACAATTTGTAAGAAAATCCATCAACAAATAAATTTACCGAAACTCAAAAGGAATTTCCGATCGAACACAGGGAGGCTACGTTGATTCGCAATCTGCAATTATATTTTTTTTTTAGTTTTAAGATAGGATAATCACAATGAATCTACCTGCGATATTAACACTAGAGGAGAGAGAGAGAGAGAAAACAAAACACTTTTTATAACAGAGCTAGTGTTTTACAACTAGAAAGTGATAACCTAATCAATAAAGTGGTAAAGAGAAGAGAGGTGAGAAATTATCCTCTTCGACGGCTGCTTGGAGGACGAGCCAGAACGGGAGACACCTGGAAGGCATAGAGCAAAGATAGAAGATGGAGAACGAAGCGAGAAGAACCGGGGGCAAGGCAGGACGTCATCGTCGCAAGATCCACTTCCAAAACGGGGGTGAGAAGATGACCACAAGAGCTCCACGAACTAGGTGAGGAGACAAAATTTTGATTTTAACTCTAGAGGAGCATCCTAGGTTTGGGACAACCTTCTTTAGAGCTTTGGAGAGGGAGAGAGATGAAGGGATGAAGAAAGTGTAGGGGTCGTAGGGCTTTTTGTAGGTGAAGATTTAAGGGGGCAAATAGGCCATTTCATTCTTAATCATTAAATGCACAGGTCTTTAGTGACGAATTTATTCGTCACTAAAGCCTAAACGTGGCTAAGGTTGTGCACCCCTCGCCTCTTCTCCTTCTATTTTGCAACGTGCAAGCCCATGATCATCCATCCTTAACCCTCCGATCGCAAGATCTGACAGCCTAAAGTACATCAGGCCTCTTCATCTTCAGCGCAATGCTCGCACCCACGTGCGATGATGCGTTGGATCATGCATCATCGCGTGCATATGCGATCCTCGCCCATCCATCATGCCACATCGCCTGCATCCCAGTCTCTCGCTTTTGATCCGATGACTGAATTTGAGCTGCGCCAGCTCTTGTTCTGATTTGAGGTGCGTTGAGGTTCGAGCGTGCATCCTCTTTTGCAAAACACAAGGTGCAACCAATGCGCCTTCTTCACAGGTGGTCATGGTCTTGATTCAAAGAAGTCGTGCACAGCCATTGGATGAAAATCCAACGGCTTTGATCAAGAGATGAGGGCTGCTTTAGAAAGTTGAGGGCACAATCTTGGCTTCATCTCAACCATTGGATGAGAATCCAACGGCTGAGATTAACCAAGCAATTGAGGAAAGAGACTCATGCAAGCGTCCATGGGCCGGTTGGGGTGGTGAGGTTGTTGCCATAGCCGTCCATCATATTCTCATAGATGGGGCCACGGATGTCAGATTGGACCAATTTTCACGTCGTTGGGCTGCGATCGTCAATCTGAATCCATCAATGTGGTCAGGTTTGTCATCTGAAGTATGGATTTACACCTCTTGGCTCTTTGACCTCTAATCTTCCTCGAACTGCATCTGATGCTACGGAAGTCCGATCGAGGCGATCTTGGAGTCGTTAAACTCTAATCGTCACCCTGATCAGATTCGCACAGTTGGATCTTCAATCTGAAGTCCCAATTAAATATCACCTTGGCCACCAGAAAGAACATATTACTATACAATTTGTACAATTTGACCTAAATGCATGATGATGCATGTTATGCAATATTTACAATGCACGGTGCTTCTATGATACTAAGAACATGCATAAATAGACATTTTAGGCTATTTAGATGTATACGCATCACACCCCCATGCCTATCTTTTGCTAGGCCCTAGAAAAACCTATATGCTATGTATAAAAGAATTAGGATTGGGTTTCTTGAGTCAGAGTTACTTTTCAACACTAGGATCAAATTATTGAAGACCTGAACCACAGAGACACAACAGTACCTGGGTGTTTGCCAAAATGTAGACCGCCCAAGCCCTCACCTTATTCAAAAGTAGAAGCATTTTTTATTCTTCTTTTCTTTTTTTTTTTGGATTTTTAAGTTTAGGGTTTCAAGGCAGCTTTCTTCGGCTACCCAACCCACCCAAGACTCGATGAGAATTCTAAGTTTTAAGCATCTTTATGTATGAAATGTGATAGACTCACTAATCAGCGATTAAAATAGACTTCGGGCTTCTACACCCCTAGGTGACCTTAAAAAGGAATTCTGCCTAAAGGTGTATCTATACAATCGGTAGCTTTCTCCCTACTTTTATTTTTATGAGGTCAACAAAAAGGCAAACCCAGTGTATATCTCCCCGACTTATTCTACTTCTCCGCTTCTTCCTAAGTGTTTGGAATTAAACGTGCATTTTTGTGAGCTGGGTTCTGGACAACTGACCAATGGGCTGTTACCCATGATAACTTGCTAGGCATACTCGTGTGGTGAAGTGTGGCATATTTCTTTCTTCTTTTCTTCCTTTCTATTTTTTCTTCTTTTTTTCTTTTTGGATACTTTTCTTTTTCTTTTCTTTCATTCCTTTTTTTTAAGTAGGTGGCTTCCCTGATCTAAGATTTACCTAAAGGCAGCAAAAAGAAAATGGTTGTGTGATTGGGCTCTGGACAACCGACCCCTGGGCTGTTACCCATGATAACTTGCCAGCCATATCACCCTAGAAGGTTCATTAGCTACCTAATTTCCATTAAAATCGCTAAAAAGTGAATTAGTGCAAATAGCATGTAGATGCTTAGACTTAAAGTCCCCTCAAATCAGAGGATGGGTTGATAAGTCATGTACTTATTACCCCAACTTATTTAACCAATTTAAAATGAATTATCAAATGGCGAGGACTCGATAAACAAATCTACATTTTAGTGGCACCCAGGTTGATTAAGCCTGAAGACCTGAAGGGTCTAAGTGTTCAAGTTCGACTGTATTATTCCCTAAGGTTGAAAAATCCTAATGCTCAAGTATTCTTTTTCGAATTCAATTTAAAAAAAAATAAATAAATAAAGAGAAAAATATGCAAAATTTACAAGAATTCCATAGAGCTAATAAAATGATTCAAAAATGAATCCACCCCCACATGCCTAGTTGATGCAATGTCCTCATTGAAAATAAAAGGCATGAGAAGCAGGGTAGAATGAAGAGAATATCACCTGTATGCCATGATGTTTGGGTCAGCTCTGAGTCAGACTGTACAAGTGTTGAGTTTAATGCCATCAGCTAGGCAAAGTCCAACCAAAGAAGTCACATTAAGGTTAAAGCAACCTTCTTTGAGATGGGTTTTGGAATAACACGGTCAACATAAGGTTTCAGACGTTGTTCGTTGACCTTAAAAGTATTACCCATCTTTGGGTCAGAGATCTCAATGACCCCGTTGGGAAATATTCGATCGATGATGAATGGGTCATTCCACTTTGACCTAAGCTTGCCAGAAAAGAGCTTAAGTCGAGAATCAAAGAGCCAGACCTTCTGGTTCGGCTCAAAGCTCTTGGGGGAAATCAGTCGGTCATGAAGAGCTTTGGTCCGAGCCTTATAGATCTTGGCATTCTTGTATGCATCATTTCTAATCTCCTCTAACTCAGATAGTTGGAGTTTCCTGGTCTTTCTGGCCAAACTTAAATCAAAGTTGCATTTCTTAATCGCCCAAAATGCCCGATGTTCAATCTCTATGGGTAAATGGCATGCCTTTCCATATACCAGACGAAACAATGACATGCCAATGGATGTTTTGTATGTTGTATGGTAGGCCCAAAGAGCGTCCTCAAGCTTTTAAGTCCAATCTTTTCAATCAGGTCTAACCATCTTTTGCATAATGTTCTTGATCTCCCGATTGGAGATCCCGGCCTGTCCATTCGTCTAAGGGTGGTAAGATGTGGAGATTCTATGATTTACCCCACATTTTGCCAGTAAATTACAAAACTGAGCATTTGTGAAGTGAGTACCACCATCACTGATGATGGCCCTCGGAATCCCAAACCGACTGAATATGTTCTTCTTGACAAAAGCAATGACCACCTTGTGGTCATTAGTTCGGGTGTGAATAGCCTCGATCCACTTGGACACATAATCAATAGCAACAAGAATGTACTGGTGTCCAAATGAAGGGAGGAAGGGTCCCATGAAATCAATACCCCAATTGTTGAAGATTTCGATGGGAAGGATTGGGTTTAGAGGCATCATATCTCTCTTGGTTATGCTCCAGAGTGCCTGGCATCGAGAACACGACTTCCAAAACTCTTGGGCATCCTTGAATAAATACAGCCAATAGAATCCAAATTGGAGTATTTTTGCAGTCATCTTTTTCCTGAATAAATGTCCACCACATGCAGATGCATGGCAGAACTCAAGTATGCTTTGAAACTCATTCTCCAGAACACATCGGCGAATAATATGATCAAAGCCGATGCAATACAGTTCAGGGTCATCCCAGAAGTAATATTTGGCCTCAGATTTGAGTCCATCCATTGTTGCTTGGTCCAATCCTAAGGGATTTGACCAAACAGCCAAATAATTTACTGTGTCGACAAACCAAGGGGTTTGGACACCTGAAATAGCTAGAATAGTCTCGTTCGGAAAAGTATCAGTAATCGAAATATCCGGATGAGAAGAATCACTTAGAAGTCTTGAAATATGATCCGCCACCACATTTTGTGCCCCAGATTTATCTTTGATTTCAAGAATGAATTCTTGAATCAGAATAATCCATCGAATGAGCTGGGGTTTGGCCTCATTTTTGGCCAAGAGATGTCTCAAGGCCAAGTGGTTAGTGAAATTATGACATAAGACCCTAAAAGATAAGCCCTGAATTTTTCTAAAGCAAATACTACAGCTAGCAATTTCTTCTCAGTAACAATGTAATTCCTCTGGGCCTCATCCAGAGTTTTGCTAGCGTAGTAGATGACAGAGGGCTTTCTGTCAATCTTTTGACCCAAACTAGCCTTGACCACGTAATCAAAAGCATCAGTCATGATCTCAAATGGGGCTATCCAGACCGGTGGCTGCAACACCGGAGCACAAGTGACTGTCATTAAGAAAATCAAATGCCTTGTGGCATGATTCATTGAAATCAAATGGCATATCTTTGGTGAGAAAGTTGCTCAAAGGTCGAGCAACCTTAGAGAAATCCTCGATGAACCACCTATAGAATCCCACATGACCGAGAAATGAGCGGATTTATTTAACAGATGTGGGAGGAGGAAGTTTGGAAATAGCATCGACCGTAGCTTTGTCGACCTCAATTCCCCATTCAAAGATTACATGACCTAAGACAATACCTTCATGTGTCATGAAATGACTCTTTTCCCAACTAAGGACCAATCTTGTTTTAATGCATCTTTTAAGGATCAATTCGAGCTTAGCCAGGCAAGATTCAAACAAAACTTCAAAAATGGAGAAATAGTCCATGAAAACTTCCATAAATTCTCCCACCATGTCAGAAAATATGGCTAGCATGTACCTTTGAAAAGTCGCAAGTGCAGTGCAAAGCCTGAAGGGCATTCTACGAAAAGCAAAGGTTCCATAGGAACGGGTGAAAGTCATCTTTTCTTGATCCTTGGGAAGGATAGGGACTTGATTGTATCCCGAGTAACCATCTAAGAAACAAAAGAACTTTTTCCTAGCAAATCTTTTAAGGATCTGATCGACGAAATGAAAAGGGAAATGATCCTTTTTGGTGGCTATGTTCAGCTTCCTATAATCGATACAAACTCTTCAGGAGGAAGCTGAACAAGTTGTGACAGATTCTCCTTTCTCGTTAGTCACAACGGTAATCCCAACTTTCTTGGGAACAATTTGCATGGGACTAACCCAAGGACTATCCGAAATTGGATAAATGATTCTTGCGTCAAGCCACTTAATAACTTCCTTCTTGACCACTTCTCGCAATTAGAGTCCAATCTCCTCTAAAACTGGCAAGAAAGGCAGGATCCATCTTCCATGAAAATTCTATGATTGCAGTAAGATGACTCAATCCCCCTAAGGTCATAGATGGTCCAACCAATTGCCTCTTTATGTTCTTTTAAGACGTTGATCAATTTTATCTCTTGCTCCTTAGTCAATCTAGAACTGATAATCATAGGGAGCATCTTCTTAGGTCCTAAAAATTGATATTTCAAACTCTCAAGCAATGGTTTCAGTTCGAGTTGGGGTGGGTCTAAGATGGAAGGTAAGGAGGATGCTGATGAAGATTCATCGGGACGATCGAGAGGAAAAGGTTGAAAGTGAACAAAATTAACAACCTCTTCAGAATGTGGCGGGTTTGCCATAGAGGGTTGTGGGTTGGGTTCATCAATGCAGGAGGAACTCTCAATTACAGATATAGCCATACAGTTCTCAATATTCAAATGATCTTCCTCGAGTTCCTTTATAAATCCACAATCCTCAAATTTATTAATCGCTTTGAAACTATCTAGTTTTAGTTTTCGATCCCTAAAGGTGATTTCCATGCTACCTCTCTCATAGTTGATATTGGCCTTAATGGTAGCCAGGAACGGACATCCCAGAATGATGGGCGTGTTCCTTAAATTCTCAAGTACATCCATGTCAAGGACAAGGAAATCTATAGGAAAATAGAAGTCCTTAACCTTGACAATAACATCCTCAATAATGCCTCTCGGATTTGTGACCGAATGGTTCGCTAACTGTAGCATTACTAAGGTCAGCTGAAGTTCACCTAATCCGAACTTCTAGTAAAGAGAAGTTAGAATTAGGTTAATGGATGCACCTAGATCCAAGAGTGCCCAGTCAAAAGTGTATTCTTCGATAACACATGAAATCAAAGGGGCACCTGGATCTCTCTTTTTCGGAGGAAGGTGATGCAGGATAATAGAACTAGCCTTCTCAAAGAGTATCACCTTCCTCTGAACAGATTCCCTGGTCTTACGTTCTAGGTGCATAAATCATTTAAGAATTTAGCATAAGCCGGTATGTGTTTGATAGCATCGAGGAGTGGGATATTGATTTCAACATTCTTGAATATATTCAAGAGCTCCACATCACTATCTACAGGCTTCTTCTTCCTGGGTTTAATTAAGGCCTCAGGAAAAGGAACATGAGTCAGATCCTCGGAATCAGGTTCCTGAGCCTTGATTTCTTCTTCAGAGTTTTCTTTCCTCAAGGTCACCAGGGTTTTCTTGACTAGAGCAGGGTAGGTGTGGGTCCTAGGCTTGCCTTCCACTCCTCAAAGTAACGGAGTTGGCAGATGCATACGGGTTTGGGTCTTAGGGAGGGTTAGGAAAAATCGGAGGGGAATGATTAGCCAGAAACCCCGGATTTGATGAAGAAGCAGAAAAGGAAGGACCCTACTCAACTACCTAAGCATGTGCATGTGCGTCCCTCTGATTCTCGTACCCTTGGGCATGATTGCCCGGATTCTGTATGTTGTGCGGGTTGGGTACAGGTTGAGATGGCAGAGATCTGGGCTGACGGGTATTAACAATGAGCCCGGTTTGCAAGTTTTCCAGTGAAGTTTTCATTTGTTGCATGAGCTGGAGCATAGATCCTTGCATCTCTACCATCTGACAGTTTAAATCAGCCTGCCCTACAGGTTGACAGGCATTCCAAACTAGCTGACTGACCTAATTCGAGGGCAGCTGTGTATAAACATGACCCTAACCCATTGGTCTTTGCAGAGAATAGTTGCTGGGTCGGAATTGGGTCTGCTACCCCAGATTTTTCTAGAAGTTAGGGTCGTTCCTCCAACCTGGATTATAAGCATTGGAATACGGGTTGGACCTAACGTTCTCTTGTATAGCATAGACATCCTCATAGGGCGAGGATGGGGAGAAAGAAAGGGAGGGATCAGAGAAACTAGGATCAAAGGCCCCAGTTTGGAACCCATGGGGTTCCGAGTAATGCTGGCTCACAAGTTAAGCTGCATCAAGTTGATTCACAAACTCCCATTCAGAAGGAGCTCACAGAGAATGGAATCCCGAATTCTAGGATTGAGTGGATCGAGAATTGTTCACAGAGTTTCCAACCATCCACTCCTCCCATCCTTTTGGTAACCAAGTCCACTTATCTAGTTTATTACAAATCAGCTCCATATCGAATGAATGAGAGTCATGGACCTCATTAACATTCGATCTGGGTTGTTAGGACTGGTTAAACATATCCATGGAGGTATGATTGATTGAATTTTCACTCTTTTCCTCAAACAAATCATGCTCACTATGTACGTCTTTGTTGAGGAAATTGCCTCCTCAAGAAGCATCCACATGATTTATGAGTTGCTCAGTCAACCTGTGGTAAAAGATTTGCACAAGTTGCCATTTGGCACCTTGTGGTGTGTACACTTCCGTAATAGATCCTTGAATCACTCCCAGGCACCATAAAACTACTCACCCGTCCACTGGACGAAAGTAGTAATCGCCCACCTCAGTAAATTGGTACACCCAACTGGAAAGAATTTCTTTAGGAAAGCCGATTTAAGACCATTCCAAGTTGCGATCGGCCTTGCAATTGTCTGGTACTAATGTGCGGCCTTATCCCTAAGAGAGTAGGGAAAAAGCCTCATGATCATTTGTTCCTCACCCACATTTCATGCTTTGGTGCTCTAGACCAAAGTGGTCAAGTCCTCCAAATGCTGAAATGGGTCTTCAAAGCCAAGCCCATGAAAATGTTTGATCAGGCTTAACACCTGGGGCTTAATTTCAATGTCTCTAGCTGGAATTTGAACATCGGGACATTTCCCATAATTTGAAGGATCGTAAAAATCCTTTAAGGGCTGAGCATCCTACATTCTCTGGAACCATTCCTGCATTTGCTGCATTTGTTCCAACTGCCTTTGAAACATCTCATGTTGATTCCGAAGCAGAGGACATTGTTGGTCGACCATGGGATCAATTTGACCAAAATCCAACTTACGCCACCTAGAATGAACTAATGGTCCTTCCAATTAGGGATTCAATGACCTTCCTAGAATGAACTAGAAAGAGGTCGAAAGGACTGGGGATAAGATCCCTGCAGCACAACAAGACAAGCCTGTCTTTAAGTTGGGTAGACTAAGGACCTAAGCTCCAAGATAGATTCAAACTACAGTGCGAATTTCGTGTTATCCTTAATCCAAAAGCTAGGATGGCGAGACAGGGGGAGCGTGTCCTGAAGGCCACTAATTATGCCAAACCCCTGCCTGCTTAAGTCATTTGACAATCTAGCCACCCAACTTAGCACCTTCTAGAGAAAGTAGACGTCACAAATTAGCACCACAGCTCGGAAAATATCCTGAAACAGACAGTTGAGTCCTAGGGCCAACGTCTACTTCAGTTTATATTAGGCTTAGGATTGTAGTGCTTATGGAATGTGGTGGGCCCCTAGAATGGGTTCTGCTCTTAATGATCAATTAAACACATGTGAGTGCGTGCACAACTAGGGTTTTCAAGCCAGATTATTCAGATGAGTGGATTTTAACGTTCAAATCTTACTTAAGTAGCTTTTAGGGTTTAGAATTAGGTGAGTTCAAACAGAGGCAAACCAGATCTTTCAATCACAGGTGAAGATGTTTTCCTTTTAAAATCAAGAATAAAGTGGAGTGCCTAGTATTGACCTAAATTGTAAACCCTAAAAGGAAGCTACTTAATGAGTTGTTCTTAAATGAAATGGTGTGGCCCAAACAACTCAAGCAACTGGCCTTGATGCACCACTAAGTTAAGCACACAAATGGTTACCTAATCTGATTTTTACTCAATTATGTGTTTAGATGTGTGTGCACCGGTTTCAAAGGTCGGTTGACCGATTGAGTATGAAAATCAGAAGAGGTCATGTAGCTCTGTGTTTTTTTTAGATTTTTTGTTTATATACAGAGGGTGAGATGGGTGGAGGTGGACATCAAACAATCAAAACTAATCCTATGGTTTATGAGAACACCTAGGTCAATTAAGGTTTGAATTAGGATTTTGAAATGAACTCTATGGGGGAGAAGAATGGGGAGCACTTACAGTTGTCTTCAACTGCACTTTACTCCTTTCTACTACTTAAAGATTCCCTGTCGAGGTACCTACAAAACAATAGAGAAGAAATAAAAGAGAGTTAGAAAATAGCTAAGTGCACAGAAATACAGAAAGGAAATCGAGATTCATTGCCTCCCCAACAACGACGCCAAAATGTTGAGGCAGAGAATCTGTGCAAAAAGATTGAGTTTGGAAAACCTGTCGTTGTAGCGCAATTTGTGAGAAAATCCATCAACAAATAAATTTACTGAAACTCAAAAGGAATTCCGAGTCGAACACAAGGAGGTTACGTTGATTCGCAACCCACAATTATATTTTTTCCTTAGTTTTAAGATAGGATAATAACAATGAATCTACTTGCGATATTAACACTAGAGGAGAGAGAAAGAGAACAAAACACTTTTTATAACAGAGCTAGTGTTTTTACAACTAGAAAGATGGAAATATTACCACTAGAAAGAGATAAATCTAATCTAGAAAGCGGTAAAGAGAAGGGAGGCGAGAAATTATACTCCTTGACGGCTATTTGGAGAATGAGTCAGAATGGGCAACACTTGGAAGACGTAGAGCGGAGACAAAAGATGGAGAATGAAGCAGGAAGAACCAAGGGTGAGGCAAGGCATCGTCGTTGTGGGATCCACTTCCGAAATGGGGGTGAGAAGACAACCACGGTAGCTCCACGAACAGGGTGAGTAGATAAAATTTTGATTTTAACTCTTGCGGAGCATCCCGGGTTTGGGACAAGCTTCTTTAGAGCTTTGGAGAGGAAGAGAGATGAAGGAAGGGATGAAGAAAGTGTGGGGGTCGTAGGGCTTTTTATAGGTGAAGATTGGAGGGGGCAAATAGGTCATTTCATTCGTAATCATTAAATACACAGGTCTTTAGTGACGAATGTATTCGTCACTAAAGCCTAAATGTGGCTAAAGGTCATGTGCCCCCCGCCTCTTCTTCTCCTTCTGCTGTGCAACGCGCAAGCCCACGATCATCAATCCTCAACCATCCGATCGCAAGATCTGACAGCCTAAAGTACATCAGGCCTCTTCATCTTCAGCACAACACGTGCACCCACGTGCGATGATGTGTTGGATCGCACATCATCATGCACGTACGCGATCCTCGCCCATCTATCACACCACGTCTCTTGCATCCCAGCTGCTCACTTTTGATCTGATGGCTGAATTTGAGTTGCACCCAGTCTCATTCTGATTTAAGGCGCACTGAGGTTCGAACGTGCATCCTCTTTTACAAAACACAAGGTGCAACCAATGTCCCATCTTCTCAGATGGTCATGGTCTTGATTCAACAAAGTCACGCCTTAGCCGTTGGATGAAAATCCAATAGCTTTGATCGAATAATGAGGGTTCCTTGGAGTCGTTAAACTCCGATCATCTCCCTGATCTGATCTGTACAGTTGGATCTTCAATCCGGGGCCTTGATTAAATATCATCCTGTCCCTGGCCACCAGAAACAAATTACTATACAATTTGTACAATTTGACCTAAATACATGATGATGCATGTTATGCAGTTCTTATAATGCATGATGTTCTATGATATTAAGAACATGCATAAATAGACATTTTAGGCTATTCAGATGCATACACATCAGGGGTTGGGAGGCTTCACCTTACATCATTTATTAGTTTGCATTAAGCATTGTGCATGCATCATTCACTCTTGAAAACAAAGTGCTTACTGCATGATTGAAGTTAGGATAATGAGCATATGTGTCAAGGAGTTGTTAACCTTAAGAGTACGTATTGAGATCTATTTCTTAGACTCTTCAGGTCATGTCTAACTTAATTAACTTGGGTATTTATTGAGATAGGGATTTGCTCCTGAGTCCTTGAGGAATTTGATTTGGCTGAGGTAATAAATCAACGGGATGGGAAGTACATATCTTGCTTTCCACCCGAGGGAGTTGAACGAATTTAAAAGCTTGACTATCTCACACTCTTACACACACACTAAATAGGTTTGTGGACGATTAAACATTGAAATGTACTAGAATTCATTGAGGCTTAAATCTGAGGGTCTATAATAAATGGATTTAATTTTATATGAAACCTTAAGACCCTCATGAGGTATGGTTGTCATATTACGCTGGGTATGCTCCCCAAATGTAGGGTGCTCAAAGCCCAGTCTCGTATCTTGATCTTCCTCAGGTTTTTGCGTAGGTGATGTTTTTGAATAGGATTCGAAAGAGCTGCCTACCTATAAAAAAGGGTGAGTTTGAATAAACGTAGTTGAATGAGGAAAATAAAAGACACTAAAAGGTGCACTTGGAGAGATATGCATAGATGTTCATCTAGTATTGACCCCAAGTGTGTGTAGGAAACAAGGCCTAAATGCCTAACTAGAGAAATACACACGAGGTTCACTCTAGCATTGACCTCGGGATAAAAAGGGTAGGGAGAAAGCTACCAATCTTTAGTAAAGCAAAGCCAAAGGCAGAGCTACAAGGAGTGATGGGTAGTCTTGGGTTCGAAGGAAATCAAGTTTCAAACCTGGTCACCCATGAGTCAAGTCAATATCATGTGCATAAATGCTCAGTCTTTTTGAGTCTATTAAAACCCTTGGGTGGATTTCTTAGCCATAGAAACCTGTGCTTGAGACCCAAGTCCAAGGTCAATGGAGTTTGAGAGGACAAGTTTTGTATCTTGGTTGGTACTTAAGTATTGTTAAGTCTATAGTTAGATTTCGTACATATGTCCTCGAGTTAGTCATAAGTAATACCTTCTGACTTGGAATCCTAGCTTGAATCTTATTGCATGTACCTTTCTTGTTTGCATTTTTCTTAGGACTAGCAGTAGGAGGGATAATTCTTTGAATAATGGCAAGTTGGATGATTCCTCATTATTGCAATTATTAGTTTCTTTCAATTTCAAAATATTTTTGGATGCATCTACTATGACATAAATTCTAATGTTTTTGCTACCTTAATATTGATGGATCTATCAAGTGTGTGCACTTTCTTGTTTTTCCCTTAATTGTTGATCCATTGGTCACTAAGGTATCTATTCTAATGGAAGATTTGAATAAAGTGATGTTGATGGGGAATCTCCTTGTGCTTGTGAAAGCTTCCATTGCCTTTCTTTTCAATGCTTATGAAGTTAGTAATTTCATCAAGGAATGATCAATTAAAGTCAAACTAATGAATTGCATGTTTTGGATGAATAAGTTGGAGGATGATTGGTGCCTACATTTCCTAGAGACTTAAATATTCTGACCAATGGAGTAGCACAAGTGCATAAGTGTCACTATTTACGTAGTCTCTGGATAGAAGATAGAAGTTGATATGCCTGAGGTACTTAGTGATTCAATCCTGCTAACATTATGTAAGGGAAAGGTAAGATGAAAACCATTGACTTTAGTTGCCATGTTTAAGAGAAGGGTTTTATATAATCAAAGCACTAAAATAATGTGGTCGAGATCCTTCATTTATAGACTAAGGAGCATGCTTGTTGCATAGATAGCTGAGTATTTCAAATTTGAATTTGTTACAAAAGATCAAGCTCAGATTTGTTAACCAAGTAATCACAAAAACAAGAGGATGTGTCCTATCCTAATATTGCTACAAAAAAAAGTGATAAAATGATAGTATTTTTTAATAGAGATTTTTACGTAAATGCCATTCAAATATTTTGAAATTATTTAAATGCCATTAACTTTATTATATTAGTAGTTATGCCACTAAAATCTTTATGCCGTTATAATAATTGCCACATCATCAACTTTCCATCAGTGAACAAACTAGGGTTAATGGAATGTTAACTAGGGTTGCGATAGTGGACCAATCTCAGCAAGAACGAAGGATTGGGATTTAATCGAACAGTTGAGTTTTGATTCGGATACAAGACACTTTATGAGTTGTCAAGCAGCTCTGAATCATCCCATCAGACGACATTGGCGAGAAATGAGGGGTATTCCTTCCCACCTCAATCAATCCTCCCCTCTTAATGCATCAACTGCAGTTGGTTGGAGAAGACAAGAGAGGAGCGAAATCGATATCTTCTTCAATCAACCACTCATGATCGTCATTAATACTCCCCTATTAGTTCCTCTCAACTCACTCTTCTTCGATTGTCCTCGTCACTCAAGGAATTAATCATTACTTCACTAACCGAACAAAGAGAGAAGCTTCTTCACCCCTACTGCCTCTCATCACGCAAGGTTAAAACACTCCCTCCCCATTAATGATGCCCATCTACTCCTTTCCATCTTCAGTTGCCATATTTTCCCTCTCATTTTTTGTCTCACCTGTCATTCCTTTTTTCATTATATGCATGATTGTGATTCATTGTCCTTCCCATCTCAATATCTAACAGGAACCCTAATCGAAGCTCAAAAGAAGAGGCTTGGAAATTAGGAAATGCAAGGACTTGCATGGTTTGTAGGCAAGTGTTCTTACTGTTTAGGTAAATATTTGAGTTATACATTAAGAATTTTCGATCAAGGTTTAGGGCTTATGATGTGGGTTTGATCATTATTTCCGATGACAGATTTAGGGTGAGGGTGTTGTTGATTTTTGGGACTAGGGGTTTTTCATAAAGGATTTGGGGTAAGGGTTTTCTGTACTATTGGGGTTATGGTTTAGTCGAGGTATTTGGAGCAAGGGTTTGTTATATTGCTAGGATTAGGGTTTTCGTTCAGCTGCTAGGATTAGAGTTTTCTAGAGGGATTTAGTGTTAGGGTTTTCTCTACTATTAGGATTAAAGGTTTTCGCAAGAGATTTGAGGTAAGGGTTTTCGCTATTGAGATTAGGGTTTTCTCAACTGTTGGGATAAAGGATTTCATAGAGGGATTTGGGTTAAGGGTTTTTGGGTTATGGGTAGCAGTTGGTTATGATTATTTTAAGCTTTTATTTAGCAAATATGTAGTGATTTGTAACTTGTTTTCTGTGAAGGTGGGAACAATTATGATGGGTTGGTATGAAGGTGAAGAAGGCATCATTGAGGTCTATTTGAGATATGGTGGATTTTTCAAAGATATGAGAGGATCAATTGAGAAGTATGAGGGAGGTGATGAGAAAGTGATAGGCCTTAATCCAAATAGAACTTGATGATTTGATTTCACGGAGATATTAGCGAAGGTGTATGTATAGGAGATGGGGAAGATACTAACAATGAAGTACAGAGTTCCAAAGTCACGCCCTTGTCATTATGCTGTGGTAAACAATGAATCTAATACGCTTAGGATGTTTAGTTGTCATATGGATGGAACACCATTAGAGTTAGTTAGTTTTCATGACATTGAGTCCTTATGCTATGTTGACAAGTTGAATGAAAGTGAAGATGGATATGAGAACTCTTGGGAAGGAATTACCTACACAACATTTAGCTACAGATGACTCACGTGCTAATTTAAAAAACCCTAATGTACATGTGAGAAATGAAAATAAATCTCAAGTAGGTTCAAATATTAATGTCCCTCAACCACCACCTGTAATGGATGAAGCTCATCTTAATTTAATCAAACTCATGCTAATTTAAGAAACCCCGATCTAGATGTCAAAAACGAAAATGAAACATGAGTAGGCTTAAATACTAATGTCTGACAACCACCACCTGTAATGGATAAAGCTCATTTTAATCAAACTCAAACAACAGTAGATAACACTATGCCACATGTAAGTGTGGATGGTGAGAGAGGCAACAATCAATCACGTAGCAAGCGTAACAAGTGTTGTCACCGGTCCAAAAAATATTGTCAGTAGGAGTAGCGAAATGATGAGTGAGAAAATCGTTGCGAAAAGTTTGAGTTTGGAAAACCCGAGTCATTGTAAAATTCACAAGAAAATCCGCTACCAAATAAATTTTACCGCAACTCTGGTGAGTCCCAGGTCGAATATGACGAGGTGAATGTTTGATTAAAAATCACCTTTTGAATTATTTTCACAAAGCAGAGCAACTTGTTGAAATTAATCAACGCTAACTATTCTAATTAAAGAATAAATAATAGAAAAGAGATAGAATAATACAAAGAAAGAGAAAAATAGAGAGAGATTGAACAAATATTTTATAACCAAAGAACCTTGTCCATTACATCTACTGGCAGAATTAAAACTACTCTAGAAAGTAGTAAAAAGATAGGGATGAGAAGCTGGATGAGGGAGAACGGGAATGGAGGATGGAGGATGAAGCAAGGTGGCATCGCAGTGGGATCCGTGACGGTGCATGGGACGTGTATGTTTAAAAGAGTCGTTATAGCTTGCACTCACAACGTCGGTTTTAAATGAAGAAATGGACGTGAGTCCGAGTGTCAATCTCAGGGAGGCATGAAAATTGGATTTTTCTTGTCACTTAATGTCACGGAAATAATGGGTTTTTGCTTGCAAAAAGTCGTGGGTGAAAACAAGTGAGAGAGAGAGAGAGAATAGGGTTAGAATCATTTCAATCACAACATGCAACTTAAACATAAAAGAGGGCAAGTAACTAGATAGAAAACAACTTCATTTGACATGCAACTTTAGTTTGTAATTACAACACTAGATAATGCTTGAACACAAGTAAAGTAAAGCTTAAGATAAAGAGGGAAAGAGAGAGAGAAGACGGCGAGGCAGCCACGGTGGTGGAGAGGGGCTCCGTCGGTGGCTCGTCGGCTCCGACGATTACAAAGAGGACTAATGGGGGCTAGGAGTGGGGTAGAGCACTTGCAAGTGGATTGAATGCCCTCCATAGGAAAAAGGGTTTTCTAATTTAAGTATGGGCTTTAGCAACGTCTGACACGTCGCTAAACCCATACTAAATCTGTCGGTGTAGCCCCCTGGCCATTGATCGCTTGCGCGTGCGTGTTCTTCTCCGTGCTCAATCCATGTGCGTGGCTTGAGAGCCGTCCGATCGCAGATCGAATGGTTGATGTCGCTCGTGGGGCGCGCACCTGGATCACGCCCACGCCCCCCACGTCATCGTGGGCGTTGGCTCTGGACGCGCGAGATCACGTTGCGTGTGCTCCATCCGCACCGTTCGCTGCTGATCGAGCGGCTCAATTTCCCCGGCACGTGCTCTCGCCTTCTAATTTTCAAGCAGCGCGATTCGATCCCGCGCCAGCTGCGTGGGCGTGAGGCGTTCGACCGCTGTGCTGTCGCAGCGGATTGTCACGGCGAGGGCGGGCGCACGGGCGGCTCTCAACCGCTCAATCAAAGATCGACGGCTGAGATTCATCCTCTGGGTGAAGGCAGAAGCGGGCGAAGGTGGAGATGAGATGAGCAGGTGCCACATGGCGCGCAGTGAGCAATTGATCATCAGATCAATGATCAAAACTTCTTGGGCCCATTGCAGGACCTTCGGATGTCGGATTTGGCCGATTTCGAGTCCGTTGGACTCCGTTCGTTGCTCTGAATCCATCCGTGTAGTCCGATTGCTCATCCAAGGCCTATTTTGATGTGTCCTTGTACACATGGTCGTTAATAATGCATTATAAGCAATCTTGACGTGCAATGCATGTGATGCCCCTATTCCTATTTATGATGTGTTATTTGTATATTTTGCTCTTAAGATAAACCCCAATTGACAAATTTATCACCCCAAGATGCAGTGTTATCCAAAAACTGATGGTGCATGGGACGCGTGATGAGAACCTCATCATGAGCCATAACTAGCTCATTTTGACCCAATACAAAGGATAAAAGCTCCTACATATCTCAAGGAAAGACAACTCAGAGAATTCTGAGTTTGAGAAGAAAACCAGTCATAAGGGGTAAAAGTGCAATTTTACCAGTATAATCTGCATACAGGGTAATTCAGGGCCCAAACACAGGTCAAAACAGCTTAATAAGAATAAAAGTGGGATGAGATGATCTAGCAAGGGCTACAGCACTTCCAAGGAACCAAATGATAATCTGTAACCCTAAAACAACCCACTTCAATTCACAAGGTTCAAGGCAAAGTAAAAATAGAATAAACCCTCTAAAATTCATAGAAAAATAATCTCTAGGGTTTAGAACCTTCAATTTGGCCTTTAGAACCCATTTTGACCTACATTGAGAACCATGCCCAATTAATAACTTAATTTGGGTCTTTACGCAAATTGACCGGTCAAACAAGGTTTAATATGAAAATGAAATTCACCATCAGATTCCTTAGGTCCTAATTAGTCATGTATAAAAACTTGAGCCTAAGAAGAAACCTCCTTGACCGACTTTACACTTTGGTCCTCATATATTTACTCTTTGGCCCTCAACTTTTGAACCCTCGCATTTAGGCCCCTAACTCTCCTTCGTTCTTTGCAAACAGGTCCCTCCTGCAAAACCCTGCCAGCACCATGCTCCGGCGACCTTGCGCGGAGCATGGCGCCGCGCAGGGTGAGGTGGAGGACCTGGCATGTATACCGGGGGTGCCCTGCGTCGTCAGCCGTCGCAGGAGCACCCCCATGGTCATTGTAGCCCCCCATACCGGCCGTGCGAACGCACGGACGGTATGGGTTCGTATTCCGACCATTCTCCGGCGAGGGAGACACGTCGTCTCCCTCCGCCTTCCTCCCTGCTTCAACCCTATAAATACCCCCCGCCGCTCCACCGACCAAAGCAGCCTGGATCTGACGGAGAAAACCCCCAACTTTCCTCTCTTCTCACTCCGGCAGACGCCCACCAGCTCCGGCGGTTCTTCCTCCTCCTCCTCTTCGCTCTGCCGCAATACCAGCAGCAGAGACTTCTTCCCCTGCTCTTCCCGCGTCGCGCAATACCGGCGCGCGCTGCCTCTGCCCCGTCGTCACCGCCGTCCTTCCCCCACTGGGCATCGTCTTCTCCGGCGACAGTCGATACGACTGTCGCCCTGTTCCTCCCCCTTCGTCCCTGCAGTTAAGTTAGAACTACTCCCCTTCTTCTCCTCTTTCTTTCCCCGCTTTCAATTTAGTCAATTAAACCCTCGACCGCTCTTGTTCACCCTCATCCTCTCCGCCTCCGACCACCCTCCGGCGAGCCGCTTCCATCACCTCAGCGACCCACACGGCTCGCCGACCACCGCAGAACCTCCGCCTCCTCACCCTGATCCTCTTCCGCCCCTCCACTTCCCACCAAACACCCTCTGCAGATCCACCGAACACACCCACTCCTTCGCTCACAGTTTGACCTAGGACGACCTGTTAGCTCCATCTCGCCCCCTTGCAGACCCCCTGACCACCTTCGCCGTGCCACGGCGAAGGTCCCCCGCCTGTCTGATTTGGCCGAGAGGCCGTTCTATTGATTTCAGGTTCCAGGCCTTGACCGCCATTGGCGAGGAAGCTCGAAGCTTGCTTGAGGTTGCTCCAAGCCTAGATATCCCAGGTTGAAGAGCAACGGCCAGCGCGAAAGAGTCTTGCGCACACACCCTGGCCCTCAATTGGAGTTGCGCGCCTCAACAGCTGTTGCAATTGGAAGCACCATCCCTACTGCAGGCGTGAGAGAAAAGGGGTGCGCGGATAGTCCCACCTCGGGAATTTCTGAAGCCACACACCCACATAAATTGCAAAAGTGCCACCATCTGTTTGCCTCAGTTACCACGGGGTGAGGTCCCTCTCACCCGACCCGACCCGACTCGGCCTCGTCCGTGACCACGCTCCGCGGACCTGGCCCGACCCGATTAGACTGACCTGCACTCCTCGCCCACCACGCACGCCGGTGGGCCTGGACCCGGGCCTGACCCGAACCCGATTACCCGGTAGCGCTCTGGGAGAGCTTCCGAAGAGTGATTTCAGAGAGAGAGATACGCGGGGGAGGGGGGTAGAGTAGGTTTTTGCCTCTTGACGAAAAAAAAACTCTGAAGTGTGCAGGCCAAAGAAGAAGAAGCAGACCCGCTGAAGAAGAAGGAGCTGCTGCACTGTAGCGAAGGCATCGTTAAGTCGTCTCAGCACCGGGGCAGACGACGGAAGGTCAGCAGCCAGAGCAGGAAAGAAGACAGGCTGAAGAAGAAGGAATAGCAACGGCCATCGCGAAAGAAGAAAAAGAGAGGTCAAGGCAGGTGAAGACAAAGAAGAAGAAGGAATGAAGAGAAGCAAGAAGCAAGAAGAAAAGAAGAAGACGATCTGACGAAAAAGAAAGAAAGGAAACAAGGAAGAACAGAAGAAGAAGAGCACGAGGGGAAGATCTGAAGAAAGCAGAAGAAGAAGAAGAAGAAGAAGAAGAACAGGAAGAACCAAAGACAAAGAGGAAGAAAGAAGAAAAGAAGAAGAAGCCAAATTTTCATCTCTCTCTCTCTCTCTCTCTTTATTTTTGTAATAGAACTTGTATATCTCTAGAATACAACTTGCTCCCTGAGTTCGACCTCGGGAACTCTTTTATTTTTCCGAGTAAAAAATTTTATATGAAACGTTGGTAACAACCGGCTTTACTACAACGATATAACGTTACCACCGACGTTTTCATTTTGGTGCCGTTGCCGGGGAGCAACGGCTATTCTAGAGGTAAACATTCCTGTACTTTTTTTTTCTGATAATCTCCTCTCTTTTGTGCAGCTACAGGAACTCAAGAAGACAAGCAACCACACCAAAGGCAGGTAAATTTTTCCTCTCACTATTAACCCCTAAGCTCTAAAGAGGAAGAAAAGAAAAGAACAAGCAATATAGGGCTAACCTGTCTTCCATATTTAGTAACCATAAAAGTTGCATGTTTTCAACTCATTATTTCTGCACACTATTAAGGGTATTTAAGGGCTAACACATTCTTGCTTGAGCCCTAATTACCCAACAAAGAATTAACTGGACCAAGTAGAGCCAACCTAGGATCCAACACTAGGGATTTAGAGACACACTCCTTAAGCAAGAATTGAGAAAACCAAATGAAGTGTGCCCAAGCCCTTGTCTGAAAATGCTTATTCAAAAAAAAAAAAAAAAAAAAAAAAAATCTAAAACAATTGGCTCTCTAAACACTTGAACCCTAAAAGACAGGACCTAAAAGCTCTCAAAGAAAACAAGAGGTAAAGTTGACCCCTTGGGTCAACCAACCTTAAATTAGGTCACTCTTTGCACTTAAAAGACTAAAGTTCAAGTAAAAACCTTAAGCACCCTGATCTTAAAATTGGTAGACTTAAGAGGTCAAGATCCCCATTCTGGTCTACCTGGAACCGCAGTGACAAGAGAGGTCGGGTGGGGGAAACCCTGTAACCCGTGGGGACGCTCTACCGTGTAGGGGTCTTCGCGGGACTCTCCCTCTCTGGCTGCCCAGGTAATTCTCAGGTGGACGATCTTTCTGATCAAGGGGTCCATCTGCCCCGAACCTCTATAGTCACCCAATAATTTTTGGGTGTCTTGATTGGGTCCAGCACCTGCTTATCTCATCCAGCCCTTCAGTATTTTTCAGGAGGTCCTTGAAACCTCCTATAGAAATTCACGCTTCCCGAGGCTAAGCCTCGGCTCCTTTGTTTTTGCAGAAATCATTCACATAGCCCCTCTTTCCTCTGATTCTGAACAAAATCCCCTTCTTCCATCTTGATTCAAACTTTGATTCTATTCCACCACCAGATCCAATTATGCAGCCTAATTACCTAGCAAGACTACCATTCAAGAAACCTGAATATCGGAGATCTATGAAAGATAAAATGATCGAGGATGCCATAAGATTCTATGAAAAAGAAGAAAAAACCTCAACACCAATAGGAGATATTCAGGTTGATGTCCCAACAACCACATCCTTCATCATAAACTGTGCCCAAATTCTATTAACTGGAATTTCAAAAGGATCAACCCGAGATATGCTCATGACAGGATACATTGAGATGGAAAAATTACACCAATCTGAATACCTTCAATGCTTGACAAATCCTGTACTTTGGGAACAACACCAAGATGCCCTTATAAAACGGGTAGAAATGATGAAATCAGTAGAACAAATTATCAACCAGAAATACCCGTATATACCAGAAACAAAGGATGAGTCATCTTGGAACAGTACTAAGAATCAATCCAGTTTCCCAGATCCCGGGATTGAGGCACAAAGTGGTTGTAAAATCCCAACCCAGATAGAAGACAATGTTGAATTAGGTTGGGATATTGCAGGAGAACACAATGCTGAGCCAACCCTAGGCCATGAATCACCAAGCTTAGAACTCCAAGACTCCTGCAATGACAAGATTAGAATTGAACCTCTGGAGGGTATAAATTCCGCCCCTTGTTTTGATAAGGTAACCCTCGAAGGTTATTCGGACTTAGGTTCTAATAATTCTACCCACATCCTAAGCCTAGAACCTAGATCTGAAACTTATTGGGAAGATTATGAGGCCCCTTATGAGAAAGATCAAATTTTTACAGAATATGATTCCGGGCCTTTATTTGATGAATGTCCTTTTCCAACATCCTCAGGAAATCTGATTGATTTTTCAGAAAACATGCCAATTTATGATACAGAAACTGAGGAGTTGGATGAGCAAGGTTTTAATAGGGTCTATCCTACCAGCTTAGAGCTTGAACAGAACATCTTTTTGAGCCCAGAATTGACATATAGGCTAGAACCCAGTCAGGCTGCTGATTCCACATCTGATGATTTCTGCTGTGGTGGAATTCATGATCATTTTCGCCAACTCTCCGACAATTTCAGATCTGACTATAATTGCGGAGAGATTCCCCTTCCTGAACACGCCAGGCCTATCTACGACCTCAGTTCACATGACTCTGACTCTGACTCTAACTCTGAGGTCCTGATTCCCGAGATCACTGATAACACAGAATCATTCCTTTTCGATCCTCAGGAACCAAAAACAGAAAATGCCAAGAGTGATGGCAACCAAGAATCCAAATTTTTTCTCGAATCCGATTTCTTTCACCCTACAAACACTCTTCAGGCATTTGATAGTTACCCAGAGGACTCTCTACAGAAAATCACCTATCATCTGTTTCTAGAAGAGCCCTCGTACACAATGGCCACCTCATCCGCACACACAGAACGGATCAAAACCTCTTCCAAACCCCGACCCGCAACCGGACTCAATTTCTATGCTGATTCACCTCTCACCGAGCCGATTGCATTTCCACATCGGGTTTCGAACATTGATCAGACTACATACCATTCTCTATCATTCTCTGATCACCCCTGTAGGGTTCCTGCATCAACCACTGATTATCCTACGGGTCCCTACTCTAACCAGGCTGATTCGGCACAGCCAAACCCTGCGTTTACACTTCCACATCCATCTGAGCTTCATAATTTCTGGTGGGCTCCACACCTTTTTATCCACATCTATCAACCCACCAGATTGATTGGGTTTGGGCTGCATCATCAGCCTGTTGATCTGAACAAGCACCTGGTTGGACCAACCAGGCTCTTAATCAAGGTGCTTGTCTTACAAAACTCTGCTGATTTGACCATCCCCTCTCCATCGCATTTCCCGCTTGGCTGAAGGCATCAAATTTAGCGCTCAACGGGAGGCAGCCCGTCATTCTCTTTGAAAACCTGAAACTTGTTCTGACAGCTTTTTGCACTTGAAGTTCACACTTTAGGACAGCCGACTCCACCTCAGGTGCTTGCATCTGAGATTAGAAATCGTCCGCAACAGTCACCCCGACCCATTCACTCATCAAAACAGCTATCCTAATGTATGAACTTAGTTGAATAAAAACCCCTAGGTTACAATGAGGACATTGCAAATCTTAGGCATGGGGGGGTATGAAAGTGCAAAAACTCGTAAGAAAAGGTTTCAAACAAAAAATTCACATATGCCAAAAATACCATAAAAATTAAAAAATTTTCGAAAAAGAATAAGAGGAAAAGAGGAGAAGAAAATTTTGTGAAGGAGAGAAGAAACAAAATGAAAAAGGAGCACAAAATTATAAGAAAAGTTGATAGTCATTAGTAAGGAACTAAGGAATTAACCTAAGTTCTAGACCTCATTCAAGAAAATAACTGAAAAGTGCACAATGAGATTAGTAAGAATGCAAACCTTAGGCATTCTTGAATAGACTCTTAGTACCTATTAAGATCTGGACACTCCTCAAGAGGTTGAGGAAAATGAAAAGCTGAAGTATTAGGTTTAAGGCTTAGGGAGTATTCGGCCTCGTTAACTAATTTTTGGTTTACGGGACTCAGTAACCTAAGCACCCTAATCTCACACACAGCCTGGTTCAGTAAGCGTAAAAATCAGAATCACGCAGAAGCGTCGCAAAAATCTGAAAAGAACACCTAGAATAGGAATGGCCGATCAACACAAGTTGATTTGGACGAGTTCCCAGCGCGGAGAGGCGGGAAATCCCCTCGAAGATGCGTAACAAAATATCATCTTCTCGGTGCTTGTCTCTTAGGATATTTGCATATCCTACGGGGGGCATGTAAGCACTCTGCTGGTTCAGATTCCATGGATGGCATTATCTCGAAGTGTCAATTGCCAGGGTCTGGATTCGGCCACGGAATACCATGGATGGGATTATCTCGAAATCTCAATAGCCAGGGTTCCGGGGGTTGCCATGGGCGGTGCTATCTCGAAGCATCGATCGCCAGGAACCCTTGAGGATTGATGATGGGAGCAAGGAATCTGATACAGACCGTGTTGAAAAGCCAATCCTAGGCTAGAACTAAAAAGAAAAAGAGAGAGAAAACTCTCCAAACAGAAAAACTTTCTATCTCTCTCTTACAAAACGCACTGCGAACTGGGCCAGGGCTAAAATCATTTCAAGCACGGGTGCTTTAACCACGAAGTCCAATAAACCTTAGGTTAGTTCTTGCGGGCCTTAAAAACCTTTGCTGAAAGACTGAGGCTAAGGCTAGACAGATTTGGATCTTGATTGGTACTAGAGTACCTTTTAGGCCTATGGTCAGCATTCTAACCTAATCTATGCTCAAATAAAAAAGGCACTTATCTCAAACCATTAAAAACTTCATGGTCTAGAACAAGGGTTGAAACCTTAAGTTTTTTGCTAAGGGACTAGCAAAAGCTAGGCATGGGGGTATGATGAGAACCTCATCATGAGCCATAACTAGCTCATTTTGACCCAATACAAAGGATAAAAGCTCCTACATATCTCAAGGAAAGACTTAACTCAGAGAATTCTGAGTTTGAGAAGAAAACCAGTCATAAGGGGTAAAAGTGCAATTTTACCAGTATAATCTGCATACAGGGTAATTCAGGGCCCAAACACAGGTCAAAACAGCTTAATAAGAATAAAAGTGGGATGAGATGATCTAGCAAGGGCTACAGCACTTCCAAGGAACCAAATGATAATCTGTAACCCTAAAACAACCCACTTCAATTCACAAGGTTCAAGGCAAAGTAAAAATAGAATAAACCCTCTAAAATTCATAGAAAAATAATCTCTAGGGTTTAGAACCTTCAATTTGGCCTTTAGAACCCATTTTGACCTACATTGAGAACCATGCCCAATTAATAACTTAATTTGGGTCTTTACGCAAATTGACCGGTCAAACAAGGTTTAATATGAAAATGAAATTCACCATCAGATTCCTTAGGTCCTAATTAGTCATGTATAAAAACTTGAGCCTAAGAAGAAACCTCCTTGACCGACTTTACACTTTGGTCCTCATATATTTACTCTTTGGCCCTCAACTTTTGAACCCTCGCATTTAGGCCCCTAACTCTCCTTCGTTCTTTGCAAACAGGTCCCTCCTGCAAAACCCTGCCAGCACCATGCTCCGGCGACCTTGCGCGGAGCATGGCGCCGCGCAGGGTGAGGTGGAGGACCTGGCATGTATACCGGGGGTGCCCTGCGTCGTCAGCCGTCGCAGGAGCACCCCCATGGTCATTGTAGCCCCCCATACCGGCCGTGCGAACGCACGGACGGTATGGGTTCGTATTCCGACCATTCTCCGGCGAGGGAGACACGTCGTCTCCCTCCGCCTTCCTCCCTGCTTCAACCCTATAAATACCCCCCGCCGCTCCACCGACCAAAGCAGCCTGGATCTGACGGAGAAAACCCCCAACTTTCCTCTCTTCTCACTCCGGCAGACGCCCACCAGCTCCGGCGGTTCTTCCTCCTCCTCCTCTTCGCTCTGTCGCAATACCAGCAGCAGAGACTTCTTCCCCTGCTCTTCCCGCGTCGCGCAATACCGGCGCGCGCTGCCTCTGCCCCGTCGTCACCGCCGTCCTTCCCCCACTGGGCATCGTCTTCTCCGGCGACAGTCGATACGACTGTCGCCCTGTTCCTCCCCCTTCGTCCCTGCAGTTAAGTTAGAACTACTCCCCTTCTTCTCCTCTTTCTTTCCCCGCTTTCAATTTAGTCAATTAAACCCTCGACCGCTCTTGTTCACCCTCATCCTCTCCGCCTCCGACCACCCTCCGACGAGCCGCTTCCATCACCTCAGCGACCCACACGGCTCGCCGACCACCGCAGAACCTCCGCCTCCTCACCCTGATCCTCTTCCGCCCCTCCACTTCCCACCAAACACCCTCTGCAGATCCACCGAACACACCCACTCCTTCGCTCACAGTTTGACCTAGGACGACCTGTTAGCTCCATCTCGCCCCCTTGCAGACCCCCTGACCACCTTCGCCGTGCCACGGCGAAGGTCCCCCGCCTGTCTGATTTGGCCGAGAGGCCGTTCTATTGATTTCAGGTTCCAGGCCTTGACCGCCATTGGCGAGGAAGCTCGAAGCTTGCTTGAGGTTGCTCCAAGCCTAGATATCCCAGGTTGAAGAGCAACGGCCAGCGCGAAAGAGTCTTGCGCACACACCCTGGCCCTCAATTGGAGTTGCGCGCCTCAACAGCTGTTGCAATTGGAAGCACCATCCCTACTGCAGGCGTGAGAGAAAAGGGGTGCGCGGATAGTCCCACCTCGGGAATTTCTGAAGCCACACACCCACATAAATTGCAAAAGTGCCACCATCTGTTTGCCTCAGTTACCACGGGGTGAGGTCCCTCTCACCCGACCCGACCCGACTCGGCCTCGTCCGTGACCACGCTCCGCGGACCTGGCCCGACCCGATTAGACTGACCTGCACTCCTCGCCCACCACGCACGCCGGTGGGCCTGGACCCGGGCCTGACCCGAACCCGATTACCCGGTAGCGCTCTGGGAGAGCTTCCGAAGAGTGATTTCAGAGAGAGAGATACGCGGGGGAGGGGGGTAGAGTAGGTTTTTGCCTCTTGACGAAAAAAAAACTCTGAAGTGTGCAGGCCAAAGAAGAAGAAGCAGACCCGCTGAAGAAGAAGGAGCTGCTGCACTGTAGCGAAGGCATCGTTAAGTCGTCTCAGCACCGGGGCAGACGACGGAAGGTCAGCAGCCAGAGCAGGAAAGAAGACAGGCTGAAGAAGAAGGAAGAGCAACGGCCATCGCGAAAGAAGAAAAAGAGAGGTCAAGGCAGGTGAAGACAAAGAAGAAGAAGGAATGAAGAGAAGCAAGAAGCAAGAAGAAAAGAAGAAGACGATCTGACGAAAAAGAAAGAAAGGAAACAAGGAAGAACAGAAGAAGAAGAGCACGAGGGGAAGATCTGAAGAAAGCAGAAGAAGAAGAAGAAGAAGAAGAAGAAGAACAGGAAGAACCAAAGACAAAGAGGAAGAAAGAAGAAAAGAAGAAGAAGCCAAATTTTCATCTCTCTCTCTCTCTCTCTCTTTATTTTTGTAATAGAACTTGTATATCTCTAGAATACAACTTGCTCCCTGAGTTCGACCTCGGGAACTCTTTTATTTTTCCGAGTAAAAAATTTTATATGAAACGTTGGTAACAACCGGCTTTACTACAACGATATAACGTTACCACCGACGTTTTCAACGCGTATGTTTAAAAGAGTCCTTATAGCTTGCACTCGCAATGTCAATTTTACATGAAGAAATGGACGTGAGTCTGAGTGTCGATCTTAGGGAGGCGTGAAAACCAGATTTTTCTTGTCCCTTAATGTCATGGAAATAATGGGTTTTTGCTTGCGAAAAGTCGTGGGTGAAAAGCATGTGAGAGAGAGAGAGAATAGGGTTAGAATTGTTTCATTCACAACATGCAACTTAAACAAAAAAGAGGGCTAGTAACTAGATAGAAAACAACTTCATTTGACATGCAACTTTAGTTTATAATTACAACACTAGATAAATGATTGAACATAAGTAAAGTAAAGCTTAGGATAAAGAGGGAAAGCGAGAGAGAAGACGGTGAGCCAGCTACGGTGGTGGAGAGGGGCTCCGTCGGTGGCTCGTCGGCTCCGACGATTACAAAGAGGGCTATTGGTGGCAAGGAATGGGGTAGAGCACTTGCAAGTGGATTGAATGCCCTCCATGGGTGGCTGGATGGAGTTTATATAGGCAAAAAGGTTTTCTAATTTAAGTATGGGCTTTAGCGACGTCCGAGACGTCGCTAAACCCATACTAAATCCGTCGGGGTAGCCCCTTGCCCATTAGTCGCTTGCGCGCGCATGTTCTTCTCCGCGCTCAATCCGTGTGTGTGGCTTGAGAGCCGTTTGTTCGCAGATCAGACTGCTGATGTCGCTCATGGGGCGCGCACCTAGATCGTGCCCATGCCCCCCGCGTCATCGCGGGCATCGGCTCTGGACACGCGAGATCGCGCCTCATGTGCTCCATCCACGCGCGTTCGCTACTGATCGGGCGACTCAATTTCCCCGATGCGTGCTTTCGCCTTCGAATTTTCGCGCAACGCGATTCGATCTCACGCCAGCTACGCGGG
Source organism: Thalassia testudinum (assembly GCA_037157565.1). NCBI lineage: Eukaryota > Viridiplantae > Streptophyta > Magnoliopsida > Alismatales > Hydrocharitaceae > Thalassia > Thalassia testudinum. Next base: position 49,678,900 of record JAZHRO010000073.1, read on the forward strand.
CGTGAGGCGTTCGACCGCTGTGCTGTCATGCGCATATGCACAGTGCTCTCATCCAATGCATCTAGCGCTGCCAAGTAGCCGCCGCATCAGTTACTCATTGCACATCCAACGGTCGGATTTCGCTGTGCCTCCTCTTCAGCAGATTAAATCCGCTCGCTCGGATTCAAACGCATGCCTTGTGTTGTGTGAGAGCTTCAACAACTACACTATCCCACATGCTTTGTCACATTTTCAAATTTTCGTCCACGCACTCTCAATTGTTGGATGAAGATTCAGTGGCCGAGATCGAGGCCGCCTCGATGAGGAGGGGCATCGGTGGCTTTGGGTGGCTATGATGGTGCCACGGATGTTAGATTAGATCGATTTTCACATCATTAGGCTGCGATCGCCGATCCAAACCCATCCATGTAGTTGAATTTGTCATCTAAGGTACAGATTTGCACCACGTTGCTCCTTGACGTTTGATCTTCCTCGGACTGCATCTAATGCTACGAAAGTCCAATTAGGGCGATCTCGGAGGCGTTAGACTCCGATCATCACCTGATCAAGTCCATATGGTTGGATCTTACATTTGAGGCCTAGATAAATATCGCCCTATCCCCTAAACACAAAAAGAGACAAATTACTATACAATTTGTAGAAATTAACCTAAATGAATGATGATGTATGTTATGCAATATTTATAATGCATGATGCTTCTATGACCCTAGGAACATGCCTATCTTTTGCTAGTCCCTAGCAAAACTAAATGCTATCTATAAAAGAATTAGGATCAAATTACTTAGACAATAATTATTTCTCAACAGTAAGAAATTTCTACTAAAAACCTAAACTACAGAGACTCAACAATGCCCGGGTACCTACCAAAATGCAGACTACCCAAGCACTGTTTAGGGTGAAAACGTCAATGTTTAGAAATACGCGTTATAGTATAGGACGAAATTCACACAAAACACTTAAATTTATAAAGCTCAAAATCAATTTAACGTCCGAGGACGTAAGTAGGGAGTAAATATGGAATTCACATAGTAATCGCAATATAAAATAGATGAGCACAATAATTAATTGTCACAAAGATATGCATTGAATAAATTACTCAGAATGATATTCAATGATAAACAAGAGTATCACAAGAAATAGAGGGAAAAAAAGAATAGAAGAGCTCAAAAATGGTGATTTAGATCAACACTTAACTCCCTTAATTTAAGCACATGTTCAATATCAGCAATTAACTCAAATTTTCCAACAGTGCTTCAACCACCTAACCTATTAATTCCACGTCAGCACAGAGGCCAAATATATCCACAGTACCAAGCACAAGGCCTCATCAGACATCGCTAAGGAGATCAAACAACTTAAATCACTTAGCCAAGGCACAAGGCTTCTTCTCAAGCATAGCATAAAGACGATGCCTCTTTGAATTCCCGCTAAGTGTTCGAGCGAGTAGGCATGCATCTCGAGGCAACAAATCTGAAGCAAAACCCTCTCCCCTCCTCATAAATTCTCCTCTTCTCTCATAATCAGCATTAATCGAGTTCATAGCGGGTAAATGGATCCAGGTATTGGGTCTAGGCCCGTGTGTGCATGTGTGCATGGGCAAGGAGTGAGAGCGCAAGGAGGCACGTGCGAAGGGGGACCCGACCCCCCGTGTTACTAGGTGATAAAGCCTATTCACAAATTCAATTTAAGTGCAACAGAAGGGTCTTCTAAATCCGATGTGGGACAAAATTTCTCCCACTCCTTTGTGCGCAGAGGTTCGTTTGAACCTAACAGTTAAAACACCCATGCGTAGAATGTAGCAAGTCTAGGTTCAGTTTTCCAGTGCATTTTTAGTAAGAGAGAAATAGAAGGATTTTTCATTTTGAGAGTTTGCTCTCTTTTCCTTTTATATTTCCCTCAAATCTAGCCTTAGATTGGCCCTAAACACGATCTATATCAGATTCCTTGTCTCCACCATCAATCCTCGAAGGCTCTCTGGCTTTCGATGCTTCGGGATAGCACCGCCCATGGCAACCCCAAGAACCTTGTCTTTCGACACTTCGGGATAGTGCCGCCCAGAGCACTCTATAGCTAAATTTAGGCCCTGGCGATCAACATTTCGGGATAATCCTGCCCATGGCACCTGAACCAACACAAGGTGCTTACGTGTCCCTAGTAGGATATTTTGATATTCTAAGAGACAAGCACCGAGGAGACGATATGTTATTACGCATCTTCAAGGGGAATTTCCCACCTCTCCGCATCGGGAACTTGTCCAATCAACTTGTGTTGTTGAGCAACTCCTAAGCTAGATCTTCGAGATGACTTTTCATAATAGAACACTTTTGGCATGATTTCTTTATTAAGCCCACTGAACCAGACTAGTGTGTGATTTCGGGTGCTTAGGTTACCAAGTCCCAAAAATCAAAGGGCAGGCAACGGGGTCGAATAATCCCTAAGCCTTAGACTTACTACATCAGCTTCGCACTTTCCTCAACCTCTTGATAACTAATCCGGATCTTAATGAATATGTGAGTTTTTAAGCCCTAAACAAGCCCAAGAGGCCTAAGAGCAGCACTCATACTAATCTCCTTGTCTCTAGCATTTCAGGACTTAGTCTTGTTTTTTTGATTTGGTTTAAAACTTAAGTAGATCCCATAATTAATTGTTATGACTATCATTTTTTCTTGATTTTTTTGCTCCTTTTTGCATTCTGAATTTCCTCCTCTTTTCCTCCTCAAGAAAGATTTCTCAATTAATTTTTCAAAATTTTCCTCCCTTTTCCATTATTTTTTAATATGTACTTTTTTGTAAGAACCCCTCAGAGAATTGATTTTCCATTTTATTTGCACTTTAACACCCCCTGCCTAGGTTTTGCAATGTCCACATTGTAAACTAGGGGAGTATGAAGTCAACTTGGTTCAAGGTTTAGAACAAGGTCAAAGGATGGGTGAACAGGTCGGGATGATTGTTGCAAACGATTTCAAGCTTTGATATAAGTATCAAAGGTGGAGTCGGCTATTCTAAAGTTGAACTCAAAAATGCAGTTGGAGTGTAGCTTAAAAGGATGATCAGAAGGGTCTCAATTTTTTGGAATGATGAGTTACCTCCCGCTAAGTGTTAAATTCAATGCCTTTAGTCTAGCAGAAAGTGGTGAAGAAGAAGGGGTGGTCAAATCAGAAGAGTTTTGTAGAACAAGCACCTTAATAAGTAGCTCAATTGGTCCAACCAGGTGCTTGTTCAGATCAGTAGGCTAATGATGCAGGCCAAACCCAATCAGTCTGGTGGGTTGATGGATGTGAATCAATAGGTATGGAGCCCACTAGATGCTGTGGTTCAAAAAGATATGGAAATGAGATTCTAGGGTTTGGCTGAATCTGTTCAACCTGATCAGAGTAGGGGTCTAAAGAGAGACTCATCATGGCTCGTAATTACCCTTAATTAACTAGTTTCCCTAGTTAATTAGCTAAGAATATACTAAATTCAGGGTTAATTATAATATAGGGGATTAAATACAAAGGACCTTCAAAATACGTTAAAATGCTAAATTAAATATCAATTAATCTTAATTATAATTTAATTAATAATTTGGATTCAAATAATAACCATTTAGCTAGTTATTTGATATTGAAACCTAGTTAATATTAAGACTTAAGTACTTAATTAACTTAAGTAAATTAATCACTTAATTAAATATAGCTAAAAAGGGAAAAAGTGTAAATTCAAGGCATAAATATAATATTCACCTAATTTATAATTATATATAAAAGTTGAAAAAGAAATAAATTAAAATAAGCCTAAAAAGTCCACGTTTACATTTAGGTCCTTAGTTTTCATTTATTTGAACCCTATTATATCAATTAGGCCCTTTATTTTTATTTCAGAAAGGCCCGTGTGTGCACAGTACCCATCTTCTTCTTCATCAGCCTCGGACGGTTGAGGAAGTCCGATCATCGCATCACTCAACCACCACCCATTTGACCTCGCCATGGTCGTCATCCTTCCGCTTACCTCCATCTTCCCATCCGACAACTCAAATCTCCTCCTAATCCTATTTAGGACTAGCAAAGAAGCTCACCGGTGTCGAAGATGACGTTGGTGACTTAGGATGCATCTAGACACATTCCCTTCCAGGTTCCTCCCCCTACCCCTCCGCCACCACCTATAAATACCCATCCACACCTCTGATTCAAGGGGTTAGCTCCCTTCCCTCTTCCCCAATTGTAGACTGACAATAGGTTATTCCCTCCCCTCTAGCAGCATCTCACCCCCCTTTCGAAGTGCTTTCGACGGAGGCGTTCATCTCCTCAACTCCTCTTCCTCTCTTGTAGCTATGACAAAGCTTGGGAGCGCGCCATCTTCCCTTCTACTCCGCTTCCTTTCTCACCGAAGTCCGATCCGACTAAATCGAATTTTGTCCTCCATTATGCACCTTTCGACGGAGTTCTACTTATCCCCTTTGTCCAAGTAATCATAGATTAGCCTAGAATTTAGTGTAGGTTTGTTTAAGCTAGCGAGTTAGTTCATTAGTGTAGTGTAATACTTAGTTTCTACTTCATCTTCCACAGCTCTGGCGAGCTTATTCCGGCTCGTCGGACCTTATTTCACTGATCTAATCAACTCTACACCTTCTCTATCCCTTCACGAATCCATTCCACCTTCTTCCTCGTTTAATTAGCCACCTACAAGCTTAATCCATTCCATGCTCACCGAAGCACCACCGCTGTCTATGGCAGAGGTCTCCAACTTAATTCACACTCAATAGGGGCCCTCCATCACTTATTCACTCACTAGGGCCCCGATCTCATTGTTAATTTTGCCTACTACTCACTAAATCTAAAACGCCTAATTCACTATCAATCTCTGAGATCACTGTCCATCGTAAGCTCATAGAAGTGATTCCACCTAATTAGACATGTACATACCATCGCCTAACCTTCAAAACTATTTTCCCTCACTCAATTAAGCGAGAAGGAAGCTCTTGAGTTCAAGTGAACTCAAGACACAATTCAATGCATTCTTGTCAAATCTGCACTTCAGATCATCGATTGCTATAATTTATGAGCTCTTGAGGTTCCTAGTGACCTCAGGAGTATAGTTATGATCTTCTTTGAGTGATTCATGAAGATTCACTTTGTCAATTAAGAACATCACTCACTGAAGCTCCGACGAGCTCAAATTAAGCCTCTGAGAAGCTCCAGATCACTTCTACATGATCTCAAAATCAAGAAACACTCATTGGAATTACGTGTAAGTGTTTACATCTCTAGGTTGATCTTCATCTTCTCCAACTTTGACGGAGTTGGGGAGGCATGTCTGATGAGCTTTAGAGACTAGTTTTTGATCATGAAGCAAGAGTTGGTTGTCTAGTACCTATTCTAGGTCTTGATCGAGACTAGGAACTTCTAATTACTTCTGTCGAACGCAGCACCATTGGAATTCAGGCGGCGAGGCATGAGAGTATAGTTGAAGCTACCAAAATCCTAATTTGAGGTGATGAACAACTTCCTGAGGACAAATTAGACCTATCTAGGTCCTTAATTTGTACTAAACAACTCAAGATTAGAAAGTCAACTTTTGAGCCTTAATGGTCAACTCTAGTTCAACTCCAAAGATTAAGAGGTTAAATCTCATATTTGTTGGGTTGATTTAGTACCTGCTTTGATTTTAAATCATTTAGAATTGATTGAGAGATTCATTAAAGAACTTTGTTGATTTCAACTTCTAAATAGTTTGGGTTCCAACTGGAACCCAAACTTGTTCTTGGCAATTTTGCTGAGAATTCAAGTTAAATTCCACACAAATTAGACCTTTACGATGTTCTGAATTAATTCATACCTATTCTTGATGTCAAAATCTATATGTTGGATCTTTTTAACTTAGATTCAATGATCTGCACCTCCAGTTCGAAGCTATTAAGCTTCTAGAGCTTCTCAATCTCTTTCCAAGCTTTAAACTTCTCTCAATTCATGTAGAATAGCTCTCTGTAGTAATCTAAAACCTCACTTGAGAGGTATTCACCCCTATGCAGGTCATTTGACTTGAATATACCCTCAGAAGCATGCTACAACTGTGTGGCGACAGAGCCATGTTCAAGCCTTGATCCTGTGGACCAATCATGGTCCAATCATCAAATTGATGACCAAATTGGAAACTAGATTCATGCAACTTCCCATTGAGCTATTGCACGCTCAGATCTTTGAGTCAATGGGAATCATCGATCAAAGTTTGGCCTGACACAGCTACAGCGGAAAGAAGCAGGCAAGATAGTCCCACCTCGGAAAAATTGGAGTGTGCACCTTAGTATAAAAGCTATTTGTGCACCCAGCGCTTCGGCCATCAACGCTGGGTAATGATAACGTCATCATCAGCCATATCTAGCTTTAATTAGTCATAATCAAGGAATAAATGCTCCTACATAACCGCCAGAGGAGCCCTAATTTACTGTAAATCCATTTTGAGAGAATAACAAGAAAACAGGGGTAAAACTATAGTTTTAACGGCATATCCCAATTGTAGAATAATCATGGGATTTCTCAAGGGTTAATTAAAGGTCAAATGGTCTTAAATGTCTAACAAGTGGGTTCGTGCAGATAGAAATGTGTTTTCGTGCATTTAGAAAATTAAATGACATTTGAAACCATAAAAATAGATCCGCTTGATTCACTGAGGTTTTGGTCAGAATAAAATTCACATAAACCCTCTAAACATCATAGAAATTATTCTCTAAGGTTTGGTATGTTTGATTTGACCATTGGAACCCAATTTGACCTAAAATAGAATCTCAGACAGACAGTTGCCCAAATTTTGATTTTTGCATAAATTACCTAGTCAAACTAGGTCAAAACCAAAATCCAACTTTACCATTGGATTCCTTAGTTCAAAATTAGGTTTGTATCAAAACTTGGGCCCAATCTGAGATTATTTTGAATTAGTTTGCATTTTGGTCCAAGTCTGATTTTCTTTATCTCAAATGGCCCCTCAGCTTTCTAATTTCTCACACAAAACCCCCCAACTTTATCATCTTCTTCAAAAAAGTCCCCTCCGCACAGAACTCCTAACCCTAAAGCTTCGGCGACAATCAATCAAGGATTTCTCCTTGATTGATTGATGAAACTTCCTGAAATTTGAACCGGAGATCCCTCTTGAAATCCTCTTCCAATCAGACCGATTCTTGGGCTCTAACTCTTTCCCAATCTCCCATGTGAATGCATGGGAGATGTGGATTTCCTATTTCATAAAGCTTTCAAGGTTTCAAGCCTGGTTTCCAAGCTTGAAACGATCACCTAAGCTCTATAAAAGGACCCAGGTCGCATGGCTGAGCCCCTTAGCAAGGTTTGGGGCCAAAAACATCTTCCTAACCCTACCTCCGACCCCTCTCTGACCAAGGTCTGGTGGTCCTCTTCGTCACCTTCATCCGTAGCCCCAACCGTCAAATTGGAGGACAGCTATCCTCCCTTCCTCCGACGGTGGCCGGCCAAGGCTCCGTCGTCCCAACCCTTTGTCTTTGTCGCCATCTCCCTCTGGAGAAGTTCTCTTCCATGGCGTCGGCCAATCAAAGTCGGCACAAATTCCTATATATTTCATGCTTAGATTAGGTCCTTTAGTTTCCTCATCTCCCCTACTCTCTTCTACTCTCTCTATTCTTCAAATCAGACCACTAACAACATCGATCGCCTTCATCTCCATCTCCGGCGACCACTCCAGCGAGGGTTCCCGTCCGCTTTTCGCGACCATCCCCCTCACCAACTAGTCCACAAGCTCTGTCGCGCCACCCTCTACAAAAGCCCTCTATTTATTTGCCTTCCCATCCACCCAAAACACCCACCAAATAACCCACCTTCTCATGACCATCCCCATCATCATCCTACCACTACACCAACTCCCATGCCACAAAACCACCACCACTGCATTCGTCATCCACCGGCGACGCTCTTGAGCTTTTTAACAGGGGTGAGAAGCCCGTGTTCTTGTATTTCAAGTGCCAGCTCCAGCCGCCATTATCGAGAAGCTTCAAGCTTGCTCAAAGCTCACTCCAGGTCTCAATAGCTCCAGGTTCCCACTTCAAGAGGCACGGAACTCTTCCCAAAATGCGCGTGGACCAACGAATTAGGACGCTGACCGCCCTCGTGCTCGAATTGGCGAAGAAGTTTCAGCCGCTGCTACAGCCAAAGACAGTGAGGGACTTTAGTCCCACATCATGAACCACTGAGCAGGAGATGTGATATAAGATGAAAAAGTGAATAAAGCTTACTGCCTCAAGTCACAAGGGGGGTGAGGTCCCCCGCACCCCTTCACACCTCGCCCATGACACTATTACACGCGGGCCTAGTTCAATAACCTACCTAAGCCTCACATCTCGACTACTACCCACTACATGCAGCCCTGGTCCCAGGTACACTCTAATCCAAACCCGAATACTCGATTATCCCTAGAAGAGAAAGAGAGAGAGTGCGGGGTAGGGGAGGGTTTTGCTATGGAGAAGAATGGCTAACACTTAGCCATTTAAGAAGTTGTTCCCCCTGTGCATGAGAAGAGGACGCTGAAGAAGAAACCAAAGGAACGAAGAGAAGGCAAGGAAGAAGGAGAAGAAGAATAGTAGAAGAAAAAGAAAGGAACACTGTAGCAACACACTTTAAGTCATCTAATTGTAAAATCAAACATCTGATTATCTATTCCTTCATTTGATTATATTCAGTAAATACTATATATGTGTTAAGCTAATAGTTGGTTATCCAAATCACCATTATTTTGTCTAGAGTTCTTTTTATTTCTTCATATAGTCATGTTATACATTGCATATTAGTTTTTGAGTAATCAGTTGTGCACATTTGTATTATTTGTTGAGACTAGCACGTGAATGGAATACTTGCTCCCTGTGTTCGACCTCGGACTTCAATTCGAGTAATAAATTGTAATTGTTGACGAGCTACTTTGGTCTGTACTACAACATATCAATCTTAAACACCAATTTTGCACGCATAACACTGGGCTCACAAATAACCCTTACCTGTCCATTCCTTTGAGCATTGAATGATTTAGGTGCATGCCGTGCACGTGTGTGTGTGTGTGCGTGCAGGCGTGTGCCGTGAGCGTGGCTCGGGTGGATGAGCGAGTGTGTGGGCCTGTGATGGGTCGAGACTATGCATTGGCTTAAATTGACTAAAATCCACCTAATTAAAACTAGGTTGGGCCTCGAGCAGGGTCTGGTCCCACCCTACGGGGTGCTGCGTATCCCCAAAAGAGGCTTGACCGCCCATACATAATTTTTGTTAAGTGAGAAGAATGTGGGCTTAAGTTACGTGAAATTGGCTAAGTGTGGAATGTAAGAGTGCACAGTAAAGGAGTTTAGAAAGGAAAGAAATTAAGATAGAGAGAAGAAAGAGATATGAAGACAAAGAGAGAGCTAAGAAAGAAAATATAGAAGAAAGAGAGAGAGCTTAAAAGAAGAGTGAAGTTAAGAGAGAAGAGATTAGAAAGAATTAAACAAAGAAAAATGAAAAGAGAGACAGACATCTGTTGTCTTGATTAGAAGTCTAACTTTGAACTTTAAGTCGTCTGATTTTCTTAAAAGACGTCTGATTGAAGACTGAGAGCTGTGAAGAGTTTGAGCTTTATATTGATATAAAAGGCATCTTCATTCATTGTAATTTGTTTCTATGCCTTATATTCTTGTAAAAATTGTACCAACCATTTCTGTATTTGGTATTCATTATAAATCTTTCTTGTACATTTTCTTTCATTAATGGAATAGTGCATACATTAATTGATCAATTTTTGTGTATCTATTCATGTGCTGAACATATAAGTAATTATTGATGTAATTAACTAGGTAATTAATAAATTATGCATTAGAATGAAATGTTGAAATAAAAATTGCAATTATGCCTCCCAGTGAACGACTTGGACTCAACCAGTTAAAAAAGAATTAAATCTAAAATGTTAGGTTAACTTGATCCTATACTACCAAAACAATAATGATTGGAGTTAACCTAAGTCATTTCTTACGTGATTAATTAAGACTTTTAACCTTAATTAACCGTGTTGAGAAATAAGCCGTCAGGGTCCTCAAAAGATAATGGATCTGTAGAGGATGTAGAAACCTTACTATTGAGATCAGAGAAGGATAAGACATGATTACCGGTCTTATCAATGTTCAATTCCCGATCAAAAGATTGAGGTGAATCATATGCAATAGGATCAAAGAGAGTTGAATCAGAGTAGAAATTGATTCTGATGGTGGGTCAGGGATGGGATCAGATTTTGGAAGGCTCTGGCTCTGTGATGGAAAGTATGGCTTCTTCAAAATCTGGGTGCGGAGAGGGCTCTTCTAAAAATTATTCAAAGATAGGTTCATCTAGAGAGTCTTCATGATACTCATACAAATCAAATGTAAATGCCTAAAGAGTTTTATAGGATCATGGAAATCTGAGTCAAACTCTGGATTGTGGACACTCTTGGCACTTATTGTTTCTGATTCCTGCAGATCATAACAGAATGATTCCAACTCAATGGAACATGATTTTGAATCAATGATCTTGAGATCAGGAACCTCAGAATTAGAGTCAAAGAATGGGTTATGGATACTGAGGTCGTAGATTGGCTCGTAATCGTCAAGAAACAATGGTTCTCCGAAATCATACTATGATTCGAAATCATAGTATGATTCGAAATCATCGGAAAATCTGTAACAATCAATTTCTGAACCTAATTCCAGATTGGGATCTCCACCAAATAACAAATCATGATGCATAGAATCAACCTAACTTGGATCTAACCTAATCTCAAGTTCTAAGCTCAAAGAGGTGCCCTTATTAGGCATAGGCTTGGGTTCTTAGCTCCTAGGGTAGACCCAATTAAATCACAACTCTTCCAACTCCTCTGTTTTCGTATCGTAAATTGGTATGACTTCCGATAAATCAATTTGTACCTCTAAGCAGTTTGGAGAGGTGTAATCATCGAATATAGGCCCAGAATCATAATTCAGATCTAAAATATGGTTCTCATCATATTAGGCCTCTTGAACATCCCAAATAGGCTCAGATCTAGATTGTAGGTCAAGTGTAGGGATTGGGTCACTAGAATCTGGACATGGTTCTATTGGGATGTCAGAATCACTCTCAAGGATTACGTTAATAGGATAAGGTTCCGGAATTACATCCTTAAGAGGTTCTGATTCAGGCTCATCACAGGTGTCTGAGAAATCAAGGCATGACGGACTAGATTCATGGCTCTCTAAAGCTGGTTCAGAAGCAAGAACACCAACAACTAGATCCACCCAACCAATGTCAAGATCAGGTATGTCATTCTGCATAAAGTTTGAATCTAATTCTATTTGGGTTGGCGGTCCACAACAACCTCGATTTTCGATCCCAGGCTCTGGGAAGTCATATTGATCCTCAATGTTGCTCCAAGATGTCTCATCAACTTCTGAGGGGATATATGGGTAGTTTTTATTGATGGCTTCATACACCATATTCAGCAATTTTCTACGTTTCTTCATGAGATCTTAGTATTTTTCCAAAAGTGGAGGATTTGACCAACATTGTAGATACTTTTTTCTATGTAATTTCTCCAACTCAATATATTCTAATAAGAGATCATCTCGGGTTGAACCATGTATCATTTGTGTCAATATCATTGCAACACGGTTCATAATGTGGGTTGTTGTTTTTGACACATTAACCTGAATTTTGTTAAATGGATTCGAGGTTTTGTAATACTCATCATAATGTCCGAGAGCAACCTCAATCATTTTCTCTTTTATGCTCATTTGGGATTCAGGTTTCGTAAACAATCTTCCTAAATTGTCAAGTTGCATTTTCAAATGAGGTGGTGGATCAAGATGTAGAATCAAATTCAAGTCCAAATTGAATTGATTAGATCAGATCAAAAATCCCACAGAAGATCAACCCTAATGGAGGCCTCTAGGTCAGACCTAGGCACCTTTCCTATGTATGTGCTCTAGAGAATAGATAAGGGACAGGATGTTTATTGGATCCAATCAAGGCACCCAAAGATTTTTGGAAGACTAAGACTATTTCAAGGTGAATGATACCTTTGAATCAAAAATCCACACACCCGAGAATTACTTGGGCAGCTAGGAAGGGAGAGCCCCGCAAAGACCCTTACACAGTAGAGCATCCCCACGGGTTACAGGGTTTCCCCCACTCGACCTTCCTTGTCACTGTAGTTTCAAGTAGACAGGAATGTGCGAATTGAGACCTTAAGTCTGCCAATTTTAGTCCTAATTTGTGCCTTAAATTTCACTTGATTTAGAAGTTGATTCAATTTGTGACCTAATTTGGAGGTTAGTTGAACCACAAGGTGGACCAACTTCACCTAACCTGTTCTAAAGATGGAGGATGAAATTTGGGTCAAGACTCAAAAATCACCCTGAATTGGTGAAAAATTTTAGGGTTCAAGTGAATTTAGAACCTGATTTTAGGGTTTACTTGAATAAATCTTTTCAAACAAGGGTTTAGGTGACACACAAATGCATGAAGATCAATTTCTTTTAATGTATGCAAGTGTGTACTAATACTTCAAAAGCCCTAAAGTAGAAACCCTAATTTGCTCTATTTCAAGTCCAATTTGATCTCAAATGTAACACCTTGGACTCAAACAAGAAAGTGAGTAGTCCAAGATGTTTATAAAATTAAGCGTAAATCCCAAATAGGTATAGGAAATCAGGATAGAGATCTCTAATCAAATCATCTTACTTCAATCGGATATAAATCAAGTTCACAAATCAAGAAACTTTTGTCCTTGAATGATAATTACTAGAAAAATAAGGCAAGTGAATCCTAATTCATTTGTTTCCTTTTCTCTTTCCCACGATTAGGAGGTTGATTAGGGAAAAAGAGAAATTTTACCGACCCCTGGAGTGGCTGATTGCACGAAAGATCTTCTCATGATATACCTCACAAAATCATAGCAAAACAAATAGGGCAAGATAGTGCTCAAATCAATCAAGAAAGATATGATTAGTGGTGAATCGTGCATTGCTCCTCGGCAATGGCGCCAAAATGTTTAGGGAGAAAATGTCAATGTTTAAAATACGTGTTATAGTATAGGATGAAATTCGCACAAAACACTTAAACTTATAAAGCTTGAAATCAATTTAGAGTCTGCGGACGTAAGCAAGGAGTAAATATGGAATTCACGTAGTAATCGCAACATAAAATAGATGAGCACAATAATTAATTATCACAAAGATATGCAATGAATAAATTACTCAGAGTAATATTCAATATTAAACAAGAGTATCTCAAGAAATAGAGGGAAAAAAATAATAGAAGAGCTCAAAAATGGTGATTTAGATCACCACTTAACTCCCTCAATTTAAGCACATGTTCAATATCATCAATTAACTCAAATTTTCCAACAGTGCCTCAACCACTTAACCTCTTAATTTCACGTCAACACAAAAGTCAAATATATCCACAGTACCAAGCACAAGGCCTCATCAAATGTCACCAAGGAGATCAGATGACTTAAATCACTCAACCAAGGCACAAGGCTTCTTCTCAAGCTTAGCATAACGGTAATGCCTCTTCGAATTCTCACTAAGTGTTAAAGTGAGTAGGCACGCAACTCGAGGCAACAAACCTTAAGCAAAACCTCCCCCCTCCTCACAAATTCTCTTCTCTCATAACCAAGCATTAATCAGGTTCATAGCGGGTAAATGAATCTGGGTATTAGGTCCAGGCCCATGTGCATGTGTGAATGGGCGAGGAGTGAGCGCGAGGCGCGTGCGAAGGGGGACCTGACCCACCGTGTTACTGGGCAATAAAGCCTATTCACAAATTCAATTTAAGTGCAACATAAGGGTCTTCTTCATCCGATGTGGGACTAAATGTCTCCCACTCCTTCATGGGCTAGTGACTCTGAAGCTTCCTTCAATTCAAGCTGCTACAATTTAGTGAAGCTCAATTGGAGACCTAGGAACCTTCTCTCGCTAAGTTAGCGCTTGTTGGAGGTGATGCGGTGACAATTAGTGGTGCAAATGATGGTGGAGCACGGCGACGACGATGACCTGAAAACATTAGTATAGTCTTTTGGCCCCAATCAGTAGGTCCAGAAGCATCGTCAGAGCACAGCGAAGGTGGTGGCAGTGTTGATTTGGTGGATGATAGAGTATCGTGGTCAGACGGAGTCGAAAGGGGTGAATGGTGGAGGTGTTGAGTGGCTGGAAGGGCAAATAGTTAGAGGGCTTTTGGTTGTGGAGGTGTGGCGAAGGTTTCGGGAGTGTCGGCAGGGCATTTGGTGGTCTGTGGAGGGCATGCAACCACATCGGAGTGTGGTCGGAGCGGAAGAAGACGACATGAAAGTGAGGTGGTTGTGGGCTGAACCTAAGATCTAAAGAGAGGGGAGTGAAGTAGAGAGGGAGAGGAAGAGTGGGAACCTAATTATTGGATGAGATAGGGAGGATTTGGAACCAGCTATGGTTGGCTGACACCGGAGACGAAGAGAGCTTCGGAGAGGGAACGGCGAGGAAGAAGGGTCTAAGGCAACTCCTGAGTTTGCTGTCGAGGTGCAGAAGAATGAGAGGAAGGTCGTAGCACTCCCAATTTGGCCGTTGGGAGGTCCTAGGAAGATGGGGGAGGAAGCTCACCGGAGCTGGTCGGAGTAGGCCAAAGGGAGAAGAGGAATTTGGCCTTGAAACCTACCTAAAGAAGACGGTCTAAGGAGCTATAGCTTATATAGAGCTCATAACCAAGCTCTAAACAAGGGAAGAGGCTCTATTTGCTTGGAGAATAGGGCACAAGACACCCACAAATTTCGTGGGTTCGCTAGGGCTAATCAGCACGAATTGGAAGCCAAGATCACCTTCAAAAGATTCCTTGCAATGTGAATGCCAATCCCACCAATTTTAGTGGGATTTGGAGTTAGTTTGATTGGGTTTTGAGGCGATCAAAGGTCGTCTATAGGTCGGTTGACCTAATAATAGAGAAAGGGACCTAATGGTGAATAAGATGGAATTAGGAGCTTTCTGCAATTAATTCAAAAGTTAGGGGCTTGATTGAGAGGAATAGAAATTTAATGGACTAAAATGCAAACTAGGTCAAGATCGACTCTGATTGAGCCCAAATTTTGGTACAAATCTAATTTGGACCCAAGAAATCTAATGGTGAAGTTGGATTTGAGTTTTGACCACGTTTGACTAGAAAATTTGCATAGAGACCCAAATTAGGGTAGAATTCCATCTATGACTCCGTTCAAGGTTAAAATGGATTCAGATGATCAAACCAAGGGTACCAAACCTCTCAGGATATTTTTATATGAATTTTAGGAGGTTTAGATGAATTTTATACTCAAATAAACTCTTCAATTTAAGCAAGTCTGAAATTAGGATTTTGGGTTCTGATTTAGTTCTCGAAATATGTGAAACCTTGTTTCTGTCTGTATAGACCCACTCTTAGGACTTTAATGCTCAATTTCCCTTCAATTAACCCCTGGAAAACCCCGTGGTTACTCTGCATTCATTATGTGATGTTAAAATTGCATAATTAACTCTGTTTTAGTGTTTTCTTCTCCGAATGGTTTTGCATGGAATCACCACTCTTAGGCGATTATGTAGGAGCTTTTATCGCTTGATTTTGACTAATTAAAGCTAGTTATGATTAATGATGGTGTTACCATCAAGTCCTCTCCTTATTCAAAAATAAATACATTTTTTTTCTTTTTTACTTTTTTTCTAATTTTTTGGATTTTTGAGTTTAGCATTTTTGGGCAGCTTTCTATGGCTACCCAGCCCAACTAAGACTCGAAAAGAACTCTAAGTTCTAAGTATCTTTTTGTGAAAATGTGATAGACTCATTAATCAATAATTAGAACAAATTACAGGTTTCTACGAACCCTAAGTGACCCTATTGAAAAATTTCTACCTAAAGGTATATCTATTTGACCTGTAGCTTTCTCCCTACTTTGTATTTTTATGGGGTCAACATAAGGGCAAAGCTAGTGTATATCTCCCCAGTTTATTCTACTTCCCGCTTCTTTCTAAGTGTTTAGGAATTAAACAATGCATTTTATGAGCTGGATTTTGGACAACCAGCGAATGGGGCGTCAAACCCATGGCAACTTGCTAGCCATACTAATGCAGTGAAGTATGGCTTATTTATTTTTCTTCTTTTCTATTTATCACCATTTTTTTCAGATATTTCTCTATTTTTATTTTTTTCCTAAGTAGGTGGCTTCCCTGATCTAAGGTTTACCTTAAGGCAGTAAAATGAGAATAGTCGTGTAGTTGAGCTCTAGACAACCGGCCAATGGGTTATTACCCACAACAACTTGCCAACCATACTACCCTAGGAAGTTCATTAGCTACCTAATTTTCATTAAAACTGTCAAAAAATGAATCAGTGCAGATAGTGTGTAGATGCTTTAAACTTAAAGTCCCCTCAAATCAAAGGGCAGGTTGATAAGTCGTATACTTATCACCCCAACTTATTAACCAATTAGAAACAAATTAAAGATGGCAAAGACTCGAGAAACAAGTCCACATTTTAGTGGACACCCAGGCTGGTTAAGCCCGAAGACCTAAAGAGTATAAGTGTTCAGGTCCTATTGTATTATTCCCTAAAGTTGAAAAACTTCTAATGCCAAAGTTTCTTTTCCTAATTCAAATTTTTTTATTTTTTTATTTTTGCAAATAAACAAAAAATAAAAAGAATCTATGATACTAACAAAATAATTCAGAGATGAATATATCCACCTTCCCATGCCTATCTAATGCAATGTCCTCATTATATTAAAAGGACATGAAACAGAGCAGAGTAAAGAAGAAAGCACCTAAATTTTATGATTACTCGATCAGCTCCGAGATGAAAACAGATTGTATACGTGATAGGTTTAGTGCCTTTAGTTAGGCACACTAGACAAACAAGGGGAAGAAATACAAGAATCAAAGTGGTAGGTGAGGATATGAACACCAAGTTTAATTATGTGACCTGCCAATAGAGAATGTCCACAGATGTGGACCAGGTTGTGATGCAGATCCATGCCCCAGATTTGAGTGGTTCTAAGGTTTTAGATGAAAATTACCCAAAATCGGACATCATTGTGCTTATGGGGTCGGGCCTATGGTTTGTGAGGATGAAACCCAAGTCCAAAAAGTCAGACAATAGGAAAATTTATATCAAAAAGATAATTAGTTAATTTGTGCTTTGGTTAGACATCTTCAGAGTTGAAAATGCCATAAGGGCTCTGGTAGAAGGTTGGTGGTTTCAAGTCTATAGGAACCCTTAGATCCAAAATTCTGCTCCCCCCAAGGTTGACTTCCTAAATTTCATTTCCCAACTCCTATCCTCCACAATAATAATTTTGAATTCCAGAACCTCTTGCATGTTATTACCCCATCTAAATTATCCAAGTCCAATAATTGTGGCTGAATCAGGACTGACTTGGGTACAATGATTTCAAAAATATCATCATTTAGTACTTTGGGGTGTGGTTGGGGAATGGGGCTATTGATTGAATCATCCATGAAGTTAAGATCTAAAACCTCTATGCTAGCCCCAATGGGATCACAATCCTCGATTACCGTGTTATCAAATGATTCATCATACTCCACGAGCTTGTTTGTCTCACTAAAATTATCTTCCTCAAACTCAAGTGAGACTTCACATAAACATTCCTCACCCTCAGAATCAAAGAATTCTATATCTGCATTAATATATGTCTTAAGATCATATGTTATTCCTTGGTACACAGAGACATATTTTTCCTCGTACCTTGGTTCAGGCATCTCGGGTGAAGAAATCAATTCATCCTCAATTGGTTGCTCTAGACCAACCTGGTCATCCCCAGTCTCATAAAATGTGTCCCCCTGTACAGGTGCCTGAGCAAGTTCTAACATTGGCTCTCCTAAATGGGGTTCATCCTGGGAATCATCCCAAGATTAGACTAAAGCAATCACAAATCTCATCCTCAGCCTTGACAATTTCCTAAGTAAACACTCACCTGGGTCCTTATCCTCAACATCTTGGAGCTAATCCAATAAATACTTATTAAGATCATCAATCATTTGAATCAAAGGCTCCAATTCTTCAGTGTAGGGTGTTGGCTGAGCTTCTAAACATTGAATGGTGTTCCTTAAGTTAGCCAACACCTTATCTTGGACCTAATTTACCTGAACCAAATGATTTGGTTCAAGGTTGGGTGGGTTTGGGTTCAATTCAAGGTAGTCAAGGAATTGAGGTTCTTGGGGCCCTCCCTGATAGTAGGTCATTTCAGGTTGTTCATGGAGGGGTGGTGACCTATATGCAGTGTAATCCTAGGGAGAGTTAGAGTTGCAATCATCATATCCTTCTTGATTGTAGATCATATTAGGTTGTCCGTAGGAGGGCGGTGATCTATAATCGATGTGGCTCAAAGAAGGATAAAAATCAAAATCATGATGTCCAGGATTAGACCCTGAACACGGAGGTTCAGAATTTTATTCCCAATCCGAGTTATCCCAACTAGTAGATGGTTGAGTACAGCACAGGTTAGGATAACAATCATCATATTGGGGATAAGATGTGTCAGGAGGGTAGGAGTGGAAATGTTTGTAGGATGTGGAAGGTTCCATGACAAAGTGGGACGAAAAAGAGAAGAGAAATGTGCCCTACAGTACAAACAATCAAACCTGTCCTTAGGTGAGGTAGCCTAAAGACCTACAGACTCTCAGAACCCATCTTGAGATGAAAGAAATGATTTGGTCTACTTCTTCCCAGTCAATCCAACCAGTTAGAGAAAGGGATTGGGGAGAAGGTTCTTCCCTTGGCTTTCGCCTCAGGTTCCTTTGATACCCCCCAACCGTGGTTGTTTGACACTGCACTCCTAGCTAGACATTAGATGGACCAATAGAAGCAGATTAATCGAAAATAATCTCAATCTGGGCCCCAAAGAGCGAGTCCAATCCTTAAGGCAATGTCTACTTTATTTTAGTTAGGCTTAGGTTTGAATGTGCTCGGGAATGTGATGAGCCCTTATTCTGGGTTATGCCCTTAAAGATTGATTTATATGCGTGTGCATGCACAACCAAGGTTTTCAAGCAAGATTATTTTTTGATGCAGTGAATTTTAGGATTTGAATATTTCTTAGAAGCTTTTAGGATTCAAATTTTAGGTCTATTCAGACAAGGTTTGTGAGGCACACTAAGTTTTGAAAGAACAAGTGAAGATATATTCCTTTACAAATCAAAATAATGTGGTGTGCCTAGTTCATCCCTAAAAATTGAATCTTATGGGGCAAGCTACCGATGGATCACTTTTATGTTAAGTGGTGCTACCTAAACAACTCAGACAAGTGGCTTGACGCACCACTAATTAAGGAACCCAATTAATTTTATCCTATTCTGATGTCTAATCACTTATTCGTACAGTGCGTTGAGGTGTACCGGCTCTTGAGGTTGGCTCCCTGGTTAAGTGATTGAATCAAACAAGAGTAGTGCCCTTTAGTGTGTGTGTGGGTGTACAAGCTATGTAAATGTAAATAAATCCCACAATCAGATTATATATATGTGGGGGTGAGGTGGGTGGGAGTGACAAACAAACAACCAAGACTAACCATAGGGTTTATGCAAGCTCCAGGGTTAATTAGGATTTGTGTTATTAGGTGGTGGAATAAAATCTAGGGGGCTAGGAGGTGGGGTACACTTACAAACCCTTCAACTACACTTTGCTCCAATCTACCACTTTTGCTCCCCTCGAGAGAGTACATGCAATCACAATAAGAATGGAGACAAGTGAGGTAAACAATAAGTAAGGTAGAAAACACGACAAATTAAAGAGCGTTGCCACCCCGACAGTGACACAAAAGTGATAAGCAAAAAAATCGTTACGAAAAGTTTAAGTTTAGAAAACCCGAGTTGTAAAATTCATAAGAAAATCCACTACCAAATAAATTTTACTGAAACTCTAGTGAGTCCTGGGTTAAACACGGGGAGACAAATGTTTGATTAAAAATTGCATTTGAAATTATTTTCACAAAGTAGAGTAGCTGGTTGAAATTAATCTACGCTAGCTATTCTACTTAAAGAATAAATAATAGAAAAGAGATAGAATAATACAAAGAAAGAGAAAAATAGAGAGAATAAACAAATATTTTACAACCATAGAACCATGTCAATTACATCTACTAGCAGAATTAAAACTACATTAGAAAGCAGTAAAATGATAGGATGAGAAAATCCTCCTCGACGACTGCTTAGAGGATGAGCTACGTTGACCGAGCACCCGAAAGAGGGTGGTGAGATGCTGGACAAGGGAGAACGGGGCTGGAGGATGGAGGATCAAGCAGGGTGGCGTCGCAGCGGGATCCACTTCCCGAATGGTGGCGAGAAGACAATCACAGAATACTCCACGAAGAAGGTGAGAAGATAGACAAAATTTTATTTTTTTACTCTTGAGGAGCATCCCGGGTTTGGAACTAGCTCCTTAAAGCTTTGATGAGGTTAAGAGAAGAAGAGAAGGGATGAAGAATGAGGAGGCAATGTAGGGCCTCTATGTGTCGAGGTTCAAGGGCAAAAAGGTCATCTCAAAGCTTAAACATTAATATCAGGGTCTTTAGTGACGTTTATGAGCATCACTGTAGCTGCACGTTGCTGAAGGCACGTCTCAACATGAGCCTCTCATCGTTGATCTAACACCTCCTGTCGTGCCACGTCACCGTCACTTCTCCTTCAGCCAGTTGCACACTCAATCGCACCCAATCAACCTCAGCTGTCCAATTGCACGATCGAATGGCTTAGAATCGCATGCACACTTCACCTTACTATGCACACAGCACCTGTGTGCAATCATGTGTGATCGTGAGGATGTGCACAGTGCTCTCATCCAGTGCACCTAGTGTCGCTACGTAGTTGCCGCATCAGCCGCTCATCGCACATCCAACGGTCGAATTTCACTGTGCCGCCTCTTCAGAGGATTAAATCCACTCACGTAGATTCGAATGCACGCCTCGCGTTGTGAGTGAGAGCTTCGACTGCTGCTCTATCCCTGCACTTTGTCACATTTTCAAATTTCCACCCACGCGCTCTCAGTCGTTGGATGAAGATCCAACGGCTGAGATCGAGGCCGCTTTGATGAGGAGGGGCACCAGTGGCTTTGGGTGGCTATGATGGTGCCATGTGGTGCCATTGTGGCCATCCATCTTCTAATGCTTGTAGATGGTGCCACGGATGTTGGACTGGATCGATTTTCATGTCCTTGGGCTACGATTGTCGATCTGAACCCATTCGTCCGATTGAATTTGTGATCTAAGTTACATATTTGCACCACGTTGCTCCTTGACATCTGATCTTCTTCAAATTGCATCTGATGCTACGAAAGTCCAATTGGGCCGATCTCGGAGGTGTGGGACTCCGATCATCGGCTTGATTAGATCTATACGGTTGGATCTTAAATCCGATGCTCAGATAAATATCGTCCTATCCCTTGACCACAAAAAGAGATGAATTATTGTACAATTTGTACTAATTAACCTAAATGCATGATGATGCATGTTATGCAATGTTTATAATGCATGATTTTTCTATGGCCCTAGGAACATGCATAAATAGACATTTTAGGCCAACTAGATGTGTACACATCACCCAAGATTTTCAAGTGCTACTATTGATAAAGTTCCAAACTCATCTATAGAGGTCATCCCTAGTGGCAATAGTTTTGGAGCTAGATGTTCACCAAGGCTAGCAAAGTTAAGAAATAGGTCAAATAAAAACATAGAGGTTTGTATCAGAGTTCAAATAGTAACAAAGGGAAGGGTAAAAATAGTCAGCAAGAGAAGATTTCAAATAGTAACAAAGGAAAGAAGGACAGTGATAGACGGAAGAAGGATAGCGATAAAGGGAAGCATAGTGCCAAAACTAGTGGGAAAGGGAAGAAATCAAGCGTTGAAGTTTGTGAATTTAATGTGATCAATGGTAGCGCAGAAGTTCAAGGTGTCAGTGGTAAGGAGGTAAGAAGAAGTGGCAAGATTAGATGCAGGTGGGGACAAGTTATGTTTAATGTCTTTCTTCATGATTTTGATAAGAGTTCTGATGACAGTGACTTTCATGCATCTGCTGCTGAAGGTGATGATAGTGACTCATTTCATGATTTAGAAGTGGAAGCTAAGAACCAACTTGATCAGGAAGTGATTGATTATGAAGGCAGGGAGCTCTCAACTATTATTGAGGAGAACTGTAAGTTACATGTGTGGGAAAATATTTTAGGAACATTGACTTGTTTAAGTTGGCTTTGTCACAATGCTACATTAGCAAGCAATTTAGTGTGAAAATCATTAAGAGTGATAAAGGAAGGGTGATTGTAGTGTATGAAGCTAAGGGCTATCCATGAAGGATTCGTGCTTCAACCTTACATGATGGTGCAACCTTTAGCATCAAGTCACTGAAAAATGAGCATATATGCACTTCTGTTAATCAATGACGAAATCCGATAGCAACAAAAGATTGGGTAGCAAACCATTCTCCAAGATGGTTGAAGGATAACCCCAAGCTGACAGTAAATGAGATAAGGGAGAGGATATTTTCTAATGTGAAAATTCGTGTTCTATACATGGGGATATATAGAGGCAGGGAGAAGGCCCTAGGGAATCTTTTTGGTGCAGCTGAAAAATCCTATGAGAAGATCCCCTCATTGGTTTATGAGTTAAATAGAAGAAATCCAGGTAGTGTCATACACTTTTACACAGAGCCTGATAACTCATTCCTAAGGTTGCTTGTAAGTTTAAAGGTCATGAAAGATGGATTCATCAATGGGTGTAAATCATTTGTTAGGTTAGATACATGTCACCTTAAGGGGAAATACACGAGTAACTTGCTAGCTACCACTACTTTAGATGGATCAAATAGGTTGTTGCTAGTTGCATTTGTAGTTTGTGAGGATGAGTCTATTTCCTCTTGGTCATGGTTCATGACTTATTTCAAAGAAGCCATTGGTTTTGGTATTGGTGAGGGTCTGACCATCATTTTAGATGGTGGGAAGGGCTTGGTTACTGCTGTTAAAGAGCATTTCCCAGAGTGTGAGCATCAGGCTTGCATGAGACCCTCTATAGCAATATCAAGAAGCACTTCCCAAGGCAAGACATGGAGGGACTTCTATGGTGTGCTACGACGACGTTTGATATGAATCAATATATTCATTTCATGTGTAAGATCCAAAAGGCTAATCCAACTGCATTTGAGTATTTGGATAGGCTGAAGGACAAATGGAGTTGACATAGTTTTGAAAATCATACACATAATCAGTACATCACAAACAACCTCAATGAATCATTTAAGTCATTGTTCGGCCTGATAAGAAGGATTGGTCTACTCACCTTCCGGAAGCCTTGTGGGCCTATAGAATCGCCCACATGACCCAATTAGGCCCAATTAGGCATGTCTCCCTTCATATTAGTGTACGGAAAGGCATGTCACCTTCCCGTCGAAATGGAGCACAAGGCTTATTGGGTAATACAAAACTGCAATCTAGATCTATTGAAGGCTGGAATACACCGCCGGTTGTAATTGAGCGAGATCGAGGAACTACGCAATGATGAGTATGAGAACTCGCGTATCTACAAAGAGCGGGTTAAGGCCTTCCATGACAGGCACATTGTACGAAAATCTTTCCACCCTGGTTAAAAAGTTCTACTCGTTGATGCCAAACTGAAACTGTTCCCAGGAAAACTCAGATCAAAATGGATTGGACCATTCTTGGTGAGACAAATCTTTGGAAATGGAGCCATTGAAATTAGCGAACTCAGCCCTGATTCTACACCTTTTGTCGTGAACGGTCAGAGACTCAAACCTTTCGTCGAACTCACTGACTCAAACTTGGCTGAGATACCTTTTGCCCTCCATTCTCCCTGAGCTCATTGCGCCTGGCTGATAGCATTAAACTCAGCGCTTAACGAGAGGCAGCCCGTCATCTTTTTGAAAAACCTGAAACCCTTCTTAACACATCTTATGCTGAACTCATATTGCACTTTAAGGTTCATCCATTAGAACAACCGACTCCACATCTAGTACACGTACCTGAGCTTGAAATAGTCCACAACAGTCACCTCGACCCGTCTACCCACCCAAAATCTGTTCTAATGCATGTTCTAACCTGAAATCGAACCCACCTAATTTACAATGACATTGCAAATCGTAGGCATAGGGGGTATTAAAGTGCAAAATGCTATGAGAATCACTTCACAAGAAAAGGGTTTCATCAAAAAAAAATTACATATTCCAAAAACCAAAAAAATAAAAAACTGAAAAAGAAAAAAAAATGGAGGAAATTTTGAATGATCAATTTGCCTATCATTTTTAAGGATAAAAAGGGGAGTTGATATAAATGTCAAAAAGTAGCACAATTTGAAAAGAAAAAAGAAATAGTCATTGGTAAAAGATTAAGGAATCTACTTACTTCTAGACCAAATCAAAAAGATAGAAAATGAAAGATGAAAAGTGCTAAGAGACAAAAGAGATTAGTATGAACATTGATCTTAGGCCTCTTGGGCTATGTATTTAAGCTTAAAAATTCAAGTATCCGTTAAGATCTGGATAGTCCTCAAGAAGTTGGGAAAAATGCGAAGCTTAAGTATTAGGTCTAAGGCTTAGGGATTATTCGGCCTCATTAACTGACCTCTGGTTTGCGGGACTCGTAACCTAAACACCCTAATCCACACACAGTCTGGTTCAGTGCGCTTAATTATCAAAATCACGCAAATGCGTTAAATCCTGTTCTGAAAAAGCTACCTAGATTAGGAGCGGCTAATCAACACAAGTTGATTTAGAAGAGTTCCCGGTGCAAAGAGGGGGAAATTCCCCTCGAAGATACGCAATAACATACCGTCTCCTCGGTGCTTGTCTCTTAGGATATCTAAATATCCTACAAGGGGCATGTAAGCACCTTGTGCTGGTTCAAATGCCATAGGCGGCATTATCATGAAATGTCAATTGCTAGGGTTAGGATTTAGCTACAGAATGCCATGGGAGGGATTATCCCGAAATCTCGAAAGCCAGGGTTCTGGGGGTTGCCATGGGTGGTGTTATCTCGAAACATCGATTTCCAGGGACCCTACGAGGATTGATAGTGGGAGCTAGGAATTCGATACAAGCCGTGTTGTAAAGCCAATCCGAAGCTAGAAATAAAAAGAAAAGAGAGAGAAAACTCTCCAAAAATAAAAAAATCTCATGTCTCACTCTTACAAAAATGCACTGCAAACTAAACCGGGGCTAAAACAAGTTACAAGCACTGGTGCTTTAACCGCAGAGTTCAACGAACCTTAGGTTAGTTCCTGTAGGCCTTAGAAACCTTCGCGGCAGACTAAGGCTAAAGCTAGTCAGGTCCAGATCTTGGTTGGTACTTGAGTACCTCTAGGGCGACTATCGACATTCTGATCTAATCTACAAAAGAAAGCATACAGTAGAAATCTGAGCATAAAAAGGCATATGGTCTATAATTTGAGTTAATTCCATGAGATTTTACTAAGGAACAAGTAAAAGCTAGGCATGGAGGTATGATGGGAGCACCATCATGAGCCATAACTAGCATAATTTAGTCATTATCAAGGAATAAATGCTCCTACATAATTGCCAAAGAGCCCTAATTCACTGCAAATCCATTCTGAGAGAAAGATAAGAAAATAGGGTTAAAACTATAATTTTACCATCATATCTTGAATACATAATAACCATGGGTTTTTCCAAGGGGTAATTAAGGGTCAAATGATCTTAAATATCCAACAAGTAGGTTAATACAAATAGAAAAGGATTTTTGCATGTTTTGAAAATTAAATGACTTCTGAAACCCTAAAAATAGATCCGCTTAATTAACTAAGGTTCTGGTCAGGATAAAATTCACCTAAACCCTCTAAAATTCATATGAAAATATTCTCTAGGGTTTGGTACCTTCAATTTGACCAATAGAACCTGTCTTGACCCAAAACAGAGTCTTAGACTAACATTTACCCTAATTTGGATTTTTACATAAATTACCCAGTCAAACTAGGTCAAAACCAAAATCCAACTTCACCATTGGATTCCTTAGGTTAAAATTAGGTTTTTACTAAAGTTTGGGCCTAATCTGAGACCGTCTTGACCTAGTTTACAATTTAGTCCTGTCTAATTCTTTTATATCACACATATGGCCTTAACTTTCAAAATCCTCATAAAAAGGCCCCTAACTTTGTCATCATTTTCACAAATAGGTCTCCACGTCATTTTTGGAAGGTTAAACCTTCATCGTCGAGTTTCGAGCGAGGATTTCCCGCTCGATTCTCAATCAATCTCTCCCAAAATTGATTTGGGGATTCCTTGGGAAGTTACCTTCCATTTGAGGCATTCCTTGGGCTCTAAGTCTTTCCCAAAAGGCATGTGAACCTTTCAAAGGTTCAGGTATCCTATTTTGCAAAAACCTTATGAGCTTGAAAGCTTCTTTCCAAGATTCGAAGGGCTTCCTATGGCCTATAAAAGAACCCCTGTCGCACGGCCAAGATTTTCAGCAAGTCTTGGCACGTCAAAAACCCCTAAAAACCTATCTCCGACCACCGTAGACCCCAGCTCCAGGGACCTCTTCGACCCTCCTCCGGCCATCCAACCATCAAATTGGATAGCCAACTAGCTTCCCCTCATCCTCGCAATCTTCCCCGACCAAAGGGAGGTCGTTCCTCCGTCTGATTCATCGTCGCCACCTAGCACTAACCTCCTTCTCTGACTCCAGTCGACCAACACTGGAGCCCTCCGCCTCGCTACCTCGTTCCAAAGTCCCTCTATCTCTCCCTTTTCCTCTCTACACTATTTTCCCACTCTTGCAACACACGCACAACCACCGATTCTCCCTCAACATCGTCACCTTCTTCCACTCTGACAAAGCTCCGACGATGCCTACACACCGCCACACTACTCAAAACTCGCCGCTATCACCTCCATCAGCTCTGTCGTGCTCCACTCAACAAAAGTCCTCTACCAATTCACCCTATTCGCCACTCTACAACTCTACCGAACTCCACACTCACCGCACCCACGTTTTGAGGTCGTACGACCTCCTCACCCCGCCAAACACCACCACACGACCACCATCACATTTGTCATCATCCGATGACGCTACTTAGCTATTTTAATCGGATCGAAAGACCGTTCTTTGGATTTCAAGTTCAGGACCTTCGCCGCCATTGCTGCAACTGCTTCAAGCGAGCTTTCATCACATTCTTGAGTTCGTAGCTCCAGGTGCTACACCCAGGTCGTGCGAAACACCTCCAGGGAGGATCCCAGGGCTCTAATCAAAGGCATCGTCCTTCACAGTTGCGCCAATTTGAGGCATCTTCACTACCTGCAGCACGCGCGAAGAAGGGTGGGACTTTAGTCCCACCTCAGTAGTTGATGAAGTGACACAGGCGCATAAATTGAATTCCTGCTATAGCCTCGTTGCCTTAGTAAGCACGGGGTGAGGTCCCCTCTCACGCGCCCCACACACGCCATCTCCTGCGCTCACGCCCCGTGATTCTGGGCTTGGTTCATTTACCCGGATACCCGAGTCTGGTCTGGTTTGCTGGTTCTAAGAAAGGAAGAAGAAAAAAAGAGAGGAGAGGGGGGGTTTGCTCTGCTGCCCTCCTCTTGACGCTTGTGAGATTTGAGAGAGGCCTTTGCCTCTGCTGGCGTGCTAAGTCCTATGCTGCGCCTTCTCTAAAGCTAAGGAAAGACAAAGAAGAGAAGAGGAAAAGAAGAAGAGAGAAGCCTCTCCCTGAGGCTTGAAGAAGAAAGAAGAAGAGGCCTTTGCCTATGTTAAGGCGTCTGAGCCTATTCTGTCGTTTGATATCTGATACCTTGGTTCTGTTGGTTAAATTAAGTTATGCTTGGCTTATCTGATCTATTACTTTGAGTAGCTTGCTAAGCTTAACATTGTAGGGTAATTTGGTGATTCAAATCACCATTTTACCCTCTCATCTTTTTGCATTATTAACATCAGCTTTCATTTATATATCATTATTGTTTGAAATTCTCAAATTATATTTGAATTGCGATCTTGAGAATTATATTACCACTTTCTCCCTACGTTTGACCTCGGATTTCATTCGAGTAATAAATTTTATATGTTTTTACGCTGATTAGAGCTATACTGCAACGTGACAATTTTAAAACCCATTTCAGAGCGACGAACACTGGCGTTGGTGGGTTGGTCCGAAAGACGTTGAAGCTTCAAGCCGAGGGGACAAGAAGCTTCTCCTGGACCTGTTGGAGGTGTTGGCGATGGCTATTTGGCAAGAGGAGGGCGATGGAGGTTGAACATCGTCGAGGAAGCGTGCGGCTGGCATGGGTCTTCGGCGGCGAGTCGAGGGCGTGGAACCCCTCAATAAGTTGAGGGGTTTTGTTTGTTGTGGTCCTGTGAAGGTGGTTGAAGGGTCAGCGAATGGGAAGGATGTGTGGACACGTGGTTGAAGGTCGCCAGAGCAACCGCTAGACTCACGCTGTGCGTGAAGAAGATGAAGGAGAGGAGGGTGCGATGGATAAATCCTAGATCTAAAGGGGCGAAACTACCCTATAGGGAGAGGAGAAGATAAGAGGATACCTGAGAAGAGGAGGGAAGGTCGGGGAGGAGGCCGGCATGCCCGCCGGAGTTGGAGGAGAACTCCGGCGAGGGATTTTGGAGCGACAATGGAGATAGGAACCGCCTCCTTTGGTAGGGAGGACGGCGAGAGAAAGAGGAAGAAAGTCGTGGCCTTGGTTGATGGGGAGATGCGGCGAGGAAGATGGACGGAGAAGCTCCAAGGTGCGTGATAATGGCATGACAGCTGGAGAGGAAAGGGTGGTTATTCACACCAAATATTTGCACAAATCAAATCACAAGGGAATGGCCTTGCTTTAAAGGATCTCAACCACGACGAAGGAGGAGAGATTGTGGCCCAATCAAGGCTGAGATGTCATGGCAAAAACGTTCTCCGATGACAACTTCAGCCAAAGATCGTGACTTCCTAGTTGACGAAATGAGCTGGAAAAAGCGCGAGGATGTATAGGAATGAGAGGTGTATCATCCTGCCAATTTTGGCGAGATTCCGCTATGTGAATTGATCGCAATCCATGGCCGAAATTGTTGCCAAAGAGTTGATGTTGCAGCTGCTGGCAAGGACCAAAGTTGAAGAAGATGAAGAAATTAAGGGGGTGTATGCAAGAAAATGAGTTTTTAAGGGCCAAACTGCAAACTTGGACAAGATGAAGTCGGAATGAGCCCAAATTTTTATGGTAACCTAATTTGGACATGAGAAAACTAATGGTGACTTCAATTCTAGGTTTTGATGATATTTTCATGGTCAATTTACATTTAGACCCAAAATGTAATAAAAACCCACCTAACCTAAGTCCCTGTTTGAGTCAAAGAGAGCCGCGATTGTAAAATTGATTAATTCAAACCTTTTTTAGAAGATTTGGATTACATTTATTTTTGCAAGATAGCCATTAACCCAACACAACCCCTGCAACCTGAAGCTACACAACAATCAACTATAGGAGACAATATTGATCCAATGGTCCTATCCCTTGCAGGTAGAAGGTAAGATAGAAGGTAAGTAAAATTAACTCTTATCTCATTTCATGTCCTATTAATGAAATTTATGTTCTTTACAAAAGTGTACTTTACTTTCAAGTGGTGTGTCCTTGAAGCCACGAAGCTTGAGTTAAGAACAAAGAACCTAAGATTGGCCCTTCAAAGAAAAAAGGCAGACCCAAGAAAGGGGTACCACTTGACATTCTCCATGATAGTCCAACAGTCTGTTTGGACTAAGGTAGCCATCTATCTTCACATTTCATTTACTTCCTAATACCACTCTGCAATCATGTTCTAACATTTAATGTTCCTTACATCTCATCTACTATGTTATTTTGCGCTTACTGATGCTTTTTGTGTAGGTATATATTTCAAATGCTATATATATAATGATAGTCCACATCATAATGTCTGATTGTCATTTGATTTTTTCACATTGCAGGTTCATGTACAAGTTGTCAAATTCATACTAGTCCATGTGTTTTTTAGTCAGAACATGGAGTTATTTTGCTCTTGACTGTCCATTAATTTTTTTATGCAGGTATGTATTTCAAATGTTACATATATAATGATCAATCCATATTATAATGTCCGACTATTATTTTTTTTCACATTACAAGTTCATGTAAAGTATACATATACGTATACAGCTATACAAGTTGCCAAATTCATGCCACTCCATGTGTTTTTTTTTTTTAAACATGAAGTTATACTCTTTTTTTGCATACAATCAATGGGTTCTAATTTCATACATTATTGTTTTCTTTTTTTTTCAGAATATGGAGTTATAGCTTATGTTATTGGATGTGGATAGAACTTTGCTTGTGATATGAACTATGTATGTTTAGATTTTGTTGTTGAATGTTCATAACTATTCATTTGGACAAAACCTATGTAGACTTTGGACAATCATGTCAAGCCATCTGTCAAAGGTTTAAATTCATATGTTTGTTTTTGGTCTTAGTATTTGTTTTTAGTATTTGTATTGATAGGTGCATTTACAACACATAAAGGACATGAAGCAACATCTCACATTAATGACACAATAAATGAGACAAGGTAATATCTCACATTAACCGTAGAATATTTTCATTACTACAATCACTACTAGAGTCGCTAAAATTCCTTTCATATACATTATCAACTCATAAACTTGTTTTTATATACATGTAGCATTTGCATTAAGTTGTTTCCCCCTTTCTTTAATGTAAGTTAGATCACTAACTTCAACAATGTCTTTATCTTCCATTTGCAAGGTGAAGTCTTCATTAGACACTCATTCGAAGAACTTGCAACCCTTGGTTTAACAAGTCAAGAACTTGGGGTCCACAACTCCAAGGCTTTGAAGATATTCTCTTCGCAAATGGAAGCTTACAAAAGCAACAAACTCGCGGAGATTGGGAAGATTGAAGAGAAGACCCTTGATCACACTCCATTTTAGGTGTCACACTCACTCAAGTGTACAAAAACACCATTCCAATATGTACCCTTTCAATAAGTGAAGTATACAATGCAAATGTATGTCAAAACATATAAACATGTTTGTCAAAATATATGAATAGCATATACTTACCTTCTTTAAAACTTGAATAATATTTTCCTTCTTTTCCTTTCATTACTTACCTTGACTTTGCTTCATTACATTTTAACCTCTCAACAGGTGTTAAATAGCCACACATTTTCTCCCAATTGTTGGGCAAAATAACCCTCTAACGTATTTTAAAACTACTGAACACAATGATTACAACTTTGACATTTGTCGGAGTTAATGTGCACTTACTCAAGGCCAACGGAAGTTAATTGTAAAGGCATTACCGTAAAAGGATCAAAAATTTTAGTGGCATAACTGCATTATAGTAAATTAAATGACATTTTATTAATTTTAAAAAATTTATTGACACTACAACAACAACAACAACCAAGCTTTTTTTCCACACTAAGTGAGGTTGGCTATATAAATTCTTTGACTCCATACAGATCGATTTTCAATTATTTTATGACTTAAATTAAAGTAATTGAGGTCATACTTAATAGTTTCCTTCCAACACTTATTTGGTCTTCCTCGCCCCCTCTTAACGGGTTCGGCCTCTAACTTCTCGCATCTCCTAACTGGAGCATCTAGTGGCCTTCTTTGTAAATGTCCAAACCATCTTAGATGGGCCTCTCTCATTTTATCCTCTATCGGTGGCACCCTAACCCTGTTTCTAATAAATTCATTTGAAATACGGTCATTTCTTGTATGACCACACATCCATCTTAACATCTTCATTTCTGCCACAGACATCTTCTTTACATGCCAATAGTTTATAGTCCAGCATTCAGAACCGTACAACATGGCTGGTCTTACCACAGCTCGATAGTATTTTCCTTTGACTTTTAAAGGAACCCTCTTATCACAGAGAACACCAGAAGCACCCCTCCATTTTAACTACCCTGCATTAATTCTATGTGTAACATCTCCATCAATTCCACCATCATGTTGGAAAATGGATCCCAAGTGCTTAAAAATATCTTTCATTGGACTGCACTCTTCTCCAATTTTTATATCAATCCTTTCGTTGTTCCCTCTACTACTAAACTTGCATTCCATATACTCAGTCTTCGTCCTACTTATGCGTAATCCTTTATCTTCCAGGGCTTCTCTCCAAAGCTCAAGTTTTCTGTTCACTCCATCTCTTGTCTCATCAACCAACACAATGTCATCAGCAAAAAGCATACACCAAGGCACCTCAACTTGGATATGCTTTGCCAACTCATCCATGACCAAGGCAAAAAGATAAGGACTTAAAGTCAAACCTTGATGCAGGCCAATTGTGATATCAAAGTAGTCTATCAAATCATCCTTAGTCTTTACACAAGCTGCTGCTCCATGGTACATATCCTTTATGAGGTTGATATATATAACTGGCACTTGTCTCTTCTCCAAAATTCTCCATAATATATCTCTTGGGACAGAATCATAGGCCTTCTCCAAATCAATAAAAACCATATGTAGATCCTTTTTCTTCACTTTCTATGTCCCCATCATACGTCTCAAGAGATGTATTGCCTCAATAGTAGACCTGCCTGGCATAAAACCAAATTGATTTTCAGTTACCATAGAAACTTACCTCACCCTTCTTTCAATTATTCTTTCCCAAAGTTTCATCGTATGACTCATCAACTTAATACCTCTATAGTTTGAACAATCTTGTATATCACCCTTGTTCTTGTATAAAGGTACCACAAAACTTTTCCTCCATTCCTCTGGCATCTTCTTGCCTCTCCACACAGTATTAAATAAATTTGTAAGCAAAGTTATACCCGGTTCTCCCGTCATTCTCCAAACTTCTATAGCAATATCATCAGGCCCAACAACCCTCCCACTTTTTATCATCTTCAAAGCCTCCTCTACTTCTTTCTTTTGTATCCTTCGATAACATGCTCGATTCACATACTCTTCTGAGTTAACTAACTCCCCTAAGATGATATCATTCTTTTGTTTTTCATTAAATAGCTTATGAAAATATCTTTTCCATCTTGTCTTTATATTCTCACTAGTTATAAGCACCCTTCCTTCTTCATCCTTTATGCATCTTACATGCATAAGGTACTTTGCTTTCCGCTCTCTTACTTTAGCTAACTTGAAAATATCTTTTTCACCTTCTTTAGAATCAAGTTTCTTATAAAAATACTCCCAAGCTTTTGCTTTTACTTCACTAACTATTTTCTTTGCTTCTTTCTTTGCTCTTTTGTAGTTTTCCATATTTTCATCGGTCTTATCTCGATATAAGACTTTAAAGCAGGCTCTTTTAATTTTAAGCTTCTCCTGCACTTCTTCACTCCACTACCAAGTCTCCTTTTGTCCTGGAACACCTCCTTTAGACACGCCTAACACCTCCTTTGCCACCTTCCTAATACAGTTTGCCATATTTAACCACATTTCATCAGCACTACCATCAAGATCACAAGTCTTTTGTCCCATCATCTTCTCTTTAAATCTCACTTGCTTTTTCTTAAGATTCCACCATTTAATTCTCAAATTCTTAGAGACTAATTTTCTCTTCTTTGCCTTCTTCAAATGAACATCCAACACCAAAAGACGATGTTGAGCAGTTAAACTCTCCCCTGGAATAATCTTGCAATCTTTACAAGATAAACGATCCCTTCTTCTCAAAGCAAAGTAATCAATCTGTATTTTTGTTAAGCCACTTCTATAGGTAATCAAATGCTCTACCCGTTTTTTGAAGAAAGTATTTGCTATGAAAAGATCATAAGCCATAGCAAAATCAAGGAACATCTTCCCTTCTTCATTCCTAACACCAAAATCATGATTTCCATGCACTCCTGCATACTCTAAAACACCTTTTCCCACATGCCCATTTAAATCTCCACCCAAGCAAATCATTTCTGTCTATGGGATTCCTTGAATTATTATATCAAGCTCTCCCCAAAATTTATTCTTTATTCTTTCCTCTAGATCAACTCGAGGTGCATAAACTGAAATGACATTCAAGATCACTTCTTTTAAGATTAATTTTATCAAAATAATTCGATCACCCAATCTCTTAACCTCAACCACATTCTCTTTCAAATCCTTATGAATTATAATGCACATGCCGTTTCTACCTTTGTCCCTTCCTGAATACCAAAATTTGAAACCTGTACTCTCGATTTCCTTTGCTTTTTCACCAATCCACTTAGTCTCTTGAAGGTAAAGAATTCGAATCCTTCTCTTTACCATTGTATCCGCAATCTCCATGAGCTTGCTGGTCAAAGTACCAATATTCCAACTACCAAATCTCAGCATTCTTTGTGACACACTTCGATGACGAAGTTGTAGAATTAGTTTCTTTACTCGCATGCGTTCCTTATGTGAGAACCCTTGCTCATTTTGGAATACATCCGGATGGCAATGTAGTGAAATTAATTTCTTTACTCGCATACGTTCCTCATGCAAGAACCCTTGTTCATTTTAAACATCCGGACGGTGAAAAAATTTTATTGACACACTTAAAATAACCCCTTTCAAATGTCAATGATATCAGTTCTTCAAAGAGAAAAAATTACAAATCTGTCAAGGTCATTCCCTGTCATGCCTTCTTACTGAATTCAGGAAGATTTTGACAAATATCTATCATTAATAATAAGTTATAAATATACGAAAACTGAAAACTGATTATGAATAGATACAGCTAAATTACTAGTTCGATATCCCAACAAATGGGCACCTCAAAAGATCCAAGCAAGGATGCACCGATTCGAGCAGTTAGGAACCCAAAAAGATCCGAGATCTGGGAGGCTCACATCGAAGGAAGAGTCAGGGTAGGACGATAAGACAAATTTAAATTCTACCTCTCAAGACAATTATCCAGACAGAAGAGAACAGGAAAAAAAACACACATGAAAAGTTAATGTCACCATGAGCACGCACCTGATTCGGCAATTACATGCGCAACAACAGAGCTTATTTTTCTTAATCACTTAAACCATTTTCTGAAATTGCCTCATGACTCCAAATATTCAAAGAAGCAAGCAAAAGCCATCTTCGAAAACGAACAGCAATAGTCACTTGTATAAGTACCTAGATGCTTCTCAAATGCTAGTGTAAGATATAACTATAAGATGATTGTAGTTTATAGCAACCAATTTGATCAAGGCCTACGACAATAATCATGGGTCATGAACTGAAAGATTCATCATACCTTTTACAAACTAAAAACTCACAAAGCTTGAAAACGTAACCCTGTTGAATGAAGGGATACTTGTGTTCAATGGCATTCAGATTTGAAACCCTTCTAAAAATAACTACATGATGCAAAGCAAAATCCAAAAATTTCAAGCCAAGATAATATTAATACTCTGGGTTTAAACCTTTCTTTCAGACATGAAATATACCACAATATGTCGATACGTTTTATTCACACCAGAGGCAATTTGGTCCATCTCATTTAAAACTGGGTCACATGATGCAGTCACTTTTTAAATAAAGTCAAATGACGTGAATGCACTCTTTTTTTTTTATGACCCAGAAGTCATGAGGTATAATCCCATGGCAAACTGGGGCAAATATTACTCCTGCACACACACATTCCCAAGTAAGGCAGAGGTGAGAATCAAATGGAGGTCTCCTGCTTTAAATAAGAGGTTAGAGTCTCAACCGTTCAGACACACCCTGACAGGCAATACAGGTACACTTTAAATCTAGACAAAAGGGTAAACTTTATATTTATGGCTCAGGACCTTATTTCAGCAACTGAACGGTGACTTCAGGATACAGATTTCAACACAAAATCGTAGATTCAAAGTGTATGGAAGACCCCTATTGGGAACTGAGAGCTTCTTTGAGTGATCCTTTGCCTCTAGAGCAAGAGATCTCAAGATGAACCTTGAATGCCTGGATGAATTAGCAGCAGACAGGGGGATACAGCTGCCAATCAGTTTACAAAGCTGTTGATTTCTTGAGGTATGCAATGAGATCAGCACGATCCTGTGGCTTCTTCACAGAGTGGAAGCCCATCCTTGTGCCAGGATGATACTGTCAGCAAGGCAGAAAGACAAATTCAGTTAATCAGAAAGAACTGAGGTCATATTGGTGCACTCAAACTGTTACGGTGGAGAAAATAATTGGCCACATGGCACCATTGCCACGTGGACGTGACCTATTATTTTCTCCACAGTTACAATGTGCATCTCTCTCTAAAGATGCATAGACATGCACGAGCCCACATGCACATATATATACACATACATATATACATATTCATACAAATATATATGGAGAACAAGCTTAAGGCTACGTTGTGTCAAAGTGAGCCCACGCACCTAATCGTTTATTGATCAAAACAATTAGATACGAATTACTAAGAGAAATCAATATTGTGATTGAAGCAACTACAATTGAAAGGAGGGAAAAATGTAAATAATATGTGCATGCATACATAACACACATACTCAAGGTAGCAAAACTCGGTACTCTGTATGTAGTCGGGGAGGTTACAAACTATGGAGTATATGGTATGTGGGGGGAATAATCAGGGATTACTC
The DNA here is from genome assembly GCA_037157565.1 of Thalassia testudinum. NCBI lineage: Eukaryota > Viridiplantae > Streptophyta > Magnoliopsida > Alismatales > Hydrocharitaceae > Thalassia > Thalassia testudinum. The sequence continues at coordinate 49,715,409 of JAZHRO010000073.1, forward strand.
GGTAAGTTTTTTTGTTAATATTTAGATATTTTAAAATATACATTTATAAAATATATTAACAAGATGTATGACTTGCACAATTTAAGTCCAACAAGATATCTCATCACATAAAAATCAACTAGTTTGAAGTTCAAAAGAAATTCAAATAACATCTGCTAATCAGATTCAAGGAATGAGAGCTTATCCAGTGAGGTTCTTGTAATAATCGCTCTTTTTCTCGGGCAACAAAACCGATTATAAAGCTGATTACTTGGCCCAACCAAGTAAATGCCCTAAGTATTAGGTATTTGGATTAATCAGCCTACTTATTTGAGGCCTACTTAGCCTTGTTTTTTTGCAACCCTGCAGACACAAGCATGTGCACACATCCCACATGCACTTGTTCACCCACATGCTTGAATACATACCGGCAGCCATGACGCACACCCACATGCACATGCATGCACACTAACTTTACAGATGTTTAAATCCTGGCCTAAAATCTTATCTTCACTTGAAACTTTTGCGTATTTGCATTATATAGTTTGCAGAAGTCATCAAATGCTTCAATTTCACTGCTCTATCTCCATCATCAAGAAAGTCAAACTTTCAATATCTTTTGACAACATTAATTCATTAGAAGTTTGATTGTATAGAATATCTACTTGAAATGAAAATTTTTGGACACTTCTATTGACAATAAGTGATGCAAATTTAAATAGTTGCAAACCAATGTAATCTTTGCAGGCTCAAGTTCAAACGTGTTGGAGCCAATGGACTACAATCATTTTGAAGGCTAGGTTTTATATAGATTTTTTTTGGAGGTTTCTTTTTTCTTGAGAAGGAAAAAGGGGTTAACAAGGAGTGCTAATCCCTTGAATTCATTAAAAGAAGAGGTGTAACCAAAAAGTACAAAGCAGGTGTCTATATAGAAAACATTTTCTGTAGTATGGTGCCATATATTCCTTTTATTTCTTTTTGTATGTTCCCTGTCATATATTTCTATTCTTTTCTTTTTCATTCCTTCAATGCCTCTCTTTACATATAGCGGAAGGTCTCAGAAAGTTGGTATGTGGTCTTCATTCGAAGGGGTCACCACATAGTGCATATGTGGTACATGGAGAAGCAAGCATTTGATAAAATTTGTCATATGTCCCAAACATGTAAAAAATCAAATTATATACATACAGTAGGATGATTGAACAAGAGCAACTATTTTCATTGTGGTCCACTGCAGTGTGCTATATACACTTTCTGAGAAATGTATAAATATAACAAAAGAAAATGCCATGCTTGCAACCCAACATTTTACTTAATACACCTAATCCTATCAAAAAAGAACAGGCCAACAACTCAATATTTGATAGAGGGGATTCAATTACTTTCTACCCTGGTTTATTAACAAATTGACCGATCAACAACTCAAAATTAGTGTCTAAATATGTGATTCAACTCTAAAAGTCATACATTAGGAAAATTAACAGAAAAGGTAAATATAGCAAATCCAACTGTATAAATTAACCGAAGAATAAAAAGTAACAGTAAGAAACATTTCAATAAAACAAATATGAAGATATTTGGACAAGCAAACACAAAAAATATTTGAACTACTATAAGAAATTCAAACAGACTTTCTATCTCAAGATTGAACCAAACATAAAAATCAAAAACATATCCAAAAGACCAAACAAAGAAAGGGAGAAACAACCATTTATCCAACCTCTATCTCAAAATCATGTGTATACTCAAGCAAGTATACCCCTGCTTGGACCACGTGTGTGGTCCTACTCGCATATGGCACTGCCTAGCATTACTCGCTTCGGTAACCTAGTTGCAAAGGCATATGTGGTTACATGTGGAGTCTATGTGGCCAACTTCTTGAACCTTGTATAGAGGGCATCATTACATAAATAATAGATAAGTAATTTAATTCACATGCTGTTTACGTTCCCTCTTCATACTTGTGTGTACACTGGTGTATCTACAACTAGGAGGCACTACAATAGGCAGCACAAGAGCATCAATGTTGATGCATCTGCATAGGTATGTTGGAGTGCACCAACACCACACCGCCATGCACACCTTAGGCAGTGCCATATAGGGAAGCATATATGCCATCCTTAGGCCATATATGCTTCCCAATATGGCAAATATGCTATTTCTCCAATCCATAACCTCCTAAAAGAAGCACATTCTTACTCAGCCTAAAGAAGGTCAGTCCCAAAGCTCATTAGAAATTCGGTAAGGCACTTCTTGCTAGAATTGTCCATAATAGGGAATTTCAGTCCGCACAATCTTATCATCATGCTTCCTATTTCAGGGAAAATGTGGGATACCTTGTGAATTATTCACTCCTACAAGTCTAATGCTACCTGTTCGTGTAAGTTGATTGAGAAAAACAATACTTTGGAAAGGAATCCACATCCCTTGCCGAATATCATGGGGCACTTTGCAACCCCCAGGATGAACAAAATATATACCAACCCATCAACAAGTGTATCACTACAATGATGAAGAAAAGGATAAAGTTTTGTGTTGTTCAATTTCTTGTTAAACTTGGTTTTGACGGTATGATTCTGTTATGGATCAGTCAAAGGCTAATGAACAACTTCCATTGGTTCAGTAACAATAGTCAAATCTCTTGTGGTCATTTTAGCTCCGGGATTCTTTCACTCATAGTCCTTATATCTCTAAATGGTTGCTTTTGGTGGATGTGGTTCTGATATTTCTTCTGTTAAATGTCATGGTTATGGCTGATCCTCAGGCTGGCGAAACCAGGTAATGCAAAAATTGTCACATAAATAACTACTATTTCCACCATTACTTGAATAAATTTAGATGTCCTTAAAGTCAGGAAAATCAAGCTATTATTTAAGGAACTACATCTGATATCGTCCATCTTGAGGAGTAAGATCTCTTGACAGTAATGCTTGTTTTAGTGTTTGCAAACCCACTTCTACAATTATTGCTACAGTTGTCGCCACGGTTTTGTTGGTGATAGGTAATCATACATTACCCACCCATAAAATTGAATGGCCTGCTCACCCAACTGCTTCTTTTCTTATTACCAGCAACATTTTCAACGAGGGTAACAGCAGCACTAGTAATATTTATGGGAGTAGGATTGTAGCCTTGACAACCTTTTTGAGTCCAAAAATACCCAGAAAGTCACATTGGAAAGATTTGGGAGATAATTATCTTCAGAAAAGATGGGACAAAAACGAACACTCAAAAATCCATTGGTCTTGGAGAAAAGACTTCCTTACAAGGTCAAAAGATAAAAAGCAGAGTTTTTCCACCCAATCTAGAAAATGCAACTCGAATAATGAGATAATGAGAAGCAAGTACATCATCTACCTAGAAAGACTTAGAAACATTCATCTCAAAACATGCACCAAATCAAGTGCCTTAATTTTTTCCAGAAATCCTATTTCGTTAAGATGTCCTAGATAAGTCATTTTATGGATAATAACAAAAGAGGTAAAGAACTTCAAATAATTATTGGAGACATTTTATATTAGATATTTTCATAATCAAATTAGTTAGGTTTGATTATCTTGCTATTTTTAGCTTTCATATTTCTAACAAGTGTTTTATTGTGCCTTATTATTTTTCTTTTTATATTTTGGCCCTCTATATAAAGGGCCAAGGGTTACTTATGAATGGAACAACGAAAATTATTCTTTTTAACATGGTAACAGAGCAGCAATCCTAAATTGGTACCCTTATATCCCACCAAAAATCCACCAAATATGTTCTTGTCACACAAGAATCACCAACCATCGTGGTGATACTCGAGGGATACATGAACATTGTGTGGTGACACACATGGCACCACTACCTTATCCGGCGATGCAAGGAGCGAGCATCAACTCAAAAGCGGCGATGCTAGTGTGCTAAAGGCCACGTATAGTGGTTCTGGTGCAGTGGGAGTCCCACGCTAGGGCTTTGGCACACCGCTAGACAGCATGTGTGGCGCAATTGGTTGTGATGGTGAGTGCATGTGGATGACGCGTAGTGATCCATATGGAGGAATGATCTCCGTTGTGCTTGGGATTTTATCCCATGCTGTGTCCATATGCACCTCCATGTGTGTCATGGTTTGAGGGCTATGGATTGTGTCATGATCCTAAGCGCGTGCTAGACAAGTGTGGTCTAGCGTTATCTATACATAAGAAGACTAGAGTTCCTCGAGGATTATCTAGACAATGGGTCATAGATTCAGGAGCTTCGATCCATCTCATGGGAAATCCAGCAGTATTAAAGACTTCGAACAAGCCATGGAAAGTCAAGGCAATTAGAGTAGCCAATGGGGCAATCTCCCCCATTACTACTGTTGGAGATGTCCAAGTATCTCTAGGATTGGGAATCACAAATGTCCAGTGTGCCCCAGAATTTTTGATGAATCTGTTATGGAGTTCAGTTAGTTATTTGTTTTATTAATGTTATACGTAACTTTTATTTTCTTCACAGGATTGTAATATAATTTGGACCCACCTCTCTCTATATATAAAGAGAGGTAAGGTTAAAGAACAAATCAAGTTGATCATTTCTCCTAACTTGGTATCAAAGCATCGATCCTAAACCATCGCCCTGACATCCCACCCAAGTCCTCTAAAACCCTAGCCACCGATGTCCCCCTTCTCCTCCTTGCCTTTACTGCCAGCAACAGTACCTCCGTTGGGCACTGATTGATCAGCAGTAGCCCCAGCAGGGCATCACCTAAGCAGCAGGACCGGCCAACCCTCATTGTCAGTCCCTGCCAAGGGCTAGCAAGGGTGCTACCAACCCCCAGTGCCCTTAGATCCAAGCCCAACAGGGCCTTTGTTGGGCGACGTAAGGCTGCTGGGAGCCACCATTGCCGACTAATCGTAGGGTGTGATCCCAACAGTCACCGATGAGGGTCTTCCTTCTCAGTGGCAAGGAGGGACAGTAACCCCTGGATGGCCATGCTACGGTGTTTCCCAGGATCCTAGTGAGGCCTTTATCAGTACTAGGGGCTCCCTTGAGTCTCTTGATCTAATTTCCAGGTGATGTATGTTTGGATCTTGTGATTAAGAAGTTCATCTTCTATTTTTCAGAGTTTCTACATGATCTGAAATCAACGATTCAAATATGATTTCTAGGTTTATCCTTCCTCTCAAGGCACGATGGCATCATCAGAGTCTTCAGGAGTGTCATCGAATACCGCTACAGTAGTAGGAAAGTATGAAAACCTGATTTTTTGGCCTATTCATAGTGGTATTTTTACCACTCAGAAGTTGGGAGTTGATGCTGTGACCATTTTCCGGAGTGGGTATGAGAAACTACTCCAAGGTCATAATCATCATGATATGTTGAAGGGAGCAACTAACTTAAGTTTTATTACACGTGGCATGAATCAGAGTAATTCGGAGTGGCTTGTTGATTCAGGAACCTCACAACACCTCTATAGAGATCGGGATTACTTTACTCATCTCCAATCACTACTAGCAGGTAGGACTGTCCAGGTTGTAGATGGCAAACACTCCAAGGTAGGTCAGGGAGACGTACTAGTGACATCTACTTTTAGATTACCTGATATTTTTTATGTTCTAGACTTTCCTATGAGCCTACTCCAATAGGATTACTAAGGAGCTTAATTGATGTGCAATCTTTGATGCTGTGGGATGAATTATTCAAGACAAGTTGACAGGAAAGGTAATTAGCAATGGAAAAGTAGAGAGTGAAGTTTATCGTCTGGCTCAAACTCCACTTGCATCTACATGTTAAGGAGAGGTATCTTCTGCTCTTCAGAGTGCATTTCACTAGCATCTCCAGCTCGGATGCCTTCCTATAGATAGCCTTCGTCAAGTCATTCCACATATATCCCCTGTGACCCAGATCTGTTGTAATGCTTGTCAGATGGGCAAGCATCATTGTTACTCCTACTATGTGAGTACTCGTCCTGAATCAACAACCTTGTTTAAGTTGTAGCACATGGATGTGTGGGGGCCGACCATACCAGATAGGCAATGTCACCATTACTACTTAGTAATTGATGATTTTTTACGCCTATTATGAGTGTTTCTATTGAAGAATAAATCCAATGTTGGGCCTATCATTAAGGATTTCATGTTGGAGATTAAGAATCAATATTCAACTACTATTAAAGTAGTAAAATTTAATAATACACTTGAGCTATCTACCAGCAGGCAGTCTGCTTTCTACAAGTCCCAGAGGATAGTGCACCAGACCATACTTCTCAGCAGAATGGGGTGGCTAAGAGGAAGCATAAACATCTTTTAGATGTGGCACGTACCTTGTTGATCCATCACAGTGTGCCTCCGTTATATTGGAAAAATACAGTTCTTACAGCTTACTATTTGATCAACAAGATGCCTAGTTCAGTACTTCATGAGCAGATACCTTAGCGTATATTACATCACAAGCAGGAGCTTTTTCACATGCCGCCATGTGTGTTTAGCTGTGCTGCATTTGTTCACCTTTCTCCAGGATGAGACAAGCTAGCACTACAACCAGTCAAGTGCATATTCTTGGAATATTCACGAACTCAAAAAGGATATAGATGCTTCGATCCTCTCACTGGTAGGCACTGTGTGGGTTGATGTTACTTTTCATTAGTCTATTCCATATTTTGCTATTGTTGTCTAGAGTTTATCTCCTAAGGTTACAGAGACTCCAATGCCTATACCTCTTGTTCTCTTAGAGGAGATACATATTTCTGCTCCTACTACAACTGATCCTATGAAGTTTTCTGAGTCTATTGTTACATATCAATGGCCTCATAGTACTTTCCATATGCCATCTTCTACAACAGCCATAGAGGCATTACCCTTCACCTCAAGTGACAACAGATAAGTTGCATAGTAATGATACGTTACCTAGTAATGATGTTATATGTCTAGATGAGGATATTTCCACTTCGCAGCCAGTACAGGAGGATCTAATGGATGATCTCGACCTTCCAATTACTATTCAAAAGGCACCACAAAGCTGTGCCAAATATCCAATTACAGGGAGTTTGACTACGGAAGGCCATGGTTCTAATTTTAGGAGCTTCTGCCGTGCACTGTCTGCTACATAAATTCCTGCTACCTACCAGCAGGCTATATTTGATCTAAAGTGGCACCAAGCTATGGAGGATGAGATGGCTACTTTTACTTCACGACGGACCTGGGAGCTCACACCTTTACCAGAGTGTGCTATAGTTGTTGGTTGTAGATGGGTGTTTGCACTCAAATACAACCCAGATGGATCTGTTGCGCATTACAAGGCACGTCTTGTTGCCAAAGGATTCACCCAGACATATAAAGTGGGTTTCTTCGACACATTCTCTCCAGTAGTTTGACTCTCTACAGTACAAATCTTCATTTCTGTTGCAGTTCAACGAGATTGGCATCTTTATCAGCTTGATGTGAAGAATGCCTTTTTCAATGGAGATTTACAGTAGTGTTTTAAATGCCGACAGCATGCCACCGACATGGCCATTTTTGGGGAGGGGTTATGCTGACGCCAAATATATGTCGAAATGTAGGGATGCCGACAACATGCCAACCATTTTGTTGGCATGCCAACGGTATGGTCGGCATGCCCTAGATGCTGATGGCCTGCTGCGGTGTGCTGCTAGCTGCAGGATCGTTGGGCAGGAAAGGTTCGAAGTTGAATAAGCGCCTACTATTCTTAGGGGGGAAAGTTATTAAAAGTACACACTACTAGCTATAGGATCGTTGAGTGGGAAAGGCTGGAACTTGAAGCACCACTCTTGGGCAGGAAAGTTAGTAACACACACACACACAGTTTGGCCATTTTGAGCGATTTTGGGCCTTAATATATCCCTTTTTTAACTTGTCGATATGATATCGAAATCGATATTTAATACCTTGGGTATGGTCATGATAAAACTCTTATTGTTACATAATCAGCAGTTGATTTTCTTAAAATTGATATCATTTTAACTAGTACTTCTGTTATTTTTGTCGGCATGCATTGACATGCCCTCGGCATTTCCACGACGTGCCCTCGGCATGTCCACGAAATGCACACTTAGAATTTCATCGGCACGACATCGAAATCGGTATTTCGAACCTTGATTTACAAGAGGTATATGTAGTAGCCCCCTAGTTACGAGGTTCAGGGGGTGTGTATGTAGGTTGCAGAGGTCATTTATGACCTCAAATAGAGCCCGAGAGCTTGATTTCAGAAGCTCTCTTAGGTGGTAGAGTTTGTGGGGTTCCTCAGATCATCTATAGACCATTCCTTGTTTATCAAGAGGATAGGGAAAGGAGTTGTTCTTTTAGTATATGTTAACTTGTTTGTCATTGGTGATGATACAACGTATGTGGTTAAGATCAAGCAAACTTTGGTAGATGAGTTTGTGATGGAGTTAAGGCCCGTACGATATTCCTTAGGATAGAAGTAGCTTGTAGTAGGTATGGTATTATTCTATCTCAACAGAAATATGCCCTCGATGTGCTTAAGGAGACAGGTATGCTTGGAGCCAAGCCAACAAATATTCTCATGGATCCTAAGGCACGACTATATGACAGTGACACAGAACCAATTAATAGTAGGTAGTATCGCCAGCTAGTGGGGAAGCTGCTTTACTTGACGATTACCAACTTGATATTTCCTTTGTAGTAGGGAAGTTAAGTCAGTTTATGGAGAAGCCTACCATAGAACACTGAGATGCAGCAATGATGGTGCTCAGGTACTTGAAGAAAGCACCAAGACAGGATCTTTTCACTAGAGGAACATCCATGACAATGGTTGGATATTCTGACACAGATTATGCAGGAAACCATAATGACAGGAAGTCTACCACAAGATTTTGTACGTATGTTGCAGGGAATCAGGTCACCTGAAAGAGCAAGAAATAGACTATTGTGTCTAAATTTAGTACTAAGTCTGAGTATCGTGCTATGGCTCAGGAATCGACAGAACTGATATGGGTGAGATCCTTGCTGATTGAACTACATATACAGATTGCTGGACTTATGGAGCTGCGGTGTGACAACAGGGCTGCTACTTATATTGCTAACAACCTCATGTTTTATGAGCACACCAAACATGTGGAGGTAGATTGTCATTACACCAGAAATTTGATTCAGAAGGGGCTTAGCTTTACCTCTCAGGTTACTTCAAAGGCTTAGATTGCTAATATCTTTACCAAGACACTAGCTAGATCCTCTTTTGATACATGTGTGTCCAAGCTAAGCATAATTGATATCTATACTCCAACTAGAGAGGGAATGTTATAGCGTTCAGTTGTTTATTTTATTGGTGCTATATGTAGCTTTTATTTTCTTCATGGGGTTGTACTGTAATTTGCACCCACCTCTCTCTTTATATAAAGCGAGGTAGGGTTAGAGAATAAATCAAGTTGATCATTTCGCCTAACTGAATCTCCTATCCATTAGTAGCAATTGCAAGGACCTCTAGTGCTAGGTGATCTTTGATGATTGACATTGTTAATTCCAAAATAAGAAGACCAATGAAATCATTAGTGGTGGAACAAAGAGTGGACTCAATTTCCTAGATGTTCCTACGATGTTTGCTGAAGCGATATCCATCTTTGATGACTCATGGCTTTGGCATAAATGCCTGGGGCATCCCTTCATTAGCAAGATGCTCTAAATGTACCCAAAGTTGCCCAATGATTTGTCCTTAGAGTGTAAGGCCTGTCAGCTGGGGAAACACCATGAGAGTTCATTTCCTCGTCACACAGACAGAGTCAATTCCTCTCCCTTTGCGCCAGTCCATTGAGATGTCTAGGGGCCAATGCATGTGTCTAGCATGGGTGGCCACCGATACTTTGCTATATTTGTTGATGACCCCAGTTGATCCACTTGGGTGTTCACTTGAGATTCCCCAAGTTGTCCAGAGATTTTTTGCAAAAATCCAGACACAGTACTCTACCACTATTCAAGTTTTCAAAGCGATAATGCTCTAGAATTTATGCAGAAGGAAATGCAGTTCTTTATCAACCAATGTACTATTCATTGAATGTCGTGCTCATACGTCACAACAGAATGGTGTCGTAGAGAGTAAGCTTCCTCATCTGGTAGACATTGCGAAGACCCTAATGATGTATATGAAGGTCCCTAAGCAACTCTTAGGTGATGCAATTCTGACAACCATGTATCTTATCAATAGTTGTCCTATAAGGATGCATCCCATACCAGGTTCTGCATCCAAATTCAGACAAACCCTTTACACTACCACTGCACATTTTTGGATGCACATGTTTCATCCAGGCATTTGGCTCGCAAGACAAATACTCCTCCAAGGCAATGAAGTGCATCTTCTTAGGCTATTCTCGAACTTAGAAGGGATACAGGTGCTATAATCCGACACACAGGTGATACAGTCACCGTTGATGCTACCTTCTTTGAGAATGTCCCATTCTATTTTAAGGGGCTACTATTGATCTAGCTCCCAGAGAAACTATGGTGTATCATCAGCACCAAGCTCCTTTTCCTATTGCTCCAGAGACATCGGATGACAAACCACCTCATGCTCCTCCGACTAATGATGTAGAGGCTAATGATGACAGACCTATCACGTTGAGGAAGGCCAATTGCTCTTGTACCTTGCACCCAATGTCTAACTACACTGAGATTTCACACTTACAGGATGATGTTCAGCATTTTGCCTCATTTCTTTCCAACATAGTTCTCCCTCGTAATTATCCTAAGGTATGTCAAGATCCTTATTAGCGTGCAGCTATGGACAAGGAGATAAAGGCACTCATGTTTAAAAGGACATGAGTTGGTTCCATGTCCAAATGATACTATTGTGGTTGATTGCCGATGGGTTTACACCATCACATACTAGAGGAATGGCACTATTGATAGATTCAATGCACATTTCATTGCCAAGGGATTCACACAAACGTATAGCATTGATTATATGGAGACCTTCTCACCTATGGCACATTTTTCTTCTATCTACATTATTATCTCTATTGCAATCAATCGTGGATGGCCTCTTTACCAGCTTGATATCAAGAATGCCCTTTTTGTATGGCGATCTGATAGATGAGGTCTATATGTGACAACCACCTAGTTACATCATTCAAGGGGAGAGAGCTTGTAGGTTGAAGAAAACCATTTATGGTCTTAAGTAGAGTCCCTGAGTATGGTTTGAGCAACTGAACACGAAAGTTCTAGATCCTTGTCAGATCATTCCATTTTTATTCGGAGGACAGGAGATGTACCCACTAGCAAAGTGGTTGTGATGGTTGTTTATGTGCATGATATGGTGCTGACAGGTGATAAGGATGGTATCAAACAGACTGAGTTCTTACATTCTATATTTGTTACCAAGGACCTTGGTGATCTACAATATTTCCTTGGTATTGAGGCAATTGGATAGGGCTCACACTTATCTCTATCCCAAAGGAAGTATACATTACAAATACTTGATGATGGTTTCTTAGGGGCCAAGCCATCAAGCATTCCCATTGAGGCACAACAGGTTCTTTTCTTCAATGAGACAATTCTTTCCATCCAACATGGTATTAGAGCAAGTACAAGGTTAGAAAACCTAACCCTAGTCCTTTCTTTCCCTTCCTCCTCGTTCCTTTTTCCTTTTTTGGTAGAAAATAAGACTTAATTGACCAAGAAAGGCCTCCACCATGTACCTCTAGCCGCTTGGCCTCCAACAGCTCCCAGCCTATCTCAAGCCTTCCAGTGGCCAGTAGCAGTTGCTAGAAGATCTTATCTGGCCAACAGTAACCGTTGTAAGCCCTTCTCTAATGAAATACCCCTGCTAGTGAGTCTGATCCCTATTTCTCTACAGCGGGGCATAGTCTCTCTTAAGGTCACTGAGGCATCAATGCCTATGCCACATACCCCCTTAAAAGGTATCCCGATCACAAACCCTATCCCTCCTAGTGAGCCTACGAAGTTTCATGATCCTTTTGTCACTTACAGGCTCCCGATTACTTACAAGCAATAGCCCTCTTCGTCTTCGACACCACCATCTCCCCCGACATAGGTGAGCGCAGGTGATTTACAGACTTATGATACATTTCCTAATTATGTTGATGCAGAACCAACTATAGGTGCCAATCCAATTGCAGGATGCAGTGCCAACTAATCTTGACCTTCCGATTGTTATTTAGAAGGCACCTTGCAGTTGTGCCAGATACCTTATTTCAAGGGTCCTATTTACAGAAGGCTTGGGGAATGATTTTTGAAAGTTCTCCTATTCATTGTCTACAATACAGATTTCTTTTACCTACCAGCAAGCCATGCTTGATCCATAGTAGCATCAGGCCATGGAGGATGAGATAGTTGCTCTCCATTACTGCACTATGGGTCAAGCATAAGAGGTCATCTTCTGATCACTCCTTGTTTGTTAGAAAGACAGGGAAAGTAGTGGTGCTCCTTGTTTATGTGGATGATTTAATCATTACAAGAGATGATGTGGCTGCCATAGCTGAGGTCAAGAATTGTCTTGTTAGCAAGTTCGTCATGAAAGACTTTGGGTTGTTGAGATACTTTCTCGAGATTAAGGTTGCACATAGCAAGAAAGGTATAATGCTCTCCCAAAGAAAGTATGCACTTAATGTTCTGCAAGAAACTGACATGCTGGGGCTAAGCTAACAAATATCCGTACGGACCCCAAGGCTCACCTATATGATGAGAAGGCAACAGTGGTGGACAGTAGACAATATAGACAGCTGATCAACAAGCTCTTATACCTGACCATCATTAGACCATATATTTTCTTAGCAGTTTATGGACAGGTCAACGAGATAGCATTGGGATGTTGTGATGATGGTGCTAAGGTACCTAAAGGCACCAAGACAAGGGAATCTGTTTAGCAGAGGGACCACCACGAGTGTAGTAGGCTATTTAGATACAAATTATGCATGGTGCTTGGCTGATAAAAAGTCGGCTACAAGTTTTTGTACCTATGTGGTAGGAAATATAATGACATGAAAGAGTAAACAGCAGGCAATTGTCTCTAAATCCAGAGCCATGGCCCACACTACTACAGAGATGATATCGGTAAGATCGCTCCTTGCAGATTTTCACATATCCATTGCCACACCTATGGAAATGAGATGTGACAACAAAGTAGCCGCCTACATAGCCAACAATCCCATGTTTCATGAGAGAACCAAACACATGGAGATTAATTGCCACTACATGTGTGACCTGGTCCAACGAGGACTCGTCTATACTACTACAATCTCTTCAGATGACCATGCAGCAGACGTCTTCACTAAGCCTTTGCCACAGTCTTGATTTGATGATTTTCCAGATGAGCATGATTGACATCTATGCTCCAACTTGAGGGGGAGTATTGAGCCCCTTCGATCTTATGTTTTCTATCATTGTCCTTTTTCATTATTTTGTTATTTTCTTATGGGGTTGTCACGTACTTTTCCCACCTTTATATATTGAGAGGTATGGTTACAGAATAATCTAACTAGATTCATTTCATCCTACTGCAATGTTAAACAGTAGCAGTGCTAAAAGGAAGCCTTGCCTTACTCCTCTTTGTGGTTGCATCCAAGGCCCACACAGTTATCCATTCACCAAAGCAAAGAAAGAAGACGTGGTCATGCATCTTCTCAACAATTGCACCCATTCCTCTAGGAAACCTCTTCTTCTGAGGATTTCCCATGCCACAGAATCATAAGCTTTTAAAAAATAAACTTTCCACATGAAACCTAATAACCCAACCTCCAAGAAGCAATGATCTCTTCCACTAACACAAACAACTCCTGTAAGGATCTCCCCATCACAAATGCAAACTAGACGAGGTTAATCAAAGAAAGCAACACCTGACGCAACCTATTAGCTAGAACATTAGCAACAATAAGGTAAACTGCATTGGAAAGTGTAATTGGACTGTATTTATCAATAGATTCTACCCCTAACTTCTGGAGGAGAAACAAGTAAAAGCGATTCAGTCTCTCAAAGACTCGATTCCCCTTAAAGAACTCTTGAATCATCTCCATAAAATCCAGCCCCATAACCTCCCTGAGTTCTTTGTAAAACAAAACGTGTAAGCCATCTAGGCTAGGAACCCCTTCAACCTTCATGCCCTATAATGCCACTAAGACCTCCTCAGAAATTGCTTAAATCAACTCTTCATGAGGTCACGTAGAGTGGGCATGTTAGACAGACCCAACCTCCAACCCCCTGACAGTTGCCTTATAATAAAGTCAAGAAAGTGACAATGTACTGCCTCACAAATCTGGGACCTCCGATTTAGAGTGGAATCCCCAACCCTCAACGAATTGACAAGCTTAGTTCTTCTCCTAGCACTTGTCGATAAATGAAAGAAGCGAGTGCTAATGTCTCTTTTAAGCCACAATTGCCTAGACTTTTGTCTCTAGTCCATTTTCCTGTTTAGATCCTCTTCCTAAATGACATTTTGCCACCTGCGTCTCTCTTGCATGTCATCCACACTCAATCGTCTAGCATCTTCTTTCTTGTCTAGATCATAGATTGCTTCAAGGGCCTTTGTCCTTGCCCTTTTCTCTCTGCATCTTCAGCTCCTTGAATCCCATCAAAGCCAATCTAATGGCCTAAATCCTGCAAGCCGTTGTGTGTATGGCAAAAGTAGAGGCAGGGACCTCTATCCACTTTTTCTTTACAAACTCCCGAAAACTCGATTCTTTCAACCAAGATTTCTAAATCTTAAAATAGGAGTTGTTGGAGTTATTTTAGAGTTACTTATGTCTGTAACTGTTGGAGGTGTTTTTCCTATTTTATTGTTGTATAGGGTGTACCATGTCATTCTTCCTAAGGTCTCTCTATACCTAGGGTTTTTGTGGTGAAGTAGATCATTCTTTTCCGTCAACATGGTATTGAGCAATGATCCTAGATCGATGCTTGGGTACCTCCACCAAATACCACCCTCGCATCCGCCACTGCCGCAACCACCAACAACTACAATGATACCACAGTAGCCACCAACGATTACACTGCTACCCCCCTTCCAAATCATAAGCGTCATCTCTCTGCAATGCCTTATCAAGTTCTGCAAATTGCTGACTACAGACCGAATCTAGCATCTCTGCAGATCGCCCTTACACCTACAAATCACCTACTCCCCTTGATCATGATCTAAGATCTAACCTCCAAATCTAATTCTTTGGTATTTTTGTGCCTATCTGATAGTCTAATTTTTTCCTTTGAAGCAAGCCTACTTATTCTCCTACGAATTGGAGCACCATGAGTGATCGCAAGGAAGATCTCAGTGACTCGATGGGGAAATTATCCAGCACGAGCGCATCTCATATGCAGGGCACCTCCAAACTAAATGGAACAAATGTTCTCCTGCGGTCAACATCCTTTGCTTGATTCATAGGATTTCATCAGAAGAAATACATGGTACTGAAAGAGGAACCAACTGTAAAGACAGATAATTGGGTCATAGATAACGACTGAGTTGCTACATGCATGTTGAACAATATGAAAGAACCAATAGCAAAATAAGTCGTGTTACCCTTCAACAAAGAAAATGTGATGTTCTGCATGAGATTCACTCCCAGAAGAGTAATATCGCTCAGTTATACAAAGTTCTTGAGGAGATCCACACGTTCCAAAAGGGAACTATGCCCTTAATGGAGTGCTATGGGACTATGAAGAACTTGTGGGATGAGCAAGATACTTATCAACCTTTGTCCTCAGATATATCTATCCTGGAAAAGCAAAGGGAGGCAATCAAATCAATGTAGCTTCTCATTACCCTTGGCCCTGGATTTAAGAATCAGTTGATGAACTTGGAGGAGATCCCTACACTAGCACAAATACATGCTTGTCTCTCTCGCTTGGAGATATCTGATCCTGTCCGACTGATTGACTCTAAAATGATGTCTACTGATTGTGGTCATGGTACTCCCACAAGCATAGGGAGAGGATGCATGATGAGAGGAGGTGGTGGCTATGGTCGTGGTCACAATGGACTGTTTTGTGAGCAATGTCACAGAACAAATCATACCATTGACAAGTGCTAGATCAAGCACAGGTATCCTCAAGGGCAGCCTCCTCGGGCAAATCAAGTCTCATCTGTAGCTAATGATACTCAATTGCGGGAGGATGATGGTTCCATTCAGGTCATTATCTCCAAAGAAGAGTATGATTATTGGCCTCTTCCCAGTCTACTTCTACTACTAGAGCATTTGTTGTCAGATCTGCAAGTATTGTTGCTATGTCAGTCAGGACTCATAACCATGCTTGGATTACTTATTCAGGTGCCTCTTTACACATTACCGAAGATGCTACTTTGTTTTCTGATGGAGCCTTGCCTTTAGTGACTAGACTTAGGAATATCTCTCTTTCTGGATCCCTATAAATATTATGCATGCTCTCAAATTTGCCTTAAATCTTATGTCTATTAGTCAGATTACAAAGGCTCTACATTTTTTAGCAATTTTTATGATGATCAATTCTTCTTGCAGGATCTCCATACGATGAGGCGTATAGGTGGACTTAAGCGAGATGGTCTTTACTACCTCAACCTACCATCTGCACACCTTTCTGCCGCTTCTATTTTTGCCACTACTGTGTTACAATGGCACTTATGCCTAGGTCACCAAAGTATCCCTATGTTATGCCATCAGTTTCCTGAGTTGTAATTTCCAAAGTCTTTCCAGTGTGATGCTTGTCAACTTGGTAAACATCATAGGGCTTCTTTTCCATCAAGTCAAAATAAGAGGATTGAGCCAACCTTTGCATTGATTCATGTAGATTTATGGGGGCCTTGTCATGTTAGGACAATGAAGGGTTTTAGATATTTTATGATTTTGGTGGATGATTGCATCTGCGTTACGCGGTTTATATGTTGAAAGATGAATCTGAAACTCCTATCCTTATAAAAAATATCTTTTAATAAAGACTCAATTTTCCACTGTTATTCGTACTTTTCTGAGTGATAATGGTCTTAAGTTTATAAATGCAAGTATGGCTATTTTTTTACTTCCTTGAATGTTGTTTACCGAACTTCTTGTGTTCACACTTCTCAATAAAATGGAGTGGCTGGACACAAGCTTAGACACCTTGATGTGACCAGAATTATGATGTTCCAAATTCATGTTCCTACTTAATTATGGTATGATGCAGTCCTTACTGCTGCATTTCTCATTAATAGGGTGTCTTTGTTAGTCTTAAAAAGGAAGACACCCTACTCTATGTTTCCAGGTTGGGAAGATTTTCTCCTACCCTTACAGCATTTGGTTTCATCTATTTTGTCCACCTATTCAAGGTGGACAAGTTGGCACCCTGGTCCGCTAGGTGCATTTTCCAGGATACTCGTACCCAAAAGGGATATCATTGCTATGGCCCCATGGCTCACAAGTTCCATGTCAATGCTCATGTCACATTCTTTAAGGAGGTTGCTTAATATCAACCTAAAGACAAGATCTTCCATTCTGCATTGTCGTAGGATATCTCTTTACTTGTGCCATCTGCATCACCTCTAAAGCCCTCTAAGTCGTCCTATTCACCGCATGCATCTATACCAAGTCCCTCTAAGCCACCTCAATCACCTCTACCACCACCACCATCATTCTTCCCTAAGACATTCCACAGGCATGTTCCTCTTCCACCTACAGTGGAACCACTGTCTATCATCCCTACTCCTACCACTACCAGTCCTACTGAATCCGATGGAGATTAGGTACCCCCTTTTACACAGGGATCCAATCTGGACCTTCCCATTGCTCATTGAAAGGCCCAACAGTCCTGTGCCCGCTAATCCCTGTTACAGCATATGTCTTTTACCAAATTGCCTACCACTACTCATTTATTCTCTCTTGCTATGGACAGTCATCAAGTTCCTCACAATTATATGGAGGCATTACAGGATTTGGTCTGGATAGCGGCAATGCAAGAGGAGATGGATGTTCTCTAGTTACGTGGCACATGGGCCTTGGTGGACCTACCCCCAGGTGCTACAGTTGTAGGGTGTAGGTAGTTATTCACCCTCAAATATCTTCCAGATGGTTCAGTTGACAAATACAAGGCAGGACTTCTAGCCCAAGGATACACTCAAACATTCGGCATCGATTACTTTAAGACATTCTCCCTAGTGACAGGACTAAATTCTATTCAGATTCTACTCTCCCTAGCAGTTAACCTCGATTGGCATATCTTCTAGCTAGACATCAAAAAGACCTTCCTTTATGGGGATGTCCATGAAGTCAACATGCAGCAGCCTCCCAATTTTGTTATACAGAGGGAGTATTAGAAGGTGTGCAAATTCAATAAAGATATCTATAGATTGAAACAAAGCCCCAAGGCATGGTTTGAGAGATTTAATAAAGCTATTCAACAATTTGGATTTCCTAGATCATCAGTTGATCATTCTATTTTTGTGATGGACAAGCCAATGGGAACAGTTATTCTTATTGTCTATGTAGTGCTTAAGGAAGTCATTGAGTCTACTAAGCCATTTCTACATAGTTTATCACCAAAGATCTTGAGGTAATTAGTTACTTCCTAGGTATAAAAGCACATCACATTGATGGAGGCATGGTTCTCTCCCAATGGAAATATGTTCTTGACATGCTCCATGAAGTAGGTATGGTAGGATGTAAACCTACTGGTACTTTGTTGGATGCAGTAGCTCATCTATCTGATGATAATAGTCCCTTGCTAGAGGTTGTGACCTAATACAAGGCTATGGTTGGAAAGTTACTTTATTTAATGGTTACTAGGCCAAATACTGCTTATGATGTTGGGTGGTTAAGTCAATTTATGCAGGAACCTCGAGAGACACACTAGGTTGGAGTGTGTCAGTTTTTGAGATATTTAAAGAATGCTCCTAGGAAAGGCCTTTATTTCCAAAAATATGGTCACTTGAATGAGTAGGGATATTCTGTTGCAAACTATGTAGGAGCCCATGAGGACAGAAGATCTAACAGAATGTGGTCTCTAGATCCAACGTAAAATCAAAATACAGAGCCATGGCACATACAACCTATGAGTTACTCTGGACCCAATCTATCCTACAAGATTTTGGAGTTTCTATTTCCGAGCCTATCTCAATGTACTGTCATAACAAAGCTGCCACCTTCATTGTGAGTAATCCTGCATTCCATGAGAGGACTGATGAGTCCAATTTATTTGAGTAAATTTAGGCCCAAGTGCATTAAAATTGTAGGTTTTTATTCACGTGAGCATAGGTTCTAAGTGGTACTTGATCTTAGCCTGCATGTAAACCTGTTCTATCTAATCTTTTGCTTCGTGCGGGGTAAAAGAAATTCAAATGGACACAGGAGTCATTTGCACCTTAGTGAGAGGTGTTCTTGCAAGATGCCCACGTGGGGCACGCTCTATTCATGTAAACAAAATTCCCGCGGCCCTTCTACCATCATCGTATGTGAGCCCAACAAACCCCAACTACTTGCTACGGCTATTCATGGAAGGAGTCAAATGGACCCCCTAACTAGAGTCTTTAACCATGGGACCAATTAAGCTTGGATAGGAAGATAAAAGGGATGCAAGACTGACCCAAGGGCATCTCCATCTTCCATCACCTCCATCTTCACCCACACTGTGGCCGAAGAGTGCACTGTGGAATTTGCTTACACCATAACCCAAGAGCACACCTCCATCACCACCACAAGCCCACCGCGACTGGTCATGCGATGACAGCACACAGCCCCATCACCACAACGCCCATCACCCTCTCCTCCAAACCTCTTCACGCACGCACACCTTCCCTCCACTTTTTCCCTCTCTCTCAACGCTCACTGCCCCTTCTCACTCCCTTTCCCTCGCATGCACCGTAACCCCAACCCCCGCTGAGAATACCCACTACACACCCACGCCTATCCTCTCCTTTATCTTCATCTACTTCCTTTCCTTTTTCTTCTACGTAAACCACCACCATATGCAACATCTCTGTGAGAACCCATAGCAGCTGACACCTTACACTCCACACACGGCCCTCCGCCACCCGTTCTTGCGGTCGTCGATGTCGACATGCTCGCCAGCGTGCATGCTAACCACACCCGCCGTCCGACGCTGCCAACTGGCTGCCATCTAGCCGCTCGCAGACACCCATCACCGCTAGTCTTCATCGCCATCAAGCCACCGCCTCTGACCACCGTTGAGCTTACCATCACCGCCATCGTGTTCCTCTCCTCTGGCAGACTACCACAACAATGCTCATGTGGCCATCAACGTCCCTCCACCCGCCGCCATCAAACTATAGCCGCCGACCTCCACACATCGACTGACCTCCTCCGACCATCTCCCATCACACTGGCAAGTTCATCACAAAGCCCTCAAGTCAGCGTACCTCCAACGAGCTCCTCGTCACTGGCTAGCCCTCCTCCATGCACGCCAAGCACCTCCACACCTTCCCCTATTTTGCAACAATGAAAGGGCAATTAGCATTTACATTGCATGCCATTGCCCATTAAGTATTTGAGTTTAATATAAATTATTGAGTTGAAGTTGTTGACGTGCCCTTCCATTTCTCTCTATTATTATCTCTCTCTATTTTTGGCAGCTCTCTCTTACTCTCTGATTTTAGCTAATCTCTAAATACAATTACCGTTATGCCATGAATATTTTTAGAAAGTATCAAATAAATTATAGGTATGATTGTGAGTCTTACGTGGATTTGATCTCGTGCTTATATAGATTCTTAATCCCTCTATTTGCAAACATTACTCCATATAATAATTTTTACGACATTTCGACATAAATAGGCATATTATGTAAACATTCTTGGTGAAAATAATTGTTAGTTTATTAGCCTAAACCTTCGTGTGGAGACAACATCCTAATTTCGTGGTTTGTTACATTAATTATTGTTCTAATTAGGGTATTTTCCACCACGCAAAAATTACGACACAACATTTCTGTTTAATCTTTGATCAAAAGTGAATCCCCTATCAAGACCCAAGTACATAGATGTTGACTGCCACTTCATTCGAGATGTTGTAATAACTAGGAAGACATCTGCCCCATACATTTCTACAGAAGATCAAGTTGCATACATCTTCACCAAAGCACTCTCCAAAAAGTGGCTTAAGTATCTATCTTCCAAGTTGAGCATGTCTGATATCTATGCTCCAACTTGAAGGGAAGTGTTGAGAGTTATTTTAGAGTTACTTATGTTTGTAACTCTTGGAGGTGTTTTTCCTATTTTATTATTGTATGGGGTGTACCATGTAATTCTTCCTAAGGTGTCTCTATATAAAGACCCCTCAGGTTTTTGGGGTGAATTAAATCACTCTTTTCCCTCATCAAGAGTGAATCATGCCTTCATTGTTGTCCCCGACAATTGAAGTATAATATGAAAAGGGCTTATTTTTCACCACAACATATGCATTCTAGTACACTTTTGCCAATGCAACATAGCACATGACTCTGTCAATTCTGAATGCCAAACCAGTCCGATTTCTCCAAGTGTAGGTAGACCCAAAGATGGGGAGATCAAACAACTCCAAGTCATCAACCACAACTACAACATCAAATGAAGCACCATCCACCCTCCCATCTGGTCGGTCTCCTAATGTCAACGTAACATTAAAATCACCACCCAACAACCAAGGACTACCCTCTGTGAAGACTGATGCCTGCTCCATTTCCTCCTACAGCACAACTCTAGCAACCTCCTGGTATAGGACATACACACAGATACCGTCCAAACCAAGGCATCAGATCTCCTAGTAAAAGTGCAAGTAATCATGCACAATGCAACCAAAGATGAGGTCAAGAGAATGAAGTCATTCCACATCACCAAAAGACCCCCCGACCTCCTGACTGATTGGACGTCAACAATATCAGTGTATTGATCACCACAAATTGATTTTTTAACCTATGCATCAATCAGCTCAAGGTGTCTCTTGAAGCAACACCACATCAGCCTTGCATTCTATCAAATTCAAATACCTTCTCAATACGAACCTTCACGCCCCAACACGAAGTCCCCTCACATTCCATGATAGGACCTTAGCCATTAAAGTGAGTACAAACCCACCCTGCACGACCTTCTTAACATTTAAAACTTTAGCCACATGTCAACCAATATCATCATACTTATTATCGGCCTTGGTCTTATCCTATGCCACAATTTTTCATTGTCTGATCAACTTCTGTTGATAGCATGAATTGAAAAACACCTGCTTCTTAGGTTGCAAAGATTTGGATGGCCTTAGTCCTCGACTTGTTAATGAAGTGCATTTAAGAATGCCGCTATTGATATCCCACTGCTCCTCAGGTCTTTCCTACCGCACCACATGAGCAGACCCAACTGGCCCCTCAAGAGCAGAATCACCCAAAACAGGACCATTCATAGGATCACCCAAAAAAACCATCGCTTACTGCCACCTCCACTTTGGATCCTGCATCGCCCACATTAGCTGCAGCCCCACCCACAATAGGTGCAGTTTCCCCAACATTGCCCCTGCAACTCTACTCGAACAGCACTGAACCTCCTTCCAGCTCTGGTAGATCAGGCATCATCCACAATCGAGACAGCTGGAGCAACTTTGGGCTACAAAAAATGGACCCAAAAAAAAGGGTCCTTGGTGCACCGCTTCCTGCAATGATGGGGCAAAGAAACGCACAACACACAAGCCAAAACTATTAGGTTTACCCAGAGACTCAAATTGAAGCAGGTCAAAGTTGGACTCACCAACTACGAATCCATTTTCAAATCTGGCGGCCAACTGTACAAGGTGATTTGACCACATTTTCCTCAGTTGATCGTGCCAAATAAAGGGGTGGTGATGGCACAATAGCTGGCCCCGTAACTGACGCAACTCAAAATTTATGCAAACCTTGGCTTTTCAAAAAGCCCCTTCACCGGAGATATCATCAGAGAAGCAGCTCTGATCACCACAGTAGTGTAGGACCTCTGTTGGGACACCTCCATGGGTAGCCCATGGAAGGTAACAACCCAAGATGAACTACCTTGCCTCAGAATCATCTTCTCAGGTACTCTGTCCAATTAACATCTCACCTTCAATCTGCACTGTAGAGATATCGCCTTCGCAAACGCGCAAGCCTGCACACCTTCAAACACACGCAAAAGGTGCACACAACACTTGTACCACCTCAGTCGTACACAAGCGCAACAGAATTCCCCAGACATGAAACTTCGTCTCCAACCTCATTAGGGGTCTATCATAGAGAGAACCATCGTGGACAAATGGCCTCCTCCATCTACTGGTAGACCCTCCAACGCCAACCTCCAAGACCCTCAGATGATCCAGATCAAAGTGATTAAGACCAAACATGAGAAATCTCTTTGGAGTGAATCAAAGCGATTCTCCAGTTGGGGGATCTAAGACTCTTTAACTCTAGCACCGATCTCACCTCCTATAAAGCAACCTCATCCCTGAAAACCTCACCCACCAACAAGGAACTCAGCAAAAAATCAATCATACCTGTCATTAGCAACCAAGGTGCCTCCATCTCCATTGATGGAGCATCGAGTGGAAGAGGAAGAGCCTGAGTCAAAATCATCCTAAGAGGACAATCTTCTTTCGATGGCTGCATCCTTTGCACAAAAGACACACCGCCAAGTCCCTACAATCCTTCGCAACATGTCCATAAGATCTACACTTGTAGTAGATCATCTCACAATAGCAATAGAAAGCTAACGCTCCCCTATTGCCCCCCTTCGTCTCCCCCATCGTCCCCTCTCACTTTCTCTCACTATCACCACCAAAAGAAGGCTAACTCGAGAACTCTATATATATTGGATTTTTTTTTTTGAGAAAGGAAGAGGAAGATTACCTAAGGTCGGTAATCATCCAACAAATTATATTAACAAAAAAAGGAACAGAATTACAGCTAGGAATTAGACATGAAAGTAGCTTCTCTCGATATATTTTCTATCCAACATTTCTCCCCTCTAAAGGCAGTGTTGTTCCTCTGATTCCAAATACACCAAATAATAGCAAAACTTTTGACCCATCCCAGAACATCTAAATCATAATTTTCCCTAAAGGACTTCCAGAAGTTGGTCACATCCGTAGTAGCCACTATGGAGAAATGGAAATGCTGCCAAATCTGTTTGGAGAAATCACACTCAAAGAAAAGGTGTTGTATATCCTCTTCATGATGTTGGCAAAGAGGGCAACTTGTATCAATATCACCAAACCATCTTTTTCTAAACACTTTCATAACAATACGATCTCTTCTGAAGAGCCATAAGAAACGCTTGATTTTGAGTGGAAACTTTATTTTCCAAAAGGGTGTTGAGTCCCCATTGACTTCATATAGATGTGCTTCATTAGATGTGAGTTTCTTCTAGGCTTTTTTGACAGAAAACACCCCATCCATCCAGCAGAAATGATCTGCAGTGCCTGCAGGGGCCTCTGAAATAGATAGCATAAGGTTCTGAAAATCAGCAAAGGTTGCTTCTGAAAGACCCTGCAGCAGACGTATATCCCATGCGTTTAATTGGTCATCCCACTTTTCCCTGACTCTGGCTTCTTTGGTGGCTATGAGCTGAAAAATCCTCTGAAAGAGCTCTGAAAATTTGCCATTTTCAAACCAGTTATCCAACCAGAATTTAACAACGATCCGTCTCGCGAAATCGGTGAGAAGTTACAAGCACTCTCACAGATAAGTGGCTGAACAGAATGTCAAAAAGAGGAAGCTCCTCTCATAGAAACAAGTCTTTGTGTCAAATCCATACAAACCACGTAAGAATCTCTCAAAATGAGGGTGACCATAGATGTTTCATCGGATACAATTCTGACCACCCACTTCAATAATAGAGCCTTGTTAAAAGAGCATAGCTGCCGAACACCCAAGTCGCCTTCATTTTTAGGTTTGCAGACCTCTTCCCATGACACCAATTGAGCAAACCTACCAACTGAATCAAATCCCTTCCAAAAAAATCTCTTCCTGATCAAACCTAGCTGCATGAAAATCTTCTTAGGTGGATTGAAAACCGATAGGAAGAAAATCAGGATAGAGGATAGAACAGATTTGAGCAAAACCAACCTCCCCCCTCTAGATGGTAATCTTCCACTCCAGGAAGAGAGCCTATTAGTAATTCTTTCAACCATAGGATTCCAATCAAAGGTGACCAACGTTTTTCCTTTCAATGGAAGACCCAGATATCTAATAGGCAACCGTACCACAGGGGTCTCCAAAACACTTGAAATACTATTTTCCACCTTACCTTGAAAGGCAAAAGGTTCAAATGCTGATTTGCTTCTATTAATATTTAGACCCGACATACCTACAAAAATCATCACCATTGAGGAGAACATGAGTTGCTATCGTTCTTCCACCCTCAATGAAAAAAGTTGTATCCAAGGAACCCTCCCTTCATGAGGTGAAGCCCGAGAACAAATTTCCTCTACACACCTTGAACGCCAAATATGCAAGTGCATCCACAGCTATGTCAAATAACACGGCGGCTAATGGGCAACCCTGTCACACTCCCCATTGTGGTTGAATCCACATTCCATTGGACCGTCCATTAACCAGAACAGAAAAGGAGGAAGTAGTGACACATCTCTTAATCAATTATATCCACTACTCGGGAAATCCTCTTCTTTTGAGAATATCCCAAAGATAATTTCATGAGACAAAATCATAACCTTTGAAAAAATTAACCTTCCAAATAAAAACTAGGATGCCTCTTCCCTTAAACACTGCCACCATCTCCTCCACCATTACAAAGGAGTCTTGTGGGGACCTCCCTTTAATAAAAGCATACTGCGTCGGTGATATAATATCAAGCAAGACATTCCGCAACCTATTTGCCAAAATCTTTGCAACCAACACATAAATGGAATTAGACAAAGCAATGGATTTAAAATCCTCCACTTTGTCCACCCCGGGACTCTTTGATAGCAAAAATAAATAAAATCAATTCAACCTTTCAAAGCCTTCATTTCCCCTGAAAAAATTCTTTATCATAGCCACCACATCTCGACCAACCACATCCCACATCTCCTTATAAAATAAAATCTGCAGCCTACCAGGGCAAGGAGATCCTTCCGCCTTTAGGCCCCGTAGGGCCACCATAACCTCCTCTTCGACATCAGAAATAAGCGCATTTTTCATCTCGTCGTTTACCTAGACCATGTCTAATTCACCCAACCGCCAATTACCCACCGGCTGTCGTCTAGTGAAATCATGAAAATAGGAGCGAAACGCATCACATATCTAATTCCTCTGACAAAGGACCTCCTCCCCCACCTTCAAAGTATTGATCATATTGGACCTCCTCCTGGAGCTAGCAGTCAAATGAAAACATAGAGTATTTGCATTACCCTCCTTCAATCATAGCTGCCTCGACTTCTACCTCCAATCCATCTCTTGTTTGTGATCCTCCTCCAAAACCACCCCCTACATCTTCTTTCGTTCCACGTGCTCCTCTTGGGATAAGGGAGCAATCTCCTTCCTATCAAGATTGGAAATTTGCCGAAGAGCCTCATTTCTCCTCTTCTCCCTACTTGATTTCAAATCACGCTTAAAATCCACCATCATCTCTCTAATGGCACGAATTTTGCATGCAAGAGTTTCGGCTGCTGAGGTAGAGCATGGCGTGGTGGACCACTTCTGCACCCGCTCCTTAAAACCAAGTTCTTTTCGCCAAGATTTGTGGAATTTAAAATACGTAAAAAAATTAGCATCTCATTCTATTCCACAAGAGAGGTGTATGATCAGAAAAAAGCCTATCACAAACCACCACATCTACACCATGAAAAGACTCAACCATAGCAATGTTACATAGAAATCTATCAATACATGAAGCCACCCCACTACCATTTCACCAAGTGTACTAGGCACCTAAAATGGGTAAATCCATAAGCTCAAGCTCATGCAAGGTGTGCTGGAATTGAATAGTGGATCTATCGCTTCTATTATTCGCCCTATCATCAGAATACAATGTTGCATTAAAATTGCCCCCAATAAACCATGGCATCCCATCCACTAATCTGGAAGCCTGACCAAGCTCATCCCAAAACTATGTTCTGGATGTCTTATCACAAGGGTTGTACACAAAGGAGACCGAGAAGGAACTACCATCCATCTTCGTTGTGAATATTACAGTCACCACCCTACTAACTAACTGAGAAGAACACAATTCAAAATTATCATTGTGCCACATCAAAATTATACCCCCAAACCTCCCTTTAACTCTTACCTGAAGGCAATCATTAAATCGATCCCCACACAGGCTCACCTTCATCTGAGGTGTAAAGGTGTCAAAATGAGTTTCCGGAAGACAAGCAATATCGACCTTCCAATCCACAAGATATTTTTCTAAATTGATCTTCGCCCATCGTCCCGAAGGCCCCAGACATTCCAAGAAAGTACCTTAACAATTAACTGTCCTCTTCACCCCCCCCCCTTATGAACTCTCTGAGCCCCAATCACTTTTGCAACATGATCATCAATCACTTCCAACTCCTTCGTTCCAATAAGGACCTTCGTAGCTGAATTCTTCTTTGTAGCTTTTTTCCGCTTGTAACATACACTCAATATCAACTTGTGTTTCTGAGAGATGACCCTCACTGGACCAACAATCTGCTTGAAAACATTCTATGCACCAAACTTGTGGCAATGTTGAGAGGTTCTTCTGCCTTTTTACCATTTCCATCAACTTCTGAAGCCTCATCTTCCACTCTAAGCTTCCTTGAGAATCTCCCTTCAATTCAGCCAAGCCGAGTCTGTTGTAGGCCACGTCACTACCATCTTCGAACTTGGCTTTACCAAAATGGAGCCAAAATGCAAATGGGATCGGTTTACCCTGTAGATCATCAAAAATAGCAACAGACAGCCGACCTTCTGGGGAAACAAAATTCTCATTCAACCGATAAAAGTGTGCATTAGAATCAAACTCACCACGCCCAAACCCTAAAATGGGTCCAGCTGCCACCAATTGAACGTCCAATGCACACTCAAAATCAACGTTTTCAGACTCTCATCCATCATCAATCTTTAAATGCACTACTATTGCCTTCTCAACATCTTCGCCCACTGCATGGAGGATCATTTGTTCCATGTCTTGCAAATAAATGTCCACCATAACAGAAAAGGCCCCACCAGATTCCAAGCATAATGAATGAAATTGATTATTGCCTAGAAAATTATATGCATTAGTTATTAAAACGTTAATTTCATCAAATTTGTAACATCTTAAGCCATTATGGATCATTTTGAGTGATTTCCTCAAAATTTCCCGATATTAGCAATATATCGACAATATATCTCCTTTTTGACTTGTTGATACGATATTGATGTCAATATTTAAAACCTTGGTGTAGGTGTAGTTGCCTACTACTATAGTGGTTGAAGAGGTGGGTTCAATTACTTCGATGGTGGCAACACTATGGCTCGTGCCTCGCAGGCAGGGAGGAAAGGTGGTAGGTCTCTGTTGGGTCACACAGAGTAGGGAGAAGGTTCCAAGTGGAGGGTTTGTTAGTGGTGGAGTAAAGTGGTGGCTTACAATGGGGAAGGAGATAAGTGAGGAGAGGAGATGGAAAAAGATAAAATGTATTATTTGGTCTCTTTGTAGACAAGGAAGATGAGAAGTGTGTCATTGAGAAGAAAATAGATGAGAATCAGAGAGTTCTTCATAAAAGTGCATAAAAAATTAATCGCACGATTCTTTTGATGTCCTATGCATCAATTGCTTAGATATCCAAATTTCAACATTTAATTTTATTACTTTAGTTTACTACAGGCTGTGTATTTGAATCACTTATTTTTGTATACCCTAATTCAATTTAAACAATAATTATTCATATTTGATTCTTTAACTTAAAACATGATATGATAGGCTACATGTTGCATATAAATATTATAACATTCTTATTCGTACATAAACCAACTTAACCTTGTGATTGTCTCAAAATTCTAACCATTTTAACTTTCTACCATTTTTGTCCACATGCCCTTGACTTACCTTTGAAATAGACTATTTTCAAGGCATTGAAATCGTCAAAATAGGGGTATTTTCACGGCATGTTTCCAAAATGTACACTTAGAAATTTATCAAAATGACGTCAAAATCAACATTTAGAACCTTGGTATCCAATTCAATTCAAGTTCATGCTTGGTATCAACTCCCATTGAAGCTAAAGTCTATACGTGAAGACTCCTACATGTGTGCTCCAGCCTCGACTACTTCAGAAGGGCAGAACGTCCACTAGGTACTCCTTCAAGTTGGAATGTGTACATCCAACTTGGGGGGTAGTATTGTTGAAAAATTCATGCTAGGATATGGATGGTCTCCACGTTGGAAGTGGAAAGTTCCATCATGTCTTTTCTATTTTTAGTATTTCCTAGTTTGTGTTTTCTATTTTTAGTTTTTAGTAAGTTATTAAAAATATGATAGGATTTTAAGGGATTTTATAAGATTGAGTTTGTTTCCTTTATAAATGGACCAAACTACTTATTTTCTTCTTCAGATTCAATAATAATGTTTCTATTCTCCAAATCTCCACAAGGTCCTTCTAGCCCTAATGTGGAAATGTTTAAGATAAGAGGGAAAAATTAAGAAAAAGGTTCTTTGGAGTTTCAAAAATGTAAAATGAAAAGGGAAGATATAAAAATTAAAAAAGTGAAGATAGGAAAAATGGAGGAAAGGAAAATAAAAAGAGAAAAAAAGGAGATGCAAAGAAATAGAAAAAAAGTAATAGAAATTGAAAAGGAAAAAAGGTGAAATGGGAAAAAAAAAGATAAAAAGGAAGAGAAGAGGAGGAAAAGCTCTTCTCTATGGAGCTTCTCCTAATTTGTTCTGACAAGTATGGGAGAAAGGAGTGCCAATGTATAAGCCTATTAAGGACCTGTGTAAGGAAGACTCATTCTTTAAGATCCCCACGAGAAAAGCTCAATCTTAGTCCCTATAACCAATGGAGAGATTTTGTTTCGAATTTTCATATGGGAAAGGCTCATTCTTGTGGTCTCTAAGGGAGAGGCCCACTCTTTAGATCTCCAATGGAGAAGGCACCAACTCACTTTAAGGTTTCTATGAGGAAGACCCATAAGAGCTCAATTTCAGTAGCTCATCCTCAAGACTCCAACCCACAACTAATTCATCGTCATCAGCAACTAATATTTTATTGTCAACATATCCCTCCACAAGTAAAAACAAGGATGCAACTATTGTTATTAGCCAAAAGGAGAGCCATGACCAAAGTTGCACCAATTGTCAAAGTCAAGTTCTACTTGTGAGAGTAAGGAATTATTTGTATAAGCTAAGCATTAAGGCTAAGTATTGAGAGAGATGAATGTTTGCATTTAGATTATTAGATCCTATGGAGATCCAATTTGTCCGGTCCCACATTGTGTAAGTGGGAACCAAAAAGGTGTGTAGTAGCCTACATAAAGGCTCTTGTACCCTATTTGTTCTTAGAGAAGAAATACAAAAGATCAAGTCCATAAAAGCACTTATCCCATGATTTTTCCCTTTTCTTTGCAAGGGTTTTCTACATAAACCCCAAGCTTTATTATAATGCTCTTGAAGCTTTCATTTCATTATTTTATTATTTTTATTATTCACAAAGATGAAGGTAGATCCTTTTTCATTTCTTATGTTTTTTTTTCCAGTAACATATTGAAATCTATTAAACAAGTTGAAAAGTAGATACTAAAGCTTCAAGTAATCTTAGAACAACGTATAACAATGGGCACAGAAGTTCATTAAGAAGCAATAAAGTTAGTTTAAATTCTATACTAAGTGGCTAGAAATGATAATAAGGGTCAAGATCTATGAAGAGATCTCAAACACTAAGGCCAAAACCAAAGGCTACGATGCATCTAAAGAATAACTTACATATTGCTAAGGTTAAACAATCTACTTGCAAAAGGAGGAACAAATGGGAAGTGTAAGTTTACAGAGTAAGGATTCCATATGATAGATTAGGATCCCATACTGATCAAGTTTCAATGAAATGCAAAAATTTGCAATTAGATCCAATCCACTAGAGATAAAAAATCCAATAAAACCCGATTCAATAACCTCAATCACCCTTTACAAAAAAAAAAAAAAAAAACTAGAACCAAACCAAGTTGTGAACTAATGTGATGCATATAGAACCTTGCCTATAACATGCTTTTACCACTTAAACTAGTTCTATTTCGAGTATCAAAGATGAATATTCGATGCCAGAATGCCTGCTCTCTCTTACGTGGGATGCTTCACCTGGTCCAAAGGGTTTCCTTGTTTTTTTCCCTTAAGGAGTTCTGGCATACTATCAGGGATGAGGACATGGATATTTTCAATGCCCTGGCTATAGGTTCAGATGTCTCCAAAGTCAACTGGTTTTTTCTATTCCTCTTGCCAAAAAGGGATGCAATTGAGAGGGCCGATGACCACAGGTTGATTGCCCCCTCTCCAACTCTATCTATTTGCTGGTGGTTAAATCCATGGCCCGTGAACTTGGCAGGGTCCTGGATTAACTGATTAGACATGTCCAGACTGTTTTTGTTAAAGGTAGACAATGGAAAATTACGTGGTGGCATCAAAAATCCTTTCTGCCTGGAGAAGCGAAGGAACAAAGGCTTTTTGTTGGAAAGTTAATTTCTTCAAAGCTTATGACAACCACGATGAAAAACTCCTTCGGTCTAACCTAAAAATGAAGGGTTTTCTCCAACGTAGGATACACCGGATAAAGATGTGCATCACCTCAGCCTATTGCTCTATTCTAATTAATAGGCACCTTGAGTGGGGTTGGATTCATCCTAGATGGAGGGTGAGACACGAATGCTCACTAACACCTTTGCTTCTCATACCAGCAACTGATTTCCTAGCTGATGCCTATTATGCTCTCTGCAACACAAGTCATATCAGGAGTTTTGGCTCTGAGAGAGGCTCTCATTCATGTGCTTATACTATGTAAATGATACGATGTTATTTATTGAAGAAAATGAGCATTCTTATTTTACTAAATCAGCCATACATCTCTTTATATAAAGAGAGATAAAAAAATATAACAAGAGTCCAATAATAAAAACAAATGGCATAATAACTCTCAACATAACGCAACACTCTCGCTTAAGTTGCATATATATCAACCATGCTCAGCTTGTACCTATACTTTTCAAACATAGGGTGAGATAAAGGCTTAATAAACATATCTGCAGTCTTTTCTGAACAGGCTAGGAAAGCAGTACGGAGTAAATCCTGCTGAATTAGACTCGTATAATGACAATCCACTTCCGCATGTTTAGTCATTTCATAGAACGTGGGATTGTTAGCAATATAAGTTCCAGCCCTATTGTCACAATACATCTCCACATAGGCTCCTCAAGAATAACATAAAAGTCTCATAACAAAGACCGTATCCATATCATCTCAACTGCTGTGTGTACCATAGGACGATACTCTAATTCAATGCTCGAGCGTGACACCACACTTTGCTTCTTGCTCCTCCAAGTCACCAAATTCCCTGCTACAAAGGTACAGAAACCTATAGTAGATGTTCTGTCCCCAACATCACCTGCATAATCTGCATATGAATAAGCAACTAGACATAGGAGCTTTATTCTAGAACAAAAGGCCTCGACCTGGACACTCTTTGATGTATCTCAACACCTGCAGCACTGCTTACCAATGATCATCAGTAGGTTTGTCCAAGAACCGACTCAGCTTACCCACTGTAAGACTAATATCTGGCCCAGTAATAATCAGATACAATAACTTCCCCACCAGCTGCCTATAAGCCTTCTTACCCTTCAATCTTGTTGAGTCGTCAAACAAATAAACCATTGGATCTATAGGAATATTAGCACCCTTAAATCCAAGCATGCCTACCTCCTGAAGAATGTCTAAAACATATTTCCTCTAAGACATAATAATACCCTGCTTACTCGTAGCAATCTCAATACCAAGGAGGTACCTGAGCTTTTCAAGATCCTTCATAACAAACTGCCTTGCTAAATACTCTTTCACTTAAGAAATAACATCCAAGTCATCTCCTGTGAGTATAAGATCATCAACATACACAAGTAGAGCCATAACACCACCACTAATTTTCCTCACAATCAAAGAATGATCAGACGAAGACCTCTACAACCCAACAACTACCAATGCCTCTAGCAGATGCTGAAACCAGGCTCAAAGGTTCTGCTTAAGGCCATAGATGGCCTTTCGTAGCCTGCAAACACACTACCCCTAAACTTTAAAACTAAGACGTTAATGCATATATATATATATATATCCTCCTGAAGGTCAAAGAGATATTTTTAACATCCAGCTGATGTAAAGACCTGTTGGTGCTAAAGCACCGCGATCGTTTATTTTGATGATAACAAAACACGTGTCATTTAACATTTGCACTAGAAGTCTTAGATTTCAGGTTAATTGTAAATGGAGATGTGGTTAGACGAAGTTCAAGCTCGCATCCATGGCGGATTAGAGGAGCTTGACGGAGAACAGAGAAGCTTCGCAAGGAGCGATGGCTTGATGAAGGAAGGAGATGAAGAATAAGATAGATTTCCTTTCCTTGTACTCTATGTATTTTTGTTTCTTTTGTTACTCTTTATTTTATTACTTAGATTCATGTTAAAAGAGCCTCAAAAAACCCTTACAGTAGTCCTAAGAACACCTGCACAAACCTAGGATACTTAGGTTTTATGTAAAGAACTTAGAAAACCAAATTAGAGTTCAAACAGCTTTTTCAGACGTCTAATCTGAAAATCAGACGTCTGATAATGACTTTTAAGACATCTGACTGTCGACTCAAACGTCCGATAATATTTAGGCTGGACTTAGTTAGTTCTATCTAATGAAATCAGACATCTAGATCTTAGTCCAGACGTCATAGAAGATGTCTGATGTTTTTGCCAGATGTCCAATTAGTGGACCGTTGGCTACCTTAGAAAACATTGAAGAAAATGACCGTTAGCCTCGTATCAGACGTCCGTAGAGGACCCCAGATGTCTAATACAAGACCGTTTTGCCTCGGCTGACCGAAAATCTCTTCTCAGAGATTTTATAGCCGTTGCACTCCCTTGGGAATCCATTTCCACAGAAAAGTAGGTTTCCAGACGTCCAGACTTAGTGCCAGACGTCCTGTATGTCGTCTGATGACATTTCACTAGAACCCTGTTTAGATCTGATTCAAGTCAGGAAGGAAACCCGCCTAAAATCAGATGTCTAACTTTGTTCCCAAATGTCTTAAACTGGCTTTCCAGACGTCCGATGCCAAGATCAGATGTCTGATAACCCTATCAGTGTAATGATTAATCCTGATTTCGACCTGATTCTCTTGGAGGTTGTACCCAACGACTATGGAAGCCTTCCAAGGCCTTCCAAAGCCTTCCTAGGGCTTCTATAAATAGAGAACCTTTGCCACTCAAACATACATCGAGACACACTAAGCAAACCACTTTCCACATCTTTTGTGTCCAAGAGAAGTAGTTGAAGCTCTAGCTCTCCAAGCTTAGTTCTACATCTAGAGAGCATCGATCAATTGCACACCCGCTCTCCCGCCATAGTTCACGAGAGCACTGTTGCACCGTTGCATGGCTCATGCACCCGCGTCACCGATTCGACACACCTCTTGCAAAGGGAAGCATCCTAACTCCTATAGAAGCTTAGTTTAAGAATATCTTTGTGGCTCTATAGGATTATTGTTGTATTTTACTTTGTTATTTGGTTGGGTATTCGCGTTGCGAATTCCCGTCTCCATCGAGGGACAAAATCCTTCTCGTGAAGAGAAGGGGTTGAGGAACGCTACCCTCGCACTTGTAGCGTGGTTGTAATTGAGGTTGAATCACCCTCATTTAAGTGATTCGTTTAGTGGATTTGATCAACTTGGTTGATCGGAAAATCCTAACTCGAGAGGGTTAGGTGGTGGTTTTCATCCGATTTGAATTTCCACCTAAAAATAATTGTGCCATTTGTGTGATTGTCTATTTATGTGAGATTGTTATATTTTAATTCCGCATTTTTACATCACGCTGATCTCACTCCCTCCAAGTAGGAAATTACAATTTGTATCAGAGCAAGTTTTGCATTTTCGGCGTTACACACCGGCGAAGATCCGATGGAGGGAAGCGTCACTGCCACCAGAATCGTCGAGGGGCAATCCACCGTCCGACCGCATTTCTTCGATGGAAGCAACTACAACTAGTGGAAGTTATGGATGAAGATGTGGCTTCAAGCCACCGACTTCGCACTATGGGAACGTTGTGAGACCCCAAACAAAGTCCCGGAGAAACCAGAGAGAAGCTATTCGCAGCAGCAGACTAGCGAGCTTTCCCTCAATGCGAAAGCTATGAATGCATTATACTGCGCCCTTAGCCCGGAGGAATTCAACCGTATATCTCAGTACACCACTGCATACGAGGTATGACACACTTTAGAAATTACAAACGAAGGTACGACTAAGGTAAAGTCTTCTAAAATTAATTTACTTTCACAAGAATTTAAATCATTTTCTATGAAAACTAACGAAACTTTAAGTGAGATGACCACTAGATTCACTCTTATAGTAAATAATTTGAAAGCTTTAGGGAAGACTTTTATCAAGAGGGAGCTTCAAGGAAAGCTACTCCGTTCCCTTGGACCAGAATGGGAGCAGAAGGTCACCGCGATTGAGGAAGCAAATGAGGTGGAGGAGCTCAATATGGAGGATCTCCTAGGCAATCTTATGGCCTACGAGACAAAGCTAAATCAGAAGGACACATCAGAACCAAGACCTAAAAAGACCCTCGCATTCAGAGCCGCGTCAGATAGCGAGGTAAGTTCCGACGATTAAGACTTCAAAATTTTACTTAAGAAATTTTTCAAGTTTTGTAGGGAGTCAAAGAAAGAAAAGGAGAAGGAAAGCCCAAGACGTTGCTACCACTGCAACGAAAAAGAGCATCTACGACCAGAATGCCCACTTCTTAAGAAGGAGAAGAAGAAAGAAAAGGAGAAGTCTAAGAAGAAGTCGTTTCAAGTAACTTGGGACGACTCGAGCTCGGAGGAAGAGGAAGAAGAAAAGTCTATGAAGGATCAAATCGCTTGCTTTGGTTTCATGGCCTTAGAAGAAAGCGACAGCGAAAGCGAAAGTGGAAGCGACTCCGACAACGAGGTAAATTCCGATTTACAAAATGCATTTAATGAGCTTTTTGAAGTTAGTAACTCACTTAAGATAGAAAATAAAAATATTAAAAAGAACCTTAGTTTTCTTAAAAATGAAAATGAAATGTTAGAAAAATAACTTAAGGATTTAGAAGTTAGTCCTAAAAATAAAGATTTAATCAATGAAAATACTAAATTGATTGAGGAAAATGCTAGTCTAAAGTTCAAAATTTTTGATTTAAAGACTAAGATAAATATTATAGAAAAAGAAATCGCATGTCTTAAGGAAAATTCTAACAAATTAATCAACAAAGTAGAAAATTTGCATAGCCATAAGATTGAGAAAGGATCTCCATCAAGGAGACTCGCTAACAGATCCGGATCCAAGCTCACTTGGATACCGAAGAAAGACTTGGAATCTTGTTTTGTAGGTTTCAAGGATTACTACAACACAAAGGACTGGACCTACAAGCTCAAGGCTGGTCAACTCGAGTTGGGAGGACCAAAGAGTAGACCAAGGAGAAGGACAAAAAGACAGACGAGACAGTGAACAAACGATGGACCCGCCGCACATCGACCGCCAGACTGGAGACCGGTGCCGATGCCCGGGCCTCCAAGCTACGGATGGAAGCCCCATCTGATGTGGCATCCACTACCTCCATTTGGGCCATTTTATTGGCCATGGTAGGTGAGGTAAAACCATTTACCCTATCCTTTTATCATTAGCATATAGATAGGGGGAGTTAAAATTATGAGCTTATTGTCAATTATTAAGGGGGAGATGTAAGTTAGCTAAATTTCTTTTAGTAAGGGGGAGAAAAATAATAGCTATCTTATTACAAGGGGAGGACACTACTCTTGTTAGAAATTTAACTCATTTATAGAAGAGCATGTTTTAAAGGGGAGTTATAGGAAACTTAAAATCAATTAAACCTTTTTGATAATGTCAAAAAGGGAATGATTTTTTGCATTATTATTTATGATTTTGTCATCATCAAAAAGGGGGAGATTGTTGGTGCTAAAGCATCGCGATCATTTATTTTGATGATAACAAAACACGTGTCATTTAACATTTGCACTTGAAGTCTTCGATTTCAGGTTAATTGCAAATAGAGACGTGGTTAGACGGAGTTCGAACTCGCATCCATGGCGGATTGGAGGAGTTTGACGGAGAACAGAGAAGCTTCGCGAGGACTGATGGCTTGATGAAGGAAGGAGATGAATAGGATAGATTTCATTTCCTTGTACTCTATGTATTTTTGTTTCTTTTATTGCTCTTTATTTTGTTACTTAGATTTATGTTAAAAAGCCTCAAAGAACCCTTACAGTAGTCCTAAGAACACCTGCACAAACCTAGGATACTTAGGTTTTATGTAAAGAGCTTAAGAAACCAAACTAGGGTTCAAACAGCTTTTTCAGACGTCTAATCTGAAAATCAGACGTCTGATAATGACTTTTAAGATGTCTGACTGTCGACTCAGACGTCCGATAATGTTTAGGCTGGACTTAGTTAGTTCTGTCTGATGAAATCAGACATCCAAACCTTAGTCTAAACGTCTTAGAAGACATCTGATGTTTTTGCCAGACGTCCAATTAGTGGACCGTTGGCTACCTTAGTAAATACTGAAGGAAATGACCGTTAGCCTCGTACCAGACATCCGTAGAGGACTCCAGAGCCTGATACATGATCGTTTTGCCTCGGCTGACCCAAAATCTCTTCTCAGAGATTTTATAGCCATTGCACTCCCTTGAGAATCAATTTCCGCAGAAAAGTAGGTTTCCAGACGTCCAGACTTAGTGCCAGACGTCCTGTATGTCGTCTGATGACATTTCACTAGAACCCTATTTAGATCTGATTCAAGTCAGGAAGGAAATCCGCCTAAAATCAAACGTCTGACTTTGTTCCCAGATGTCTTAAACTGGTTTTCCAAACGTCCGATGCCAGGATCAGACGTCTGATAACCCTGTCAGTGTAATGATTAATCCTGATTTCGACCTGATTCTCTTGGAGGTTGTACCCAACAGCTATGGAACCTTCCAAGGCCTTCCAAAGCCTTCCTAGGGCCTCTATAAATAGAGAACCTTTGCCACTCATACATACATCAAGAGACACACTAAGCAAACCACTTTCCACATCTTTTGTGTCCAAGAGAAGTAGCTGAAGCTCTAGCTATCCAAGCTTAGCTCTACATCTAGAGAGCATCGATCAATTGCGCACCTGCTCTCCCGCCATAGTTCACGAGAGCACCGTTGCACCGTTGCATGGCTCACGCACCCGCGTTACCGATTCGACGCACCTCTTGCAAAGGGAAGCATCCTAACTCCTATAGAAGCTTAGTTTAAAAATATCTTTGTGGCTCTATAGGATTATTGTTGTATTTTACTTTGTTATTTGGTTGGGTATTCGCGTTGCGAATTCCCGTCTCCATCGAGGGACAAAATCCTTCTCGTGAAGAGAAGGGGTTGAGGAACGCTACTCTCGCACTTGTAGCGTGGTTGTAATTGAGGTTGAATCACCCTCGTTTAAGTGATTCGTTTAGTGGATTTGATCAACTTGGTTGATCGGAAAATCCTAACTCGAGAGGGTTAGGTGGTGGTTTTCACCCGGTTTGGATTTCCACCTAAAAATAATTGTGCCATTTGTGTGATTGTCTACTTCTGTGAAATTGTTATATTTTAATTCCGCATTTTTACATCACGCTAATCTCATCCCCTCCAAGTAGGGAATTACAAGACCATCCATAGTGTGTTGCAACAGAAATAAGGATACGAACGGTGGAGAGACGAGCAACCAAGGAGGTGTTAAAGAAATTCACCTAATAATTTGACCACAAGACAAGTCTTACACCTAGAAATAGACCCATCAGGATTGTATTTCAAGGCAAAAACTCAACTAACACCAAGAAGGTGCACACGGGAGGGTAACGAAGTAAGCTCCCAAGTGCCTCTGTCACGAAGAGCAAACATCTCTTCCATAGCAGACTTCCAATGCGAATTCAAAAGAGCCCGTCGATATGAAGTAGGTATCTTAGAATTAGCAACAGCAGCAATAAAGGCATGAAAATTGGCATTAAGAGAGAGTGGAGACTACACTCCCAACCAATACTAGGCAAATGAACGAGGAGCCTTCCAAATTGCAATAGGAAAATCATCATCAACAATCACAGAAACAGGATCTGAAGAAACATAAACAGGAAAAGCACTATCAATGAACTCAACACATACCTGATCAGGGGAGGACGATGGTAACTCAAGAGGAACTAAAGGGGAGGGGGTGTGTAGTCTTCTCTCTGTAACTGACAGGTAGCTGATACATGGTACCCTTAAATGCCTTCTCATCCAGTGGTACCACTCTAAATGTGCTCATAGGCTGCTCTGAAGAAAACCTACTACTACTAAAAAAATCATCCATGGATATTGGAGGCACAGGCATAGGCACAACAGTCTCCACTTCATGTGACTGATGAGCTAACGTGGAAAAATATGGACTAAACTCATGGAATGTGACATCAGCACTGACATAGTGCTTCCGATGTATAGGATCAAAGCACCTATACCCCTTCTAAGTGCGATAGTAGCCAAGAAATACATACTTGACTGCTCTAGGGGCAAGTTTATCACGACCAAGTCCAAGCAAATGCACAAAAGCAACACAACCAAACATCCTGGGAGGCATTAAAAATAAATCTACAACAGGATATAGCACTGTCCATGGTACCTGCTCATGAATCACGGAGAAGGAAAGCCTGTTAATAAGATAACAGGCTGTAAGTATTACATCCTCCCAGTAGATATGTGGTACACTATTCTGAATAAGCAAGGCACGAGCCGTATTTAGAATGTGTATGTTTCCGTTCTGCAACCCCATTCTACTATGACGTGTAGGGGCAAGAGATCTAGTGCATAGTACCAAGGGAGCCATAAAACACCACCAACTGTTTGGTACAAAACTCCAATGCATTATCTATCCTGATAGTTTTAATACAAACACCAAATTGATCTTTCACAAATGCCACAGATTGCTGAATAATAGAACCAACATCAAATTTATTATGCATCAAAAATAGCCACGAGAGGTGAGAAAATTTATCAACTAAAAGTAGGTAATAAAGATGATCTTGTCTATCTACCACACAACTAGGACCCATCACAATGAATTAAATCAAAACATGT
Organism: Thalassia testudinum; assembly: GCA_037157565.1. Lineage (NCBI taxonomy): Eukaryota > Viridiplantae > Streptophyta > Magnoliopsida > Alismatales > Hydrocharitaceae > Thalassia > Thalassia testudinum. The sequence goes on from JAZHRO010000073.1 coordinate 49,755,522, forward strand.
TGAACTACTAGACTGCGTAGATACTAGAAAACTGGCTCTGTGGTGCTTCACCAACTAACAAGCATCACAATGAATCATGGTAGCTAGCAAGAGATGTGGGATGATCTGACGTAGTTTGTCCAAAGATGGACGGCCTAGTTGTTTGTGCCACTACAAGACACTCCCAGCAAGACTCATCTGACAAATACAACTTGACTCTGCACTAGCTGATACACACCCCCTCCTCATGTCCGCCACCAATCGTCCTCCCTGTCATGCGGTCCTGAAAGGTACATCTAATAGCACAGCAGTTCATTTGCTTTGTAATAGTACTAATCGAAAGCAACTGCATGGTCATGTCAGGTACATAATAAACATTTGAAAGATGTAAAGTAGGAGTAACAGACACCCCCCATTTACCACAAATGAGGGCATGCCCACCATTTACAAGCGGGTTGAACGTCCCTATGGAATATCCTGCATACCTCCAGAACACTGGGATTCCCAGAAAGATAATCTAAAGCACCAGAATCTATCAACCATGTACTACTCATACCTGATGCCAAGGCATACGCTGTTGTGCCTGAAGACCGAGGTTGATCATGTGTCAACTATGCTAGACGTACCATTGCATCATAGTCTGCCTCTGCCAGTGTAACTGGCTCGATAGAAGCTGCTGGGGTAGAACTCACAGTAACTTCGTTGGCCAAAGTAGGCCTACCAAGTTTATTCCAGCACTTGGCCTCAACATGGCCAATCCTCCCACAGTAGGTGCATGTAAACTTACTACATGCACCATGACCACATCCTCTACCTCTGCCACGAAAAGATCCACCCCGTCCACCACGACTGCTAACAGCTACATGGGCAGAGGAGGTATCAGTGGAGACTACATCATGAGTAGACTAAACCGGTAGCCTGCTAAGCCTCCTATAAATCTCCTCAATAGGAGGAAGCTCAGATAAAGTAAGAATCTGAAAACAAGTAGCAGCATAATCATCACTTAGACCTGCAAGGAACATGTGGGCAGAAAACTCCTTCCTATGATCTCTGCATGTGGTAAATGTGCACATGGGTCTACAAGCATTATATTTTTTCAAGAGGCCTTTCATAGTAGAGTAATATTATGGCAAGCTCATGGACTCCTACTTGAGATGACATAAATCATAATGTATCTGGAAAACTTGAGTTGAATTCAACTTATGAAAACAAGCAACTTTCAAGCCATCCTACATCTATTTGGTTGACTTGTAATACATGATCTGATCTCCAATGCGAGGAATCACATTATTCAAAATCCAGGCTCTCACCATAGCATCATCTCTGTTTCGGGTTGTATATTTCCCCGTTTTCTACTCTAGTAATGCTTCTGTAAGAACATGTTGCTTCTCATGACCTTCCACAGTAACAAGAAAGGTTTGCAACCAACAAAGGTAATTGGTCTCATCCAACTTCACAATCAGTGCAAAAAAATAGGTTCTTGTAGACCACACTACCTCCACTCTGTCTCGACGTCACCTTAGTCTCTGAAGATGATGAGGCCATAGTGCAATCACAACACAAACACCTTCAAACAACTTTAAACACAGATCTGATTTTGAATAAAAACTGGGGAATACACACCCCAAAATCCGCTCACACGCGGTTCCAAAACTGCGTCAACAAATCAAGGGGAATACACACCCAAAAATCTCATCAACAAGGGGAACACACACCCCAAACAAATTCAGAAGTCTGATTTGATCATATCATCCATTAGAAACACTTCAAAACATCTATTAGAGGATCCTTGACCTTAGCAAGACATCACACTAAGGTTAAGAAGCTTCCCAGAGACCCAAGCAACAGTTCTACTCCTCCCCCAACCACCCAACAGCGAGAGGAGACAGGGACAGCAGGTGGCGCTGCCCACTGCTCTTAAGCGACGGTAGTGAAGGAGCTGGTGACGAGTGACGCTAGCTCCTGGTTGCTGGTAGCCGATGATGGCAGCAATGAGGAAGGAGAGAGAGAGAGGTTGGTGGTGGGGTTAGGGTTTTGTTGGGTGGTGTCTCCAACTTGGCTCTGATACCAAGTTGAAAAAAATAAACATTCTTATTTTACTAAGCCAGCCCTACACCTCTTTATATAAAAAGAGGTGAAAGAAAAATATAACAAGAGCCCAATAATAAAAATAAATGACATAATAAACCTCAACAAAACATAACAGAGGGCTTCACTATAGAAGCTATGAAAGTCAAACTCCTATTAGAGGTTTTTGGGCATCTGGTCTTTGGGTAAATCTGCGGAAGCTAGGATTCTTACCATTTGGGGCCCAAAGAAATGGTTGTCCAATGTGGGGCACAACGTTTGCAAACACCATTCAAATATCTTAGTTTCCCCCTTATACCAGGGTGAATTATGGTCAAGGGTTGGATTCCAATGGTGCAGACGCTAGAAAAGTAGCGCAAAAGATGGGCTTCTCATCTCCCATCTATAAGTGGCAATTTGTTCTACTATCCTCAGTGCTTTCTTCACTTCTTATGAACTACTTTTCAATCTTATGCATTCCAACAATGGTTTCAACGCAGATTGACTCCATCTGAAGAGATTTCTTTGGAGCTCTACTTCAAGTCCCTCAGGTTGCATAGGAAGAGGCTTGCAGACCTAAGGAGGTTGGTGGTCTGGGCATCTTGTTATGAACGAGGCGTTTCAGTTCTTGTTGTGAGCGAGGTGTTGCTCTTTAAGTCTAGATCATGGGACCCCAGTTGCCCTTTTGGATATCCATTTTCTACCTTGCCTATGGTGATACTATTGATGGGATAAGAGGTCACCTTTTAGATAGGATTGCAGAAGATTCTAAGGAAAATCAAACCCTACTACACAAGTTCCTTGGGTGATGGAAGGACATTCAAATCCTAGTCCCATGAATGGTCCCCTGCAAGCATCATTACATATTTATTCCCCAAGCTGAGTATCTCTCCACTCACAGTCTCACTCTCTTGCCACTGTAGCGGAGTGCTTTAATGACAATTGCTGGATCCCTCCTTTACCTCCTTCCCTCTTGCAGCTCCTACTCCAAATGTTAAACGGAGTTAGGTCAGGAAAGGTGGTTAGATTCAAAGAAATGGAGAATTCTCTGTTAAAAAAACCTACCTCTAGCCTTATGAATGAACTTGACTAGATCAATCAATCTTCAACTTCAGACTGTAGGAAGATTTCTAAGGCAAAAATCCCTTTAAAGGTGAAAATCTCTTTATCGCTCTTGAGAAGAGGTTGGTAATTCGTGAGTACAGGCATAGATGGATGCCTAATGCCGATCCCACTTGCATCCTTTATGGTAAGGGGATGGAGGGCATAGAGCACCTCTTCATTACTTGCAGGAATGCTGGTCCACTGCGGCTATTGTTGATTGATTTGCCAATTTCTAAAGCACAATACGCATGGAGGAGTGGAGCTAGTTCATCATCAAAGATTGATAGATTCATCTATAATATAGCTTTGGTTGAGGCCTTAAAATGATACTACCAAATCTAATCGATACTACTGAATCTAATCAAACCAATGTAAAAATCAATACTGCTGAATCTAATCAAACCGATGTTAATATTGATTGCTCTCGCTTATGGAGCTTGAAGATATTGTTGAAGATCAAGATTTTTCTATGGCTACTTCAGAAAGGCAAGATCGTTACAAAGAGGTTAAGGTGGTCCTAGGGTGATGACCAGGACACAAGCTATTCTTTTTGTAATCAGACAGATGAGGACATCTCATAGATATTTTTTAGCTGCGATTGTTCCAACTATAGAGGTATTAAGTTGATGAGTCATACGATGAAACTTTGGGAAAGAATAATTGAAAGAAATGTGAGGCAAGTCTCTATGGTAACTAAAAATCAATTTAGCTTTATGCCAGGAAGGTCTACTATTGAGGCAACACCTCTTGAGATGTATGATAGAGACATACAAAGTGAAGAAAAAGGATTTACATATGATTTTTATTGATTTGGAGAAGGTCTATGATTCTGTCCCAAGAGATATCTTGTGGAGAATTTTGGAGAAGAGACAAGTGCCAATTATATATATCAACCTCATAAAGGATATGTACTATGGAGCTGCAGCTTATGTAAAGACTAAGGATGATTTGACAGACTACTTTGATATCACCATTGGTCTGCATCAAGGTTCGACTTTAAGCCCTTATCTTTTTCCCTTGGTTATGGATGAGTTGACGAAGCATATCCAAGTTGAGGTGCCTTGGTGTATGCTTTTTGCTGATGACATTGTGTTGGTTGATGAGACAAGAGATGGAGTGAACAGAAAACTTGAGCTTTGGAAAGAAGCCCTAGAAGATAAAGGATTACGCATAAGTAGGACGAAGACTGAGTATATGGAATGTAAGTTTAGTAGTAGAGGGAACAACGAAGGGATTGATGTAAAAATTGGAGAAGAGTGCATTCCAATGAAGATATTTTTAAGTACTTGGGATCCATTTTCCAACATGATGGTGGAATTGATGGAGATGTTACACATAGAATTAATGCAGGGTGGTTGAAATGGAGGGGTGCTTCTGGTGTTCTCTGTGATAAGAGAATTCCTTTAAAAGGCAAAGGAAAATACTATCGAGCTGTGGTAAGACCAGCCATGTTATACGGTTCTGAATGCTGGGCTATAAACTATAGGCATGTACAGAAGATGTCTGTGGCAGAAATGAAGATGTTAAGATGGATGTGTGGTCATACAAGAAAGGACCGTATTTCAAATGAATTTATTAGAAACAGGGTTAGGGTAGCACCGATAGAGGATAAAATGAGAGAGGCCCGTCTAAGATGATTTGGACATTTACAAAGAAGGCCACTAGATGCTCCAGTTAGGAGATGTGAGAAGTTGGAGGCTGAACCTGCTAAGAGGGGGCGAGGAAGACCAAACAAGTGTTGGAAGGAAACTATTAAGTATGACCTCAATTACTTTAATTTAAGTCCTAAAATGACTGAAAATCGATCTGTGTGGAGGCAAAGAATCCATATAGCCGACCCCACTTAGTGTGAAAAAAGGCTTGGTTGTTGTTGTTGTTGATTTTTCGAAGATGGTGTGGCAATCCTTCAGCTTGCACACGGTGGATCTAACGTCAACTGATCTTTTCTAGGAATACCTATGAAGAAATGTTCATGCTCATACGGCTGGGTGAGTCAAAGTTGTACTTGTTCTCTGGTGTTTATGGCTACAATGTAATGGTGTCATTTTTCGAGGTGAGCGAGCATGGGTGGAGAAAGTTGTAAGCGAAGCTTGTAACCTTTCCAATTTTCGGCTCACCAACCTGTATGCCCATCTCATTATTTTTACTGCAATTCTTTGGATGATTACCAACCTCCGATAATCATCTTCTCTCTTTGAAAAAAATAAATTACGATCAAGTGTATTTGGTTGAAACATAATAGCATTATTTCTATGAATTTACTTCCATCGATGGGGTTTTACATTTGTATAACTCTATCTATAACTTGTAGTGTACTTAATTGCTAGTTTAATGAAAATCTAGGGTTTAACTTCCTTTGTTGACCCCTTCTTTTTTTCATTAAAAAAATACAGTGCTTAAACTGATCATCAAAAGTCGATTTTCCTACAACTCCATTCATCCTTAGAATAGCAAGGCAAACATATACAGGATCGACATGACAAAACCCAGCTAATTATACCCAAATGCGGCTTCACTGCAGTACCTTCAAGAAATAAATTTCATAAAAGTTGACATACACAAATGCAACTCCAAACAGAACATCCACACCGTTGCACGAATATAATGTATTCAGCTAGAGAAAATGCATCATGACACACCTTCTCAGCATTGTTGAGGTAATCATACAAGGTTTTCTCCTCCCAAATAATGTCCATGTCCTTGTGTGCAGCAGAATAAGAAAAATCAGGTACTGACGCAGAATGTCTTCCAAAAAGACCGTTCAGGTTGGGTCCTGTAGATAACCAAGTATTTGAAAAATTGATGTAAAAGCACCATACAACAGAGATTCACAGTGGTAAAAATTTGCCCATGGACAAAAATAATCTGAAACTCCAAAAGTAGGTGTCAGATACATAATCAACAGTAACTCTTGCCATTAAACTAGTAATTCTTTTGTCTAAGTTGTAGCAAACATCAGATAAAGTTAAAAAAGAGACCCTGGAGAATGTCATAAAGCATCTCTATGTCCGTGCAAGTTTTAAAATGTTATTACATAATACAAACCTTACTCTAAGGCATAGTCTGAAAAAAATCTGCAAAAAGTGTAGGAAAGAAGAAACAAGCTAGCAACAAATGAAGAAACATGCCAGTAATTGTTGAGAGAGAGGGTGTTTTGTAGTGGTACATTTAGTACCACATAGTAGAATAAAGAAATATGGTGTGTGTGGGAGCCTATAAATAGACTATTGTACCCTCATTTGTTTCTTAAAAAGAATAGAATAATCTCGCCCTATATGGACCTTCTCCCATGATTTTCTCCCTACTTTTCATAAGTAGGATTTCTACGTAAACTTAAACATTTTATCTACCATATATGCTGATGATTAAATTGATTGATCCAACTGGCATTGGGCATAGAATATTGTAGGAAAAGATGTCTGAGTAAAAGATGGTTAAAAGAAGGTGAAAGGACAATCATGAAAATTATTCAAAGCAATCTGATGACATAACTGAAATCATGTAGAAAAGTGATTTGTTTCAAAATGAAGCAAAAAAGATTAAGCACCTAAAACTAATGCATTTAAATGGTCAATAATACCACACAATGGAGAAATCAATTGAAGAGCCTCAAAAGTAGACTTGCATCAAAGTATTTATGAAGTTGAGACCTTCAGATGGTTCTACACCATAAAAGCAAAGGCAACAAAAAAGGAACCTTGTGCACCTCATAACTATTATATATGTTAGTTAAGTTAGGCTAATTAGTTTGCTTTGGTATTCCTGTTATCAATTTCTATTACGATTTGATTTGGTTTGAGTTTGTTTCCAAATTAGCTAGGATTAGGATTACTATTGTTATCCCCTCTCTATATAAAGAAGGGTTGATTTCTATTTTTAATCAATAACAAGAATTCCTCATTACTCTTCCACGTGATCTCAGAGCAAGAAGATCCTAGGGATCCCCACCACCAACCTCTCTCTAGAGTATTGTCAGTCCTCTCTCTCCTCTAACGAAGCCGTTGTTGATTCCTATGGGAGGGGGTGAGATTTACGGAAAATAAAATAAAATACGGAATTAAAATAAAACAATCGCACAAGTAATCACACAAGATACACAAAGATTTTAAGGTGGAAACCTAAACCGAGTGACATCCACCACCTAACCCTCTCGAGTTAGGATTTCCCGATCGATCGAGTCGATCAAAATCCACTAACCGAGTCACTTAAAATGAGGGTGACTCAACCTCAATACAACCACGCTACTTTGAACCCGAGAGTAGCGTAACCTTAAACCCCTTCTCTTCACGAGAAGGTTTTTGTCTCATGAAGGAGATGGGAATTCACAAAACGAATACCCAACCAATTAACAAAGATAAAATACAATACAACATATAGAGCCCCAAATAAACCTAGCTACTATAGGTAAAGAAACTTCCCTTTGCTAGAAGTGCGTCGACTTGACGACGCAGGTGTGTGAACCACGCATAGGTACTACGTCGCTCTCATAATCGCGGAGTGAGAGCAGGTGCACAGCTAGATGAAGCTCTCAGGTGTGGAACGAATGCTTGGTGAGCTAGAGCTTCTTCTACTTCTCTTGAGCACAAAAGATGTGGAAATAATATTGCTTGGTGTGTCTTGGTGTTCCTTGGTGTATATAAACAAGGGAGGCTTTCCTTCTATTTATAGATGGCCTAGGAAGGCTTTGGAAGGCTTTGGAAGCCTTAGGTAGCCGTTGAGGATCATTCCAAGACAAATCAAGCTGCAATCAGAATCATTAATGATTCTTACAAAGTCATCAGACATCTGGGAAAAAAATTAGATGTCTGAAAGTCACTCTTAAGACGTCTGGAGTCTAAATCAGATGTTTAATCCTAGACGGGTTTCCTTACTAACTTGAGTTAGACATAAACAGGATTCTAGTGTAATTCAATCAGACAACATATCAGGCGTCCGGCACTAGATCTGGATGTCCGGAAACCTAATTTACTACGAGAATGGATTTCCCAAGGCACAAATGGCTATTAGCCTCAAGAGAAGTGATTTTGGTTCAATCGAGGGCTAACGATCACTTATCAGGCATCTAAAATCCTCTACGAACGTCTGATAGAAGCTTAAAGGTCATTTCTCAACGATCATATTCTGTAAGTCAACGTTCCACTAATTAAAGGTCTAGTAAAGTTATCAAAGTCTGCTAAGACGTCTGAACTAAGGGCTGGTCGTCTGATTTCAACAGATAGAACCTACAAAATTCAGCCTAAGTGATTGAACGTCTGATCCAACATTCAGACATCTTAAAGTTCACTATCAGACGTTTGATTTTTGTGTTATACGTCTGAAAAGGTTGTCTTAAGACTATTTAGGTTTTCTAAGTCTTCTACGAAAAACCTAAGTATCCTAGGGTAGTGCAAGAGTTCTTAGGACTACTGTTAGGTAACTTTAAGGCTCTTTAACATGCATCTAAGAAAAGAAAAATAAAGAGCAACAAAGGAAACAAAAGCACATTACAAGATGAATGGAAATCTATCATATTCTTCATCTCCTTCCTTCAAGCTTTTGCTCCTCGCTAAGATCCTTCTCCTCCGTCAAGCTCCTCCAATCCGCCATGGATGTGAGCTCGAACTTCATCTTTACACTTGTAACATTTGCAATTAATATGAAATCTAGGACTCAAAGCAAATGTTAAATAACAAATGTTTTGTTATCATCAAAGTAAATGATCATGGTGCCCTTGACCAACAGCCGCCAGCAGCCTCCTCTCTCCTGTTGCCTTCCCAGACGATCCTCTTGCCCTTGAGCAACCTCCCTACCCACATTGCTATGGCTTGCACAACCACTATCCTTACGTCCTCTCACTTTCAATCGTTCTCTCTTGCTCTTTCTTTCTCACCAGATCTCCACACCGCCTGACCCCTTCTCCCTATTGGGTCACCGCTTGTTCTGAAATCCTCTGCTACAGCACATGTGCTACTTCTATTATGGCTTTGCCTTGATGATGTTGCTACTACTATTTCCCTCTAACACAAGAATGATATGTACAACAAAGGCACCCCCAACCACCCCCCCCCCCCAATGCCTACTACCTTGCCGATTTTTTCACATCGAGGGTGTTTCTTTGTGGCTAAGCCCTACCTGCCTGACATCCTTTGCCTAAAGGCCTCAATCCAATTTTTCTATCTTCTCTTAAAGAGAAGGGTTTCCACTAATTAAAGGCAACTAGCTGCCAACCTACTTGCTCCAACCCGATGATTACATCCTTAAGGGAGAGTTTTAGTTTTGTTCTACCTCCTGCAAGTTGGGCGTTGCACACTCCAACTTGAGGGTGAGTGTTTAAGATAAAATTAAAAATAGGAATAATTAAAAAAAGGTTTCTTCATAATTAAGTTAGGATTTTTTTTTTTTATGTTATCACTAGGATTTGATTTGATTCTATTTTGTTTCCAACTTAAGTAGGATTAGAATTACTATAGTTATCCCCTCTCTATATATAAAGAGAGGTTGATTTCTCTAAATACATGGTATTGATTAAGGGTTACCGCCAACCCCAGAAAGGCCTCCACCACTGCCTCTGGCCAACTAAAGGGTTTCGATGGTCAACCACCAAGTTGCCCAACCCTGACAACCCCTCTGTCGGCACCGCCAGCCCTTCAGAAACCTCTAATCAATGGTAGTAGGCCTCTACAGCTATTGTTGTTGCTTTTTGCGACTCTTATTGCCACTTTTGTTGTCGCTATTGCTACTGTCATTGTTGCGCTTGCCACTGCTGATGCTTCTGCAACTGTTGTTGTTGTTGCTACTATTGATGTTGGTGTCGTTACTACTATCATTGTGGTCGCTGCTACCGCTATTGTTGTTGCGCTCTCCAGCATCGCTCAACCCTATTGAGCCTTCGTTCGGCTCCAGCGACCTCTTCCCTGGCCTAGCAGTGCTCCGATGATGATCTAACCAACCACCAAGGTTGCATCTCCCCCAATTTGGTCACCGCTACTACTTCTGTTAGGCTTCTCTCGACTATTGTTGTGCCACCAAACTCCATTGCACTCCAGTGACCCTTCCACAATGGGTTTACAACCCCCCTACCGCTCCTTGATCTGATTTGGCTGCCAGTCTTATGATTCTATGGTCCGATTTTGTTGATGCAACTTGGGCAAGACAGTCCTTGGTTGATCAGATTGCCAAATCAAATCTCATTGTTGACCAGTCACTCGAATCAATTGCTTCTGGCTAGATCGACTCTCAGATTATACATGCATCGTGCATGCCTACTATGCACTTTGATTGCACACTCTACAAATCTTCAACTATTCTCTACATGCATGGTCCACCCTCTATGCGCAAGATTGCACATTCCTACATGACTGCCTAACTGCAAGTCCTACTATCCACATGGCAGACTTGGAGTCTCCCATCATGTTGTTGCTTGGGATCGTTTCCTATACTACTGCTTGCTTGAGATTGTTTCTCAATACTACTACCTGCTTGAGATCGTTTCTTAGTACTACTGCCACTGCTTGGGATCGTCTACTGCTTACCTGTTGTTTTCCTATGCTTAGCAGCTACTACTGCTACAGCCTTACTATTGTCATCTACGGCTACTACTCAACACAGCATTTAATACTACTACTACTACTGCCTCTCTACTCCAATTACTACCTCTGCTACAGTCTACCCTGTACTCCGAATGTCTACATTAGGGGGGGAATCCTAGTTTTTCTATACCTTCTGCAAGTTGACCGTTACATGCTCCAACTTAAGGGAGAATGTTAGAGAATTAGAAAAAAGTTTCAGATTAGTTAAGTTAGGCCAATTAGTTTGTTTTAGTATTCCTGTTATCTCTTTTTATTTCAGTTTAATTTGATTTCAGTTCGTTTCCATATTACCATTGTTTTCCTCTCTTTCTATATAAAGAGGGGTTGATATCTCTTTTAATCAATAACAAGAATTCCTCATTACTCTTCTACAATATAGAATCTCAAGGAAAAGGTAAAAAATCCTAAAGAAAAATCCGTATCATTTTGCAAGCAAACATCTACAAAAACAAGCACAAAAATCCATAAAGGCCACCTCAGAAACTCAACCAACATTTCCTTATTAAAAACCTCATAGAAGGATTCATCTTCCATAAATTCAGTAAACCAGAACAAGTGGTAGTAAGAGACATGGTGAGAGAGAGGGAGAGGTGGAGATGGGAGAAAGGAAGGGAGGGCGATGGGAGTATGCTAACCTCCTACCATTCTTGCAAGGTGCTTTATTTCAAGTGCCAATCTTATGGACATATTGCGCAGGATTATAAGGATCCGATGGTGTCTTTTATGCAAAGGATGTGGTCATCAAAGGAGAAGTTGCCCTCTTTAGTCAATTTCTAATCAGGCACATCTTCCTCCACCATCTGGTGCTCCATCAATGGAGATGGAGGCTCCTTGGTCACCAACGAAGGGTATGATTGATTCTTTATTGATTCCCTTGTCAATGGGTGAGGTTTCAAGGGATGAGGTTGGCACATCAGAGCAAGGTTTTAAATGTCGATATCGATGTCGTATCAACAAGTCAAAAAGAAGATAGTGAGGGATATATCAGGGATATATCGTTAATATCGGTGAATTTTAGGGAAATCGCTTAAAAATGCCTAAAATGGCTCAAAATATCACAAATTTAATAAAAAGTAATATTTTAAAACTACTACATACACGAAAAAATGCCTAAAAGATCAAATCATAAATTTTGAATAAAAACATAATAGAAATGGTCTACTAGCATATCGACAAAGTTATGTCATAGCATTGAAAAGAAAACGCACACAATATGATAATAATAGATGCTCATACTATACTCACCAGAAGAAATGGAATATAAGTAATACCAATGGACCACACCAAGCACCAACCAATGCTACCAAATCAACACCATGTTGAGCTTCGACCTGGCATGATACCTCTCCTTCGATTTTCTTCCTCTATTTGTAATACTCTAACATGCAGTAGGACTCCCACGTCATGAAGTTGTATCAAGTATTATATTCATTAATGTATCGTTGGTAGTCTTCATCATTGCAATACAAAAATACTCCAAGACGTGGATATCGACTTTGATTGTCGAAGGAATTGCTCTTGCTTCTAGATTGACCCTAATAAGATTCATCTCGATGTTAAATCATGATTATTTAAGCCACAAAGCATCACCAAATTGGGGATTAATTATGGATAGTGCTTAAGTAATGGGTACACCACATCAATTTATGCAATAATCGAGTGTAGCACAAGATTTAACCTTAGTATGAATAGCAGTCAAGGTTAAATTATAGTGATTTAAGCCACAAATCATCACCAAATTGGGGATTAATTGGAAATCTTGTCTAAATAATGTGTAGACCACATCAATTTGTGTAATAATCGAGCGTAGCACAAGATTTAACCTTGGTATGATCAGTAATCAAGATTAAGGTGATTTAGGCTTAATGACGCAAAGAAATGACAAGACTAAGGTGATTACTTTGTTGAGAAATGAAAAAGAACTCAACATCACCTAATAATCAAGGCGAACCAACCAGTGAACACTAGCAGCAAGCAACAACAGAGAATAAAGGAGAGGAAGAAAGCAAAGAAAGTGGAGACTGAAGAACAACTGCAAAGGTATTGCCCGATGTTGCCAGATATCAACAATATTTAGAAAAATTGCATGCATGTGCATAAGTTTCGACAATATATCGTCGACATACATCAACATGAGCAATATTTCACCCGACATCTATGAAAAAAGATATTTTGGTAATGTCAACACAAGTATTGTTAACGATATCGACATACCGGTGACATGTCGCCCATATGTCACGACATTTCTTATAGGTAATATATCATTGATATCCTGGAAAAAGATATTCTCGTGATATCAATATGAGTCATGTTAGAGATATGGATATATCGGCGATGTATTACTGACTTATCGAGATATCTATTTCCATGTATCAGAGATGAGATCGATGTAAGAGTTGAGGAGTCCTAGATCCCCCAACTAGAGAATCACTTTGTTCTCTCCAAAGAGATTTCTCTTGTTTAGTCTTGATCCTTTTAATCTTGATCATCTGAGGTTCTCAAAGTTTGGTGTTGGTAGGTCTACCACTAGATGGAGGAGGCCATCTATCAATGATGGTGCTCTCTGTCAAAGACCCCCTTTGAGGCCAATGTTGAAGTTTCTTATTCGTGGAATCCCGCTATGCTTGCATACGATTAAGGGGTACAAATGCTATGTGCACCATTCGTTCGTGTTCGAAGGTGCCAAGGTTTGCACTTTTGCAAAGGGGATATTTTTGCAGTTCAGATCGAAGCAAAGATGCTGATCAGGCAGAGGATGCTGGAGAAGGTCATTTTAAGGAATGGTGGTTCTTCTTAGGTTGTTACCTTCCATGGGTTGTCCATGGAGGTTCCCCAACAGAGGTCCTATGCTGCTGTGCTGACCAAAGCTTCTTCTCCGATGATATCTATGGTGACGGGGCATTTTTTGAAGGCCAAGGCTGGCGCAAATTTTGAATTTGCATCAGTTTTGAATCCAGCTGTTGCGCCAGCTACACCTCCTGATTTGGCACGTACGGTTGAGGAAAATGTGGAAAATTTAAATCACCTTGTACAGGTGGCCTCCGGATCTGGAGTTGGTATGTCCAACTCTAACCCGTTTAAATTTGATAACCCGATTAAACCCATTAGCTCTGGCCCATGTCCTTAGCATTTCTCTGGCCCATCTTTGTAGGAAGCGGTACACCAGGGACCCATTTATTTTGGGTCCATTTTTTTCAGCCCGAGGTCAAGCCAGCAGCCTTGTTCTCATTTGTTTCCTGATCTGCCAATTCTGGAAGCAAGTCCTGTGCCTTTCGGAAGGAGCTGCAGTGGCAAGGTTGGAGATGCTACACCAGTAGTTGGTGAGGCTGATTCTGTTCTGAGTGATGCTGGTCCTAAGGTCAAGGTGGCAGCAGGCAATGTTCCTGTTCTGGACATTCTGTGATTGATTCTATTGTAGAGGGGCTTGTTGGGTCTGCTCATGTGGTTCGTCAGGCAAGAAATAAGGAGCAGCAGGAGGTTTGCAGTGGCATTCTCAAACGTTCCTAATCAACAAGTCAAGGTACAAGGGCAGCCAATTCTTTACAACGTACAAGGCAGTTGTTCCAATTCTTGTTATAAATGAAAGATGCTCAGATTGAAGAATTTTATGGAAAAAGATAAGGCCAAGGCTGATATCAAATACGATGACATTGACTGCCGGGTGGCTGAAGTTCTGAATGCAAAGAAGGTAGTGCAAGTGGGGACCCATACTCTATCCAATGGTTAAGATCCTATCATGGAATGTAAGGGGACTTCGTGATGGTATGCGAAGGTCCATATTAAGAAGGTACTCGGCAAAATGACAGGCTGATTTGGTATTGCTTCAAGAGACACACCTGAGTTGGCTGATGCACAAAGGAAAAGATCTATTTGTGGTGATCAATACACTGATTTTGTAGATATCACATTGGTTGATAGGTCGGGAGGTCTTTGCTGATGTGGAACAGCGAATCCCTTCTTTGGACTTCATCTCTGGTTGCATCGTGCATGATTACTTGCACCTTCGCCAGGAAATCTAATGCCTCTGTTTGGACAGTTTCGTGTGTGTGCCAGGAGGCTGATAAAGCTGCGTTGTGGGAGGAGATGGAGCAGGCATCTATCTTCGCTGAGGGTAGGCCTTAGTTGTTGCATGGAGATTTTAATGTTACGTTGCCATCTGGAGATAGGCCTGATGGGAGGTTGGACAAGGCTTCTTCTAATTTTGCAGTTGTGGCTAATGATTTGAAGTTGTTTGATTCAAGGTTCGAAATGCTGATTTTAACGCCGTACTAATGAAATTGTAAGTGTGCACTTCGTGGGCATGCTGAAGGCATGCCGTGGAAATGCCCGTTTTTCGATGGCAGATTTCGACGATTTCGATAGCCCGGAAAAATGCCCATTTCGGAGGCAAGCCGAGGGCATGCAAACAAAAATGACAGAAGTGATTAAAATGATGTCAATTGCAAAAAAATCAAATGTTGCCATGTTAAAACATATTGAAGGCCATATACAACTAAATAAGGACATATTGAAGCCCGAAATGTGTGTATGTGACCTCACACGGTCTCACCTGACCTCACACGGTCACTTGAAGGGCATATATAAGTAAAAAATAACATATTGAAGCCCGAACTCGTGTGTGTGTATGTGTGTGGACGTGTGTGACCTTACACGGTCACTTGAAGGGCATATATAGGTAAAAAAGGACTGTGTGTGACATGTTAAGAACATATTGAAACCCAATGTGTGTGTGTGTGTGATCCTTTCCCTCCCACCCACGTGTTGGACTCCCTCCCAGACCTTCTATGTGATCCTTTCCCTCCGGCCCACCCTATCCCACATCTTCGAATTTTGAACTCCCTCCCAGCTGTCTCCTATAGTCCACCTACAGACCAGCTTCCCTCCGAACAGCCAGCGGCCGTAAAGCAACTTCCCTCCAGCGGCACCTACCAGCATGCTGGCGATATTATCGGCATCGCACCGAAATTATCGGTATTTCGCCGGCACGCCTGCAAATCAACACCTTAACCAAATCGGCACACCCTCCACCCGAAAATCCCCTTGCCAACAGCATGCCGGCGGCATTTAAAGCACTCGTTTGATTTCCTTATATTTGGGACTACCTACACTTGGAGAAATGGGTCCAACTCGACATCCAAAATAGGGCCTTCTTGTGCATGATCTCTCACCTTCACTCCTGCATGGAAGAAGGTTATCTGTTGAGAGAAAAGGCCACACACAAATGGCTACAGTCCACCAGAAAAGTCACACACAGACTGTGTGCATGCCTTTTCTCCTATTCTTCGTTCTACGCACGTAGAAAATTTCCGAGAAGAGCCTAGATCGATGGCTCTGATACCATGTAAGGATTTGTGTACTACCGAATGTGTGCTACCGAAACATGGAGGCTCTTCCACTTGGAGAGAAAACACAACAGCAGGTTGCTGCAGTTGATGATGACGCATGCTGAACAGAGAGAGAAGAGTGTAGCCAGCGGTGAGAGAGAAAAGAGGAGAGAAAGGGAGTTGTTTATTTGGTAAAGAATAATGCATTCAACTCAAAGAAACTTACATAGGTTTTCTCTATATATAGAGAGCAAATCCTAATCTCAAAACAAAAAACAAATCTAATCAAATCTCCTATAAATAGAAAACATCAAATCCACTTAACAACTTGCCTAAAAGACATCACCATACTAAAAAATCAAAACTTGGGCTCCCCACTAAACCCCTTAGGGCCGACGCCCCTTAGGTGGACCAAAACCTGCCACGTGGCACTTATTCTCCACAAAAAGGATGTTGTAATTCTGTTTTGGAGCTATGGAATTGTTTTGAGGCATTTGCCACCTAAAACTCCTCTACTTCTTCCTTCTGTTCTTCCTACAATTCTTTGGATCTGGTGAAGACTCATGCCAAGAGTCGAGAAGTGACGAATTCTGCTATCAAATTGATGCCTGAGCCCGCTTTGGGTTCTTCTCCAATAGCAACAATGTCTCCAGACGAATTTGAGGTCATCAAGAAGCTGATTGTGGATTCTGCAAATCAAATTAAATCAAAGCTTCACAAGGAGTTCAAAGCACAGACGAAGGATTCCAATTCTGGTAAAGCTTAGAATGCTGATTCAGAGGTCTTATCCTTGGACGTAGGTGCTATAAACGGTAAATGGTTGCAATTCCCTACCTATGATGGCACATCAAATCCTTCTTGTTGGAGCTTTCAAGCTAATCAATACTTCACAGTCTCTAAAATACGTGATTCTCAGAAGTTATTATTAGCCTATTTTCATCACAATGAAACTGCACTTAAATTCTACTGGTGGTATGTTAATAACGGTGGTGAGCAGAATTGGCCTTCTTTCATCAAAGCCTTAGAACAACGATTTTCTCCCGATGTGTTTGAGGATCCTCATGGACCTTTAAGTAAACTCAAGCAAGATGGATGTTTGTTGACATATATTCGTGAATTTAAGAGGCTTTCTAATAAGATTAAAGGGTTTCCCAAATCACATTTGTTGGGTACTTTCTCAAGTGGCTTACAAGAAGGCATCAGTTTTGATGTTCGTTCTTTTAAACTCTCTACATTAGTTGGGGCTATGAAATTGGCTAGAATTCAAGAAGCGAAAATACAGGCCACAAGGAAGGCCTTTAAATATCCTGATTCGCAAAAAGGGTTACTTCCCACTCCATCCAAGGCAATAGTTAAATCTTCTCCACATGTTAAGAAGATCTCTAATGTTGAATATGAAGACCACTTGAAGAAGGGGTTATGTTTTAAATGTGGGGATAAATGATCAAAATATCATAAATGTAAATCAGTGTTTGCAATTCAAATAACTCGCGATGATTATTGTGGTCAATCTTATTGGGTAGAACATTTGCCAAGTGCTGATTCTACATTTCCTAATGATGAAGTTCCTGAAATCTTAGCTTAATCAATCAGTGGTACTGTCACCAATTCAACCACGAGGGTCAAGGAGGCAATTAAGGGGGTCTATACTACGATTTTAATCGATTCAGTTCTCATAATTTCATAGACCCTAAGTTAAAAAATTAACACTATAGATATCTGATCTCACTACATAAAATTAACACTACAGATATCTGATCTCACTCCATTTCAAGTGATGATAGCAAATGGTTCTCATTGTCACGGTGAAGGCTGTTGTATGAATGTCTTGGTCAAAATGAATGGGTTCTCTTTCACAATCAATTTCTACATATTGCAGCTTAGGGGTTGAGATGTAGTGTTTGGGACAGAGTGGTTGAAAAGTCTTGGCACATTTGAGTGAAACTTCAAAGAATTGACTATAAAGTTTACTGTTGGCGACTCTCAATGCTTTCCTCAGGGTCTACCCAATGCTCCCATTACTCTATTAGCCAATGGCAAACAGGGCAAGCAGCTTCAAATGATTAACCAATCTTATTTGATTCAATTACAACATGTTGTATGTTCCTCCTGTTGATTCTGATTTAAAAGCCCTTTTAGATGAATATGCTGATGTATTTGAAGAAAAGCCCTCAATACCACCTGTCAGGATTTATGATCATCAAATTCCATTGATTAATGAGAATTTGACAATTTCAAGGTCACCTTACAGGCATTCTCCTATGCAGAAAGATGTTATTGAGAAACAAGTAGCTGAGGCTTTGGAAAATGGGTTGATTCATCCAAGTGTAAGTTCTTTTGCTTCTTCAGTAGTTTTGGTTAAAAAGCATGATGGCTTAAGGATGATGTGCATAGATTATCAAGCATTGAATGAAAAAACAATAAAAGATAAATACCTGATCCCTGTTATTGATTACTTGCTGGATGAATTGGCAGGATCTATTTATTTTTCCAAGTTAGATTTACACTCTCGACATCATCAAATTAGAGTAAAAGAAACTCATATTTTTTTGTGAAAAGCTAAAAGAAACTGATATTCATAAAACAGCCTTCAGAACTCATAATGGCCATGTGTTTTTAGTCATGCCTTTTGGCTTGACTAATGCTCCTATCACCTTCCAAACTCTGATATTTCAGCCACATTTATGCAAATTTATTTTGATCTTCTTTGATGATATTCTCATCTACAGCAGCTCTTGGGAAGCTCATTTACAACACCTTTGAAGTACCCTTTAAATTCTTAAGGAGAATTGCTTATATGCCAAAAGGTCCAAGTGCACTTTTGTTGTGTCTTGAGTGTCTTATTTGGGTCATATTGTCAGCTGCGATGGCATGCATATGGATCCTAAGAAGATTGAGGCTGTCGCTACTTGGCCACTTCCAACTTCAGTAAAGGATGTTTGTGCGTTTCTGGGACTTGCTGGTTACTACAGGAAGTTTATAAAAAATTTTGGTTTGATTGTTGCTCTATTGAATGCGCTTTTAAGAAGGATAATTTTGGTTGGACTTCAATAGCTCATGATTCCTTTATGAAATTAAAGGAGGCTCTAATATCTAATCCAATTTTAGCATTGCCTGATTTCACAAAAACATTTACAGTAGAATGGGACAGGAATGGGAGCTGTTTTGCTGCTGGATGGATGCCCTCTAGCTTATGTTAGTAAGGCCTTTTCAATTAGGCAATTGGCTTGGTCCACCTATGAGAAATAGTTGCTATTGTGTTTGCTACAACCAAATAGAGATTTTATTTGTTGGGAAGACCATTTATTATTAAAACAAATCATGAGAGCCTTAAACATTTGTTACATGATAAAGTTTCAACTCAAATGCAGCATAAATTTCTAACAAAGTTGATAGGTCTAGACTTCGAAGTTCACTACAAGCCCAGTAAATCAATTGTGCAGCCAATGCCCTCTCTAGATTGTCTGCTACATCCTCCAACTTTGCTATATCTCATTCTTAACACCAGATTGGCTTCAAATTCTACCTGAATTGTATCGTAAGGAACCTTCCTTATTATATTTAATGAAGCAATGGCACTTGGGAAAGCTTGATCCAATTTTAGGGGTGTACGCAGGTCGAGTTGGGTCAGGTTGGGACTCAACCCAAACCCAACCCATAGTTTTCAAGTTGGGATTTTTCCAACCCAACCTATAAAAATCAGGTCAGGTTGGGTCGGGTTGAGTGGGTTGTTGACTAGTCAAAGAACTCAAAACTTATGTTTATTTCCTGCTTACTTTCTTTCATTCTTAAAAATAAAACATTTTAAACTCATAAATACTCATATCTTCTAAAAAAGAGAATAGAATAGGTACAAACAAAAAAAACTTGATAGTTGTATAATAGTAATTGCCTCTTTTTTGTAGAAAAGCAAACATATATTACAAGACAATTATCTTATCCATATAATTGTTTTCATAGATGTAGGCATTCAAAATAAAGAATTAGACGAGAATCAAAATAATTTTTTACTACTAAGGAAAAAATTCAAGATGTACACGTAGATGTCCTTTAATTCTGTCTACACAAAGAATTAGATGAGAACCTAAATAATGGTGTCTAATTCAAGCATCAAAGTTTGAATGCCTACATCGAAGTTTCAAATAATTTAATCTAAATCAAGAGAAGGCATAGGGGGAGGAGGGTGGTTAAGAAAGGGTGGTGGCTATTAGTTATAGTGAAAGAGGATGGCCGGTGAGGGGGTGGTAGGCTGTGTGGTGTTGGTGGTGGTGGTGGTAGCGGCTCTAGTGATAGGCTAGGTGGAGGGAAAGGTAGAGAGGATGGTGGATGGCTAGTGAGGGGTGGTGAACCATATGGTGGTGGTGGTGGACCGATGGTTGCAGGCCAGTGGCTATGGTGGTAGGCTCAGGCTGGGGGTGAAGATAGGGACGACGATGGATGGCCAGTGAGGAATGGTCGGATGTGTGGTGTGGTGGTGGTAGTGGCAGTGGCTCTGGTGAATGGAGGTGGCAGTTGTCACTAATTTAGAGGAGGAAGAGAGGAGGGAGGAAGATGCTAAGCTCGAGCGACAACGACGAGAACAATGGCAACAACAAGAAGGGAGCTGTGAGAGAGGTTGATGGCGACAACGAGAGAGGAAGCTCAGTTTAGGGCTTGCGACCAGGAGGGAAACTGAAAAGAAGCGAATGATGGAGAGCACACAAAGAGACGGAAAAGTAAAATTGAGAGAGTGGCATGCATTATTTGCGTTGGTTTTTTTTTTACTCCTTTCAAGTTTAAATAGGGTGGCTTTTTTTCCTTTAAAATTTGACTGGATACTCTCGTGTGTGTGTGTGTATCAAGTTGAATCGGGTTGCAGGTTGGGTTAGGTTTATTAGACCTCAAACCAAACCAAACCCAACCCATATTTTATCAAGTTGGGAAAATCTCAACCCAACCCAACCCAACCCAATTCAATCGGGTTGGGTTCAGGTTGGGTTCGGGTTGAACCCAACCCATGTACAACCCTATCCAATTTCATATCAGAAGCGTGGAGATTCTTTTATCTAGAGAGCTTTCATTTATTGTTGAAGTTCTTCAACATCAGCCCAATTCACTTTAAGGAGGGCATTCCGGATACCATCGAACTCTTCATCACATTAAATGCACATCCTATTGGCGTGGAATGAACAAAGATGTTAAAGCTTATATTAAAGCTTGTGACATTTGCCAGAAATGCAAGTATAACACTTCATTTCCAGGAGGATTACAACAACCTCTATCCATTCCTGATCAAGTTTGGACAAATGTTTCTATGGATTTCATTAAAGGCCTTCCTCCATCAAAAGGGAAATCGATACCTTTGGTAGTTGTGGATCGCCTCACAAAATATGCCCCTTTTATCGATCTTCGTCATCCTTATTCTGCAGCACATGTAGCCTCTGTTTTCTTACAGGAGATTGTTTGTCTCCATGGTCTTCCTCGTTCCATTGTATTAGATAGGGATGCTATCTTTTTAAGTACCTTTTGGCTGGAGCTCTTTCAAGCTATGGGAGTTAGACTTCATACATCTTCTCTTACCACCCTTAATCTAATGGTCAGACTGAAGCTGTCAACCACTTGAAACTTATCTCCATTGTTTTTGTCAACAACAACAAGATGATTGGAAGTCTTGGTTATATTTTGCTGAATATTGCAAACAAAGACCTTACTAAATTCAAGACAACAGATTGTGACTAAACTACAACATCATCTTCAGAAGGCTCAAGATAGGATGAAGCACCAATCTGATAAAGGGAAGGTTGGCAAACAATTTTCTATGGGAGATTGGGTGTATTTGAAGCCACAGCCATATCAACAATCTAGTCTTGTAGGGTGTTTTAATTACAAATTAAGTGCATGCTATTTTGGGCCATTTCAAATAGAAGCTCAAGTTGGCTCTGTAGCTTATTGTCTGAAATTACCTCCAGCATCCTGAATTCATTCCACTTTTCATGTCTCTCAGTTTAAGGAGTGCATTGGTCATGGAATTCAACCTTCACTATCATGCTAGAACATACTCGAGAACCACAAGTTTTATCAGGTAGACACATGATTAAATGTAATAATGAAGCCATTACTCAATGGCTTATTCACTGGAAAGGTGAGGATGTGGATGAAGCTTAGTGGTTGGATTATGTTACATTCGTCAAAGAGTTTCCTACATTCCAACCTTGAGGACAAGGTTGTTGTTAGAGGGGGAGATTTGATAGAGTTCAATTGCACAACAGTAATTGGAGGTGCATGTTTGTAATTTTCCAATAGTTAGTTGATGTAGTTGGTGGATGGGTAGGAACCTCTAAATAGGGGTGGCCCTCTGTATAAAAAGGATGTTGTAATTATATTCTGGAGCTATAGCATTGTTTTGAGGCATTTGCCATCTAAAACTACTCCTCTACTTCTTCTTCTTCCTTCCTTCCTTCTCTTCTTCCTACAATTCTTTGGATCTGGCAAAGACTCATGCCCAGAGTCGAGCTGAAGCGGCGAATTCTGCTATCATTTTCCACTTAAACCCTTGTGCCTTGTGGTTGATTGCTTGTTCGCACGTTTTTTTTTCTCAACAACTTTCAATCTAAAAGTCGAAGAACAATGAACAGAAACCACACAGACATTTCTCTCAGATGCCCCTGCATCCCAAAGCAGAGTTTCACAAAGCACATCGAAAGAATGCTTTACACATACCTAAAAAAGGTAACTTGATCCAAAACAATGCGCACCGTAAGAATTTATCAGATGTAGATGCTGCACTGGTTGCAACCATTTTTGCAACAAAAGGCAATATATATGTCGGCCACCAATCGATACTAACTGGAATGGTTACTCGTAAAATTCTCACAAACTGACAGATAATTGCCTCGAACAGAGAGGACGCCGAAACAATTATCACAAAACCCCACGCTTTTCTTGAAATTACTTGTGGCCTTATTTGAGAGTCCTCCTGCATATGCACGAATTAACGGGTGATATGAGGCCGTTTAATCTTCACTGGGACCTAGTCGCTATGCTATCATGTGACATCAGCAATCATCCAATTGACCTGAGCGAAGAGCCCAGCAATCATCCTATCCTCCTAAACCACTTCTCGCTGTCGACATGTCGCAATGCGAGATTATTCATTCATGCTATCAATGGTCGACACCTCTTCATCGGCCATCCAAATTACGCGAAATTAAAACAGCAGAGTCATCCATTGGGAAAAACTCAGGGAAACACCATTGGACATCATCAAAAGAAATAGAGGACATTGAGATGAGTACGGATTAGTAAATAGTAAGTACCATGCTTGGGTGATGCGTCCTTCTCGACAGAGTGGCAATGCGAGCACTTGGCCTTGAAGATCTTCTCCCCCGATCTCGCATTGCCCGGTGGCGCCTCCGAGAACGACCACTCCTCCATCTCTAGAGATTAGGGCTGTTGTATCGATCGATCGATCGAAGACCACGGCTTTTGATGCTGCCACTCTTCCTTCCACACTTCACCACCACCTCTCTCCCTCGATCTAAGTGGTGTCAAAGGCTGGTACGTGGGAGGTAACTTATATCTATGGGCGCTCCTTGGTGTACTTTCCCGCGGCGGAAGAGTTTTCTTGGAGGCGGGGTGTGGGGTTTTGTGTGATCCATTTTTTTGAGAAGGAAATCTCAAATTGTATTGCATTGCTATGAGGGCTATTTGGCACAAGTCAACTCTCTTTCAAGACGACCAACAAATTTTAGAACAAAATCAAGTCCCTGATTGGTAAGGGGAATCGTTCGAGTGGAACAAGAAAGGAACAAAGAAGAATTTCTCACCTAGGCATAATTGTGAGGAATGACAATTTTTTTTTAATTTACCCAAATAAGATTCTACCTCATAAAAAAAAAAGAGAGGAAGTGAGGTGATTTGCAACGTGGTAACTTTCAAAGTCATGACAAGAAATTAGGGGTATTTATCCCTCCTATGCTGTTTATTGTGTGGAATAAATTGATGAGATAATGAAGAAAAAGTTAGTTAAAATGTAATGAAATAAAAATTTTACCCTTAGCTAAAGTAGTGAGTTGACTTTTCTTTTCTATTAATTAGAATATATTTATAGTAATGTTTATACAAATAAATTACATAGCAAATATTACGAGTATTTTTTCCTTAATTCATGTATTTGAAGTATAACTTAAATATATCGAAAATTAACCATTTTGTATTTAAGGAATAACTATAAACTTGCTATTATTATTACAATAGAAGTTTGATTGCTAATGCTATATAGACAATAGTTACACAAATAACATAGATTTCAAATAACGTTGGAGTAAGTACAATGAGTTCTCTTAACCATGTAATTGAAATATTGAACTTGAAACTATAATTTATTGAAATGAACATAATTTATTTCATCAAGTGTCCTTCAAGAACAACGTACCTAGATCAAAAATACAATGTGAGCAACATATAATTAACACCCTTCTCCAGAATAATATATACAACAATATCTCACTTCATAATCTAGCATTCAAAAGAACACAACATTGTACAAATCAAATGAAGCTAAGTATTGTTATGCAAGAGTAGGTTCCCACCTATGGTCTTCAAACATTCCAATGCTGCTTATATTTATCTACATGCAAGTAGATCCAAAAATAGCTACTTTCAAACACCATCTTGCTTCTATTTCCATAGGCGTAACTCCCTACATGGCCATTGAATTGAATCTCCTTACAACGTCTTTCACACTATCGAGCAACTCCCTTCACCCTTGAGCAACTCCGAAGTTCCCCACATACTTCAAAGCACATTTCCCACACTATATAGTAATGCCCTTCTCCGTCGATGTAGTGACCCAATATCTAGCATTATCATGTCGTAAATCCAAATCCGAATTGCACGTTGCCTAACACATAAACATGAGAAAACAACCATAATCAAATGAAATAACTAACCAAAATAATAACAGGTCCATCTCCAAGCAAAAAATTAAATAATAACTTTTGAACCGTTTGCTTCCGACTTAAAGATATCCTGAATCGTCATTTGAACTTGGGATGATTCACTACATCTGAATTAGATTAGAGAGAATAATTTCCAGGAGAATGTATCTAAAATTTAGGTAACTAGATATCTTAGCAAGCAAAACTAAGTCACCAAGATAAATAATAGGAGGAACATATGACAAGAATAATCAGAATGCATGATTAAAATCAAGTGTCTAGAAATCAAGGACTCCAGTTAATCATAATTTAAATTATTAGTTACGTAATTAATATGTCCTTTATTTATTTATCTTATTCTTTGGAAATTGAACTATAGATCTGTACTTATTTTGATCATAAAGCTCCTCGAATTAGATGCAACCAGTGCCAGCAATATCTTACCCTTCTCAAGAACCTACAACGTAGGACGCAATCGGTTTACGATCTCAAAACAAACTTGAGGGTAGCTCCATCTCAAGTGTAAGGTGTTGTTGGTCGAGAAGTTTTCACTTTATTAAGGAGAAAAAAAATGATGCATCATCGTTGTAATTTGTGCGGTGAAAAACCTTTAATCAAAAAATGAACACTCTAACCACAATGATTAGATCATCTCCACAAGAAGGAACAAACTTAAGAAAACTCACAAATATTTTTCATTCATAACATGTTCATAAACCATTGTCCGTAGAGAAATGAGAAACAAACAATGTAAAGTTAAGAGAGAGAGAGAGCAATGAGAAAGAGAGTAGAATGAGAGCAATAAAACAAAATAACATAAAACTAACTAAAAAAATAAATCAATAGTGTTTGACAATTAAAAAATTCAAAGAAAACTAATTGCTACTTTACTGTAACAAAAAAGGGGATGCTATGGCGAAGGTGGCGAGCGTGAGGAAGGGCGAGGACCTAGTGCAAGGAGCTTGGCAAAGGCACATTGGGACACTACCATTGCACTAGTGGTGGCGGTGTGGACGATGGCGGCCAGAGGTGGCCAACCAACAACGTGGAAGGGCCAGCAACAAGGGGCTCTCAATGGTGGAGTCGCCGATTGGCGGCGTGGGCAATGAGAGGGCATTGGCGAGCACTTGGTTTTACACCGGTGGAGTTAGCAGTGAGAAGGGAGGTCAAAGTTGGCCGAACGAAGGCTTGAACAGGCAGTGGTGTTGGGTCACGTAGAGAAAAAAGAATGAAAGAAGAAGAAGATGAAGGGGAGGGATGGTGGTGATGGGCCAAAGGAGGCGGTGTGGGAGTTTAGTATTTCTCAACGAGGAGGAAAACAGGGAAACTATTGGGTGGTGATGGTGAAGAAGGCAGAAGATAGGGGAGAGGAGGATGGTGGTGGGTGCTTGATGAGCAGATGACTAGGATGAGTGCACGCTATCACCGTGCACTCATCAATGGTGAAGGCGAGCGGAAGCGGAACACGCTTAGACCGTTGTGAGCATGGAGGTTCGCGAGGCACGCTCTGTGCACAGTGGGAAAGGGTGGCCCTAGTTGGCAAGGAGGAAGGCCCTCTGTATGCTCCTTCACTCCTTCCCCCAATCCTCAAATCCTAATTCATAGCTATCTTTAGCAACTTTTGAATAGTTGCCAAAGATAGCTATGGCCAAGGTTGGAAGGCCACCTGGAACCGTGCACACACTACCTAGAGATAGCATAGTGATTGAGATTATGCTGATGAGGCCGAGTGGGGAAGATTGCAAGCGTGACTAGCCACCGCTTGTTATTCCCACCTAGGCCCAATTGTATTTCTTTATGACCTGCAAGGAAAAGAAAGTGTACAAATATAATGCCAAATATATTGATATTGCAGTTTTAGGTACTAGAATAATTAAAATATAATTATAATTCTTGATAGAGACCATGTCCAGATTCCTTGTATAAAAATTAATTGTATTAATTCTTTATTAAATAGAGTAGCCACCTTAAATAATTATTCGGTAAAATATTCTGTTATATCTTACATCCTACTTTACTTTTATTGAGTATATGAGTCCTAACCTGGAATATTATATTTATCTTGGGTACTTGAATCACTTAATTTCTAAATGGAAAATTTATGCTAGTTAAATGATTGGCTATGATTGATGAATTAAATGACTATGTAAGTTTGGCTAATAAATTAAATTACATAAGGTTCCTGTATAATCCATTGAAAATAACGATGTTGGATGTAAATAAAGACTTGTGAATATTGTTATATGCAGAAGATAATGTGGAAATCAAAGAAACGAAATCGACTAAATAAATGTAAATTACGATAATACGTCTTATGTAACATAATGGAAAGAGTTGAAGATGGATAATTGAATATGGAAGTATGTGATACTGATTGAAAGTCGGTACTTGTGCCTGCTATCAACGACGAGGTCGGCTATACCTGTTAGGGGCACAGACTGGCTCAGGGAGTGAGCTAGCCTCCCTACAACTCGTTTGAGAGGTCGTTTGGCCAACCGGGTAGCGGGGTGTTGAGTACGCTTTGCTATTTTGAGAGGTTGAGTTGTTTGCTCTAGTACCCTGTAGTGGAAAGGACTGGCCATGTGCCAGTATAGGGTAGCTCTTCACATGTTTATTGCACGAATCATAGTCACCACTTCACCTCGTTAGCTAGGACCCCAGGACAATTAACTAGACGATGGAGCGGATACAGGCTGCCCTCTAGGCTAAGAGGGTAAGCCGTATGCAATCTATCATCAAGGGCACTATAACAAGTATTGGTGCAAATGCACTAGGTTCATTGATTTTGATGATAACAAAACACTTGTTATTTAACATTTGCATTGGAGATTAAGATTTTAGGATAAAATGTAAATGTAAAAAAGCTCAAGCTCAAGTCCATGGAAAAATGGAGGAGCTTGATGGAGGGACAAAAGCATCAAGGAGTGGTGAAGACAAAGAGTTGGACTCAGATTAAAGAAGAATAGGACTTATAAATATTATTGTATTTGTATTTTATTTTGTTTGCTCTTTTTATTTTTAGATTCATGTTAAAGAGCCTAAAATGTATTAACTGAGGTCCTAGGAACACTTACCCACTTAGGCAAAATCAGAAATCATCTTAGAAAACTAATACAGTATTTAGATAGCCTTAGCAGACGTCCAACACCAACCCTAGATGTCTGATATTATCTTTTAAGTCATCTGATATCTAAATTACACAACTAATGACCAAATATTTGACCTTAACAAATTGAACACTTACGCCCTAAACGTCCATATCTATCTCTAAACGTATGAAGACCTTATCAGATGTTTAATAAATGACCATTAGACCCAAAACACACTTTATTAGAAAATAATCCTCTTGAATCAAGATAGAAATATTTTAGTATTATTCCCAAAGGTTTAATAAAAAGACGTTAGGTCAACTCTAACCTAAATCTTGATTTTTCAAACTTATATACTCTTTAGATTCTCGAGAAATCATTTCTCAAGGATTATCCTTCTCATTAGATATCTAATAGCTTGTCCAAACGTCATATAAGCATTTGACAGTTTAACACAAGATCCCTATTTGGATCTGATCACTTTTAGGGACTGATGGGAACACCATCATGAGTCATAACTAGCTCAATTTGATCTAATAAAGTTAATAAAAGCTTCAACATATCAGTCAGAAGGTTTTTTGGGCGAGTTAAGTTGTTCTGAGAAGAAAAGATGAAAATAGGGTTATTTCTGCAATTTTACTATCTTATCAAAAATACAGAATAACCACAAAGTATTTCAGGGATTTATTAAAGGTCATATAGTCATTAATGTCTAATAAGTAGGTCCATGCAGATAGAAACAGGCTTTCATGTATTTCAAGAATTAATGGACATCTGAAACCCTAAAAATAGACCTGCTTAATTAACTAAGGTTCTAGTCAGGATAAAATTTACTTAAATCCTCTAAAATTCATATAAAAATATTTTATAGAATTTGGTACCTTTGAATTGATCATTAGAACATGTTTTGACCCAAAACAGAGTACAGACAGACTATTGCTCTAATTTGAGTTTTTGCACAAATTATCCAGTCAAACTATGTCAAAACCAAAATCCAACTTCATCATTGGATTTATTGAGTCTAAATTAGGTTTGTATCAAAATTTGGGTCCAATCTAAGATTATTTCAACCTAGTTTACATTTTAGTCCAAGTCTGACTCTTATTCTCTCAAATAACCCCTCAGTTTTTGAAATTATTACAAAAATCCCCCTAACTTCTTCATCTTCTTTATAGAAATGCCCCTACCGCCATTACTGTGTGAACCCATGAATCGCCGACCTTCAATCATGAGATTCTCTCTGATTTCAGGCGAAACCTTTCCAAATTTGGAAGGAAGATTCTTGAGGAGTTGCTCTTCAATCTGAGGCAAGTCTTGCCTTCCAAATCTTGTCCAAGAGTTCATGCGAACTCTTGGAAATCCTAAACCTTTTCCTTGATTTGCAAGCTTTCAAAGCTTGGTTTCCAAGCTTGAAAGCTCACCCTCTGGCGTATAAAAGGACTCCCATGGCATTCCCTTCTTCAGTAAGTCTTTAAGCCAAAAATCTCCTTCCTTCCTCTACCTCCGACTTGCTCCGAGCTTGCTTTGGCAAACTCCTATCCCTAGCTCCTTCGCCGGCTTCCACATACCATAGGCGGCTAGTTCTTCTTCCCTATCATCTTCTGCGTCTCAACATACTCGTGTGACGCTTTCTAACCCCGTCTTCGTCGCCATCTACCTCATCAGAGTTTTCATCTCCTCCGGCGTCGACCATACCACAACCGGTGCCAACTCCATCCTCCTTCATCCGATAGCTAGTTCGTTCGACTCCTCTTTGTCAACTCATCATCACCGTACTGCTAAAACTCTGTTCGAACTGTTCACGCACTCGCTTCAACTCCGTCTTCCATCTCGCCGGCTTACCTCTGGCGAAGCATTCCTACCGTCACAAATCATCTTTCCGCCTGCCACTGCGTCCACAAGCATCTCCTTGCTTCACTGAGTAAAAGCCCCAAAGAAATTTGGGGCTTGGCTCTCTCTATCTCCTCACTCGACTCACACACCTCCGTCCACCTTCCTCGAGGTCGTCAGGCCTCTCTAACTACATATGCAGCACGTCACCGCCACCATCGACTTCGCTGCACTCTCGCGCACCTTCTAAACCATTCTGATGCAGCCGAGAGGCCTTTTTCTTGTTTTCAGGTTCAAAGGGATACACTATCATTACTGAAGCTTCTTCGAGCAAGCTCGAAGAGTGGTTCTTGCAGCATTTGCTCCAGGTATTCACTCCAAACGAAGCGAATTTAGCCCAGGCATCTACCCAGAGGGTCAATTGGGAGCATTGACCGCTCTCAAGACTCCAATTGAACAGCGCTCGTTGCCTATTACTGCACGCAATGGAGTTGGGGACTTTAGTCACACCTCAAAAGTCACGGCAGCCTCAGCAGTGAATAAACTTTTTTTGTGTTCCTAACCCCTCACCCAAGACACAAGGGTCGGGTCCCCATGCACGCCCAGCGCACGCCTCACCCATGGACATGCCATGTGGGTCTAGCTAGGATTATGCTACCCGCCTATTTACCTGACTATCGACTCGAGTAAGCAGGTTTGTGAGAGAGAAGAGAAGGAAAGAGAGTGAGGTTGGGGGGGTTTGCTCTTCAAAGAGAAACCCCGACCCTTAGCCACTTTGAAACCTGGACGCCTCTGATGAGTAGAGAAAAGAGCTGACGAAGGTGAGAAGAAAAGAGCAGCAGCAGAAGAAGAGAAGATTCAAATAGCATTAGAAGGGCTAAAGGAAAAGATAGTCCCACATTGTGGGATTAGAAGCTGCAAGTGCGAGATAAATTAGATTTGTGACCCGACCCAGTTGCCCAAGCACATCAGGGGTTGGGTCCCTCCTCACATACGCCTCACACCTCAGTCACTACCCCACGCCGGTGACCCTGGACCCCTGTCCGCATCCGAATACCTACCTGGTTACCAGATCAATCGGGTATCTAAGAGAAAAGAGAAGAACAGGAGAGAGTGTGTGAGCAGGGAAAGGGGGGTTTTGCTTTTGAAAGCCCCCAACACTTAGCCAAAATTCGTGAGTTTCCTCCCTTGTGCGTGAAGAGAAAAGAGAGAAGAAGAAAAGAGCCTAAGGAGAGAAAGGAAAGGAAGAAGAAGAACAATGTCCCTTTGGCACTGTAGCAAGAGATGGTTAAGCTATCTGACTGAAGTTCTAGCCGTCTGATCTCTGACAGGGAGTGCACTATGCACTTATCATGCGTGGCATTTAGTTGATTTATACTGCAGCATTATTTGAGTATAATTGTAATAGGGTAATTAGGTGATTCAGATCACCATTTTACCCTAATCTTTTTTGCCACATTGACTCTTGAATCTATATTTACATCATTTATGCTTGAAATTGCTACTACATTGCTATATTATTGCTTAAAATTGTGATCTTGAGATAAATTGCTATATTGCTCCCCGCGTTCGACCTCGGAATTTCTTTCGAGCTATAAATTTTAAGTGTTCTACACAATTTATTGGCTATACTACAGCACATTACTTTTAAAACACTGATTTAGAGTGTGAAGAGGGACAAACCTACTTTGTTTCAGACGTCCAATAATTCATTCAGACGTCTTATATTAAGCAATCAAACATTTGACTTATACTGTCATGTACACTGTTCAGATCCAATCAATTCCAGTAACTCTGATCCTCTTTTTTAGATGTCCAGATCTTTTGTCGAATGACCAGAAACCCTAGATCAAATGTCTTACCAAATAATCAATCATCTGATTCTACTGTCAACGTTAATAATTGCCTTATTTGATTTAGATTTTGACCCAATCTCTTGAGATATGCCTCCAACGGCTAGAGGAAGGCTCCTAAGCCTTCTTGAACATTTCTAAGACATCTATAATTAGAGGGAAACCTTTCCTTGGCCAAACACAACCCTTGAGATAATTCTTTCCACCATTACACACATTTTGTGAAAGATCAAAGAAGAGAAACTCTGTCATTTGCTCTCCATGCCTCATACTATACATCAGAGAGCACCGAATCATTGCGCACTCACACCTGCTCACTTCCATCTCAGGAAAGTTCTTTAAGCCTATAGGAGCTTAGCTTTGACTTATAGTTTTGGGGCTCTATTGGTTCTTGTTATTTTATTTTATATTTTGGTTAGGTATTCGCATGGCGAATTCCCATCTCTTCGTGAGACAAAACACTCTTTGTAAAGAAGAGGGGTTTAAGATACACTACCCTCGGTGTAAGTAGTGTTACTGTAATTGAGGTTGTGCCATCCTTGGTTTAAGTGGTGCATTTAGTGGATTTGATCTACTCAGTAGATCGAGGAATCCTAAGTTGGGAAGACTTAAGTGGTGGTTTTTACCCGAGTTGGGTTTCTACCTAAAAATTTCTTGTGTCTTGTGGTGAATGCTTGTGTGATCTATTTTTCATCTTTTTCTTACACTATTCACCCCCCTCTAGTGCACTTTCAAAGAGATCTCATGCCTTTCGAGGAAACAGATTTGGACAGATAATGACCGAAATGATGGTAAGGTAAAGATAATGGAATCAAAAAAAGCTAAATTAAAACAAATGAAAACAATACCCACTTTTCCCATTTTTTTTGTGGTTTGTTTAGCTTTTTTCTCATTTCGCTATTTTTGATACTCTACTCAGTGTTGCTGACGTTTTGTGGACCCTGTACTCAGGTCTTAGAGAGTTATAGTCGAACTTTACGATAATAGGAGCTAACGGTGCCAGTTAGAGTGCAACATTGTTGATGATAATACCATCATGGGTCCTAACTAGCCACAATTAGTCAGATACAAATGATAAATGCTCCAAATTGATCATCTGAGGGTCACAAATTCTGCATTGAACTCATATAACAAGAAAACAAGAAAATATAGTTAATTCTGTTATTTTAATAGCACATTACAAATGCAGATTAACCACAGGGTTACTCAGGGATTAATTGAAGATCCAATGAACATAAAAAGACTAAAAAGTGAGTTCACACTGACTGAATCAAGGTTCATGCATTTCGATGACTAAATAGGATTGAAAACCCTAATTATCAACCCATTTAAATTTAAAAGGTTATGGTCAGCATAAAATCAATCTAAACCTCTTAAAAATCATTGAAAAATATTCTAAGAGGTTTGGTATCTTTACTTTAACCATCTGAACCCATTTTGACCTAGAATAGAGATTCAGATGGGAATTTACCTTGATTTGGGATTTTGTGAAATTTACCTAGTAAAACATGGTCAAAACTCAAATCCAAGTCTACCATTATATTCCTTGGGTTCAAATTAGGTTAACACTAAAATTTGGATGCAATCAGAGTCCATATTGACCTAGTTTTCATTTTAGTCCCTAAAAACTCTATTTCTCACATCTAAACCCCTAGGTTTCAAGTTCATTACCAGATGGCCCCTAAATTTCTCGTCTTCTTCACAAAATCGTCCCTACCGCCATTGTTGTGTGATCACACATCAGGCCGATCTTCAAGAGAGGAGATCTCTCTCAAATCAGCACTAAATCCCTCCCAATTTGGAGGGATTGGTGTTTAAACCATGACGAATCCATTGGACTCGATCCCAAGTGCTAACTCGAATCCTAGAACCCTAGTGAGCTTGCAAAAATCAAGGGTCTTGTTTCCTAAAAAGCTCACCTCAAATTCATGAAATATTCCAATTAGATCTCGAATCTAAGCTCTATATAAGCTCCCCAACATTCCACGGTCAAATTCAGCCAAGAAATGACCGGAACCACCCCTTCTCTCCCTCCTCCGGCCACCATCTTCTTGAGCTCCGGTGACCGTCTCCATCCTCTTCCTCAGGCCGACCAACAGTCAAATTGGCCCGTCCACCTTCTTCCTCAAATTCTTCCACTTCTCGTCGGTCAAAGCAGAGGCCCTCAACGCCCTCGTTGTTGCCATTCTCTCTCACCAAACTTTGTCATCTCCCTCGCATCCGGCCACCCAACGCTGGACACCTCCTTCCCTCTCTCTCCTCCTAAGGCACCTCAAACTCTTCCTTTCCCTCTGTAGATCATTTTTACGCCCTTAGTTCCTAGCTTCAACTACCACACACCTCAGTTTGCTCACGTCTTCCCCACGTCCGGCACAAGCTCCAGCAAGGTCACGTTGGGCTACACACATGCAAACTCACCTCACCACCTCCCACACCTTCGCCGCACCTCACTGAGCAAAAGCACCAAAGAAATTTGGGGTTCTAGCTTCTCTCTCTCGAACAACACATTCTCCGACCTCTGCAGAGCTCCATCGACCACTAAACACCATGAGACCTCCACCAGCACACTTGCCAAGCTCTGATGTTCCTTTTGAATGTTTTAATTAGGGCTCTTAGCCTATTTTCCATTAGACTTGATCTCAAGTCCTAACTCGAATCCTAGAACCATAGTGAGCTTGCAAAAATCAAGGGTCTTGTTTCCTGAAAAGCACACCTCAAATTCATGAAATATTCCAATTAGAGCTCGAAGCTAAGCTCTATATAAGCTCCCCAACATTCCACAATGAAATTCAGCCAAGAAACGACCAGAACCACCCCTTCTCTCCCTCCTCTGGCCACCGTCTTCTTGAGCTCCAGTGATCGTCTCCGTCCTCTTTCTCAGGCCGACCAACAGTCAAATTGGTCGGTTCACCTTCTTCCTCAACTTCTTCCGCTTCTCGCCGGTCAAAGCAAAGGCCCTCAACTCCCTCGTTGTCGTTGTTCTCTCTCGCCAAACTTCGCCATCTCCCTCACGTTCGGCCACCCAACACCGAACACCTCCTTCCCTTTCTCTCCTCTTAAGACACCTCAAACTATCCCTCTCCCTCTCTAGATCATTTTTACACCCTTAGTTCCTAGCTTCAACAGCCACACACCTCGGTTCGCTCGTGTCTTCCCCATGTCCGGCATGAGCTCCAGCAAGGTCACGCTGGGCCACACACACGCAAACTCACCTCCACGACCTCCCACACCTTTGCTGCACCTCACTGACCAAAATTACCAAAGAAATTTGGGGCTCTAGCTTCTTTCTCTCTCTATTGAATAATACCTTCTCCATACACCTTTTTCGACCTTTTCAAAGCTCCACCGACCACTAAACACCACGAGACCTCCACCAGCACTTGCCAATCTCTGATGTTCCTTTTGAGTGTTTTAATTGCAGATCTTAGCCTGTTTTCGTGCTTTTAGATGCTCGACCGGACCTCCGCTGCCACCATCGTCTTCTCCGATAGCGTCTGCCTCTCTCCGGCTACCACACCACTTGCGGCCACTACTAATTCAAGTAGATTGTTCTCAGGAGTAGAACTGCACTTCCAATTGAGCAACCATTTGCAGCAGAAGCAGTAATTGCAACTTCACTTCTTGCCTACAGCTGCATGAAGTAGAGGAGAGAACATAGTCCCATGTCGTAGGAAACCGATTTTGAAACGCGTATATAACACAGTTAGTGCATTGGCTATTTGCCTCAGCACACGGGGTGAGGTCTCTCTTATTGCACGTGTGCACACCTCACCCACCACCGCACGTCGATGGGCCTGGTCCTTTACCTGGATCCGATTACCTGACTTCCTAAACCTGGTTCAGAGAGAGAAAAAGGGGAATTCTGAGAGGATTGGGGGGGTTTGCACTGTAGAACCTCAGTTCCATGCCCAACATTGAGAAAAATTCAGAGCTTTAAGGGCTTGTTCTTAAGTTGTCTAGTGCTTGGGTCCAACGTCTGATTTGAGGCTACTGTTGAAACATTGGCTCTGATTTGGTTTGAAAGTACTGTTGAGATATTAAGATTTAGCATGGGATATTGTGCTTAATTGTTAAGGATATTTGGTGGTTTTAGCCACTATTTTTCTCTTTTATTTTTACTCTGAGATACAATTTCGAAAGCATTAATTGATTATTCAATTTGTGATTACATCTTATGCTTATTGACATATTATTTGATTAGTGGATTGATTTGCTAGACTTGCTCCCTGCGAACGACCTCAGAACTCACGATTTTTCGAGCTTTATAAATTTAAATGTTGTATCAATTTTCGTCGCTATACTATGATGCATTATTTTCCTAAACTACTACGAATTTCGACTACAACAACTGTAGCCTAGTAGTAGTGGTTGTAGTCCCTAGTTGTGTTCTTTCTTATTTGATTTCTGTAGTACTTTGGCAATTACTCCAATACTTATTCTATTTTCTTCTGATTTATATCCATACTTTTATGGCTATGAATATTTGAATAATTTATTTTTTAGTTTGTTTTCCTCCTATTATTTCATGCTTATTTGTGATGTGATGCACTGTGAATGTTTTATTTATTCTATGTGTATGCGATGGATGACTAGATCTTGGGTATTTGATGAATCAACTCAAGTCCCTACTAGGGTACGGTCGAATCGTTACATCATGCATCTTACATTCCCTGTGCATGTAGTTTATTTCATGCAAATAAAGCCACTTTAGTAATTTCCCTATTTCTGTGTGTTTGTATAGGAATAAATACTAAGGACGAAGCGGAAGAATGTGTGTGAAGTGTAAGAACACCTACGAAGAAACCCAAAGACAATCTGCATTAGGCCTGTATGACTGCACCAACACAAAGTGGAGGAGGAGAACTCGAGCAACCCAAACCCGAACAACCTAACTTAACCTACCCAATTCCACCTTAACCCCCACCATTAAGCCTCATGAGACACCTTTAACCACTTTATAAAATAATACCTACCATGTGGCACCACCTCATCCCTCTCTCCCTAGGTGGTGTTGTTGAATGTCGCAAAACACGGATTTAATTAGAAAACACATCGTAGTATAGTGTGAATCATGACTAAAACAAAAATTAATAACAAGACGGTGAGTCTCGGTCGATCTCAGGGAGGCAGATAATAGCGAAATTGATTTTGATTTTTTCTACTTGCTTAAAATTGCAGTCCAGTATTTAAAGTACAAATATAGGATTCGTCGATTGCGTTGTTAACACATAAGACATGCACATGAGTCAAAATAGTATAAACATGAAGGTATATGTATTAGTGTGCATGATCTCAATTCTTTGATGGCGATCCACAGAAAATTTGTTAATCGGTAAGTCAATATCATTCGAAACAAACATTTTAGTTGCATAAAAATGGAAATATGAAGCGGGCAACTCTTATTTTTATTTCCTTAAAATATTGTCATTACAATCGAGTTTAGAGGAATGCTTGTACAAGGAAATTGAAACGACAAGAGTTATGCTAATAGAATAGAGATGCACGCATGGAACCCTTGAAGAGTTTATGCGTGCACTCTAGAAGGCAGGAATATTACACTACTAAGTAGAAAATTAATGCTAGAATTAAACTAAGAAGAACAATAAATCTATGCTACTAGAACTTAAGGCATTGGTGGTGGGCTCCAATGGCCATGTGGCTGAAGGTAGTAGGAGGGGAAAGAGGGACGACCAAGGTGGTTGGTCATGATAATGTCATCATTAGTCATAACTAGCTTTAATTAGTCAGAATCAATTGACAAATGCTCCTACATAACCGCTAGAGAGTCATAATTCATTACACATCCTTTCTAAAAAGAATGCATTAAAATAGGGATAAATTTGTAGTTTTAACAGAAGATCATAAATGCAGAGTAATCATGGTATTTTTTAGGGGTTAAATGAAGGTCAAATGGTCATTAATAACTAATGAGAGGGTTTATGCAGATAGAAATGGATTTTCATACATTTCGAGAATTAACGGACACTCGAAACCCTAATTTCAAACCCACTTAATTAACAAAGGTTCTGGTCAAGATAAAATTCACCTAAACCTTCTAAAAATCATATAAAAATATTCCATAAGATTTGATATCCTTAATTTGACCATTGGAACCCATTTTGACCTAAAACAGTCTCAGATAGGAAGTTACCCTAATTTGGGTTTCTACGTAAATTACCTAGTCAAACTTGATTAAAAATAAAATCTAACTTCACCATCCGATTCCTTGGGTCCAAATTAGGTTTGTACCAAAATTTGAGCCAAATCAGAGATCATCTTGACCTTGTTTAAATTTTGGTCTAGTCGACTCTTTTTCTCTCAAATAGCCCCTCAGCTTTGGAAATCTATTACAAAGACCCCCTAACTTTGTCCTCACCTTCACATCTAGGTCCCTGTTGCCATGGCCATGTGAACCCAAAGGTTCCGAGCTTCAATCAGGGATACCTCCCTGATTTCTCAATTAATCCCTTCCAAAATTGGAAGGGATGATCTTGAGGTCATCCCTAAACAACTAAACCTAATTTTAGATCCCAAATCCAGCCAAGAAGCCCATGCAAACTCCTTGAAATCAAGAGTCCTAATCCCTGATTTCTCGAGCTTTCAAGATTGTTTCCAAGCTTGGAAGCTCATCTAATGCCCTATAAAAGACCCTCAGGGACAATCTTACATCCTTAGCTTGGTTTAGACCGGAATACCCCCTTCTTCTCCTCTCTCCTGCCAACTCCTCCGCAAGCTCTAGCGAGCTCTTCCATCCACATTCTTCGTCGGCCACCATGTATAATAGGCAGTTGGTTCATCTTCCTCACCTTCCTCCGCATCTCGCAATACCAGTAGGTGCCATCTTCCTTATCTTCCTCACCGCATCTCCCCCACCGAAGGCTTTATCTTCTCCGAGTCCGGCGTACCCCCGGCAAGGACCATCCTCCCTTTCGTCCGTCAGAGTTAGGATAGTTAGGTTTCTCTCCCTTTCTACTTCATTTCACTCACTTTATATCTTTGTTTCGACCTCCGACTCTGCCTCATGCCCTTCATCTTCCTTCGTTCCAGTCAAGCTCCGGCGAGGCCACGAGCATGCTATACACCACCAAACCTCTCCGCTCCACCTCTAAAACCTCTACCGCACCTCACTGCACAAAACCTCTCAACTGATTTCATGTTCCATTCACTCTCGCGACCCATCGAACTCACCCACCTTCATGCTCCTCCTCCGACTTCGACACGCTGCTACACGCACTCACAAGCCACGAAACACCTACCATCACCTTCGCTGTGCTTCGGCGAAGCTAAGGAGCTTTTTAACTGGGGCTTTCAGGCCTGTATGATCGTTTCAGGTGTCCACTGCCTTTCGTCGTTGTCGGCACCATCTTCGACCACGACCGAGCTCCTCCGGCGTCGAGACAACCTAATGCTACTCCCAGGTGATGCGTGATAAGTTCACTTTAGTGGATTAATTTTTGGTCTAAGTTCTCTTTAATTAGCTATTCTTAATTGTCAATTGATTAGGAATTATATGGCAATTCACCTTAGTCTGCATGTAATTTTATGCATTAATTTTATATTTATGATATGGTAATATAATTAATTTGATGGATGCAGGCTAGGTGCAAGTGCTCAGATGTCCATTTCTGCATCTAGATGACGTTTGGAGATCAGATCAGATGTTTGGTAATCACCATCAGAAACACATTGATGTCTACACATTTTAAGACGTCTGGAGAATTTATCGGATGTCTGATGAAAAACCACCAGAACTTATCCATCGGTTTCAACCACTCGCGATGTTTGCGAGTGGTTGGAGAAGTCGGTGGCCGAAGGAAAACAAACCAGGGACTTCTAAAAGAGGATCAGCCATCTTCTTCAAAGAGCATCGAATCCTCCCCTTGGCAGGGATCATCTCCTCCTTCAACCACCGTGACCCTCTCGCCTGCACCGTGGTCTCTGCGCACCTACCTCCATCCTTCTTCCTCTCGTCGGTCGCACGGTGACAGCGTGCAACCACCACTACAGCCACCCATCACCTTCAACCCTTCACCACCTTCTCCCTTCCCACGCCAAACCACCACCCCTCGCCTTTGCACCCACCTCACGCACCCTCACTGAGCGCATCAGCCATCGACGCCAGCAGCCACGTAGCCCCTCATGCCACAAGCCTTGTGCACGCACAACCCATGCATGCATACCCACGTGTGCTTGCGACCTCATTCTTCTTCTTTTTCTTCTTTGCTATGCACTGTTCATCATCTTCTCCAAGAAGAACCCAACGCCGGCCATCCATCCCCATGCACAGCTGCCTTGCCCGTCCACTAAACTCCATTCTGATGACGCCATCGACCTCGCCTCGCACTCAGGAACTCACCCACGCCTGCACCAAGCCTTCCAACAGCTTGCGCACGCCACGGGCAACACTCGCCGGCGGGCTCCTCCTCCATCGGCCAGCTAGCTCTGTCCGTCGCGTGCCGCCGCACCATTGTCGGGGCGTTCCTCTTTGTCGACCCTACTCCTCCGACGAGCCACGCCACCAGCCATGGCTCCCTCTGTGCGCAAGCTAAGGGGAATCGACCTCCCCTGTTTCTCTATAGTAAACAACGAATTAAAATTTACACTTCACGCCATTGTGGAAAACACTGTGATATTTATCTAATTATTATATTACGGTAGATTTGCATGAATATTCCTCATGTTTATTTGAATTACGGACAGTTGAATTCTTCTCATGAACAATAGAGTATGGGGTATTGGTTATAGGAAGTGGGTTCTATTTTAATTATTATTGACGGTGCTTGTTAGTACCAAGATCATAATTCACGTATTTCCATGGTGGTGATTTCGCATGTGTACACCTATGTTCTTGATTAATTATCTAGATCAAAAATTCATGAGAGCAACGAGTTGCATTAAAGAATAGGCGAACCAATTGAGATTCCTGAATACTTGAGGCATCATTAATCATTTTTAATAGGTTAATTCCTCCCTGTGGAGATGACTTAACTATTTTCGTGGTTAGATTTTGAATATTAATGTTTTGAAAAGCGATTTTCTACTACGTAACGAACTATAACGACATGTCATTTTATGTTAAAATTTTTATCGGAAATGAAGATCGCTCTTTCAAATGGCGTCGTTGCCGGGGAGGAAACACACCTATTAATTTTTTTAGGAAATTTATATTATTTTTATGCTATTTTGAAAGCTTTTTTGATTTATTGACATTGGTTCTCTTTGTGTGCACGAATCAAATGACGAACACAACGGGCATACATGACGGAAACGATACTTTTGGTGGACCTTGACGCCACCTGGAGGCCAGCAACGGGTGCTTGTAGGCCTTGATCCCACGCATGTGAAGGCGTACAGAGGAGCCTTTCCTAATTTAGTCATTAAATCTTAGTTTAGATTTAGGCTAGATAGACATTAGACATTTAATTTCTATCTTTGGACCCTTGTTAGGCATTTTTGGGAACGTATTCCCAGTGCTTTTTATTTCTCATCGCTCTTGTATGTGGCAGCGTATTTTTGGGAGTGTGTTCCCATTTTATTTAGATTATAGGTTTATTTGAATTGCATGTAGGTTAGTTAGTTAGTTAGATTAGGTTTGTTTGCTTAATATTATTAAAAAAAAATCGAATTGCCTGCTAGAAGCTGCATATCAATAGGGTGACCATCTAGGATTGAATGAGCAGCATCTAGCTTATATTTTTGCATCACAAACATCCTTGCACGAAGAAAGTTGGAGTAAGATACATCCTCTCTTTAGCATCAAATACCTGTCATGCATCTGTATTGGACTTAAATTCATGACCACTGAAGTGTTTAAATCTAATTAATTCAGTAGTCACTTTAAAAATTAGGACTGCTAAGAGATTGGACCTTAAAATCATTAACTTTAAATTGTGTGCAAAAGAATTTGATTGCGAGATTTAAAAAAAAGAAAAAACAAAACGTGAACGTGTGTTGCACACCTGAGACATTGTGCACATCACACATAAGGTCACTAGATAAATTTCTACCTCTCCTCTTTTGCACCACAAGGGAAGTTAGTCAGAAATCAACAAGCCTATCAACCAAGTTACTTCAGTTCCTCTTGTGTGGGCTTGATTCATGACTTCCATCCCTTGCGAGTAGGTTGTAGGCACTAAAGAAGGTCGGCCTAGGAAGTGTAATTCTTGCAAAACTTGTTTGGCCACCAACTGAACACTTAATTCTAAGACCTAGAATCTACTAAAAACAAATCCCACTGTATTTGCGTTTGTTTTGGCAATGGTAGAACTCTCTAGGAAGTTTCTGCTTTTGTTTTGATTTCTTCTAAATTCCAAGAGAGTTAAACCTATTTGACTTAAAGAAATGGATCACCCTTACTCCTATCATTCAGATTATCAGAGTCAATACTTCTCATCTTTTAACTAGGATCCCATGCCTTGAGCGTATCCATCCTTTGATGGGTACAATGACAATTCATGGGATCCATCATATTCCTATCCTGGGAGTACTGGCTTGATAACTCCCACTTTTCAGCAGAGCCTAGGAACGGGATTTTCCACCCTTGGAATCCCCACTACCATGCAAACACCCAACCCTCCTATCCTTCATGATTTTCCTTATTGAGGTTGGACCGATACCCCTAGGCAACCAGAGCTTGATATTGACTATCCTCCCCAATCTGATAGTAGTAGCCTCTCCTCTTTTATGATAGAAATACAAAAACAACAAAAAGAAATGGAGTCTATGGGAGAGATGTTGAGGAATAGTCTACAATTGAACAAGGAAATTAGATAGCTTAGCTACGCTCTTACTAGTGATTCTGATCCCTACCCGTACAACCGTGATCATCAAAATAATTCTAAGGAAACCAATGACAATAGGGGTCCCGTTTTGAGTAGCTATCACTTAGACTCTCCCCATGAGACATGGCCACTAGAGGACAATAATCCAAGTGATTATCCACCTGAGTTATATTGGAGTCAAAAGAAAGGGAAGATGGTACCTCTTGAGGACCTTGACCCTAATGACAGTATTTTCCTTACCCCTAATAACCTGAGTCAAGGTTGTCTTGTTCATACCACTTCCCCTATTAATCATGTGGTGGAACCTCATTCTACCCTTAGTGGACCTAATCCTGACCCTCCACTTAGGGAATCAACACCTACCATTCAGCATTCTGAGGATTTAAATGCACCCAATGACGGTGACCCTAAGGGAATAGAGGATGAATTAGATCAATTCTGGTCTCAAGGATACAAAGAGTCTATTTTAGACAAGGATGATAACTCGATGGAGGAACCCGACCTTAGAGTATGGAGTGAATCACAGGGGGATTATGTGTTATTCGAGGACTTACCCCTTGAGGATATAAATAATTTGGTGAAATCTGGATTCCTCCCTTCTTTTGATTTTGAGAGTCATCCTTCGCAAAACCAGGAGTTGATATTAGAGGAGGACGAACACAATAGTGAGAAGCCTAGGAGAGACTCTTGGGGACAATACACATCAATTGAGGATTTATACCCCGAGAAGAACAAAGAATTAAGTGATATAGGCTTACTCCAAAATATTAAGATTGATCCTCCTTCAGAAATAATTGAGGATACTAAAGCAACTCCTTTCTTTACTAGTGAATCACATATACACCCCGACAAAAACTTGAGTGAATCAAAAGAATCCTGGGATGAAATTAATGAAAAAGATTCTGTTGCTTCGACCTTGCCATCAAAGGAATTTGATTTGGAGTCCACCATTGATTCACATATACTGAAAGGTGAAAATATGACTTTGATCATTTATGATAAGCAGGGTGACATCAACTTTTCTACAATTGTTAGGGAGAATAAGACAGAATCTGAATTGTTGGACTTGACACAAAGTAAGCCCTCCTTGGACTTAACCATTACCGCCCAACACCATAAATAACCCTTACACTCCCTAACCAATCCTTGGCTCAGGTCTCTGCTCATATACATTCTTTTTGGGGAGAATATCATGCCAGTACATCCTTTGGTAGAATGACGAGTGTGGATTGATGTGTGTACTTTTAGTCTCGCCATTCAAGGGTTTAAAATTATTATGTTTATATCTTTTAAAACCCTTCCTGCTTTGGAGGATCCTTGTTATCCCCCTATTCCATTTCAGGAGGGCCATTCTCATGTTCCTTTTGTTATTCCTAAACCTCCCTAGGTAGCCTATGAGGTTCTC
The DNA here is from genome assembly GCA_037157565.1 of Thalassia testudinum. Taxonomy (NCBI): domain Eukaryota; kingdom Viridiplantae; phylum Streptophyta; class Magnoliopsida; order Alismatales; family Hydrocharitaceae; genus Thalassia; species Thalassia testudinum. The sequence goes on from JAZHRO010000073.1 coordinate 49,799,440, forward strand.
TGCTTTCATATCTTCTGGCGAGCATTTGAATCACCTTGCATCATCAGCTCGCCAACATCCGTGGCTACCTGTTTTCTAGGCCCTCGCTGTTACGCATATTTTTAGGGCCTAGCTCTTTCTATTTGAAACTAGACTTACAGGTTCCCTATAAGTTTGGCTGCCGACAGAAAATGCAGTGCTTGTTGGGAGGCAACCTAACGTCCAGAATAATGCCTAATCAGGTGATTTCCTTCCTTTCTTCCCCTGTTTTAATTTTACAATGAAGACATTGTAGGATTTAGGCATGAGGGGGTGCATTTTGCATTTTAGGCAATATTAATGCATTTAGGTTAGGTGCATTAGCATAAAAAAGAAATCTCTCTTTCTTGAGCTAAATTGGTTAGCCCTAGCAGAAATTTTTTATCAAGGAGGTGTCATTAAAGATTTTCTTCTTAAATTATTTCTTAAGTTTAGAATCCAGTACATTTGCTTCACTTGCACATAGACTGGGTAATGGATCTTTGAAGAAAACCAATAAACATTTTTAGTCTACTGAACCCTTGGACAGTTAATAAGGAGTCAGGCATACTATGTTCTATTAGGTCCACCTCATATTTGTGAGGAGAAGTAGAGAGATCACTGGTGCACTAAGTCTAGTGCAAGGATTTTTAAGTTTTGGATAATAAGATGATGATACCTTAGGGTTAGGTATAGTTTTCGCTTTCTATTCCTGTGTGCAAACATTGTGTGAATTCTTAAGAGTCATTAAATAAGGCAGATACACAGAGATTGAGTCCTAATAAAGCTATGACTATGGTGGATGGTTACAACCGTTCTTCATAAAGTCCTCGGCTGAAGGAGGGTAGTAACGTCAAAGGTCATAAATATGATTGTCCTATCCATTCTTTCCCGGTGCCGAGAGTAGGTAGTTCCACCAAATAAGCTATACAATATTCTCTTGACCATCATCATCCATAATAATGCCTTATGAATAAACGTTTGCGTCGTGTTATGTTGATTTATAAAAAAAAAAGGGAGAAAAAGAAAAAAAAGGAAATATTTATATTTGGCAAAAAATATTTGAAAAAAAAGAGAAAGAAAAAGAAAAGAGTCCGAGTTTGGAATTTCATCTGCTTGTCATTTTTTCATATGTCGATGTTTTTGAGGAAACAACAAAAACACCTATTGCGATCTACCAAATACGATCCATACCTACTTTTCAGTATTTTTGATCGCCCGAATACTGGATGAGGTCCTCTTACTTAGTTGTAGGATTATTAGGACTTTAATTGAAGTGTGAATGCCATGTGAAGCCACCAAATATTGAGTACATTTACAAAATCTGGTGAAATTTGTGATCTCAAAAAGAAAAGAAGGAAAAGAGTAAGCACAAAGGAACATCAAGAGAGCACAGTTGTTTAGCCTCTCATTGAGTTGACTCATTTGATAGTCTGAAGAATTAGAGTCTACAGTACTAGACTACAGGTAGCATTAGATGAGTGTGAGCCACCAAATATAAATCCATTCAACTCAATATCTCCTACCTAAGCCAAAAAGTCGAGGTCAAATTACAAATTATTTTCTGCTTTATCCCTGAGAGAAGTAGTTGCCTATCCCGATAGAAATATTTACCAAGGGATAAGTATGAACTGTAAACGTAAGTTGGATTTTCACTTAGATCCGTTACCTAAGCTAATATTACTTCACTTTTGTTTGGATATCTAAATTTTTGGAATAAAGAAAGAAGGAATCTCTTGATTACTTCCATTATTTTTCACTTTTACTAGGGACTAGCAAAACTTAGGCATGGGAGTATTTGATAAGTCCACTTTAGTGGATTAATTTTTGGTCTAAGTTCTCTTTAATTAGCTATTCTTAATTGTCAATTGATTAGGAGTTATATGGCAAGTCACCTTAGTCTGCATGTAATTTTATGCATTAATTTTATATTTATCATATGGTAATATAATTAATTTGATGGATGCAGCTAGGTGCAAGTGCTTAGATGTCCATTTCTGCATCTAGAAGACGTCTGGAGATTAGATCGGACGTTTGGTAACCACCATCAGAAATGCACTGATGTCTACACATTTTAAGATGTCTGGAGAATTTATCGGATGTCTGATGAAAAACCACCAGAACTTATCCATCGGTTTCAACCACTCGTGATATTTGCGAGTGGTTGGAGAAGTTGGTGGCCGAAGGAAAACAAACTGGGGACTTCTAAAAGAGGGTCGGCCATCTTCTTCAAGGAGCATCGAATCCTCCCGCCTGGCAGGGATCGTCTCCTCCTTCAACCACTGTGACCCTCTCGCTTGCACCGTGAAACAAAAAGCGTGCATCGTGGTCTCTGCGCACCTACCTCCATTCTTCTTCCTCTCGTAGGTTGCACGGTGACAGCATGCGGCCACCATTGCAGCCACCCATCACCTTCAACCCTTCACCACCTTCTCCCTTCCCACGCCAAACCACCACCCCTCGCCCTTGCACCCACCGCACGCACCCTCACTGAGCGCATCAGCCACCGATGCCAGCAGCCACACAGCCCCTCACGCCACAAGCCTCACGCACGCACAACTGATGCGTGCATGCCTACACGCGCTTGCAGCCTCATTCTTCTTCTTCTTCTTCTTTGTCGTGCACTATTCATCTTCTCCAATAAGAACCCAACGCCGGCCATCCATCTCCACGGGCAGCCGCCTTGTCTGTCTACTAAACTCCATTCCGATGACGCCATCGACCTTGCCTCGCACTCAGGAACTCGCCCAAGCCCACAACAAGCCTTCCAGTAGCCTGCGCATGCCACGGGCAACACTCGCCGATGGGCTCCTCCTCCATCGGCCAGCTAGCTCCGGCCACCGCGCATTGCTGCACCACTGTCGGGGTGTTCCTCTCCGTCGGCCCTACTCCTCCGACGAGCCGCACCACCAACCACAGCTCCCTCCATGCGCACACCAAGGGGAATCAACCTCCCTTGTTTCTCTACAGTAAACAATGAATTAAAATTTACACTTCATGCCATTATGGAAAACACTATTGTGACATTTATCTAATTATTATATTACGATAGATTTGCATGAATATCCCTCATGTTTATTTGAATTACGGACAATTGAATTCTTCTCATGAACAATAGAGTATGGGGTATTGGTTATAGGGAGTGGGTTTTGTTTTAATTATTATTGGCGGTGCTTGTTAGTACCAAGATCATAATTCACGTATTTCCATGGTGGTGATTTTGCATGTGCACAGCTATGTTCTTGATTAATTATCTAGATTGAGAATTCATGAGAGCAATGAGTTGCACTTAAGAATAGGCACATCAATTGAGATTCCCGAATACTTGAGGCATCATTAATCATTTTTAATAGGCTAATTCCTCCTTGTGGAGATGACCTAACTATTTTCGTGGTTAGATTTTGAATATTAATTATTTTGAAAAGCGATTTTCTACCATGCAACGAACTATAACGACACGTCATTTTATGTTAAAATTTTTATCGAAAATGAAGATCGCTCTTTCAATGCGGAAACACACCAGAATCCCTTCCAGGTCCTTAATTGAAGACCATGGTTTTGTCTTCACCTCCAATTGGATGAGGCTTCACTCCGCAGCTACATGCGAAGAGAGTAAGCACATTAGTGCCACATCGGTGAAGGAAGACCACGCGTGCACACATATATTGATTTTGTGCATAGGCTCTATTGCCCAAGTCATGGGGGTCGGGTCCCCTTTACCCCTTCACCCACTTTCTCACCTATGCCACTCCTCGCCTGCGACCCACACACATAGGCCTGGACACTGTTTGAGACCTGATAACCCGAGTATCTGGATCTGACTATGAGCTTTGGGTCTGAGAGAGAAGGAAAGGAGGAAATTGTGAGAGAGCAGAGGGGTTTGCTCCTCTGTGTATGCAGCTAACACTTAGTCGCTGAAGGCCCCCTTTGCTTGCGAAGAGGAGAAAAAGAAGAAAGGGAAGGCCTTGAGAAGAAAAAGGGAAGAAGAGGAAGAAAAGAGGAAGGAGAAGGCTCGTGCAGAAAGAAAAGAGAGAAGCTGAAGAGAAGAAAGGCTTTGAGAAGCCTTATGCCTTGTGCACTTTAAGTTGTATGGTGCTTGATTCTATCATCTGAATTTTGAAACCTTGAGCGATTAAGGCCTCTATGGAAACATTTGGTTACTTATCTTGTGTGGCATTTCTGATTGAAGGACACTATTCGTATATTTGAGTATAATGAGTAGTTGATATATATGCTTAATTAAGGCTAATAATTGGTGATCTAAGTCACCATTATTTTATTATAGATTTCTTTTTATCATTGTGATTTATTGAAATACTCATGCTTATAATTGAATATCAATTTGAGTAGATATTATTCATTGAATATCTCTTTTGTGCTTTAATTATGGTTCTCATTTATATGCAATTAAAGATTAGTGCATGAATTTCATATTTGCTCCCTGTGTTCGACCTCGGACTTCAATTTAAATTTCGAGTAATAAATTTTATCTGTTGATTGAGCTATTTAGGAGTGTGCTACGATGACGAAACATTAAACTCCTATCTGGTTCCCTTAACAGTTGGCCGGCCTCTTGAGAAGGTGGTGGAGTTGTTTCTTGGATCTTGGATGTGAGGGTGAGTGGTGCTTGATGGAGGAAGAGCTCGCCAATGAGGTTTGAAGTGGAGGTGGCCTCCAGGATTCGGTGCATGGTCGTCCCCTTAGGTCCTTAAATAGATTAACAGGGTGGCACTCTAGAGAATTATAGAATTCTCTAGAACTAGGCTTAGGTGGTGGCTAGGGAGGTAGGGAGTGGGTCTTCTTAGATCCACTTCCTAAGGAGGTAGGTTGTGGACTCCTTGAAGACTATTTTTAGTCTTCAAGGTGGCACCACTTGGAGGCCACTCTAGAATACTCTAGAGTGGATGGCCAAGTGGTGGTGTGTGTGTGTGTGCGTGAGTATGGGTGGTGGCTAGGTGGTCTAGGTTGAGTCCTATAGGTCTAGGCAATTAGGTTTAGGTAGGTTTCGAAAAACTAGGTTCATAAAACCTAATACTAAAGTGATAAGTGCAATTAAACCCACCACAAGTTTAATTGAGTGGGTGTGTGTGTAATTGGGAGAGAGAGTTCCTAATTAGGTTAGGTTGAGTCAATTGGACTCTCATTGAGTCCAATTAGACTTGTGTTGGTTGAGATTTGAGCTCAATTGGACTCTATGAGTCCAATTGACTAGGTGAAGTGTAATTGACTTAGATCCAAGTCAATTGGGCTTAGTGAGAACCTAATTAGGTTCTTAGGAGGGACTAAGGGTAGTGTACTAGGCTTAGGATACCCTAATTTAGGCTTCCTAGGGTGTAGGATTGGGTTTAGGGGCTTTAGGAATCAAGATCTAGGCTTGATTTCAAAAACAACAACTAGAGAGGGGTTCCATACGTTTGATTTAAAGATCAAACAACTTATACTTCAAAATTAGAAGTCTAAGTTTCTAGTCTTGATGTCCAATGATGTAGTGTGGAGTCAAGGTTCTATCATGGATTTCCACTGAAATTGGACGTCTGACACCTTGTCTGGACATCCAACATTCCAGAAGATTGGGCTCTAAGTTCTGCGGGTGGTATCTAAGGGACATGGATGTTACGACCCGGTTCCCGAATCCCTACAGGACACGAGACCAGCTCAACTCGACTAATCCCAAGACCCAGTCATCCAACAAGAAATAACCAAAAAGCAGGAAAGTAAACCACATTCACTATGTTAAAGTAACTAACAGTAAAAGAGTACAAGCAGTAAAGGAAGTAAAAGCTGCTAATAGTACATATCACCACAACAACAGTAAAGTGGAAACAAAGTACAGAAACATAAATGGTAACAAGAGTCTGAACTCACTAACAAAAGTACAACAACAGGAAGACTACTGCTGAGCTCGACTGGGCCTAGCACCCTCTGCAGCTGGTGTCTCGGGCTGCTCAACTCCTAGACCTGTAAAGGGGTACGAGCAAAACGGAGTCAGCGAACGCTGAGTAGAGTGGCAACCAACTAACTAAAGCAGTAAAAGTTATCAGGTAATTTATCTTTTATATTATTTTATTTTACAAGTTATTCCTTTTCACCCATTGGTTTACTTTTCAGATATCTTTCTTGATCTCATATGTTCCTCATGGAAACAATCTTGATTGCAGTCTTTTCTGAAGAGTTGAAGGCACACGTGGTGCTCTCCTGGCCGGGAGAGTCCCCTGTGGCGATCCTATACCCAGTCAACCACCCTGAGGTCACGAACAGACATAGCGGTGACTACGGCACGCGCTATAAGTGCATGGGTAGGTACCCCGCACTGGCACGCGGTCAGTCGTTTCCGCTAGCGAGTATGCCCAAAGTACAGCACGGAATAGTATAGGGCCTAGCCCTCTCAGTAACAAGAGTCTAGCCCCTCAGAACTAAATAGGGGTCTTGCCCCTCCACAGTCCGCGCACCCTCGTCTGACTACCCCGGTTTGCCCAGTGGGCCTAACAAGTCGGGTAGGGTGGCTAGCTGAACCCCAGGCCCCATGGGGTGGCTAGCTCTCTCCCTACACTAGTAGCTCACCCTGGTACAGTGTACGCAAGGGCCAAAGAGGTCGGTGTAGAGTGGTCAATCCTAACCCTGGGTCCCAACCCAAGGGCGACTAGCTCCGCTCTACACTAAATAGGGGACAGTTGCTCTCCTTGGTACCACATACTCAAGGGCTAACACACTTCCCACTCACATTTTCAGATCCATTCCATTTATCCACAGGAGCTCTACTCCTAATTCCCCGTCAGGTTCATGCTCGCATTCCCCATGTCATTCCATACTAGGTTTCATCATTCACATTTCCATTCTCAGATTATACACATGCAGCTCGTATTTTCATCATTTAACATATACAACAAGTAATGTCAAAGGTAATTATTTAACTAGCACAGGAATTTCATATTTCACATGCAGCTCTTGTTTATTAACAGGTAGTTATTCACATTTCTATTTATTCATTTAAGACTACAATTTCAAACATGCATACAAATAGTGCAAGTACTTCTCGTCCTAGGATTCATGCCACATCCTAGGTTTCTAGTTATCCCATTTCACATATGCATTCAGGTTTTATAATTAAAATAGGGGGAAACCACTCTACCAGACAATCCGGGAGTATTGGGGGCTCGAATGGCAGGCTCATGTGCCTCACCAAGCCCTGAACCCACAACCAATTGAAGTTCTATACCAAGGAACATACCACAATGGAACATTCAGAACAGTATAAAAGGCCTTCTAATAAGTAGAGGAACTCACAAGGAAAACACTGATATCTTGTTTGGGTAAAACGGACTTCAAACGGACCCTAAATGGGTCAAAAATAGAGTTGTAGACCTAAATCAGATGTCTGGCACAAGGTCCAGACATCTTAAAAGTAACCAGAGTCTCACCTCAGGTTCTGCGTCGACCTCAGACGTCCATAACCTCCTCTTGACTGTCTGGACCCAACTCCAGACGTCTGACTTATCCTCCGGACATCTGGGAGTGCTTCCGGTCGTCTGGTAAGCTATCTAGACTTCTGAGACACGTGGGAGGGCGTGCCTCGTGCCTTCCTGAAGCTATCCCTGCACACGTCAGACCAAATCTTCTACATTTAGCTACGCAGATTGTAGCGGTGGTGTGGCCTACATGGCCGTATCCACAAAAGGAACATAGCTTCGTGGAACACTACTTTCAGACGTCCAGTGTCGTCACCAGACGTCCAACCTGTCATCTGGACGGCATGCCAGACGTCTGATTCTGGGAAAATCCCAGAACTAGAACTACCTTCTGCTCCTCGCCGCGTGCAGCCGCGACCTCACCTCCTCGCCTGTAGCTTCGGCTGCAGCAAGTTTGGGGACGTCTCCCCTGACGCGCTCCTCCTCCCGCACGCGCCGCTCTGGCCGTGCACCCTCTAGTGAGCTTCCATGAGCTCTCGAGCTCAAGCTCTTCCTCCTCTCCTCACGCTGCCTCTCCTCCTCGTCGCTCGCTCTCGCGCTCGCCCCTCTCGCTGCAGTGGAGAGGAAGGAAGGTGGCTGTGGTGGAGTGAGGAAGAGAGGAAGGGGGAGAGGGGTTTTATAAGGGTGTGCTAGGGTTCAGTTGATGGAGAGAAGTGGGAAAGAGAAGGGAGTGATACTGTCTGCGCGTAGTCCGTGCGTAGATGTGAAGTTACGTACCAAATTTTCAATTTCCAGACGTCTGGGAAGGGGTCTAGACGTCTGGCTGACAGTCTAGACGTCTGGCTGACAGTCTAGACGTCCTAAAGGGCTCGGAACAGAACGGGTCTTTACACTAGATGTCTAGCATCCTACCTGGACGTCCAAAGAAGGGTTGGAATGTGGGTTTTAAGGTATTCTAGGCTAAGGTGACCTAATATAAGGATGGCTAAGGTTTGAGAAGGTATCTAGGGTTGTCTTAAGGCTAGGGATAGGTGTAGGAAAGTCCTATGTTCTTCTTAATTTAGTTCACACATTAAAATCCTACAAGTAATGTAGTATACCTCTTCCCTACATTATGTCTTCATCTTGACTGGCTTTATTCCTAGGCTTTTGTTACAGGTCTAGCTTCTTCCCTGCTTCAGATCCAGCTTCAGGCCATCTCTTGAGCTTTTATTACCTATAAACCAAATAATACACTAGTGAGTACATTATTATAGCATTATTTCTTGATTATCTAAGTAAAGCAGGAAAGATGCAATGTATGCTACTAATGCATGCATTATACTACAATTATTCTAAGTTCTAACTCAATTTAGGTCATTTAAGTCATATGATCATTACGCAATCAGGCGCCACCTAGCCTTACACATCACCGCCACCTCACCACCCTTCTAGAAGTTTCTAGAAGACTTGCCTCCTAAGGGAAGCCTCCAAAATATCCATCCTTCCATATGTGTGTACCCCTCTACAAAAAGTCATCAACCCACCTCCATACTCCTTGGATGCCCCCCTTCCCCTCTCCATTCTCTCCTCCAAATTCCCCCCTCTCCTCCTTACTCCTCCTCTCCCCTTTTTCTGGAGGGCCTACCGGTGGCCACCCTTGGCCCTCACCGGTAGCTCCCTCTAGCCCAAGATGGTGGCCACCAAGTAACGTTCGAAATGCCGAGTTCAACGTCGTGTCGATGAAATTCTAAATATGCATTTTGTGGGCATGCCGACAAAAATGACAATGACGGACCAGCAGTAGACTTGGCCTACCTACTGTCGATTTCGTCAACTTGCTGTCGATTTCACCGGTGGTAGCAATTTCCAAAATGGCCTTGCTGACGGCATTTAAATCACTGCCACCATGGCCCCAATTGGTAGGCACCCTCCTCCACCAGCGACCTCCCTCATGGCCCTATTGGTGGTCAAGTTTTCTTCCTCCTCTTCTCTTCTTTTTTTCCTTTTAGTTTAGCTCTCATCTTCCTCTCCTCCTCCACTAGCAACTTGCAAGTGTCCCCAACGGTGAATGTGAGACCTCCCTTCTTTAGCCTTCCTTTGGCATCTTTTTAGATCCCTCTATTAGTGCTACCTTGGCTCCACCACACACCACCATTATCATCACCACCACATCTACACACCCATTATCATCACCACCTTCACCACTCCACACGCTACCACCTCTCACTCCCTCACCATCCACACACCACCACCTCTCACTCCCTCACCATCCACACTCACACACACATACACACCACACCATCATATCACGCCACTATGAACACCACCACCACCTAGCCATTGGTGAAATGACGTCTCAAAGATTGAGAAGTTGTCCATGAAAATCTCCAAAAAATCGTCTACCATATTAGAAAAGATAGACATCATGCACCTTTGGAACGTCACTGGAGTGTTACAAAGGCCAAGTGGCATTCTCTAAAAGGTGAAAGTGCCATACGAGCTAGTGAAAGTAGTTCACTCCTGGTCATTAGGAAATATCGTAATCTAGTTATACGAAGAGTACCCATCAAGAAAGTAGTAATACTTGTTCCCTACCAATTTTTCTAGGATCTGATCAATAAATGGTAGTGGAAAGTGATCTTTCTGGGTAGCGACGTTAAGTTTGCAGTAGTCAATGAAAACCTTATAGCTTGACGAGGGCCTGGTAGTGATCTTCTCTCCCTTCTCATTTTCTTTTATTGTGAATCCTGCCTTCTTAGGCACCTTATGAATTGGATTGGCCCACTGACTGTCAGAAATTGAGTAAATAATCCTGGTGTCCAGCCATTTCAGAATCTCCTTCTTAACCACCACCCTTATGTTTGGGTTTAGCCTCCTCTGCAAGTCCCTAAAGGGTTTGATGGATGTATCCATATAAATATGATGCATGCAATAGTCCATGTTATAGCCTTGTTATGCCTTTTCAAATAGTCTACCAACTACCCTTATGTCTCTCAGTCAAAATAGAAGATATGATAAGAGGGAGGGTCTCATTCGACCCAACGAAGGCATATTTCAAGGACTTCGGAAGTGGTTTCAAATCAAGTTTGGGGGCCTTCTAAATAGATGGGATGAGATTTGAGATCCCCACCTTAGGTAACAGAGCAACTTTAATAGTCGAGGGTGGGGAGGACTCATTTTTTACCCTTAGCACTTCTTCAAGGTCTAGAATATCCCTCGTGCCTTAAGGAACATTAGAGTGATCATTTTCAATGATCTTTTGCATGGGGTCAACACCAATAATGCTAGGATTCGCTTCCTCAGCAATTTTGTCCACAATCTCAATCTGGGAACAATCCTCCAATTTAGGTTGTTTGTAAGCTTCAAAGACATTCAATCATATTTTCTTACTCCCAAAGCCCATCTTTAATGGTCTAGATTTGCAATTGATGGAGGCATTGATTGTTGCCAAGAATGGCTGGCCCAAACTAATTGACGGCTTCTTAGGCCAGTTGGATGGGTCAATATCCAAAATCAAAAATTCTAATAAAAAGAAGAAATCTTCTACTTTCACCAAGACGTCTTCCAATAGACCACGTGGTTTCTTTTGTAGGATCTGAATAGATAAGCACACTAGAAGGGGGAATTAATAGTGTGATACAAAAATACAATAATAAAATGGAAACCACAAAATTAAACACCAGATATATAGTGGTTCCTCTCTTGGGTACTCCATTACCTAAGTCTCCCAACTTTGGATTTTTAACCCAATTCCTTCAATCTGGAGGAAATCAATTCACTATAACAAGAGGTAATTAATAGGTTACCTCAACCCAATTACAAGATAATAGAGAAAAATAAGGAGTACAGGTGCAATCAAAGAAAATAATACGCTTACAACTTTAATCTTAAGCCCCCCAACAATATAAAATTAAAAGATATTACCAAGGAGAGCTAAGGATGAAGATGACGTGCAAAACTAATTGAAAAAGCAAAATTTCTACGCTATAGAACTTGTTGCACTCAAGAATTTTTCTCTCAAGCTTACTAGGCAACAATCTCTCTCTTGTGCTAGAATTTAACTGTGTGGGAGCTCTTGAGAGTAGAGGAGAGTAGTATGATTTGTTGTGTGTAAACATGGCCTAAGATAGGTCTATTTATAGTCCAAGAACCACCCACCCACACTTCATACCCATTGGGTGTAAATAATGGATGATTCAAATGGTCATTAAGATAGATTAGCCATTCAGATTTGACTCAACAGGTTGTTGGTACGAGCACTCGTGTATAGGTATCGGTATTAGTTGCTTACTGTCTGCCAACAACTTGTACAAAAGAGGTTTGGGCAATTATACTCATCATGAGTATCGATACTTGGCACTTCCAGTTGAGTACCAACAATATAATAGGTATCAGTACTCATCTTGAGTACCGGTAGTTGTTACTCACAGGTTATGCTTAGAGTCAAAATCTATAACCTATATGTACCGGTATTCATGATAAGTATCAGTACTTGTTAGGTTCAGGCCGACTCTTTAACTCATGATTGTAAGCACCATGTACCGGTACTCATCATGGGTACCGATACTTGTTGTTCACAGTTTGAGTTAAGTACTCAAACTTGTGCCCTGCATATACTCGTACTTATGATCAGTACTGGTACTTGCAACAAGTACCTTATTAACTTTTTGTTAAGCCAAGTTTTGATTTCTTTCAAAATGAAATGATTTTAGTTTTTGAAAAATAACGTTCCTTGCGAATATGGAACCTAATTATCTCTAATTGATTTTAACTCCTATATAAATTCATGTATTAGGAGGCCATACAAAGTCTAAGAAATAAAACTGAACACATGTTGATCTTCCAACACTTATGGCCATCAACATCTCCATCATGAATCCCTCTATTGTTCATGAGAAGAATTCAACTGTCCGTAATTCCGGTGACCTAAATATGACATGTTCTGGATTCCTTGATGAATCCCTCTCAGATTTGAAAGGGAAGCTTGTCAAGGAATTCCCTTCCTTTTGAGCCAATTCCCATGCCCTCAAACCTTCCCAATCTCTCATGTGAACGCATGAGAGATTAGGGTATCTTGAAATTCCTATCTCCGACGAGCTTTCCAAGCTTGGGAAACTTGCTTCCCAAGCCCAAAACTCCCTTCAAAGATCTATAAAAGGACCCCCAGATCAGGCCGAACTTCTCAAGCTCAATTTCGACTGGAAACTCCCCATATTCCTCCTTCCTCTTCTGGCCGAAAGGCTCCTCGAGCTCCGACGATTCCTACCGACCTCATTCCTTGTCCGTTCACATTATCGACAACCGATTTGCCTCCCTCACCCTCCTTTGCGTCGCGCAATACCAGCAGGCGCTTCTATCTCCATCGTCGCCGTTCTTCCCCACCGGAGTCACCTTCGTCTCCGACGCCGGCCATACTGCAACTAGCGTCACCTCTGCCCCTCTTCGTCTGCTAATCACCTAGATAAGTTCCCTAACTCCTCTACTTCATTTACTCACCAACCACACTTCATTTCGACCGTCGTATCACCCTGATCACATCCATCGTCCTCTGCTCTGACTAAACCTCCGGTAAGGTCCTCCACCCACTCCACTATCCCAAATACCTCTCCAACACCGCCAAAACCTCTGCCATGGCCCTTAGAGTAAAATCCCTAACCTTTCCAGGCCTACTATCTACTCCACCTCCTCATCGAACAACCCACTTGCAGACCTTCATCTCCACTTTCACCAGCCACCTACGACCACCTTCGCAGCTCACCACCGCCACCCACACCCTCGCCACATCCTTGCGAAGCTCTTGAACCTATTTAACAAGGCCGAGAGGTCGTATTCTGATTTTCAAGTAGCAGGTCCTCCGCCGCCATTACCGAAGCTTTGAGCGAAGCTTGAAGCTTGCTCTAGCACCTGTAGGCCCTAGGCGAAGTCCCAGGCGTAGCGGAGAGTCTCCAGGATCACGACCCAGGAACCAATTTGGTCCTTTGACTGGGCCTTTGACTGCAATCGCAAGAAGTAGTAGTTGCAGCTGCACTCAGAGTGCACTCAGAGGAAAGGCAGTGGGATAGTCCCACCTCAGAAGCTGAAGGGCGCCCGTAGCCAAATAAATTGAATTCTTGCCTCCAGCTATTCGCCTCAAGTAACTCACAGGGGGTGAGGTCCCCACTCCCCTCACGCACCTCTCCTGTGACACTTCTCACACGGGTCTGGCGCATTCGATTACCCACCTAGACAAGCACTCCTCGGCTGCCACTCACGGCCGGTAGCCTTGGTCTCGGGTGCGCTCTACCCGAATACCCGATAACCTGAGGCCCTGAGAGGGTGGATCTTAGAGAGAGAAGGAGAGAAAGCATGTGGGGGCAAGGGGGGTTTTGCTTTGTGATTCAATCGGCTGACACTTAGCCATTTAAGAAGCCCTTCCCCTTGTGCGTGAAGTGAAACCAAGAGAGGAAGCCAGAAGAGAAGAGAGAAGGCACAGCTGTAGAAGAAGGAAAGAAGTAGAAGGGCACTATAGTAGTGAGTGAGATAAGCCGTCTGATTGGCTGAGCAGACATTTGAAGTGCACTGTGCACTTATATTATGTGGAATTTAATTGCTTAGTATTATTGAGTTATTTGATATAATTGTGAGGGGTAATTGTGATTTAAATCACCAATTTACCCAATTCTTTTTGCATTATCTGACATACACTTTCATTTATATTTGCTTAGAATTTTATTGCTTATATATTTGTGTTGAATTGCAATCTCGAGAATTCTTTTTGCCAATTCTCCCTGTGTTCGACCTTGAACTTCATTTCTGATATTCGAGTTATAAATTTTACTTATTTTTTTTGCGCTGATTCGACCTATACTACACACATTGATTTTAAAACCCATTTCAGAGTGAATAACAAGTCTTGTCTAGCCCTGGCCTCATTGACCTCTCTTTTCCTTTGAAGACTTAATGGACCCCTATTTGAAAAGGCAGATGTAAGGTGGATGGAGTTTGCATTAAGGGTCTAGAAGAGGGTCCAAGCCTCATCCTTGGTTTCAGTTAAGAAGGTTCTAGCACAGGCGCCATCTACCATTTGCCTGTGCTTATCAGACTGACCAGTGTAGAACCTCTCAACTAGTTGCCATTTTGGTACTTGGTGATGGGGGCATAATCTCAAAAGATGATTGAAGCTATCCCACATTTCGTGGAATTGCTCCCTATCATTTTGAGTAAAACTCATAATGGCCCTTCTAAAATGATTAGTCCTACTCATCAAGAAGTATTTCTTTAAAAATTCTCCCTTAAGGGAAGGCCAAGTATTCACCCTTGCATCAAGTGAATCATACCAGTGTTTGGCTTTGTCCTTGAGGGAGAACAGGAAGAGGGTGCGCATTTAGGCTTCATTAGTAAAGCCTCGCAACTTCACCATGGAGTAGACCTCAGTGAATTCCTCAAGATGATGGTAGGGATCTTCTTGGTTAGTACCATAGAATGAGGGTAGCAATGAAATAGTAGTACTCTTGATCTCATAAGAGAGGTTCCCTTCAGGTTGTCAAATGCAACTTCATGTGTGGTGGGAACAAAGTAATCCTTCAAACTTCTTTGGTTGTGTCCCCTTGGTCAGCCATCTCTCTCATCGCTTGGTTACCTCTCCTAAGGAGTCTCTTAGGTTCTGGGTCAAAGGTTAACCTTCTCCTTAGGGACCTTCTACCAAGCATGCAATAGCCAAAGCAAACGCGATACAATGGGACCCTTTATCTTCTTAGTGAATTATGGTCTTTAGTTATGGATTTTGAATTGGTGGCCAAACAAATTATACCAGCATTTCGTGTCCTAACTGACCTACGTAAGTGCCTAAAGACCTACTCTCAAGGGAAGAGAGCCTCGAATCGAGACCACTCACGAGGAACCAAAGTTCTATGGTGAGATGGACTTGTTGATTTCTGGCTAAATTCGCTTGTGGTGCAGAGAGATGCGGTAGAAGATAATCTAGTTGTCCTTAAGTGTGAGGTGCTCAAGTGTTAAGTGTGCATCCCACAACACATATTTGAACTTTGAAAATCCATGTTTAGTCGCTCTTGTTCAGTTTTAAGGATACGCTCGTATTATAGCGACTAAAGCGACGAAAAAATTTAAATTTATAATCTCGAATTTGAGTCTGAGGTCGTCTCAGGGGGCAAATTAATCGTAATTCAACCACTAATCAAGCAAATATAAATTGAATCTCAAAAGATTGATGCAAAAGGAAATATTCAATTAATATCACTATCAAGCTCCAAAAATAAATGATTAAGTGTAAGGCAAGAACATTGTGATTTTCAACTAAGTAGAGCCTTCAACACTTAGGAAAATATTTAGCCTAAAGAGAACCTCTCAAAGCCAAGCAAAATTCGGATCAATCCACCAACCCGAATTGAACCAAAACCTACCCAATACCTGATTCACGCCCGCGTGTATACAGGCGTGCGTGCATGTGGTAATGGGGACCCGACCCCTTGTATCTCAAGCGAAACTTATATGCTCGAAATTCCTTATAAGCCCTTCCTTTAGAAACTCAGCTCCACGAGGTGGGACTAAGAAGTCTCACTTCTCCTTCATTCTTCCTCATCTTGCTTGAGTGAAACTAGCTGCTCGATTAAAGCTTGATTCATTGTTGGATCTCAAATCCAACGGCTTAGGTGAGAAGCCAAGGTGAATCCGTAGCTAATGATGTAGGTTTCCTCCCTGATTATGTTTTCAAAGACGTCGAACGGTGTTGGGGAAGAAGGTGATGTCGGTGAGTTACCTGAATCACGAATACGAACTTTTAGCCCAAATTAGATATGCAAGAAGCTTCACTGTGAGCCAACGAAGGTCATGGTGGTGGTAATTTGGTGTGAAACGACCTAAGAAGGTCAGCCAGACACGATGGAGGTGGTGGGAGAGGATGGTGTTCGGCGGAGAGCTTTTGATCACCAAGGCCATGCGGTGCTTTTAGGGTGAATGGTGAGGTGGAAGGTAGAGTGGAGACCTAGTTTGAGCTCGCCAGAGCTCTTGTCGGTCGTGGAGAAGAAAGAGGAGAATAGAGGGAATGTGAGGCTAATTCCTAGGTCTAAAGACTCTAATATATTCTATGAGAAGAGAGGAATAAGGATTACCTAATTTGGATGAATGAGGGAGAATTGCGTTCGGCGTTGGTCGGCCGGACATGAGGGTGATGAATGCTGCGGGAAGGGAATCAGCTATGAAGATGGGATCAAGATGACCTAGCTTTGGTCGACTAAGGTTGGAAGAAGATAAGGAAGAATGTGGTGATGCTCTTTTAGTCAGAGCATGTGTGGGTGATGCTCTTTTGGTCGGAGCATGCATGGGCAAAGGAGAACGAGAAGGTCACCAGAGTCAGAGAAGGAGCGGCCATGGAGGAAGAAGAAATTACAGCTAATTCTTGACCAATTTGTGCTTGGGAATTCCCCGGTTCTTATATAGATAATGGAATTGCAACGACTTTCCTCGAGCTCGCGAGATTGCTCTGCAAATTCGGCCAATTGAAGCTTTGTGAATCTTGATCGATTGGAGGCTAATGGTTCCAAATTGAAGCTTGGGATCGGGTTCAATTGATTGGCCATGATCTGAAGACCAATCCCACTAAATTTGGTTGGATTTGGTTGAGAATTGAAGTTCTCATCAATCAAAGATCGGCGGGTTTGGGTTTAATTCTCCTGCTGTTGCTTGCCTCGTTTGGACGAGGAAGAAGGGAAAGGACCTAATTGTAAGAAAAATCAAAGCTTAGGTGGTTCTATATAATAAATAGAGACAACTAGGCTAAAATGCAAACTAAGTCAAGATGAACTCCAATTGGGCTAAAAATTTAGGGGTAACATAATTTTGACCCAAGGAATCTAGTGGTGACCTCAATTTTGGGTTTTGATAAAGTTTGACTGGGTAATTTACACTATAGCCCAAAATGAAGTAATTTCCCGCCTTGGTCTCTATTTTTGGTCAAAATGGGTTTATTTGGTCAAAGTGAAGGCTCCAAACCTCATAGAATATTTTTCAATAATTTTTTAGAGGTTTAGATTACATTTATTTCCACCAGAACCTATTCAATTGAAGTGAGGCTGTAATTTGTATTTGTGATTTCTCATTAAAACATAATTAACAAAATTTCCTTTCTTCTTCTCAAATTCAACTCAGAACCGAATTATGCCCTTCTGATGATTATTAATGAGCATTTTGGAATTGTGCTAAATTAGGCCAATTATGGTAGATGATGGTGTTACCATCATACCCTCATGCTTAACTTTTGCTAGTCCCTAGCAAAATCCTATGGAACAGACCTGATCTCTAGGCCATAATTTATCATCAGGATGCCTGATTGTGTCGTACCTCTAGAGACTAGATCGAACTACCAACTCTAGGCCTAAAGGTACTCAAGTGCTAGCCAAGATACGGACCTGACAAGCCTTAGCCTTGGGTTTGCATCAAAGGTTTCTAAGGCCCCAGAATTTGCCTAGAGGTTTGTAGACCCCCAGTGGTTAAGGCACCCGTGTGTTCTTGCAGTAAGGTCCAGTTCAACTTGCTAGTGTATTTTGAGAATGGAGAGAGGTATTTTTGAGATTTTTCTCTTTTTTTGCAATTTTTTTGTAATTCCCCTAAATCCAACATCAGATTGATTCTCAACATGGTTTATATCAGATTCCTCGTCCCCACCATCAATCCTCGAAGGGTCCCTGGCAAATGGTGCTTCAGGATAGCATCGCCAATGGTAACCACCAGAACCCTAGTAATCGACACTTCGTGATAGTGCTGCTCATGGCACTGTAGCTAATCCAAGCCCTAACAATCGTCATTTCATGATAATGTCGCCCACTGCCCCTGAACTAGTACAAGGCACTTGCATGCCCCCAATAGGATACTTAAATATCCTAGGAGATAAGTGTCAAGGAGATGATATGTTATAACATGTCTTCAAGGGGAGTATTTACTCCTCTCAACAACAAGAACTCCTCTAATCAACTTGTATTTTCGAGCCACTCCTAGCTTAGATCTTCGAGAAACCATTTTCTTTTTCAGAACAGAATACTTTTTGGCATTATTCTTCATTAAGCTCACTAAATTAGACCAGTGTGTGAGATGTGGATGCCTAGGTTATGAAGTCCTACAAACCAAAGGGTAGACAATGAGGTCGAATAGTCCCTAAGCCATAGACTTAATATATCAGCTTCGCAACTCCCTCAACCTTTTTAATACCTCCTTAAACAAATTGAATTTCCAATCATTTTGCACTTTAATAACCCTGCATGCCTAAGTTTTGTAATGCCCTCATTGCAAACAAGGTGGGTTCAAATTCAGCTTAGTTCATAATTTAGAACATATTCACATGGGTGGGTGATTGGGTCAGGATGGCTGTTGCGAACGATTTCAAGCTTTAATATGAGTATCGGAGGTAGGATCGATTGTCTTAAAGTACGAACCCTAAAGTGCAATACAAATGTAGCACAGGAAGGATAAGAAAGGTCTTAGGTTTTCAAATGACAAGTTGCCTCCCGTTAAGCACTAAGTTTAACGCCATTAGCTGGGTGCAATGCAGCTAAGAGGAATATGTCATTTGGCAAAGTGTGATGAATGGTAGCAAAAAAGATGTGATCATGATGAATGAGAATTAGATTGCCACAAGTGAGCACCAGATCGTGATAAAGAGTCATTCCAGAAGGTTTGTGATAAGGATATAGCTGATTCATTTCTGGGTAACTATGGTTGGGTCGTTTCGGAGGAATAAAAAATATGATGAAGTAGTCAAGGGGCTTCAAAGTCAAAATTTGGTGCGTCCAAGACCTTACAGAAGTGAATGTGGTCAACTCAGCCCAAACATTTGGTTCCTGTCGGAGTCTGGTTGTGTAATGTGGCCTAACAAATCTTCTTCAAACGAGTCTTTCTGATATTTTTCCGTTGGGTTCAACATCAACTCCTCAAGAAATGATTTGAGGATTGGCTCATCCAAAGAATCTTTTTAGAATGTTCATCCCAAGTAAAAGTGAATGTCTGGAGAGTGACTATTGGATCATAGACTTTTGATTTAGTAAAAGATTCAAGATCTACAATGTAGTCACTCTTAGAATTGATTGTGTCAGATTCCTGTAGATCTTCAAAACAATCCTCAATATAGAACTTTTCTAGATCTACGGAGTACAAATCCAAATCTTGTTGAGTATTGTCATTCTATTCCCCAAAATCCAAGTGTACATTTTCAACATCAAATGTAAAAGCCTCCAGTACTCTCAATTTGTTGCAATCATGCTTGGTGGAGTCAAGACCTTCCGTAATCTGAAAAACTTCCAATTTGGGTTCTAGGTTTTCTATAATTGAGACATACATGAGTTCCTGAATCAAACCTAGCTGCTCCATTGAGCATCTGTCCTTTCCTTTATAGGATGCCTCAAAAAAATTATTCTCAGTCCTTTTATCCCCAGAGGAAATTGTCATATGCCCTGATTCACAATTAATTATGGCTCTTGTAGTAGCCAAAAATGGTCTCCCCAAAATCAAGGGCATATCTTGCAATTTCTGCAGTGCTTCCATGTCGAGGACAAGAAAATCAGCAAGTTAGCTGAAATCTTTGACTTTGACAACCACATCCTCTACTAGCCCAATCGGAGTGATTATGGTTCAATCAGCTAGTTGCAGAGTAACATCAAAGGGTTTTAGCTGACCTAGCCGCAATTGTTCAAACAGGGTGGTAGGAATTAAATTGACAGATGTGCCAAGATCCAGTACAACCTATTTAAAATTCGTCACCGATCTTGTAGGGGAACAACGGGGTTTCTGGATCTGATTTCTTAGGATGTAGACTATTTTGGATTATAGCACTTACATTTTTAGATAGAGTACCTTCCTTTGAGAAGATCCTTCCAGCTCTTTTTTGTGTAAGTTAGGTGAGATGGAGGTGGGAGTGAGGATATCAAGTAACGGGATAGTGACTTGTGCATTTCTTAATGATCTCGTTAGATCTGATTTAGTTAATCTTCTAGTGTGGAGGTAAGGTAGGACTTGAGATAGGGGGAAAGATTAACTGTCTTGAGGTGTGATTGCCTACATATCTTAAAAGTGATACTATTCACCCCTCCTCTTTGGTATCCATTAAGATCTGTAGGCAATCACATTTGGTATCAAAGCTTGTGTTGTCCAAAAGATGTCAAAGTCATCTGTTGACACATACGCTGAGGGGTAGTCAGTAGTTTGACCTCCACTTTATGATGGAACGAACTATGGCTATTGGAAGACCTGAATGCAAATATTTTTGGAATCCATGGACTATGAGGTGTGGGACGTCATCACCTCCAAATACATGTGACTAGAAATCAGGGAAGGAGTAGCAACAACTCTAGATCAAAAGAAGTGGCAACTTACAACGCAAAAGCCATGAACGCAATCTTTTGTCGACTTTCTAAGGAAGAGTTCAACTGTGTATCAGCATGCAAGACAGCTCACGAAATCTAGAGCATCTTAAAAGTCACCCACGAGGGAACATCTAAGGTAAAAGAAACTCGCATAATTTTACTAACTAAAAAATATGAGCACTTTAGGATGAAGAAAGGTGAATCCATCAAGGAGATGTTTACAAGATTTATGGATATTGTAAACTCTCTATGGAATCTGGATCAAGTCATAAAAAATGAAGTCTTGGTAAAGAAGATCCTCTGGTTACTCACCAATGACTGGGAGACGAAGACTACAGCTATCCAAGAATCAAAGGATCTGTTTACTTTAAAACTAGATGATCTTGTCAGTAGTCTAATCGCATACGAGGTTCAGCTTCAACACATGAAGGAGCATGAGAATGAAGGAGTCAAAAAAGAAGACGATAGCACTTGAAGCTAATGCACAATCAGAAGAGACCTCAAGTGAAGAAGATGATATAGCTCTTCTCTCAAGGAAATTCAAGAAGTTGCTCAAGAACAAAAGAAATTGGAGAAAGAAGAATCCAAAGAAGATACCATCATCTGCTGCAACTGCAAAAGAAAGGGACATATCAGAAAAGACTGTCCACTTCTTCGAAAGGAATCGGAAAAGAAGTTATTCAAACGAAAGGATGGAAAGAAGAAAGCTTTTCAAGCAACATGGGATGAATCTGACTCGAGTTCAGAAGAAGAAGAAACCTCAGGTGAAGACACTCTTCTAGGTCTTATGGCTTTAGAAGATGGGGTAACATCTTCTTCCCCTGATGAACTATTAGGAGCTTTCTTTGAAATGCATGATGTAGCTAAATCACTTAGGTTAGAAAATAGATACTTAGCAAAAACCCTAGAAGAAGAAAGAACACAAAAGGAATTACTTGAATCACAAAATAAGGAATTATCTATTGAAATCACATCACTAAGATCACAGATAGGTGACCTGAAGATAGATATATATAAACTAAAAGAAATTATGCTAGTCTTATAAATGAGTTAGCTAAGTTCACAAAAGGTAGTCATAATTTGCATAAATTACTAGGAACACAAACCCAAACCACAACAAAATTTGGGTTAGGTTATGTACCTAAAAATAATCATGAAGCTTCTACTTCAAGTCAAAAGAAGGAGAAAGGTAGCTTGGCTAAATAGGCAGCACAATCTAATAAATGTGGACCCAAGCAAAAATGGGTACCAAAGGCACTCTTAAAATCTTGTTTTGTAGGTCAAGTAGATCATAAAAGGTGGACATATCGTGAATCAAATGGAAATCTGAAGCCAATTTATAGATCCAATGATCTATGACCTCACCAACATAAACAAATGATAGGATTGAGAAAAAAGATGGATCATGGATAACAGATGTTCCAAGCACATGACAGGAGAGGAAGACCTGTTCCTGCAACTCAACCACCAAGAAGGTAGTACAGTCATATTTAGGAACTACCATAAGAGCCGTATTATTGGTACTGGCCAAATTGGTAACTCTTCTGCCTCTTTTGATAATGCACATTTAGTTAAAGGAATAAAACATAACCTACTTAGTGTAAGTCAAATTTGTGATAAAGGTTATAAAATTGCTTTTAGTTCAATGAGTTTTAAAATAAAAGTTAAAGAAACCAAATAAATTCTTCTTAAAGGAAACAGACATAAAGGCATTTACATTGTCAACTAGTGAGTGTGTTTTTCGCGATGGAAAAGTTAGGATTTGGAGAACCTGTTGTCGTAGTCACAAAAATCACCACTAGATAAAATTTATATCGAAACTCAAAGTGAGTCCCGGGTCGAACACAGGGAGACGAATGTTTGGTTTTGAAATCCGCACTTCGATTTTATTTGTTTTTGTTGTTTTTATCTTTTGCAATTTTTTGGGTATTTTATAAGGTAGAATATCAGGCGAAGTATGATATATTCTAATCTACTCTAACAGAATAAGAGAGAGAGAGAGAAACAATCAACATATATGTTCAAACAAAGTTTTCTAGAGATAATCGAGAAATTACAACTAGATTAGAAAGTGATAAAAGATTAAGGTGAGAATAATCCCCCTCAATGGTCGCTTGGAGGGCGACTCGCTCTGACGGCGCCTCGGACGAAGGTGGTGAGAGGCTAAAGGAAGGAGAACAACGTTGGAGGATGGAGGGTGGGGTAGGACGGCATCACGGCGAGGATCTACTTCCCAAAGGTGGTGAGAGGATGACCACGAGATGCTCCACGAAGGGGGGTGAGAAGTGGGAAAAAATATTATTTTCTACTCTAGAGGAGCATCTTAGGCTTGAGACAAGCTCTCTTTAGAGCCTTGGAGGTGGTGAGGGAGAGAAAGGAGATGAAGAATGAAAGGGGTAGGGGTCCTTTTATAGTGGAGGAGAAGAGGCTTTGGCCATCCATGGTTAATAGCGACATCAAAGACGTCGCTTTAGCTCCGCCGCAAATGTTGCTATAGCCTCCAACTTATGCTCGCTTACAGCTGTGCTCATGTGCTTGCTTTTTCGTCGTTAGATGCTCGATCAATGGTTACGATTGAAGGATGATTGCGCTCTCTGGATCGTGTTGGATGGCACGTGAGAACGCGCGTTGGGTCATGCATTAGATCACATAGGCGCATCCGCGACCATCTATATGTCCACGTGGAGAGTTCTGCACTGTTCAATGAAGATTGCATGGCCCTAATTGGCCACTCGTGCTTGTGCGATCGATTGGAAGCATTGGCGGATTCGAACCCGCGCCATGACTTTGGGAGAGCTCTGCGCAACTGCTGCGCTACACCCGCGAGAGTGTAGAGAAGAGAAGCTTCTGAAGCACGGTGGAGGCGGCTTCTCATCCGTTGGATCTTGATCCAATGGCTGAGAATTGATGGCACGGATGAAGAGGAGGTGTTGTGGTTGTTGTTGGCTAATTTGGATGGTCTGGATGGCACCACGTGGCGCCATCTAGACAGTCCATCTTCCAATGCTTGTAGGTGGTGCCACAGACGTTGGATTGGGTGAATTTTCGTGCTGTTGGACTGCGATTGTTGATCTGAATCTATCTGTGCTGTTGAGTTTGTCATTTGGGGTTCGGATTGGTGCCACCTTGTCCTTTGGCCTTTAATCTTCCTTGGACTGCATAATGTGATATGGGACTCCGATTAAGACGATTTCGGAGGCGTTGGATTCCATTTGTCGTCTTGATCAGATCAGTACGATCGGATCGCCAATCTGAGGCCCTGAAATAGATCTCCCTCTCTCTTAGCCACAAAAGGATGCAAATTAACCTAAAATTTATGCAAATTATTCTAAATGCAAAATAATGCATGTTATGCAATATTTATAATATGGAATGCATCACTAAGCTTAGGAACATGCATAAATAGGCATTTGAATCTAAATGGATGTGTCTACATCATACCCCCATGCCTATCTTTTGCTAGTCCCTAGAAAAATCAAACTAAATGCTATGTATAAGAAGAGAATAAGGATTCAATTACTTAGGCCTATGTTGTTTTTTAACAATGGAAAATTTCAACTAAGGTTTTAAACTATGAAGTCTCAATAGTGCCCGGGTGCTTACCAAATGTAGACCACCCAAGTCCTTGCGTTATTTTAAAAAGGGAAGGTACATTTTTTTCTTTGTTTTTCTTCTTTTCTATTTCTTTTAGATTTTTGAGTTTAGAGTTTCGGGACAGCTTTCTACAGCTACCCAACCTGTTTAGAGAGCTGAGTCGAGTTTTAAGAGGATTACGTTGTAGTACAGCGGAAATAGCGTTTAAAACAGATATAATTTTATTACTCGAAAGAATTTCTGAGGTCAAACACGGGAGCAAATTGGTATTTAGAAATCAAGATCACAATTCAGAATTTAAAAGAATATGCAATAATTTCAGTATCAAAGTGCAAAAATATGGGAGTAAAATGGTGATGTACATCACCAAATACTCCTACAATATCAACTAAGGAGCTCAATGTATATGAATATAAATTAAACTCAAATTGGACGTCTGATTTGTAAATCAGACAACTTAAACGTCTGATGCTATAGTACTGTAAATCAGACAACTTAAACGTCTGATGCTACAGTGCTCTTCCCTTCTGATTTCTTCTTTCTCTGCTTCTCTTCTGCGGCTCCTTTTCTTTCTTCCTTCTCGATCTTTCTCTTTCTCTTCTTCTTTCTGCCTTTGCCTTCCTTAGCTTCTCCTTCTTCCTTCAACTTCTTCCTCCTCTGCCTTTCTCTGTCATCTGTCTTCTCTTTCTCTTCAGCTTTCTTCTACCTTGGCCCTTAGCTTCTTTTCGTCCCCTTCAGGCCTTCACTTCTTCTTCAGCTTCTAACTTAGCTTCTTCTTCTCTTCAGCCTGTAGCAAAACCTACCCCTATCCCCATGCAATCTCTCGTCCTCTCTCTTCAGACAAGACCCGGGTACCCAGGTAATAGGATCAGACCTAGACCCGTGGGGCGTGAACACGGGCGAGGGCGAGTGCGTGGGGTGCTGCATATGCAAGGGGCGCAGTAGGGACATGACCCCAGTGACTTGAAGGCGATAAGCCTGATTGCACAACAATTATAGGTCTTAATTGACCTAAATTAGGTTAGGAATTAGCATAAGTTAGGGTAATTTATGCATGCATAAGCATTACTAGAACCTTTACCGCTTTCTTTTAGCTATGCATAAAATAATGCTGTAATGTACTGATTAGGTGCATTATGTCAATTGCAGGTAATAAGCTGATCAGAAGCTAGATCTGAAGCTAGATCTGAAGAATAAAGAATAACTGGTGTTGTAGCAGAGCTGGAGTGGAAGACCTAGATTAGATGTAGTAGATAATAATGTAAGGGAGTTAAGGTATGCTATTCTATTAAGTAGGAATAAAGAAATAATTGTGAAGAACTTAGGTCCATCCTAGCCCTAGGACAGCCTGAAAGCCTCCGCAAGCCTTAACCACCCTTAGATTAGGTCCCTGCACCCTAGGAAACCCTAAAACCCTAATTCTAGCCTCTACCTGGACATCCAGATGAGTTCTAGGATGTCCAGAACCCTTAGCCAACTCCCGCGCACCTTAAACCAACTTGTACAGTGTTATTGGACATCCGGACACTTGGTCAGATTTCCAATTTCTGCAGAATACCCAAGACAAAACCTAGAAACCCTCCTGACTCTGATTGGACATCCACACAACAAGTTTGGACTTCTGATTTTTCACTATAAGACGTCTGACACTATTATTGGACGTCCAGAATTTCCCTCCAAACCCTGTTTTGAGATTCAAGCCTTCATCTTGGATCTCTAGGTCCCTAAACCCAATTCCAACCCCATAGGAACTTAAATTAAGGTGCTCTTACCCTAGTACATCACCTCTAGACCTCCCTAAGGACCTAATTAGGTCTTCACTAAACCTAATTGACTTGCATCATGGTCAATTCCATCAACCTATTCAATTGGACTCATTGAGTCCAATTGAGCCCTGATCTCAGCACACACTATCCAATTGGACTTAGTGAGAGTCCAATTGACCTAGACCTGACTTAATTGAGTTATTTTACTCTCAATTAAGTTTTCACACACCCAATTAAACTTGTATTAAGTTTAATTGCACTTTACCTTAGTGAATTAGGGTTTACAACCCTAATTTGAGACCTACCTTGACCTAAACCCACTAGAACCTAACCTAATCAACCTAGCCACCTAAGTTTCGACCCACACACACCATCCACACGAAAATACCTAGCCTAGAGTTCTCTAGAACTCTCTACCATGTGTTGTTGCCTAGGTTGCTAAAATTCGCAACTAAGAGCCATTCAATTTTTAGATCCACATTTGGTGGATCTAAAAACCACCATCCATCCTCTCTCTCTCGCTCTCCCACGAGCTCCCACCATAGGCCTCTCTAGAGAATTCCATAATTCTCTAGGGAGCTTCCCTTAGGTTTATAAAAAGACATAAGGGGTGGCACTTTGCACCCCATCCACTCTTGGTTCCATTTAGCTTAGTTTCATTCCACATCCACTCCACCTCCATGCCCACGAGTAGCTTCACCATGGCAACCATCACCTCCACGCCAAGATGCTGGATCACCTCTCCAACCTCTCTCCAAGGGTCGGCCTAAGCACCATTGGTCGCCCCCCTCCTCTCAACCAACTCAAAGGCCATTGGAGCCACCTCCAAATGCCCTTATTTCTGCTAGATTAGATTATCGTTCTTAGATATACTTGCTTTATTTACTGCTTAATAATGTAGTTCCTTACTTCTCCCTAAATGATGCATGCAAAATCCCCCCATAGATTCATGTATGCAGTCGTTTTCTGGTAGCGAGTAGTTTTATTTTCCTGTATAAGCATTCCTCTACCTGTGCTCTGCAACTTTGATATCATCATCTTTTATATATATAAATATATATGTTGAAAATCACCATGTGCCCAGTTATCATCTTTTGGTGTGATTAAAGTTGCATGTTTTCAATTTCTGATTTTCTGGCAACAGCATGTCTTGCATTAATACGAACTTAGTATAAATCGACATGCGATTTTGAATAAGTAAAGCAAGCGTGATTGATTTCAAATCTACATTTCCATAAATGCCTTCCAGAGACGAATGACTGGGACTCAAGTCTTGTTATCTTTATAAATATTTTTGTTGATCGTATTGCGCACTATACTACGACACTTTTTCTTATCAAATATGCACTTTAAGAGTCACAACAAAATGGTGCCATTGCTGGGGAGGCAATGTCATTTTTGATTTTGATCTTTTGAGCTATCATTGACAAATCTTCCTCTGCTTGTCTTTTGATGTGCAGGAAAATAGGAAAAATGGGAATCTGCGCATGCAACGAGCGTAGATTAAAAAAAAATCAGGTGCACATCTCATCTTAGATTAGGATTTCCCTTCTGAACCCTAGGTTAGATTTATTTTAAAAAAGAAAAAAGAAAAAAAAGCCTATTTATTTTCATGGAAAAGAAAAAAAAAATCAAAGAAAAAAAATCTAGGTAGTTAGATTAGGTTTTCTTTTGAATCCTAGGTTAGTTTTGAAAATGCAAAAAAAAAAAATTTGAAAATTCTTTGAAAAAAAAAGACTTTCTTGAAAGAAAAAATTTTTCAAATCTGCATTTCCATAAACGTCTCCCAGAGACGAACGACCGGGACTCAAATCTCGTTATCTTTATAAATATTTTTGTTGATCGTATTGTGCACTATACTACGACACTTTTTCTTATCAAAATGCGCTTTACGAGTCACAACAAAGCCTTAGAGACTTTTTACTCTTATATCATTGCGGCTGCTTCAGAATCCACAATGTGGGACTTTGTAAGTTCCTTCTTTGCCTGCTGTTGTTGTGAAGCTCTCATGGTCAATTCACATTCGATGTTGGTCAAATGTCCAACTTGATCAGCTGGAGATGCTCTCCTGATGCTTCCGCATCACCTGATACCTGCGCTAGGGGATGAGATCTCAAGAATGCAACTCGAGCTTACTCTAAGCTGCTTCAGCAATGGCAGATAAAGCTCGAAACCTGAAACTCAAAAGATGGTCTTTCAACCCTATTAAAGGCATTCAAAAGTGTCATCAGATGATGACAAACATAACCGTGGTGGAGTGGAGGTGATCGGTAGAGCGAGGAAGTCTGATTGCCTTGGAATGTACGTGTTAGAGTGCGTGTGTTCGGGGGTGCAGTGGAGAGGATAATGGCCCTGAAGACCAGAGGGCTTTTGCTCTTTAGGACACGGCAGAGGTGCAGGGATGGATGGCGGCCGGATTGGTTGAGTGTAATGGCCGTGCAAGCTCGCCGGAGGTGTGCCGGTGAGGTGGAGGACGGAGGAAGGTGAGGCGAATTAGCGATCGAAACGAAGTGGTGAGTGATTGAAAATGAAGAAGGGAAGTCAAGGAACTTATCTGGGGTGATAGTGGATGAAGGGGAGATGAAGATGGCATCGGATGCGTACTGTCGATGCCAGAGACGAAGGTGCTCTGAGAGAGACGGTCGGCGAGGATGAAGAGGGGCAGGAGCGTCAGCAGGTGCTGCACGACGCAGACGAAAGCAAGGAGGAAGAGCCTACCACTGGTATTGTGGTCAGATGACGAGGGAGAGTAGCGAAGGTCATCGGATCTTGAAGAGCAAATCGGTCGGAGGAGGAGAGAAGAATTTGAGAGGGTCTCCGGTCGAATTCAAGCTTGTCGTGATCGGAGGGGTTTGGACTCCTTTAAATAGAGCTATGAAGGTTGGTTAGGGCTTAGGAAGCAAGCTTCCCAAGCAAGTAAGGCTCACCGGAGTTGGAATCCATTAGGATACCCATGTCTCTCATGTGTTCGCATGAGAGATTGGCAAAGAATTTGGGATCAAGGATGGGTTCAGATTGGAGGCTCCTTTCCAATTTTGGAGGAGATCCTCTGAGCAGTCAAGGAGAAACCTCCTTCCAAAGCTCATCGGAGTAGGATTCCTCGATTATAATGGTGGAGGGACCTAATTGCAAAGATGATGAAGAAGCTGGGGCCATTTGTAAGGGTTTTTGAAAGATAGGGGTACAAATGTAATCAGGTTGGACCTTTTTTCAAACTAGGTCAAGGTAAACTCAACTTGGGTTAAAATTTTGGTACAAACCTAATTTGGACCTAAGGAATTCAATGGTGAAGTTGGATTTTGGGTTTGACCACGTTTGACTAGGAAATTTATGCAAAAACCTAATTTAGGGTAAATATCTGTCGAGATCCCGTTTTAGGTCAAGATGGGTTCCAATGGCCAAATTGAAGGTTCTAAATCCTAGAGAATATTTTTATATAATTTTTAGAGGGTTTAAGTGAATTTTATCCTGACTAGAACCTTGGTTAATCAAGTGGGTCAATTTTAGGGCTTCAAGAAGTCATTTAATTCACAAAATACACACAAATCCTTTTCTGTCTGATCCAACCCACTTATTATCTTATTAAGACCCTTTGACTTTTGTTTAGCCCTTGAGAAAACCCGTTGTTATACTGCATTGGTAAAATTACAGTTTTACCCCTAGTTTCTTATTTTTCTCTCAGAAAGATTATTCAGTGAATTATGACCTTCAGTTGGTTATGTAGGAGCATTTATTCTCTTCATTAGGTAAAAAATGAGATAGTTTGGGCTCATGATGGTGTTCCCATCACAACCCACCCAAGACTCAAACAGAACTTCAAGTTCTAAGCATCTTTGTGAATGTGATAACTCACTAGGCGACCATTAAAACGAACTTCAGGTTTCTACCACCCTAGGTGACCTTAAGAGTTTTTGCCTAAAGGTTTATCTTTTCGATTTATAGCTTTCTCCCTACTTATTTTTAATTTTTTTATGGGTTCAATATAAGGGCAAACCCAGTGTATATCTCCCTGATTTATTCTACTTCCTTGCTTCTTCCCCCAGTGTTTTGGGAATAATTTATGCATTTTTGTGATCTAGGCTCTTTACAACCAGCCAATGGGCTGTTACCCATGGTAACTTGCTAGACATACTCGTGCGGTGAAGTGTGGTTTATTTATTTATTTCTCCTTTTTCTATTTTATTATCATTATTATTATTTTTTGAGTATATATTTGTTCCTTTTTCTGAGTAGGTGGCTTCCTTGATCTAAGATTTACCGAAAAGTAGTAGAATGAGTATGGTCATGTAGCTAGGCTCTGGAAAACCGACTAATGGGCTGTTACCCATGACTACTTGCCAGCCATACTACCTTAGAAAGTTCATTAGCTACCTAATTTCCCTAAAAATCGTCGAAAAGTGAGTCAGTGCAAATAGTGTGTAGATGCTTTAGACTTAAAGTCCCTTCAAATCATAGGGCGGGTTGATAAGTCATGTACTTATCACCCTAATTAATTAATCA
The DNA here is from genome assembly GCA_037157565.1 of Thalassia testudinum. Lineage (NCBI taxonomy): Eukaryota > Viridiplantae > Streptophyta > Magnoliopsida > Alismatales > Hydrocharitaceae > Thalassia > Thalassia testudinum. Next base: position 49,830,031 of record JAZHRO010000073.1, read on the forward strand.
AATTAAAATAAAATTAACTTAGTGAGGACTCTAGACATAGGTCCATATTTTAGTGGACAACTAGGCTGATTAGGCCCGATGACTTGAAGAGCCTAAGTGTTCAGGTACTAAAGTATCGTTTCCTAAAATTAACAACTCAAAATGCCTAAGTTCTCTTCTCTTAATTCTAATTTTTTTTATCTTTTTGAATTTTTAAAATTTTTTTCATAAGAAAATAGAAGAAATTCCATGGAGTTAACAAACTATTTTCAGGACTAAGTATCCACCTCCCCATGCCTAAATGATGCAATGTCCTTATTGTAAGAATAAAGACATGAAAAGGGCAGATTAAATAGAATATCACCTGAATTTCATGAAAATTTAGTTAGCTCCACAGAGAACGTGGAATATACACATGTGCTAAGTTTATTGGCTTTAGCTAAGCATAATATAAAAATAAGGAAGAAATTAAGAATTCATAGGTGCAGGTCAGGATTAGAATTAAAAGATTGATCCTCAAACTCATCAGCAAAAGATGTCCACAGATGTGTACCAGATTGTGATGTAGGCCCAAGCCCAGGGTCGGGTGGTTCTAAGGTTCTAGATGAATATCACTCAGAACAAACGATTGTTGTACTTATGAGGTCGGGCCTACTGTTTTGTGGTGTGCAACCCAAGTCTAAAGTGGCAGATAATGGGTAGATTTGGTTCAATAGATTTAGGTCTCCACTTAGAGTTCAACTCAGAAAGATAATCCATTATTCTGTACTTGGGTTGCACGTCAAAGATATCATTAAGGTCCTGATAGAAGGTAGGTGATTTTAGGTCAATAGAAACACTTAAATCCAAACTTGTATGCCCCTCAGAAGTAGCTTCCCATATTTCGTTTCCAAATTTCTACCCTCCAAAATCAGGGTTTCTAGGTCCTCTAGATCGTTGTACACCCCATTTAAAATATCCAGGTTAAACAACTGTGGTTGAATCAGAATTGACTTGGTTCTGGTGATCTCAAGAATATCGTCATTCAATTCTTTGGGGTATGTTTGAAGATTAGGGCTGCTAATTGGATCATCTATTATAATAAGATCAGAATCCTCCATGTAAATCCCAATCGGATCATAATCCTCAATTATTGGGCTATCAAATGGTTCATCGTGCTCCTCGAGCCCGTTTGTCTCACTAAAATTGTTTTCCTTAACTTCAAGTGAGACTTCACTCTAATATTCCTCACCCTCAGAAATAAAGAATTCTTGATCCTCATTTATAAATGTCTTAAAATCATATGTTGTGTCTTAGTCTATAGAGACATATTTTTTCTTGCTCCTTGGCTTAGGGATCTCGGGTGAGAAAATCACATCATCGTCGATTGGTTGCTCTAATCTAACGTGGTCATCCCCAGTCTCATAAAATGTGTCTCCTCCTACAGGTGCCTGAGCGGGTTCTGACATTGGCTCTCCTAAAGGGGGTTCATCTTGAGATTCATCCCAAGATTGGACTAGGGCAATCATAAATTTCATCCTCAATCTGGACAATTTCCCAAGTAGAAATTCACCCGAGCCCCTATCCTTAACATCTTGGAGCCAACCCAATAAAGAACTATTAAACTCATCAATCATTTTGATCATAGGCTCCAATGCTTTAGTGCATGGTGTTGCTAAGCTGCTAAAGATTGTATAGTGTCCTCAAGTTAGCCAATACCCTATCTTGGACCTGGTTCACCTGAACCGGATGGTTCAGTTAAGGGTTGGGTGGGTTTGGGTTTAATCTAGGAGAGTTAAGAAATTGAGGTCCTCCCTGATAATAGGTCATTTCGGGTTATTCAAAGAATGGTGGTCACCTATATTTAGTATAATCCTGGGGAGGGTAGGTGCTATAATTATCATATACTTCTTGATTGTAGATCGGGTTGGTTTGTTCATAAGAGAGCAGTGATCTATAAACAGTATAGCTCCGAAAAGGATAATAATCATGATCATGATGTCCAGGGTTAAGCCTTGGACATTAAGGTCTGGAGTCATATCCCCAATCAAAGTTATCCCGACTAGGAGATGGGTAATCATAAGTCGAGCCAGGATAGTAATCATTTTGAGGATAAGTGATGGTAGGAGGGTAGGATTGGAATTGTGAGTATGGTGTGGAAGCATACATACTGAAGTAGGAGTGAAAATAGAGGAAAGAAAGGTGCCCTACAGTACAATCAATAAAACCTATCCTTAAATTTTGTAGCTTAAGGACCTATTCTTTAGAAATGAACTCTGACCACACAATGAATTTGATGTTGTCATTACTCCCAAAGGTGGTAAAGTTGGCCAGCGAAGCAGGGGGAGCGTGTCTTGTGGGCTGCTAATTATGCTAAACCCCTGCTTACTTAAGTCGTTTGACAATCGGGCCGCCCAACTTAGCACCTTTTGAAGCAAGCTGACGCCACTAATTTGAAATGCATTCAAGAGAGCATCCTAAAACGGACTCAATGAATCCTAGGGCCAACATCTACTCAATTTTAATTAAGGCCTAGGATGATTGTACTTTTGGAATGTGATGGGCCCTTTAGATGGGTTGTGCTCTTAATGATCAGTTAATATGTGTGTGCGTGCACAACCAGGATTTGTAAACAAGGTTATTTGATGATGTGTCTTTTGTATGGTCTGACGGAGGAGGGGTGAGATTTGCGTGATATAAAATAAAATGTGAAAATAAAAGATATCAATCACACAAAATAGCAATCATACAGGTACACAATGATTTTTAGGTGGAAACCCAAACTCGAGTAAAAACCACCACCTAAGCTTCTCAACTTAGAATTTTTCGATCAACCAAGTCGATCAAATCCACTAACAAGTCATTTAAACGAGGGTGACTTAATCTCTTACAACCACACTAGTTATACGAGGGTAGTATACCTTAAACTCCTCCTCTTCACGAGGAGTATTTTGTCTCACGAGGGAGATGGGAATTCTCAAAGCGAATACTCAACCATAAAAGGAAATTACAACAATCCTATAGAGCCACAATGTATTAATGTAAATCAACCTAGCTTCTATAGGCAAAAGGACTTCCCTTAGATGGAAGTTGTGTGACGTGAAGTCAGCAGCATGACGGTGCTCTCGGGTGGATGTTAGAGGGCTTGGAGAGCAACAACACTTTCTTCTTTGATTCTAATCTCTTCTAGGACACAATAGAAATGGAAGAAATATTATCAAGATGTGTTTAACAAAGGAAGGGTCCTCCTCTATTAATAGGTGGCTTAGGAACCCTTAGGAAGGCTATGGAAGCCTTAGGTAGCCGTTGGAAACAAATCCAACGCTAATCAGGCCGGAATTAGGGCTATTAATGATCTTGATAATGTTATCAGACGTTTGGGTCATCTTCTAATCTTAGGGATCGGTCATCTAATCTAGAATGGTGGATCAGCTGGACAGTGTTGGATCGGAACAGACGTCTAAAGATTACTTTTAAGATGTTTGGGATACTAGTTAGACATCTAATTCTAGACGAGTTCTCTTCCTGTTTTGTCTAGACCTAAATAGAGTTCTAGGTCTTGTTGGTCAGACAACAAGTTAGTCGTCTGGTACAAAGTCTGGATGTTTGGAAATGCAATCTTTTGCGGGAATGGATTTCCCGAGGCTCAAACGGCTATAATCACTGACAAAAGTGATTTGGGGATGGATTGAGCCTAATGTCTATTTATCAGACATCCAGGGATCTCTATAGATGTCTGAAAATGAAAGTAGGTTAGATTAAAGGTTAATCCTCAACGATTAAGTTTGACAAAGCCAAAGGTCCTCTAGTTGGATGCCTGACAAGGTTATCAGACGTCTTCGAAGACGTCTGGACTAAGGGCTGGACGTCTGAAACTGACAAACAGAGAATGGGTTGCCAGCCTAAGTGTTTTGGGCGTCTGATCAAATAGTCAAATGTCTTAAAGTCTAAGATCAGGCTACCTGATGCCTATTTTGTCTTTCTAAGTTCTTTACAGAAAGTTTAAATATCCTAGGTTTGTGTAGGTGTTCCTAGGACTATTGTGTTGTTATTTTGAGGCTCTTTAACATATATTCTAAACAAAATAAAGAGCAAAGAAAAAAGACAATAAATACAGAGTACAAGACAAAAGAACATCTATCCTATTCTTCTTGCCTTCAAGCCTCGCTCCACTCGAAGCTTCTCCTCCATCAAGCTCCTCCAATCCACCAAGGACGCGAGCTTGAGCTCCTTCACACTTGTATCCATTTGCATTTTCCTGAAACTCAACCTTAATGCAAATGTTAAATAACAAGTGTTTTATTATCATCAAAATTAACGATCATGGTGCCCTTGCACAAACATCTTTTAGGGTTCGTCCTTATTTAGTAGCTTTTAGGGTTTAACTTTAGGTTCGTTCAATCAAGTTTAGTAGAACACTCCATGTTTTTGCAAACATGTGTGCAGATATTTTCTTTAAAAATCGGAAAAACATGTGGAGTGCTTGGTTAGTTCCTAAAAATTGAACCCCAAGTGGCAAGCTACTTGATGAATTAGTTTTAATTTGAGTGGTGCAACCCAAACAGTTCAAGCAATTGGCCTATTGCACCACTTGATTAAGGCACACAAAATGTCTTAACCTAATCAGATTTCTACTCACTTATGTGTGTGTTGAGTTAAGTGTACCGGGTCCACAGGTCAGATCCTAGGTTAAGTGGTAGAATCAAAGTGATTGTGCACCTTAAGATGAGAATTTGTGGGTGTTAAGTGTGTCTGTTTTAGCTTAATCCCACAAGAAGAGAAGAGTAATTTTTTTTGTATTTTTAATTTATGCTAATGGGTGAGGTGATTTGAAGTGACAATCAAACAATCAGATCTAACCTAGGGTTCATGCAAGCACCAAAGTTGATTTAAGTTTGAGTTATCAGGTGACGAAATGGAATCTAGGGTGGGGGTGGTGGGGCTACACTTACAAAACCTTCATATGCACTTTTCTCCTATTTAATTGCTCTGGCCTGCCTCAGAAGAGTACCTGCAATCACAGTAAAATCAGAGAAAAGGTGAGATAAAAGTTAAATAAGGTGGAAAAACATGAGAAAAACCAAAAAGCGTTGCCTCCTCAGTAACAGTGCCAAAATGGTGAGTGTGTTTTTCATGATGGAAAAGTTGGGATTTTGGAGAACTTGTCATCATAGTCGCAAAAATCGCTATTAGATATAATTTATACCGAAACTCGAAGTGAGTCTCGGGTCAAACACACGAAGGCGGACGTTTGGTTTTGAAATCCACACTTCGATTTTATTGATTTTTGTTGTTTTTATTTTTGCAATTTTTTTGGTATTTTATAGGGCAGAATGTCAGGCGAATTATGATCTTTTCTAATCTACTATAACAGAATATAAGAGAGAGAGAGAAAGAAACAATCAACATATATGTTCAAACAAAGTTTTCTACAAATAATCTAGAAATTACAACTAGACTAGAAAGCGATAAAGGATAAAGGTGAGAAGAATCCCCCTTGATGGTCACTTGGTGGATGACTCGCTCTGATGATGACCCAGACGAAGGTGGTGAGAGGTTGGAGGAAGAAGAACGACGTCGGAGGACAAAGGGTGGGGTAGAACGGCATTGCTGCGAGAATCTACTTCCCGAAGGTGGTGAGAGGATGACCACGGGATGCTCCACCAAGGAGGGTGAGAAGTGGGAAAAAATATATGTTTTCTACTCTAGAGGAGCATCCTGGGCTTAGGACAAGCTCTCTCTAGAGCCTTGGAGGTGGTGAGGGAGAGAAAGGAAGAGATGAAGAAGAATGGGAGGGGTATGGGTCCTTTTATGGTGGAGGAGAAGAGACTTTGGTCATCCATGGTCAACAGCGACATCAAAGACATCCCTGTAGCTCCATTGCAAATGCCGCTACAGCCTCTAGCTCATGCTCACTTGCAGCTGTGCTCCGTGCTCACTTTCTCGTTGTTAGATGCTCGATCGACGGTCACAATTGTGCAGGGATCATGCTCTCTGGATTGCATTGGATGGCGCGTGAGAATGTGCATTGGGTCATGCATTGGATCGCACGAGCATATCCGCGACCATTCGTGCATCCACGTGGAGAGTTCCGCACCATTCGATGAAGATCTCACAACCCTAATTGGCCACTTGCGCTTGTGCAGTCTATTGGAAGCGTCGAAGGATTAGAACCTGTGCCATGGCTTTGGGAGAGCTCTGTGCGACCACTGCGCTACACCCGTGAGAGTGTCGAGAAGAAAAGCTTCTGAAATGCGGTGAGGGTGACTTCTCAGCCATTGGATCTTGATCCAATGGCTTAGAATTGTTGGCGCGGATGACGAGGAGGTGTTGTGGTTGCTGTTGGTTGGTTTGGATGGTCTGGATGGCACCACGTGGTGCCATCCAGACCGCCCATCTTCCAATGCTTGTAGGTAGCGCCATGGACATCGGATTGGGTTGATTTTCGCGTCGTTGGGCTACGATCGTCGATCCAAATCCATCCATGCAGTTGGATTTATCGTCTGAGGTTAGGATTGGTGCCACCTTGTGCCTTGGCCTTTGATCTTCCTCGGACTGTATAATGTGCTATGGGACTCTGATCAAGACAATTTTGTAGGCGTTGGACTCCATTCATCGTCCTGATCAGATCCGTACAGTCGGATTGTCAATCCGAGGCCCTGAAATAGATCTCCTTCTCTCCTAGCCATAAAAGGATGCAAATTAAAAATTTATACAAACTATTCTAAATGCAGAATGATGCATGTTATGCAATATTTATAATATGGAATGCATCTCTAAGCTTAGGAATATGCATAAATAGGCATTTTAACCTAAATGGATGTCTACACCATCAACTTTGACAAATGCGATAGCTTTGAATTTCTTGTCACATTTGACGATGAGGCAATACTTTGGCACAAACAGGTAGGTCATGTTCACATGAAGAATATCAGTAGACTTGTGAAACATGACCTTGTTAAAGGCTTGCCAAAGATCAATTTCAAGAAAAGCAGAGTCCGCGATTCTTGTCAAATTGGTAAACAAACCAAAAATTCCTTTAAACCTAAAAGGATGGTTAGCATCTCTTGACCCCTAGAATTACTTCACTTAGACTTATTCTGATGAACCAAATTCAGATGCTTAAGTGGGTGCAGATACTGTCTAGTCATAATCGATGATTTTTCAAGATTTACCTGGGTATAATTCTTGAAAATTAAGGATCTGACTATTGATGTTTTTAGTAAATTAGTAAGGAGATTACAACATGAGAAAGGATCTGAAGTCATTAGATTAGAAGTGATTATGGTGGAGAATTTGAGAATTAATCTTTTGACTTTTGTGATCAATATGGGATAACACATGAATTTGCTTTTCCTAGAGCCACACCTCAAAATGGTGTTGAAAGGAAAAATAGGCCTTTGCAAGAGTGTGCCCGCACAATGTTGTGCGAGTCAAAGCTACCTCAATATTTTTGCGCTGAGGCTGTAAACACTACTTGCTGTATCTAAAATAGATCCCTGATTAGACCTATTTTGAACAAAACACCCTTTGAACTCTATCATGAAGAACACCTAGAATTTCCTATTTCAAGATATTTGGTTGTAAATGCTTTATACTAAACACAAAGGATAATCTTGACAAGTTTAATGCTAAGAGCTCGGAAAGAATCTTCTTAGGTTACTCAACCAGAAGTAAAGCCTATAGATATTTAACAAGAAGAATTCTGTTGTTGAGGAAACTATACATGCATCTTTCAATGAGACTCTAGCACAACCACAATCTTCTCTAAATGATGATGATGACTACATAGGAGATCCTTCAAACTGTAGGATCTAAAGAACACAACCACACTAGAAGGGGGGATGAATAGTGTAGTAAAAAAAATTGCAAATAAAATAAACCACAAAAATGGAACACCAAATATATAGTGGTTCCCCTCACTTGGGTACTCCACTACCTAAGTGTCCTAACTTAAGATTTTTAACCTGATTTTCTCAACCTAAAGGAAATCAATTTACTAAATACGAGGCAATTAACAGGTTACCTCAACCCACTTACAAGAACAAATAAAAATAAGATATTACAGGTGTAAGCAAGAAATGTAAAAGCTTACAACTAAAATCCTAAGTTTCCAACAAGAATATATTTAGCAAAATTTAATAGAAAGATCCAGCGTATAAAAACGGTGTGCAAAAATTGATTTGACAACAACTAAAAAAATGCTCCAAATAAACTTGTTGCAATACAGAGATCTTCTTGAAGGTTGAAAGCAACAATCACTATCACCCTTGCAGCTTAAAAGGAAGAGAATATGAAATCTGGAAGCAAGGAGGATTTTTTTATTCTTGTTATTTTCAAAGATGGTTTTCAAGAGTGTTTTTATAGACCACTAAGCAGCCCCCCTATGCTCCCTAGCCATTAGGGGTGAAATTAAAAGGTTAGAGATTAGATTAATGACAAAATAGCCATTTAGATTTGGCACAACGATTAGTTGGTATCGGTATTAAAGTTGTGGTACCGGTACTAGCTGCTTACAGTTACTCAACAGTCAACAGAACAGAGCATGGGTACTGGTACACATCATAGGTACTGGTATTCAGTGCTTACAGTTGAGTACCAACTATGTCACCAAGTACCGGTACCCATCATGAGTATCGATACTTGTGACTCACAGGTGTAAAAACTGTAACCTACATGTACCAGTACTAGTGGTGAGTACTGGTATTTGTAAGGTCCAAGCACTACCAGTGTCCACAAACTGTGAGCACCTGATACTGGTACTCATGATGAGTACCGGTACTTGTTCACAATTTGAGACTGGCACAAACCTGTGCCTTGCATGTACTGGTACTTATAAACAGTATAGGTACTTGCAACAAGTACCTTGAATTAACTCTTTTAATCATTTTTAGATCTTTTCAAATTCAATTAAACTATTAATTTAAATAAGAAACTATTTTAAGTTTTCAAACAATCAATTAAACATGGGTTTGATACCTAATTATCTCTATTTTGATTTTACTTACTAAATCAATTTTTCTTGTTTAGGAGACATACAAATTTCTAGATTACAACAAATAAACATAAAAAATCTTCATCCACTTGAACACTTCTTCCTTGTCATCATCCACACTTCCTATAATCCTGTGATTTCCCTGTAAATATCATTCACAAACTCATTAGATTAAGACAGTTTTGTTAACACTAAAACATAAAAGTGAAGTGGAACTAGGTTCCAACACAAACATACCAAAAGAAAACATATTGGATGAATTACCAAAAGATGTGTCTTATATGAAGGATCATCCCAAAGAATTGGTAATAGGAGAACTATCCAAAGGAGTTCAGACTAGATCTTCAACCAACACTTTAGCTTTTACAACTTTTATTTCTCAACTGGAACCTAAAAATGTTAAAGATTCATTTTCTGATGATTGTTGGATTATTGCAATAGAAGATGAATTGAATCAATTTGAAAGAAATCAAGTACGGCAACTTGTTCCAAAACCTGACTCTCAGACTATCAAAGGAACCAAATGGGCTTTTAGGAATAAGCTGAATGTATCAGGAGTAGTTAGGAACAAAGCTAGACTTGTGGCCCAAGGGTTTAATAAAAAAAAAAGGAATTGATTTGATGAAACATATGCACCTGTCGCTTGCCTGGAATCCATTAGAATATTGTTAGCCTTTGTTGCCCACATGGAGTTTAAACTCTTTCAGATGGATGTTAAAAGTACGTTTCTAAATGGATTTATCAAGGAGGAAGTCCATGTTAAACAACCCTTGGGTTTTGAAGACGCAAACCATCTAGAATACGTGCATAAACTAAACAAAGCCTTATATGATCTAAAACAAGCTTCACGAGCTTTGTATGACAGATTAAAAACTTACCTAATTGAAAATAATTTTAAAATTGGCAAAGTAGATCCTACTTTATTTATAAAAGGAAAGAAAATGATCTCTTATTAATACAAATTTTTGTTGATGACATCATTTTCGGTGCTACTAATGATCTTCTATGCCAAGAGTTTGCCAAGGTCATGTAGGATCAGTTTGAAATGAGTATGATGGGAGAACTTTAGTTCTTTCTCGATCTCCAAATTGACCAGATATCCTTAGGGATATTCATATTACAAACAAAGTACACCACAAAGATCTTGAAGAAATTCTCCATGGACAAGGTGAAAGGAAAGGAAACACTATAGCAGCCTCTACTCAACTCAAAATTGATGGGATAGGTAAGTCTGTAGATAAAAAATTGTATAGAAGCATGATAGGTTCTCTATTGTATTTAACAGCTAGTAGACCTGATATTCTAATTAGCACCTGCTTATGTGCTCATTTTCAAGTTGACCCTAAAGAATTACACTTAAATGTAGTTAAAAGGATACTTAAATACCTAAACCACACACCAGATCTAGGACTATTCTATCCAAAGTTAGCTACATTGGATCTTTATTTCTTTTGTGATTCTGATTATGCGGGTAGTTTCACTGACCAAAAGAGTACTAGTGGAACGTGTCAATTTCTCAGAAATTCCCTAGTCTCTTGGTTTTCTAGAAAACAACATGCTATTTCACTATCTACAACAGAAGCCAAATATATAACTGCATCTTTTGCTTGTTCACAACTTGATGAAGCAGAAAGATCATCACAAAAAGAGTTGAGTTTGGAAAACTTGTCGTTATAGCATAATTTGCAAGAAAAATCCATCAACAGATAATTTTAACCGAAACTCAAAAGGAATTCCGAGTCCAACACACGGAGGCAAACGCTTGATTAAAAACCACATTTGTTTTGTTGTCACGTAGCAGATTAACTAGTTGAATTGAATCTATATTAGCTATCAACTTAAAGAATAAAGAATAGAAGAGAGAGAGAGAGAATAATACAAAGAAAGATAAAATAGAGAGAGAATGAATAGGTATTTCTTAATCATTGAATCAAGTTCATTACAACTACTCGTTACACTAGAAAGTAGGAAATCTTACAACTAGAAAGTAGTAAAGTGAAGGGAGGTGAGAAATTATCCTCCTTGAGGGCTGCTTGGAGGATGAGTCGCGTTGGTGGAGCGCTCGGATGAAGGTGGTGAGATGCTGGACGAAGGAGAATGACGACGGACGATGGAGAATGGGGTAAGGTGACGTCGTAGCAATATCCACTTCCTGAATGGCAGTGAGAGGACAACCGTGGGATGCTCCACGAAGGAGGTGAGAAGGTGGAAAAATTCTAATTAACTCTAATGGAGCATTCCAGGTTTGGGACAAGCTCGTAGAGCCTTTGAGGGGGTGAGAGAAGAGAGGAAGGGATGAATGATATGTGGGGGGTATAGGCCTTATTATAGGTGCAGAGGTTGGGGACAAATAGGTCATTTTAACCTTGAAACATTAATGTAGGGGTCTTTAGTAACGGATAAAATCGTCACCAAAGATCTTAACGTGGGCGATGTGCATGCACCTCCCAGCCTCCTCGCACTCAACGCATGCATCATGCACACGAGCTCTCAGCCATCCGATTAAGTGATCGGACAACTTAAAAGCCCTCAGCATGACTTCTCCTTCAACGCGCCCAACGCCTGCGCATGTGATTGTGCGTGGGCTTGGGTGTGTGATTTAGGATGCACTCGCTCGTGCATCTCGTTGCGCCACGTCTTGCCCATCTGCGTAGCTCATGCTTCATCCAACGGTCGAAATCGGCCGTGCCTTGTGCCTGCGCTAAATTGAGGCAGGCGGTGAGCTTTGAACCTACACCCTCATCTCGTGCATGGAGTGCTCAACCAACACGCCAAGGCCGAGAGTTCATCGCGTTTCCATCTAAGGCGCGTACACTCGTGGCCGTTGGATCAAGATCCAATGTTCCAAATTTGATCATGCAGTTGAGGAGAGAGAGGGTGCGACAGGTCCTCGCTCTTTTAGCTGGGCCGGTTTGGGTGGCTGAGATGGTGCCATCTTGGTTGTCCATCTTCATATGCTCATGGGTGGTGCCACGGATGTCGGATTAGATTGATTTTGTGTCGTTGGGTTGCAATCGTCGATTCGAATCCATCTGTGCGATCGGATTTGTCGTCTGAATAACGGATTTACATCACTTGGCCTCTTGACCTATGGTCCTTCTCGAACTGCATTTGATGTTACGGAAGTTCGATTGGGGCGATCTTGGAGTTGTTAAACTCCGATCATCGCCCTGATCAGATCCATATGGTTGGATCTTCAATCTGAGGTCCCGATTAAATATCGCCTGTCCCTGACCACCAAAAAGAGTAAATTACTATACAAATTAAATAATTTGACCTAAATGCATGATGGTGCATGTTATGCAATATTTACAATGCATGATGCTTCTACGATACTAAGAACATGCATAAATAGACATTTTAGGTACTTAGATGCATACACATCACAACTATTGTGGATGAAACAAACGCTAGATGATTTTGACCTATTTTATAAAAATAACAAAATACTTTGTGACAACACTAGTGCCATCAATCTATCTAAAACCTCTGTACAACATTCTAGGACTAAACACATTGATGTTAGGCATCACTTACTAAGGGACTATGTCCTAAGGGTGAGATTAACTTAGAGTTTGTTAAAACTAAAAATCAGTTTGCTGATATCTTCACAAATCCTCTACCAAAAGATAGATTTAGCCTTATTTACCATGCACTAGGACTATCTAGGTTAAAAGAGCTAATTGGATAATTCTGATCGACATATTTTCAACCTTTGATCGATTAAAAATTTCAAATTGATCGACCAAACTATTTAAATATAATAGTATCAAAGACAATTCAAACCGCAGAAAATCAAGCATAGAAGACACCTATATTTATAGTGGAACCCTTCCTGGGTGAAAATCACTACCTAATCCTCTCAGCTTAGGATTTTTCCGACTAGTCAAGACTAGTCAATCCACTAATGCACCACTTGAAACAAGAGTGGCACAACCTCTTACAATAGTCCCTTCTCTTTACAACCTGAGGAGAAGCACAATAACAACTTGGGATCCATAATCAAAGAAAATAAAGATAATAACAATATAATCTTATGGAACCTCATGGAAAGATCAAACCAATTTTTTTTTTTTTGTAGAGGTTTGGATTGATGTGCTTTGAAAAGCGTTGAAGTAGAAGCATAGAAGCACTTGAGAGACAGCACGAGAGCACTTTTTCTAAGAGGATTTCTTCTTGGGATGTGTTGAAAAAGGGCTACCTTGGATCTCTATTTATACTAGAGAATTTGACCTGAAAAGGAATTTATTCGAATTCAATCGGTCGATCAATTAAGGTAGTTTTGTCGATCAAAATGTAATTTGGTCAAACTAGTTACTTGATCGATCAGTGTTTGGTTAATTAATTAAGCTAAATGGTTGATCAAAGGTGTATTAATCAACTTCCTAAAATGGGCTGATTTGATCAATTAATTAAGTTGGTTGGTCGATTAACAAAATTGGTCGATCAATTTTATTATTTGGTTGATCAATAAACCTAAAAACTTGATTTTTACGTTTAAGTGCAAAAATTCATTTGAAGTTAATTTAAGGTTCCTTACAAAATATTCTAGACTCAAAAATAAAATGACTCAGAAAGAAAAACAACAATCTTCTTTCTTTAGTCCATGAATCTAGAGAGAGAGTCCTGAAAGATTAGCCTAGTAGATAGCATAATTTTGGTGCATCAAAATAGAGATACTTACATGAGGAATGGGGTTGTGCTTTCACTCTTGGTTTATCCTTAACCTTCTTGTGTTGACCATGGGTTGGAAGAGATTTGGAGGAAGGGCAGTGAGGCCTGGTTTCGTGACTTTTTCTCATGCCAACAACATTGATCATAACACAGTCATAATGTGTAGGAGGAGGAGAAAGGATTAGGCCTTGGTGAGGGGCAATAGGGTTGACCAGTGATGGTTGATTTAAATCAACTGGGTGATTGCACCACAAAAATACCCTGCAATTGTGCTGTCTTGTGCTATTTCCTAGCATTACCAGTGCATATTAGGGTTCCATAGTTGCATTTGTAAAAATACATGCATGCATGCATTTAATTGAGAGGGGAGGAGAGTGAGATAAATGGCCTCGCAATTCACATTTTCTTCAAGTGCTGCTTGGCAAAATTTCCATTTCTATTTTTATTTCTATTTGATTTTGAAATCTTCCCCGCGGCTGCATGGATTGACTTCACCTTGTCCTGCACCTGCATGCACAACCACTCCCTGCCGAGCCCCATGCAGTTGCATGCACAGCTAGGGCATGGCTGTGCATGCTTTCTCCTTCTATAAAAATAGGGCACGGCTTCTTCTTGAGGCAGCCTGGTCCCCAACCAAAGACCCACACAGCAGCTCTACTTCCTTCCAGGCCACCGTCCCCTCTCCCTCCACACGCCGGCCCTCCTCCTCAGAGGAGACACCTGGCGGACAGGAGCACCTCACGGTGGTGCACAACCACCACCGTGAGTCCACCACCACCCAGTTCACCATAGAGCTGGTGGGCGTGGTGGCTCTTTTCTTGTTTCACCGTTTGAAGCACCTTCAGCCATTGAAGCAAAGCTTCAGCTGTGAAGCTCAACCGGCCACCGCGCGCCACTGCAGCGGTCGGCCAAGCCTCCGTGCAAGCAGCAGGTGGCCCTCGCCCTCCACCGCGCACGCCAGCAGCCCTCTCCGCGTGCACTGCCGCGACATCTCGCCCGCAAGCCACCAGCCGGAGCCACTCCACCGCGCGCGCCGAGCCGTTCGCACTCACAACACGTGTAGCAGGTGGTTGCGCGGCTCGCCCGACCACTGTAGCCACTGTTCACGCGTTTCTGCGGAACACTGTGGCTACAGTGGGGTGACTGGTGAGTTTCTCACTTAACCGGTCACCCGGTGCACCGCTACCGCGTGTTGCCTGCGTGCGCGTCTTGCCCCGCGTTCTGCCAGCGCTCGCCTACGTGTTCGCCAGCGCCTGCACCTGCCTGCGTCGCCCGTTCTCTCCGCTCACACGCACCTGCGAGCGTCCGCTCTAGCCCTTCGCGCAGCGTGGTGTGCTGCGGCCTCTTCTCTCCACGCGCATACGCGCCTACGCGCACGCGGGGACTCCAAACGGCGCGTGGAAGCTCCAGATGCCTTAACAGCGCCCTCTCTCTCCCGCTCTCTCTCTCTCTCTCCCTCTCACAACACTCTCACTCTCTTTACTGATGCTTGCACACACATACACTCACACTTTCATACACGCACACACCTATACACTATTATATACATATATATATACGTATACATATATATATTGATATATATACATATATTTATATACATATATATATACTTATATCTATATATATATAGTATTTATATAACTAAGTATTAGTATACATATATATATATATACATATATCTATATACTTATATATATATATATGTACATATATATTTACATATATACATATATTAGTACTTATATAAATATGTATTAGTCTATATACATACACACACACACACACACACACACACACATATATACATACATCTATATACTTATATATATATATATACATACATATATATACACATATACTTATACATACATAGATATACATATATTTATACATACATACATATATATATATATCTATAACTATATATACATATATATATACATATCTATCTACATATATCTATATACATATATTACCATATATATATATATTTACATCTATATAGTTATATATACATACTTATACATATATATATACATATATATATCTATACATATATCTATCTATACATATACTCATATATATATATATATATATACATATACATATATACATATATAACTACATATATATACCTATATATTTATAACCATATATATATATAGATATATTTATATATATACATATATATATATATTTTCACGTTACTTATCATACGTGGTATCGCGGGAATATCTGCACTAGTTGCTGATATTCCCTGATACACGCGTACAAAAAGCGTGTTCGCATACATCTTCCATCATCCACCTTACACTCCACGCGGCACCTCGTCCTGTTGGTTGCGTCTTTCTAGACGATTACCGACTCGACACCGTGCTACACTCCATCTCCGCCTCCACCCCCACCCCTTTATACATATATAGTAATACATATATATCTATACTATATTTACTTTATTTCTATTTCTCTTGCATGCCCATAAAAAGATAAAAAATATATAAAAGAGAAAAGATAATCTTTGACTCGCAGGTACTTCGTCTTGCGAATAGCAAGACCCATTTTGGAACCCTGATTTGGCTCAAAGCCAAGAACCTAATTTTGAGGATATGCCTCAAGGACCAAGATTATTAGAAAAAAATCTTAAATAGAAAAACACTAAAAATACAATAAACGAATGGAAGAGATTCGTTGTAGGAAAGGCGTAGAAACTTGACTTGTAACCCCACTTCCCTGAGTTCGACCCTGGGCCTAAAAGTGACCAAGATAAAATCAAGTAGGCCAGGTAAAAAAAATTTTGTAAAGAGATGGTTAGGTCCGATTTAGGTTAACCACTATACACACTTCAATGATAAAATCATCATATTAACAACCTATTCGGGTCCGACACCACTGGGGAGGTGGAAGTTCTTGACACACAAGTTTGAGTAAATGGGCTTGGATGGGTATAGTAGACTTGGCCCTATGTTTGGTTCACAACGTGCCTCTAGTTCGACACGTTGTTCGGGTTAGGCAGAGGTTGAGAAGGAAGTGCACCAGGCTGACGAGTCCCAACCATCTGTGTGAGTTGGTTACGAACCTCTGTAATTTCCGCATTATGTTGCCTTTGCAAGGAAGCATGGGTCTTCTGCATATCAGCCAAGGTCTGCAGAATTAGGCTCATCTGATCTTCCGTGCTAGGCCTAGTTTAAAAATCCGGGTTGGGCCTAGGATAAGCGAGCTGATATGAGTGCGGATTTTGCGGTCAAGGTTGGAATTGAGGTCTTGATAGCAAAAAGGCATGATTTGTTAAAATAAGTTTTTAATGTCTTAGCAACATGCAATTCCGATTGCTTTTAAACTTTATAATAACCGAGTACTCGGAGAGTATTCAGGTCGTCCCAAGGGAGGCAAAATGCAATTTCAATTAATCTCGCTTGTGACATGGAAATAAACTTTCTTTTTGGTTTTTATATATGTAATTTTTTTAGGGTTTTTGATATGGGTGAAAACTTATCAAATAGATGCGGAGAAAAAGAAAGTGGGAATGTGAAATTGAAAACAACAAGTGTCTTGCTTCTCCAGCTCACTCCAAGTACAGGAGACTTGGAATAATGGAGGAGCAAGAACACAAAAATCAAACACCGAGCCAAATAGTAGAAGAATGTTTTTTATAGAGAAATTATTTTACAAATGCGGAGAGCTCACAAGTGGGAAGGGTTCCTTGTAATCTCTAAAACAAAGCACTAAATACACAAAATGAAAAAGCAACAAAGAAGAGAAAGCTTAGTGATGATGAAGATGCTGCTCAAAATTCTTGCTCTAGTTCTGGTAGCCCCAAAACTAAAAGGAAATCCTCCTTCTGGGCATCCCTCCTTGCAAGCCCAAATGGCCTGCCTTCTGGTCCTCCTAGGGTGGACAAATTCCACCCTTAGTCTCCTCTTCCTGGCCATTCTCCTTGGTGAAGTTGGCCTCTTGATTGATGTGGACACAAGGTAGAAGAAAGGGGGAGAAAGAAGGCACCAAGGTGGTGAGTAGTGCCCCCTTAATCTTCTTCTCCTTCCTCCTCTTGCCTTGGTCGAATATGGTAGAAGTATAGGTGGATATGCACTTAAATTCTATAGACAAGGGTGGTTTTTAGTAGTGGTTAGATGGGGTATATTTAGGAAGGAAGAAGCGGGTTAGGTGGTGTGAATGATGGATAGCTAGGATTGGTTTTTTGGTGGTGGTTAGGTGATCCTATGGATGGGGTTCTTTGGCGCCAACCCAAGGGATTCATAGGTGGTGGTTATGGGTGGTTGCCATCCCTTGGTGGCTTTTGGGTTAACAAAAAAAAAAAGATTCTAGAAGGAGGTATTTTTGGCATGGGATTAATGAAGGGTGGAGATGGCTTGGATGTGGATTTAAGATGGTGTGGATGGTTGGGATTAAGGGAGCATTTTAGCGCCACCTTGAGGTGGTTATGGGAGGGGTTATGGCGCCAAAGGGAGGAGTATTTTGGTGGTGAAAGGGTGCTATGGTTGGTGCCACCCTTGAAGGGTTGTGAAGGTGGTGGTGGTTGGTTGTGTTGGAGCCAAAATTGGAAGGAGGTGGAGGTGGTTTAGATGATGGTGGATGGCCATGGAGTGGAGGTGATGTGGAGCTTAGCTAAGCTAGCCTAGTTAGTAGGGGAGTAGTGGAGGAGCTAGGGTTAATGTTGAGAGGAGGTAGTCTGGAGATGAATGGATCTTCTCGGAGTTGATGATGGCTGAAGAGGTCTTCTTAGGAGCTTAACTACTCAACTTAGCCAGCTATTTCTTTTGCTA
This sequence comes from Thalassia testudinum, assembly GCA_037157565.1. Classification (NCBI taxonomy): domain Eukaryota; kingdom Viridiplantae; phylum Streptophyta; class Magnoliopsida; order Alismatales; family Hydrocharitaceae; genus Thalassia; species Thalassia testudinum. The sequence goes on from JAZHRO010000073.1 coordinate 49,848,442, forward strand.
GCAGCTAAGTTGAATAGGGTGAGCAGAGTTGAGCTGGTCTCAACTATTCTAGAGCTGAGTGAGCTGGACCTGCTTCTCTTGAAGACTCCTTAGCTAGCTTAGCTACTAAGTTGTTAAGTAGTAGCTAAGTTAGAAGGAGTTCAGCTATCGTGAGTAGAATAGAGCTAAGGGGAGCTGGACTGGAGCTGAAGTGAGTTGGTGTCAACTAAGTTAAGCTAGCTTGAGCTCTTAGTGAATTGATTAGAGCTGACATGAGCTAGCCTCAACTAAGTTGAGCTGGAACTAAGCTGGTGGAGCTGAAATCCAGCTGTGTTGATCTTCTTCTTCACCTTCTACTTTCTAGAATGTCAAGGTTTTGTGGGATCTGGCTTTTTGCTTATCACTGACACTCAAATACACACATTAAAAGACAACAAAAAATGCAATGCATGCCTAACCTAGGTGAATGCCTAAAATGCAACCCAGAAACCTATTTGCAAAGTTAAAACCCTAAGAGCTAGATTTGTTTTAGGGCATAAGAATGATGATAAACTGGCATTTATTAGGTCTGGAGTTTTGGTTATTCCCCGACTAGGAGAAATTGGGATGGTTACGCCATCCATGGTTATAAGAGTTAGAGTGAGGATCATCTAGATGGTGTGGAGCTCCTCACAGAGTTGAGTAGCTCCAGAGTAACTAGGGCATGGGGGTTCAAAGATCCCTCAACTAGAGTAGGAAGGTTCAGGGTTTCCTCCGAAACTTGGATCAGATGGGGGTGGATAAGTGTCCATCCCCTGATAAAACTGGTGGTGGTGAATATTATGCACGACCTCCCTCCTTGTGGGCGGACGCGCATACGTGCTTTGCTGAGAAGAAGTGGCCCTCTGGAGTTGGCAAGTCAAATCGTCCAACTTCTTCTTGATGATAGAGACCTTATCCAATTGACTGACCACTAACTCCAGATCGACGGATACGAATAGGTCTCGTGCTTCATGTGTCCCTCGAGTGTTTGTCAATGCACGGGTAGTTGTCCGGTTGAACATACCCATAGACTCATTGTTTATGGAGTTCTCGCACATGTTCTCGAGAATCTCCTAAAGGGTGTCTTCATCTTTACCCATGAAGTTACCTCCACAGGCTGCATTGATAAATAATTTGATGTCCTTGCGGAATCCCTGGTAAAAAGACTGGACTTGTTCCCATTTAGGAACTCCATGATGAGGGTATTTCCGCATGACATCCAGAAAGCGATCCCATGCGTCATGAAGAGGTTCCCTCACATTTTTCGTAAAATGCGTGATTTGGTGCCTCAGGGCATTAGTGCACCCAACTAGGAAGAATTTCTTGAGAAATTCAGCTTGTAACTCCTATGTGTTGATTAGTTGAGTTAGAGACCGATACCAATGGGAAGCCTTGCCCTTCAATGAGAAGGGCAACATTTTCATGAGCAGGGTTTCCGATTTTGAACAATAGGGTCGAGAGTCTAGGCCAGATGTTTCAGTTCTTGGATATGTTGGAAGGGGTCATTGTTGAAGCGACGAAGTACTTCTCTATCGTATGTGGTTTTGAAAACCTGTCATATTTTGAAAGCGAAGAACTCGTGTTCAACAAATAAAATTTATACCGCAATAGAAATCCTGGGTTGAACTCAGGGAGGCGGACGTTTGATTAGAAATACGTGTTGGTTTTATTTGTCATGAAGCAGAATAGCTGATTGGAAACTATCTATCTATTTACAATAAATAGAAGAGAGAGAGAGAGAATATTACAAACAAAAGCAAAAAGGGATGTAGAATAAACATGGATTTCATTATCAAAAATTTGTTCATTACACTACTCATTACGACTAGAAAGTGGAAAATGATTACACTAGAAAGCAGTATATCTACTCTAGAAAGCAGTAAAAAGAATGGAGAGAGAGATATCCTCCTCGACGATCACTTGGAGGACGAGTCGGACGGGACGATGCCTGGAAGATGGGGAACGAAGCAGGAAGGAGGACGAAGCAGAAAGAACAGGAACGGGGCAGCACGTCATCGTCGTCGTGGGATTCGCTTCCAAAATTGGGGCAAAAATTTGACTTTATCTCTTGAAAAGCATCCCGGGTGTGGGACAGGCTTCTCTTGAGCTTTGGAAAGGGAGAGAAGAGAAGGAAGGGATGAGAATTTCGTATGGAGGGGGTCTCCTTTTATAGTTGCAAGGAGTGAGGGCAATTTGGTTCTTTTAAGTTGAAAATCATTAATTCAGGACCTTTAGTGACGGATAAATCCGTCGCTAAAGGTTCGAACGTGGGTGTAGTGGGCAGCACATGCATGCCCGCTCATCTCCTCAAGGCGCAACGCATACCCACGATCTTTAAAACTCGGCTGTTCGATCGTGAGATCAACCGGTTGAGATGCATCCTCACCGCGCCTCCTCAGCACGCTTGCCCACGTGAGATCCAGCATTCTCGTCGCGCATCTAATGGAGCGTGAGTGCTATCGAGCGCACGCAGCCGCTCGATCACGATCGAGCGCTCCTCACGCCTGCTCGCTCGCACGCGCCCTCTCCAAATTGAAGCATCCAAGGCTTCGAATGGGCGCTCTTGTTTCGCGAGAGCGTGTTCAAGCAACGCGCCACCAGCGCGTTTGTGTCACGCTCTTGAAACATGCATGCGTGCCCCGTAGCCATTGGATGATCATCCAATGGCGGAGAAGTGACAATCAGATGAATAAGAGAAGGTGCAGCGGTTGCATGCGGCTGGTTGGGCGACTGAGATGGCACCACGTGGTGCCATCTTGGCCATCCATCTTTTGGATGATATAGATGGTGCCACGGTTGTCGAATTAAGTCGATTTTCTTGTCGTTAGACTGCGATCGTCGATCCGAATCCATTCGTGTGGTCGGATTTGTCATTTGAAGTGCGGATTCACACCATCTTGGTCCTTGATCTTCTAGGGTTCCTCAATCTTTATCCGATGCTACAGATGTCTGATTAGGGTGATCTTGGAGTCATTGAACTCCAATCATCACCCTGATCAGATCTGTATGGTTAGATCTTTGATCCGAGGCCTCGATAAACAGTCACCCTGTCCCTAACCATAAAAAGAGACAATTAACCTCCATTTTATTTAGACTAATCTAAATGCAGGATGATGCATGTTATGTAATATTTATAGTATGTAATACACTTCTATGCTTAAGAACATGCATAAATAGACATTTTATGTAATATAAACATGTTTACATCACACCCCCATGCCTATCTTTTGCTAGTCCCTAGCAAAAACTATATGCTATTTATAAAAGTATTAGGTTGGATTATTTGGTCATAAGTTATTTTCAATCATTAAGAAAATGTTTACTTAGGATCTAAACTTTCAAAGACACAACAGTACCCGAGTATCTGCCAAAATGCAGACCACCTCCAGCCCTCGCCTTATTCAAAGAAAAATTTCTTTTTTGTATTTTTCTTCTTTTCTATTTTTTTTTTTGATTTTTGAGTTTAGGGTTTAAGAGTGGCTTTCTACGACCATTCAACTCACCCAAGATTTGATGAGAACCCTAAGTTCTAAGCATCTTAATGTGAATGTGATAGACTCGTTAATCGACAATTAGAATGGACTTCGGGTTTCTACACCTCTAGATGACCTTAAAAAGAGAGTTCTGCCTAAAGGTATATCTTTACAACCGGTAGCTTTCTCCCTACTTTTATTTTTATGGGGTCAACATAAGGGTGAATCCAGTGTATATCTCCCCGATTTATTCTACTTTTTCACTTCTTCCTAAGTGTTTTGGGAATTTTAAGTGCATTTCTTGAGTTGGGTTCTGGACATCCGGTCGATGAGTTGTTACCACTGACAACTTGCCAGCCATACTTGTGCGACGAAGTGTGGTTTATTTCTTTTGTTTTCTTCTTTTTTTTTCCTTTTCGTTTTCTTTTCTTTTTGACTTTCTTTTTCTCTTTTTTTTTAAGTAGGTTGCTTCCCTAGTCTAAGATTTACCTAAAGGCAGCAAGAAGAGAATGGTCCAGTGACTGGGCTCTAGACAACCTACCTATGGGCTGTTACCCACGATAACTTGCCAGCCATATCAAGCTAGAAGGTTCATTAGCTACCCAATTTTCATTAAAATTGCCGAATAATGAGTTAGTGAAAAGATAGTGTGTAGATGCTTTAGACTTAAGGTTCCCTCAAATCAGAGGGCGGGTTGATAAGTCGTGTACTCATCACCCAAACTTATTTACTCAAATTAAAATGGAATTCAGGTTGGCGAGGACTCGAAAAATAAATCCACATTTTAGTGGATACACGGGCTGATTAAGCCCAAAGACCTGAAGGGTCTTTGTGTTCAGATCCTAATGTAATATTTCCTAAGATTGAAAATTTTCTTAAGCCCAAGTTCTCTTTCCTAATTCCATAATTTTTTTAAACTAAATAAAAGAAAATAAAATGAATCTACGGAGTTGACGAAATAATTCAGCGATGAATATCCACCCGGCCATGCCTATCTAATGCAATATCCTCAAAGTATTAAAAAGACATAAAACAGAGTGGAATAGAGTAGAAAGCACCTGAATTGTGTGAATGACGGGTTCGCTCCGAGATAAAGAAAAACTGTGTATGTGTTGAATTTAGTGCCTTCAGCTAGGCATACTATACAAAGAAGAGAAATAAAGAATTCACAGGTGCAGGTCAGAATCCGAATAAAAAGTTGAAACCTCTGACCTGCCAGTAGATGTCCGCAAATGTGGACCAGATTTTGGTGCAGACCCATACCCCATAATCGAGAATATCTACGGTTCTGGATAAAAATTACCCAAAACTTAAAATCAGTATGCAAGTGGGGTTGGGCCTGCGATTTATGAGGATGTAACCCAAGACCAAAAAGTCGGGTTACAGAGAATTTGATATCAAAAGGATAATCAATGAATGTGTGCTTGGGTTGGACATCCTCAGAACAAATGTCGTAAGGGTCCTAGTTTGATGGTTTCAGATGAATTGGAACCCTTAGACTCGGTCTTCTACTTCCTCCGGAGTTTGCTTTCCAAATCAAAATTTCTCAGCTCCTATCCTCCTCATTCAGAATGTCAAATTCCGGGACCTCCTGCATATTAATCACCCCGTCTGAAATTTCCAAGTCTAAAAGATGTGGTTGAATCAGAATTGACTTGGGTCTAGTAATCTCAAAAATAGAATCGTCAATAAGCTCAATGGGGTGTAACTGATAATCAGGGCATTAGATTGAATCCTCCAAAAAATACAATTCTGGATCCATAATGTGAGCCCCAATAAGATCAGTTTCCTCAGTTATTGGGCTATCAAATGATCTAACAGATTCCTCAAGCCCAATCGTCTCACAGAAATCGTGTTATTTAAACTCACGTGAGACTTTGCAATTTGAATCCTCACCATTAGAATCAAAGAAATCAAAATCCGTGTTAATGTACATCCCAAAATCAATCGTCACTTTCTGATCCATGGAGACATACGTTTCCTCGTACCTCGGCTCAAGGATTTTAGGTGAAGAAATCATATCATCCTTAATTGGTTGCTTCAAATCAATCTGGTCAGCCTCATAACATGTGTCCCCCTCAACAGGTGCCTGAGCGAGTTCTGACATTGGCTCTCTTGAAGGGAGTTCATCCTGGGAATCATCCCAAGATTGAACCAAAGTAACCACAAGTCTCATTCTCAATTTCGCTAACTTCCCAAGTAGAAACTCACTCGGGTTCTTATCCTTAACATCCTGGAGCCAATCCAACAAATACTTATTTAAATCATCAATCATCTCAATCAGGGGCTCCAATTTTTCAATGCATGGCATTGGTTGAACTTCTAAAGATTGTATGATATTCCTCAAGTTAGCCAAAACCTTATTTTGAACCTGGTTAACTTGAACCAAATGACTTGGTTCAAGGTTGGCAAGGTTTGGGATCAGTGCAGAGGAGTTAACAAATTGAGATTCGTGATACCCTTCCTGATAATAGGTCATTTCAGATTGTTCAAAAGGTGGTGATGACCTAAAGGCAGTGTAATCAGAGGATGGGTAAGGATCAGTGTATCCTGTTTGATTGTAGATCGTGTTAGGCTGTGCATGAGAGGGTGGCGATCTATAATCGATGTGGCTCTGAGAAGGATAGAAATCACAATCATAGTGTTCAGGTCCGATGGTTGATTACAGTACTAGTCGGAATAATCATCATGTTGAGGATAACTCATAATAGGAGGGAAAGAGCGAGAATGCATATAAAATGTGGAAGGATTCATGATAAATGGGAGAAAGAAAGGTGCCTGCAATACAAGCAATCAAACCTGTCCTTAAGTGGTCTAGCCTAAAGACCTACAAACTCCCAGAACCCATCTTGAGATAAAGAAACGATTTGATCTACTTTTGTCTGTTCAATCCAACCTGCTAGAAGGAGGGACTGGGGAGAAGGTTCTTCCTTCGGCTTGCGCCTCCGGTTCCTAGTGTACCCTCCAGCCGCGATCATTTGATTCTTCTCTCCTAGTTAAACATCAGATTGAACAGTAGAAATAGACTAATCGAAAATAATCTCATTCTGAGCTCCGAAGAGTGCGTCGAATCCTTAAGGCCAACATCTACTCTATTTTATTTAGGGCTAGGTTTGAATGTGCTTTAGAATGTGATGGACCCATTATCTGGGTTGTGCCCTTAATGATTGATTGATTTGTGTGTGCGTACACAACCAGTGGTTTTCAAGCAAGATTATATTTGATGCGGTGAATTTTAGGGTTCAAATCTTGCTTAGTAGCTTTTAGGATTCAACTTTAGGCATTTTCAAACAAGTTTTTTTGGCACACCAGGTTTTGAAAGTACAGGTGAAGTGTTTTCCTTTGAAACATAAAAGAATTTGGAGTGCCTGGTAAATCCCTAAGAGTTGAACCTATGCAGCAGCTACTTGATGAGTTGATTTTAATTAAAGTGGTGCGGCCCAATCAACTTAAACAATTAGGCTGTTACACCAGTTAATTAGGCACACAAGTGATTACCTAATATGATTTCTACTCGATTATGTGTTTGGATGTGTGTATCGGTTCCAAAGATCGGTTTACCATTTGAGTTTGAAAATCAGATGAGGTTGTGTACCTCTGTGAATTTTTTTTTTTCTTTTTAAATGTGGAGGTTGAGGTGGGTGTAGGTGTCAAATAAACAAAGAAAACTAACCTTAGAGTTTATAAGAACACCTAGGTTGATTTATGTTTGTGTTATTACGTGGTGGAATGAAAACTAATGGGTGGGAGGTGGGGGATAACTTATAGAACCTTCAACAGCACTTTGCTCCAATCTACCACTTTTGCTTGTCTCAAAAGAGTACCTGCAATCATGATAAGAAAGGAGAAAAGTGAGGTAAATGATTCGTAAGTTGGAAAACGTGAAAAAAATCAAAGAGCATCGCCTCTCCGGCAACGGCGCCAAAATGTTGAATCCCTGGCAACGACGCCAAAATGTTGAAGCTACGTGTTACTACGCTATTGTATGTGGTTTTGAAAACCTATCGTTGTAGTTTGAAAGTGAAGAACTCGTGTTCAACAAATAAAATTTATACCGGAATAGAAATCTCGGGTCGAACTCAGGAAGCGGACGTTTGATTAGAAATACGCGTTGGTTTTATTTGTCATGAAGCAGAATAGCTGATTGAAAACTATCTATCTATTTACAATAAATAGAAGAGAGAGAGAATATTATAAACAAAAGCAAAAAGGGATGTAGAATAAACGTGGATTTCATTATCAAAAAGTTGTTCGTTACACTACTCATTATGACTAGAAAGCGGAAAATGATTACACTAGAAAGCAGTAAATCTACTCTAGAAAGCAGTAAAAAGAATGGAGAGAGAGATATCCTCCTCGACGATCGCTTGGAGGATGAGCCGGATGGGACGACGCCTGGAAGATGGGGAACAGAGCAGGAAGGAGGACGAAGCAGGAAGAACAGCAATGGGGCAGCACGTCATCATCGTCATCGCGAGATCCACTTCCAAAATAGGGGTGAAAATTTGCCTTTATCTCTTGAGAAGCATCCCGGGTGTGGGACAGGCTTCTCTTGAGCTTTGGAGAGGGAGAGAAGAGAAAGAAGGGATGAGAATTTCGTATGGAGGGGGTCTCCTTTTATAGTTGCAAGGAGTAAGGGCAGTTTGGTCTTTTTAAGTTGAAAATCATTAATTCAGGACCTTTAGTGACGGATAAATCCGTCGCTAAAGGTCCGAACGTGGGTGTAGTGGGAGGCACGTGCGCGCCCGTTTATCTCCTCAAGACACAACACATACCCACGATCTTCAAATCTCGGCCATTCGATTGTGAGATCGAATGAATGAGATGCATCCTTGCCACGCTCCTCAGCGTGCTCGCCCGCGTAAGATCCAGCGTTCTCGCTGCACGTCTGATGGAGCATGAGCACTATCGAGCGCATGCAGCTGCCTGATCGCGATCGAGCGCTCCTTACACTCGCTCACCCGTGCACACCCTCGCCAAATTGAAGTGCCCAAGGCTTTGAACGGGCGCTCTTGTTTCGCGAGAGCGCGTTCAACCAATGCGCCACCAGCACGTTTGTGTCGCGCTCTTGAAATGTGCATGCGCGCCCCGCAGTCATTGGATGATCATCCAATGGCGGAGAAGCGACGATCAGATGAAGAAGAGAAGCTGCGGTGGTTGCATGCGGCCGGTTGGGCGGCTGAGATGGTGCCACGTGGCGCCATCTTGGCCGTCCATCTTCTGGATGATATAGATGGTGCCACGGTTGTCGGATTGAGTCGATTTTCACGTCGTTAGACTGCGATCGTCGATCCGAATCCATCCGTGTGGTTGGATTTGTCATCTGAAGTGTGGATTCACACCATCTCGGCCCTTGATCTTCTAGGGTTCCTTGATCTCTATCTGATGCTATAGATGTCTGATTAGGGTGATCTTGGAGTCGTTGAACTCCAATTGTCGCCCTGATCAGATCTATACGGTTGGATCTTCGATCCAAGGCCCTGATAAATAGTCACCCTGTCCCTAATTATAAAAAGAGACAATTAACCTTCATTTTATTCAGACTAATATAAATGTAGGATGATGCATGTTATGCAATATTTATAGTATGTAATGCACTTCTATGCTTAAGAACATGCATAAATAGACATTTTATGTAATATAAACATGTTTACATCAGTCATCAGAGCCCAATCCATGAAAATAGGGGATCAAGTTGATAATATTCGATTTCAACTCTGTATCAGGTCCCCCAATCAGAATCTACACCCTAGGTTTGATAGCCACAACTATGGGATTATAGTGATCTCGCATCTGTGGATGAGGTCGGGGGTTGGCCAGTGCATGAATCAGATTAGTGAGAGTTTGCAACTAGTCCTGCAGGTTTTGCATCTCACCCCCTTCTTGCTCTGGGTTCTCCATGGAAGTAGAGGATGGAGAATCGGGATTAGATGTAGGTAGATCAGAAGAGATGTCGAATAGGTCAGAAGGAGACCCAAACAAGTGAGTCAGGGTTTGACCTCGGTGGGTGTGCCTTTCTAGTTGAGGTCTCAAGACAGATCTCAAAGACCTCCCATACATGCACTACAAAAGAGACGAGGGATTGGAAATGTTCTGGACCCAATCAAGGCACCCAAAAGAATTGGATGACTATAGCAGTTCAAGGCAGATGGACCTTTGGATCAAAAACTCGCACACGCGAGAATTACTTGGGTAGCTAGGAAGGGAGAGAGCTGCAAAGACCCCTACATGATAGAGCATCCCCACGAGTTACAAGCTTTCCCCCACCTGACCTTCCTTGTCACTGCGGGTCCAAGTAGACCGGAATGTGAGAATTGAGCCTTAAGTCTACCAATTTTAGGCGTAGTTGCACCTTGAATTATCACTTAAATTAAAGATTGATTCGAATTGTGACCTAATTAAGGTTGGTTGATTCACAAAGTGAACCAACTTCACCTGACCTATCCTAAAGTTGAGGATGAAATTCAGGTCAAGTTACCTGAACCACCTTGTTTCGGTTCTCAAACAGGTTATTAGGTCTTAATTTTAAGATTCAAGTGATCTTAGAGCCTTGATTTTAGGGTTTGATTGTATGATCAATTCAACCACGGGCTTAGGTAGCACAAAAAGTGGGAAACTTCATTTCCTTTATAAATGGAAAATGTGTACTTCAAACCCTAATGTGTAAACCCTAAGTGGCTCTATTTCCAAGTCCAAATTGATTCCAAATATGGCACCTTGGACTCAATTAAGAAGGTGAGTAGTCCAAGGTGCTTTATGTCCCTAATAGGTGCAGGTAGCAAGGATTGGGTGCTCTGAATCAAATCAAATCTTGATTGCAATCAAATTGAGTAAATCATGAAACTCTTGCCTTGACTGATATCTTTAGAAAAATAAGGTAGGGCTGGATTCCTAATTACTTGTTCTTTCCTTTTTTATCTTCCTAAGAAAGAGAGGGGATTAAGGAAGAAACTAAGACAACTAACCCCCCTTTGGTGTGGTTGGTTTGAGTCGATGATCCTGATCGCTTGATTCACCTTGAAATAATCAAACAAAGACAAGTCAAAAATCAAGTCAGAATAAGATGATATGAATAGTGGTCAAAATGCACATTGCTCCCTGGCAAGGGCACCAAAATGTTTAGTCTCTCTTGTCGGGTTTTAAGGATATGTGTTGTAGTATAGCGACTAAAGCGATAAAAATGTTTAAATTTATAATCTCAAATTTGAGTCCAAGGTTGTCTTAGGGAGAAAATTAATCGCAATTCAACCACTAATCAAGAAAATATAAATTGAAACTCAGGAGATTAATGCAAAAAGAAATATTCAATTAATAACACTATCAAGCTTCAAAAATAAATGATTAAGTGTAAGGCAAAAATGTTGTGATTGTCAACTAAGTAGGGCCTTCAACACTTAAGCGAATTTTCAGCCCAAAGAGAGCCTCTCAAAGCCAACCAAAATTCAGACTAAGCCACCAGCCCGAACTAGACCAAAACTGACCTAATGCCCGATTCACGCTCGTGTGTGTGCGGGCATGCGTGCACGTGGTAATGGGGACCCAACCCCCTATATCTGAGCAAAACTTATATGCTCAAAATTCCTTATAAGCCCTTCCTTTCAAAGCTTTGCTCCACGAGGTGGGAGTAAGAAGTCCTACTTCTCCTTCATTATTCCTCATCTTGCTTGTGTGAAACTAGCTGCTCGATTGAAGCTTGATTCGCCATTGGATCTCAAATCCAACGGCTAGGTGAGAAGCTGAGGTGAATCTGCAGCTAATGATGTGGGTTTCCTCCCTAATTGCATCGTCGGAGACGTTGAACGACGTTAGGGAAGAAGGTGATGTTAGCGAGTTATTTGAAATCACAAATATGAGCTTTTGGCCCAAATCAGAAACTCAAGAAGCTTCACCGTGAGCTAACGAAGGTGATGGTGGTGGTAATTTGGTGTGAAACGACCTAAGAAGGTTGGCCGAACGCGGTGGAGGTGGTAGGTGAGGATGGTGTTCGGTAGAGAGGTTGGTTGATCAAAAGCCTCAATTTCTTGAGGGTGTTTGTCACCAAGGTCGTGCGATGCTTGTTGGGTGAATGGTGAGGTAGAAGGTGGAGTGGAGACCTAGTTTGAGCTCGCCTGAGCTCTCGCCGGTTATGGAGGAGAACAGAGGAAATATGAGACTACTTTCTAGGTATAAAGACTCTAATCTATTCTATGTGAAGAGAGGAAGAAGAAGGACTACCTAATTTGGACAAATGAGGGAGAATTGCATCTATTGTTGGCCGATCGGATGCGAGGATGATGAATGCTCTGAGGAGGGAATCGACGATGAAGATAGGGTCAACACGACCTAGTAGTGGTCGGCTAAGGTCGGAAGAAGATGAGGAAGAAGATGGTGATGCTATTTTGGCCGAAGCATGCATGGATGAAGGAGAATGAGGTCACCAGAGTCGGAGGAGAGACTGTGGAGGAAGAAGAAATTACGGCTAATTCTCGACCAATTTGTACTTGGGAATGCCCTAGCAGTTATATAGACGATGGAATCACAACGAATTGCCTCGAATTTGTGAGATTGCTTTGCAAATTCGATCGATTGAAGCTCCGCAAATCTTGATCGATTGGAGGCTAATGACTCTAAATTGAAGCTTGGGATTGGGTTCAATTGATTGGCCATGATCTGAAGACCATTCCCACTAAATTTGGTGGGATTTGGTTGAGAATTGAAGTTCTCATCAATCAGAGATTGACAGGTTTGGGTTTGATTTTGCTATTGTTGCTTGCCTCTTTTGGACAAGGAAGAAAGGAAAGGACCTAATTGTGCGAAAAATCAAAACCTAGGGGGTTCTATGTAATAAATAGAGACAATTGGGCTAAAATGCCAATTGAGTCAAGATGAACTCCAATTGGGCTCAAAATTTAAGGGTAACCTAATTTAGACCCAAAGAATCTAATGGTGACCTCAATTTTTGGTTTTGATGAAGTTTGATTGGGTAATTTACACTGTAGCCTAAAATGAAGCAATTTTCTACCTTAATCTCTATTTTTGGTCAAAATGGGTTCATTTGGTCAAAGTGATGGTTCCAAAAGAATAATTTTTATTGATTTTTAGGAGGTTTAAATTACATTTATTTCCACCAGAACCTGTTCAATTGAAGAGAGGCTGTAATTAGGGTTTTTATTATTAAAATAATCTTCAATTCTCATAAAACCCTCATTCAGTAAGTTCGTACCCACTTCTTACAAATTTAAGTTCAGTTGACCTTAGATTCTACACTGATTAACCTCTTAGTTAATCTACATTTGTGATTTATCGTTAAAATAATAGAATTAACAGAATTTCCTTTTTTCTTCTCAAATTCAACTTGGAATTGAATTACGCCCTTCTGATGATTATTAAGAAGCATTTAACGTTGGAATTGGGCTAAATTAGGCCAATTATTGCAAATGATGGTGTTACCATCAATCCGCAAGCAAGTTCCTTTTACATGCAATTTAGGTCGCTTGAGTTATTTTAGTCCTATCTTTTAAATAGTCCCAATTTGATAAGGCAACCACATTTTAGATAATTCAGTCAACTAAATGGTGTTGTCTTTAGTCCCACAATGCAAATGCATGGCATATAATGCACAAGTGAGAAACATACCTCAATCCAGCTTTCTTCATGCAAGTGCCAACAATGGAAAATAATTAAAATATAAAGGCAGTTGGAATTAAATCCTAGAATGCACATCCTAAACAGGTTGCTTCTAGAGAATAAGTTCATGGTTTTTTTTTCGCAATCAAATAGAAAACTACATACCAAGTTCTCCACAAAATAAATGAATGGAATATACCTAAACCTAAAGAAATGGGACATGCCCCAAAATGCCTTCGAAGAAAGGCTTGAAGAAAACCAAATAAATTTGGAGAAGCCTCGAAAATATGCCCCACAACAAGGGCTTGTAGAAAGCTGAAATTTAAATCTTAACCCTATAATCTAACTAGCCTAACTTAAACCTAACTATACTCAATGTTGCATGCCCAAAATTTGCAAGATAGAACACCCAATGTGCTCCTCCTTCTTCCTTTATGTGGAGCTTCTTCTCTTTGGCTTAACCAGCATCGAGGAGATGATTAAGACCCCCTTGTGCGTGAACCCTTGAGGTCCCAATAGCTTGGGCATGGACTATGAAGGCACCAAATCACCTTGGGTGTGAGATATGGGTCCCCTATGCTTGCAAACATGCAACCTTCAGTAAGAGAATAAATCAAGATCTAATGTGATGCAATATTAACAAGTGCTATGAACATAGATCAAATAAAATATAAATGCATTGTGCCTCCCTGACAATGGCGCCAACTGATTGACATGCTAACTCGAGAAAATAATATCTAAAACTATGGCATATCGCTGCATGGTTTTAGCACCATGAATCAATGAACTCAATTATTGTCTAACCACGTATAGTGGTAGTCAGTCGGTCCATATGGGGCAAAGAAACGCAATCGTATTTTATTCAATTGCAAGAAAGCAAATATTCACAAAGGATCATAAAAAGAAATGAAAAGGAAAATGAAATGAGGGATGATGTTAAGTTATCTCGCAATTGTAATTAGGGTTTTATATCGTAGTATAGTGTGCAAGACAACCAACATAGTTTATAAATTTATACTGATTTTGAGTCCAGGTTGTTCGCTGGGAGGCTTATTATAATTTAATTTAGCAATTATTATCTTAAATGATCTTGTACTTATTTTAATTATGTTAATTTAGCCTACATTTAATAAGAATTCAATAATTAAGTTCATAATCTAACTTAATATAACTTATTATGTTAATATACTTAACTACTTAGGTTATAATATAACTAATGCTTATATAGATTATCAATATAACTATAAGTAAATTATAACTTTATATAGACTATACTTGTACATAATTTACTAAAAGTAATAAGTTAGATTTGGGTTAACTTAGACTTAGGTTAACTTATTAAGTGTAATAATAATAATTAGATATAATTATATTATAACTTTTACTACTTAGATTATAATAAGTTAATTAGGTTCATAAGATTACATAACTCTAACTCAATTGACTAAATTAATAACATTAGTTTATTTAGTTAGTTAATAGCTTAAGTATATATTAAGCACTTAGAATTAATTGCGAAAGAAATGAACAAAAACATAGCAATTAACTCTACAAATGATAATTAGAATAATAATAAGGAATCATTAAAAACATGTTCTTCAATGCACAATGAAATATAAGAGAGAATTCTTAAAAAAATGTTCCTTTTACATATTAAGTACAAGTTGAAAAGTCTTAAAGCTAAGTGAAAAATGCTCTTTACTCTAAAAAGAATGGCATGACGACCTAGATCAATCCACGTGGTAACAACAGCACTGCTTGTAGGTTGCCCCTCAACGGGTTTATAGTCAGAATTCATGCTTAAGAGTAAGGGGTAATGGGTATATATACTCATTAGGGAGTTGACTCCCGTACTAGTCGAACAACCAACGAACATAATTCATTTTATATGTAGTTGGTTGGTTTTCATTCTCCGATGTAGGACTAATGAAGCCCTTTTCTTCTTCAGTGCATAGCAGGTGTTGGCTGCTGCTCCTCATGCCTTCAAACCTTTGATTGCAACTTCCATTCTTCTCCAAATCAACAACTACAATGCATTGCAATCTAATTCAGAGCTGAAATCTTCTCTTAGAGGCTTCAGAAACTCAATTCTACTGCTCAAAATGGCTAGAATACCATGACTAATATCCTTACTTCATCTGCATTGAATATGGGAAAAACACATGCAGGCTTTATTGAACAATCTAGGAACACTCTCTCACAATTCTAAGTTCTCTAAACACTTCTTAGCATCCAAAGACATCAAAGCATTGATTTAAACCCCTGGTTAATGGAGAAATCAACAGAGAATTCCTAAGACTTAATCATGGCTAATAGCTAATTCTTAAGCTAACTTCTAAGAATTCAGCTCTTACTCACTAATAGCTCCTCAAATTAACTCCAACACTCATCCTAAGACCAAAGAAGTGCAGTTAAGCTCAGTTCTAACCTCAGAGACTTGCTTCATAGCTTGAACAAACCCAAATGCTGGTCCTTCATAGCAGACATAGAATTAACTCACAATAGGTGCTAACTCTACTAAAATAAATCGTAATTACTCCTGATAGCTTATAGAGTATAACTCAGGCTTAAACGAAGTTTCAGAGCTTCGTGCACATCAATGGTGACTCGATTTAACCTATTCCAGATTAGGAGTTGACTTTGAATATAGAAGGTGATGTAAACACATTTACACTACTTAAGATGTCTATTTATGCATGTTCTTAAGCATAGGATTGCATTTCATGATATAAATATTGCATAATATGCATCATCTTGCATTTAGTGTAGTTTGAATAAAATGGAGGTTAATTGTCTCCTTTTATGTGCTTGGACAGGACAAACATTTTATTGGGGCCTCGGATCGAAGATCCAACTGTATGGATGTGATCAGGGCGATGATTGGAGTTCAACGACTCCAAGATCGCCCTAATCAAGCATCCGTAGCATCAGATAGTGATCGAGGAACCCTAGAAGATCAAGGGCCAGGATGGTGTAAATCCGCTCTTCAAATGACAAATCCGACCACACGGATGAATTCGGATCGACGATTGCAGCCCAACGACGCAAAAATCAAGTCAATCCGACATCCGTGGCACCATCTATAACTTCTAGAAGATGGAAGGCCAAGATGGCACCACGTGGTGCCATCCCGACTGCCCAAACGACCGCATGCAATCTCTGAAGGCCCCGCACCCGCTCGCTCTCCGCCGTTGGATCTCAATCCAATGGCTGTGGTCAGCCGCGCCTAAAAGCGCCCGCTCGACCATTTGCGCCTCGTAGCGCAGCGGTCGAGCGTGCTTACGCGAGCTGCGGGCGCAGGTTTGAGCCACAGCTAAGGGGAGGAAGGTGCGGGCGTGCGGGTTATGGCGGGCGTTGGATCGCGATCGGACGGCCGTCTGCGCTCAATCGAGATCACGTGCTATTGCATGTGCGGCGTTACGCGCGATTGCACGCGCCAGGAGGGCGCGCAGCAGCAGGCGGAGATGCGTCTTAAGCCGTCCGATCTCACGATCGGACGGCTGAGATCTGAAGTACGTGGGTGTATGTGTTGTACGCGGGCAGCTGAGGAGCCGTGCATGGGCGCGGAAGCTACGCCCACGTTGGGGGCTTTAGTGACGGATTTATCCGTCACTAAAGACCCCTCATTTATTATTTTGAAGATGTAATGACCATTTTTCCCCCACTCCTTGCAACTATAAAAGGAGAACCCCTCCATACGAAATTATCATCCCTTCCTTCTCCTCTCTACCTCTCCAAAGCTCAAGAGAAGCTTGTCCCACACCCAGGATGCTCCTCGCGAGATAAAGTCTAAATTTTCGTCCCCCTTCGGAAGTGGATCTCGCGACGACGACGGCATGCTGCTCCATTCTTGCTCTTCTGCTTCGTCCTCCTTCGTCCAGGCGTCATCTCGTCTGGCTCGTCCTCCAAGCAATCGTCGAGGAGGATAACTTCTCTCTCCTATTCTTATTTGTAGCTTTTCTAGTGTACAATTTTCCTGCTTTATAGTGTAATTGATTTCCTGCTTTCTAGTGTAACTTTTATTTAGTTTGATTGTATAAACAATTGAAATATTGAATGCATGTTCTCTTTCTCTCTCTCTTTTTCTTTTAGTCTGATAGCTCCATTGTAATTATATCGCCTTGCTTATCAAAAATCCTAAAAAAAAAATATAATTGCGAATATAGATCAACGTAGCCTCCCTGTGTTCGACCTGGAATTCTTTTCGGTATAAATTTTATTTGTTGAACATGAATTCTTCGCTTTCAAGCTATAATGACAGGTTTTCTAAAACCAAACACGTTAGCGTAGCAATTCGCACGTACAACATTTTGGCGCTGTTGCCAGGGAGGCAATGATTTCCGATCTTTTCTTCGCATTTCTTGCACTTTATTTGTTTTCTAACTAGCTTTCTCTTGTGTCTATTGTTTTGCAGAGACCTCGATCAAGGAATCAACAAGCGGTAGACTGGAGTAAAGTGCAGTTGAAGACAATTGTAAGTGCTCCCCCATTCTGTTTTCCTCCATAGATTTCATTCCTCACATTAAATCCAAATTCCAATTAACCAAGGTGATTGCATAAATCCTAGGAATAGTTTGGTTGTTTGGATTTCCACTCGCATTCATTCCACCCTCATTCATAAAAAAAAAAATAACAAAAAGATAATCTTGTGGGGTAATTTCCAACAAACACAACACACACCCACATTCAAGGCACTTGATCAACTTGATTTATTTTCTACTCAACTGGGTTCTGATCTGTGGAATCGGTACACACAAAGCAACATATAATAGAGTAGAAATCATTCTACGTTAACCATCTTTGAGTGTCTAACTTAGTGGTGCAACTGTGGCCAATTGTTTGAGTTATTTGGGCCGCACCACTTTATTTAAAACCAACTCATCAAGTAGCTCCTCCTTAGGATTTTCAATCTAGGTATATTCCAGACACTCCACTTTCTCTCTGATTTTAAAGGAAAACAATCTTCACCCGTGTTTTACAACTTGGTTTGCCTAGAAACTTGATTGCAATTCACCTAATTTGAAACCCTAAAAGCTGCTTAAGCAAGATTTGAACATTAAAAATTCACGCATTATAAATAATCTTGCTTGAAAACCTTGGTTGTGCACGCACTTACACAAATCTCAATCAATCATTAAGGGCACAACCCCTTGTAAGGGCCCATCACATTCCATAAGCACCACAATCCTAGGCCTTAATAAAATTGAGTAGACGTTGGCCTTAAGGTTTGATTCGCTCTTCAGGGCCTAGTCTGAGATTATTTTTGATTAATCTACTTGTACTGATTAATCTGATGTCTAGATAGGGGAGTAGCGTCAAACGACCGCGGCTGGGGGGTACACTAGGAATCAGAGGCGAAAGCCAAAGGAAAAACCTTCTCCCCAGTCCTCCTTCTAACTGGTTGGATTAAGCAGACGTAAGTAGTGTAAATCATTTACAGTCTTAAGGCGGGTTTTGGGAGTCAGTAGATCCTTAGGCTACCCCACTTAAGGACAGCCTTGTTTTGTTGTGCTGCAGGGTCCCTATCCCTAGTCCTTCCGACCTTCTCCTAGTTTATGCTGGGAAGACGGTCATTGAATCCCCGATTGGAAGGATCATTAGAACATTCTAGGAGGTGCAAGTTAGATTTTGGTCAATTTGATCTCATGGCCGAACAACAGCCTCCTCTACTTGGAAATCCACAGGAAGAATTTCGAAGGCAGCTGGAACAAATGCAGGAATGGTTCCAGAGAATGCAGGGCGCTCAGCCCTTGAAGGATTTTTATGATCCTTCAAATTACGGGGAACGTCCCGGCGTCCAGATTCCAACTGGTGATGTAGAAATCAAGCCTCAGGTGTTAAGCCTGATTAAACATTATCATGGGCTTGGCTCCGAAGATCCGTTTCAGCACTTGGAGGACTTGACCACTTTGGTCCAGACCACCAAGGCTCAAAACGTAAACGAGGAGCAAATGATCATGAGGCTCTTCCCCCACTCTCTTAGGGATAAGGCCGCGCATTGGTATAGGACAATAGGAAGACCAATTACAACTTGAAATGAGTTGAAATCGACCTTTCTGAAGAAATTCTTCCCAGTCGGTCGTACCAATGCTTTGAGACGGGCAATCACTACCTTTACCCAGCGGCCGAGGGAGCAGTTTCATGTGGCCTAGGAGCGATTCCAGGACTTATTGCAGAGGTGTCCACACCACGAGGTGCCGAAATGGCAACTCATGCATATTTTCTATCATGGGTTGACTGAGCAACTCAGGAACCATGTGAATGCTTCTTGCGGAGGCAATTTCCTCAATAAAGATGCAGATAGTGCACATGATTTATTTGAGGAAATGAGTGAGAATTCAATTAATCATGCCTCTATGGATACTTTTAACCGGTACCAGCAACCCAGATCAAATGTCAATGAAGTCCATGACTCTCATTCATTTGATATGGAATTGATCTGTAATAAACTTAATAAGGTAGACTTGGTTGCTAAAAGAATGGAAGAGTGGATGGCTGGTAATTCTATGAACAACTCTCGAACCATTCAATCCCAAAATTCAGGATTCCATTCTTCACGAGCTCCTTCTGAACGGGAGTTCGTGAATCAACTCGATGCGACTCAACCTATGAGTCAGCATTTTTTGGAACCCCACGGGCTCTCAACTGGGGCCTTTGATCCCAGTTTTTCTGATCCTTCCCTTTCTTTCTCTCCATCCTCACCCTATGAGGATGTCTGTGCTGTACAAGAGAATGTTAGATCCAACCCCTACTCGAATGCCTATAATCCAGGTTGGAGAAACCACCCTAACTTCTCTTGGAAAAATCCGGGGCAACAGACCCAATTCCGACCCGGCAACTATGCTCCGCAACTACCAATGGGTCAGGGTCAAGTATATACTCAGTTGCCTCTGAATCAAGTCAATCAGCCAACTTGGAATGCCCGTCAACCCGCAGGGCAGGCTGATTTGAACCGTCAAATGGTAGAGATGCAAAGATCTATGCTCCAGCTCATGTAGCAAATGAAAAACTCGCTGGACAACTTGCAATCCGGGCTCATTGCTAACTCTCGTCAACCTGGGTCTCTACCATCCCAACCCGTACCCAACCTGCGAAACATTATGAATTCGGGCAATCAAGCCCAAGGGTACGGAAATCAGAGGGACCTGCATGCACATGCTCCGGTGGTTGAGCAGGGTTCCTCGTCTTCTTCTTCTTTTGCAAATCAATAACTCATGGTCAATCAAGCCCCTCCAATCTTTCCTAACCCTCCCCAAGACCCAAATTCTTACGCTTCTGCAAATTCTGTAACTTTGAGGAGTGGTAAGAAGAATCAGGATCCACAACCACACTATTCTGATCTTTTGAATCCTGAAGAACCTGAGGAGAGAGAGGAGAATTCTAGAGGAGAAATCAAGGCTCAGGAACCTGATTCCAAAGATCTGATTCATGTTCCTTTTCTTGAAGCCTTAACCAAAGCAAATAAGAAGAAGTCTGTTGATAACAATGAGGAGCTTCTGAATTTATTTAAGAATGTTGAGATCAATATCCCGCTCCTTGATGCTATCAAGCACATACCAGCTTACGCAAGATTTTTAAAGGAATTATGTACACAAAAGCAGAAGTCGAGAGAATCTGTTCCGAGGAAGGTGGTACTCTCTGAGCAGGCTAGTTCTGTTATCCTGCACTACCTCCCTCAGAAAAAGAGAGATCCTAGTGCTCCTTTGATTTCTTGTGTTATCGGAGATTACACATTTGATAGAGCACTTTTGGATCTCGGTGCATCCATCAACCTAATTCCGACTTCTCTCTACGAGAAGTTTAGGTTAGGTGAACTTCAGCCAACTTCAGTAACGCTACGGTTAGCGGACTGTTCGGTCACAAACCTGCAAGGCGTTATTGAAGATGTTATAGTTAAGGTCAAGGATTTCTATTTTCCTGTAGATTTCCTTGTCCTTGACATGGATGTACCGGATAATCTGAGGAACACGCCCATCATTCTAAGGCGTCCGTTCCTGCTACCACAAAGGCCAACATTAATTGTGAAAGCGATAGCATGGAAATCACCTTTTGGGACCAACGAATGAAATTAGATATTTTTAAGGCGATCAACAAATTTGAGGAATGTGGATTTATTGAGGAACTTGATGAGGATAATGTTAATATTGAAACTTGTTTGACAGTTTCTTCAATTGAAAGTTCCTCTTTGGTTGATGAATTTGACCCGCAACCCTCTGACCTGACATCTTCGGAAGAGGTTACTGATTTTGTTCACTCACAACCTCTCTCTCTTGTTGAATCTTCAGCATCTACCCTACCATCAATCATCACCCCACCCCAGCTTGAATTGAAACCATTGCCTGAGAATTTGAAATATCAATTTTTAGGACCTCAGAATACGCTCCCTGTGATTATCAGTGCTAAATTGACAAAGGAGCAAGAGATTAAATTGATTAAGGTCCTAAAGGAACATAAGGAGGCAATTGGTTGGACCATTCATGACCTCAGGGGGATCCAGCCATCTTACTGTAATCATAGAATATTTTTGGAAGATGGATCCCGCCCTTCTCGCCAGATGCAGAGGAGATTGAATCCAAATATGTGAGAAGTGGTCAAAAAGGAAATCATCAAGTGGCTCGATGCAGGAATTATTTATCCAATCTCTGACAGTCCCTGGGTAAGTCCCGTTCAGATTATTCCAAAGAAAGCCGGGATTACTGTTGTGACTAATGAGAGGAGAATCTGTCACAACTCGTTCAGCTTCCTCTTGGAGAGTTTGTATTGATTACAGGAAGCTGAACACAGCCACTAAAAAGGATCATTTTCCCTTGCCCTTCATTGATCAAATCTTGGAAAAATTAGCTGGGTAGAAGTACTTCTGTTTTCTTGATGGCTACTTGGGATACAACCAAGTTCCTATCCATCCCGAGGATCAGGAAAAAACTACTTTCACCTGTCCCTACGGAACCTCTGCTCTTTGTAGGATGCCTTTCGGGTTATGCAATGCACCTGCGACTTTTCAAAGGTGTATGCTAGCTATATTCTCTGACATGGTGGGAGAGTTTATGGAAGTCTTCGTGGATGATTTCTCTATTTTCGGAGAATCATTTGACTCATGTTTGGCTAATTTGGAAATGATTCTTAAGCGATGTATCAAGACACGACTGGTCCTTAGCTGGGAAAAGAGTCATTTCATGACCCAAGAGGGCATCGTTTTGGGTCATGTAATCTCAGAACGGGGAATTGAAGTGGACAAAGCTAAGGTTGATGCTATTGCTAAACTTCCTCCTCCCACATCTGTTAAACAAATCAGATCATTTCTTGGCCATGTGGGATTTTATCGAAGATTCATCAAGGATTTCTCGAAGGTTGCTCGTCCTTTGAGCAATCTTCTTGCCAAAGAAATGCCGTTTGTTTTTGATGAATCATGCCGAAAGGCATTTGATTTTCTGAAAATGGCAGTCACCTGTGCTCCAATTTTGCAACCACCAATTTGGACAGCCCCTTTTGAGATCATGACCGATGCTTCTGATTACGCAGTCGGGGCTATCCTGGGTCAAAAAATTGATCGAAGGCCCTTTGTCATTTACTACGCTAGTAAAACTCTGGATGAAGCCCAGAGGAATTACACTGTTACTAAAAAGGAATTACTAGCTGTAGTATTTGCTTTGGAAAAATTCAGGGCTTATCTCTTGGGGTCTCATGTTATTGTTTATACCGACCACTCGGCCTTGAGACATCTCTTGGCTAAAAAGGATGCTAAACCCCAGCTTATTTGTTGGATTCTTCTTCTTCAAGAATTTGATCTTGAAATCAAGGATAAAATTGGGGTACAAAATGTGGTGGCAGATCATTTGTCGAGACTCCTAGGTGATTCTTCTTTTCCGGACATTCCGATTGCTGACACTTTTCCGGACGAAACCATTCTTACAGTTTTAGGTATCCACACCCCATGGTTTGCTAACATTGTTAACTATTTGGCCGTTGGTCAAATCCCTCAGGATTAGACCAAGCAACAACGGGATAGACTCAAATCTGAGGCCAAATATTACTTTTGGGAGGACCTTGAACTATATCGCATCAACTATGATCAGATTATTCGCCGATGCATACCGGAGAATGAATTCAACAGTATACTCGAGTTCTGCCATGCATCTGGGTGTGGTGGACATTTCTCCGGGAAAAAGACGGCTGCAAAAATCTTTCAATCTGGCTTCTATTGGCCGTATTTATTCAAGGATGCTCAGGAATTCTCAAGGTCATGTTCTCGATGTCAGGCACTAGGGAGCATAACTAAGAGAGACATGATGCCCCTAAACCCTATTCTTCCTGTCGAAATTTTCGATGTTTGGGGCATCAATTTCATGGGACCCTTTATCCCTTCATTTGGACATCAGTACATTCTTGTTGCTGTTGATTATGTGTCCAAATGGATTGAGGCAATTCCCACCCGAACCAATGACCACATGGTCATCATCAATTTTGTCAAGAAAAATATCTTCAGTAGGTTCGGGATTCCGAGGGCTATCATCAGTGATGGTGGCACTCATTTTACTAATGCCCAATTCCAGAATTTATTGGCCAAATACGGGGTTAATCATCGAATTTCCACACCTTACCATCCCCAGACGAATGGACAAGCTGAGATCTCCAATCGAGAGATCAAGAACATTCTGCAAAGAACGGTTAGGCCTGATCGCAAGGATTGGACTTAAAAGCTTGAGGACGCTCTTTGGGCCTACCGTACGGCGTATAAAATGCCCATAGACATGTCTCCATTCCGTTTGGTGTATGGAAAAGCATGCCATCTACCCGTAGAGATCGAACACAGGGCATTCTGGGCAATCAAACAATGCAATTTAGATCTGAATCAAGCTGGGAAGGCCAGGAAACTCCAACTATCTGAGTTGGAGGAGCTTAGAAATGATGCTTATGAGAATGCCAAGATCTACAAGGCTCAGACCAAAGCTCTACATGATCAATTGATTTCCCGCAAGAGCTTTGAGCCAAACCAGAGGGTCTGGTTATTCGATTCTAAACTTAAGCTCTTTCCTGGTAAACTTAGAGTTAAATGGAATGGCCCATTCATAATTGATTTGATTTTTCCAAATGGTGCCATTCAGATTTCTGACCCAAAGACGGGTAACACCTTTAAAGTCAACGGTCAATGTCTGAAGCCTGTTGTTGACCGTAATCTTCCAGAACCCGTCTCAGACTCTGTTGCTGTAGCCCTTCTGTGACTTCTTTGGCTGGACTTCGCCTAGCTGACGACATTAAACTCAACAATTGTACATATGACACAAGGCTGCTACGAGCTTCATATCCAGGTGACATCTTTCATATTCTACCCTTTCTTCCATGTCTCTTTTTCAATGAGGACATTGCATCAGCTAGGCATGGGGGGCTGGATTCATTTTTGAATTATTTGGTCAGCTTTATGAAATCCATATAAATTGTTTCTCTCTTCTTATTTATATAAAAAAAAATTAGGAAGGATTAGTTGGACATTAGGACTTTTCAATCCTAAGAAATTTTACATTAGGATCTGAACACAAAGACCCTTCAGGTCTTTGGACTTAATTAGCCTGTGTATCCACTAAAATGTGGATTTGTCTTTGAGTCCTCGCCATCTTAATTCTATTATAATTGGAATAAATAAGTTTGGGTGATAAGTACATGACTTATCAACTCACCCTCTGATTTGAGGGAATTTCTGAGTTTTAAGCATCTACACACTTTCTTTGCACTGACTCATTGTTCGGCAATGCTAACGGAAATTGGGTAGCTAATGAACTTTCTAGGGTGATATGACTGGCAAGTTATCGTGGGTAACAACCCATAGGTAAGTTGTCCAGAGCCTAGTCACTGGACCTTTCTCTTTTTCTTGCCCTTAGGTAAATCTTAAACCAGGAAAGCCACCTACTTAAAAAAAAAAAAATCAAAAAGAAAAGGAGAAAAGAACAAAGAAATAAGCCACACTTCGCCGCACGAGTATGGCTGGCAAGTTGTCGGTGGTAACAGCTCATCGACCGGTTGTCCAGAACCCAGCTCAGTAAATGCACTAAAATTCCCGAAACACTTAGGAAGAAGTGGAGAAGTAGAATAAACTGGGGAGATATACACTGGATTCACCCTTGTGTTGACCCCATAAAAAAAATAAAAGTAGGGAGAAAGCTACCGGTTGTAAAGATACACCTTTAGGCAGAATTCTTGTTAGGTCACCTAGAGGCGTAGAAATCCAAAGTCCATTCTAATTGCTGGTCAACGAGTCTATCACGATCACAATAAGATGCTTAAAGCTTAGGGTTCTCATCAAATCTTGGGTGAGTTGAATGGCCGTAGAAAGCCACTCTTAAACACTAAAATTTGAAAATCCAAAAAAATTAGAAAAGAGCAAAAAGAGAAAAAGAAAATTTTCTTTGAATAAGGCGAGGCTTGAGGCGGTCTGCATTTTGGCTGATACCCGGGTACTTTTGTGTCTTTGAAAGTTCAGTTCCTAAGTAGATAATTTCTTAATGATTGAAAATAACTCAGGTCCAAATAATCCAACCTAATTCTTTTATAAATAACATATAGTTTTTGCTCGGGACTAGCAAAAGATAGGCATGGGGGTATGATGTAAACACATTTACACTACTTAAGATGTCTATTTATGCATGTTCTTAAGCATAGGATTGCATTTCATGATATAAATATTGCATAACATGCATTATCTTGCATTTAGTGTAGTTTGAATAAAATGGAGGTTAATTGTCTCCTTTTATGTGCTTGGACAGGGAAAACATTTTATTGGGGCCTCGGATCAAAGATCCAACCGTATGGATGTGATCAGGGCGATGATTGGAGTTCAACGACTCCAAGATCGCCTTAATCAGGCATCCGTAGCATCAGATAGTGACCGAGGAACCCTAGAAGATCAAGGGCCAGGATGGTGTAAATCCGCTCTTCAAATGAAAAATCCCACCGCACGGATGAATTCGGATCGACGATTGCATCCCAACGACGCAAAAATCAAGTCAATCCGACATCCGTGGCACCATCTACAACTTCCAGAAGATGGACGGCCAAGATGGCACCACGTGGCACCATCCCGACCGCCCAAACGGCCGCATGCAATCTCTGAAGGCCCCGCACCTGCTCGCTCTCCACTGTTGGATCTCAATCCAACTGTTGTGGTCAGCCGCGCCTAAAAGCACCCACTCGACCATCCGCGCCTCGTAGTGCAGCGGTCAAGCGCGCTTATGCGAGCTGCGGGCACAGGTTCGAGCCGCAGCGAAGGGGAGGAAGGCGCGGGTGTGCGGGTGATGGTGGGTGTTGGATCGCGATCAGACGACCGTCTGCACTCAATCGAGATCACGCGCTATTGCATGCGCGACGTTACGCGCGATCGCACGCACCAGGAGAGCGCGTAGCAGCAGGCGGAGATGCGTCTTAAGCCGTCTGATCGCGAGATCTGAAGTACGTGGGTGTATGCGTTGTGCACA
This sequence comes from Thalassia testudinum, assembly GCA_037157565.1. Classification (NCBI taxonomy): domain Eukaryota; kingdom Viridiplantae; phylum Streptophyta; class Magnoliopsida; order Alismatales; family Hydrocharitaceae; genus Thalassia; species Thalassia testudinum. The sequence goes on from JAZHRO010000073.1 coordinate 49,874,984, forward strand.
GGCAGCTGAGGAGCCGCACGTGGGCGCGGAAGCTACGCCCACGTTGGGGACTTTAGTGACGGATTTATCCGTCACTAAAGACCCCTCATTTATTATTTTGAAGATGTAATGACCATTTTGCCCCCACTCCTTACAACTATAAAAGGAGACCCCCTCCATATGAAATTCTCATCCCTTCCTTCTCCTCTCTACCTCTCCAAAGCTCAAGAGAAGCTTGTCCCACACCCGGGATGCTCCTCGCGAGATAAAGTCTAAATTTTCGTCCCCCTTCGGAAGTGGATCTCGTGACGGCGACGGCGTGCTGCTCCGTTCCCGCTCTTCTGCTTCGTCCTCCTTCGTCATGCTCCGTTCTCCTTCATCCAGGCGTCGTCTCGTCCGGCTCGTCCTCCAAGGGACCGTCGAGGAGGATAACTTCTCTCTCCTATTCTTATTTACAGCTTTTCTAGTGTAGAATTTTCCTGCTTTATAGTGTAATTGATTTCCTGCTTTCTAGTGTAAATTTTATTTAGTTTGATTGTATAAACAGTTGAAATATTGAATGCATGTTCTCTCTCTCTCTCTCTCTCTTTCTTTTAGTCTGATAGCTCCATTGTAATTATATCGCCTTGCTCATCAAAAATCCTAAAAAAGAAATATAATTGCGAATATAGATCAACGTAGCCTCCCTGTGTTCGACTCGGAATTCTTTTCGGTATAAATTTTATTTGTTGAACACGAATTCTTCGCTTTCAAGCTACAATGACAGGTTTTCTAAAATCAAACACGTTAGAGTAGTAATTCGCACGTACAACAGAAGGTTCTTAGATCAAACTAGTGGTGTAAATGAACTTATAATGCTCTACTGAATCTACTGGAATCGAGAGGTTGAAGAATTGAACACTCCTAAGAGGGTAACGGAATCATCGTGCTCACTAAAAGATGGGTTTGCTCAACAGAGAACTCAGGAGGTTCAACAATCTTGCACTTCATTGTTTCATGCTTAGTGGAACTCATTGAAGCTTTTAGACCTATCACTGAGCTCTAACATTAAAGAAACCATGTATCCTCATGTTGTTGGAGCTAGAGAAGATGACGACAACCAAAAGTAAAGAGTTAATGAAATATTAATCTAGTAGGAAATTGGTCTATAAAGGATATTGAGTTGATTTGGGGTTGTTAAAGTCTGCTGCATGCCTTGTAGGATTAGTTTGAGTTCACTGGAGATCGAATAGGTGACCAGAATGCCGACGAAGAAATGTTCATGATCGACAGATCAATATACTCAATTAAACAATGTCAAGAAGAGCTTAAACGCTTCATGATGACTTTAGGAAGCTGTTGATCATCTCAATTTGATCAGGGAAAGCTTCTGTAAGTGTAGCGAGCTCAGATCAGTGAAGAAGAAGAGTTGAGTTAGGTGAATTGATAGAGTGGATGGATCTTTCAATAGATGTAGGAGAAATGATCCCTTAGGCATATCAGAGGTGAATAGGGGGTCAATTAGATGTGGGAAGCTCGTTGAAGCTCCACCATAGTGTTACGACCTGGTTCCCAAATCCCTATAGGACACGAGACCGAATCGACTCGACTGATCCCAAGACCCAGTCGTCCAATGAGAAAGTAACCAAAAAGCAGTAAAATAAACCACATCCACCATGCAAGCAACTAACAGTAAAAAAAGTACAGTAGTAAAGAAATAAACTACTACAGTACACACTATCGCAACAGTAAGAAAGTAAACGAGTACAGGAATATAAAGTTCACAATAAAAGAGTACAAAAGTGTAATAAACTACTCACTACAACAGGAAACAGAGTACAATAGAAAGCTACAACTGCTAGGCTCTACTGGGTCCAGCACCCTCTGCAGCCGTAGGCTCTGGTTGCTCAACACCTAGACCTGAAAAAGGTTATGAGTACAAAATGTCAACGAATGCTGAGTAGAGTGGCAACCAACTAACTAAAACAGTAAAGGTGGATAGGTAGCTGTTGTTTTTCAATTTCTTTCTTTCTTTAACTAATTATTCTTTCTGTCATAACTTGGTTTATTTATCAGGTCTCTTTCTTGATCTCGAATGTTCCTCATGGGAACGATCTTGATTACAGTCTTTTCCGAAGAGTAAAAGTATCACGTGGTGCTCTCCTGGCTGGGAGAGTCCCCCGTGGTGGTCCTACACTTAGTCAACAACCCCAAGGTTGCTGACAGACGTAACAGTGACTATGGCACGCGTGATAAACGCATGAGTAGCTACCCCGCACTGGCACACGGTCAGTCGTTTCCGTTAGCAGGTGCACCCAAAGCATAGCACGGAACCAGTATAGGGCATAGCCCTCTCAGTAACAGGGGTCTCGCCCCTCCACAATCCACGCACCCTCGCCTGACTATCCTGGTTTGCCCAGTGGGCCTAACAAGTCGGTGTAAGGCGGCTAGCTGAACCCCGGGCCCCATAGGGTGGCTAGCTCTCTCCCTACATTAGTATCTCTCCCCGGTACTGTGTACGCGAGGGCCAAAACGTCGATACAAAGTGGCCAATCCTAACCCTAGGTCCCAACCCCAGGGTAGCTAGCTCTACTCTACACTAAACAGGGGGACAACCACTCTCATTGGTACTCCGTACTCAAGGGCCAGCTCACTTCCCCATTCACATTTCCAGTTCCCTTCCATTTATTTCCAGGAGCTCTACTCCTAATTCCCCGTAGGGTTCATGCTCATGTTTCTCAGGCCAAGCCATAACAGGTTTCATCATTTCTATTTCCATTTCTCAGGTTATACACATGCAACATGTAACTTTATTGTTCACATTCTAGGTTTATTTGCAGGTAGCTCGTGTTTCCAACATTCACTCTTCCATTTCCAGTTCATATACATGCAGCTCATATTATGACATTTAACGTAAACAATAGGAATTTACATGCAACAGTTTTCTAGCACAAGTACTTTACATTTCACAGGCAGCTGTTATTCATTTACAGGCAATTGTTATCATTCTATCTACTCATCCAAGACTGCAATCCGTACATTCAATACAAATATTCCAATGTTTCTAGTCCTAGGATTCATGCCATACCCTAGGATCTAACATTCATTCCACATATGCATTTAGGTTTGTAATTAAATTAGGGGAAGCCACTCTACTAGTAAACCCAAGAGTAGTGGGGGCTTGATCGGCAGGTCCACGCGCCTCAACAAACCCCAAATCCGCAATGGAACGAGGTTCTATCACAGGGATCATTCATAAGAGACTACTCAGAACAGGATAAAAAGGTATTCCAACAAGTAGATGAATTTATACGGAAAACAACGGTATCTTAATTACGGAAATCGGGCCTCAAGCAGACCCGAAACGGGTCAAAACAGTAATTCTAATTCACATCAGACGTTTGGAACACCTTCCAGAAATCTTAAAAGAGTCCGGAACCATACCTCAACTCTTGCGCCACTCCGTAGACGTCTAAGAAATCCGCTGGACCGTTTGGACCTAGTTCCAGACGTTCGACCACCTCTCCGAACATCTGGAAACACTTCTCACCTTCTGCTGCCTCACCCAGAAGTCTGAACTGCGTGGGAGAGCGTGTCCCGCGCCTTCCCGAAGTGAATCCTGCACGCGTCAACGAAAATCTCCTCAATATGGCATGGAACAGTGTCTCGGCGGAACGGCTTGCATGGCCATATCTGTAAAGAAGGTGTACGCCACGAAACTTACCTTTCAGTCATCTGGAACCTCCTCCAGACGTCGTCTATGTCGTCTGGATGTCGATCCAGACGTTTGATTCTGGGAAAACCCAAAATCAGAAACTGCCTTCGCCGTCTCGCGCCGTGCGTGGCCGCGCCGTACCCGCTCGCCTGCTGCTTGTTTGCACCTCAAAACACGCCTGTAATAACGCCTTCTTGTGCTATTTTCTAGCATTAACATTGCATAATAGGATCCTGTAATCGCATTTGTAAAAACGCTTGCATGCATGCATTTAATCAAGAGAGGAAGAGGAGTGAAACAATGGCTTGCATAGTTACATTTTATCTCAAGTGCCTCCTTGCAAATTCCACCTCTTTTCATTTTTCTCTCTCTTGATTTCTTCTTTTCTTCTTCCCGCGGCTGCACTTCTTCCTGCAGCAGCTGCATGCATTTACTCCACATCACTTCTCCCTGCCAACGCCGCTCCCTATAGCTGCAACTCGCGCACCCTCTCCCTGCTGCAGCCGGCATGCCTCTCTCTCCTCCTCTATAAGAAGCTGCAGCTTCTTCCTCGCAAGGGAGGCGGCTGCAGCAACGAAACAAACCCGTAGCCATCTTCTCCACCGTCTTCCCCTCCCATACGTCGGCCCTCCGTCGAGGAGGCACCCGACGAGCAGGAGTACCCACTGTGGTGCACACCACCACAGTGGGGCCACCACCGCCCAGCTCTTCGACGAGCCGGTGGGCGTGGTGTCGTCCTCGTTTCATTTTTTCTCTCTTTAACGCCATTGCCGCCGCTCCAAGCTCCGAAGCTTGAAGCCGCGGCAGCAGCAGCCACGCAGCAGCAGCAGGTCCTCCCCGCTCCTCCGCGACCGTCCCCGCAGCCGCTCACCGCCTCCGCGCGCGTCTGCAGGGGGTTCCCCGCCTCCGTCTCCGTTCTGTCCGCCTCGCAGTTGCACTCGTAGCCGCCGCCGCGCGCACTGCAGTGGCCGGCTACGGCCTCGCGCCGACCCTTGCCCTCCTCCGCGACCACCTGCAGACCGCCTCCACGCTCGCTCCTCCGTGCCATCGCCCGCTCGTCGACTTCGCGCACGCCTACAGAACCCTACGCAAAGAAGGCGCGCCCGCACCCGCCGTTTCTAGACGTCCGCTGCCTTCTCCAGACGACGCGACTCCAGACGTCCGCCGTCGCGAGCAGACGTCTTAACTCGCGCGTCCGCTCTCTCTCTCTCGCCCGCTCTCTCTCTCTCTGCTGATCTCTCCCGCCCGCTCCCGCTCTCTCTCTTACGTATTCTCTCTCTCTCTCTCTCTCTTTTTTACTCACTAACAGACACACACTCACAGCAACGCACACACACACACATTCACCGACGCACACACACCTATACCAACACATACACACACACTCACACACTTATAGTAACATATATATAAATATATACATACATACATACATATATATATATATATACACATAGTATATCTATATAGTTATGTATACATACACATATATATAATATATATACATATATATATAATATATATATATATCTACTTATATATACATCTATATACTTATACATATACTTATATATATATAGATATATTTACTTATATACATACATATGTACATATATTTTCATGTTATTTATTATACGCTGTATCGCGGGAATATCTGCACCAGTTGCTGATATTCCCTGATACACGCGTACAAAAAAAGCGTGGTCCCATACATCATCCATCCTCCATCCACACTCCACGCGGCACCTAGTCGTGTTGGTTGCGTCTCTCTAGACGTCGACTGACTCGACATAGTGCTACACTCCATCGCCACCTCCACCCCCACCCCTTTATATATATACTACATATATATATATATATACATACTATATTTACTTTCTGTCTATTTGCTTTTCTGTTAGTAAAAAGATAAAAAAAATACATAAAAAAGAAAAGATAATCTTTGACTTGCAGGTACCTCGTCTTGCGAGTAGCAAGACTTGTTTTGGGACTCTGTTTGGCTAAAAGCCAAGGACACAATTTTGAGGGTGTGCCTCAAGAACAAGGATTACCATAAAAAACCTAAATAAGAAAAACACCAAAAACACAATAAACGAACGGAAGAGACTCGTTTTAAGGAAAACGTAGAAACTCGACTTTAACCCCACTTCCCTGTGTTCGACCCTGGGCCTAAAAGTGACAAGATAAAATCAATTAGGCCAGTTTAAAAATTTTGTAAAGAGATTGTTAGGTCTGAATTAGGTTAACCACTATACACATTTCAACGATAAAAATATCATATTAACAACCTATTCGGGCCGACCCATCACTGCTCCGGCTGCAGCAGTGTCGAGGAAGACCTCCCCGACTCACCTCTCTGCCTCACGCACGTGCCAACCGGCCGCGAGCTCTCCGGCGAGCTCCCACACGAGCTCGTGCGCTTGCTCTCCTCTCTTCCCTTCGCTGCTCCTCCTCTCCTCCCACGCCGCTCATGCCCTCTGCTCACTACTCGCCGCTCATGCCCGCTGCTCACTACTCGCCGCTCACTGCTCTCGCTGGAGGAAGGAGAAGGGTGGCTAGAGGTGGGGTGAATGAGGGAGAGGAGGGGGGTTTAAATAAGGTGCTGGGTTAGGGTTTGCGCCGGCGAGAGGAGAGAGAGAAGGAGAAGAAAACGAGGTCGCATACTATCTGCGTGCAGCACGCGCGCAGACGCGAGGACGTACACGAAAATTTTGATTTTCCGACGTCTGGGAATGGGTCCAGACGTCTGACCCTCAGTCCAGACGTCTGACCTAAAGTACAGATGTCTTAAAAAGGCTTAATGCCTCGGGTCATAACACATAGACATCGGAGATTCGATGTGAATGGAAATTTGGGTGTTTAGTGTGTGATGGCTAATTATGAAGGGAAGAAGGTGAATTTGGACTATGGAGAGGTGAGGAATATGAACCAGTGGTCAATTTGGTGAAAGGAGACCGGTGGATACCTAAGTTGGTGCTATCGGAATCGAAGGAGAAGCTAACTAGATCTAAACTAAGAACTACCTAAATCTAGGAATTGGAGAGCTAAAGCTATGCTACAGAAGGAGGTGAGAAAGTAGGATTACTTACCTAGAAGAAATGATGAGAAGGGCTCTGTCGAGGCCTCATCGGAGCAGAGACTGAAGGAGATTGGGTGAGAGGAGATTTTGACATGGTTGAACGTGGAGTTAGAGAGAGAATGGGCATAGCACCGCTGTTGGAAGGGCAGAGCAGAGGAAGAGGAGGTGAGGGAGACAACGTTCTCCATCGGAGGTCGCCCAAGAAGATGTTGGGAGGTCGTTGGAATTCGAGAAGAATCCTACGACCACGTAGAGTTGGGGAAGAGGGGTAGGGACGCAATGCTTGTGATTGAAGGTGTAGGAGGGGTATTTATAGGTGTGGTAGAGGTCTAGGTCTGGTGTATTTGGACGATGGTTGTGTCTAGGTGCGTACAAGCTACCATCATCTTCAACAAAAGCGTTGAGGTTCACGTCAGAGAAGCAGTTATCTATAAATCTAAACCGATGGATGAGTCGAGGTTGTTGCAAGGTTTCTTGACGGCCAAGGAAATGATGGACAATTGATAGGTCCACTTTAGTGTACAAAATTTAAGCCTAAGTATATTATCATTAAGTTAAGTATTTCATTTTAAAGCATGCATTGCATTAATAAAATTAATTAAGCTTTAGAATTGTTATTCCCTACACTTCATTCATTTTTACCCACTTTAAATAATCTGATTACTTACTTATTTTTGATGTAGGGTTATTTTGAGAAATACATTTCTTATGACATCACATCACCTCTCAATTTTGGAAAACCTTCCTTTACGAGATCATCAAGATCTTTCTAAAACTCTCTCTCACTTATTTATCTTGGAAAGTGCAACCACCAGCCTTGCTAATTCTCTCCTTCATCACCAAATTCCACCACCACCATCCTTTCCTAATTTTTTTCTTTCCATATCTTTCTTCCACACATCACATCTCTCTCTCTCACAACACTGGCACACCCATAAAGAGAGAACCACACCCTTACCACCTAACACCTCTCCCTCAACTCGAATGCAAACATGCAACCCACCAAAGGGGGTGGGAGTTAAGTCATCTACGATGTCTTCCATACGTCTGGGAAGACCCCTCCCCCCGCGCCTCCACTGTAAGACTTCCTCACTGCGAACCTCTGTTGTCGTCCGTCATCTCCTTCAACTGCACCTCGACATCTTCGATCACGAGACTCTCATCGACAGCTCATACCACCATTATGGTCGGCGGTGATAGCATTGACACCATAGAAACCGTGCCATCCTCTCTCCCTTACAACTACAAGCATTAGACCACACATACCACCGTGCAACTATCACTGCTCCACACGACCTCCACATGAAGCTCCCTTGCCCTCGCAACTGCGACTGACCACCACTGCAACCTTCACCGCGTTCGCCCACTCCACCGCGCCAACCGGCCTCTACACTCCTCGATCGTGGGCCACTCCACCATCTGCTACCTCCCTGCAGAGCTTGTCTTCCACGACTCACCACAACACCACCGCACATCAGCCACCCTCCGCTCCTCCTAGTGCCAACTTATCTCCGCCACTGTGACCACGCGACTCCTTAATCTCCATCGGCTGCAACTACACCCACCGAAGAAGAACCCAATGCCATCACCACGCAACATCCACCACCGACCTCCATTCTCCGCTCCGTCGACGCCATCGGTCTTGCCTCGATGCCACGCACTCGACTATGCCCTCAGCCATGCCTCCTATGACCTACGCATGTGCGTGGACACACCCATCGCCGATGACTTCATCCTCGCCATCTGGTTGTCCTTGGCCGACTCTCTCCGTGTGACCACTGCCATCGCGAAGCCCTAGCTCTAGCCATCCTCCACCGTCCTCCTCGCAGCTGACCGACAACTCTCTTCATTACGTGAGCAAGGAGAGCAACGTCCCCTGTTTCTCTGCAGTGAAGCATCAATTAAAAATTACATCTGCATGCTATTGCTGAGATTTTTATTTTTGATTTTTTATTATTTTATTGAGGTGAAAATTGCAACATCATACTTACTCTTTCATGTTATTGCTCGGCTCTTTTTTTCACCTTATTTCTCACTGGATTTTTATATGGATTTTGCATCTATGGCTAGGATTGATATATGTGAATGCTTTTATTGCATTTGTACCTCCATGTGATATGACTTAAAGTTGTGGTATAATTTCAGTATATTTTTATTAATTTTTGATTTAAGATTTTCTACCACATGATTGACTATGACAACACATCTGACTATCATTATTTCTCGATATTATCTTTCAAGCAAAAATTCTCTTGATCAAATGGCGCTGTTGCTGGGAGGCAACAGACACAATAGATTTACATAATTTTATTTTGATTTATTCTGAGGTGTACTTTGATTTGATTATTCTCTATTTTTTTGTGCAAGGAATCTGACGAGCTGAGACGACAAGCGCAGCTGAGCCATGACGCCGACCTTGAACGACGCCTACATAGAGAGGACACGAAGAGGAGACCTAGATCCTGCTTTCACAACGGATTCTCCTTCATCTCAGATTTGATTACATTTCAGTCTTTTCACCCTTGCAGAATCGGGGCTGGTTTTCTGGGGTCTGTCCGCACTTTCTTTAGCGACTAGGGCTATTTATCTGTGTGTGAACGGCTCGATTTTGCTTGTTTTCTTCTAAAAGAAAAGGAGAAAAAGTATCGAGCTACATGCTTAAGAGTTGAATACCCTTAGGTGCGTGCATTTAGGGGTGATTGAGCAGCACGTTAGATCTCTTTCTTTGCATTGTGTCCATTATCTGCATGAAGATTATTGGAGTCAGGTATACTTTTCTATCTTTGCATCCAACTCCTGTTCATGCATTGCATTTGGACTAAATTTCAAGACCACCAAATTGATTGAATTTACCTAATTCAGTGGTCGCCTAATTGAAATTGGGACTGGTAATCAGATTCAGCCTTAAAAAGCAAAATCACATTTGATTAGATCAAAGGGACTTGCATGAGACTCTTTACAAAAACCAACTGATTTTTGGTGTGATGCACAATTCTTGCACTGAGCACACACTATAGGCACCACACTAGGTCTCAATCCCTTAAGGCTATAGGCACCAATTTTTTCTTGATGCAGACCCTCCTATTTCACTTTCTGGTGGTATTATCCTATGACAAAGTGTTTGGATACTCTAAGGGGGGGAGAGACCCCTTAAAGGAACAAAAGGGTAGTTAAGAGGCACTGCATTCGCATTGCCTCAAAGGAAGGGTTCGCCCTACTTGCATCCCTTAGTTCCATCCTTGGAGTAACTTCTCACTAGATCACTTGAGAGTATCATTGAAGCAAGATGTAGGTCCTAAGGCACTCGAAGGTTGGCTAAGGTTGAGTAACTGCATTGAATACCTTGTTTGTCCATCTATATCAACCAATTTACCGTAGCCTCCTCAGAACATGATTGGGCAGGATCTCAAATAGCCGCTTTCCTCTTATACCTCTTATGTAGGAATGGAGGGAGATTGCCTTGACCCTTTTCGATAAATCTGTTGGGTTGGCAGGAGAACTGACTCAATTGGTAAGAACTTGAATTGTGATTGTTAGATATTGTATGCTTGGTAGACACTCACTTGAGGGTAGTCTATTGTTTGATCCTAATCTCAAGAGAATCCTTACGAGAGCACACCAAAGAGAAAGGAGAGAAGAGATGGACGATCAAGGAGAAAATTAACAAAGAACTCTGAAAGATTACTTTATTCCAACCAACCAACCTGTTCAAGCACTGAAAAGACTGGTAGCGGATAATCCATATGAGATCAAGAGAAGTACCATATCCTTATTTCCCTCCTTTTATGGACTACTAGGGAGGATCCCTACTGGCATTTAGTGGAATTTGTCGAGGTTTGTTCCACAATGAAACTTCAGAGCTTTACTGATGAAGCTTTGATGAGAACCCACTTTCCTTTCTCCCTTAAGGACAATACAAAACACTGGTATCACACCTTGGATGCAAGGGTGAATGATTGGAATGCCCTTAAAGGAGAATTCTTGAAGAAATACTTCTTGATGAGCAAAACCAAGCACTTCAGGAGGGAAATCATGGATTTTACTCAATTAGATGGGGAGTAATTCCATGAGACTTAGGAGCGATTCATTGATCTGATTCGGTTATGCCCCCATCATCAAGTGTTGAAATGGCAATTGGTAGAGAGGTTCTATACTGGACTATCTGATAGGCAAAGGCAAATAGGGGATGCTACTTGTGCTGGAACCTTTCTTACTAAAATGGAGGATGAGGCTTGGACGTTATTTTAGTCATTGAGTGATAACTCTATCCATTGACCTCAGCATATCAAGAGAGAAAACCATCCATCCTCCAAAAGAAAGCGAAAGCTAGTGAACCAATTGTTGAACTAGAATTTTGAAAGGCTTATGTCAAACCCTACACATTCTCATAATCAGCTTCCTAAGTCCAGGCTATTTTTGAATGCTCCATTTGCCAAAGCACTCTTCATACCACTGTTGAGTGTCATTAAGCTAATCAATTTCCCGAGTTAGTTCAGGTAGACTTGAATGCTACTCAAGGGTTTTGTCCACCTCTTAGGAGAAATCCTTTTGGAAACACCTACAATCCTGGATAAAGAAATCATCCCAATTTCTCATGGAAGCAAGGTGATGCTTCCAACTCAGGGAACTCAAGAGCTCAACCCACCCAACCCTTTCAAGCAACACAATTCTAGCCCCCTCCTCAACCCAATAATTCTGAGATGGATGACCTTAAGGTTATGATGAAGGCTAATGAGACCACATTTGTGGGCTAATTGAATACATAAATGCCTAGATATTAGGGTAATGTTTACATGTACGAAGCATACTTTGATATGTAAATAGATTAGTTTATAAAAGTTCTTGCATTTTTCAATTGCATTAATATAATAGAAGATAGTATGTATTATAATGGCATGCATGCATTACAAGCATGGTTTGGACTTTTTTTGTAAATAACTCATTTTTATTTCTTTTTCATTTCTTTCCCTACAGGACCCATTACCGCTCAACGCACCCACCTGATGCACGCATCGCCTCTCCATTGCCAAATCAAGTCGGCCGAGCCTCACCGCATCCCTCTCAACTGCTCGGTCTCTTCATCTAGTTGTTGGAGGAGATTTTGAGTGGTTGAAATAGACTACGGGAACTTTTATAAGAAAATTGCTGTGACCATGCTTTGGGGTCGTTTTCTTCCTCGCACCATCCATACTGTGACCTGGGTGCACCCTATGCTTCAAGCGAGCATCGTGGATCGAAGCAAATCCTCATCGCTCCTTTGCTCGCCTCCGACGAGGTGGTGCTCGATGACAAAGAGCACCACCACCACTAGTCATTCCCCCAACATCCCCATCACCATCCACTGTTCACCATCTTCCTCAAAACAACCCAATGCCATTCGACCCTTCCTCACGGCAGACCCGTCGCCACCCCTATAGCCGTCCTCTTCCTCACCTGCTCTCGTTGCACACCACCTGCCATAATAGCCACCTCCCTCATCACCATCGTCCACACCTTCATCTCCCCTTTTCCTTTTCCTTTTCTTCTTTTTCTCCTTCATGTTCTCCACCTCTCAATGCCACCACCTACAACTTCATCGAGAACCCAACAGCAGCCCCCACCACACCTCTCCACAGCACCACCTCCGGCCCTTGTTCTCACTGTCGACAACACCAGAGTGTTTATGGCATGCTCACCATTGAGGCCCTCGCCTCCACGCGAGCCCACAACCATCCATGTGAGCCACAGCTGCTTGTGGCCACTCATCGTCGCCAACCACATGTTGCTCTGACCGACCACCTCCAGTCGTCCCACACCCCAACACCACCACCAGCGCGACCCCCTCCACCGGCATACCTCTTCCTCAGATCTGCACTGCCTGTCCTCCTCTTCTCTGCACGTGTGAGCAGGTGATTAGTTTCCCTTGTTTTGTGTAACGACCCGATTCCCAAATCCCTACGAGACACGAAAATCAGACCGACTCGACTAATCCCAAGACCTAGTCGTCCAACGAGGAAGTAACCAAAAGAGCAGTAAAATAAACCACATTCACCATGAATATAACTAGCAGTAACAAAATACAGCAGTAAGAAAAGGAAATACTACAGTATACACCACCACAACAGAAGGGAAATAAACATGTACATAACATAAAGTTTTTGATAAAGAAAGTACAGGGAGTAACATAGAAAACTACTCACTACAATGGAAGAAAAGTACAGAAAGTACTATAGGTAACCCTACTGGACCTTACTAGGCCCAGCATCCTCTACAGCCGCTGACCCTGGCTGCTTAACACCTGGTCCTGAAAAGTAACGAGGGTAACACGTCAGCGAAACGCTGAGTAGAGTGGCAACTAAAAGCTAAAGAAGCAGTAGAGTGTACAGTAACTATTATATTTTTACTTTCTTTAATTCCGTCTTTCTGTTATTTCACTATTGATTTATTTCTCAGATTCTTCTATTGATCTCGAATGTTCCTCGTAGGAACGATCTTGATTGCAGTCTTTTCCGAAAAGTAGAAGTGACACGTGGTGCTCTCCTGGCCGGGAGAGTCCCCCGTGGTGGTCCTATCCTCAATCAACCACCCCAAGGTCGCTGACAGACGTAACGGTGACTACAGCACGCGCGATAAGCGCATGGGTAGCTACCCCGCACTGGCACGCAGTCAGTCATTTCCGTTAACAGGTGCGCCTAAAGCATAGCACGGAACCAGTATAGGGCAGAGCCCTCTCAGTAACAGGGGTCCAACACCTCCACAGTCCGCGCACCCTCGCCTGACTACCCTGGTTTGCCCAGTGGGACTAACAAGTCGGTGTAGGAGGGCTAGCAGAACCTTGGGGCTCGTGGGGTAGCTAGTGCTCTCCCTACACTAGTAGCTCTCCTCGGTACTGCGTACGCGAGGGCCAACAAGTTGGTGTACAGTGGCCAAACCCACCTCGGTCTCAACCCGAGGGCGGCAAGCTCCCCTCTACACTAAAAGGTAATGTGTGCTCTCTTTGGTACCACGTACCCAAGGGACAACACACTTCCATGTTTCACTTTCTTAGTTCCATTCTATTCTCTTTCCAAGAGTTCTACTCCTAATTCCCCGTAGGGTTCATGTTCTTTTCGTTTGGCCATTTTAGGTTTCACCGTTCCAGTTTTACGTTCATACAACCCATGTTCTCAATCATATTTATTCCTTCAAACAGGCAGCTGTTAATCAATTTACAGGCAGCTATTATTTCCTTTCTACTTTCCAAGACTGCAATGTCTGTATATTCAACTAGTTTTCCTGTCCTAGGATTCATGCTGTAACCTAGGATCTATCATTCAATCTAGTTTTCCAATCCTAGGATTCATGCAATACCCTAGGATCTATCATTCAATCTAATTTCTCAGTCCTAGGGTTCATGCAATGCCCTAGACTCTATTAATTGTTTCAGAATTGTAACAAATTTTGTTAAATAAATTAAAAAGCCACTCTACCAGCGAAACCGGGAGTACCGGGGCCGTGGTCAGCAATCCCGCGCACCTCCGCAACCCCCAAGATTGCAACGGAATGGGGTCCTAACACAAGGATCAATCACAAGGAGTTTCTTAGAATGGTATACAATTACTGTAAACGGATAGAGGAATTTATTCTGGAAAGAAAGCAACTCAAAATGCGGAAAACGGACTCTGAACGGGCCCTAAACGGGTCAAAAACGATGAATCTGTCCAAAATCAGACGTCTGGAACCTCTTCCAGACGTCTTAAAAGGCGGGTTAGGTCGTACCTCAGTTCTGCGCAGTCTTTCAGATGTCCAGAAGCCCGCTGGAACGTCTGGCCTTGGTTTCCAGACGTCCGATTGTCACCCCGGATATTTGGAGGTTCTCTTCGTCGTCTGGCACTGCGGCTTGACGTCTGATTCTCGTGGGATGGCGAGCCCTCGCGCCCTCCCGAGCAGAACCTGCGCACACACTCCTGGTCTCAGTACGTCAAAACGCAGAAGAAATCGCGGCGGACGGCTGCATGGCCGTACACGCGAAAGAAAATGAAGGTAAGAAATATCTTACTTGTCAGACGTCTTCAACGTCTTGCAGACGTCTTCAACGTCGTCTGGACGTAAGTTCAGACGTCTGATTCTGGAAAATTTTCCAGAACCAGAGCCCAATCCGCTTTCCCCCGTGACGCACGGCCGCGTCGTGCCCTGTCCGCCTGCTGCCCGAGCTGCAGCAGCCCCTCCGCGACACCCCACGCCCACCGCTCCCCCGCCGGCCGGCTCTAGCTACCCCGGCAAGCTCGCACCCTCGCGGTCGAGCTTCTTTCTTCCACTCGCAACCCTCCTCCCCGCATGCTCGCCGCAGCTGCTGCTGCCGCCGCCGCTCACTCGCTCGCTCACGCTCTCGCTGGCATGAAGAAGGAGAAGAGAAAGGCGAAGGAGATGAGGGTGAGGGAGAGGGCGAGGGTTTATAAAGCAGCACGGGGAGAGAGAGAAGAGGGACGGCGCATCTGCAGGAAGAGAGAGGAAAAGAAGACAAAGGCGGCGGGTGCAGTCTGTGCACGCACGCAGACGCAACCCGGTACACCGAAAAAATTTATTACCAGACGTCTGAAAGGGTTCCAGACGTCTGGACAGATGTCTGGGCCACTTCCCAGACATCTTAAAAATCCGTCTGATGCCCACGTTCTTAACATTTTGCTATAGTAACTAGCCTATTAAAAGTTACGTATCATGCCATTGCCCTTCACTATGCATTTATTTGATGGTATATTTTATATTACAATTGCATGCATACCCTTTAGTTTCTCTGATTTTATTTAGTGAATGATGAAAGGGATTGTTAAGAATGAGAGATAATTATTTTGATGCATTTTGCTCTCATGCCCTCCTCACTTTGTCTCCCTTTCTTATGTGATGGAAATTTTGTGAACATGAATGCCATGAAAGTATTGTGAGTTTTTAATAGGTTCATTCCTCTTTGTGAAAACGACCTAATCTATTTTGTGGTTAGATTTAATTATTTTGATTGAGAGATTTTCCACCACCAAAAATACAATGATAACACGTTTTTATTTTGTTACCATCCTAATTAAGAGAAAATCTCTTTGTCAAATGGCATCGTTAGGGAGGCAATGAAACTAATAAACTTGCATGTATCTTCTGTTTGCAGTGATTCCTAATTGGGGCCATACATTCATTGACCTATCATTTTTCTATGTGAGGTACATCCTTGAGGAGGAGGTGATCACAGTGGACGCTTGCCTTGGTGGGCCTTGTCGCTACCTTGAGGATAATTATAGTTGCATGTGGACCTTAATCCTATGCACGTGAAGATGTACGGAGGAACATCTAGGAGGCTTTTGTCTCTTAGACTTCTATTTCTCATAATAGAGTAGACTCTTCAGGATTTAGTTTAATTATTTGTTTTCTCACCCTTGTAACCTGGGACTAGTTTTTGGGGGGTGTCCCCAGTTCTTTAGATACTAGATTTATTCTATCTATGGAAGTTAGTTTCTTTTGATTGAGCATATATATATAATCTGAGCTACTTGCTAGAAGTTGCATATCCATAGGCCGATCATCTAGGAGTGTTTGAGCAGCATTTAGATTTTTCTTACTACATTACCTACATTTCTGCATCATAGAGTGCTGGAGCAAGGTATGTAATTCTTATCTTTTTGCATTAGTTATCTATACACACATTGCATTTGGATGTAATTTAAGAAGACTACTTAAGCTGATTTGAAAAGATTAATCAAGTGGTCACATTACTTTTGAAAAGAGGAGTAAAATATACAGGAAGTATTTGAATAACTTGATTGTGATTTTCAAAAGAAAAATCATTTTTCACGGTGTGATGCACACCTCCTGCACTAAGCACGCACTGTAGGCATTGTACTAGGACTCGGACCCTTAAGGCTATAGGCATCGATCTCTTTATCGGTGCAAACCCTCCTATTTTGCTTTGTAACAGTGGTATTAACTTTTGCCTGAGTGACTTGATACTTTAAGGAGGGGGACACCCCTTAAAGGAATTAAAGGTAGTTAAGAGGCACCGGTAACACATTGCCTTAAAGGAAGGGTTCTCTCTACTTGCATCCCTTGGTTCCATCCTTGGAGTACCTTTCTACTTGAGCATTTGAGAATATCATTGCAACAAAGTGTACATCTTTAGGGCACTCGAAGGTCAATTTACAGTGTGTAATTAGATCGACAACTTGTTTGGCCACCCAAAATAACTAAAGTGACCTCAACCTCCTTAACAGACATTGACCAGGAATCTCAAGTGCCTCATTTCTCTTATACCACTTACGTGGGAATGGAGAAACACTGCCTTGAATCTATTTGGCTAATTTGAAAAGTTTGAAAAGGACTTAAACTGCTTTAAAGAAACAAAAGACCTTTTGCCTTGTGTTTGATTAGTGTATGATTGGTAGGCGCTCCCTTAGGAGAAGTCTTGTTTTTGACCCTGAACCTGAGAGACCTTTTAGGAGGGCCAACCAAGAAAGAAGAAAAATGACGGAAGAGATACCAGAAGGAGAAATTAGGGTTGGTGAAAATCAGAGAACCTTGAGAGACCATTTTCTCCCTACAACTCACCAAGCATTACCTATCCGAAGGCCTGGAGTGGATAATCCCTATGAGATCAAGAGCAATACCATATCTTTGCTACCTTCATTCTATGGTACTGCTAGGGAAGATCCCTACGGGCATCTTAAGGAATTCATTGAGGTTTGTTCCACTGTGAAGCTCCAGGGCTTTACTGATGAAGCCCTGATGAGAACCTTATTTCCTTTCTCCCTAAAGGATAAGGCCATGCATTAGTATCATACCCTCAATGCAAAGGTAAATGATTGGGCAACCCTTAAGGGAGAATTTTTGAAGAAGTACTTTCCTATGAGTAAAACCAATCATTATAGGAGAGAGATCATGAGTTTTATTCAACAGGAAGGGGAGAAAATTCACAACACGTGGGAGCATTTTAATGACTTACTCAGGTTATGCCCCCACCATCAAGTGTCAAAATGGCAACTGGTCGAAAGGTTCTATAATAGCTTATTTAAATGACATAGGCAAACCATCGATGTAGCCTGTGCTGGAACCTTCATGACCAAAACTGAGGATGAAGCCTGGACTTTATTTGAAACATTAAGTGATAATTCCATACACATGTCCTTTGCCTATCAAGAATGGAAACCATCAATCTTGTAGAGGAAGATAGAGGCCCATGAAGCTGAAGCTACTCAGGATTTGGCTTATCAAATTCAATTGTTAAACAAAAAATTTTGATAGGCTTTTAACAAACCCCGACATGCACCCGCAAGCAGCCTCTATTGTTCCGGCTTCAAGTGATTGCTCCATTTGCCAAAGCACTACACACGCCACTGTGGAGTGCCACTTGGCAAATCAATTCCCTGAGTTGATTCAGGCTTACCTGGATGCGGCTCAAGGTTTTCGACCACACCATCGTAACAACCCATATTCTAATACCTATAATTCGGGGTGGCGGAACCATCCAAACTTTTAATGGAAGCAAGGTGATGCTTCCAACTTAGGGAATGCAAGACCTCAACCTCCCCAACCCATTTACTAGCCATCCTATAGAAACCCTCCTCAAAATAAGCCCTTTGAGATGGATGAACTAAAAGCCATGATGAAAGTGATGTAAGAGCATCAGAATATGGTCATCCAATCTCAAAATAAGATGATCATTGATATGCAATCCCAAATTGGTCATCTTACTGAGGTAGCTAGGCAGCGGGATCTGGGGAAGTTGCCTCTGAGGAGAACCCAAAGGGTAAGGGGGTCATATTCAGGGAGTACGCTCAAGCTGTGATAGTGTTGAGGAGTGGAAAAAAAATTGGCAAACCTGATAGCACTCCTTCGGTCACCCATCAGAATTCCCCTCCTGCACTAAACCCGACCACCACCCTCACCGTGGAAGAGCCACACTGCCCTCCCTTGGTTAAAATCACTTACTCGAAGGATATCGTCATTCCACCACCCCTGTCCCAACACGACGACCCCTCCACCCAGAAGCTGAATGTGCCCTATCCCGAGTGCCTATTCGTCCCTAGAGAACCTTCTGTTGGCTCATCTAGAGCCAAGGATAGTATGAATGAGATTATGGACACTTTCAGGCAAGTACACATCAACTTACCTTTATTGGATGCTATAAAATAGTTCCCATCTTATGCCAAGTTTCTAAAGGACCTGTGTACCCAGAAGAGCCGATCTAGGAGATAGGTCCAAGCTAAGGTCATCCTGCCTGACCATGTTAGCTTGGTGCTCCAACATGGAACACCCCCCAAGATGAAAGGCCCAAGAGCCCCGTATATTTTAGTAGTTATAGGTAACCAACACGTTGACGAGGCTCTGCTCGATCTGGGTGCGAGGGTGAACAATCTATTGAGCTCTGTCTACAACCTTTTGAGAGGAGGCGATTTGAAGCTAGTTCTGCCATCCTCCAAGTCGTAGATAGATCGCTTAAGACACCACGAGGATTGCTGGAAGATGTCCTGGTGAGAGTAGAGGACTTCCTTCTTCTTTCCTGTTGACTTTCTTGTACTTACACTAACCCATCTAATAAGCCCACCAAGCTGTCCATTATTCTGGGATGCCCCTTCTTGGCTACAGCCAACGCCTCTATCAATTGTAGGTTAGGGGCACTTAAAATGGGCTTTGGGAACAAGAAAATTCGGTTGAATGTTTTTGATACCTACAAGCAACCTGGATTAGAAGATTGTTCCTAAATTGAGGTGGTTGATGAAATTATTAAAGAGATTACCCCATCAGTCTTATGTAGTGATCCCCTTCAAATGGTCATATCTAAGGACCATCCTTTGATTATTGAAGAAAATGAAGGGGTTATGCCTGAATTAGAAGAGTTGCTTGGAGTACACCCAGAGTCTCCGCCTACACCCTGGGCCCTAAAGGTAGATCCGCTACTTGAGGCAGGGACATCTTTTCTTATACCCTCAATACAAAAGGCTCCTGAGTTAGAGCTTAAACCCCTCCCGAGCACATTGAAGTATGCTTTCCTTTGCCCTAACAACACACTCCCCGTCATTATCTCATCTACATTATCTGAATCGCAGAAGGGAGCTTTGGTCGAGTGTTTACAAAGGCATAAGGAAGCTATTGCATGGTCGATAGCTGATATTAAGGTTGTTGACCCCTCACCCTGCATGTATCATATATACACAGACAAGTCTGTGAAACCCTTTTGAGACATGCAGAGAAGGCTCAACCCTAATATGTGGGAGGTTGTTAAGAAGGAGATTCTGAAATGGCTGGATGCAGGCATTATCTATCCCATTTGAGACAGTAAATGGGTTAGTCTAATACATGTGGTGCCCAAAAAGGTAGGAATCATTGTGGAAGAAAATGACCAAGGAGAGTTGGTGACCACTAGACCCTCAACTGGCTGGAGGGTCTACATTGATTACTGCCATTTGAATATGCCTACCTAGAAAGATTCATTTCCCCTTGCCATTTATTGATCATATTTTGGAAAAATTGGCCGGGAATAAGTACTTATGTTTCCTTGATGGGTACTTTAGGTATAATCAGATAGCTGTCTTCCCTGACGATTAGGAGCGTACCACCTTCACAAGTCCGTATGACACATTTGTGTTCCACTGAATGCCATTTAGGTTATGTAATGCTCCTGCCACTTTCCAATGATGTATGATGGCTATCTTTTCTGACATGATCGATGAGTTTGTAGAGATCTTCATGGATGATTTTTCCATTTATGGTTCATCGTTTGACCTATGTCTCTCACACCTTAATAAAGTTTTAACCCATTGTGAAGAGGCAAAACTGGTGCTTAGTTGGAGAAGAGCTATTTTATGGTCTAGCAGGGCATTATTTTGGTGCATGTAGTTTTAAAGAGAGGATTGGAGGTGGATAAAGCCAAAATCGAATCCATCTCTAAACTTCCATTGCCCACCAATGTTTGTCAAGTAAGATCTTTTCTTGGCCATGTAGGATTCTATAGGCGCTTCATTAGAGATTTCAGTAAAATCTCTAAGCCACTCTACAACCTATTAGTGAAGGATGTTTCTTTCAATTTTGGGATAGATGTGGCGAGGCTTTCCAAGTCTTGAAGAAAGCCCTTATTATTGTGCCGATTCTCCAAGCAGCAGATTGGGCCCTCCTGTTTGAACTTATGTGCGATGCTTCTAATTTCGCTGTGGGAGCGGTCTTAGGTCAAAGGGTTGATGGTAAACCTCATGTTTTGCATTATGCTAGTAAGACCCTTACGGATCCTTAGCAAAACTACACGGTCACTGAAAAGGAACTTCTTGTGGTAGTATTTATTGTGGAAAAGTTTCGATCATATTTATTGGGGTCTAGGGTTGTGGTGTTCACTGACCATTCTACTTTAAAGAGCCTTCTTGCTAAGAAGGACACCAAACCTCGTTTGATTTGTTGGATTTTGCTACTCTAGGAGTTTGACTTGGAAATTAAAGATAAGAAAGGAGTTGAGAATGTGGTAGCATATCATCTGTCTAGGATCCCTATTAAGACACCAACCCTTGTTGGCGATATTCTGGAGACATTTCCCGATGAGTCTCTGATGGCCTTGCAGGCCAAAACTCCTTGGTTTCCTGATACAGTGAATTATCTGGTCACAGGCATTACCCTTAGTACTTGGGACAAGTAGAAGTGAGACAGGTTTCTTGCTGAAGCTAAATTTTATCACTAGGAGGAAAGTGAGCTATTTAGAATAGGCCCTAACTAGTTATTCCACCGTTGCATCCCTGAAGAAGAATAAAGGAGTGTTCTGAGTTTCCACCATGACCTCCACTGTGGAGGGCATTTTAGTGGGAAAAAGACTACCCGTAAGGTTCTTTAGTTTGCCTTTTGGTGGCCCACATTATTCAGAGATGCACATACGTATGTGGATGCATGTCTACGTTGCCAGCATACAGGAACCATTAGAAAAAGGGATGAGATACCCTAGCAACCTATTCTCCCTGTTGAGATCGTTGATATTTGGGGCATCGACTTCATAGGTCCCTTTCCTGTATCCTTCAGATATGAGTACATCCTTGTGGCCGTGGACTATGTATCCAAATGGATAGAAGCCATACCCACATGGGCCAATGGCCATTTCATGGTTTTGGGTTTTGTTAGGGCCAATATTATTTTTCGGTACAGTTGCCCAAGGATTATCATAAGTGATGCAGGACCTCACCTTAAGAATGTGCACTTCACAAGACTACTCCGAAATTTGAGAGTTAATCACATGATAGACACACCTTACCATCCCCAAACAAGTGGTCAAGTTGAAGTGTCTAATAGGGAGATTAAGTGGATTCTAGAAAAGATTATTAGGCCCGACAGAAAAGATTGGTCAAAAAAATTGAATAATGCTCTTTGGGCCTACAGGACAACATATAAGACTCCCTTGGGCATGTCTCCTTTATGTTTTGTCTACGAAAAAGGTTGTCACCTTCTCGTTGAAATCCAACATAAAGATTATTAGGCCATTAAAAATGTCAACTTAAATCTTGATAAAGCAGGTAAGGCACGCATGCTGGAGTTAAGTGAGCTTGAGGAGCTTCGCAATGAAGCATAAGAAACCTTCCAAGCTTACAAGCAACGTACAAAGGTCTTCCATGATAAGCACATCATTAGAAAGACCTCTGAGCCCAACTAGTGGGTTTGGCTTTTCAATTTTAGACTTAAATTATTTCCTGGAAAGCTTAAGTCTCACTGGGATGGGCCGTATGTTGTTATTAATGCCTTCCCTCATGGAGTAGTTGAAATTTGGAATCCTAATTCTGGTGAGAGCTTTAAGGTAAATGACCAACAACTTAAACCATGTTACTCTTTCAGATGGCCAGGTTTTGGATGCACTTCGGCTTGAGGAGCCTTAGCTCCTCCCACTCTCCTCCTCAGGTGATATTCTTATATGTCTTTAATTTTCCAATGAGGACATTGCCAATCTTAGGCAAAGGGGGTATAACCTGAGGTTGTGTATAGCATTTATAAATATTTACATGCATTTAGGCTAGGTGCATTTCCAACTTACGAATCATTTACCTCACTTCTCTCCTTTCTTATTGTGATTGTAGGTACTCTTTTGAGACGAGCAAAAGCAATAGATTGGAGTAAAGTGCTGTTGAAGGTTCTGTAAGTTATCCCCCACCTCCCACCCATTAGTTTTCATTTCACCATATAATAACACAAACATCAATCAACCTAGGTGTTCTTATAAACTCTAAGGTTAGTTTTATTTGTTTGTTTGACACCCACACCCGCCTAAACCTCCACAGTTAAAAAGAAAAATAAAAAAAAATCTCATAGAGGTACACAATCTCATCTGATTTTCAAACTCAATCGGTAAACTGATCTTTGGAACCGGTACACACATCCAAACACATAATTGAGTAGAAATCATATTAGGTAATCATTTGTGTGCCTAATAAAGTGGTGCAACATTCCAATTGTTTGAGTTGATTGGGCCGTACCACTTCAATTAAAATCAACTCATCAAGTAGCTGCCGCTTAGGTTCAACTCTTAGGGATTTACCAGGCACTCCACATTCTTTTAAGTTTTAAAGGAAAACATCTTCACCTGTGCTTTGAAAACCTGGTGTGCCAACAAAATTTGTTTGAAAATACCTAAAGTTGAATCCTAAAAGCTACTAGGCAAGATTTGAACCCTAAAATTCACCGCATCAAAAATAATCTTATTTGAAAATCACTGGTTGTGCACGCACACACACATCAATCAATTATTAAGGGCACAACCTAGATAAAGGGCCCATCACATTCCAAAGTACATTCAAACCTAGTCCTAAATAAAACAGAGTAGACGTTGGCCTTAAGGATTCGACTCGCTCTTCAAAGCCCAGAACGAGATTATTTTCGATTAGTCTGTTTCTATTGTTCAATTTGATGTCTAGCTACGGGAGTAGAATCAAACGATCGCGGCTGGGGGGTACACTAGGAACCAAAGACGCAAGCCGAAGGAAGAACCTTCTCCCCAGTCCCTCCTTCTAACTGGTTGGATTGAACAGACATAAGTAGATCAAATAGTTTCTTTATCTCAAGACTGGTTCTGGGAGTCTGTAAGTCTTTAGGCTAGCCCACTTAAGGACATGTTTGATTGCTTGTATTGCAGGATGCCTTTCTTCCACCCGTCTCTCATGAATCCTTCCACATATTACATGCATTCTTGCTCTTTCCCTCCTGTTTTGAATTATCCTCAACATGACGATTATCCCGACTCGTACTGTAATCAACCATCAGTTAGTTGGGATAACTCGGATTGGGGATACAGTCTCGGACCTCCGTGTTTAGGGTCTAACCCTGAACACTATGATTGTGATTTCTATCCTCTCAGAGCCACATTGATTGTAGATCGTCAACCTTTCATGGACAACCTAATACGATCTACAATCAAGAAGGATACACTGATCCTTACCCATCCTCTGATTACACTGCCTTTAGGTCATCACCACCTTTTGAACAATTCGAAATGACCTATTATCAGGAAGGGTATAATGAATCTCAATTCATTAACTCCTCTGCACTGATCCCAAACTTGCCCAACCCTGAACCAACTCATTTGGTTCAGGGTAACCAGGTTCAAGATAAGGTTTTGGCTAACTTGAGGAATATCATACAATCTTTAGAAGTTCAGCCAATACCTTGCATTGAAAGATTGGAGCCTCTGATTGAAATGATTGATGATTTGAACAAGTATTTGTTGGATTGGCTCCAGGATGTTAAGGATAAGAACCTGGGTGAGTTTCTACTTGGGAAGTTAGCAAAATTGAGGATGAGATTTGTGGTTGCTTTAGTTCAGTAGTGGGATGATTCCCAGGATGAACTCCCTTCAGGAGAGCCAATGTCAGAACCTGCTCAGGCACCTATCGGGGGGACATGTGTTACGAGGGTGATTAGATTGAATTAGAGCAACCAATTAAGGATGATCTGATTTCTTCACCTGAAATCCTTAAGCCGGGGTACGAGGAAACGTATGTCTCCATGGACCAGAAAGTGATGGATGATTTTGAGACATACATTAATACAAATTTTGATTTCTTTGATTCTGATGGTGAAGATTTAAGGTGCGAAGTTTCACGCGAGTTTACAGAACACGATTTCTGTGAGACGATTGGACCTGAGGAATCTGATAGATCATTTGATAGCCCAATAACTGAGGAAACTGATCTTATCAGGGCTCACCTTACGGACCCAAACTCGCATTTTCTGGAGGATTCAATCCAATGCCCTGATTGTCAGTTACACCCCATTGAGTTTATCGATAACTCTGTTCTTGAGATAACTAGACCCAAGTCAACTCTGATTCAGCCACATCTTTTAGACTTGAAAATTTCAAACTGGGTGATTAATATGCAGGAGGTTCCAGAATTTGACATTCTGAATGAGGAGGATAGGAGCTGGGAAATTTTGATTTGGGAAGCAAATTCCGGAGGAAGTATAAGACTGCGTCTAAGGGTTCCATTTCATCTGAAACCATCAAACCAAAACCCTTATGACATTTGTTCTGAGGATGTTCAACCTAAGCATACATTCATTGATTATCCTTTCGATATCGAATTCTCTGTAACCTGACTTTTTGGTCTTGGGTTGCATGCTCATAAATCGTAGGCCCAACTTCGCTTTCATACTGATTTTAGGTTTTGGGTAATTTTTATCCAGAACCTAAGATATTCTCGATTATGGGGTATGGGTCTGCACCACAATCTGGTCCACATCTGTGGACATTTGCTGGTAGGTTAGAGGTTTCTTCTCTTTATTCTAATTTTGACCTACACCTGTGAATTCTTTATTTCTCTTCTTTGTATATTGTGCCTAGCTGAAGGCACTAAATTCAACACGTATACAGTTTTTTTTAGTTTTTATCTTAGAGCGGACCCGACATTCACGCAATTTAGGTGTTTTCTACTCTATTCCACTCTATTTTATGTCTTTTTAATATAATGAGGATATTGCATTAGATAAGCATAGGGGGGTGGATATTCATCTTTGAATTTATTCGTCAGCTTCGTAGATTTGTTGTATTTTATTTTATTTATATTAAAAAAAATTATGGAATTAGGAAAGAGAACTTGGGTCTAAGAAAATTTTCAATCTTAGGAAATACTACATTATGATCTGAACACAAAGACCCTTCAGGTCTTTGGACCTAATCAGCTCGTGTATCCACTAAAATGTGGATTTATTTTTCAAGTCCTCTCCATCTTAATTCTATCGTAATTAGAGTAAATAAGTTTGGGTGATAAGTACACGACTTATCAACCCACCCTCTGATTTGAGGGAATTTTGAGTTTTAAACATCTACACACTATCTTGTCACTGACTCGTTGTTCGACGATTTTAACAGAAATTGGGTAGCTAATGAACCTTCTAGGGTGATATGGCTGGCAAGTTATCGTGAGTAACAACCCATAGGTAGGTTATCTAGAGCCCAGTCACTGGACCTTTCTCTTTTTGCTGCCTTTAGGTAAATCTTAGACCAGGGAAGCCACCTACTTAAAAAAATAAAAAAAAAGAGAAAAAGAAAGTCAAAAAGAAAAGAAAAAGAAAAGGAGAAAAGAAAAAAAAAGAAATAAGCCACACTTCGTCGCACGAGTATGGCTAGCAAGTTGTCGATGGTAACAGCTCATCGACCGACTGTCCAGAACACAACTCAATATGTGCGCTAAAAATCTCAAAACACTTAGGAAGAAGCGGAGAAGTAGAATAAACCGGGGAGATATATACTGGATTCACCCTTGTGTTGACCCCGTAAAAATAAAAGTAGGGAGAAAGCTATCGGTTGTAAAGATACACCTTTAGGCAAAATTCTCTTTTTAAGGTCACCTAGAGGCGTAGAAATCCGAAGTCCGTTTTTACTGCCAGCCAACGAGTCTTTAACATTCACAATAAGATGCTTAGAACTTAGGGTTCTCATCAAATCTTGGGTGAGTTGAATAGTTGTAGAAAGCCACTCTTAAACCCTAAAACTCGAAAATCCAAAAAAATTAGAAAACAAGAAAAAGAGAAAAAGGAAATTTTCTTTGAATAAGGCAAGGGCTTGAGGCGGTCTGCATTTTGGCAAATACCTGGGCACTGTTGTGTCTTTGAAAGTTCAGATCCTAAGTAAATATTTTTTTAATGATTGAAAATAACTCATGCCCAAATAATCCAACCTGATTCTTTTATAAATAGCATGTAGTTTTGCTAGGGACTAGCAAAAGATAGGCATGGGGGTATGATGTAAACATGTTTACACTACTTAAGATGTCTATTTATGCATGTTCTTAAGCATAGGATTGCATTACATACTATAAATATTGCATAGCATGCATCATCTTGCATTTAGATTAGTTTGAATAAAATGGAGGTTAATTGTCTCCTTTTATGATCAGGGACAGAGCAAGCTTTTTATCGAGGCCTCGGATTGAAGATCCAACCGTATAGATGTGATCAGGGCGACGATTGGAGTTCAATGACTCCAATATCACCCTAATCAAACATCTGTAGCATCAGATAGAGATCGGGGGACCCTAGAAGATCAAGGGCTAAGATGGTGTGAATCCACACTTCAAACGACAAATCCAACTGCACGGATGGATTTGGATCGACGATCGCAGCCTAACAGTGCAAAAATCGATTCAATCCGACAACTGTGGCACCATCTACATCATTTAGAAGATGAATGGCCAAGATGGCACCACGTGACGTGCTTGTCGCGCTTTTGTGCGGTTTGTTAAAAGATAATATCGTGTTGTAGTATAGCCGCTAAAGCGTTCAAAACAAATAAAGATTTTTATTACTCGAAAATCGGAGTATCTGAGGTCGAACACAGGGAGCAATCTCAGTACTTTGTAAAACCCAAGAATACAACTGTTAAATGCAAATATAATTGATTCAAAGAGTTTTTTTTAAAAAAAGTAGAATTAGACGTCTGATTCATAAATCAGACGTCTTAAATGTGATCTTTCTTTCTCTCTTCCTTCTTCTCCTTTCTGCTTCTGTATCTTTCCTTCTTCTGCTTTGCCTTTCTGATCTCTTTGCAATCTTCCTTGTCCTTCTTCTTCTTCTCTGCGAAGACTTCTAATCTTTCTGCTTTCCTTCTTCTCCTGCGAAGGCTTCTTTCTTCTTCTGTCTTCTTCTTTGGCTTGCTTTTCCTTCTTCTGCAGCGACCAAGTCCTTCTGCGATCAGCCTGCCTGCACAGGAGCAAAACCTAACCCTTCTCCCTCTACCCGCGCGTCTCTCTCTCTCAAGCAATTCACTCTGAGATGCTCTCCCAGAGCCACAGGCATTAATCGGGTCGGATCGTACCCGGGACCAGGCGCACCTGAAGGTGGTGTGATGCGCGAGGAGTACGTAGGTCTAGGTCGGGTCGGATCCGCCAAGTCCGCGTGGTCAGGCCACGGACGAGGCCGGTGGGGTCAGTGAGGGACCTCACCCCTGTGCTTACTGAGGCGATAAGAGTATATCACAAAAACAACTTATAGTGTACCTGAGGTTTGTAATCCCACGATGTGGGACTAAAGGTTTCGTCCTTCCCTCACGCGCGCTCGTAGACTCTCGTGTGCAATTGCCCACGCTGAAGGCCCTGCTGGTGCTCCTCGCTGAACTCAGTCACCTCGCAACACTTGCGAGAGTCTGCTGCACCTGCCGCCTGGGAAGCCTGACGCCTGCTGCTGCTCCAAGCTTCCTGCTGCTTCGGCTGTTAATGGCGGCCGGGGCGTTCACCTGAGATTCCACAGAACGGCCTATTGGCCGGATCAGAATAGCTGGAAACCTTCGCCGTAGCACGGTGAAGGCGGTGGGTGATGCTGCAGGTTGCCGGTCGGCCTAGGCGTGCCCGCCTAGGTCAACCTGTGGCCGGAGATGGTGGGTTGGTCGGGGGGTGCTTGTAGAAGTCTGGAGTGGCAGTGATGGGGTGGAATGGGTTCCTGGTGGTGAGGCGAAGCTCACGAGGTGGTTGGCGAGCCGTGTGGGGTTGGAGGCGAGGAAGATGGAGGCGGTTAGGTACTGTCGAGGGGTAATCAAGTAAAACAGTTGGGGGAAAAAAGAGAGGAGAGGATGGAGAACGTATCTGTGGTTGTCTGGAAGGAAGGAAGGCGGCGGAGAGGATGGCTCGTAACCGCCGTCGTCGGGGAAGAAAGACCCTGAGGGAGGAAGCGGCGACGAAGATGAGGTCAGAAGCGCGCGCGCGGGGTACAGCACGACGCGGGAGGAAGCGGCGGAGAGGACTCTGCTGCTGGTATGGCAGCAGAGCGACGAGAAGGAAGGGAGGAGGTCGCCGGAGCTTGTGGGTCGTTTGGCCGGAGATGGGAGAGGGAGGAATTTGGAAGGGATCTCCGTCAAAATCAAGCTTAGCCTCTTCGGCCGGAGTTGTGGGTTCTTATATAGGCGCTGGACTGGGTGTGCAGGGTGTGAAGGGCACGTAATTGCCTGAGGTTGGTCACCGGAGATGGAAAGGAGTTAGGATACCCAAATCTCTCGTGCGTTCGCACGAGAGATTGGGTTCACACCAGCGATTGTAATTGACTTTATAAGGAAGGGAATTCCTCAGAGAATCCTCCTTCCATTTCTGGGAGGGAATCTTTGAGGGATTAGAGAGCAATCCCTCTCCGAACCTCGCCGGAGCTCGGTTCTGCCCTAGCAATGGCGGCAGGACCGGTTTGCAAAGGAGGCGAAGAACCTAGGGGGCTCTCTGCAAAGGTATTCAAAAGATAGGGACCAATTTATGATTTGGGTGTACTAAATTGTAAAGTAGGTCAAGATGACCCCTCCTTAGGTCCAAATTTTGGTACAAACCTAATTTGGACCTAAGGAATCCAATGGTGAAGTTGGATTTCAGGTTTGACCTCGTTTGACTAGATATTTTGCGTAAAAACCCAAATTAAGTTAATTGAAGAGCTAGGACCCTAATCTAGGTCAAACTAGGTTCCAAAGGCCAAATTAAGTGTTCTAAACCATAGAGTATGTTTTTCCATGATTTGTAGAGGGTTTACTTGCTTTTTTTTCTGACCGGAACCTTGTTAATTTAAGCGGGTCTGTTTTAGGGTTACCAAGTGTCATTTAGTTCCTAGATTGCACATGAACCCATTTCTGATTGACTCAACCCACATTTTTTATCATATTTAGACCATTTGACCTATGTTTTGCCTCTGAGAAATCCCGTTTATGTACTACAATGGTAAAATTGCAGTTTTAACCTTTATTTCATGTTTTCTTCTCAGGGCACTTGTTCCTTTAGTTAGGCCTTCTTCTAGGTTATGTAGGATCTTTTATCTTCTTTATTGGGTCAAAATGAGCTAGTTATGGCTCATGATGAGGCTCTCATCATACCTCCATGCCTAGCTTTTGCTAGTCCCTTAGCAAAATTTCAAAGTTTCAACTTCCATTCTAGACCCTGAATATCTGTCAACAATGATAAGTGCTTCTCCTCTTTTTTTTTTTTTTTTTTTGTGATTAGGTGGGAATGCCGACAATAGGCCTAGAGGTACTCAAGTACCAACCAAAATCCGGACCTGTTTCGCTTTAGCCTCAGTCTTCTGCAAAGGTTTCTACGGCCCACAGAAACTAACCTAGGGTTTGTTGGACTCCGCGGTTAAAGCACCCGTGCTTGAGATATTTTTAGCCTAAGTTCAGTTTGCAGTGCGTTTTTTTTTGTAAGAGAGAGATAGAAGATTTATTTGTTTGGAGAGCTTTTCTCTCTCTTTTCTTTTTATTTCTAGCTTCGGATTAGCTTCTCAACACGGTCTGTATCGGATTCCTCGTCCCCATCATCAATCCTCAAGTGTCCCTGGCTTTCGAGATTTCGAGATAATCCCGCCCATGGCGTTCCGTGGCCGAATCCAGACCCTGGCGATCGACATTTCGTGATAATGCCGCCCATGGTATCTGAACCAGCAGAGTGCTTACATGCCCCCGGTAGGATATTTAAATATCCCAAGAGACAAGCACCGAGGAGACGATATGTTGTTACGCATCTTCGAGGGGAATTTCCCGCCTCTCCGCGTTGGGAACTCGTCCAAATCAATTTGTGTTGATTGACCGCTCCTAATCTAGGTGACTTTTTCAGAACATTAAACGCTTTTCGCGTGATTTGGATGTTTATGCTCATTGAACCAGACTGTGTGTGGATTTGGGTGCTTAGGTTATCGAATCCCGCAAATCGGAGGTCAGTTAACGAGGCCGAATACTCCCTAAGCCTTAGACCTAATACTCAAGCTTCGCATTTTCCTCAACCTCTTGAGGATTATCCAGATTTTAACGGATACGTGAATTTTTAAGCTAAAGGTACTAGCCCAAAAAGCCTAAGACCAGCGTTCCCGCTAATCTCTTGTTATATCTCCGTAGCACTTTTCTTTTTTCTTTTTCTTGATTCGGTCTAGAACTTCAGTTAACCCCTTAATCTTTTACTAATGACTATTTCTTTTCATTTTCATTTTGTGCTCCTTTTTGTCATTTTTTCTTCTTTTCCTCCTCTCATTTGTATGACCCTGAATTGTTCCTCCCCTCTATCAATTCTCTCTCTTTTTTCTTTTTTTTTTATGTGAAACCCTTTCTTGATATGAATTTTCTGACATTTTGCACTTTCATACCCCCCCATGCCTAAGATTTGCAATGTCCCCATTGTAAATTAGGTGGGTTCGAATTCAGCTTAGTTCATGTATTAGGACAGGTGTGTGGTGAGTGAATGGGTCGAAGTGACTTGTTGCGAATGATTTCTAATCTCGGGTAGGTATACCTGAGGTGAAGTCGGCTGTTCTAATGGATGAACCCTAAAGTGCAATATAAGTTCCGCATAGAGATGTCAGAAACGGTTTCGGGTTTTTCAAAGAATGACGGGTTGCCTCCCGTTAAGCGCTGAGTTTTACGCCATCGGCTGGGCGCAATGAGCTCAAGAGGAATGGAGGGTAAAGGATGACTCAGCCAAATTTATATCGGTCATGTCAATGAACGGCTTGAGTCTCTGCCCGTTCACGACAAAGGGTTCAGAGTCGTGGCTGAGTGGGCTGATTTCAATAGCTCCATTTCCGAAGATTTGTCGGACTAGGTAGGGTCCGACCCACTTGGATCTTAGCTTTCCTGGGAATAATTTGAGTCGAGCATCAAAGAGTGAAACTTTTTGACCAGGATGAAAGACCTTTCTAGAAATGTGTTTGTCGTGAAAAGATTTAACCCGTTCTTTGTAAATTTGCGAGTTCTCATACGCGTCGTGGCGTAATTCATCGATCTCGCTCATTTGAAATCTTTTGTGGGTTCCAGCCTTAGAAAGGTCGAGATTACAGGTCCGTACTGTCCAATAGGCTTTATGCTCCAATTCGACGGGGAGGTGACATGCCTTCCCGTACACTAGTCTGAAGGGAGACATTCCTAATTGGGTCTTGTGGGCGGTCCTATAGGCCCACAATGCTTCCGGAAGCCGAGAAGACCAATCTTTTCTATCAGGTCGAACAGTAACCTGAAGAATCTTCTTGATCTCTCGGTTAGATAGCTCAGCTAGACCATTAGTTTGGGGGTGGTAAGGAGTAGAGATTCGGTGTGACACCCCGTATTTGGTCATCAGTGACCTGAACTGAGCGTTCGTAAAATGGGTCCCTCCGTCGGAAATTATAGCACGCGGAATCCCGAACCTTGAGAAAATGTTTTGATGGAGGAATTTTATAACGACTTTATGATTGTTGGTTCGGGTCGGAATGGCTTCTATCCACTTGGACACATAGTCAACTGCGAGTAAGATGTATTCGAAGCCATCCGAGTTCGGAAAGGGTCCCATGAAATCAATCCCCCAAATATCAAAAATTTCGCATACCAAGATCGGCTGTAGAGGCATCATGTCTCTATGGCTCATGTTGCCCAGAGTCTGGCAACGGGAACATGCCTTACAGTGATCGTATGCATCCTTGAAAATTGTGCGCCAGTAGAAGCCACACTGGAGGACTTTCGATGCGGTTTTATGTCCAGAAAAATGTCCACCGCATGCCTGGTCATGGCAGAATGAGAGTATGTCTTTGATCTCCACTTCCGTGACGCACCGTCGGATTATCTGATCAGCACCAATGCGGAAAAGATACGGGTCTTCCCATAGGTAATACTTGGCATCGGAACGCAATTTGTCCTTTTTGGCCTTCGACCAATCGGGCGGAATCTGATGTGATGCCGGGTAATTAACTATATCGGTGAACCATGGAAGACTTGTACTGATAGTCAGGAGGTGCTCATCAGGGAAATGTTCTGTAATAGGTCCGGAAGGATCAATAATTTCAGAAGGAAGGCGGGACAAGTGATCAGCTACCACATTATGCTTTCCCGCCTTGTCGCGAATCTCGAGGTCAAATTCTTGCAACAGCAAGATCCAGCGGATTAGTCGAGGTTTCGCATCCTTCTTGGCAAGGAGATGCCTTACAGCTGTGTGATTCGAGTATATGATAATACGGGAACCCAGAAGGTATGATCTGAATTTTTCCAGGGCAAATACTACGGCCAGCAGCTCTTTCTCAGTAACCGTATAGTTATGCTGAGCCTCATCCAGTGTTTTGCTGGCGTAGTAAATGACCACAGGTATCCCGTCAATTTTCTGCCCCAAAACCGCTCCTACCGCAAAGTCAGATGCATCGCACATGATCTCAAAGGGTTGAGACCAATCAGGGGACTGTAGGATTGGGGCTTGGGTGACTCGATCACGTAGGATTTCAAATGCTTGAGTGCATTCCTTGGAAATTTCGAAAGGCACATCCTTGGAGAGAAGATTGGTCAGGGGGCGCGCGATCTTGGAGAAATCAGGGATGAATCGACGGTAGAAACCGACGTGTCCCAAAAAAGATCGGATGCCCTTAATCGAGCTAGGCATAGGGAGCTTGGAAATCAGGTTAACCTTAGCTCGATCCACTTGGATGCCTTTCTCTGAGATTAAATGTCCCAGGACAATTCCCTCAGGCACCATGAAATGGCTCTTTTCCCAGGAAAGAACCAAATTCACCTCGATGCACCGCCTGAGTATATGGACCAAGTGTTGGAGGCAATCGTCAAATGATTGTCCAAAAACTGAAAAGTCATCCATGAAGACTTCCAGATAATCACCTACCATATCTGAGAATATGGCAAGCATGCACCGCTGAAAAGTTGCAGGTGCATTGCAGAGACCGAACGGCATCCTTCGGAACGCGTACGTCCCGAAGGGGCAGGTGAATGTGGTTTTTTCTTGGTCCTCTGGATGGATTGCCACCTGATTGTAACCGGAGTACCCGTCAAGAAAGCAGAAGAATTTATTTCCCGCTAGTTTCTCGAGGATCTGATCAATAAATGGTAGTGGGATATGATCCTTCTTCGTGGAGGAATTTAGTCTTCTGTAATCAATGCAGACTCTCCACGAATTAGCTATTCGGGTAGGAATGACTTCCCCGGTTTCAGTCGTGATGATGGTAAGTCCTGCCTTCTTAGGTACCACTTGTGTTGGACTAACCCAACGACTGTCGGAGATCGGGTAGATGATCCCTGCATCTAACCACTTAATGATCTCCTTTTTCACGACCTCCTGTAGGTTAGGGTTTAGGCGTCTTTGCATTTCTCTTGAAGGTCGTGAGCCTTCTTCCGTGTAGATTCGATGTGTGCAGTATGAAGGGCTTATACCAGTCAAATCATCTAGAGTCCATCCGATGGCTCTACGATGTTGTTGGAGAACAGAAATCAAACGGAGTTCCTGGTCAGGTGTGAGTCGAGAATTGATAATCACAGGAAACGTCTGATTTGAATCCAAAAATACGTATTTTAGATGTTCAGGAAGGGGCTTGAGTTCCGTGACAGGATTGTCAGCAGCAGCGGGTGGTTCGGGGTTTGTATCGGGAGCAATGGTAGGAGTCATAGGTGTGTCTAGATCATGTCCGCACTCCTCTGTTAGCGGTTTTTGATTCTCTAGTGGTTGATCAGGAATAATCAGGTTGTTCTCTATATGAAGTTCATCAACCACGGCTTCGACATCACAAATTTCCTCTATCACCCCGCAATTAATCCCTTGATGGGCCTTGAAAATGTCTATCTTCAGATTTTGATTCCCAAATTTTAATTCTATCTGGCCCTCTTCGCAGTTTATATTGGCCCTAGCAGTGGCCAAAAAGGGTCTCCCTAATATGATTGGTGTGTCCCTTGGGTTCTTAGGTGCATCCATGTCCAGTACTATGAAGTCCACTGGAAAATAAAAATCTCGTACCCTAACAATGACATCCTCGAGTATTCCTTTGGGTGACTTGATGGATCTATCGGCTAACTGCAATGTCACCTCAGTGGGTTTAAGTTCAGATTCTTCAAGGTGGTCAAGGAGGGATGTAGGTATTAAATTTATGGAGGCACCTAGGTCTAGTAGGGCTCTATCAAGTTGGGTTTCACCAATTTTACAAGAAATCAAGGGAGCTCCTGGGTCTTTAGCCTTAGGTGGGAGTTTGCTCAAGATGACAGAGCTGGCTTGCTCTGATAGTACGATTGGGTTCCCATCCTTGGTTCGCGGCTTACGTTTAGGTGTACATATGTCTTTCAAGAACCTTGCGTAAGCCGGTATGTGGCGGATTGCATCCATCAACGGGATGTTTATCTGGACCTGTTCAAAGAGCTTGACCAGATCCTCCTCAGGAGCCACAGGTTTGGTTGTCCTTTTTCCTTTGGTCAAGGCCTCAGGAAATGGGATCCTAGCTGGTTCCTCTAGGATAGGTCCAGGTTCTTGATCTGGGACAGTAGTATCTTGGATGACTACCCTAGGGTCTTGGCGATTATCAAGCTTGGAGTGGTTCAGATAGTGTGGGTCTTGTGTTGTTTTCCACTACGTGTTGTTACAGAGTTTAATCCGGCCTGACTTTGGTTTGGGTTAGGTAGGAGGGGTGGCTGCTGCTGCAATCCTGCATAAGATGTTGAAGCCTCCATCCCATCTGGTGATGGAGTAGCAGTGGCCTGATAAATCAAATGTGCGTGGCCTGGATTTGGATTCATAACCCGCCTCTGGGTCGACACGTTATTTGGGTTGGGCAGAGGTTGCGAAGGAAGGGTGCCAGGTTGGCGGGAATTTGCCATCTGGGCCAGTTGGTTGCGAACCTCTGTGATCTCGTCCTTGTGCTGTTTTTGCATTGCCGCATTCGTCTTTTGAATGTCAGCCAGTGTTTGAAGGATAAGAGTCAGTTGATCCTGATTTTGCCTGGATTGGTAGGTGGGATTGGGCCGAGGCTGAGGCGGCTGATATGGACGAGGAGCTTGTGGACGGGGTTGATAGGGTGATCTTTGAGAATTTCCCGCCCACTGAAAGTTAGGATGATTTCGCCATCCAGGGTTGTAGGTATTGGAGTATGGGTCATTCTGGATGGCGTTGAGGTCCTCGCAGTTCTGAGGAACCTCAGGAAAGTCAGAATGCGAGGGTTCAGAGTTCCCCCAACTTGAGTAGAAGGGATCGGAGGTCACTCCGATCCGAGAGGTAGACGAGGGTGGATATGGGTCCATCCTTGCACTGTTTCCCTTGCCAGAGGAGGTCGTGCAAAAGAATTTTGTGCAGAGGTG
Source organism: Thalassia testudinum (assembly GCA_037157565.1). Classification (NCBI taxonomy): domain Eukaryota; kingdom Viridiplantae; phylum Streptophyta; class Magnoliopsida; order Alismatales; family Hydrocharitaceae; genus Thalassia; species Thalassia testudinum. The sequence continues at coordinate 49,911,215 of JAZHRO010000073.1, forward strand.
GCTTGCTGCAAATGTCGAGTTAGGTCGTCCACCTTCTTTTCTATGATAGAGACCTTGTCCAACCGACTGGCCATCAGTTCCAGGTCGACAGAAGTGGACAGGTCCTGCGTCTCATGTGTCCCTCTTAGATTAGTCGATGCGGGGGTATTCGTCCTGTCGAATAAGCCCAAGGAGTCATTGTTTATGGAGTTCTCGCACATGTTTTCGAGAATCTCCCATACCGTGTCCTCGTGTTGGCCCATGATGTTTCCTCCACATGTTGCATTGACGAATAGACGAATATCCTCATGGAGTCCCTGGTAAAAAGACTGGACTTGTTCCCACTTAGGAACTCCGTGATGGGGGCACTTTCGCATGAGATCTAGGAATCGATCCCAAGCTTCATGAAGAGGTTCTCCCGGTTGTTGAGTGAAATGAGTGATCTGGTGGCGCAAGGCATTTGTCCGGCCAACAGGGAAGAATTTTTTAAAAAATTCGGACTGTAATTCCTCCCATGTGTTGATCGGGCGGGTTTGAGTCTGATACCAGTGTGCAGCCTTGTCCAAGAGGGAGAACGAAAACATTTTCATGAGTAGGATATCCCGATTTTGTACATCTGACCCGAAGGTCTGGGCCAAATGCTTGAGTTGTTTAATGTGTTGGAATGGATCCTCAGAGTTAAGCCCATGGAACTTCGGTATGGCATGAATCATATTGGGCTTCAGATCAGAATCGGGTCCTCCAATTGGGATTCGTACTCGGGGTTCGATTGCCACCGCAACAGGATTATAGTGATCTCGCATCATAGGTCGCTGCGGTGGGTTTACAAAGTTCTGAAAGAGATCGTTCAAGCGTTGAAGTTGGTGTTCAAGGTTATTCTCCTCTTCAATGGGTTGTGCCATGCTGGGAGAAGGAGAATCAGGGTCTGAGTCAGATGAAAGATTTATGTGGTGGGGTTGCTGCACAAACAAGGGTGTCGTGGCTTGGCCTCGACGAGAATGAATTTCTAAAGGAGGTCTTAAAGGTGGTCTTAAGGACCTCCTACCGAACATGCACCGAAAGATGTGATGAGATTAGAAGGTGCTGGACCCAATCAAGACACCCAAGAATTGTTGGGTGACTATAGAGGTTCGGGGCAGATGGACCCCTGGATCAGAAGATCGTCCACCTGAGAAATACCTGGGCAGCCAGAGAGGGAGAGTCCCGCAAAGACCCCTACACAGTAGAGCGTCCCCTACGGGTTACAGGGTTTCCCCCACCCGACCTCTCTTGTCACTGCAGTTCCAGGTAGACCAGAATGGGGATCTTGACCTCTTAAGTCTACCTTTTTTTTTATTTTAAGATCAAGGTGCTTAATGTTCCACTTGAACTTTTAAGTATTTTGAGTGCAAAAGTGACCTAATATTAAGGTTGGTTGACCCAAGGGATCAATTTCACCTCTTGTTCTTTTGAGAGCTTTTAGGTCCTTCCTTTTATGGTTCAAATAGATTATCAGCCTGATTTGCTTAGGGTTCCTCTTGTATAAATTGTTTCAGACACGGTTTAGGCACACCTCTTTTTGGAAAGTTTGTTTCTTTGTTTTAGAGAAGATGTGTCTCTAAAAACCTTAGCTTTGCAATCCCAAACTTGGCTCTAGTGGGTCCAATTTAGTTGCCGTAGAAATTAGCACCTAGGGCTCAATCAAGAAAGTTTTAGCCCTAGTTGCCTTAGTTGGATGAACAGATAAAAATATGTTGAAATGAAAATCAGGCAACTTGATGAGTTACTAAATATGAAACAGGTAGCCCTAAGTTGATTTCCCTCTTTTTTTTTTCTTTTCTAGATTATGAGAGGGTTAAGAGAGAGGGCTTATGGAGATTACCTGTTCCTTGGAGAGTCTGTGCAGTTGCGATTTTTTTCCTTTTTGTTTTGCTTTCCCTGCTTGAACACAAAAAGAGAGAAGTTAAGTCAGATATTAGATAGAAAAGTTGTACTCAACAGTTTTAAAAGTGCCCGTTGCTCCCCGACAAAGGCGCCAAAATGTTTGTCGCGCTTTTGTGCGGTTTGTTAAAAGATGATATCGTGTTGTAGTATAGCCGCTAAAGCGTTCAAAACAAATAAAGATTTTTATTACTCGAAAACCGGAGTATCCGAGGTCGAACACAGGGAGCAATCTCAGTACTTTGTAAAACCCAAGAATACAACTGCTAAATGCAAATATAATTGATTCAAAGAGTTTTTTTTAAAAAAAGTAGAATTAGACGTCTGATTCATAAATCAGACGTCTTAAATGTGATCTTTCTTTCTCTCTTCCTTCTTCTCCTTTCTGCTTCTGTATCTTTCCTTCTTCTGCTTTGCCTTTCTGATCTCTTTGCAATCTTCCTTGTCCTTCTTCTTCTTCTCTGCGAAGACTTCTAATCTTTCTGCTTTCCTTCTTCTCCTACGAAGGCTTCTTTCTTCTTCTGTCTTCTTCTTTGGCTTGCTTTTCCTTCTTTTGCAGCGACCAAGTCCTTCTGCGATCAGCCTGCCTGCACAGGAGCAAAACCTAACCCTTCTCCCTCTACCCGCGCGTCTCTCTCTCTCAAGCAATTCACTCTGAGATGCCCTCCCAGAGCCACAGGCATTAATCGGGTCGGATCGTACCCGGGACCAGGCGCACCTGAAGGTGGTGTGATGCGCGAGGAGTGCATAGGGCTAGGTCGGGTCGGATCCGCCAAGTCCGCGTGGTCAGGCCACGGACGAGGCGGGTGGGGTCAGTGAGGGACCTCACCCCTGTGCTTACTGAGGCGATAAGAGTATATCACAAAAATAACTTATAGTGTACCTGAGGTTTGTAATCCCACGATGTGGGACTAAAGGTTTCGTCCTTCCCTCACGCGCGCCCGCAGACTCTCGTGTGCAATTGCCCAAGCTGAAGGCCCTGCTGGTGCTCCTCGCTGAACTCAGTCACCTCGCAACACTTGCGAGAGTCTGCTGCACCTGCCGCCTGGGAAGCCTGACGCCTGCTGCTGCTCCAAGCTTCCTGCTGCTTCGGCTGTTAATGGCGGCCGGGGCGTTCACCTGAGATTCCACAGAATGGCCTATTGGCCCGATCAGAATAGCTGGAAACCTTCGCCGTAGCACGGCGAAGGCGGTGGGTGATGCTGCAGGTTGCCGGTTGGCCTAGGCGTGCGCGCCTAGGTCAACCTGTGGCCGGAGATGGTGGGTTGGTCGGGGGGTGCTTGTAGAAGTCTGGAGTGGCAGTGATGGGGTGGAATGGGTTCCTGGTGGTGAGGCGAAGCTCACGAGGTGGTTGGTGAGCCGTGTGGAGTGGCGGAGTGGTGTGGGCGGCTCGCCGGAGTTGGGTCGGAGGCGAGGAAGATGGAGGCGGTTAGGTACTGTCGAGGGGTAATCAAGTAAAACAGTTGGGGGAAAAAAGAGAGGAGAGGATGGAGAATGTATCTGTGGTTGTCTGGAAGGAAGGAAGGCGGTGGAGAGGACGGCTCATAACCGCCGTCGTCGGGGAAGAAAGACCCTGAGGGAGGAAGCGGCGACGAAGATGAGGTCTGAAGCGCGCGCGCGGGGTACAGTGCGACGCGGGAGGAAGTGGCGGAGAGGACTCTGCTGCTGGTATGGCAGCAGAGCGACGAGAAGGAAGGGAGGAGGTCGCCGGAGCTTGTGGGTCGTTTGGCCGGAGATGGGAGAGGGAGGAATTTGGAAGGGATCTCCGTCAAAATCAAGCTTAGCCTCTTCGGCCGGAGTTGTGGGTTCTTATATAGGCGCTGGACTGGGTGTGCAGGGCGTGAAGGGCACGTAATTGCCTGAGGTTGGTCGTCGGAGATGGAAAGGAGTTAGGATACCCAAATCTCTCGTGCGTTCGCACGAGAGATTGGGTTCACACCAGCGATTGTAATTGATTTTATAAGGAAGGGAATTCCTCAGAGAATCCTCCTTCCATTTCTGGGAGGGAATCTCTGAGGGATTAGAGAGCAATCCCTCTCCGAACCTCGCCGGAGCTCGGTTCTGCCCTAGCAATGGCGGCAGGACCGGTTTTCAAAGGAGGCGAAGAACCTAGGGGGCTCTCTGCAAAGGTATTCAAAAGATAGGGACCAATTTGTGATTTGGGTGTACTAAATTGCAAAGTAGGTCAAGATGACCCCTCCTTAGGTCCAAATTTTGGTACAAACCTAATTTGGACCTAAGGAATCCAATGGCGAAGTTGGATTTCAGGTTTGACCTTGTTTGACTGGATATTTTGCATAAAAACCCAAATTAGGTTAATTGAAGAGCTAGGACCCTAATCTAGGTCAAACTAGGTTCCAAAGGCCAAATTAAGTGTTCTAAACCCTAGAGTATATTTTTCCATGATTTGTAGAGGGTTTACTTGCTTTTTGTTCTGACCGGAACCTTGTTAATTTAAGAGGGTCTGTTTTAGGGTTACCAAGTGTCATTTAGTTCCTAGATTGCACATGAACCCATTTCTGATTGACTCAACCCACTTTTTATCTTATTTAGACCATTTGACCTATGTTTTGCCTCTAAGAAATCCCGTTTATGTACTACAATGGTAAAATTGTAGTTTTAACCTTTATTTCATGTTTTCTTCTCAGGGCACTTGTCCCTTTAGTTAGGCCTTCTTCTAGGTTATGTAGGAGCTTTTATCTTCTTTATTGGGTCAAAATGAGCTAGTTATGGCTCATGATGAGGCTCTCATCATGACGCCATCTCAGTCGCCCAATTGGCCGCTACACCCACCGCACCCTCTCTTCTTCGACAAGTCTCCACCGTTGGATGCGCATCCAACGGCTGTGGATGCACGCACACGAATTGAAAGTGCGACACAAATGCGCTTGTAGCGCGTTGGTCGAACGCGCTTTCACGAAGTGCAGGTGAGCGTTCGAATCACGAGGAGCGGGTGAGCGGGCGTGGGCGAGCAGGCGTGAGGAGCGTTGGATCGTCATCGGTTGGCTGCGGGCACTCGATAGCACCCCGCGCTATTGCTCGCTCGCACCTCACGCTAGATCGCACGCAGCGAGCGCGAACTGAGGAGGCGGGCTAGGGCACATCTTAGCTGTTCGATCTTGCGATCGAACAACTGAGATTTAAAGAACGTGGAAAGGAGTTGAGCGCTGAGGAGACGAGTAGGCGTGCGGGTGCTGCCCCACTACGGCCACGATGAGGCTTTAGCGACGGTTTTATCCGTCACTAAAGATCCCTGATTTAATGTTTTTCAAATTAAAATGACCAAATTGCCCTCACTCCTTGCAACTATAAAAGGTGACCCCCTGCACACGAAATTCTCATCCTTTCCTTCTCTTCTCTCCCTCTCCAAAGCTCAAGAGAAGCTTGTCCCACACCTGGGATGCTTCTCAAGAGATAAAGTCAAATTTTCGTCCCCCTTTCGGAAGCGGATCCCGTAACGATGATGACGTGCTGCCTTGTTCCAGTTCTTCCCACTTCATCCTCCATCCTGCTTCGTTCCCCGTCTTCCAGGCATTGTCCCGTCCGGCTCGTCCTCGAAGTGACCGTCGAGGAGGATATCCCTCTCCCCATTCTTTTTACTGCTTTCTAGAGTAGATTTATTGCTTTCTAGAGTAGATTTACTACTTTTTAGTGTAATCATTTTCCCACTTTCTAGTCGTAATGTTTAGTGTAACGAACAATCTTTTTGATAATGAATTCCATGTTCATTGTACATCTTTTTTTGATTTTTGTTTGTAATATTCTCTCTCTCATTCTCTCTCTCTTCTATTTAGTGTAAATAGATAGATAGTTTCTAATTAATTAATTTACTTCGTGACAAATAAATTAAACATGTATTTTTAATCAAATGTCTGCCTCCCTAAGTTTGACCTGGGATTTCTATTCAGGTATAAATTTTATTTGTTGAACACGAGTTCTTTGCTTTCAAACTACAACGACAGGTTTTTTCAAAACCAAACACGTTAGCGTAACAACTTGTAGCTTCAACAGTTGCTATGGGTAGGACTATCACGAAGTGTCGATTGCCAGGGACCCTTCGAGGATTTATGATGGGGATGAGGAATCTAATCTAGACTGTATTGAGGGCCAATATGATGTTGGATGTAGGGGAATAAAAACAAAAATAAAGAAGAGAAAAATCTTAAGAAAATATCTCTCTCCCTCTTCTGAAAAATACACCTGTAAGTTGAATCGAGACCTTACTGCATGAATGCACGAGTGCTTTAATCGCTGGGGTCAACAAACCTTTGGGCAGATTCTAGCACCTTAGAAACCTTTGTTGCAGACACAAGACTGAGGTTGGTCCGGTCCATATTTTGGTTGGTACTTGAGTACTTTCAGGCCTAGAGTTGGTACTTCGATCTAATCTCTAGAGGTGTTGCATGATAAGATGTCCTGACGATAAAATCTAGCCTAGAGACCTAGTATATTTCATATGATTTTACTTTGGACTAGTAAAACTTAAGCATGGGGGTATTTGATAGGTCCACTTTGGTGGATTAAATTTAACCCTAAATGCATTATCATTAAGAATTTAATTTTAAAGTACACATTACATTGATAAAATTAATTAAACTTTAAAATTATTATTCCATGCACTTCATTCATTTTTATTCATTTTAAATAATATGATTAATTACTTATTTTGATGAGGGTCATTGTGAGAAACACATTTCTTATAACATCACATCACCTCTCAATTTTAGAAGACATTCCTTTATAAGATCAAGATGTTTCCAAATCTCTCTCTTATTTCTTTTGGAAAGAGCAACCACCGATCTTCGTAATTCTCTCCTCCATCACCAAATTCCACGGCCACCATCCTTTCCTAATTTTTTTCTTTCCATCTCTTTCTTCCATACATCTCTCTCTCACAACAAAGGCACACCCATAAAGAGAGAACCACGCCTTCATCGCCTTCAACACCTCTCCCTCAACCCGAACGCAAACACGCAGCCTACTGAAGGTGGTGCGAGATAGGTCGTCCAGGACATTTTCCGGACGTCCGGGAAGACCCCCCTCACCTCCACCGTAAGACTTCCTCACTGCGAACCTTCATCCTCGACCTTCATCTCCTTCGATCGTGCCTCGACTTCGTCGACCGCGAGACTCTCATTGACAATGCATACCACTATCGTGGTCGGCGGTGACAGCGCCAACACCATAGCAACCATGCCATCCTCTCTTCCTCACAACCGCAAGCATCAACCCACGCACACCACTCCCTCGCCCTCGCGACTACGACCGACCACCACTGCGAACTTCACCGCATCCGCCCACTCCATCGCGCCAACCGGCCTTGACGCTTCTCCTCGACCGTGGGCCACTCCACCATCTGCTACCTCCCCGCAGAGCTCATCTTCCCCGACTCACCACAGCACCACCTCAGGTCGACCACCCTCCGCTCCTCTTCTTAGTGCCGACTTATCTCCTCCGCCACCGTGATTGCGCGACTCCTTCTTAATCTCCACTGGCTGCAACTACACCCACCGAAGAAGAACCCAACGCCATCACCACGCAGCAGCCACCATCCACCTCTGTTCTTCGCTCCGTCGACGCCATCGGTCTCTCCTAGATGCCACGCACTCGACCATGCCCTCAGCCACGCCTCTCGTGACCCACGTGTGCGCGTGGACACCCCCACCACCGACGACCTCATCCTCGCCGTCCGGCAGTCTCCGATCGACTCCTGTCATGTGACCACCGTCATCGCCATGCCTTCGCTTTGGCCATCCTCCACAGAGCTCCTCGCGGCCGACCGACGCCTCTCTTCATTGCGCGAGGAAGGGGAGCAACGTCCCCAGTTTCTCCACGGTGAAGCATCAATTAAAAATTACGTATGCGTGCCATTGACGAGTTTTTTGATTTTTGATTTTTTTGTTATTTTATTGAGGTGAAAATTGCGGCATCATACTTACTCTTTCATGCTATTGCTTGACTCTTTTATTTACCTTATTTCACAATGGATTTGGATACGGATTTCGCACTTATGGCCAAGATTGACATATGTGAATACTTTTACTGCATTTATGCCTCATACGTGAAGTTTTGGTATAATTTTAATATATTTTTATTAATTTTTTATTAAGAAATTTTCAGCACCCAATTGAGATATCTGATTATTATTATTTCTCGATATTATCTTTCAAGTAAAAATCTTTCGATCAGCAACCATTGGATGTATCTTCATCAAACAAGAAGAATACGGTTGCCCACCCTTGAAGAAGAAAAAGATGATGACATATACGTAGAGATGTGTTTGTAATGAAAATGATTTAAATGAAATATTTTTTAGGGATTGAACTGTAAATCTTTAATTTAAATGTGTAATTTAATTTGTTTTTCCCCTAACTTTTTATGGTAGATTATATGAATATTAGGAACAATATTATGGGATTAATTTATATTTTTGTCCCAATTTGTGTCGTATAATTTAAAGTTTAATTAAAGGATTTAATTATTAAGTTAAGTTTTAATTTAATATTAGCTTTATTCTAAATAGCTTAATTGGTTATTTTAAGTCCTTAATCTTATCTTAGAATAATAAGACACTTTATTAATAATAATAAGGCTTAATTAAGGTATATTTTAGGTTCAAGCCTATTATTAACTTTATTAATAATTAACCCTGTTTAGTGGATATTAATGACTAATTAACTAGGGAAATTAGCTATTTTTAGTGAGTTATGAGCTATGATGAGTTCCTCATTAAGGGACAAGGGCAATGCGGTGACACGTAGAACATGTACACAATTGCGTCGAGGTGGTGGTTGGCAGCTTGGTGTGGAGGTGGCTTCCCTTGGGCATGAACTACAAGTGGTGAAGCAGGCGAATCGGTGAGCGAATAGATGCATGCTACCCGTGGTGTGCTACCCCTTGAGCATGAGAATGTAGCATACACAGTGGAGGTGAGCAGATGCACACACCACTTAGGATCTCTACGCCTTGAGAGTCAAGGGTGTTGTGGCGGAGGTGTGTAGCCATACACGCATGGTGCATAGTGCCTGGTGTGCAAGACGCTGGTGACTGAAAAGAAGATTTTTACTTAACAAGATGATAATTAAAATGATTTGTTGTTTGTATTTCTAAGTGGTAAAAAATCTACTAATCAAAGTATTGAATTAAAATTAACCACTCAATGAAGAGCAGGTTGTCTCCACATGGAGGAATAGGCCTATCAAAACTCGCACGGGTCAAAAATAAATGTTCACAATTAATTTTGTCAAGAAACCAAATCAAAACTACTTTTGAATTAAGGAAACAAGAAGAGATAATGTTGAAATCTCATTTACATGAAAGATAAGGGGTTCTCACAAAATCAATTGCATATAAAATTATTAAATCAAAACTCTACTTTTCTCAATGGCAATCAAATGTAAATATTAATGCCAACTTCCCTGTAGCAAAATAGAACACTTGCTACAAGTGCTCTCTACGCACGTAGGAGAGAAAAGTTGGAGGTGAGGAGCTCGCCGGAGGTGGACAGGGTCAGCGAGCATCTGACGGTGGTGGCGTTGAAGGCTGAGATAGCTAGAGGTGGCCACATGGAGCAAATGAAGGTGGTGGATGCTAGGGGCCATTTGTTGTTGGAGCAACGCAGAGGGGAGAAGGAGGCGGCGCATGGGCGGAGGTGTAGGTTGGAGGTAGAGCACGCGTGGCTGGTAGGGTGTGTGCGATGAGGGACGACTCCGACTGGGTGCACGCGTGACATTGCTACGAGTGTATTGCACTTGCTGTAGCTGGGCGTACTCTCAGCGCGCGTAGGTTGAGGGTGGAGCGTGCGGCTAAGGGCAAAGTGTGGGTGGCAAGGGTTGCTTGTGGCGGGGTGCTGCTGGCGGTTGACAAGGAGAGGTGGTGTTGTTGTTGTAGTCGTAGGTGACTCGAGGTGGCTGCTATTGTTGGTGGCGAGGGGATGATGTTTGGGTTCTTTTCAGTGGAGGTGAAACATAGGAAGAAAGAGATGGGTAAGATGGTGAATAGTGGTGTTGACTTGGTGATGGTGGAGTTTCAGGTGGAGCACGGTGATGCAGGGACTCCGGTTGGTGGTGTGGGTTGTCACACCACATGCCCACGGTGGTGGAGTCATGCTACCGCGGTTGAGGTCGGTGGTGATGGAGGTGAAGCACAGTATTGGAGTGGGATGATGGCCTCAACTTCGCAGCCTCCTCCTTCTTATAGCAACCAGCATCATTTGAATTGAATCGTGAGGGAGCCATATCCACTTTTCTTATTTCTTCCTTGCTGGGATGAGTGGATTGGCAAGGCTTTAATGGCCGCAGCTGCTATTGCCCCTTGATTGCTGAGGCTTTAATGGCCGCAGCCGCTATTGCTCCTTGATTGCCGAGGCTTTAATGGCCACAGCTGTTGCACAGTGGCTCGGTTGAAGATTCCTGTGGAAGAAGAAAGAGAAAATTAAATAAATAAAAGATTGTCTTATTTATATACAAAGCCTTATAAAATGTCTAATTTTATGTAATGCATGTAATGTGTATAATACCCACAAAATTAATGACTAAGCTAATACATGCTAAGATCTAATTTACATAAAAATGCGATGCATGAAACAAATCTATAATTAATGTATTTATATCCTAATGCATGCTAAATACATGTTAAAATTAACTTAATGTTTAGGCATTCAAATACCTAAATAGCCCATAAATATGAGCTAATCAATGACTCATGCGAGGAGGACAGCGAGGAGTGGTGGAGGCTCATGCCCAAGGAGATGGAGGTCGAAAGGAGGACGACCAAAGATTCCCCCTCCCAAAATGGTGGTCGTCCCTTTTATTCTTGGTGGAGAGGTGGTTGTGCCTTCTTTCCAAAAATAGCGGCGTTCGTTCAAATTTCAAATGCATGAAGAATCAAGTCTTTGTGCATTTCGTCGTAGATAAGAAAGGCCAGCCAAGTGTCTTGGGTGTGCACATGATGGTGCACTCTCATGTGACTGGGTGCATCTAAGGAATGCTCCAAGTGGTTAGGTCACCTAACCTCTTCTCTGCAATATGCAAACACCATTGTTCTCAATTCAAATAAATTAGAAATGTATGCAACATGGAATTTAAATGCATGCAATTATTATGCATCAAAATGCACATAGAAAGGAACATTATTAATCATGAATTAACACTCTTAGGCTTAGAATTGGCCTATTAAAGTGGGCATATCAATCCCTATGTCAATCATGCTTTTTATCTTTGGTTTGTGAGCTCATTTCGCCTTGTTTCCACTGTTGTTATCATTATTTTTTTCATCAATCAATTGTTTTGATCGATCAAAATCTTTTGGCCAATATCAATTTATCTCTGTTTTTGGTCGATCAGTGATGGATTTTTAATCGATTAAAATCCATTTTTGATTGATCAATTAGACTTTTTTGATTGATCAAAATAGTGGTAGTGAGCTATTCATAGCTCCAAAATGCTCTCGCCCGTCCTCTTCTTACACCCTGTGAAATGATACCTTTGATAGATATTTCATTACCGATGACGTGCATTGGAATTTCTCTCTTTATGCTAAATTGTCCCCCTACATCGGTCGTCCTATTGATTTTGATTATTTTGAGACAGTTTCTAAGTAAACAATCATTTGTTGTAGAGTGCTTTGTGATCAAAAAATAAATATTGGAACTCTGGTGAATCGCACGTCGAACCTTGGGAGGCAAGGAAATTGAATCTAACCTAAATGAGAAAATGAAACAAATGCTAACTAATTTTTTTGGTAATTTTGTATAAGGAGAAAGATGGTGAGAAAGTGGAAAACCAATCACAAGATATAATTAGAAGGGTGTTGAGAAGAAAGGATTGCAAACTAGATAACTAGAAATAAAACTTTTATAGCTAAAGGAAATGTCTAACTATTACAAGTAAGAATAAAAACTACAAGTAAACAGGAAATAAAGTAGAAGTAGAATCAGAAATATGAAGCGTAATCCGTGAATGCAACTGCCTTGAAGCAGATCTGGAGATGAGGAAGAATGCTCGGAGAATTAAGAAAGATGGCCACAGAGAAGGTGGCGAGGGTGAGGGTGGTGTGGAGATGGAGGTGAGAACCTATGCTACTGGAGAAAGGTGGTGAGATTATAGAGGAAGGCTTCTTGAAGGTGGTGAGATTCTAAGTAGCCTAAATAAGTCTAAGGAAGCATGAAGAGGAAGGGGGGGCATCCAAGGTCCTTATATAGAGTTTCTAGGTCATGAATGAAGGGTTAGGATCTCACTGTTAGGAATTAAGGGTTAGGATTAAGAGATATGTGCATAGATTAGGTTGGATGTTGTTGGGATTGATGGATGGCTAGGATGGCATTGATGGGAACACCATCATGAGCCCTAACTAGCCTAATTTGGTCTGATAAAGTTGATAAAAGCTCCTACATAACCATCAGAGGGTCCTATGTGCATACTATTTTGTTTTAAGAAAAAGAGAATACAAGGTTATTTTTGCAATTTTAACTGCATTTCATAAGTACAGAATAACCACGGGGAATTCTAGGGGTTAATTAAAGGTCAAATGGTCATTAATGACTAATAAGAGGGTTCATGCAGACAGAAACGGATTTTCGTGCATTCCAAGAATTAATGGACATCCAAAATCCTAATTTCAGACTTGCTTAATTAACTGAGATTATGGTCAGGATAAAATTCACCTAAACCTTCTAAAAATCATATAAAAATATTTTATAAGGTTTGATATCCTTAATTTGACCATCTGAACCCATTTTGACCTAAAATAGAGTCTCAGGCAGGAAGTTGCCTTAATTTGGGTTTCTACATAAATTATCTAGTCAAACTTGGTCAAAATCAAAATCTGACTTCACTATCAAATTCCTTGAGTCCAAATTAGGTTTGTACCAAAATTTAGACTCAATCAGAGATCATTTCGACCTAATTTACATTTTGGTCCATTCAGACTCTTTCTTTCTCACATACACCCCTAAATTTCGAAAATTCTTACAAAGAGCCCCCTAACTTCATTGTCTTCTTCGCATTTGGGTCCCTGCTGCCATGGCAGGTGTGAACCCTCGCAGCCAAGCTCTCAATCAGAGATTCTCCCTGATTACTTGGCCAATCCCTTCCAAACTTGGAAGGGACAGTCTTGAGGAGATCCCTGATCGATTAAACATATTCCCAAACTCCAAATCCATCTAGATCACTCATTCGAATCCAAGGATTTCAAGAATCCTTCTTCCTGAAAAGTCGAGCCCTTCAAGCTTGTTACCAAGCTTGGGAACTTGCTTGAAGGCTTATAAAAAACCCTCATGGACAACCTCACCTCCTTAGCAAGTTCTTAGGCCAACAACCTCTTCTCTTCTCCCTCTCTGGACTACTCCGAAGCTTGCTCCGGCGACCGTCCCCCCCACTCACTTCGTTGGCCGCCACATACTATAGGCAGTCAGTTCCAACTCCACTTTTCATTCCGAGTCTCATAATACCAGTGCGGCGCTTCCCAGCCTCCTCTTCCTCGCCGTCTCCCTTCCAGGAGCACCTTTGTCTTCGGCACCAGCCAATCATAGCTGGTGCCACCTCCACATCTTCGTCGTCCGCAACCATCCTCAATCAACTCTGCGACTCCCACTGATTTATTTTCATCTTCAACATCTGCTTCAGACCGCCAAAATGCCCGCACCACCGTCGCCTCCCCTATCTCTGGCATACCTTCGGCGACCACGAAAACTCGCTACACTACACCAATCCACCTTCCACTGATCCAGAAACCTCCACCGCACTTCACCGACCAAAACCCCTCAAGTATTTGAGGGGTTTGGCCGCTCATTTGCTCCACCCAACTCATGCTCGTCCGTACTGACGTCTCGAGGTTGTTAGACCTCTTCACGCACACGCACTCCATGCCACGACTACCACCGCACTCGCTATGCTCCGGTGATCCTTCTGAGTTATTTTGACGTGGTCGAAAGGCTGTATTCTCCCTTTCAGGTACTTCATCAGAGCTCCATCGCCGCGTCACCTTCTCTGGCTTCGTTCGTGGTGTTCTAGCCATGGTAGCTCTAGGTCTCAACTCCAGGATGCGCAGACTTCACCCAAGAAAGCACCCATGTCCTCAATTGGAGCCCTTGACCGCACTTACTGCCTCAATTGGCGGCATGTTCACCAGCTGCTGCACACGTCGCAAAGGAGGGCCAGATAGTCCCACATTGTGGGATCTACAACTGAGTGAGTGACATATAAGGAATTTGTGACCCCTATTCTTTTCCCAAGAACATGGGGGTCGGGTCCCCTTCACCCACACATCTGCCTAACCCACCTAAGCCTCACTGCTCGCCTACGATCACTCCCGTAGGCCTGCACCCTGTTCTCGATCCATTTACCCGACTATGGTTGGGTTTCTAAGAAAGAGAAGAAAGAGAGAGAAGGGGGTTTTGCCTTACTCTCTAACTCTCTAACACTTAGAAGAATTTCAGAGGAGGCCTTTGCCTCTGTTGTTACACTGCTGTGAGTCTCTCTCCTGAGGCTCAAGAAGGAGAAGAGAAGGCTCTATCTGAGGAGCCTCGTGCTGTGTTGTGCCTCTCTCTCAAGGCTTGAAGGAAGAAAGAAGTGGCCTTTGCCTCTTTGTTGACGCTGCTCCTCCTGAACACTTAAGTCGTCTGGGGCTTATTTCTGTTGTCTGATACCAGACCTTTGATTTGATTATGTGGTTGAACTTATTATTCATATATTTGAGTATTTGTGAGGTTTAAACTCAAGGGGTAATTTGGTGATTCAAATCACCATTTTATCCTAATATTTTTGCACATTGGTATTTGGATCTATTGATATATTGTTTTGAATTGTTCTTCTGATCTTAATTGCTTATATTTTGCTTAGAATTGTGATATGTGAGATTAAATTGCATTATTGTTTCCAGTGAACGACCTCATGCTTTCTCGAGATTATAAATTGAAGTGTTTATCATGATTTCTCGACTATACTACGATGCATTTCTTTAGATTCGATGATTTTGCATTAACAGACATCTAAAGGAAGATGTAGGGCTAGGATTTGGAGGTCGTATGCCTCATCAGGTTATTTGTTGGACCGTATGGCCGGCCAAAAGGTTAGCTAATGAGAGCCATTGGATCCTAATCTAAGGGTTAGGATCTACGGCATTGATGTGGCTAATTCTAAACTAATGAGGTTGGGATTTGGATAGGTTTTTAGGTATGGATTTATGGGCCTTAGGATCATCATCTAAAGGTGGAGAATGGGCACTTAATGGCCGACTATAAGGTGGTATTTCAAGGTCTAGGTGGCACCTTGGAGAGGATAGGGTTAGGGTTTGTTTAGGGTTTTTAGGTAAGGATTTAGGTAGGTTAAGTAGGACCATATGATATGGATCTAAGCGTGGCTATTTGGGTTGGTTTTGGATGTCCAAGGAAGGGTCTAGAAAGGGTGTAGGTGGCATCCAAAAGAGGATAGGAAAGGAAGGGTTAAGGTGGGTCGTTGGGAGGATTTAGAAGTAGGTTGGCTAATGGTTTTAGTGGGTTTAGTAAATCAATTAGATTGGTTGTCCAAAGGGTTAATAATTAAGGCTCATGGTAGACCATCTAAGGTGGGAGATTAGGTTAGGTAATTGGGTTTTGGGTTAGGAAAAATTGGGTTCCTAATTGGGCTAAATTTAAGATTAATTAGTCTAGGGTTTTAGGAAGTGGCTCAGCCTCTTCTGCATAAATGAGTTGAACTTAGTTTCTCCTCTCTGCACAGCTTCAATTAGTTTCATTCCTGACACTTGCACAAATACAAACCAGGACATCAAGGCACTAGATATAGATAAGGAAAATATTGCCTAAAAACCAAAATATTTACAAAATGATGCGAAGTGACTAATCTAACCCAATTTAATGCAATGTGACCTAATTTACCCTTAAATTAACAATAGTTAGGCATAAATTATGTCAGTAAATATGAATATATTACACCCCTACCTATCTTTTGCTAGTCCTCAAGCAAAACATATGCAAAAAACTGTGGGAAAATAGAAAAGTAAGTTTTGAGCGAGAACAAACTAGAAATCCTGACATTAACTTTTCACCGAATTGAAAGAAATTGTAACCCAAAACCTTATCTACAAAGATTCAATAGTTTTCAAGTATCAACCCAAATAAAGACCACTTAAACCCTATCAGAGATTTATTAGCTTTGGCTTAGGTCTCAAGAGCAACTTTTTATGGCTCTGTCAACCAACCCAAGGTTTGAATTGACCTCGAATTTTAAGCTTTCTATGTATGAAAAAGAATTTGACTCATCAATTGGGCAACCTTATTGAATTCTAAGTTTTCAACAAGATTAAGACTGTCTCTTTGCTCTTTTGACCCCTATCTTCGGATTTGACTTATTAATGACTAGTAGCTTTCTCCCTACCATTTTCTATCTTGAGGTCAACCATGAAGGTATATCTCCCTAGCTGAACCATTTAGTTTCTTATTGGAATACCTCACTCTTTTTGGATTTTTGAGATATTTGGATGCACACTTATTATTTTATTTTTAGGATTTTCTCTATCTTTTTTTTCTTTTTCTTCCTCCTACTACTTTATTTTTATTTTCCCCCATTTTTCACTCATTTTTCTAGGTTGGTGGCTTACTCCTAATCCCATCCAAGAACATTTCCTAAACAAAGGCACCAAAAGCTAAAGATGCAATGTTGGGATCTAGATATCTTATATCTGGGGAGTATACCCAGTGTAACATGCCACCATTACCTCAATCTAACCCTTTTTGACTACTTAGATTTTAGTGGTAGGTTGCCCAAAAGATGAGTTAGTGTGTGTGTGCAAAGTGTAGATTGCTTAATTTTCTCAATCTTTCAAAGTAGAGGGTGGGAAGATAAGTCACATACTTGTCATGACTTAATACTTCAGCTTTTAAAACCCTGTTCAAAGATTCAAGAAGCAAATCCTTATTTACGTAAATACTTGAAATAATTAAGTTGAAAACGACCTTAAGAGTCTAAGTAAAATGATTTTGAAGACACTTTTCTTAAGATGAGTAAATTATCAATATCAAAAACTTTCATTCTTTCTTGGCTTAAAACACCAATTTTTATTTTCTTTTGGTAATGTTTATATTTTCTTTTCAACACAGAAATAAAGCAATTCGGGAACTGAATAAAATGACTCAATACAAAATTATCTACCCTCCCACCCCCATGCCTATTTCATGCATAGTCCTTGATGCATGCAATAATCATAAGAAAAGGATAGAATATACCTACAAACCATGAGTCAACTCTAGGTGGCTTGATCAGCTCCCAACCTGAATTATATACAAATGACTAAAAGCAATCAGAAACATTGGGTTGATTCTCAACAAGCACTAAATTTAACGCCTTCAGCCGAGCGCAATTCAACTCCTTAAGGGTCCAATAGGTCCAAGTGGACAATGATCAACATAACGTTTGAGCCTTTGCCCATTAACCTTAAAAGTCTAGCCTATTTTTTGATCAAAAATCTCAATGGCTCCATATGGGAATGAGGGGGTCATTGTATATGAGCCATTCCATTTAGACCTCAATTTATTAGGGAAAAGTCGCAATCTTACATCGAAAAGCCATACCTTTTGATTTGGCTCAACACCCTTTCAAGATGTAAATTTGTCATGTAGAGCTTTGGTTTTATTCTTATAAATTTTGACATTTTCACATGCATCATTCCTAATCTCCTCCAATTCAGTCAGTTGGAGTTTGCGGTGTTTCTCGACTTAACCTGGATCCATATTGAATTGCCTAATTGCCCAATAAGCTTTCTGCTCAATTTCTATAGGTAAATAACATGTCTTACCAAACACAAGGAAATAAGGTGAAGTGCCTATAAGAGTCTTAAAACCTGTGCGGTAGGTCTAGAGTACATTTAACTTGGTAGCCCAATCTTTCCTATTTGGCCTGGCCTTTTTCTGTAGGATTGTCTTCATCTCCATATTGGACACCTCTGCTTGTCCATTGCTTTGTGGATGGTAAGGTGTGAAAATCTTGTGTGTGACCTCGTATTTAAATAATAAGTTTCTAAACTGTGCACGAGTGAAGTGGGAACCTCCATCACTAATAATGGCTCTAGGCATCCCAAACTTGCTAAAGATATTCTTCTTGATAAAATCAAGCACCACTTTATGATCATTAGTCTGGGTTGGGATTGCCTTTATCCACTTGGACACATAATCAATAGGTACTCAAATGTACTAGTATCCAAAGGAAGGTATAAAAGGTCCCATAAAATCAATCCCTCAAACATCAAAGATTTCAACCACTAAGATTGGGTTCAGGGGCATTATATCTCTGCGGGTCATGTTTCTAATTGATTGAGAACGTGTACATGCACGAGAGAATTGATAGACATCTTTGAAGATGGACATCCAACAGAATCCATATTGCAAAATTTTTGCAGCTGTCTTCTGATAGGTCCACCTTAGTGGACTTAATTAAAGTCTAAGTACAGTATTATTAGAATGTGAAGTTGATTTAAAGCATGTACTACATTGATAAATCATTTAAGCTTTAAAAATTATCACTGTAAATTTATATTAATTTTTTACATTCCTTGAATAAGTGATTTGATTAGTTACTTATTTAGATGCAGGGTCATTTTGGGAAGGAGAATGTTAATGAGTTTACATCAAATATAATTGATTTTCATCGAGAGAAAGGAAGAAAGGAGATCCTTTTCTTTTGGAAAGGCAATGGTTGATTGAAAGGGAAAGAGGTCCACCGCTTGGCTCCTTCTTCCTTGGGAGATTCAAGATAAGTTAAAAGAGGCTCTTTCCTCTTCGTGTGGGATCATCTTCCAACGGAGGGCAGAACTCCCTCTCCAACAGAACCTCTCCTCCAACACTGTGTGCCACCACCAAAACCACCATGGCGAGCCTTGACAACAGCCGCGACATCGCCACCGTGTCTCCGAGATCACCACCATGCGTCAGAGGCTCTTTCCTTTTCATGTGGGATCATCTTCTTCCAACAGAGGGAAGAACTCCCTCTCCAACAGAACCTCTCCTCCACCACCGTGTACAACCACCAAATCCACCACCAAATCCACCACCGTGTGCCACCACCAGAACCACCACGGCGAGCCTTGACAACAGCCATGACATCGCCACCGTGTCTCCAAGATCACCACCATGCGTCATCCCCTTCATATAAGTCGTCCGGGAACCTTCCCGGACATCCAGAGACCCGCTCCTGCCTCCCTCACTGTCCTCCTTTGCGACCACAACTCGCACCCCTGTCTCCCCCTCTCCACCTTCGTGCTTCACAGTAGAGGAGCGGCCACCACCACCGTGTGCTCCTCCACAGTGTCGACCGTGAACCACTTGCGACCTATGCGGCATCGACCTTCGCGCGAAGCACCAGCCCATCATCACCCACGCACAGCCACCGCCTGCGCCCTCACCGGTGTCGCCCATCCCTTACGTACGCCCTCTCACGCAAGCGCAACTAGCAGCGCCACCCGCCATGCTGCACACGCCCTCGCGCGGCCACGCCACTGCGCGGCCATGCCCTCTGCGTGGTCTCGCCCTCGCGCACTAGCAGATGACTGCTGGCCTCCTCTTCTTCTTCTTCTTCGTCGACCAAAAGAAACCAAAACTGCCGCCCATCCCCCTCCGCACAGCAGCCTTCACCAGCCTCCGTTCTCAACACCGTTGACTCCATCACCCTCCTCACGATGCCACCAACGTAGCAACGCCCTTCGACAAACCAACTGTGACCCACGCACACGCGTAGATAGCCCCACCGTCAGCATGTCGCCGTCCGGCCGCCACCGACCACCGTTCTCCTTGCCGCAACCTCCATCCAGTGCGGCTCAATCCCACTAACCACCACGTGCGGCCAGGCCTCCGGCCGTGGCCTCTTTCTCCTCGCACGTGCATGGGGATAGAGTCCCCTGTTTCCAAACAGTAAACATCACATTAAAAATTACATGCGAGGCCATTGCAAGATTTGATTTTTTTAAAATTAAATATTCTATATATTGTGGGCATTTGCTATGCAACCGTCATTGCTCTATCTATTTTCATGCAATGTATGATTTCTTGCACCCTCTCTCTCTCATTAAACAAAGAATGCATCAAATCTTCCTTGGATTTTTATATGAATTTGTGATTATGAACGCGAGATATTTGTGAATTATTAGTCTATTCCTCCCTGTGGATATGACATCCTAACACTTTGTGGTTATTTTTATTGATAAATATTTTTGTTTGGAATTTTTTTTTCACTATGTGATTTACATTACTACGACGACATAATTTTCTAACACATCATTCTGAAAAGCGAAAACTCCTGTTGAAATGGCACCGTTGCCGAAGAGGCAATAGACACAATGGGTTCACCTAATTTTATTTCCGATTATTCTGAGGTGCACATTTATCTTACCACTATTTATTTTTCTATGCAAGGAATCTGACGAGACGTCAGGTGCATCTATGCGACGATGACGACGACCTTGAGTGATGCCCATACACGTAGAGAGAATGCAAAGAGGAGACGTGGATCCCGCTTTCACAGGGGATTCTCCTTTGTCGTGGATTTTCTTTCATTTCAGTCTTCTCATCCTTGTAGCATCAGGGCTAATTTTCGGGGGTCTATCCCCACTTTCTTTAGCGAGTAGGGCTGTTTCTCTATGTGTAAGCAATTCAGTTTCTGCTTGCTTGCTCCAAAAAGAAAAGACAAAAAAGTATCGAGCTGCTTGTTTAGGAGTTGCATACCCTTAGGTGCATGCATTTAGGGGTGATTGAGCAGCATACTAGATCTTTCTTTGCATTTCGTACATATCTGCATGAAGATTGCTGGAGTCAGGTATATCGTTCTATCTTTGCATCCAGCTCCTATTCACACATTGCATGTGGATTAAATCTCAAGAGCACCAAAATTAATTGAATTGACCTAATTCAGTGGTCCCCTAATTAAAATTGGGACTGCTAATTAGATTTGACCTTAAAATCAAAATCATATTTTATCTAATCAAAAGGGACTTGTGTGTGATTCTTCTCAAAATCAAACTAATTTGCGATGTGATGCACACTTCTGACACTGAGCACGTACACTAGGCACTGCACTAGTTCTTGGTCCCTTAAGGCTATAGGCACTGATCTCTTTATCGGTGCAGACCCTCCTATTTCACTTTGTAGTGGTGGTACTATCCTGTGACCAAGTATTTTGATACTTCAAGGAGGGGGACATCCCTTAAAGGAACAAAAGGGTAGTTAAGAGGCATCGCTTTCACATCGCCTCAAAGGAAGGGTTCGCCCTACTTGCATCCCTTTGTTCCGTCCTTGGAGTAACTTCTCACTAGATCACCTGACAGTATCATTGAAGCAAGGTATAAGTCCTAAGACACTTGAAGGTTGGATTAGGTCACATAACTGCATTGAATAACTTGTTTGGCTATCTATATCAACCAATTCTACCTCTGCCCCTCAAAATAGAGTAGGTTAGGATCTCAATTCGCCACTTCCTCTTATATCATTTACGTGGGAATGGAGGGATACCACCTTGACCCTTTTTGACTAATCTGTTGAGTGGGGGTTTCACTTACTCAATTGGCAAGAACTTGAATTGTGATTGGTAGATATTATATTCTTGGTAGGCGCTCTCTTGAGGGTAGTCTAGTGTTTGATCCTGAGCCTAAGAGAATCCTTAGGAGAGCCCACCAAAGAGAAAAGAGAGAGGAAATGGTTGATTAATGAGCAAATCAACAAAGGACCCTGAGAGACTACTTCATATCGACCAACCAACCCGCTCAAGCACCAAGACTACTGACAGAGGATAATCTATATGAGATCAAGAGTAGTACCATATCCTTGTTTCCCTCCTTTTATGGTACTTCTAGGGGAACCCCTACTGGCATTTAGAGGAATTCACTTAGGTTTGCTCCATGGTGAAACTTCAGAACTTTACTAATGAAGCTCTAATGAGGACCCTCTTTCCCTTCTCCCTTAAGGACAAGGCAAAACACTGGTATAACACCTTGGATGCTAGGGTGAACGATTGGAACACCCTTAAGGGAGAATTCTTGAAGAAATACTTCCTGATGAGCAAAACCAACTACTTCAGGAGTGAGATCATGGGTTTTACTCAACTAGATGGGGAACAATTCCACGAGACTTGGGAGCACTTCAATGATCTGATTTGATTATGCCCCCGTCATCAAATGCCTAAGTGCCAATTGGTAGAGAGGTTTTATATTGGACTATCTGATAGGCATAAGCAAATAGTGGATGTTGCTTGCGTTGGAACCTTTCCTACCCAAACGGAGGATGAGGCCTAGACATTATTTGAGTCACTAAGTGACAATTCTATCCACTTGATCTCAGCTTATCAGGATAGAAAATCTTCCATCCTCCAAAAGAAAGAGGAAGCTAGTGAAGCCGGGTTACATAGAATTTAGCCTTCCAAATCCAATTGTTGAATTAGAACTTTGAAAGACTTATGACAAACCTTGGCACATTTCTGCAATCAACTTCCCAAGTCCAGGCTCTTTTTGAATGCTCTATTTGCCAAAGCACTCTTCATGCCATTATTGAGTGCCATTTGGCTAATCAATTCCCTAAATTAGTTTAGGTAGACTTATATACTACCCAAGGGTTTCGTCTACCTCCCTTGAATAACCCTTTGGAAACACCTACAATCCTGGGTGGAGGAACCATCTTAATTTCTCATGGAAGCAAGGATATGCTTCCAACTCAGGGAATTCAAGAGCCCAATCCACCTAACCCTTTCAGGCACAACAATTTTAGCCTCATCCCTAGTCCAACAATTCTGAGATGGATGACCTTAAGGCTATGATGAAGGCCATGCAAGAAAATCATAGTATGATCATTCAATCTCAGAATAAGGCAATCCAAAAAATGCAATCTCAAATTGGCCATCTTGTTGAGGCTATTAGACAATGTGATCCTAGGAAGTTGCCCAGCTCATTTGAGGAGAATCCTACAGGTAAAGGGCCCTTCATAAGGGAGCACACTAAGGCTGTGACTGTTCAGAGGAGTGGAAAACAACTCTCCAAACCTGAACTCACTCCTATGGTCACCCCTCCTACCAACCCGATGATCACTTACACATCCACTGAGGAAGAGCCACTGAACCCCTCCTCGTTTGAAATCACCCATTCAGAGATTGTTGTCCCTGTTTCGCCCCTATCCCGCCATGACACCCCCTCCACCCAGAGGTCGAGAGTGCCCTTTCTTGAGTGCTTATCTGCCCCTGAGTCACCTGTTGTTGGCTCATCTGGAGCCAAAGATAGGATGGAAGAAATAGTGGATACATTCAAGTAGGTTCACATTAACTTATCTCTATTGGATGCTATCAAGAAAACCCCATCCTATGTTAAATTTCTGAATGACTTGTGCACGCAAAAGAGAAAATCAAGGAAATAGGTCCAGGCTAAGGTTATCTTGCCCGACCTAGTCAGCTCGATCCTACAACAAGATACACCCTCAAGATGAAGGATCCAGGAGCCCCATATATTTCTGTGATCATTGGAGACCAACGCATCGATGAGGCTCTCCTTGATCTGGGCATGGGGGTTAATAAACTGCCGAGCTCGGTCTATGAGCTATTAGGAGCAGGTGAATTGAAGCCTAATCTTGTTATCCTCCAAGTAGCTGATAAATCATTGAAGACACCATGTGGGCTTTTAGAAGATGTCCTGGTGTGAGTGGAGGACTTCTTTCCCGTCGACTTTTTAATATTGGAAACCAACCCATCCAACATGCCTACTAGACCTTTGATTATCTTAGGGTGTCCCTTTCTAGCTACATCCAATGCGTCCATCAATTGCAAATCAGAGGTGCTCAAGATGGACTTTGGGAATCGAAAAATCTAGCTAAATGTGTTTAATTCCTTAAACAACCTAGAGTGGAAGATTGCTCCCAAATCGAGGTGATCAATGAAATTGTAGAGGAGACGACACTGACTCTTTTGTATAATGATCCCCTTCAAATGGTCATTTCTAAGAACCATACCCCGAATCTTGAAGAAGGAGAGGGAGATATGCCAGACTTAGAATAGCTGTTGGGTGTCAAAGCCAAGTCCCTCTCCTTGCCATGGACAATCAAGGTTGATCCACTATCAGAGGCAGGGACATTGAACATAATTCCCTCGATTTAGAAAGCTCTCGACTTGGAGCTTAAACCACTTCTAGAGACCCTCAAATATGTTTTCCTTGGGCCCAATGATACGCTCCCTATTGTAAGTTCTACAACGGAGGGGGTGAGATTTGTGTGATAAAAAAATACTGCGGAAAAAATAGTACCAATCACACAAAAATTCAATCACACAGGTACACAGATAATTTTAGGTGGAAATCCAAACCCGAGTAAAAATCACCACCTAAACCTTGGTTTAGGATTTTCTACTCGACCGAGTCAGTCAAATCCACTAACGAAATACTTTAAATGAGGGTAGTTCAATCTCTTATAACAACACTACTTAGACGAGTGTAGCGTACCTCAAACCCCTCCTCTTCACGAGGAGTATTTTGTCCCACAAAGGAGACGGGAATTCGCAAAGTGAATACCCAGCTAAGAACAAAGAAAAATAACAGTCCTATAGAGCCATAAAGTATTATCTTAAACTTAACTTCTATAGGCAATGGGTACTTCCTTGAGATAGAAGTGAAGTGCATGATCCACGCAATGGCACGACGATGCTCTTGTATATGAAGGCGAGAGAGTGGGTGCATAGATGGGAAGATGCTCTCAAGATGTAGACTAAGGCTTAAGCACTTCTCCTTTGATTCTAACTTCTCTTGGACACAAAATGAGTGGAAAGTAGTATTACTTGGTGTGTCTAACAAAGGAAGGGTTCTCCTCTATGTATAGGTGGCTTAGGAACCCTTAGGAAGGTTGTGGAAGTCTTAGGTAGCCGTTGGAACCAAATCCAAGGCAAATCAGGTCGGAACTAGGGCTATTAATGATTTTGATAGGGTTATCAGATGTCTCGATATATTATCAAACGTCTAGGTCTTTGTCTGATTTGGGAATTAGTCGTTTGATCTAGAAGGGTGGAAGATCTAAACTGGGTTAAATCAAGATGGATGTCTAAAGGTTACTTATAAGATGTTTGGACTCAAGGTCAAACATAGAATTCTAGACGAGTTTCCTTCCTGTTTTTGTCCAGACCTAAATAGAGTTCTAGGATAAGTTGGTCAGATGATAGGTTGGTTGTCTGGCACAAAGTCTAGACGTCTGGAAATACGTTTTACTGTGGGAATTGATTTTTCGAGCCTCAAATGGCTATAATCACTGACAAAAGTGATTTGGGGATAGATTTAACCTAATGTCTATTATTAAGACGTCTAGCGATCTTTACGAACGTCTGAAAGTGTATGTAGGTTAGATTAGAGGTTAATGCTCAACGATTAGTCTGATGAAGCCAACAGTTCTCTAGTTGGATGTCTGGCAAGTTCATCAGATGTCTTCTAAGATGTCTGGACTAAGGGTTGGACGTTTGAAACTAGCAGATAGAGAGAGGGTTGCCATTTTAACTATTTTGGATGTCTGATCAAACAATCAGATGTCTTAAAGTCAAATATTAGACGTCTGATTTTCAGATTGGACATCTAATCAGGCTGTCTGATGCCTATTTGGCTTTCTAAGTTTTCTACGAAAAAGCCTAAGTATCCTAGGGTAGAGTAAGTGTTCTTAGCACTACTGTTTAATTACTTTGGGGCTCTTTAACTATCATCTAGACAAAAATAAAGAATAAAGAATAACAAATAAATACATGAATAAAAGTATCTATCCTATTCTTCATCTCCTTCCTTCTTCAAGCTTTCGCTCCAAGTGAAGCTCTTTCTCCTCCACCAAGCTTGTCCAATCCACCATGGATGTGAGCTTGAGCTCCTTCACACTTGTATCCATTTGCAATTTCCTAAAACTCATAAACTCAATGCAAATGTTAAATTACAAGTGTTTTGTTATCATCAAAATTAACGATCATGGTGCCCTTTCACCAACACCTATCATCATCTCAACTGCTCTATCTAAGACGCAGGAGGGAGCATTGATTGAATGCTTAAGACGACATAAGGAAGCTGTTGATAGAGCTTTTTAGGAGTTTAAATGCATCTCGTTGTAGTAAAGTCACCTAAATAGCTCTTCAGCAAATACAATTTATAGCTCGAAAATCTAGAAATGAAGTCCGAGGTCGAACACAGGGAGCAAATAGGAATTCACACACTAATCTTTAATCAAAATATAAATGAGCACAAAAATAAGCCAAGAATAATGATATTCAATAAATGTTAATCTATCACATTCGATATTCAATGAATAACATCAGTATTTCAAGACTTTAAAATATCAAAAAGATAATTAAGATAAAATAATGGTGATTTAGATCACCAATTATTAGTCTAAGTACATGTATATCAATTACTCAATAATGTCAAATAAATGAACAGTACTCAAACGTCTGATCTGAGAATCAGATGACTTAACCAAGCCTTGCTACAGTGCTCTTCGTCTTCTGCTGTTCTTCTTAGTCTTCTTCTTCTCTCCTTCCTCTTCTTCCTTCCCTCTTTTCCTTCTCTTCTTCTGCTTACTGTATGAGCCCTTCTCCTTCTTTTCAAAGCCTTCCCTTTCTTTTCTAAGGCTTTACTTCCTTCACTGCATAAGAGGCCAAGCTCCTCAAGCTCTTTCCACAGCTAAGTATGGAGCAGGGAGAATCAACTTAGAGCAAAACCCTCCCATCCTCTACTCTCTCTCTCTCTCTTTGTCCTCCTCTCCTCTTTCTCTAATATCTGGTTTAATCGGGTATTCGGGTTTGCGTAAACGGGTCCAAGGCTACGGGCGTGTAGTCGCAACCGAGGAGTGAGTAGGCGGGTTAATGGGCATGTGCGGGGGTGAGGGACCCGACCCTTCAAGTGACTGGGCAAGCAGCTCCAATCATAAAAATAATATATTCGTTGCTTCCTCTTTGTCAGCTTATGATGTGGTACTAATCCCACATCTTTCTTCCACGTACAATCAGCAACTGGAGGTTCCTTCAATTGGCATGGCTACTGAGGTTGGCGTCCCCAATCAAGGACTTGGGAAGGGTCCTGAGGCTATTCTGTGGCTCCTGGAGATCGCGTCTGGAGCTCGCTTGGCTTAGAACATGAAGAATGATGTTGGAGGTGTGGTGCGGCGGCGGAGTTCCGATGAAGGTGCCTGTAATAGAAATACGGGCTATAAGCCCTAGTTAAAACACTCAAGAGAATCGCAATGGTGCGACGAAGGTGTTGGAGGTGGTGGCGTGCTGCGAGAGAGCGTGTATGGGTGTAGCGGATGCGAAGAAGGTTGGAGAATGTGGGGTTGTTTGGTGGAGCGTTTAGATGGGTGGAACGGTGAGATAAGAGAGGGGTTTTGGTCGTGGTGATGTGGCGGAGGTTGTGGAGGTGCCGACAAGGTGGGTGGATGGGTGTAGCGAGCGGATAGTCTCGTTGGAGAAGTGGCTAGGGGTGGAGAAGATGACGGCATGTGTGTGGTCGAGGGGGTATTTTTGGATTTTAAGTATGGGGAATTAACCTAAGGATTAAAAAGGACCAAACTTACCCTAAACTAATGGATGAAAGGGGAGGATGGCCCACACCGGTGGTATGCTAGATGTAGGGAAGACGAAGCCTTCGGTGAGGGAGAACGATGAGGAAGAGAGGGGAAGACAGCCCTTGCTGGTATTGTGAGCGATGAAGGAGCTTGAGGAAGGTTGATCGGCCGGCTATGGTCTGTGACGGCTGGCGAAGAAGGTAGGACAAGAAGCTCACCGGAGCTTGTGGAGATTTTGGTCGGAGAGAGGGGAAGAAGGGAGGAATCCGGTCCAAAACAAGCTAAGGAGGTAAGGCATGCATTGGGCATGCTTTTATAGACCCTAAGGAGGAGTTTCAAGCTTGGAAAGAAGCTTGAAAGCTTCAGAGTTTTCTGCATGTGGGATACCCACATCTCCCATGCATTTGCATGGGAGATTAGGGAAGACTTAGGGTCCAACGCTGGGTTTGATTGAAAGAGAATTCTTCAAGGAATCTCTTGTTCAAATCTGGGACTATTGATTGAGAAACGAGCGAGAAAATCTCGCTTGAATCTCACTGGTAAGGTGCAACTATTCCTAATGGCGGTAGGGACTTGGATGTGAAGAAGATGAAGAAGTTAGGGGGGTCCCTGCAAGGATTTCAAAACTAAGGGGTATGTGTGTGAGAGAAAAGAGTCCTACAGGACCAAAATACAAACTTGGTCAAGATGATCTCTGATTGGGTCTAAATTTTGGTACAAACCTAATTTAGACCTGAGGAATCTGATGGTGAAGTTGGATTTAGGTTTTTACTAAGTTTGACTAGGTAATTTGCGTAGAAACGCAAATTAGGGCAACTGCCTATCTAAGACTCTATTGTAGGTCAAATTGGGTTTCAATGGTCAAATCAAAGGTACCAAACCTTAGGAAATATTTTTCTATGATTTTTAAAAGGTTTAGGTGAATTTTATCCTGATCAGAACTTCAGTTAATTAAGCAGGTCTATTTTTAGGATCTTAGATGTCCATTAATACTTAAAACTCATGAAAACCCATTTCTATCTGCATGAACCCACTTATTAGACATTTATGATCATTTGACCTTTAATTAATCCCTTGGAAACCCTATGATTGCTCTACATTTAAGATATTCTGTTAAAACTATAGCTTTAGCCCTATTTTCATGTTTATCTCTCAGAATGGTTATGCAGTGAATTATGACTCTTTGACAGTTATGTAGGAGCATTTATCTATTGATTATGACTAAATAAAGTTAGTTATGGCTGATGATGACGTTATCATCTGAAGCCATTGCTTGGATTATAGTTGACATCAAAGGGGTTGACTCGACTCTCTACATGCATCACATTTACATGGATGACTTTGTGAAACCCTTTCGAGATATGTAGAGGTGATAAAACCCCAACATGCGGGAAGTGGTGAAGAGGGAAATTTTAAAATGGTTGGATGCGAGGATAATTTACCCCATTTCTGATAGTAAATGGGTCAGTCCCATTCACGTGATGCCCAACAAGGTAGGATTCACAATAGAGACCAATGAAAAAGGGAGAAAGTCACCACCCAACCCACAACAAGATGGAGGGTATGCATAGACTACCGCCGCCTTAACATCACAACTCAAAAGGACCACTTCCCTCTACCATTTATTAATTAGATACTGGAGAAATTGACAAGGAATAAATACTTCTATTTTCTTGGTGGACATTCTGGGTATAATCAGATTAACGTCTTTCCAGATGACTAGGAGTACACTACTTTCATGAGTCCTTATGGCACATTTACCTTTCGTCGGATGCCATTTGGACTATGTAATGCTCCAAGAACATTTCAGCGGTGTATGATGTCCATTTTTTCGGACATGATTGACGAGTTCATTGAGGTTTTCATGGATGACTTTTCCATGAACGGCTCATTGTTTGACCACTGTCTCTCACATTTGGAAAAAGTTCTTACCCACTGTAGAGAGATAGGATTGGTGCTCAACTAGGAGAAAAGCCATTTTATGGTTCAGCAAGGCATTATTCTTGGGCATGTAGTGTCCGAGCGAAGTTTAGAAGCTTCCACCGCCCACCAATGTTAAACCGATCCAATCATTCCTGAGCCATGCTGGCTTTTATAGGTGCTTCATTAAAGACTTTAGCAAGATTTCTAGGTGATGTATACACATCCATTTAGGTTAAAATGGCTATTTATGCATGTTCCTAAGCTTATAGATGCATTCCATATTATAGATATTGCATAGTATGCATCATTTTGCATTTAGAATACTTTGTATAAATTTTAGGTTAATTCACGTCCTTTTATGGCTAAGAGAGAGGAGATTTATTTCGGAGTCATAGATTGACGATCTGACTATACGGATCTGATCAAGATGACGATCGGAGTCCAACACCTCTAAAATTTCTTAATCAGAGTCCTGTAGCACATTTAGTCTGAGGAAGATCAATGTCCAATGGGCTAGGTGATGAATTTAAAAGCTTCAAATGACAAATCCAACTACACGGATGGATCCAGATTGACGATTGCAGCTCAATGGTGTGAAAATCGACCCAATCCAACTTCCATGGAGCCACTTACAAGCATCTAAAGATGAACGGTCTAGATGGTGCCACATGGCACCATTTGAACCACCCAAAGCTGGCCAAGGACCTTTGCTTAACCTCTAAAGTGCCCCTAGCACGTGTTATGGGCCGTTGGATCAGGATCCAACGACCATGAGAATGCTACGTCCCCGGCCCCTTGCTTGTGATGAGATGAAGATCGATCGTTGGATGAAGATCCAACGGTCGTGAGTGCTTCGACTTTAAAACCAAACCTAGACAGAAGCTTGGCCTTAGTGCAGTGGTGGAGGAAGACGTTCGCATCGAGAGAGTACTGGATCGAAACCTCGCACGCCCCCTAATTTCTCCATGCGGAGGTGTGCATTCAATTGGCCTGTCGATGAGTGATTTGACGGTGTGGAAGCAGCTACATTGTTGCACGGATGGCTAGCAGCATGGGCGCATGTGGATAAACGCTCAATCTTACATGCCAATGCAGAGTGATCTGATGGCGCAATTCACGGTCTCTAGTCAACTGTGCGATTTGAATCAAACGACTCTCCTTCGATGAAGCGCGACAGCCATGGGCGCATGAATGCCAGCTTGCACGAGCACGTAAGCGGGCGTGAGCAGATGCCAGTGGGTGCGAGGGCTACTTACAGCGACGATTGAGATGGATCTTCAGCGATGTCTTTGATGTCACTAAATGTCCCATGCACGAAATGCCTCTTCTCCTCCACTATAAAAGGACCCCAACCCCTCCCATTTCTCTTCATCTCTTCCTTTATCTCCCTCCCCACCTCCAAGGCTCTAGAGAGAGGTTATCCCAAGCCCGGGATGCTCCTCTAGAGTAGAAAAGAAATATTTTTTCCTGCTTCTCACCCCCTTCTTGGAGCATCTCGTGGCTGTCCTCTCACCACATTTGGGAAGTAGATCCTCACTGCGACGCCATCTTGTCTTGCCCTCCATCCTCCGACTCTGTTCTCCTTCCTCCAACTCCTCACCACCTTCATCGAGGTGCTGTCAAAGCAAGTCGTCCTCTAAGAGACCGTTGAGGGGGATTCTTCTCACCTCTTTATCTTTTATTGCTTTCCTAGGGATTTTAGTTTGTAGAACTATTATTTGTTGCACTACTTTACTTGCTCTGGATTCTGGTATGTAGAACTTTTATCAATTGCACAATTATATTTTCTTTAGACACATATTTTTCGGATTTTACAACTTTAATCATGAAAAATATTTTAGTCTCTTATTTTCTCCTAAATATTATTTCGTTCAGTGCATATTAGATTTCTTTAGGGGGAGAATATATTGCACGTTTGCACTTGTCTTTTTGTTTTTAATAGAGGGAGAGAAAAATTAATATGCATATAGGGGGATTATTTCACATGCATATATAATTATAATTTTCTTATCATTAAAAAGAGGGAGAATGTTGATACCTTTATTTTGATGTAACAAAATTATATTTTATTATACAACTAACCCTTTTAGAATATCTCTATGTAAGTTGTATGAATGAGACACTTCCATGATTCAAGAAAGAATTCATCAAGAAAGTTTGAGATATATTGTAATTTTCACTTTCTTGAGTTTAGATTATTTGTAAGGAACCGTAATTAATATACTAAAATACTTTTGATCGATAGATAATCATTTAGGTCATCATCTCTATATTCTACCAATATTGATCGACCAAAATAATTGATAATGAATAATATGAAAAATGATCGACCAAATCAACTTAACGGTAAAATCCCATTTTCTTGCTGATGATTGACCAATTATATAAATTAATTGACTAACAGTTAATCAACTAATATGATAAATTGATCGACCAATCATGAGATTTGATCAACCAACACTGTTAATATGATAAATTGATCGACCAATCATGAGATTTGATTGACCAACATTGTTTGAAAAGACATTCCTAAAATGCTCAATTTTCACCTATACATAGGCCTCCTCACCCATCATTTTAAGATCACACCTCCTAAGGCATTTCAAAGAGAAAAAATGCTTCTACTCGCTTATGCTTTCTCACCCATTCTCCTATGCTCTTCAAAGCATGATGCTCTAGACTTCAAAAAGATTTCGGTTTGCCAATTTAAATTTATTTGAGGTTCCATAGGTTTACATTTGTACTATTGTATTTTCCAGCCTTGATTGGGACCAAAGTTGTTGGGGTTCTCGAGTGTTGTTTGTCTTCTCTTGTTATGTGAAAAAGAATAGAGGTGTTGTAAGAGATTGTACCACCCTCTTTCAAGTGGTGTAGTTAGTGGATTAACTAGCTCAGCCAAGTTGAAAAAATCCTAACTTAGGAGGCTTAGTTAGTGGTTTTACTTGTAGGGGTTTCCATTATAAATCGAGGTGCTTTTGTGTCATGCTTCTTGTGAATTAATTTTTAAATCTGTCATAACTATTTTTATACACTATTCACCTCCCCTTTAGTGTAGACCATTAAATATTATAGGCATCTTCAAGTATTAGGGCATGTGGTCTTTGACGAAGGAATAAAAGTAAACAAACCCAAGGTGGATCTGATTACAAAACTCCCACCATCCATATCTATTAGACAATTCAGATCTTTTCTTGGTCATTTAGGCTTTTATAAAAGATTCATCAAAGATTTTCTAAGATTGCAAGGCCTCTAAGTAACCTGCTATCCAAAGATCATATCTTTCAATTTGATGATTTATGTCTTAAGGCCCTTCGTTTACTCAAAGAATCCGTAACCCAAGCCCCAATCTTGCAACCACCTAATTGGGCCTTAGCATTTAAAATCATATGCAACGCTTCTGATTATGTCGTTGGTGCTATCTTAGGTTTGAGAATTGACAAGAAACCAGTTGTGATTTACTACGCTAGCAAGAGTTTGGATGATGCTCAGAAAAACTGCACAACTACTGACAAGGAATTATTAGCTGTAGTCTTTGCTTTAGAGAAGTTCAGATCTTATCTGTTAGGATACCATGTCATAATCTACATAGACCATTCATCTTTAAGGCATCTCCTTGCTAAGAAGGATGCTAAACCTGGATTAATTAGGTGGATTCTCTTGCTTCAAGAGTTTGACCTTGAAATTAGAGACAAAGTCGGAGGTTAAAATGTAGTGGCTGATCATTTATCTAGGATCCTAATAGAAGACTCTCATCCGACTATTCCAATTACTTATTATTATATCATATGAAAGTATCTTAACCATTTTGAGTGTTAGAACCCCTTGGTTTGTTGATATAGTTAATTACTCAGCCATAGGATGAATACTTGTTGATTGGTCTAAACAAAAGAAAGATAGATTTTACTCTGAGGTTAAGTACTATTTCTGGGAGGACCTTTGATTGTGCAGCAATCATAGGGCCTAATTAACCTAAATTAAGTTAAATCTTAGCATAACTTAGGAGTAATTCATGAATTAGTAGCATACTTTACATCTTTCCTGCTTTACATAGATATTCATGAAATAAGGCCATAATAATGTACTGATTAGTGTATTATTTGGTTTGCAGGTAATAAGAAGCCCAAGAGATGGCCTGAAGCTGGATCTGAAGTAACCAGAGCTGCAGCAGAGCTGGAGTAGAAGTTAGGAATAAAGATGTAAATAATACTACATAGGAGAGATATTCTATGCTAACTCAGGGGATTTTAGTGTTTGAATTGAATATGAAGAACAAGGGACATCCCTGCACCTATCCCTAGCCCTTAGGATAGCCTTAGACACCTTCCCATACCTTAGCCACCCTTCCATTAGGTTAATCTAGCATAGAACATCCAAAAACCACTTTCTAGCATAGTTTTGGATGTCTAGACATTAATTCCAGACGTCCAACCTCTGCAGAATCACCCGCCATAGTCTAACTCAAGTACTGACTCTGAATTGGATGTCTAATTCTATATGTGGACATCCAGTATCAAATGTTTGGAACCCTTCTCCAATTTTTGTTTTTAGAATTAAGGCCAGACCTTGATTCTTAAGGCCTATAAACCCAATCCTATACCTTAGGAAACCTAAGTTAGGGTATCCTAAACCTAGTACACCACCTAATACTCTTCTAAGAACCTAGATGGGTTCTCACTAAGCTTAATTGACTTGGATATAGTCAATTACATTCTACCTAGTCAATTGTACTCATAGAGTCCAATTGAGCTAAATTCTCAACTAGTATAAATCTAATTGGACTCAATTAGAGTTCAATTAACTTGCACACAACTTAATTGGGAATTTTCCCTCCCAATTACACACACATCCACCCAATTAAACTTGTGGTGAGTTTAATTGCACTTATCACCTTAGTAATAGGTTTTATGAACCTATTTTTAGAAACCTACCTAAATCCAATTGCCTAGACCTATATAGGACTCAACCTAGACCACCTAGCCACCACCCAAGGTCATGCACACACACCAGCACCACCACTTGGCCATCCACTCTAGAGTTTTTTAGAATGGTCTTCCAAGTGGTGCCACCTTGAAGACTAGAAATAATCTTCAAGGAGTCTACAACTCCTTCCCTTACAAAGTGGATCTAACAAGACCAACTCTCTACTAGGTTGGACAACCACATAAGGGTTTCTCTAGAGTCTTCTATGGTTCTCTAGAGAAACCACTTGAAAGGCACCTCCAAGTCTATAAAAGACTCCCCTTGGATGGCCATGCACCCATCTCTTGGATGCTTGGATCTCCATCTTCATGCCAACACCTTCCTCCTCCACAAGCTCCACTCATCCAAGGTCCAAGAGAGCCACTCCACCACCTTCATCAAGAGGCTAGCCAACCACCTTGGCCATTCCTCTCTTCCCTCCTACCACCTCAAGCCACACAGCCACTGGAGACCACCTCCGGTGCCCGATTTCACCTTAGATAGTTCTTCATATTTTAATTCTTGCATTGATTTCCTGTTAGTAGCATAGTAATCTCTACCTCGAAATGTCCATGCATAATCTCTCAAGATCCACGCATGTATCAGATTTTCTATTAGCATAGACATTAGGTTTTCAATTGTACAAGCATTCCTCTAGCATCAGTTGTAATGATCATAATTCCTGAAATACAAATTATTGTTATATTTATCTGGATCATAGTTTGATTTTAGTTGCAAATGAAATGTCAATTCCGGAAGAAATTAATGACTTAGTGATAGTCGCATTTTCTGTTAACTGCCATCGCATAGTAAAGATAGTGTTAACGAGTACTCATACGTTTACATTCATTATTTATTTGACTCACACACATATTTTGCGAGTGAACAATGCGACGGGAAAATCTTACGTTTGCACTATTGAAATTAGAGTCCGATTTTGAGAGTAGAGAACTAAAAAAAAGTCAAAATCAAAGTCGCCATATTTTGCCTCTCTGAGATCGATCGGGACTTATATCTCATTAAAAAAAATATTTTTATTTGGATCATATTTCATGCTATACTACACAGTTTTTAACTAAAATCTCAATTTCACGACTCGAACGACCTTAAACTATTTAACTTTGTGCTAATTAGATAACCCATAGATGTGTTCCTGAGAGGTTGGGTTAAGTGGGCCATAAGTTGGGTCAATCAGGTTGAACTTTCAAAAGCCTTGGTTTAAGCCTTAGTTGTGTTGACCCATGGGCCTATAAGCTTGGCCCAAGACCTCTTTCTAAAGGTTGGGTTAGTCCTAGGCCAACTTGTTGGTCAAATATAAAGTACTTTAAAGTTTTAAACACAAACATGGATAATGATATAATATGTATGACCGAAAACATAAATATAGCCATGCTAAAAATATACCATAAGTGAAAGGAACAATAAGAACCGAATCTACTTTACTTAAAGTATCATAAAAGTCATGAAGGTTTATCATTCACATAAAAAATAAGTTATTGAAATTTCTAAGGTATTAATCCTCCATGAAAACACATCCTAGAAAATTTATAAATCACATGGAATTTAGGAAGAATATAAGTAATCCTATGTTATCATGTTAGCAATTCAATCTCCAATCCCCATTGATAGCTTCCAACCTATTATTTAGTATTATGTTAACTATCAAGTATATTGTCTCATGTTTCCCCTTGATTGCATGTCCTTATACAGGTATACTAAAGGTCCTTGATTCATAATTTAACAAAAAAAATAAGATAAAGGAATGGATGGTTGAAGAGTTGAATGGTGGTTGTTGTTCCAATAGATGGTTCTCGTACCTCAGGTTAAATAGATCACTAATAAATTTAGATGGTTCATAATTTTAGATGGTAGTTATTAGACGTCTCGTATGGCATTTGGAGAGAGGTGGATATTTTGGGGAAGTAAGACAATGGTTAAATAGATGGAAAATTTGGCATCCAATGGATGGGATTAGAATTGTTAGAGTTCCAAGTTAATACTCTTGGAGTTCTTGATTTTAAATATTAATGATTTGTGGGTCAGGTCGGGTTAGGTCGGGTTGTAAATTGGAGATCTAAGCTCGCCCATTTAAAATTGGGCTAGTTAGAGGGTCAGGACAGGTTGGGTCATGATAAAAAAATTAAAGTCCAAGCCCACCCATTTTATTGGTTGGGCAGGCCGGGTAGATGGGGCCCCTAGCCCATGGCTAGGTCTATTGAGAATGAAATCCATGACACTTTGACATTCTGCCATAACTCAACCTATGGAGGACATTTCTAAGGAAAGAAAATAGCTGCCAAAGTGTTGTAGAGTGGATTCTATTGGCCAACCATTTATAAGGATGCTTACAATTTTTCTAAGTCATGCACCCAATGCCAGTATGTAGAACCATGACTAAGAGAGATATGATTCCCTTAAACCCAATCCTAGTCGTAGAAATCTTTGATATTTGGTGCATTGATTTCGTGGGACCCTTCACTCCTTCATATACCAGTACATACTTGTTGTTGTTGATTGTGTGTCCAAATGGATTGAGGCCCAACTTAAAACAATGATCATAGTTAGTTCAAAGCATTAATTAACTTAATTTTGATGTTAACAAGATAAGATGTATTGTTTGCAAATTGCCTAACTTTATACTTCAAAGCAACATTTGAATAAGAAAAGGCAAAATTCAAGATGAAGATGCATGGATCTAAGCTACATTTGCTGATGACTAGCTTAAGGAAGCTAAAGGATTAAGTTGCAAACTTCACAAAGCTTCATCAAGTTTAGTGAGCTTCAAGTACTTCTATTTTACAGTTTTTGTGTTTCTAGAAGCCAAGTAACAGAGCTAATGTATTCCACTGACACACTTGTCAATTATTTGGAAAAATATATAGAAATTCATTTTAATTTTGAAAATATTCAAAATTAATTGATTAGAGATGTTTTTAGTTCATCTAGAAGGTTAGTAACAGCTTTGAAAAATCACTTTCTTGAAAGGACACTTGATTCAAATTTTACAACGTTCAAAATGTAAAATTAACTTATTAAAAGAAATAGTTAATCAATTAATTTCAATTCTAGAAAGAATGTTAATCAATTCAAACTATAAATTAATCGATTAATAGCCCATCAGGAAGTCTTTGGATCTGGGTAAATCGATTAATAAAATCAGTTAATCGATTAATTTTGAGTTTTATGCTTTGAACTAAACTGAGATGTGCAAAAATTAATTTATCAATTGTCTCTTAATTAATCAATCACCAACAGTAGATTAATCACCTAATCTTTATGTTAATTAATTAACTGCAGTAGGTTTTGAGCTGTTTTGCATCTTTCCAAAATGTCACCTTTTTATTTCATATCCAAACGTTTAATTTCAAAATTAAGGTAGCTATTAAGCCTCTAATCACTTTGTATAGATATCCTATGATGGCTTACAACCAAGACGCACAACGTACCCTTGCTCTTAACTTCTTACTTTATTGAGATTACAAGCATTCCTCAAAGCACTCAATCGCTCATTCCTATCTATGAAAGGCTTTCATACTCTGATCGGGCCCTTTAATAAAATGGGATCCGAATTAAGAACAAATAAGGGCAATCATAGAAAGAAAGACACACGAGATTGATGACCCAATTCCACTCGAAGGGGTGTACGTCTGGGGGGGAGGGTGATGCTCCCAAATTTCCACTAGAATTGGTGGGTAGTATAGAGTCTCTCGTTTTCTCTCTCAGATTACGTGAAGAGAACCCTCAAGAGCTTCTCTTCCCTATTTATAGTAAAAAAATATCCCAACAACATTAAATCCCTCGTATCGTTCCTCGTAGATTCTGTAGCACATTCGTTACTTGGCTATAAATAGTGTTGGTAAATGCCATCGTGGGTGTTGTTGTTGCCTCTTCAACTCCGGTCAATCCGGGTTCTTTGGTTGGTTGGACCTATCTGAACCCACCTGGATGAA
Source organism: Thalassia testudinum (assembly GCA_037157565.1). Taxonomy (NCBI): domain Eukaryota; kingdom Viridiplantae; phylum Streptophyta; class Magnoliopsida; order Alismatales; family Hydrocharitaceae; genus Thalassia; species Thalassia testudinum. The sequence continues at coordinate 49,949,474 of JAZHRO010000073.1, forward strand.
GGTAGGTACGGATCTGTTTAAGTATAGGTGAGTTGGGTGGAGCCAGATCTACTTGTTTGTTCAGTATTCGGGTGGTTGGATCCTTCCTTGGGCTTCGTGTGAAGTTTTAAGTCCAAGGACACTTTTTGACCCTCATCATATGCCCCCACTCTCTAGCCAGCGGATGTTGCTAAGAGAGTAGACAAGGTACTTAAAACTTTATAGTAGATAATGCCCCCAAATGATTTCCCAGCTGTCTTTCAAGTAGGAAGAGCATTTGTCATGAAGCAAAAGTTTTTACTTCAGGTAGGCAAGATGCCTGTATTCATGTGGTGCATGATTATTAAAAGATGTAGGGAACGTAAGTGTATTCCGTTAGAGTTTCAGTCGGCCTTAAGAGGTTGACATATAGTGTAGGGAACGTAGGCGTGTTCTGCCTGTTCCAGTCAGCCTAAAGAGGTCGACATATAGTGTAGGGAACATAGGCGTGTCCTACCAAAGTTCCAATTGGCTTTAAGAGGTCAACATATGATGTAGGGGATGTAGGCATATCACCACTTGGGTCCCTACCGGCCATAAGAGGCTAGCATCCCGGGTGAAAATGTGACGTATCGTCACCTTTCGTGAGTGGTGGCCAATCATTGCGGGGATTGTTTTTTATCTTCTTGTGTGACAAGATTGGCATTAACTACCATTATGATGAGGCGTAATTGCCTCAAATACTTGTCAGCGATGTGATCACTATAACTACGGCAAAAAGATATGCGTGTAGGGGCATTTAATGCCCTAAATGATGACCAAGGTCATATCAGTTTTGGTGGAATGTTTTGAAATCCATGCCATAATCTGCAGGATTTCATTTTTCGAAGTTCATGCCCCTTAGGAGAGGAACTCCCCTGGGGGGTTATAAATAGGCGGTGGGACATAGTTAATGCCCCACCTACCCTTTTCTACAACAAATTTTGTTAGTTTCAGGCAAGTCATTAGCCTAGTTGGTTACCAACCAAAATAGTAAAGTAAATTCAACCACAAGTATAAAAAAAAATGATTAAACTGTAATTATTAACCTCATACTTGTAATATGTTAACTTTCCTATCCCACCTAATCACTGCCCATGTCATCGTCAAAACAAGAACTATTTTCAAATTATCCAGAATAGAAAACAAAGAATTAAATGCAGACTCAAGGACTTTAAACTAAATAGAAACATGAAACTTGTTATGCTATATATATATAACATAAGAAAATGCAACAATTCGCTAGTGAGAACATGAGAAAACTTAATATTGATCATTAGATAGTGGAGAGAAAGTGTTTCAATCTCACCCATTCGCTATCCAATGGTCAATATTAAGTTTTCTCATGTTCTCACCAAAGAATCCTTCTCATAGGATCATTCCCCTATATATATATATTTATAATAGAGAATTCACTTGTTTACGTCCAACATGACAATTCACATTATGATATCTCACAACCTACCTTAGAGTCGGGAAATCATTAATTAGTTTATAATCTTATGCGTGGCTTATTATTACTTAACCGCATTTATGGTTTTCCTTACAAGTAATTCAAGTTACAGCCTCACCAAGGAATTGTGCAACAAACTGCATCAATTTAAATTACGTTCAATTCAAGAACAGACATTTATATCATGGACGATGGCTACACAGTTTAAGTGATTCTAGATAAATTTTATGTAATTTATCCTCCTTGTAGTACTAGAAAGAATACTTAATGAGTGGTGTATCCAGTGGCGATACAATGAGTCAGACGAAGTCATTTTTCATTAATACACTTAGGTTATTCAAATGTCAATGATGATATGAGAGTTGATATAAGTTATCAATCTCACCATTTGGGATTTCAATACCTCTATCAACATTCATCAATTGAAAGAAAAAGATTACCAATGTTTTGGTTTTTTTTTTTTAAATTCAATCAATTTAACATTGCCATTATTTGTAATGCTGATCCCAAAACAAAAGATGATTACATTGATATTTGTCTAGAATTCTCTTTAAATCTATATCAGAATGTAACAGCTAAGGGATAACCTTGCAAGAAATCAGTACACTGTTAAAAGAATTTCTGTACAAAATGAATTGCGTGTTTATGCAAACAAGCGAGAATTAAATAGAGAACTTGTTATCGACTAATGCCAAATTTTAACAACTTTTAACAATTAAATGAGCAAGTCAAAGAAAAATATATGATCCCCTACAATCGATGGTGTCAACAATCGAAATTCTAAATTAGTATGCCCATAGATTTAATGACAAAGTTAATAATGATAGTGGCAATTTATAACCATTGTAAAGGCAAAATCAGTTACTTATGATACATATTTCATGAATAATTCATAATTTATAGGTATTACTTAATAACAAAGGAAGTTGCCTTCAATCTACACAGAAATTTCAAGGTGCAAAATACAATCTCCTAAAATCTTAGATCCATGCGGTGAAACGATCCTAAACTCTAAACTTGAAAAACATAAAGTGTCAAGGGACATAAAAATTTTTAGTACTTTTAAAGGTAAAACCTAGGTTTCCAAAGAAATTAATAAAAACATTTATAATTGGCGAGTAAAATGTAAGCTCTATATTCCAAGCAATGATATGCTCCAATTCTTAGGAAGAATCATGGAAATATCATTTTCTAGGCCAATTAGAGTCTCATTCGGTCGTTCAATTCAACTATCCATTCCATCATATCCATGTATTCATTTAGCACTGGATAACTATCAATTGACAACTTCAGGTATATACCAATTGCCTATTTTATCCTTTGTTACAACTAATAACAGGAGTTATTGTATTATTTCCTTAATCTAGCAAAAGAAGAACTGTATATATCTTTTCAACCTATTAAATTTACACATAACATTCTGAATCTAGTTGTCCAATTTTATAAATTAATACCAATTCAATAAATGAGATATGAATTATTAGTCCATTAATATCTTGAATGTATAAGCTGTTGTTTATTTAAAATGCCTTTGAGAATGCAATTAGTAATAATAAGTAATACATAACAAATTTTCTTTATTTATCACATGCGAGTGTATCATAAATAACACAGGAGGAATATATCAAGATTAGGAATTAGAGCAATTTAATCGGCAGAGATACATTTATCCTACCCTCAGAAACTATGTATAAAAACATGCGTGATGCTATAATAAATCTTCTTTTCATTATAACGTACAAGAGGGACAAATGTATTATTTATCCATTTTATACTAATTTATAACAAGTATAATCAACTGTGTTAGATATCAAGGCAGGCATATTCATTCAATCATTATTAAATTAATAATAAGATTATTTCATTACAATCCAAATAAGTAATAAACGCAATTCCAGTCAAATTCAAAGAAGACGGTTCATAAAATTAGTCTCTACAAAATCCTAACAGTATAGACAACATTAGTTACCAACTACGTTAGAAATCAAGACAACCATCTTCCTTCAATAGTTATTGAAATAATAGTTGATCATTTAAGATCATATGTTAACAAGGTAATGAACCGTATATCCCCAACTCAATCCCTCGCATGCTTTCAATATATATATTGACGTGTTAAGGCATGTTACGAGTCAAATTTGTTGTGAAAAACGTATATATATACACATATTTTATACTTACAAGGACAAAAACACGTCGTGCAAGAATTAGTTGAGTAACAGGACAAGTAATCATGTGATTTGTCAGATAGCACAAACAAATACTGATTGGGTATTGGCATTTACCCCAATGAGATCACAAACAAAATTAACTACTTAGAGGGTTGATAAATTTTTACCAATTTTATTCAAAACAAATAGTTGTGGTTATTACTGTTCACAATGACTAATTACTTTCCAAGTTGCTCGAAAATCCAAAATATTACATAGTTATCATCAAATAATCATAAGTACAGAAAAGGAGGTACAGAATGTGCAATATCATGTGCTTAGCGGAGAATAAACTACTATTTTTCAAGTGATCGATGTTAATTATATATACTCCACTATTACACAAATATAGTACCATACATATATTTATATATGTCATGAAAATATGTGATCTAATGTATATTCATAGAACCAATGGTTGGGTGGTTTTACAAAAGGGGGTAATAATGCATGGATACCTAATTTAAGCATTACAAGTATGCTCAACCAACATATTAACGTGTTCATTGGCTTGGTAATTAAATTTATTACCAAACAAAACCACAGGAAAAGCCTTAGAAAATCATGCAATCACATAAATGGTGAACGAACCAAGAAATCACTCCATTGCTTCATGGGATCACATCCAGATCAAGCAATGTCCTAATGAGGCTTCTAATCTGGTCAGCCTGCTGGCTGAAGTAATGACCTTAACTGTTGGTACAAGGGCACCACGATCATTAATTTTAATGATAACAAAACACTTGTAATTTAACATTTGCATTGAGTTTATGAGTTTAAGGAAATTGCAAATGGATACAAGTGTGAAGGAGCTCAAGCTCACATCAATGGTGGATTGGAGGAGCTTGGTGGAGGAGAAAGAGCTTCGTTTGGAACGAAAGCTTGAAGAAGGAAGGAGATGAAGAGTAGGATAGATACTTTTTTTAATGTATTTATTTGTTATTCTTTGCTCTTTATTTTTGTCTAAATGATAGTTAAAGAGCCCCAAAGTAACGAAATAATAGTCCTAAGAACACTTACTCTACCCTAGGATACTTAGGCTTTTTCGTAGAAAACTTAGAAAGCCAAAATAGGCATCAGACAGCCTGATCAAACGTCTAATCTGGAAATCAAATGTCTAATCTTTGACTTTAAGACATCTGACTATTTGATCAGACGTTCAAAACACTTAGGCTGGAGAACCACTCTCTGTTTGCCAGTTTCAGATGTCCAGCCCTTAGTCCAGAGTCTTAGAAGACATTTAATGACCTTGCCAAACGTCCAACTAGAGGACTATTGGCTTTATCAGACTAATCTTAGATGATTAACTTTTAATCTGACCTTTATCCACTTTCAGATGTTGGTAGTGATCCCTAGACATCTGATAAATAGATGTTAGGCTTAATCTATCCCCAAATCACTTTTGTTAGTGATTATAGCCGTTTTAGCCTCGGGAAATCAATTCCCATAGTAAAACCTATTTCCAGATGTCCAGACTTTATGCTAGATGACTGACCTATCATTTGACCAACTATCCTAGAACCCTATTTAGGTTTGGACAAAAACAGGAAGAAAACTCGTCTAGAATTAGATGTTTGACCTTAACTCCAGATGTCTTATAAGTAACCTTTAGACGTCCGTCTTGATTTAAACTAGATTAGATCTTTCACCCTTCTAGATCAGACGACTAATTCCTAAATCAGATGAAGACCCAGACATCTGATAATAGATCTAGACATCAGATAACCTTGTCAGAATCATTAATAGCCCTGATTCCAGCCTAATTTGCCTTGGATTTGGTTCCAACGGCTACTTAAGGCTTCCATAGCCTTCCTAAGGGTTCCTAAGCCACCTATAAGTAGAGGAGGACCCTTCCTTTGTTAGACACACCAAACAATACTACTTTCCACTCATTTTGTGTCCAAGAGAAATTTGAATCAAAGGAGAAGTGCTCAAGCCTTAGTCTACATCTTGAGAGCATCTTCCCATCTGTGCACCCGCTTTCTTGCCTACGTATACGAGAGCATCATCGTGCCATTGCGTGGATCATGCACTTCACTTCCATCTTAGGGAAGTACCCATTGCCTATATAAGCTAAGTTTAAGACAATACTTTGTGACTCTATAGGACTATTATTTTTCTTTATTTTTGGTTGGGTATTCACTTTGCAGATTCTTGTCTCATTCGTGGTGCAAAATGCTCCTCGTGAAGAGGAGGGTTTGAGGTACTCTACCCTCGTCTAAGTAGCGTTGTTGTAAGAGGTTAAACTACCCTCATTTGAAGTAGTTCGTTAATGGATTTGATCGACTTGGTTGATTGGAAAATCCTAGACCGAGAGGTTTAGGTGGTGGCTTTTACCTAGGTTTGGGTTTTTACCTAAAAATATCTGCGTACCTGTGTGATTGAATTTTTGTGAGATTGATTTATCTATATTTTCGCATTTTTATATATATCATGCAAATCTCACCTCCTCCATTATAACCTACATTAACAACGGAAAAGTAAGAAGACTAAACAGAATGAAGAAAGGGTCAGAAATCAAGAAAAGAATCAAGTCAGAATACTATGGAAAATCAGGACTAGGGATACTGCATCACATGCGGCTGAGTATCCCATCCGTGACGCAATATGAATGTCTGTATGGCCCTTCTGGGTAATTTTATGATTAGCGGGGAGACCTTGCTCTGATATCATCTGTGGTGACCTGAGTCTCGCCAAGCGACGAAACCCGGGTTGCCGTGTGCTAACAACCAGCAGAACTCGCCTACAAGATTGCAGTCATCCAACGCATAATCATAAAATACAAACAAAGTCAACAAACAATTCATATTGCATAATTAAATGAACATAAATTGAATACTAACTAGAAGATTTACCGTAGAACATAGGTATATAAGCCGAAGGAGATGTACAATGGAATCACCTTGCTAACTGCCAAGTATACCTGAGTGCGGGACCCAAAAACACGTCAGTAAAAACTGAGTAAAGTAGAAACAACAACAATAGAGTGCAATAGTAATCGAGAATAAGAGGAAAATGGGTACTATAGCTTTAATTAATCCATTTATTAGACATCTTGTTATCTAGTTCCATTTTGTATATTGGAAGCTCAATTTATTATAGTCCACAATCTGTCAATCGACGTCTTAGGGCATGAGACGATTTTGTGACTTCCTACAACGCAAGACCGGTATAAGCCATATTCCTGGCCGAGAAGACGGCCTATACTCATCAAGTCACCACTCTCCGTCACCCTGGGGTCATTACGGAAAGCGGTGGCGGCTACGTCGTGTAGCATGAACACATACAAGCGTTACGTATGTTGAACCACAGACAGCCAATGACCCACCCTTCAATCGAGAAATAACCTAACCTCGAGCCATGCATCTCGCTATCCTAGTTGGTTGAAACCTAACCAAAGAGTCGTAGGAAGACTAGCAACTCCTTAAACCAGCCCCTGAAATTGATTTGAAAGACCAAAGCTATGGCCAAAATCCGACGAGTAGCGGGGATAACACAAGTTATATAATCCTTTTAATTTTCGACAAATCCATCATACTGATTATTTAATTATTTCTAGATAACTGTATCATTTATTGGTACACAATCAAACCATATCAATAATTACACTTTTTAAAAATTTCAAGATTTTCAGAAATTCGCGTTATCCTCCAACTTATTCATTTACAAGTAGTTTTTACTTTGGATAGTGATTCTGATTAAATTACTAATTAGCAGTCATCATGATGTCAATTTTATGAACAATAGAGTCCATTTTACACATGCTATGATAAGGTCATATCTAATAAGCTTAAATACTTATAATCCATTAAATCATGAGAATCATTTAATAAATTGTAATTAACCTAATAATTAATTATATCAAATTAACTATTCACAATCCAAGTCACTAACTTGATTTACAGTATCCATATTTAATACTCAACTACCCAAGATAACAAGAAACATGAAGACTGGTTCCGATCTCAGTAAGAGGTAAGAACACACGCTAAGTGGTGCAATATGTGAAGAGAGTCAAAATGTAGACAAACTATACAGAAAATAAAGAGGGACTACTCTACCTAACGTCATCGGAGGGTCACGGTGACTCCGTAATGCATACTGTGGTTTCTTCTACCACTTTGGGGACCCCTGCATTCCACACATGTTTTGGAAACTAGATTTCAAGATATACAAGAAATATTTTAAAATTTTCATGAAATAATTAATTTTCGAAATTGAGTTTAAAGTTTACCAATTTGTAGTTTGTGAAGAGACAATACCAATGGGTCATGGAATGTCTAAAATGGATGTCGTTTGACCCCAAAACGGATCAAAATGCGAATAGACGTGAAATCCAAAATCCTACACGTGCGCATGCTCTCACACATTGCGATTCGCATTGCTGTCATTAGCGTGGATGTCAATGCCGCCCTTGCTGACGTCAGTGCCGCATCTTTCCTCTCTCCTATTACGCCTGCACGTGCCTTCCTACCCTCTCCTTCTCCTTCTCTCGATTTCCTTCCCGATGTCTCTATTTCTTGATCTCCCTCTCTCACGAAATTTCTCTCTCTCTCATTCCCTCTTTCTTTTCTCATTAATTTCCCCTCTTCCCACGCTTTCCCTTTTCTCTCTTTCTTTCTCCCTCTCGGTATCTCTCCCTCTGCTTTTGATGGAGATAAAATGATTGTGCATGGAATCCCCCTTAGGTCCTATTTATAGCACACGCTAAGTTTAGTTGATTATTGGTATGTAACAACCTATTATCTCTTAGTTTTAATTATGCCTTTATGCAATCCCACAAACTACCGACTTTTATTTTTAATTTTACAATAATAATAATAATTATTATTATGTTATTATTATTATTATTTACTTATTATTGTATCTAACAATCCAATTAGGTAACTTTATATTTCTCATGTATCTTTTAGCACAAAATCCATATTTTTGCAAAACAGATATAGTTGAAAACTTGCAACGAGGGGAATTTAATGACACTAATTTTGATATATCTCAAGCATATTTTTCAAGGATGACCCTGTTTGACCAAAAATATAATTTTTTCAATTTTCGAATTACCCAAACTTGATTCACGCTTGAGGAGCACCAACGGGTTTGTCTCGACGTGCTTAGCCTAAAAATGACCTCGAAAAGTAGGTTCAGGTCTTTACACCAGGTATGACCGAAAGGACTCATTCTTCCGTTGTCGGACTTCTGACATCCTCTATGAGTTATCCCTAACTCTTTGCTGCCCTACGATGTATTGGAAGAACTTATCTACCAGTTCTTGGAAATAAGTGATCTATCCGGTCGACAGTTCATTGAACCACTCATGGGCCATGTCAGACAGATAAGATGGGAATACCTGGCAGAGTACTTTGTTTGGACAGCCGTGAACCAGCATCATCTGGTGTAACTCCCCACGAAGCTGTTGGGGTTCGCAGTCCCGTCATACTGGGCCATGATGAGCTGCTTAAATTTCTTCGGTAGGGGGGCCATCATTACCACCTCTGTGAAGGGATAGGTGGTGACGTAGGCGCACGGGCGTATACCTCTTGTTGCCCAGGTGACTTGGTGGATGATCTTCAATATTGAACCCCCTCCTCTGGTTGCCATAGGGTGCTCCGGACTATTCCCTCGACAATGGTAGGCGGGGAGCTTTGGGCAGGCTGGGTGGAACTTCCCCTTTCTAGCTACTGAGCTCGCATTTTAACTTCTCGAGCTGTTTGCATAGGCGAGCATTCTCTTCCACCATGCAACACCACTTCATTTGTTCGTCTTTTGGACTAGAACTTTGGGGTTCCTCCGACTGGATCTTGCCCAACTCCTTGATTTGCTTGATCTCAAGAAGTTCGTCAAAAATTAACTGATGCTCAGCCTTTAGAGTTGCCAGCCTGGCCCCATACTCTTCTTCCCTTGCATGCATCTCAAGGAGGGGATCCCACTGAGGGACCTCGAGTAGCCGGCCAAGTTGAGCTGACGTCTCCTTACTGGGCTTATGAGCAATCACAGAAAGAAAGATACACGAGATTGGTGACCTAATTTCACACTAAGGGGTGTACGTCTAGGAGGAGGGAGATGCTCCCAAATTTCCACTAGAATTGGTGGGTAGTATAGAGTTTCTTGTTTTCTCTCTCAGATTGCATGAAGAGAACCCTCGAGGGGTGTTGAGCTCATGAAATGAGGATTTAATTAGAAAACATGTCATAGTATAGCATGAATCACAACTTCAAACAAAAATTTATAACGAGACGGTGAGTCTCGGTCGATCTCAGGGAGGTAGATAATAGCAAAATTGATTCTTAATTTTCTTGTCTTTTTGCTTGCTTAAAATTGTACGTCGATTTTGAGTCTGCAAATGTAAGTTTCGCCAGTCATGTTATTAACCCTAACTACGTGTGCGTGTGTTAGATAAACAATAAATGTGAATGTGTGAGTGCTAGCGCGCACAATTCTCACTTCATGATGGCTGTTAACGAAAAACGCATCAAACTACAAAAGTCCAAAAAAATTAGAAAAGAAGAAAAAGAAAAAAATGTATCTTCCCTTTTCAAATAAGGCAAGGACTTGGGCGGTCTGCATTCTGGCAGACACCAGGGTACTACTGAGTTTTCATAGTTTTGGACCTTAGTTGAAATTCTCTATTGTTAATAAATGACTTAGGCCTAAGCAATCGAGTCCTAATTCTATTTTTATGCATAGCATGCAGTTTAATTTTGCTAGGGACTAGCAAAAGATAGGCATGGGGGTATGATGTAGACACATCCATTTAGGTTAGAATGCCTATTTATGCATGTTCCTAGGCTTAGATTTGCATTCCATATTATAAATATTGCATAGCATGCATCATTCTGCATTTAGAGTAGTTGTGTATATTTTAGGTTAATTACGTTCTTTTTTGTGGTCAGGAGAGAAGGAGATTTATTTCAGAGTCTCGAATTGACGATCTGACCATACGAATTTGATTAGGATGACGATCAGAGTCCAACACCTCTGAAATCGCCTCGATCGGAGTCCCGTAACACCATATGCAATCCGAGGAAGATCAACGGCCAAGGGACTAGGTGAGGTAATTTGGAGCTTCAAACGACAAATCTGACCGTGTGGATGGATTCGGGTAGACGATCACAACCCAATGACGTGAAAACTGACTTAATTCGACCTCTGTAGCAGCCCCTACAACGGAAAGAAGATGGACAACCCATATGTGCCATGTGGCGCAACCTAAGCTGCCATGCACACGCACGTGCCACAACACGAGCACAGTAGTGCGGGCACGTGCGGAGGCACGCACGCGCACCAGTGGTAGCGCACATGGGCACGTAGAGCATTGAGGGGCGTGCCAGCGTAGCGGTAGCGTGGGCATGTGGACTATCTTCAGCGACATTTGCGGCGGATCTTCAATGACGTTTATAATCATCACTAAATGTCCTATATACGAATTTGATTCTTTCCTCCACTATAAAAGGACCCCTACCCCTCCCATTTTTCTTCATCTCTTCCTTTCTTCCTCTCACCACCTCTAAGGCTCTAGAGAGAGCTTGTCCCAAGCCCGGGATGCTCCTCTAGAGTAGAAAACAAACATTTGTTCCCGCCTCTCATCCCCCTTCGTGGAGCATCCTGTGGCTGTCTTCTCACCTCCCTTTGGGAAGAAGATCCTCGCCACGACATCGTCCTACCTTGCCCTCCGTCCTCCGGCTCCGTCCTCATTCGTCTTGCTTCTCACCACCTTCCTCCAGGCGATGTCAGAGCGAGTCGTCCTCCAAGCGACCGTCAAGGGAGATTTCTCTCACCTATTTCTATCTTTATTACTTTTGTAGTATAGTCTTTCTATTTCCTAGTTGTAATAAACATTTCATTATAAAAATACACGATTGTTTCTCTCTCTCTGTCTGTCTCTCTCTTTTTATTTTGCAAGTAGATTAGCTAGATTTCATCGACCTGATCTCTTGCCCTATTAAAAATAGCAAAAAAATTAGAAAAGACAAAAACAACAAAAAAAGCGAAACACGGATTTGCAAAACCAAACGTTCGCCTCCTTGTGTTCGATCCGAGACTCACTTTTCGAGTTTCAGTTATAAATTTTATCTGCTTGACGGACTTTCTCGCTAATCGAACTACGACGACGGGTTTTCCAAATCCGAACCTTTCCACGTGCAAATCCACTACAATCATTTTGGTGTCGTTGCCGGGGAGGCAACACTCTTTGGTTTTTTCGTTTTTTCCTGCATACTTACATATTTTTCTAACTTATCTTTCTTCTTCGATTTATTGTCTTGCAGGAACCCGGTCATGGAGCCAAAGGTGGTAGATTGGAGTAAAGTGCGGGTAGAGACATTTGTAAGTTTTCCCCCACCACCCCCACCCTAGATTTCATTTCACCACAATAATAACTCAAACCCAAATCAACTTAGGTGCTTGTTATAAGCCATAGGATAGATCTGGTTGTTTGTTTGCCATCTCCACCCATCTCATCCTCGCATATATAAAAAAAGTACTCTTCTCTTATGCGATTTACTGAAAGTGACATACATTAAACGCCCACAACTTTTGATTTAAGGTGCACCATTCCACTTTGATTCTACCACTTAACTGAGATCTGACCTGTAGACCTGGTACACTTCAACTCAATACACATAAGTGAGTAGAAATCTGAATAGGTTAAACATCTGTGTGCTTTAGCTAAGTGGTGCAACAGGTCAATTGATTGAGCTATTTGGGCCACACCACTGAAGATAAAAGTCATTCATCAGTAGCTTGCCACTTAGGGTTAATCTTTAGGATTGAACCAGGCACTCCACATTATTTTTTGATTTCTAAAGGAATATATCATCACCAGTGCTTTCAAAACTTGGAGTGTTCTCTTGAACTTGATTGTATACACCTAAGATTAAACCCTAAAAGCTACTAAACAAGGTTAAACCCTAAAGGACACATCATCAAATAACCTTGTTTGCAAACCCTGGTTGTGCATGCACACACATTTGAATTGATCATTAAGGGCACAACCCATCTAAAGGGCCCATCACATTCCAAGAGCACAATCATCCCAACCCTAATTAAAATGGAGTAGACGTTGGCCTTAAGGATTGATTCACTCTTCGGGGCTCAGATTGAGATTTTTTTTTGATTAATCTGCTTTTGCTGGTCCATCTAATGTATAGCTAGGGGAGTAGTGTCAACGACCATGGTTGGCGGGTACACTAGGAACCGGAGGCGCAAGCCAAAGGAAGAACCTTCTCCTCAGGTCCTACTTCTAATTGGTTGGATTGACTGGATAAAAGTAGACTAAATTGGTTATAATCTCAAGATGGGTCCTGGGAGTCTGTAGGTCTTTAGGTTAGCCCAACTAAGGACAGGGTTGATTGCTTGTATTGCAGGGCTTCTTTCTTTCTTCTGATTTCCCCTCCTATTTGACCATGTATCCTTCCACATCCTACACTCATCCCATCCTACCCTCCTACCACCACTTATACCCAAGATGATTACTATCCCGACTCGACTTATAATTACCCATCCACTAGCCAGGAGAACTTTGATTGGGGATATGAATCCGGACCTCAGTGTCCAGGGTCTAACCCTGGACAACAAGACTATGATTACTATCCTTCTTAGAGCTACAATGATTATAGATCTCCACCCTTTGATGATCAACCTAACCAGATCTACAACCATGAAGGATATGTTGATTATAACACTTACCCTCCCCAGAATTATGTTGAACATAAGTCGCTACCATTCTTTAAACAACCTGAAACAACCTTCTATCAGGGAGGGACCCAAGAATCTTGATATCTTGACTCCCCTAGATTTAACCCAAACCCACCCAAACTTGAACCGAACCATTCGGTTCAGGTGAACCAGATGTAAGACAGGGTGTTTAATAACTTGAGGAACACCATACAATCTTTAGAAGCCCAGCCAACACCATGCACTGAAGCATTGGAGCCTATGATAAAAATGATTGATGAGCTGAATAGCTCTTTATTGGATTTGCTCCAAAATTTTAGGGATAGGGGCCTAGGTGAGTTCTACTTGGGAAATTGTCGAGGTTGAGGATGAAATTTGTGGTTGCCCTAGTCCAATCTTGGAATGATTCTCAAGATGAACCCCCCTTCAGGAGAGCCAATGTCTAAACCTGCTCAGGCACCTGTCTGGGGGCATACATGTTCTGAGACCAGGGATGACCACGTTGGGCTAGGGCAACCCATTGAGGATGAACCGATTGCTTCACCCCAGATCCCTGAGCCAAGGAATGACAAAAAATATGTCTCCATGGACCATGAAATGACATATGATTTTGAGGCATATATAATGAGGGTAAAGAATTCTTTGACTCTGAGGGTGAAGAATCTTTAGGTGAAGTCTCACTTGAGCTTAAGGAAGAAGATTTTAGTGAGACAAACGGGCTTAAGGAGCATGACGAACCTTTTGATAGCTCGATTATTGAAGATTACAATCATGTTGGGGCTAACTTGGATGATCTGAATCCTGATGGTTCAATCAGTAGCCCCACTGTTCAACCACACCCTGAAGAGTTGAATTAAGATATTTTTGAGATCACTAGACCCAAGTCAATCCTGATTCAGCCACAATTGTTGGACTTGGGTATTTTGGATGGGGTGTACAATGATCTGGAGGTCCAAGAAACCTTGATCTTGGAGGATAGGAAGTTGGAAATAAAAATCTGGGAAGCTACTTCTGAGGGAACTACAATTTTGGATCTACGGGTACCTATTGACCTGAAACTACCTACTTTTTACCAGGACCCTTACGATACCTTTGATGTGAGACCCAAGCTTGGAATAACTGAATATCTTCCTGAGCAGAACTATAAGTGGACACCCAATTTTAATGAATCAGATCAATCCATTGTCTGATACTTTAGTCTTGGGTTGCACACCACCAAACCGCAGGCCCTGCCCCACAAGCACAATAATCTTAGGTTTTGGCTGATTTTCATCCAAAACCTTAGAACCACTCAACCCTGGGGCATGGGTCTGCACCATAACCTGGTCCACATCTGTGGACATCTTCTGCTAGTGGGTTTTGATGGGTCGGCCTGGATAGGTTGTTAATATGATGTTTTTATCGTTGAAATATGTATAGTGGTTAACCTAATTTAGACCTAACCATCTCTTTACAAAAATTTTAACCTGGCCTAATTGATTTTATCTTGTCACTTTTATACCTTTTTTTTATCTTTTTACTAAGAAGGAAGATAACAGATAGAAAGTAAATATAGTAGCTATAGATATATATTTATATGTAGTATATATATAAAGGGGTGGGGGTGGAGGTGACTATGGAGTGTAGCACTATGTCGAGTCAGTCGACGTCTAGAGAGACGCAACCAACACGACTAGGTGCCGCGTGGAGTGTGGATGGAGGATGGATGATGTATGGGACCACGCTTTTTTTGTACGCGTGTATTAGGGAATATCAGCAACTGGTGCAGATATTCCCGTGATACATCGTATAGTAAATAACGTGAAAATATATGTACATATGTATGTATATGAGTAAATATATCTATATGTATATAAATGTATAAGTATATATGTATAGATATATATAGATATATATGTATTATATATATATATATAGGTGTATATGTATATATATATATGTATGTATATATGTATATAGCTATGTATATATGTATATAAGTATATATATATAATACTATATAGATGTATATATATATATATGTATATAAGTATATATGTATCTAGATATATATATATGTGTGTATATATATAAGTATATAGATATGTATATATATATATGTATATAAGTATATATGTATATATATATAAGTATATGTATAAGTATATAGATATATATATACGTGTATATATATATATATATATATAGATATATTATATATATGTGTGTGTATACATAAATATATAGATATACTATGTATATAAGTATATATATATATATATAAGTATATGTATAAGTATATAGATATATATAAGTAGATATATATATATATTATATATATATGTATGTATACATAACTATAGATATTACTATGTATATAAGTATATATATATATATGTATGTATATATTATATATAGATGTATATAAGTATATATATGTTACTATAAGTGTGTGAGTGTGTGTGTATGTGTTGGTATAGGTGTGTGTGCGTCGGTGAATGTGTGTGTGTGTGTTGCTGTGAGTAAAAAATAGAGAGAGAGAGAGAGAGAGCGGGAGAGAGAGAGAATACGTGAGAGAGAGAGAGCGGGAGAGAGAGATCAGCAGAGAGAGAGAGCGGGCTGGAGAGATCGAGAGCGCGGACAATGGTAGCGAGTTAAGATGTCTGCTCGCGGCGACGGACGTCTGACGCCACGTCGTCTGAAGGCGGAGGCGGACGTCTGAAGACGACGGGTGCGGGCGCGCCTTCGCGTAGGGTTCTGCATACCTGCGCGAAGGTGACGGGCAGGCGAAGGCGTGGAGGAGCGAGCGTGGAGGAGGTCTGCAGGTGGTCGCGGAGGGTCGCGGAGGAGGGCAGGGGGCGGCGCGAGGCCGTAGCCGGCCGCTGCAGTGCGCGCGGCGGACGGCTACAGGTGCAACTGCGAGGCGGACAGAACGGAGACGGAGGCGGGGAACGCCCTGCAGACGCGCGCGGAGGCGGTGAGCGACTTCGGGGACGGTCGCGGAGGGGCGGGAGGACCTGCTGCTGCTGCTGCTGGGCTGCTGCTGGGCTGCTGCTGCCATGGCTTCAACCTTCGAAGCTTGGAGCGGCGGCAATGGCGTTAAAGAGAAAAAATGAAGCGAGGGAATGCACCACGCCCACCGGCTCGTCGAAGAGCTGGGCGGTGGTGCTCCCACTGTGGTGGTGTGCACCACAGTGGGTTCTCCTGCTCGCCGGGTGCCTCCTCGACGGAGGGCCGACGTATGGGAGGGGAAAGCGGTGGAGAAGATGGCTGCGGGTTTTTTCAGCAGCTGCAGCAGCTGCGTCGCGAGGATGAAGCTGCAGCTACATATAGAGGAGGGGAGAGTGGCGTGCCGGCTGCAGCAGGGAGAGGGTGTGCGAGTTGCAGCTATAGGGAGCGGCGTTGGCAGGGAGAAGTGACGGGAAGAAGTGCTGCGTGGCTGCTGCATGCAGCTGCGGGAAGAGTGCAGCCGCGGGAAGGGTGCAGCCGCGGGAAGGAGAGAAAAGAAGAAATCAAGAGGAAAAATAAAAAGAGGGTGATTTTGCAAGGAGACACTTGAAGAAAAATGTAACTATGCAGGCAATTGTTTCACTCCTCTTCCTCTCTTGATTAAATGCATGCATGCAAGTGTTTTTACAAATGCGATTACAGGATCCTATTATGCAATGTTAATGCTAGAAAATAGCACAAGAAGGCATTATTACAGGCGTGTTTTGAGGTGCAAACAGGTTTGAGGATTAATCTTTTGATTTTGATTCCGACCCACACTTGTGAATTCTCCATTTCTTCCTTGTATGTATTTTATGCCCAGCTAAAGGCATTAAACTTAGCGTGTGTGTATACTCGCTTCTCTCTGTGGAGTTGACCGGGTTGTCACGAAATTCAGGTGATATTCTGTTTACTCCTCCCTTTTCATGTCTTTATTTTTACAATGAGGATATTGCATCATTTAGGCATGGGGGTGGATAATTAATTCCTGAAATCATTTTGTTAACTCTGTAAAATTTATTTTAGTTTCTTAAAAAAAAATGAATGAAAATTCAAAAAGGAAAAAAAAAAGAATTAGGAGAAGAGAACTTAGGCATTAGGCTCTATTAACTTTAGGAAATGATACGAGAGGACCTAATGACTTAGACTCTTCAGGTTTTCGGGCTTAATTAGCCCAGGTGTCCACAAGAATGTGGCTTAGTCTCGAGTCCTCGCCATGTACTTCTATTTTAAATTGGTCAATAAATTGGGGTGATAAGTATATGATTTATCAACCCATCCTCTGATTTGAGGGGACTTTAAGCCTAAGCATCTACACACTATTTGCTCTGACTCACTTTCCGATGGTTTTTACGGAAATTGGGTAGATAATGAACTGTCTAGGGTGGTATGGCTAACAAGTTGTCGGTGGTAGCAACTCATCGACCGGTTGTCCAGAGCCCAGCCACACAAACATTCTTTTCATACTGCCTTTAGGTAAATCTTAGATCAAGGAAGCCACCTACTTAGGGAAAAGAAAAAAAGAAAAAAAAGGCATCCAAAAAGAAAAAAATAGAAAAAGGAGAAAAAAAAAATGAAATCACACTTCACCACACGAGTATGGCTGGCAAGTTGTCATGGGTAATAGCCCATTGGTCGGTTGTCTAGAGCCTAGCTCACAAAAATGCACAATAATTCCCAAAACACTTAGGGAAGAAGTAGGGAAGTAGAATAAATCGGGGAGATATATAGTGGGTTTGCCCTTGTGTTGACCCCATAAAAAATTTAAAAGTAGGGAGAAAGCTACTGTTTGGAAAGATAAACCTCTAGGTAGAAATCTATAAGGTCACCTACAATCGTAGAAACCTGAAGTCTGTTTTAATGGCCGCCTAGTGAGTCTATCACCCTTTCACAAGATGCTTAACACTTAGAGTCCTTTTCGAGTCTTGGGCGGGTCGGGTAGCCGTAAAAAGTTACCCCGAAACTCTCAAACTCCAAAAGTCCAAAAAAATTAGAAAAGAAGAAAAAGAAAAAAATGTATCTTCCCTTTTCAAATAAGGCATGGACTTGGGCGGTCTGCATTTTGGCAGACACCTGGGTACTGTTGAGTTTTCGTAGTTTAGGACCTTAGTTGAAATTCTCTATTGTTAATAAACGACTTAAGCCTAAGTGATCGAGTCCTAATTCTATTTTTATATATAGCATGTAGTTTAATTTTGTTAGGGACTAGCAAAAGATAGGCATGGGGTATGATGTAGACACATCCATTTAGGTTAGAATGCTTATTTATGCATGTTCCTAGGCTTAGAATTGCATTCCATATTATAAATATTGCATAGCATGCATCATTCTGCATTTAGAGTAGTTGTGTATATTTTTGGTTAATTATGTCCTTTTTGTGGTTAGGAGAGAAGGAGATTTATTTTGGAGCCTCGAATTGACGATCCGACTATATGAATCTAATCAGGATGACGATCAGAGTCTAACTCCTCCGAAATCTCCTTAATCGGAGTTCCATAGCACCATATGTAGTTCGAGGAAGATCAACATCCAAGGGACTAGGTGACGTAATTCAGAGCTTCAAACAACAAATCTGACCACGTAGATGGATACGAGTTGACTATCGCAGCCCAACGGCGCAAAAATCAACTCAATCTGACCTCTGTAGCAGCCCCTACGACGGAAAGAAGATGAACGACACAGATTGTGCCACGTGGCACAACCCAGGCCTCCCATGGGCATGCACGCACCACCACATGCGCACAGCAGCATGGGTGCGTGTGGAGGCACGCATGCGTAGCTGCGGCAGCGCACGCGGGTGTGTAGCACATAGAGGCATGCGACACAAGCGCATGGATCACGTGCCAATGCAGTGGCAGCGTGGACTCGTGGGCTGTCTTCAACGACGTTTGCGGTGGATCTTTAGCGACGTTTATGATTGTCACTAAATGTCCTGTATATGAATTTAATTTTTTCCTCCACTATAAAAGGACCCCTACCCCTCCCATTTTTCTTCATCTCTTCCTTTCTTCCTCTCACGACCTCCAAGGTTCTAGTGAGAGCTTGTCCCAAGCTTGGGATGCTCCTCTAGAGTAGAAAACAAACATTTGTTCCCACCTATCATCCTCCTTCGTGGTGCATCTTGTGGCTGTCTTCTCACCTCCCTTTAGGAAGAAGATCCTCGTCGCGACGTCGTCCTGCCTTGCCCTCTGTCCTCCGGCTTCGTCCTCGTTTGTCTCGCTCTTCACTACCTTCCTCCAGAAGATATTAGAGCGAGTCATCCTCTAAGCGACCATCGATGGGGAATTCTCTCACCTATCTCTATCTTTGTTGCTTTTGTAGTATAGTCTTCCTGCTTTCCTAGTTGTAATAAACATTTCATTATAAAAAGTACATGATTGTTTCTCTCTCTCTGTCTCTCTCTTTTTATTTTGCAAGTAGATTAGCTAGATTTCATCGACTTGATCACTTGCCCTATTAAAAGTACCAAAAAAATTAGAAAAGACAAAAATGACAAAAATAAATAAAAAATGAAACACGGATTTTTAAAACCAAACGTTCACCTCCCCGTGTTCGACCCGGAACTCACTTTTTGAGTTTCGATTATAAATTTTATTGGATCGACAGATTTTCTCGTGAATCAAACTACGACGACGGGTTTTCCAAATCCGAACCTTTCCATGTGCAAATCTGCTATGTTAATGAGCTATCGGGTCTAAATTTTCTAGATCTTGCCCAAGTCCAGGTGTAGGGTTAGCCATCTCGGCTAAACGAGTAGAAGTAGAAGAAGGTCCGAGCGATGCGATGAATCACCTTTGCCTCCTTGGGATTGGTTCCCAAGGTCCAACCAATTGAGGTCAAAGTGACCTCCTCCATTGCATACACTAGCCAACTCAAGTTGGTGCAAACAAGCCAAACAATGCTAAGGCCTTATTAATCAAGTGGTCCTTGAGATCAGGTGACTAGATTTTTCATTAAGATTTTAATTGATGAAGAAAAATTCATTACAAAACTAACTGAAAATAATCCTAACCCCTCCAGCTAACCCAGCCAATCTGTACGAGGAGACTAAGGAGAAGGTTTGATGGGAAGACCATCATGAGCCATAAACTAGCTCATTTTAATCCAATTAAGTCAGTAAATGCTCCTATATAATTGCCACAGTCATAAGTCACTGCAAAATCATATTGAGGGAAAAATAGGCAACTAAGGTTAAAATTATAATTTTACTAGCATATCATGAATGCAATACAACCACATATTTTCTCAGGGGTTGAATGAAGGTCAAATGATCTTAAAAAGATAACAAGTGGGTTAGAACAATCAGAAAAGGGTTTGCACGTGTTCTGAGAATTAAATGACTTTTTTGAAATCCTAAAAACAGCCTTGCTTAATTAATTGAGGTTATGGTCAGGATAAAGTTCTCCTAAACCTCTAAAATTCATAGAAAAATATTCTCTAGGGTTTGGAACCTTCAATTTGACCATCAGAACCTGTTTTGACCCAGAACAGAGTCTCAGACAGATATTTACCCTAATTTAGGTTTTTGCATAAATTACCTAGTCAAACGTGATCAAAACCAAAATCCAACTTCACCATTGAATTCCTTAGGTCCAAATTAGGTTTATACCAAAATTTGGACCCAAGATAAGCCTGTCTTGACCTAGTTTACAACTTGGTCCTGTCTGATTACATTTCTACCCTTAACTTTCAAAATCTTTTCAAATAGACTCCTAACTTTGTCATCGTTCTCACAAAAAGGCCCCTGCCGCAATTAAACCTATTGCTACTTGCTCCGGCAACCTTAATTTGGAAAGAACTCCTTGATTTCTTGACGAATCCCTTTCAAATTTGAAAGGAAGTTCGTCAAGAAATTCCCTTCCTTTTGGACCCGATCCCAAGCCCTAAAACTTACCCAATCTCTCATGCGAACGCATGAGAGCATTGGGTATCAAGGAATTCCCAAACTCCAGTGAGCTTTTCAAGCCCAAAACCTCCTCCTGAGGTCTATAAAAGAACCTCCTGCTCATACCGTCCTCCTTAAGCTTGAATTCCGACCGTAAACCCTCCTCTTCCTCCCTCCTACTCGGTCGCGAGGCCTTATTTCATGTTTCAGGTAACAGGTCCCTTCACCGCCATTGCTGAGCTTCTCCACGAGCTTCAGGCCTTGTTTGTGCGAGGGTCCGCCTAGGTGCTTGCACTAGGCTCATCAGAATCCTTCCAGGAGTGCAACTAAGGAGCCAATTTGGCTCTTTGACTGAGCCTTTGACCACAATCACGCGAAGAAGCAGTTGCAGCCGCACATGCGAAGGAGTGGGAGCAGATAGTCCGACATCGTTAGCTAAAGAGCGCACTGAGGCACCTAAATTGTTTTTGTGTCTGTGGCTTATCGCCTCAGACACACGGGGTGAGGGCCCACTCACCCACTCACATGCCTCGTCCGCGACCTCTCCTCCGTGGACCTGGTGCACCCAACCTGCCTAAGCCTTCACTCCTTGGTCACTACACCACACCGGTGACCCTGGACCTGGGTACGTGGATCCTTCGATTACTCGATAACTCGATGTGCATGGCTCTGGGGGAGTGAAACCTAAGAGAGAGAAAGGGAGAGAGTGTGCAGGGAAGGGGAGGGTTTTGTTCTTCTGTGCATTGGCTAACACTTAGCCAAAATCCGAGCCCTTTTCCCTGTGCTTAAAGAAGAAGGAAGAAGACGGGCAGAAAAAGAAGGCCTGAAGAGGAGGAGAAGGAAGAGAAAGCGGAGAGGACAGAAGAAGAGAAGGTGCCGCACAGGAAGAAGAAGAAATCAGAGAAGAAGAAGAAAGCAAAAGGAAGAAGGAGGAGAAGGAAAAAGTGAAAGAAGAAAAAGGAGAAACAAAGGAGAGGGCCATTTAAGGCGTTTGATCTCCAAAGGAGACGTCTGATTACTATAACATTCAAGCTACTGTGTAGATATTTGGTCCTAACTACTGTGGCATTATTGATTACTTTAGTTTACACATATCTATACTAAATATTTGGTGACCTAAATCACCATTATTTTGTTATAGATTTCTTTTTATCATGGTAAATTATTGGTGTACTCATGTTCTACATTGATTATCATTTTTGAGTAGTTTATTTGGTTTAAATTCTTATTCTCATTTGCATTATTTGAGATTAGTGTGTGAATTCATATTGCTCCCTGTGTTTGACCTCGGACTTTCAAATTCGAGTAATAAAATTTATTTGTTTGAGAGCTATTTTGGCTATACTGTAACGTGACAATTTTAAAACACCGATTTAGCGCGCGAACATTTTTGCACCATTGCCAGGGAGAAACACGCAATTCACCACTATTCTCTACATTATTTGATTATATTTGAGCACTGACTTGCCTTGTTTGCTTTCTTGTGATTTTGTGAGGTACTTCACGAGGAGATCTTCCATGCAAAACAGCCACACCAGGGTAGGTAACTTCTCCATTCTTCCCTAATCAACCTCTTAATCTTAGGAAGACAATTAATTAGGAATCACCTACCTTATTACATAATAATCATCATTTAAAAGGGCAAATTTCCTGATTTGTGAAATTCTTTTCAATTCTCATTGAGTTGAAGTAATTCTGTTTAGAGATCTTACCCCAAATTTCTTGTGTTTATTAGGGACTACGTTTAATTTCTAATCACTTTTGGGGCTAACACACTTCTTGCTTGAAGCCCAGGGTGAACATATCAAGATTAATTGGACTTGGAAATATAGCCAATGAGGGTTTCTACATTAGGGTTTTGAAGTGCTAGTACACATGTTTACGTGAGTTAAAGGAAAGTTACCCTCTTGCATTTGTGTGCTACCCAAGCCATTGATTGAAAAGACTTAATCAAGAAAAATCCTAAAAACAGGCTCTAATTCACTTGAACCATAAAAATCCTTGGACCTAATAATCTGGGAGTCAAATCAAGGTGAGTTCTAAATCTTGACCTAGATCTCATTCTTCCATCTTTAGGGCAGGTCAGGTGAAGTTGGTCTACATTATAGGCCAACCAACCTCTAAATTAGGTCACAAGTTGAAATTAACTTCTAAATCAAGTGAAAATCAAGGCACAAACTAGGATCTAAAATTGGTAGACTTAAGGACTTAAGTTCGTACATTTCGGTCTACCTGGACCCTTAGTGACAAGGAAGGTCGGGTGGGGGAAACCCTGTAACCCGTGGGGATGCTCTACCGTGTAGGGGTCTTTGCAGGGCTCTCCCTTCCTAGCTACCCAGGTACTTCTCAAGTGTGCGAATTTCTGATTAAGAGGTATCATCCTCCTAGAAACCGCCTTAGTCATCCAAAAATCTTTGGGTGCCTTGATTGGGTCAATCTCACATCTAGTCCCTCATCCCTTCTATTTAGAGCACATACATAGATTTTCTTGGGTATCTCTTTTCAAATATGATCGATTTCAATCTAAGCTTAACTTTTGATTCTACATCTGGAGTCCACCATATGATTCAAAAATGCAGCCTGGCTATTTAGGAAGACCATTGAAGAAACTTGAATCTCAAATATCTATGAAAGATAGAATAGTTGAGGATGCTCATAGATTTTATGAGATTGATGACAACACCTAAAAATCAATTGAAGACATTTAGGTTAATATATCGATAACAACCATCTTCATCATAAACTGTGCCCAAGTAATTATAACACAAGTAACAAATGGATCCACCCGGGATGTTCTCATGACAAGATACATTGAGTTAGAAAAATTACATAACTTTGAATACTTCCAATGCATGACAAATCCTGTACTTTGGGAAAGACACCAAGATGATCTTGAAAAATGGGAAGAGATGATAAAATTATTAAACTAGATTATCGATCAAAAATACCCGTACATTCCCCGAACATCTAGCAATAGTGAGGATCTATCAGATTTTCCAAATCCCAGGTTCGAGAATCAAGGTTGTTGTGGACCTCCAACCCAAATGGAATATGATCAACCTAATAGACAGATTGATACGCCTAACCGTGAGACAGGTTGGGAGGATCCAATTGCAGGAGGATACGATTTTGAACCAGCCCTAGAAAACCAAAACCTTGGTTCGCCAAGCATAGAATTCCTAGATTTCTATGATAATGAGATTGAATCAGAACGTCTTAAGGGTGTAAATTTTGCTCCTTACTCTGATAAGGTGACCCTTAAAGGCAATTCTGACATCCCTGTAGAGCTCAACCTAGATTCTAGTGATTCAACCCACACCCTTAGCCTAGAATCTGGATCTGAACCTTCTTGGAACAATTACAAGGCCCCGTGTGACGAAAATTAGAGTTTGAATTTGGATTATGATTCTGGGCCTTTATTTGATGAATGTACCTCTCCAACATCCTCAGAAATATAGATTGATTTTTTAGAAGTCACGCCGATCTACGATACAGAAATCGAGGAGTTGGAGGAGTTGGGTTTTGATTGGGTCTTCCCTATAAGCCAAAAACCCGAGCCCAGACCCAATAGGGTGCGTGTGTATTAAAGAACACGTGATTCACTCATTTCATTACGCTTCACTTCATTCTCCATACCCCAATGGAGAACTCGTTTCACTTCATTTCATTCGTGAATCACAGGTTCGTTGTGTTATTTGAATTCCAACTCAACTGTTTTATTGAAGGAATTCGAATAACTTACTGGAAAGACGAATGCAGCAGGGCGAACGGATCTTGAGGATAAGCCCCTCTCGGGCTGAGGATGGCCCTCATCACCCCTCGCATTCTATGGGTCGGGTTATTCTCTGGCCCCCCTCCGGAGAAAACCCTCCATGGAAGAAATGAAAGGATCTCAGTCTTAATGAAAGAAAGAATTGGACCGGAATTCAGACTATCTAAGCTAAGATAGTATGATAAAAAGAACAAATAAAAACTCTAATTTTGAATTCTCCTATTCTCATTATTTTTTATAATAGTCAAATTCTTATATTCTATGGAATGATTACATAAGAATCCCATATAATAGAATCCGAAAGTCTAAATGAAATAGATATAAATACTATGTCAATCTTTCTACCATACTATCCAGGTATACAGTTGTATACAGATCTAGGACAAGAAAGTCTAATTTTTTTTAGTAAATAAAAGGTTGAGCTGAACCAAAGAAAGAATGACCAAATATCCATCTTTGGATTTGCACATACCCTTTTTTTTATATATCTATTTTGTATATATCTATATCAATATCAATCAAATCCATAAATATGTCCACAATGCATATACTCTACCCTTGACATTACAATCTCGCCTATACTATAATGATAGAATGATGGATACACCTAAGAAATGGAATCTGAATCTAAACAATTATGAATCTAAATAAGGAAGTCCGGATTTGATTTATGTATGCATATATGACTCCTAGCTAAATCCGGTCGGAATGAGTGAGTGAGGGGGGTGGGTGAATAGCGTTGTGACCCCAAGGGGGCGGGGTTTCATAATGTTGTTACCCCAATCCAAATCACATGTCTGATTCTTTTCGAGCTCAGATTCTGAGAATAGGCTAGACCCAATACAGGTTGCAGAGTCTACATCTTGTGATTTATTATGTGGTGGAACCTATGATCTCGAAGCAAATTCAGAACTTGATTCTTGCAAATTCTTCGATGATTTCGAATCTTATTATGATTTTGGAGAACCATTGTTTCCTGACGACTATGAGCCAATCTATGACCTCAACATACATGATCCATTCTTCGACTCTAAGGTCCCTGATCTAGAGATCACTGATTCTAAATCAGGTTCCATTGAGATGGAATCATTTCTTTTTGATCCTCAGGAATCAGAAACAAAAAGTGACGAGAGTGACTACAACCCAGAGTTCGAATCTTTTCTTGACTCAGACTTTCTTCATCCTATAAACACTCTTCAGGCATTTACCTTTGAGTTTTATGGCTACTATGACTCTCTAAATGAACCTACCTTTGAATCCTTACTAGAAGAACTCTCATACACAATTATTATTGATGCTATCTCTTCTACACATGCAGAACCTTCCGAAGACCATTTTCAACCCCGGCCCACAACCGAACTCAATTTCTAGTCCTATTCTCCTCTCGATCCGGTTGTAGATGATTCTCCTCCACATTCAAATCAGGTTTCAGACTTCGATCAAACTACAAATCATGCCTCATCCTTCTCTGAACACTCTTGTAGGGATCTCACATCTTGCAATGATTCCTTTGAGGATCCCTACTCTGACCAGGCTGATCTGACTTAGCCAAACCTTGGATTCACACTTCCGCATCATTCCGAGCTTCACAGCATATGGTGGGTTCCGCATCTCTTGGTCTACATCTATCAACCCACTAGATTAATTGGGTTTGGGCAGCATCATCCGTCTGCTGATCTGAATAAGCACCTGGTTGGGCCAATCGGGCTATTGATCAAGGGACTTGTTCTACAAAACTTGTCTAATTTCACCACTCCTCCATACCATTGTTCGCTCGGCTGAAGGCGTTGAATTTAGTGCTTAATAGGAGGCAATCCGCCATTCCAAAAACTCTAAATCCTTTTGATTATCTTTCTGTACTTCACGTCTATTGCACCCTGAGTTCAGTTTTAGAACAATTGATCCCATCTCTGGTACTCATACCAGGGCTTGAAATCGTCCACAACAGTCATTCCCGACCCGTTCACCCACCCAATAATCCTGTTCTAATTCCTGAACCCAAAACTGTTTCACACCCTTTGTTTACGATGAGGACATTGCAAAACTTAGGATGGGGGGGTGATAAAGTGCAAACATACAAAAAATCACAGTTTGGAAGGGTTCTCACAAAAAAAGCACATATTCCAAAAACTAAAAAATAAAAAAATTGAAAAAGAACAAAGGTAGGAGAGGGGAGGAAATTTTGAATGGATTGCATATCATTTTTGAGGTGAAAAAGGGGAGGAGATAAAAATGTCAAAAAGGAGCACAATTTGAAAAGAAAAGAAAAAGAGATAGCCATTAGTAAAAGACTAAGGAATTGACTTAGTTCTAGACCAAATCAAAAGAAGGATAATGAAAGACAAAAAGTGCTAAAGAAATAAAAAGAGATTAGTATGAATGCTGATCTTAGGCCTCTTGGGCCGCAATCCTAGGCTTAAAAATTCAAGTATCTTCTAAGATCTGGATAGTCCTCAAGAGGTTGGGGAAAATGCGAAGCTTAAGTATTAGGTCTAACGCTTAGGGATTATTCGGCCTCATTAACTGACCTCTGGTTTGTGAGACTCAATAACCTGAGCAACCCAATCCACACACAGTCTGGTTCAGTGCGCCTAAGTATCACAATCACGCAAATGGGTTAAATCTATTCTGAAAAAAATTACCTAGATTAGGAACGGCTGATCAACACAAGTTGATTTGGATGAGTTCTCGGCATGGAGAGGCGAGAAATTCCCCTCGAAGATGCGCAATAACATATCGTCCCCTTAGTGCTTGTCTCCTAGGATATCTCAATATCCTATCGGAGGCATGTAAGCACCCTATGCTGGTTCAGATGCCATGGGCGGCATTATCTCAAAATGTCGATTGCCAGGGTCTGGATTTAGCTATAAAATGCCATGGGTAGGATTATCTCGAAATCTCAAAAGCCAGGGTTCTGGGGGTTGCCATGGGCAATGCTATCTCGAAGCATCGATTGCCAGAGACCCTACGAGGATTGATGGTGGGAACTAGGAATTCGATATAGACCGTGTTGTAAAGCTAATTCGAGGCTAGAAATAAAAAGAAAAGAGAGAGAAAACTCTCCAAAAAATAAAGAAAAGTTCTTCTGTCTCTCTCTTACAAAAATGCACTGCAAACTGAACTTGGGCTAAAACATGAAACAAGTATGGGTGCTTTAACCGCAGAGTTCAACGAACCTTAGGTTAGTTAATGTGGGCCTTAGAAACCATTGTGGCAGACAGAGGCTAGAGCTGGTCAGGCCTGGATCGTGGTTGGTACTTGAGTACCTCTAGGCCTACTATCAGCATTCTAACCTAATCTACAAAAAAAGCACACATCAGAGTTTTTAAGCATCAAAAGACATATGGTTTAGAATCAAAGTTAATACCTTGAAATTTTGCTAAGGGACTAGCAAAAGCTAGGCATGGGGGTATGATGGGAACACCATCATGAGCCATAAACTAGCTCATTTTGATCCAATTAAGTCAATAAATGCTCCTACATAACTGCCACAGAGTCATAAGTCACTACATCATCATTCTGAGGGAAAAATAAGAAACTAGGGTTAAAACTGTAATTTTATTAGCATATCATGAATGTAGTACAACCACGAGTTTTCTCAGAAGTTGAATGAAGGTCAAATGGTCTTAAAAATATTACAAGTGGGTTAGAACAATTAGAAAAGGGTTTGCACGTGTTCTGAGAATTAAATAACTTTTTGAAACCCTAAAAATAGACCTGGTTAATTAAATAAGGTTCTGGTCAGAATAAAATTCACCTAAACCCTCTAAAATTCATAGAAAATATTCTCTAGGGTTTGGAACCTTCAATTTGACCATCAGAACCTGTTTTGACCCAGAATAGTCTCAGATAGATATTTACCTTAATTTAGGTTTTTGCATAAATTACCCAGTCAAACGTAGTCAAAACCAAAATCCAACTTCACCATTGAATTTCTTAGGTCCAAATTAGATTTATACCAAAAATTGGACCCAAGATAAGCTTGTCTTGACCTAGTTTGCAACTTGGTCCTGTCTGATTACATTTCTGCCCTTAACTTTCAAAATCTTTTCAAATAGATCCCTAACTTTGTCGTCATTCTCACAAAAAGGCGCTTGCCACCATTAAACCTATTCCTACTTGTTCCGGCAACCTTAATTTGAAAATAACTCCCTTGACGAATCCCTTTCAAATTTGAAAGGGAAGTTTGTCAAGAAATTCCCTTCCTTTTGGACTTGATCCCAAGCCCTAAAACTTACCTAATCTCTCATGCGAACGCATGAGAGCATTGGGTATCAAGGAATTCCCAAACTTCGGTGAGCTTTCCAAGCTTGGAAAGCTTGCTTCCCAAGCCCAAAACCTCCTCCTAAGATCTATAAAAGAACCTCTTGCTCATACCGTCCTTCCTAGGCTTGAATTCTAGCTGAAAACCCTTATCTTCCTCCCTCCTCTTCGGCCGCAAAGCTCCTTAAGCTTCGACGACCCCTCCTATCCATCCTTAGTCATCTGATCACAAAACCAATGGCTGGATTCTCTTTCTCCCTCTCATCCTCTCTTGGTCGTACCAGCAGGAGCCCTTCTACCTTTGTCGTCATCGTCACTCCCTTCATCGGAGCACCTTCTTCCCCAGCTCTGGCCTACCAATGCCGACGCTGTCCTCTCCCTTTCATCCACTTAGCATAGGTAATTAAGTGCCCCTAAGGCCCCTAGAATAGTTCCTTCTACCAAAAACCAAAAGTAAACCCCTCAATACCGCCGTTCACCTTCTTCATCCTTTGCTCTGGCCAATCCTTTGGCGAGGTGTTTCCACCGCTAAGCACCTCCATCCACCTCGCCGACAAGCCCACAACCTACACCTCTCCACCCTCTTCAAAACCCCTCTCTCCATTCACTTTATCATCCACTCAAACCCACCGTCGAACAACCCATCTTTCTGTCGTCTTCCCCGCCATCTACTGGCCACCACAGACCACCATCTTCCATGAGACCACCTCCGCCACACTCGTCGTGGTCCGGCGATGATCCTGAACTATTCTAATGCGGCCATGAGGCCTTATTTCATGTTTCAAGCAACAGGTCCCTTCACCGCCATTGCTGTGCTTCTCCACGAGGTTCATGCCTTGTTTGTGCAAGGGTCCACCCAGGTGTTTGCTCTAGGCTCAGCGGAATCCTTCCAGGAGTGCAACTAAGGAGCCAATTTGGCTCTTTGACTGTGCTTTTGACCACAATCATGCAAAGAAGCAGCTGCAGCTGCACGCACGAAGGAGTGGGAGCAGATAGTCCCACATTGTTAGCTGAAGAGCGCACTGAGGTGCTTAAATTATTTTTGTATTTGTGGCTTATCGCCTCAGACACATGGGGTGAGGTCCCACTCACCCACTCACATGCCTCGTCCATGACCTCTCCTCCGTGGACCTGGTGCACCCGACCTACCTAAGCCTTCACTCCTCGGTCACTACACCACGTCGGTGGCCCTGGACTCGAGTATGCATATCCTCCGATTACCTGATAACTCGATGTGCATGGCTCTGGGAGAGTGGAACCTAAGATAGAGAAAGGGAGAGAGTGTGAAGGGTGGGGGAGGGTTTTGTTCTTCTGTGCATTGGCTAACACTTAGCCAAAATCCGAGCCCTTTCCCCTATGCTTAAAGAAGAAGGAAGAAGACGGGAAGAAAAAGAAGGCTTGAAGAGGAGGAGAAGGAAGAGAAAGAGGAGAGGACAAAAGAAGAGAAGGTGCCGCACAGGAAGAAGAAGAAGAAATCAGAGAAGAAGAAGAAAGTAGAAGCAAGGAGGAGAAGGAAAAAGTGAAAGAAGAGAAAGGAGAAACAAAGGAGAGGGCCATTTAAAGCGTCTGATCTCCAAAGGAGATGTCTGATTACTGTAGCATTCAAGCTACTCTGCAGATATTTGGTCCTAATTACTGTGGCATTATTGATTACTTTAGTTTACATATATCTATACTAAATAATTGGTGATCTAAATCACCATTATTTTGTTATTGATTTCTTTTTATCATGTTAAATTATTGTTATACTCATGTTCTACATTGATTATCATTTTTGAGTAGTTTATTTGGTCTAAATTCTTGTGCTCATTTATATTATTTGAGATTAGCATGTGAATTCATATTGCTCCCTGTGTTTGACTTCGGACTTTCAAATTTGAGTAATAAAATTTATTTGTTTGAGTGCTATTTTGGCTATACTGCAATGTGACAATTTTAAAACATCTATTTAGCGTGCGAACATGGTTCTTCCTTTGGCTATTACCTTCGGTTCCTTTGTACCCCTTAGACACGGTTGTTTGACACTGCCCTGCAGATTCAGCAATGTGTTCGACTAAAGCGGTTGTGATGACCTAGTAGTTTGGTAACAAACTCAGGTTAATTAATGAGTTTTACAAAATTTTTACTTAACCTTTATTTTTTCAATTTGGGTTTTGGTGAGTGGTCCACAAGGTGACCTAGCTCACTGACTAACCAGTAGACTTGATTAAGTCTAGGCTAGTCAAGTGTGGTCTCTAGAAGTTGCACCTAGGGTTCAGGCAATGGACTAAGTGTTTAGGTAGCAGACCACAATTCAATTTAAAAATATTCCCTATGACACAATTTGAATTCAAATGATTTAAAATTTGACAGGAAGATTTTTTTTTCAATAAAATTTTCAGAGAATATTTTTTTTGGAATTTTTACTATTTCAATTGAATAAATATGAATTTTTAACTGTTGGGGACTCAGATCTGGAATTTTGACCCCTTGTTAATTTTTCTTCTGAAATAGTATCACTTTTGCTCTAAAAATTCGATAAAAATATGTAAATGAAAGATGATTTGATAACCTTTCAAACCCCACTATTTTTAATCAAATCGGATTTGTGTTTTATTTGGAATCACTTTTTGAAATTAAAAAAAAAATAGATCTAAGTGCATATGACCCCCTTGTATTTCATGAATTTTTAAAAATTGTACAAACCAAAATTTTTCAAATGAATGGCATCGTTTGAAGCTGATATGAAAATATAGCTTCAACCCAAATTTTAGAATTTTTGAGTAACAAAATATTTAGCAATTGAATTTTTAATTCGCAAAAAAAATTCTGGCCCAATTTCAGGGAGTGGTAAGAAGGCTTTTGAAAAGGTTTGAATTCAAAAATGAGCCTTCTCACAAAATGCTTTTTTTTTTCAAATTTGTGATTTTTTTTCTCTTTTTTTCAAATTTTTTTCTTTCTATTTTTTTTGGAGGGAAAATATTCAAAATTTTTACCTTTTTTTTTCTTTAAAGCAACTCTAACCCTAAGATTGAAAAGAAACCGTAAGTCTAAAATTAAAACTTTTTTTTTGCATGAAAATATTCAAATTTTTTTTTCAATAATCAAATCTACCTAGGATTCAAAGGAAACCTAATTAAGAATTTGGTGTGCACCTGATTTGTTCAAGTACGCCTGATGTGTGCATAGAATCCGCTTTTCCTATTCATACACACCAAAAGCAAGTAGAAGCAAATATGTTAGGTTTAAGTTCAAAAATTAAAATCGTGTTGCCTCCTTTGCAACGACTCCATTTGTTGAGCTTGTGAAACGCAAATTTAATTAGAAAACACATCGTAGTATAGCACGAATCACAACTTCAAACAAAAATTTATAACGAGACTGTGAGCCCTAGTTAATCTTAAGGAGGTAGATAATAACGAAATTGATTCTTAATTTTTTTATCTTTTTACTTGCTTAAAATTGTACGTCGGTTTCGAGTCTACGAATGTAAGTTTCTCTAGTCGTGTTATTAACCGTAACTACGTGTGCGTGCGTCAGATGAAGAATAAATGTGAAAGTGTGATTGGTAGTGCGCACAATTCTCACTTTGCAATGGCTATTAACGGAAAATGCATCAATCGCAAGATTGTTGATATTTTCAAGTAGCAACATGTTTGTTGCAATATATATATCTTATGAAGCAGGCAACTGTTGATTTTTGTTTCTCCAAAATTATTGTCATTACAATGATTCTAGAGGAAAGCTTATACATGGAAATTGAAAAGACTAATTTATGCTAGCAGAAAAGATATGCCTGCATGGATCTAGGTTAGATTATGCATGCATTCTTAGAGAGAGTACTACTACTACTACTACTAGCAAGATATTAATGTATAAATTAAACTACAAAGAACATTAATCTAGCTACTAGAAATTAGGGCATTGGAGGTGGTCTCCAATGGCCATATGGCTGGAGGTGGTAGGAGGGAAGAGAGGGATGGCCAAGGTGGTTGCCTGGCCTCTTTGGAAGGTCGTGGAGAAGCTTCATCGATCTTGGACATGGAGAGTGGGCGATGCTTGATGGAGGAGCTTTCCAATGGAAGTGGTGGTGGCGATGGTATCCAAGATTGGGTTTTTGTAGGTTTCTAAAAGTAGGTTCATAGAACCTAATACTAAAGTGATAAGTGCAATTAAACTCACCACAAGTTTAATTGAGTGGGTGCGTAATTGGGAGAGAAAGTTCAAAATTAGGTTAGGCTTGAGTCAATTGGACTCTCACTGAGTCCAATTAGACTTGTGTTGGTTGAGATTTGAGCTCAATTGGACTTGATGAGCCCAATTGACTAGGTGAAGTGTAATTGACTTAGATCCAAGTCAATTGGGCTTAGTGAGAACCTAATTAGGTTCTTAGGAGGGTCTTAGGATAGTGTACTGGTTGTGGTGTAAATCGCGTAAAGAAGATGAATACGTCGTAGTATAGCATGAAATATGTCTCAACAAATAAATTTTAATGGAACAGGTGAGTCCCGATCGAACTTAGGCAGGTAGAAAACGTTTTCGACCTCAAATTGATTTGGATTTAAATACCAACTAGATAATAATCACAATATATATAAAGAGAATGTAGCCATGAGTTTGATCAAATAATTCTAGAATTATAGCTTTGTAATGCTAGAACAAGAGTAATTGAATTGCAAAAGGAAACTAGAATATCACTATTTAATCTGGCTATTGTCGCAGCGAAGTCGAGGTTAAAAACTGCATCATAGTATAACCGAAATAGCTTTAAAAATAAATAATATTTATTACTCAAATTTTAAGTCCGAGGTCGAACACAGGGAGCAATATGTAATTCAAAACTCAAGATAGCAATTTGAATCAAGAATAGAGATTGCAATAAGAATATTGTCAAGATTAATATGCAAAAAGAATGGAGTAAAATGGTGATTTAAATCACCAATTACTCTTCACAAATAACAATTAAATCAAAGCCTCAAGTATATGCAATCAAGGGTATCAGACGGCTTAAACAGCCTATGCTACAGTGCTGTTTAGAGCCTCAAGGGTCTCTCTATTTCTCCTTTCTTTCTCTGGGCTTCTCCTGCGCTTCTCCTATCTTGTTTTCTCTTCTTCTTCTTCCTTTCTATGTGCTTCTCATCTTCATCTTATTCTTCTTCTTTTGTTCTTCTACTCTTCTCCTTCTCTTTCTGTGCGGCACCCCTTCCTTCTTTCTTGTCCTCTTCTTCTTTCTTTCTTCTCAATTATCCTTCTTCACCCAAAGGAGGAAGATCCTTCAAACTGCTAAGTGTCAGCCGTTACTCCCTGTAGCAATACCCCCCTGCCCCTGTGCACTATCTCTCTTTCTCTCTCTGGGTTATGCTCTCCCAGAGCCTTCCACAGTACCGGGTAATCGGGTTTCGAACCTAGAGCGCACCCGGGTCTAGGACTGCGGGCGTGATCGCAGCCGAGTAGTAGAACAGGTTAGGCGGGTCAGATCTGTGCCAGGCCCACGAGGCACAGGTGAGCAGGGACCTTACCCCCAGTGTCTGAGGCAAACAACCTTAGACACCTTTTCAATTTATGCACTGCGGGGCGCTCTTCAGCTGACGATATGGCACTAAAGATAGTGCCTCTTCTTTGCGTGCATCTGCGGCTCGAATGCCTTCCAAATCAATGCAACTGCTGAGGCTCACGTCTTCAATCAAGGAACTAGGTGTGTTCGCGAGACGTTTCCGCGTGACCTGGAGTTGAAGCCTGGAGCAAAGGCACCCTGGAGCAGCCTTGAAGCTTGCTTGAAGAAGCTGCTCCAATGGCGGAGGAGACGAGCACCTGAAATTAGCAAGAAGGCCTTTCGGCCACGTTAGAAGGCTCAGGAAGGATCGCCAGGCCACGGCGACTGCGACAGTGGTGGTTGTGAGTTGGCGAGGTCTGTGTGTGCGAGGCGGAGTCGGACTATGCGTGTGAGAGTGAGTGTGTTCGGGGGCGAGTTTGGGTGAGCGATAGGTGGAATTAGGTTAGAGCTTTTGTTCGTTGAGTTATGGAGGAGCTGATGGGGGTGGTAGCGACAAGATTCGTGCAGTGATGCAGTGGATAGGCATCGCTGGAGCTTCACCGGAGCGAAAGAAGGTGACGGTGTTGAGGGAGCGTTAGTGGTTGTGCATGTGTTGTGAGAGTGGGAAAAGAAAGTATAGTGAGAGAGAGAGACAGAGGAACTTAGGGATGCGATAGAGAGATGGAGGGCTCTGGTGTTGGTTGACCGGAGCTGGAGAAGGAGGATGGTGTGGTGAGGTGGCGACGTCGACTGAAGGAGAGGCACGACTTCTCGTTGGCAGGAGAGGTTTGCGAAGACGAGGGGAGGATTGTCGGTCATCCAATTTGATGGTTGGATGGCCGAAGGAGGAAGGCGGAGAGGGGTCACCAGTGCTAAGTCTGAAGGTGGCTGGAGATGGAGAAGAAGAGGGTTTCTGAGGCCAAAACTTGCTGAAGAGCACGACCGTGCCCTAGGGTCTCTTTTATAGGCCATAGGATGCCATTCCAAGCTTGGAAAGAAGCTTTCAAGCTTGGAAGGTGGTTGCAACAATGGATACCCGAACCTTTGAAAGGTTCACATGACCTTTTGGGAAGGACTTAGAGGCCAAGGAAAGGCTCAAATGGAAGGAGACTTCCCAAGGAATCCTCGTATCAATTTTGAGAAGGATTGATTGAGAATCGAGCGAGAAATCCTTGCTCGAAACTCGACGGTGAAGGTTTCACCCTCCAAAAATGGCGCGGGGACCTTCTTGTGAAGAAGGTAAAGAAGTTGGGGGCTATTTGTAAGAAAATTCAAAAGTTAAGGGTCTGAATGAGATATAAAGAGTCTGACTGGACCAAAATACAAACTTGGTCAAGATGATCTCATATTGGATCCAAATTTTGATACAAACCTAATTTGGACCCAAGGAATCCAATGGTGAAGTTAGATTTAGGTTTTGACCTCATTTGATTAGGTAATTTATGCAAAAACCCAAATTAAGGCAAATGTCAGTCTAGGACTCTATTTTGGGTCAAGACGGGTTCTGATGGTCAAATTGAAGGTTACAAACCCTAGAGAATATTTTTATATGAATTTTAAAGGGTTTAGGTGAATTTTATCCTGACCAAAACCTTAGTTAATTAAGCAGGTCTGTTTTTAGGATTTCAAAAGTCATTTAATTCTCAAAACACATGTAAACCCCTTTCTATTTGTTCTAACTCACTTGTTAGACTTTAAGGATCATTTGACCCCTAATTTTCCCTTTGGAAAACCCGTGATTGTATTGCATTCGTGATAAGATGGTAAAATTACAATTTTAACCCTGTTTTCTTGTATTTCCCTTAGAATGGTTATGCAGTGACTTATGGCCCTCTAACAGTTATGTAGGAGCATTTTCTGAATTAATTAGATCAAAATGAGCTAGTTATGGCTCATGATGGTGTTCCCATCACTGGCAGAATAAGGGCGCCACAGGTGGTCTGCGGTGGCCTTCTGGAGAGGTTGTGGAGAGCAACGGCAGTCAACCAAGGTGGCTTGGTGGGTGCTTCAGAAGGATAGTAGGAGACGGAGAGAGATGAAGAAGAAGCTTTAAAGAGTTGGAGAGGGTTTGGAGGAGTTGTCAGGAGTTAGGAAGAGTTGGGAAGAGTTGCCTTCAATTGGGGGGCCCTAAGTCTTCTTTTATAGCTTCATTGAAGGGCAAAGAGGGCATTTGTGCCCCCAAAATAGTGCAACAACCCTCTAGTGATCAGATCCGTCGATCGGGAGATCAACAGATCAGATCAGACCTCAATAGGCCTTCATTTGCACTTTCTATGCTCGGATTTCCTTTTAGGCTAACACGTGGCAGCCTCTCATCGCTTGGATCTTCATTGCACGGCTTGCACGCTCCTGCTTCAAAGCTGCTCCAACTTTCTCTCTCCTTGTGTGTCCAACTTTCTCTCTCCTTGTGTGTTCGCTCGCCCTTTTATTGCACTTAATGAGCTTTAGCAGGTCCGATCTCACGATTGGGCGGCTTAAAACAAGCCACAACACCGCCTTTGAATTCCCACTTTGTGCACACACGTGCTTACTAGTGCGTTATCATGTGCATCTTCATCCAATGCTTGCAGTACGCCACGTAGTCACGCCTTAGCCACTCGATGTCGATCGGACGCTTGAGATTCACCCACGCGCGCTGTCGCCTTGATCTCCAGAGGATCGTGCCTCGAACTCTCGCCCTTGTCTTGCATTTTAGTGTGCTATCCAATGTGCTGGAGGCGCGTATTGTTTCAGCTGCCATTTCCCGCTCGTGTGCCCTCAACCATTGGGTGGAGATCCAATGGCTGAGCGTCTTCCTTCATTGATGAGGCATGCTTGGAGCAGCGACGTGGCCACTTTGTGGTCATTGGATGATGATCCAACGGCCCACAGAGCGCGAGGAGATGCCTTCAGGAGTTGGGCTAGTGACGCTGGGCGGTTGTGATGGCACCATGTGGCGCCATCGTGGCCATCCATCTTCTCTTCTTCGTAGACAGTGCTATAGGCCTCCGATCGAGATGATTTTTGCGCCATTGGCCTACGATTGTTGATCCGGATCCATCAATGCAGTTGGATTTATCATATGAGGCCCAGATTTTAACCTATTTTCTTCTAGGCTCTTGCTCTTCTATATACTCCATAGGGTGCTACGCGAGTTTGATGATGTGATCTTGGAAGCATTGGACTCCCGGCGTCATTCTGAGCAGATCCATAAGGTTGTATTGGTTATCCGCTGCCTCGAATTTCCTGCGATTATTAATATCTCTCAATTAGAAAATAATACGACATTATTATTTACAAAACTAATAAATAAGCTATGATGCAAAGTATGGTGTGTATGTATGCAGAATGGCTAAATTCAGCTAGGTTCTAACTTAATTCAGGTGGATTAGGGCCTATGATTGCTGTGCAATCATACCCCCATGCCTAAATCTTGCTAGTCCCTAGCAAGCGTAAGACTAAATGTATTTTATCAAGAGTTTGTCTAGAGATTTATTTCTTTTTGTTTCATCCAGAAATTTAGAATCCAGATAACCGTGAACGTGTAGTGTTGTAGCTTTTGCAATGGATCCAAGTGAAAAGTCAACATACATCTAAAGCTCGTACTTGACCCTCAGTAAAATTTTTGTTGGGATAGGAAAACCTCTTCTCTTGGGGACATAGAATATCCTCTGATTTTAGCCCTGGCTTTTTGGCTTAGGTAGAAGATGTCTGAGTTAATTTGTTTTGTATTTGGTGGCTCACTTTCTTCTGGTGCTACATAGAGACTAGTATTTTAGAGTCTAGATTTCCAGACTATTAAATAAATCACCTTAGGGAGAGGCTGGAAAATTGTGCTCTCTTAAGTCTTTTGTACTTTTTCTTCTCTCTCTCTTTTTTCCTTTTTATTTTTTTTTCTTATTTTTCTTCTTGAGCTCACATCTTACCAGATTTGTAAATATATTTGGTGGTCTCTCATGGCATTACACTTCAATTAGGTTTTGATAGCCCTATGACTAAGTCAGAAACCCTAAACCCATATTCAGGTGGTCAGAAATATAGGAAAAGTAGGTTAAGAATGTATTTGGTGGTTCGTGGGGTTGATAGGTGTTGTTGCCTCAATATACTTGACTCAACTTAAATAAAACTCATACTTCTTAACATGGCATTCTTTTTTTTTTCTCCTTTTCTTTCTTTTTTTTTTCTAAAAATTTTTCTATATACTTTTTTTTTCACATCCATATTTACTAACATAACACCATATTTACCAACACAATGCAACGTAGCATACGTACTTTTATTCATGAGGCATTATTCGAAATTCGGGTGTTCAAGAGGATATCAGGTGGCTTATTTGGTGGAAGTGCCTATTCTCGACACCGGGAAGGGAATGGATAGGACAGTGTATTTCTAACCATGACATCAGTATCCTCCTTTATCCAATGATTCCATAAAGGATAGTCATGACTATCCATCTTAGTCTTAGTTTTATCAGAACTCGCTCTCTATGTATTTGCCTTATTTGGTGGCTCTCGCAAGGATTCTCTCAAAGAATTTGTACGCAAGAACTAAGAGTGAAAACTATGCCTAACTCCAAGTATCATTATCTAATTATCCAGAATTTAAGATTCCTTACACTAGTCTTAGAGCACCAGTAGACTCTCTACTGTCACCTCACACTTGTTTGGTGGAGCTACTAGAAGATGGTTCACCTAACTCCTTGATTACTATCCAATGGTTCAAGAGAAGAAGCAATTCTTCTTCTCAACAAACTAGAGATGTCTATCCGTCCTCGCATTAGATCCATTGCAAATTCTACTTGCAAGTGTGAAATTGTACTGGATTCTAAGTTCAGGAATGTACTAAAGAATAAATCCCTAATAAAACCTTTTGATAAAATGATCTATCACCCCTAGGTGTTGGCAGAAAATTTTCAGTTTATATGTACTAGCCCCCCCCATGCCTAAGTTCTTGCATGTCCTCATGCATAAATAAAAGAAATTGAAATAAGGCAGGGTACAAATGGATAGAAATCTTCTGGAACTGCTCCTGACTTGTCATTCAGCTCATGCCAATACTACATGGTAATCACAATATGCAGAATACTATGCCAGAATGAAATATGCTATGTATAAAGGATATGTCTATATGTATAAGTGCTGAGCTTAACGCCTCCAGCTGGGTGAAATGTTAGTCACACGTCCTCGAGAAGATGTCTCGTTTCATCAGTAGGAGGAGGTTCCTAGGCTAAAAATGTATTGAGCCGTTGGCCATTTACTGTAAACACTTGCCCAGATTTTGGTTCCATAATTTGGACCGCTACGTTAGGATACGGGTGGATCACCAGATATGGCCTAGTTCACTTGGACTTGAGCTTTCCCGCAAAGAATTTGAGTAGAAAATAAAATGACCAAACCTGCTGGTTAGGCGTCAACTCCTTCCTCCGGATGTGTCGGTCATGGAAAGCCTTAGTCTTATCTTTATATAAGTTTGCATTCTCATAGGCTTCCCGTTGAATTTCTTCTAACTCGCTAAGCTGGAGCTTTCTTTCAAAACCTCTTGTATTGAGGTTAAAATTACACTTCTACATTGCCCAAAAAGCATGGTGCTCTAGCTCTATGTTATCTGCTCAGAAATGGGTTTTAAAATCAATGCATGTTTTATATAGGTTGAATCAGTGTGAAAAACAAGTAAAATTTATAAATTGAATATCAGAAATGAAGTCTGAGGTCAAACACAGGGAGCAATTGGCAAAATGATTCTCAAGATTGCAATTCAACACAAATATATACGTAATAGAATTCTAAGCAAATATGAATGAAAGTGAATGTCAGATAATGCAAAAAGAATGGGGTAAAATGGTGATTTGAATCACCAATTACCCCTCACAATTATATCAAATAACTCAATAGTACTAAGCAATTAAATTCCACGTACTATAGGTGCACAATGCACTTCAGACGTCTGCTCAGCAAATCAAATGGTTTAACCCGTTCACTGCTTCTTCTTCTTTTGTGTGGCTTCTCTCTTCTTCTCGATGCTTCTCTTTTGTAGCTTCTCTTTCTTCTGTGCCTTCTCTCTTCTTTCCTTCTTCTGGTTGTGCCTTCTCTCTTTTTCTTCTCTTCTGGCTTCCTTTCTTCTTCCTTCTTATCACACACAAGGGGGAAGGGCTCCTTAAACGGCTAAGTGTTAGCCACTAAATCATAGAGCAAGACCCTCTATTTCCCCTGCGTGCTTTCTCTCTTCCCCTCTTAGGGATCCACCCTCTCAGGGCCTCAGGTTATCGGGTATTCAGGTAGAGCGCACCCGGGACCAAGCTTACTGGCGTGAGTGGTGAGCGAGGTGTGAACAGAGCTTAGGCGGGTAATCGGATGCACCAGACCCATGTCAGCACTGTCATGGGTGAGGCGCGTGAGGGGCATGGGGACCACACCCCATATGTGTTACTTGAGGCGATAAGGAGATATCACCTTTTCCCTTTATGCGCCTGTGCGTGCCCGTCTGTTTTCGATGTGGGACTAAGTTGTCCCCCTAATCTTCGCACAGCTGCAGGTGGACTAAGTTGTCCCCCTTGCTAAATTGAAGTAGCAGCCGTGTATGATGATGTCAATTGAAGGCCTGGGCATCTGGAGCACATAGCCTTGCACCACCTGGAGGTAGCACCTGGGAGGTATGTGCAAGAACACGCTTCGAGATCGCTTGAAGCAGCTTCGTCAATGGTGGCGATGACCTGTGTACCTGAAAGCACAAAAATGGCCTAATGGCCCTATTAAATAGGTTCAGGAGCTTCGCAGGGATGAGGCAAGTATGGTGGTGGGTGCAATGTGGAGTGGGAGTGGCTATGGCAGCTGAACGGTGACAGAGTAGGTCGGCGGAGGTGGGTGTGTTCGGTGTAGCAGCTGAGGGCGTAACAAGGCGAAATAGGATGGGGATTTTGAAGAGGGTGGTGTGGTAAAGGTCGTGAGGTGGTCGGCGAGGTGTTTGGAGTAGTGGAATGAGCGGGGAGCCTCACCGGAGGTCTGGTTGGAGTGGAGGAAGGTGAAGGTGGTCGCTGTGATACGACGATCGAAATGAAGTGTGGTTGGTGTGTAAATAAAGTAGAGGAGTTAGGGAACTTATCTAGGTGATTGGCGGACGAAGAGGGGCAGAGGCGACGCCAGTTGCGGTATGGTCGGTGTCGGAGACGAAGGTGGCTCTGGTAGGGGTTGGATGGTGAGGACGAAGGAGAAAGGGATGTCGACCGGTATTGCGCGACGTGGATGAAGGTGAGGAAGGCAAATTTGTCGCCGGTATTATGAACGGATGAGGAATGAGGTCGGGAGGAATTGCCGGAGCTTGAGGAGCCTTTCGGCTAGAAGGGGAAGGAGGAATATGGGGAGTTTCTAGCCAAAATTGAGCTTGAGGAACTCGGCCTAATCTGAGGGTTCTTTTATAGGTCTCTAGGGGATGTTTTGAGCTTGGGAAGCAAGCTTCCCAAGCTTGGAAAGCTTGCCAGAGATGGGAATTCCAAGATACCATAATCTGTCACACGTTCGCATGAGAGATTAGAAAGGTTTTGGGGCTTAGGAATTGGCTCAAAAGGAAGGGAATTCCTTGATGAACTTCCCTTTCAAATCTGAAAGGGATTCGTCATGGAATCAAGGAGAACATGCCATTTTAAGGTCGTCGGAGTTTGTAGGATTAGGATTCATGGTGGGAGGTACCTTTTTGTGAAAATGATGATAAAGTTGGGGGCTATCTGCAAGGTTTTTGAAAGTTAAGGGCATTTGTGTGAAAAAAG
Organism: Thalassia testudinum; assembly: GCA_037157565.1. Taxonomy (NCBI): domain Eukaryota; kingdom Viridiplantae; phylum Streptophyta; class Magnoliopsida; order Alismatales; family Hydrocharitaceae; genus Thalassia; species Thalassia testudinum. Next base: position 49,991,943 of record JAZHRO010000073.1, read on the forward strand.
AATCAGACAAGACCAAATTGTAAACTAAGTCAAGACAATCTCAGATTTGATCCAAATTTTGGTATAAACCTAATTTGGACCCAAGGAATCCAATGATGAAGTTAGATTTAGGTTTTGACCTCGTTTGACTGGGTAATTTGTGTAAAAATCCTAATTTAGTGCAAATGTCAGTCTAAGAATCTGTTTTGGATCAAGACGGGTTCTGATGGTCAAATTGATGGTACCAAACCATAGAGAATATTTTTATATGAATTTTAGATGGTTTAGGTGAATTTTATCTTGACCAGAACCTCAGGTAATTAAGCAAGTCTATTTTTAGGATTTCAGATGTCCATTAATTCCGTTAACGCATGAAAATCCTTTTCTGTCTGTTATAACTCACTTGTTAGACTTTTAAGACCATTTGACCTTTATCTAACCCCTGAGAAAACCCACGGTTATTCTGCTTTTGTGATAGAATGGTAAATTTGCAGAAATAACCCTGTATTCTTATTTTTTTCTCAAATCAATGTTTTATGCCCTTAAGACCTTCTAATGGATATGTAGGGGCCTTTATTGACTTCATCTGATTAAACTGAGCTAGTTATGGCTCATGATGGTGTTCCCATCATACCCCCATGCCTAGCTTTTGCTAGTCCCTTAGCAAAATCTTATGGAATTAACTTAATTTCTAGACCATCCTTTTTATGCTCAGATTTCTGCTATGTGCTTTTTTTTGTAGATTAGGTCAGAATGACAATAGTAGTCCTAGAAGTACTAAAGTACCAACCAAGATCCAGACCTGACCAGCTCTAGCCTCAATCCGTCACCAAGGTAGGCCCACAGGAGCTAACCTAAGGTTCGTTGAACTCCACGATTAAAGCACCCGTGCTTAAAACATGTTTAGTCCCGATTCAGTTTGCAGTGCATTTTTGTAAGAGAGATAATTTTTTTTTGTTTTTAGAGAGTTTTCTCTCTCTTTTCTTTCTTTATTTCTAGCTTTGGATTGGCTTTACAACATGATCTGTATCAGATTCCTAGCTCCCACTATCAATCCTTGCAGGGTCCCTGGAAATCGATGCTTCGAGATAGCACCGCCCATGGCAACCCCCAAAACCCTGGCTTTCGAGATTTCGAGATAATCTCACCCATGGCATTCTGTACCTAAATCCAGACCCTGGCAATCGACATTTCGTGATAATGTTGCCCATGGCATCTGAACTAGCACAAGGTGCTTACATGCCCCCAGTAGGATATTTAGATATCCTAGGAGACAAGCACCGAGGAGATAGTATGTTATTACGCATCTTCGAGGGGAATTTTCCACCTCTCCATGTCGGGAACTCTTCTAAATCAACTTGTGTTGATCAGCCACTCCTAATCTAGGTAGCTTTTTCATAATAGAATTAACGCATTTGCATGATTTTGATAATTAAGTGCACTGAACCAGGTTGTGTGTGGATTGGGGTGCTTAGGTCACCGAGTCCCGTAAACCAGAGGTCAGTTAACGATGCTGAATAATCCCTAAGCCTTAGACTTAATACTTAAGCTTTGCATTTTCCCTAACCTCTTGAGGACTATCCAGATCTTAATGAATACTTGAATTTTTAAGCCAAAACACAAGCCCAAGAGGCCTAAGATCAGCGTTCATACTAATCTCTTTTGTCTCTTAGCACTTTTTATCTTTTATTTTCTTTCTTTTGGTCTAGAACTAAGTCGATTCATTAATCTTTTACTAATGATTGTCTTTTTTTATTTAAAACTGTTGCTCCTTTTTGACATTTATATCACCTCCCCTTTTCCTTCTAAAAAATGATATGCAAATTGATCTTTTCAAAATTTCCTCTCTTCTCCATTTTTTTTTGTTCTTTTTCAATTTTTTTATTTTTTTGGTTTTTTTGCAATATGTAATTTTTTTGATGAAACCCTTTCTTGTGAAGTGATTTTCACAGCATTTTGCACTTTAATACCCCCCCATGCTTACAAGTTGCAATGTCTTTATTGTAAATTACGTGGGTTCAAATTTAGCTTAGATCGTACATTAGAATAGGTTTTGGGTGGGTGGACGGGTTGGGATGACTATTGCAGACGATTTCAAGCTTAGGTATGGGTACTAGAGGTGGAGTTGGCGTTCTAATGGACGAACCCTAAAGTGAAATATGAGTTCAGCACGGGATGTGTCAAGAAGAGTTTCGGGTTTTTTTTCTTCAAAAAGATGACGAGTTGCCTCCTGTTAAGCGCTGAGTTTAATGCCATCAGCCGGGCACAAGGAACTCAGGGAGAATGGAGATCAAAAGATACCTTAGCCAAGTTCGTATCGGTGAGTTCAATGAATGGCTTAAGTCGCTGGCCATTCACAACAAAAGGTTTGGAATCAAGGCTGGGTTGACTGATTTCAACGGCTCCATTTCCAAAAATCCATTGGATAAGATATGGTCCAATCCATTTTGATCTGAGTTTGCTTGGGAAGAGTTTGAGTTTGGCATTAAAGAGTAGGACTTTTTGACCAGGATGAAAGATCTTTCTGGATATGAGCTTGTCGTGAAAGGCCTTAACCTGCTCTTTGTAAATTCGCGAGTTCTCGTATGCATCATTGCGTAGTTCATCGATCTCACTTATTTGAAGCTTTTTGTGGGTTCTTGCCTTAGAAGGATCTAGATTATACTTCTGTACAGCCTAATAGGCTTTGTGCTCCAACTCGATGGGGAGGTGATAGGCCTTCCTGTACACCAATTTGAAAGGAGACATGCCTAATTGGGTCTTGTGGGCGGTCCTATAAGCCCACAAGGCTTCCGGAAGTCGGGACGACCAATCTTTTCTGTCAGGTCAGATAGTGACTTGAAGGATTTTCTTGATCTCCTGATTCGCTAGCTCAGCTAGATCATTGGTTTGGGGATGATGAGTAGAGATTCGGTGTGATACCCCATACTTGGTCATCAGTGATCTGAACTGAGCATTCATGAAATGGGTCCCTCCATCAGAGATATTGGCATGTGGAATTCCAAACCGAGAAAAGATGTTCTGATGAATGAATTTGATTACCACCTTATGATCGTTGGTTTGGGTCAGGATGGCTTCGATCCATTTAGACACATAGTCAACAGTGAGAAGAATGTACTCGAAGCCGTCTGAGATAGGGAAGGTTCCTATGAAATCAATCCCCTAGATATCAAAGATCTCACATAGGAGGATCGAGTGTAAAGGCATCATATCGCGGTGGCTCATGTTGCCCAAGGACTGGCAACGAGTGCATGCATTACAGTGATCGTATGCATCTTTGAAAATCGTGGGCCAGTAAAAGCTGCACTGGAGGACTTTTGCTATAGTTTTATGTCCGGAAAAGCGTCTGCCATAGGCCTGGTCATGGCAGAAGGACAAATGTCCTGAATTTTCGCTTCCAGAATGCACCATCTGATGATCTGATCAGCACCAATGCGGAAGAGGTATGGGTCTTCCCAGAGGTAGTACTTGGCATCGGAAAGCAATTTGTCTTTCTTAGCCTTCGGCCAATAGGACGAAATCTAATGTGATGCCAAGTAGTTTACCAAATCAGCAAACCAAGGAAGTCCCATTCTAATAGTCAAGAGGTGCTCATCAGGAAAGTGTTCTGTGATGGGTCCGGAAGGGTCAATAATGTCAGAAGGAAGGCAGGATAAGTGGTCAGCTACCACATTCTGCTTTCCTGCTTTATCGCGAATCTCGAGATTGAATTCTTGCAACAGTAAGATCCAACGATTAGTCGAAGTTTCGCGTCCTTCTTAATGAGGAGGTGCCTCACTGCAGTGTGATCTGAGTATATGATAACACAGGAACCCAAAAGGTATGATCTGAATTTCTCCAGGGCAAATACTATGGCTAGAAGCTCTTTCTCAGTAACTATTTAGTTATGCTGAGCCTCGTCAAGTGTCTTTCTAGTGTAGTAGATGACCACAGGTTTCTTATCTATTTTTTGCCCAAGTACCGCACCTATAGCATAATCAGATGTATCACACATAATCTCAAAGGATTGAGATCTATTAAGGGACTGCAGGATAGGTGCTTGGGTAACTCGATCACGTAGGATCTCAAACGCCTGAGTGCACTCGGTAAAAATTAGTCAGGGGGCATGCGATTTTCGAAAAATCGAAAATGAATATACGGTAAAAATTGACATGCCCCAGAAAGGATTGGATGTCCTTGACAGAGCTAGGCATAGGGAGTTTGGAAATCAGATTCACCTTGGCTCGATCAACCTGGATGCCTTTTTCAGAGATGAGATGTCCCAGGACAATTCCCTCAGGTATAATGAAGTAGCTCTTTTCCCAAGAAAGAACCAAATTCATGTCGATGCATCGCCTGAGGATTTGAACCAAGTGTAGGAGGTAATCATCAAATGGTTCCCCAAATATTGAGAAGTCATCCATGAAGACTTCAAGGTATTCACCTACCATATCTGAGAATATGGCAAGCATGCACTGCTGAAAAGTAGCAGGTGCATTATAGAGACTGAATGGCATCCTCCGGAATGTGTATGTCCTGAAGGGGAAGGTGAAGGTGGTCTTTTCTTGGTCTTCAGGATGGATTGCAACCTGGTTATAATTAGAGTACTTGTTCAAAAAGCAGAAGAATCGATTTCTTGCTAGTTTCTCGAGTATTTGATCAATGAATGGTAGTGGGAAATGATCCTTCTTTGTGGAGGAATTGAGTCTTCTGTAATCAATGTAGACTCTCCACGAGTTCGCTATACGTGTCGGTATGGCTTCTCCGATTTCAGTCGTGATCACGGTGAGTCTTGCCTTCTTTGGCACAACTTGGATTGGACTCACCCATCGACTGTCAGAGATCGGGTAGATGATCCCTGCATCTAACCACTTGATGATCTCCTTTTTCCCGACATCTTGCAGATTTGGATTTAGGTGTCTCTGCATTTCACGGGATGGTCATGAGCCCTCTTCAGTATAGCTGTGATGTGTGCAGTATAAGGGGCTGATTCCAGTCAGATCATCAAGAGTCCATCCAATGGCTTTTCGATGCTACTTAAGAATAGAAATCAGGTGTGTTTCTTGATTAGGTGTGAGTCAGGAGTTGATAATCACACGAAATGTCTGATTGGAACCCAGAAAGATGTATTTGAGATGGTTAGGGAGGGGCTTCAGTTCCATAACAGGATTATCAGCAGTAGCAGGTGGTTCAGGGTGGGTGTCGGGAGTAAAGGAAGGAGCTATGGGTATGTCTAGGTTAGGTTCAGCCTCCTCTAATTGCGGGTTTTGATCTTCTTGTGGTTGATCAGAAATATTTGGGATTTCCTCGATACATAGGTCGTCAATCACAACCTCGATATCATAAATTTATTCTATAACCCTGTAATTAATTCCTTGTTGAGCCTTAAAGATGTCGATCTTCAGCATCTTGCTCCCAAATTTTAACTCAATTTCTCCTTCCTCACAATCAATATTGGCCCTAGCTGTGGCCAGAAAGGGTCTCCCTAATATGATCAGTGTATTCTTCAAGTTCTCAGGAGCATCCATGTCTAAGACAATGAAATCTACGGGAAAATAGAAATCGTGTATCCTAACTATGACATCCTCAAGTACTCCTTTTGGTGACTTAATGGATCGATCGGCTAACTGCAAAGTCATCTCTGTTGGTTTAAGCTCAGATTCCTCAAAGTAGTCTAGTAGGGATGTAGGTATCAAATTTATGGAAGCTCCTAGGTCTAACAAGGCTCGGTCAAATTGTATATCACCGGATGCACAGGAGATCAGAGGGGTGCCTGGGTCTTTTGCCTTAGGTGGGAGTTTGCTCAAAATGATGGATCTGTCTTGCTCTGATAGTACGATTGGGTTCCCGCCTTTGGTTTGCAGCTTACGCTTGGTTGTACACACGTCTTTTAGGAATCGTGATAAGTTGGTACATGGCGAATCGCATCCATCAGGGGGATGTTTATATGGACCTGTTCAAAGAGCTTGACTAGGTCCTCCTCAGCTGCCATGGGTTTGGTTGTCCTTTTTCCCTTGGTCAAGGCCTCGGGAAATGGAACCTTAGATGGTTCCTCTAGAATTGGCTCAGGCTCTTTATTAGGGATGGGTGTGTCCTGGATGACTAATCTAGGGTTAGGGTATATGGTCTCAAGCATGTTGTGGCTAGAAAAGGGTGGGTCTTGTGTTACTTTGCCACTACGGATGGTGACGGAATTTAATCCTGCCTGATTTTGATTAGGGTTGGGCAAAATAGGTGTTTGCCGCTGGAATCCCGAGTATGAAGTTGAAGCGTCCATTCTGTCAGGTAATGGAGTAGAAGGGGCCTAATAAACAAAGTGAGCTTGGCCCTGATTTGGGTTCATAACACGCCTCTGGTTCGGCACGTTATTTAAGTTTGAAAGAGGCTAAGAAGGAAGTGCACTAGGATGGCGAGCACTTGCCAGCTGGGCCAATTGATTTCGTAACTCAGAGATCTCTTCTTTGTGCTATTTTTGCATGTCAACCAAGGTCTGGAGAATCAGAGATGTATGATCTTCCTTAGGAGGTCCAGATTGGAAATTTTGATTAGGCCTTGGTTGAGTGGGTTGATATGGTCTCTAGTTTTGTGGTCGGGGTGGAAAATGGGGTCTCAGATTTGGGTTATTTCTTGACCATGCAAAGTTAGGATGATTCCGGCATCTAGAGTTGTAAGTATTAGAGAAAGGATTATTCTGGACGGCGTGGAGGTCCTTGCAGGTTTGAAGATCTCCGAGATAATCAGGGTACGGGGGTTTAGAGTTCCCCCAACTGAGGTGGGCTAACTCGGAGTTGCCTCCAAAGCCATAATCAGATGGGGGTGGATATGCATCCATCCTCAAGGAGTGGTAGATGTTGTGCGTAGCCTCCCTTCCCATGGGCGAGTGCGCATATGTGCTTTGAGGTGAAGAGGTGGATTTGTGTAGATGACGAGTGATGTCGTCCACCTTCTTCTCGATAATGGAGACCTTATCCAATTGACTGGCTACCAACTCCAGATCAACAGATGCGGAAAGGCCTTGGGATTTGTGTACCCTCGATTATTTGTCAATGCGTGGGTGGACGTCCAGTCGTATGCACCCAATGACTCATTGTTCAGGGAGTTCTCGCACATGTTCTCGAGAATTTCCCAGATCGTGTCCTCATGTTGATCCATGATACTACCACCACAGGTTGCAATGACAAAGAGTTTGATGTCTTCACGGAGTCCGTGGTAAAAGGATTGGACTTGTTCCCACTTCGGAACTCCGTGATGGGGGCACTTACGCATGAGATCCAGAAAATGATCCCATGCCTCATGTAGAGATTCTCCTGCTCCTTGGGAGAAGTGTGTGATTTGGTGTCGCATCGTGTTTGTACGACCAATGGGGTAGAATTTTTGCAGGAAGGCAGTTTGAAGTTCTCCCCATGTGTTGATCATGTGTGGTTGAGTTTGTAACCAGTGAGTGGCTTTGTCAGCCAGAGAGAATGAGAAGAGTTTCAAGAGTAATCCATCCCGATTTTGTACATCTGCCCAAAAGTGTGGGCCAAATGTTTTAGGTTTTTGATGTGCTGGAAAGAATCCTCGGAGTTCAAGCCATGAAATTTTGGGGTCATATGAAGCATGCTAGGCTTGAGATCTACCTCGGGTCCTCCCACGGGAATGTTGATTGGGGTTCGATCTCCACCGCTGCGGGATTATAGTGATCTTGTATTTGAGGACGTAGCGGTGGGTTGATGATGGCATTGATTCGATTTTCTAAATCATGGACTTGTTGCTCAAGGTTAGGTTGATCTTCTTGGTGATCCATAGTTGATAAGGGGGAAGTAGGTTCTGAATCAGAGGATATGTCAATGTGATCAGGTTGTTGCACAAACAAGGAAGTCGAGGCTCAACCTCGACGAGAGTGAATAGCCAATGGAGGCCTCAAGGATGATCTTAAGGACCTGCTCCCAAACATGCACCGATGGAGTGGATGAGGGATAGCAGGTGATGGATCCAATCAAGACACCCAAAAAATTTGGATGACTGTAGAGGTTCGAGGCGGATGATACCCTTTAGTCAGAAAGTCGTCCACCTGTGAAATACCTGGGTAGCCAGAGAGGGAGAGTCCCACGAAGACCCCTACACGGTAGAGCGCCCCCACGAGTTACAGGGTTTCCCCCACCTGACGTCTCTTGTCACTGAGGATCCAAGTAGACCAGAATGGGGACTTGACCTCTTAAGTCTACCAATTTTAAGTTTAAGATCAAAGGTGCTTATGATTTCTCTTGAACTTAAAGGTGTTTTTGTGCAAAGTGACATAATTTGAAGATTGTTTAACCTAACAAGGTGGGTCAACTTCACCTATTTTGTCCTTTGAGAAATTTAGGTCCCTCCTTTAGTATTCAAATGAAATTAAGAGCCTGATTTTAGGGTTTGCTTGAATAGATCAATTCAACCAAGGCTTAGGCACACACTGTTTGGGAAGGTTAATTCTTGATTAAGTGTGTCTGTAAAAATCATAAATTGGAAACCCTAATTTTCTCTAATTGGTCCAATTTAATTCGTAAAAATATGGTACATAGGGCTCAAGCAAGAAGGTGATAGCCCTAGATACCTTAAACCCTAGGTAGGTGCACAAATTAGGGTTGGGTGTTCTCTAGAAATGAACCAAATTAGGCAACTTGTTTTGTGATTGAATCTAAAAACAGAATGCAAGTTGGACCTAATTGATTTCCTTTTTTAGCTTTTCAGAATCAGGGGCTTAGGAGAGATTGGATTTGTGTTTTACCTACCCCTGGAGTGGCTGACGTGCGGCTGATCTTCCTTTAATGAATCCTCTGAAATAGATCACAGTCAAAAGAGATAGAACAAGTTAGTACCAAAGCAGGTATTGCAATCAAGAGATCTAAGTTGCACATTGCTCCCCAGAAACAGCACTAAAATGTTATTTTCTTTGAAACGGGTTTTAAAATCAATGCGTGTAGTATAGGTCGAATCAACACAAAAAATAAGTAAAATTTATAACTCGAATATCAGAAATGAAGTCTGAGGTTGAACACAGGGAGCAATTGGCAAAATGATTCTCAAGATTGCAATTCAACACAAATATATATGCAATAGAATTCCAAGCAAATATGAATGAAAGTGAATGTCAGATAATGCAAAAAGAATAGGGTAAAATGGTGGTTTGAATCACTAATTACCCCTCACAATTGAATCAAATAACTCAATAGTACTAAACATGTAAATTCCATGTAATATAAGTGCACAGTGCACTTCAGACGTGTACTCAGCCAATTAGACGGCTTAACCCATTCATTGCTTCTTCTTTTGTGAGGCTTCTCTCTTCTTCTTCGTCTCTGTGCTTCTTCTCTTCTGCAACTCTTTCTTCTACGCCTTCTCTCTTCTTTCCTTCTTCTGGTTGTGCCTTCTCTCTTTTTCTTCTCTTCTGGCTTCCTTTCTTCTTCCTTCTTCTCACATACAAGGGGGAAGGGCTCCTTAAATGACTAAGTGTTAGCCACTAAATCATAGAGCAAAACCCCCCTTTTTCCACCGCGTGCTTTCTCTCTTTCTCTCTCAGGGATCCACCCTCTCAGGACCTTGGGTTATTGGGTATTCAGCTAGAGCGCACCCAGGACCAGGCTCATTGGTGTGAGTGGTGAACGAGGTGTGAATAGAGCTTAGGTGGGTAATCAGATGCACCAAACTTGCGTGAGCAGTGTCACGGGTGAGGCATGTGAGGGGCGTAGGGACCTCACCCCCTATGTGTTACTTGAGGCTATAAGGAGATATCACTTTTTCCCTTTATGCACCTATGCGCGCCTGTTTGTTTCCGATGTGGGACTAAATTGTCCCCCTGATCTTCGCATAGCTGCAGGTGGACTTCCCTTGTTAAATTAAAGTGGCAGCCATGTGTGATGATGTCAATTGAAGGCCTGGGCGTCTGGAGCACGTAGTCTCGCACCACCTGGAGGTAGCTCCTGGGTGGTCTGATGCAAGAACATGCTTCGAGCTCGCTCGAAGCAGCTTCATCAATGGCGATGATGACTTGTGTACTCGAAAGCACGGAAACGGCCTAATGGCCTTATTAAATTGGTTCAAGAGCTTCATAGGGATGCGACGAGTATGGTGGTGGGTGTGGTGTGGAGTGGGAGTGGCTATGGTGGTCAAACAGTGATGGAGTAGGTCGGCGGAGGTGGGTATGTTTGGTGTAGCGGCTGAAGGTGTAATGGGGCAAAATAGGATGGGGGTTTTGAAGAGGGTGGTGTGGCGAAGGTCATGAGGTGGTCGGTGAGGCATTTGGAGTAGTGGAATGAGCGGGGAGCCTCGCCGGAGGTCTAGTCGTAGCGGAGGAAGGTGAAGGTGGTTAGTGTGATATGACGATCGAAATGAAGTGTGGTTCGTGTGTAAATGAAGTAGAGGAGTTAGGGAACTTATCTAGGTGATTCTTTGATGAAGAGGGGGAGAGATGATGCCAGTTGCGGTATGGCCGACGCTGGAGACAAAGGTGACTCCGGTGGGGGTTGGACGTCGAGGATGAAGGAGAAAGGGACATCAGCTGGTATTGCGCGACGTGGATGAAGGTAAGGAAGGCCAATCCATCATCAGTATTGTGAATGGACGAGGAATGAGGTCGGGAGGAATTGTCGGAGCTTGAGGAGCCTTTCGGCCGGAAGGGGAAGGAGGAATATGGAGAGTTTTCGGCCAGAATCGAGCTTGAGGAACTTGGCTTGATCTGAGGGGTCTTTTATAGGTCTCTAGGGGATGTTTTGAGCTTGGGAAAAGCTCGCCGGAGATAGGAATTCCAAGATACCCTAATCTCTCATGCGTTCACATGAGAGATTGGGAAGGTTTTGGGGCTTAGGAATTGGCTCAAAAGGAAGGGAATTCCTTGACGAACTTCCCTTTCAAATATGAAAGGGATTAGTCAAGGAATCAAGGAGAACATGCCATTTTAAGGTCGTCGGAGTTTGTAGGATTAGGATTCATGGTGGCAGAGACCTTTCTGTGAAAACGATGACAAAGGTGGGGGGCTATCTGCAAGGTTTTTGAAAGTTAAGGGCATTTGTGTGAGATAAAAGAATTAGACAGGACCAAATTGCAAACTAGGTCAAGGCAATCTCAAATTGGATCCAAATTTTGGTATAAACCTAATTTGGACTCAAGAAATCTAATGGTGAAGTTATATTTAGGTTTTGACCTCATTTGACTGGGTAATTTATTTAAAAACCCTAATTTAGTGCAAATGTCAGTATGAGAATCTATTTTAGGTCAAGATGGGTTTGATGGTCAAATTGAAGGTACCAAATCCTAGAGAATATTTTTATATGAATTTTAAAGGGTTTAGGTGAATTTTATAATAACTAGAACCTCAGTTAATTAAGTCGGTCTGTTTTTAGTATTTCAGATGTCCATTAATTCTTGTACTGCATGAAAATCCTTTTCTGTCTGTTCTAGCCCACTTGTTAGACTTTAAGACCATCTGACCTTTATCTAACCCCTGAGAAAACCTGCGGTTATTCTATTTTTGTGATAGAATGGTAAATTTGCAGAAATAACCTTATATTCTTATTTTCTTCTCAAATCAATGTTTTATGCCCTTAAGACCTTCTGATGGATATATAGGAGCTTTTATTGACTTAATCTGATCAAACTGAGTTAGTTATGACTCATGATGGTGTTTCCATCACTCTACTGGAAGGTGATAGGCCTTTCCATACACCATGCAGTATGGTGACATTCCGAGCAGGGCCTTATATGCAGTCCGATATACCTAAAGTGCATCGATCAATTGATTGGACCAATCCTTCCTATCAGGTCTAACCGTCTTTTGAAGAATAAGTTTGATTTGATGGTTAGATACTTCAGCCTGCCCATTGGTCTGTGGATGATACAGGGTAGCCATGTGGTGATGTACCTAGTATTTCTTCAATAGAGATCTAAAATGAGCATGGATGAAGTGGCTACCTCCGTCACTAATCAGAGTGTGGGGGACTTCGAATCTCACGAAAATAAATTATCATACGATGGATATAACGGTCTTATGATCGTCCCGTCTTGCCGGGATAGCTTCAACCCACTTCGAGACATGGTCAACAGCAAGGAGTATATACTCGAAGCCGTGCGAGTTCAGGAAAGGGCCCATAAAGTTGATGCCTCAGACTTCGAACACTTCTATGACCAAAATAGTTTGGAGAGGCATCAAGTCTCTCCGGGTCATAGAACTGACCGACTGACATTGCTTACAACATTTGGCAAACTTGTGTGTGTTTTTGAAAATGGTTGGCCAAAAGAATCTAGATAGCAAAATCTTTGCAGCAGTTTTTCGGCCCGAGAAATGACCCCCACAAACATCGCTGTGGCAGAAGGATAACACACTCGAGATTTTAGAGTTGGGGATGAATCGTCTGATGATCTGATCAACCCTAACACGAAAGAGCAGTGGGTCATCCCAGAAATAAAACTTAGCCTCTAAAATAAATATGAGTTTTTGATCCTTGGATAATCCTGCAGGCAACTTGCTTGTGATGAGATAGTTTGCAATACCGGTGTACCAAGGAAACTCAATAGAGTTTACAGCCAACAGAGACTCGTTCGAAAATCGATTTGAGATAGGTAGGGAGTATGGGATGTGTTCAGGGTTTATTCGGGACAGGTGATCTGCCAAGATATTAAGAGCTCTAATTTTGTTGCAGATCTTGAGATCAAATTCCTATGAAAGAAGGATCCATTTGATAAGTCTGGGTTTGGCATCCTTCTTTGCTAACAAATGCTTGAGGGTGGAATGGTCAGTGGAGATAATCACTTTTGACCTGAGTAGGTATGATCTAAACTTCTCCAACCTGAATACTACAGCTAGCATCTCTTTCTCAGTAACCATATAGTTACGCTGAGCCTCGTTCAACGTCTTGCTGGTGTAGTATATTACGAATGCATGGCGCTCCTGACATTGGCATAAAATGGCTCCGACAACAAAGTCTGAGGCGTCACACATCATCTTGAAGTTGTGAGACCAGTCGTATGGTTGGAGAATAGGTGCATTTGAAATAGTGCTTTGTAAAGTCTCAAAAGTGCTGAGACACGAGGAATCAAAGTTAAAGGGGGTGTCATTTACCAAAAGATTTGTCAATGGACGAGCAATTTTTGAGAAGTCTCGAATGAATCTTCGATAGAATCCGACATGCCCTAAGAGTGATTTGATTTGTTTTACCGAGCTAGGTGAAGGTAATCAAGAAGTGATTTTGAACTTAGTTCGGTCGACCTCGAATCCATTAGAAGAGATCCTGTGACATAGTACAATGCCATCCCTCACCATAAAATGGCTTTTCTCCCATGAAAGTACTAGGTTAACATCTATGCACCTCCTCAGGATCTTTGTGAGGTTATCAAGACAAGATGAGAAATCATCTTTGAAAATGAAGAAGTCATCCATAAACACTTTTACGTAGTCCCCGATCATGTCAAAGAGGATGGCCATCATGCAACACTGAAATGTTGCTGGTGCATTACAGAGGCCGAAGGGCATCCGCTTGAAAGTGAATGTTCCGAAGGGACAAGTAAAAGTTTTCTTGTCTTGATCTTCTGGGGTAATCGCAACTTGGTTGTAACCGGAGTATCCATCCAGAAAGCAGAAGAAACTGCATCCGGTTAACCTTTCTAAGATCTGATGAATAAAAGGTAAAGGAAAATGATCCTTTTTGGTAGCCGTGTTCAGTTTCCTACAATCAATGCAAACCTGCCATGAAGTAGTGGTGCGGGTCGGGATGGATTCGTTCATTTCCTTCTTGATTACGGTGAGTCCTACCTTTTTAGGCACAATTTGAATAGGACTCACCCACTAGCTATTGGAAATTAGATAGATAATGTTTGCATCCAGCCATTTGATGATCTCCTTCTTAACAACCTTGAGAATATTAGGGTTCAGGCACCTCTCAGGTTGTCTCGAAGGTTTAACCCCTCATCCGTGTAGATATGATGAGTGCAATACGAAGGGCGAATACCGCGAAGATCAGCAATACTCCATCCTATGGTAGCCTTATGGTCTTGTAATACATAAATCAATTGATGCTCTTGTTCTTGGGTTAAGTGAGCACTAATGATCATCGGGTATGTCTCGCTTTCACCCAAAAACATGTATTTGAGTGAGTTAGGTAAGGGCTTTAGTTCAATCATGAGCGGATCAGAATCAGGGGTGGGAGTGGGAGTCTGAATAGGAGGAGCAGAATTAATAGCAGAAATCTGATGATCCTGACTAATGGAAAATCCACTTGTAGAGGTCATGTAATCCTGTCTTGATGGAAGCAGATCATCGCTTGGTTGGACAGGATAATCAGGATTAGGGGTGTTATGATCAGATGAACACCCTGAACAATCAGATTTGTGGGATGAAATGTGTACGTCATTTGCCTCGGTCCTATATGGATCAAGATCTAAGAACCCTGATAGTGTAGATGAATGAGACATTGGGTTGTCATAAAGGAGCCCAATGTTTCCACAAAAAGCCGATTCTTCATCTTCACCATCCTCCTTGATGCGATCACAATCGAAGTTCTTTGATGCCTTGAATATGTCAAGTCTAAGTCTTTCATCACCTAGGGCAATCTCCATACACCCACATGCACAGTTAATGTTTGCTCGGGCTGTCGCCAGAAATGGGCGACCTAAAATAATAGGTGCATCGCGGAGATCAGCAGGAACCTCCATATCAAGAATGAAAAAGTTTGCGGGAAAGCAGAATCCACGGACTTTTATGATCACATTCTCAACCACCCCCCTCGGTGTTTTTACTGACCTATTAGCCAACTGAATTGTAACCGAGGTGGGTTTTAACTCCTAAATCGAAATCGATCATATACGGCAATGGGAGTCAAGTTGATGGATGAACCCAGATCAAGAAGGGCCCAATCAAATGGCCTACAAAAAGTAGGAAATGAGTGGGGTACCAGGGTCTTCTTCTTAGGGGGTAAGTCAGCTAAAATCACTGCGCTAGCCTCCTCTGATAGTACCGCCTGTCATCCATTTTTCGATTGTCGCTTTAGGGTACAATAGTCCTTAAAGAACCTAGCGACAGTAGGAATGTGATCAATGCCCTCGAGGAAAGGGATCTGAATATGTACTCTTTAAACATTGATTTCAGGTCCTCAAAATTTCGAGTATCCTTTTTCCATGCTATATTCCATGTCAAAGCCTCAGGAAAAGGGACGGGAACCTCAGGGTCAAGCAGCCTCTTGCCCTTATCAACCATAGATGGCTTCTGAGATGAAGATGGAGTCGAACCATCCTGTGGTGAAGGGTGTGAAAAATCATGACCCGCTTGCCTGGGAGTGGGTCTTGTATAGTCTTTCCATTGCTCAAAGTGACAACCTTTGTATCAGCGTGCTGTCCATGAGGTGGCAGAGGAGAAGCTGGGCTAGAATACATGGGGTTTGGCAATAAAGGTGGCTGACCTTGCCCATAACTAGGTGGTGTAGGAGGTGCTTGTAGAATAGCATGTGCCTGTCCTTGTGGTGCTTGGAATCTGGGTGGGGCAGCCTGATTCTGCACATACCTTAGGTTCGAGACAGGTTGGGAGGGTAAGGCTTCCTGTGATCTATGCTCCTGTATCATCTGATTCTTTGTATTTTGTATGTTTTGTATTTGGTCAGCCATAGCTTTCATAATTTACAGGTTGTCATGAGTCGATTTCCATATTGACTCCTGCAATTCCTCCTTCAGTGGCTCCAAAGGGTCAGCTCGCTTTGCAGGGTGTTGGCAGCTTGGTATAGTGGCTGATAAATAGAACGTGTTCGTTGCTGCGATGGGAATGGCTACTATTTGGGGCATGTGTTCTGCACATTCCTGTATTGTTTGGTCTAGTAGTGTGGGTCTTGATTTAGTCTCTGTGAGTTACCAAACTAGGAGAAGTTAGGATACTGGTGCCAACCTGGATTATACGTCTCAGAATATGGGTTACTACAGCCGTAACCATGGATAGCACTGACATCTTCATGGGCCGAGGATGTCTCAAACGCAAATTCATCAAAAGAATATGCACTTAAGTTGTCATGTGGTGCGTAACCCTGATTGTACGATGCTAGATCCAGATTATTCACAGGTTCCTGATACGTAGGATCCAGCGGAGATGGAGAAGAAACATCCCGAGTGAGTAGATGTACTTAAGCAGAAGGAGCTCAGGATGCGATGGATGAGTGGGATGTAGCAGTGCTGCCAGGAAACCCAGATCTTGCTCGAATTAATTCATCGAGCTTTTTGTCAAGCAGATCCACCTTATCCAGCTTCTTGGTGATAATGTCCATGTCGGCTTGGATAGACTCAGTGTGAGCTTCGTGGACACTAATTCGTTGCTATCCAGGTCACTGGAACTGGTTCGTTGAGGCGACATTCATTGAGTTCTCTGCTAAGAACTTGAACAGTTCGAATGTGCTATTCTCGTCCTTCACGAGAAAATTCCCGTAGCTAGATGCATCGGCCAGGTACCGATGTGTGTCATCCAACCCATGGTAAAATACATGTGCAAGGCACCATCTGGGTACTCCATGGTGTTGGCACTTCCTGAGAAGATCGTGGAATATGTCCCAAGCATCATGCAGTTTCTCTTTGGGGCCTTAGGAAAAGGTCGTGATTGTTTGCCTTATAGCATTTGTTCGACCAATCAGGAAGAACTATTGGAGGAATTCACAATATAATTGTCCCAGGCTCTAATTGGCCTCCTAATAGTCTTGAACTAGTAAGTAGCTTTATCCTTGAGAGAAAAAGGAAAAAGCTTCATGAGAACAATTCCAATGTCTACATTTCCGAGTCTAACCAACTCTGCAATTCGACTCAGATCTTCAATGTGCTGGAAGGGATCCTCATTCGAGTTTCCATGGAAATGAGTCTGAATTAGACTTATGATGTTCGACTTCAACTCGAATGCATCTCCACTTGCGGGAATTAGGACCTGAGTGCTATAATCGTTGCTGCTGGATCATAGAAGTCTCGTAGTTGTTCTCCACGTGGTGGATGCTGCATCCTTTCAAGTGTTGTGAGGATCTTGTTGATGGGAACACCATCATGAGCCATAACTAGCTCAATTTAGTCATTATCAAGGAATAAATGCTCCTACATAATTGCCAGAGAGCCCTAAGTCACTGCAAATCCATTCTGAGAGAAAGACAAGAAAATAGGGTTAAAACTGCAATTTTGCCATCATATCATGATTGCAGCATAATCACAGGTTTTCCCAGGGGGTAATTAAGGGTCAAATGGCCTTAAATGTCCAACAAGTGGGTTAATACAGACAGAAAAGGGTTTTCGCGTGTTTTGAGAATTAAATAACTTCTGAAACCCTAAAAATAGACCCGCTTTATCAACTGAGGTTCTAGTCAGGATAAAATTCACCTAAACCCTCTAAAATTCATATAAAAATATCCTCTATAGCTTAGTACCTTCAATTTGACCACTAGAACCCGTCTTGACCCAAAACAGAGTTGCAGATTGACATTTACCCTAATTTTAGTTTTTGCATAAATTACCTAGACAAACTAACTCAAAACCAAAATCCAACTTCACCATTGGATTCTTTAGGTCAAAATTAGGTTTGTACCAAAATTTGGGCATAATATGAACCTATCTTGACCTAGTTTGCAATTTGGTCCTGTTTGATTCTTTTATATCACACATATGCCCTTAACTCTCAAATCCTTACAAATAGGTCCTTGCCGCCATGAATCCTATTCCTACAAACTTCGGCAACCTAAAATTGGCAAGTTCTCCTTGATTCCTTGACGAATCCCTATTAAATTTGAAAGGGAAGTTCGTCAAGAAATTCCCTTCCTTTTGAGCCAATTCCCAAGCTCCCAAACTTTCTCAATCTCTCATGCGAACGCACGAGAGATTAGGGTATCTTGGGATTTCTTTCTCTGGTGAGCTTTCCAAGCATGGGAAGCTTGATTCCCAAGACTCCTGTGGCCTTGCGCATTTCCCTAGCAAGTCTTGACATGTCAAAAGGCCCTAGAAACCTATCTCCGACCACCGTAGACCCTTGCTTGGGCAATCTCCTCGACTCTCCTCCTCCAGTGGTCCAACCATCAAATTGGATGGCTAACTAGCTTCCTCTCTTCCTTGCGACCCTCCCAAGCCAAAGGGAGGTCGTTTCTCCATCTGCCTCATCGTCGCCGCCTTACCGCCTCTACCTCCTTCTCTGGCTCCAGTCAATCAACATCAGAGCCCTCCGCCTCTCTACCTCATCCCTAAGTCCCTCTATCTCTCCCTTTTCCAATCTACACTATTCTCCTACTCTCACAACACAAGCACGACCATCGATTCTCACTCAACGCCGTCACCTTCTTCTGCCCTGGCGATGCCCAACCACCGCTCCATCGCACGAATTGCACCGCTATCACCTCCATCAGCTTTGCCGTGCTCCACTCTTCAAAACCCCTCACTCCATTCGCTCTTCATCCACCCAATCATGCCACTGAACAAACCCATCACCAACTTCCTTCCCCAACTCCAACCGACCACTACATGCCGCCATCCTCCACAAAACCATCACCATCACCTTCGCCGAGCTACGGTGAAGCTGAGCCATTTAACTGGGGCCTTCAAGCCCGTTTTCATGTTTCAGGTCTTCGTCGGATCTCCGCCACTGCAACCTCCATCCCCGACCACGACCGAGCTCCTCCAGCGTCGAAATGACCTGATGCCACTCTCACTCGACGCGGCTACATTCCAGGATCTGCTCCTGGTCTTGGATTAAAGACTCCAAGCTGTAGCAGTGCTCCAATTGGTGAAGAACGATCAGCACAGCGCACGCGAAGAAAGGGTGGGACTTTAGTCCCACCTCGGAAGATGAGGAGTAGTACAAGATGCTTATATTGATTTTGTCCTATAACCTTATCGCCTCAGTAAGCATGGGGTGAGGTCCCCTCGCACGTGCCCATGCATGCCCTCACCCATGCTCATGCCTCGCGGGTCTGGGCCTAGTCCATTTACTCGGATACCCAGGTCTAGTCTGGTTTGCTAGTTTTGAGGGAGGAAGAAGAGAAAAAGGAGAGGAGAGAGGAGGGGGTTTTTCTCTGCTGCCATCCTCTTGACTCTTGTGAGATCTGAGAGAGGCCTTTGCCTCTGCTGGCGTGCTGAGTCCTGTGCTGCACCTTCTCTGAAGCTAAGGGAAGAAGAGAAGGAAGAGGAAGAGAGAAAGAGAAAAGAGAAGAGAAGGAGAAGGAGAAGGAGAAGGAAGAGGAAGAGAGAAAGAGAAGAAGGAAGAAGAGACCCTTGAGTCTTTGGAGGCATTGTAGCAACTAGCTGTTTAAGACATTTGATCTACGCATCCGCCGTCTAACTTCACATATCCAAGCCTCTCAGGATTTATTGCTTACTCATCTTGTGTGAATTAATTATAGTTGATACTGTGCAAACATTTGAAATAATTATGGTTAAATTGTAGGGTTAATTCGGTGATTCAAATCACCATTTTAACCGCTTCTTTTTTCCCTTCATTTCTATTAAGTCTTGATTGCAATTTCTTATATCTTTGACTCAAATTTTGATCTTGTGTATTAAATTGCCACTTGCTCCTTGTGTTCGACCTTGGACTTCATTTCTGATATTCGAGCTATAAATTTTATCTGTTTCAAGCAATTTCGACCTATACTACAGCGCAGCATTTAAAACCTTGATTTCACTCTGTCAACACCTATCGATGCTCTACTTGTATTTTTGCTTAGTTTCCTTGACCTCAGCTTCCAAATGAGCCATTGGGTCTTGATTCTTAGGGTCATGACCAACTCGAGGACTCGGATTAGCCATCTCAGCTAATCGAGAGGAAGAGGGTTGGGAAGAAGGGTTGGGCAAGAATTGCCTTTGCCACCTTGGGTTTGGCTCCCAAGGTCCCACAAGTTTAGGTCCTAATGACCTCCTTCCTTGCATACACCAACTCAAAAGGTTGGTGTAGTCAAGCAAAACAAGGCTAAGGCCTTGTTAATTAGATTGGTCCTTAATATCAGATGACCATATTTTTCGTTTAGGTTCAAATTTCTGAAGAAATTTGTTGAAAAATCGACTGAAGATAATCCCTGCCTCTCAAACTAACCTAGGCAGTCTATGTACAAGGGGACTAAGAGGAAGGTTTTTCCTTAGGCTTTTGCCTTTGGTTCCTTTATAACCCATAGCTGCGATCGCTTGACACTACCCCACAGGCTTAGTCACCTAGTTTGCTAAGAGAGTTTGAAATCAACCAGTAGTTTCAAGACAAATGCAGGTTATTTTTTTGAAATAAACAAATGCAGGTTATTTGATATGTTTTCATGGATTTTTTAACCTTTTTCTCAATTTAGTAGATGGTGAGCAATCCACAAGGTGACTCACCTCATCGACTAACTACTGGCCTCAACTGAGTCCAGGCTAGTCCAATGTGGTCCTAAGGGCTCATGTACCTCTACGTTGTTTCAGTTTGTAGACCACTAATAAAAAATAAACTCTCAAGTAAATTTGGAATCCAAATGATTTGAAAATTGGCAACAAAATTCCTTTCTCAAAAATCTTTTTAGAGAGTATTTTATTGTAATTTTTACTATTTCCAACAAATAGTTATGAATTTTTAACTAATAGAGGGTCAAATCTGAGATTTGGACTTGATTTTGGTTTTTCTGTTATAAATAGTATCAAATATGCTCTAAAAATTTGATAAAAATATGATAATGAAATGTAATTTAATTAAATTTCAAACCCCATTGGTCTTGAGTCAATCAAACTTGTATGTTGGTCAAAATTGATTTTTAAAGTTCATACAAATTCAGTTTTAAGTCTGTCTGACCCATGTGTACTTGACGAATTTTCAAAAATTCCAAAAATTGAATTTATTTTTGAGAATGGTGGCATTGCAAAGATAGTTTGAAAATCTATTTCATGTTCGAATTTCAAAATTTTTGAAGCACTAGAAACACAGCTGTTGAATTTTAAAAATCTCAATCAGATTTTGGCTGAGTTTCTAAAGATAGCATAAAGCTTTTTTTAAAACAAATAAATAAATAAATAAATATATATATATATAAAGAAAATCC
This sequence comes from Thalassia testudinum, assembly GCA_037157565.1. Taxonomy (NCBI): domain Eukaryota; kingdom Viridiplantae; phylum Streptophyta; class Magnoliopsida; order Alismatales; family Hydrocharitaceae; genus Thalassia; species Thalassia testudinum. The sequence continues at coordinate 50,012,906 of JAZHRO010000073.1, forward strand.
TAACTACCTAGGAAATCCTAATTCTAATCTAATCTAAAATTCTAATCTAATCTAAAATGAACATGTGCACCTTGATAATTTAGCGCCTGGTGCGTGCGCCAATCCCTGGTTCATCCTACATAAAAAAAACACTATATCAGCTATGAAATCAAAAATCGCAGTGCCTCCCCAGCAATGACGCCAATTTGGTTGTGGTGTAAATCGCATAAAGAAGATGTATACTGATCAGTCCACTTTAGTGGAGTGCTAATTAGCCTAAGTAATTGTTAATTACATGTTCCTAATCTTTAATTATTCATGATTTAAATGATAATTTATCTTAGCCTGCATACATTTTTATGTGTCAAAGTTAAGATTTAATAAGATATTTTTATGATAACATAATTAGTGTATGCAAGAGAGACACGAGGAGTAAATTTGTTGAGTGCGTGTGCCTTGCCACCAACCAACTCCATCGCCAACACCGTCGAAGCCGAGCCTCATCGCATTCCTCTCAATCTCTCGTTATATCCTCCAAGCGGTTGGAGGAGATCTCGGTGGAAGAAAATGCACAAAGAAACTTTTAAAAGCAGGATCATTTTCTTCCTAGAGGAGGGTGGAAAGACAAGACTTGCACTGCGAACTCCAAAGTGTGCACGGTGGCCCCAGCTTCCCCAACATCGTCCTCGCCTATCGCCGGTCACATAGTGACAGTGTGTGGCCAGACACCACCAACTTGCTCTTGCCTTTCCTATCCTCTTCATCTTCAACCTCTTGCCATCGCCCCTCTCCCCTGCCACCTATAAGAAGAACCCAACACCACCCCCTCGCCGCAAACCACCTTCAAATGTGGCTACGCACTGCCACGTGCATCCTCACGCATCCGTAGCCACGTGCCGTGTCCACAACACCCTCGCGCAGACCTTGCCTCATGCACCCATGGCCACGCAGTAGTTTCTTCTTCTTCTTCTTCATCTGCATCATCTTCAACCTCCAGACACCCTCGAAGGAACCCATCACTAGTGTCAAACACCTCCATGCAGCCACCTTGTCTAGACGCCGTTCTCCGTGCCGTCAACTTCCCTACACTTGCCTCAACGCCACAAACTCACCCACACCTTCAGGTGCTCTCCCCACAGTCCACGCATGACCGTGGACGTCCTCCACCACCGACTTCTCCCCTTTCGACCGGCCATCGTCGGTTACCATTCTCTACCGCGCCACCACCTGCACGAAGGCCTCGACCCTACACACCTCCCCCGAGCTCTTGGTCACCAATGAGCCCTCCTCCCTTGCACACGAGTCGTCGTGAGAAAATGCTCTATTTCACATCGTATTAAATTTTACATTTGAGTGCCAATGTGTGAGTTTGAATTTTTAGATATCAATATTTTATTCTATTCATTTTACGATCATATCCCTCTTATTCTGCATAATTACTATTCCAACATATCATGTCATTGATTAGTTAGTCTAAAGGGAATCTTAACTTGATTTTTGAGGGAAATAAATAGTGAACATTGGTTTTTAATAGTAATGAGTTTTAATAAGCCAGTGCCTCCCTGTGGACATGACCTGCTCTTCTCGAGTGGTTATATTTAATTATTTTGAAAGTAGTTTTCCACCACTTTGATATTACTTCGACGTGCCATTTTATATGCAAAATGATAACGAAAGCGAAAATCGTCTTATCAAATGGCACTGTTGTCAAGGAGGCAACGGGCCTAGTAAACTTGCAAGTATTCTTTCTGTCTAAATTAAGTTCTGATTGAGATTATCGATCTATCATTTTTTTCTCTGCGAGGTACATTGTCGAGAAGGCGCACGCAGTAGACACTCATCTTGGTGGACCTTGTCGCCACCTCAGAGATAATCACAGGAGCTTGTGGTCCTTGATCCCACACGCGTGAAGACGCACGGAGGACCATCCAAGAGGATTCTTCCTCTTAGACTTCTGATTCAGCATTTTAGAGTAGACTCTTTAGGTTTAGTCTAGTTATTTGTTTTCTTGCCCTTGTACTCTGGGTCCAGTTTTTGGGGGAGTGTCCCCGATTCTTTAGATTCTAGGATTATTTTGTGTGTGGTAGCTAGATCTTTTGATTGTGCATTTATTTATATATATAAAAAATCTGAACTGCTTGCTAGAAGCTGCATATCCATAAGTCAACCATCTAGGATTGCTTAAGCAGCATCTAGATTTTCTTACTGCATTGCGTGCATTTCTCCAAAGAAGAGTGCTGGTGCAAGGTATGTATCTCCTATCTTTCTGCATCAGTTATCTGCACACGCATTGCATCTGGACATAATTTAAGAAGACCACTTAAGCTGATTTGAAAAGATTAATCAAGTGGCCACATTGCTTCTCGAAAAGAAAGTAAAATATACAGGAAATGTTTGAATAACTTGACTGTGATTTTCAAAAGAAAAATCACTTTTCACGGTGTGATGCACACTTTCTGTACTGAGCATGCACTATAGGCACTGCACTAGAAGTTGGACCCTTAAGGCTATAAGCATCGATCTCTTTATCGTTGCAAATCCTCCCTCACTTTGTGATGGTGGTATTAACTTTTGCCTGAGTATTTGATACTCTAAGGAGGGGGACACCCCTTAAAAGAATTCAAGGGTAGCTAAGAGGCACCGTTAATGTATCGCCTCAAAGGAAGGGTTCGCCCTACTTGCAGCCCTTCGTTCCATCCTTGGGGTACCTTTTTACTTAAGCATTTGAGAATATCATTACAACAAAGTGTATGTCTCTAGGGTACTTGAAGGTCAATTTAGGGTGCATAATTGATTGACAACTTGATTGGTCACCCAAAAGAATTAAAAGTAAGCTCAACCTCCTTAATGGCCATTGACCAGGAATCTCAAGTGACTCACTTCTCTTATACCACTTACGTGGGAAAGGAGAAATATTGCCTTGACTCCATTTGGCCAAGCTAGAAAGGTTGGAAGAGGGCTTAAAGTGCTTTAACTCAACAAAAGACCTCTTTCCTTGTGTTTGCTTGGTGTATACTTGGTAGGCATTCTCTTAGAAATAATCTTGTTTTCAACCTAGGATCGGAGAGAATTATTAGAAATGCCAACCAAGAAAGAAGAAAAATGGTTGAAGAAAGTCCTGAAGAAGAAATTAGGGTTGGTGAAAATCAGAGAACCTTAAGAGATTATTTCCTCCCTACAACCCACCAACCCCTACCTATCCGAAGACCTGGAGTGGATAATCCTTATGAAATCAAGAGCAACACCATATCTTTGCTTCCCTCTTTTTATGGTACTGCTAGGGAGGATCCCTATAGGCATCTTGAGGAATTCACCGAGGTCTGTTCCACAGTGAAGTTCCAGGGCTTTACTGATGAAGCCCTGATAAGAATTCTATTCCCTTTCTGTCTAAAGGATAAGGCCAAGCACTGGTATCATACCCTCAATGCAAGGGTTAATGATGGGGTCACCCTCAAGGGAGAATTCTTGGAAAAGTACTTTCCTATGAGTAAGACCAACCATTATAGAAGAAAGATTACAGGTTTTACTCAACAAGAAGGGGAGAAATTTCACAAGACTTGGGAGCGCTTTAATGACCTTCTTAGGTTATGCCCCCACCATTAGGTGGCAAGATGGTAGTTGGTCGGAAGGTTCTATAACGGATTATCTGAACGGCACAAGCAAACCATCGATGCAGCCTATGCAAGAACCTACATGACCAAAACTGAGGATGATGCCTAGGCATTATTTGAAACCCTAAGTGATAATTCTATACATATGTTCTCTGCCTATCAAGAAAGAAAACCATCAATCATGAAGAGGAAGATAGAGGCCCATGAAGCCGGGGCTACTCAGGATTTGGCTTATCAGATTCAATTATTGAACAGAAATTTTGATAGGCTCTTAGCAAACCTCGGCATGAACTAGCAAGCAGCCTCTATCTTTTAGGCTTCAAGTGAATGCTCCATTTGCCAAAGCACGACGCACGCCACTACGGAGTGCCACCAGGCAAATCAATTCCCTGAGTTGATTCAGGCCGACCTGAATGTGGTCCAAGGTTTCCACCCACCTCCTCATAATAATCCTTATTCCAATACCTATAATTCAAGGTGGCGGAACCATCTAAACTTTTCATGGAAGCAAGGTGATGCTTCTAACTTAGGGAATGCAAGACCCCAACCTCCCCAACCCATATACCAGCCATCCTATGCAAACTCTCCTCAAAATAAGCCTTCTGAGATGGATGAACTAAAAGCCATGATGAAAGCTATGCAAGAGCATCAGAATATGGCCATCCAATCTCAAAATAAGATGATCACTGATATGCAATCCCAAATTGGTCATCTTATTGAGGTAGTTATGTAGCAGCATCTCTGGAAATTGCTTAGCTCTTCTGAGGAGAACCCAAAGGGTATGGGGGTCATATTCAGGGAGCACACCCAAGCTGTGACCGTACTGAGGAGTGGAAAGAAAATCGACAAGCCCGATAACACTCCTACGGTCACCTGATGAGTCCATTTTAATAGACTAATATTACGCCTAAGTAACTTTAATTGTATCTTTTAGGTTTGTTAATAACTATATTAAGTTATAGAATGTTTACATGCATCATGATATAGGTTTACATCTATTCTATAACTTAATATGTTCTTTTTATGTGCAGGAAAAATAATTGGCAAAAGAATGAGGAGGAAAGGGTAAATTACCCTTTCAAATAACCGACGGCTGCTCTTTTCCCCATCCTCCAGGCACCCTCAACAGCCGCCGGCCAGAAATAGTTAAGGGATTTGAAAATCCCTTAACTCTCGCAGGCGCAAATGAGGAGGGGTTAAAAAGGCAAGGTGGAGAAAGGACAAGGGATCCATCTTCCCCCTTGCAGGGAACTACCCCAAATGTGCACTGTGGACCAGTGCGCGCCCTACTCCTTCCATGCGTGCTCCAACCTCTCCAACGCCACCTCTGCCTGCACCCGCCATCACCAAGTTCTTCACCGCCTAGCTCTCCCAGCAGGCGTGCAGGCCAAGCACCTCCAGCACTCCCAGTAGGCGCGTAAGCCAAGCACCTCCAGCACTCTCACAGGTGTGCCTCAGCCTCACCGCTTTTAGGTGCACCACCTGGTGCCCGCTCCTACACCGCACTGCCCTGACCCATGCCCTACTGCGGTGCGCTGATGCCTGCTCACCACCTGGTGCTCCAGCACACACGTTCCTCCTCCTCCAGTGCTCTCCACTTCAGAGCGACCTGCAGACACCCCAGCGCGCCTCAACCTCTAGCGCCCGCCTTCGCGTCCATCTTGTAGGTGCATCTGCAGACAACCTTACCCGTGCCCCCTCTTTCAGGCAGCCAGGAGCACCCTCGCCCTTGCAGGTGCCCGCAGGCACTGCTCCGCACCGCCACCCGCGTCCGCAGGCGCGCGCCTCAACGTCCAGCACCTTCACAGTAGGCGCGCGGTTACAATAGATACACCTCAACCTCCAACACCTTCACTGCAGGCGCGCGGCTACAACAGATAGCCTCTTCTGGTCCTCATCTCCTCCGCCGGCTGGCCATGTCCAGCCATCTCCGTTGACGCCACGGCTTCCATCGGATAGCCCTCATCCTCGCCGACCTCCTTACCGAGTCCATCGCTCGCTGGTGCTCTCTCTCTCTCGCGAGGAGAGAGAGCAAATGCTCTGTTTCCTCCGATATTAAAAATTACAAATGCTCTGTTTCCTCTGATATTAAAATTTACATTCATTGCCATTGCCACCAGAATTTGATTTTTATTTATTATTATATTATGGAAAAATTGCACATGCACACTCATATTCTCTGATAATTACACATTAATGATATTCACCTATTTCAAGATTGGTTTTGAGCTTAACCTATGCACTAATTTTCTCTAATATATGTCAAGTGAAAATTACATAAAATCATCATATATTTATTGAAGATTTCAGTGAGGGAAAACTGCACATATACCCTTATCTTTTTAAGTTATTGTGAATCTACTTTCCATCGTATGTTATGTCAGATTTGAATAAAGATTTTGCACTTTACCGAAAGAATATAAAATAATCGAGAGTTTATTGCATAATTGCCTCCCTGTGGACATGACCCACTCTTCTATGAGTGGTTATTTTTATTTTTGATTAGTCAATTTTTCCACCACTTAAATACTACAACGCAAAGAGGAAACTCAACTTGTTATCACCTCTCAGGATTCCCCTCCTACACCAGACCCAACTTCCATCTCCACCGAGGAAGAGCCACATTGCTCTCCCTTGCTTGAAATCACCCACCTTGAGGATGTCGTCATTCCACCACCCCTTTCCCGCCATGACGACCCCTCTATCCAGAAGCCGAGGGTGCCCTATCGTGATTGCCTATCCACTTCTATTGGCTCATCTGGAGCCAAGGATAGGATGGATGAGATTATGGACACTTTCAAGAAACTCCACATCAACTTGCTTTTATTAGATGCTATTAAATAGATCTCGTCCTATGCCAAGTTTCTGAAGGACCTGTGCACCCAGAAGCGTTGATCTAGGAGACAAGTCCAAGCTAAGGTCATATTTCCTGACCATGTTAGGTCGGTGCTCCAACATGGAACACCTCCCAAAATGAAAGACCCAGGGGCTCCGTATATTTCAGTGGTTATAGGTAACCAACACATTGATGAGGTTCTGCTCGATTTGGGCACGGGGGTGAACATTTTACCAAGCTCTATCTATGAACTTTTGGGAGGAGGTGATTTAAAGCCTAGTCCAGTCATCCTCCAAGTTGCAGATAGATCACTTAAGACACCACAGGGATTGTTGGAAGATGTCCTGATGAGAGTGGAGGACTTCTTCCCTATTGATTTTCTCGTACTTGACACTGACCCATCCAATAAGCCCACCATGCCATCCATTATCCTGGGACATCCCTTCCTGGCCACACCCAACGCCTCTATCAATTATAGATCAGGGCACTTAAAATGGGCTTTGGGAACAAGAAGATCCAGTTGAATGTTTTTGATACCTGCAACCAATTCGGATTGGAGGATTGTTCCCAGATTGAGGTAGTTGATAAAATCATTGAAGAGACTACTCCAGCACTCTTATGTAGAGATACTCTTCAAAAGGTCCTATCTAAGGACCATCCTCTGACAATTGAAGAAACTGAAGGGGATATACCCAAATTAGAAGAGTTGCTGGGGGTACACAAAGAGTCTCTGTCCTCACCCTGGATTGTGAAGGTAGATCCACTACCTGAGGCGGGGACATCTCAACTTGAACCCTCAATCCAAAAGGCTCATGAGTTGGAGCTGAAACCCCTCCTGAGCACATTTAAGTATGCTTTCCTTGGCCCTAACGACATGCTCCCTGTTATTATCTCGTTTGCATTATCTGAATCGTAGGAGGGAGCTCTGCTTGAGTGTTTACAAAGGCACAAGGAAGCAATTGCTTGGTCGATAGCTGATATTAAGGGTGTTGATCCCTCCCTCTACATGCATCATATATACACGGACAAGTCCGTGAAGCCCTTTCAAGACATGTAGAGAAGGCTCAGCCCCAATATGCGGGAGGTTGTCAAAGAGGAGATTATGAAATGGCAGGATGCAGGAATTATCTATCCCATTTCAGACAGTAAATGGGTCAGTCCTATACATGTGGTGCCCAAAAAGGCAGGAATCACTGTGGAAGAAAATGACCAAGGAGAGTTGGTAACCACTAGACCCTTAACTAGATGGAGGGTGTGCATTGATTATCGTCGTTTGACTACGGCTACCCAAAAAGACCATTTCCCCTTACTGTTTATTGATCAGATTTTGGAACTACTGGCAGGGAACAAGTACTTCTGTTTCCTTGATGGGTACTTTGGGTATAATCAGATAGCCATCTTTTTTGACGATCATGAGCGTACCACCTTCACTAGTCTGTATGGCACATTTGCGTTTTGCCGAATGCCATTTGGGTTATGTAATGCTCCTGCCACTTTCCAACGTTGTATGATGGCTATCTTTTCTGATATGATCAACGAGTTTGTAGAGATTTTCATGGATGATTTCTCCATTTATGGCTTGTTGTTTGACCTATGCCATTCTCACCTTGATAAAGTCTTAACCCATTGCAAAGAAACAAAGTTGGTGCTTAGCTAGGAGAAAAGCCACTTTATGGTCCAGCAAGGCATTGTTTTGGGGCATGTGGTTTCCGAGAGAGGATTAGAGGTAGATACTGCCAAAATTGATTTCATCTCTAAGATTCCATCGCCCACCAATGTTCATCATGTTAGATCTATTCTTGGCCACGCTGTGTTATATAGGCACTTCATTAGAGATTTCAGCAAAATCTCTAAGCCACTCTGCAACCTATTAGCGAAGGATGCTTTCCAAGTCTTGAAGAAAGCCCTTATTACCATGCCGATTCTCTAAGCATCAGATTGGACCCTCTCATTTGAGCTAATGTGTGATGCTTCTGATTTCACTGTGGAAGCGGTCTTAGGTCAAGGGGTTGATGGCAAACCTCATGTTTTACATTATGCCAGCAAGACCCTTATGGGTCCTTAGCAAAACTACACTGTCACTAAAAATGAACTTCTCGCTATAGTGTTTGCTTTGGAAAAGCTTCAATCTTATTTATTGGGATCCAAGGTTGTGGTGTTCACTAATCATTCTGCTTTAAAGCATCTTCTTGCTAAGAAAGACACCAAACCTCATTTGATTCGTTGGATTCTATTACTCTAGGAGTTTGACCTGGAAATTAAAGATAAGAAAGGAGTTGAGAATGTGGTAGTAAATCATCTATCTAGGATCCCTATTGAGGCATCAACCTCTGCTGACAGTATCCAAGAGACTTTTCCTGATGAGTCTCTGATGGTTGTGGAGGCTAAAACTCCTTGGTTCCCTGACATAGTGAACTATCTGGTCACGGGCATTACCCCCAGTACTTGGGACAAGCAGAAGCGAGACAGGTTTCTTGCTGATGCTAAATTTTATCACTGGAAGGAACTCGAGCTTTTTAGAATAGGCCTTGACCAGTTATTCCACCATTGTGTCTCTGACGAAGAACAAAGGAGTGTTCTGAGTTTTTGCCATGACCTTCACTGTGGAGGGCATTTCAGTGAAAAAAGACTGCCCATAAGGTTCTTTAGTCTAGCTTTTGGTGGCTTACATTATTCCGAGATGCACATATGTATGTGGGTGCATGTCTATGTTTCTAGCAGACGGGAACCATTGGAAAAAGGGATGAGTGCCCCAGCAACCTATTCTCCCCATTGAAATCTTTGACATTTGGGGCATTGACTACATGGGTCCCTTTCCTATGTCCTTCGAATATGAATACATCCTTGTGCCTGTGGGCTATGTATCGAAATGGATAGAAGCCATACCCACATGGACCAATGACCATTCTGTGGTCTTGGACTTCGTTAGGGCTAATATCATTTCTCGGTATGGGTGCCCAAGGATGATCATAATGATGGAGGACCTCACTTCAAGAACATGCACTTCACAAGATTACTCCAAAATTTGGGAGTCAACCACATGATAGCCACACCTTACCATCCCCAAATGAATGGACAAGTTGAAGTGTCTAATAGGGAGATTAAATGAATTTTAGAAAAAATTGTCAGGCCCGACCATAAGGATTGGTCTAAAAAATTAAATGATGCTCTTTGGGCCTACAGAATAGTGTATAAAACTCCCTTGGATTTGTCTCCTTTTCGTCTTGTCTATGGAAAAGCGTGTCACCTTCTTGTTGAAATAACTCCCTTGGGTTTATCTCCTTTTCGTCTTGTCTAAGGAAAAGTGTGTCACCTTCTTGTTGAAATTCAACACAAAGCTTATTGGGCTATTAAAAAGGTTAACTTAAATCTAGATAAAGCGGAAAGGCATGCATGCTAGAGTTACGTGAGCTTGAGGAGCTTCATAATGAAGCCTATGAAACTTCTCAAGCTTATAAGAAACGTACAAAGGTCTTCCACGATAAGCACATCATTAGAAAGACCTTTGAGCCAAACCAATGGGTTTGGCTTTTCAATTCCAGACTTAAATTATTTCTAGGAAAGCTCAAGTCCCGCTGGGATGGGCCATACGTTGTTATCAATACCTTCCCTCATGGAGAAGTACAAATTCAGAACCCTACTTCTGGTGTGAACTTTAAGGTAAATGACCAACGACTTAAACCTTATGTTACTCTTTCAGATGGCCAGGTTTTGGACACACTTCGGCTTGAGGAGCCTTAGCTCTTCCCACTATCTTCCTCAGGTGATATTCTTCTATATCTTTATTTTTCCAATGAGGACATTGTCAATCTTAGGCTTGGGAGGGTATAACCTGAGGATGTTTATAGCATTTATAAATATTTGCATGCATTTAGGATAAGTGCATTAGTTCGAAAAAAAAAATCTCTCTTTTGTTTTCTTTAGCTGAATTAGTTAATCCTTAGCAGAAGTTTTTTTTATCAAAGAGGTTTTATTAAAGATTTTCTTAGATTATTTCTAAGTTTAGAATCCAGTATAATTACTTTACTTGCACATAGACTGGGTAATGGATCTTTGTAGAAAACCAATAAGCATTTTGAGTCTGTTGAATCCTTGGACAGTTTAAATGGAGTTAGGCATACTATCTTCTATTAGATCCACCTAATATTTGTGAGAAGAAAGTAGAGAGACTACTAGTGCGCTAAGTCTAGTGTAAGGACTCTTAAGTTCTGGATAATTAAATGATGATAACTCAGAGTTAGGCATAGTTTTCGCTCTCTGTTCCTATATGCAAACATTATGTGAATTCTTAAGAGTCACCAAATAAGGCAGATATAGAGAGATTGAGTCCTAATAAAACTATGACTATGGTGGATGGTTACGACTGCCCTTCATAGAATCTTCGGCTGAAGGAAGGTAATAATGTCAAAGGTTAGAAATACGCTTGTTCTATCCATTTCTTCCTGGTGTCGAGAGTAGGCACTTCCACCAAATAAGCCACACAATATCGTCTTGACCATCATCATTCCTGATAATGCCTCATAAATAAAAGTCTGCGTCATGTTGTGCTGGAGTAAAACAAAAAAACAAAAAAAAACATAAAGACAGAGAGAGAGAGAAGAAAGGAAATATATAGATATACATAAAAAAAAAGAAGAGAAAAATATATAGATATGTACCAAAAAAAAAATTTCAGGTTATAGCTATTTTAGGTATCTATTTTATCAGGTGTCCATAACATCAAGGCAACAAAAACACCCTTTGCGATCCACCAAATATGACCCATACCTACTTTTTAGTATTTCTGATCGCTCGAATATTGGATGAGGACTTCTAACTTAGTTGTAGGGTTATTAGGGCTTTAGTTGAAGTGTGAATGCCATGTGAGGCCACCAAATAGTGAGTACATTTACAAAATCTGGTAAGATATGTGACCTCAGAAAGAAAGAAGAAAAGGAAAAAGAAAAGAGAGAGTGAGTGAGCATAAGGGAACGCAAAGAGAGCATAGTGTTTAGCCTTTTCTGGGTTGACTTGTTTGATAGTCTAAAAATCTAGAGTCTGCAGTACCAGACTACATGCAGCACCAGATGAGTAAGAGCCACCAAATAAAAATCCATTTGACTTAGAATCTCCTACCTAAGCCAAAAAGTCAGGGCCAAATTATAGGTTATTTCTTGCTTCATCCCCAAGGGAAGAAGTCGCATATCCTAATGAAACTTTTACCAAGGGTTAAGTACAAACTTCAAATGAAAGTTGTTTTTCACTTGGATCCGTTACCTAGGCTACTATCACTTCACATTTGTCTAGATCTCTAAATTTTTGGAATAAGAAGAGAAGAAATCTTGGGTCACTTCCACGTATTTTTCACTTTTGCTCGGTACTAGTAAAACTTAGGCACGGGGGTATTTGATCGGTCCACTTTAGTGGAGTGCTAATTAGCCTAAGTAATTGTTGATTACATGTTCCTAATCTTTAATTATTCATGATTTAAATGATAATTTATCTTAGTATGCATACATTTTTATGTGTTAAAGTTAAGATTTAATAAGATATTTTTATGATAACATAATTAGTGTATGTAGGCAAGACACAAGGAGTAAATTTGTTGAGCATGCGTGCCTTAACGCCAACCAACTCCATCGCTAACACCGTCGATGCTGAGCCTTACCGCATTCCTCTCAACCGCTCGTTAAATCCTCCAAGAGGTTGGAGGAGATCTCGACGGAAGAAAACGCATGAAGAAACCTTTAAAAGCAGGATCATATTCTTCCTTGAGGAGGAGGGTGGAAAGAGAGGACTTGCACTGTGAACTCCATAGCGTGCATGGTGGCCCCAGCTTCCCCAACATCGCCCTTGCCTCTCGCCGATCACACGGTGACAGTGTGTGGCCAGACACCACCAACCCACTCCTGCCTTTCCTGTCCTCTTCATCTTTAACCTCCTGCTACTGCCTCTCTCCCCTGCCACCCATAAGAAGAACCCAACACCTCCCCCTCGCTGTAGACCACCTTCAGACGTGGCTATGCACTGCCACGCACATCCTCACGCATCCGCAGCCACGTGCCGTGTCCACAACACCCTCACGTAGACCTTGCCTCATGCACCCACGGCCACGCTGCAGTTTCTTCTTCTTCATTTGCATCTTCATCTTCAACCTCCAGTCACCCCCGAAGGAACCCATCATCGGCGTCAAACACCTCCATGCAGCAACCTCGTCCGTATGCTGTTCTTCGTGCCATAGACTTCCCCACACTTGCCTCAACGCCACAAACTCACCCACACCTTCAAGCACTCTCCTCGTAGTCCACGCACTACCGTGGATGCCGCCCGCCATCGACTTCTCCCCTTCTGACCAGCCATCGTTGGTTACCATTCGCTGCCGCACCACCACCAGCACGAAGGCCTCAACTCCGCGCACCTCCCCCAAGCTCTTGGTCGCCGACGAGCCCTCCTCCCTTGCACACGAGCCGCCACAAGAAAATGCTCTATTTCATGTCGTATTAAATTTTACATTTGAATGCCATTGTGAGAGTTTGAATTTTTAGATATTAATATTTTATTCTATTCACTTTACGATGATATCTCTCTTGTTCTGCATAATTACGATTTCAACATATCATGTTATTGATTAGTTAGTCTAAAGGGAATCTTAACTTGATTTTTGAGAGAGATAAATAGTAAACATTGGTTTTAATAGTAATGAGTTTTAATAAGCCATTACCTCCCTGTGGACACGACCTGCTCATCTCGATTGGTTATATTTAATTATTTTGAAAGTGATTTTCCACCACTTTGATATTACTTCGACGTGTCATTTTATATGCAAAATGACAATGAAAGCAAAAATCGTCTTATCAAATACATCGCAGTATAGCACGAAATACGTCTCGACAAATAAATTTTAATAGAACAGGTGAGTCTTGATCGAACTTAGGGAGGCAGAAAATGTTTCCAATCTCAAACTGATTTGGATCTAAATACCAACTAGATAATAATCAAAATATGTATAAAGAGAATGTAGTCATGAGTTTGATTAAATAATTCTAGAATATTAGCTTTGTAATGATGGAACAAGAGTAATTGAATTGCAGAAAGAAACTAGAGTATCATTGTCTAATCTAGGAGAATGAGGGCACCACGGGTGGTCTGTGGTGGCCTTTTGGAGAGGCTGGGGAGAACAACGGCAGTCTGCCAAGGTGGCTTGGTGGGCACTTCAGAAGGATAGTTGGAGACGGAGAGAGATGGTGAAGAAGCTCTGAAGAGTTGGAGAGGGTTTGGAGGAGTTATCAAGAGTTAGGGAGAGTTGGGAAGAGTTGCCTTCAACTAGGGACCCCTAGGCTATCTTTTATAGCTTCATTGAGGGGAAAAGAGGGCATTTGTGCCCCCAACATTGTGCAACAACCCTCTGGTGATCAGATCCGTTGATTGGGATATCAACGGATCAGATGGCACCTCAATAGGCCTTCATTTACACTTTCTACGCTCAGATTTGCTCTCAGGAAGACACATGACGGCCTCTTCTCGCTTGGATCTTCATTGCATGGCTCGTGCACTCCCACTTCAACGTCGCTCTGACTTTCTGTCTTCTTGTGGGCCCGCTCACCCTTTTATTGTGCCTAACACGCTTCAGTAGATCACAGCCATTTGATCTCACGATTGGATGGCTTAAAACAAGCGCAGCACTGCCTTTGAATTCCCACTTTTCTTGCACGCACATTTACTCACGCGTTATGATGTGCGTCTTCATCCAACACTTGCCGCCTTAGCCGCTCAATGTCGATCGGATGCTTGAGATTCACCCGCGTGCACTATCGCCTTGATCTCCTATGGATCACGCCTCGAATGCTCACCCTTGGCTTGCGTTTGAGCATGCTATCCAACACGTTGGAGGCACATATTGTTTCAACTGCCATTTCCTGCTCGTGTGCCCTCAACCATTGGATGGAGCTCCAATGGTTGAGCGTCTTCCTTCATTGATGAGGCATGCTTGGAGCAACGACGTGGCTGCTTTGTGGCCTTTGGATGAAGATCCAACGACCCACAGAGTGTGAGGAGATGCCTTCAAGACTTGGGGCGGTGACGCTGGGTGGTTGCATTGGTGCCACGTGGCGCCATCGTAGCTGTCCATCTTCTCTTCTTCATAGACAGAGTTATAGGCCTTCGATAGAGATGATTTTTGTGTCATTGGCTTGCGATCGTTGATCTGGATCCATCCATGCGATTGGATTTATCATCTGTGGTCTAGATTTTTACCTATTTGCCTCTTGGCTCTTACTCTTCTACGGACTCCAAAGGGTGCTACGAGAGTCTGATAGATGTGATCTTGGAAGCGTTGAACTCTTGTCGTCGTTCTGAGCAGATCCATAAGGTTGGATCAATCATCCGCAGCCCTGAATTTCCTACGATTATTAATATCTCTCAATTAGAACATAATACGACATTATTATTTGCAAAACTAATAAATAAACTACGATGTAAAGTATGATGTGTATGTATGCAGAATGCCTAAATTAAGCTAGGTTCTAATTTAATTCAGGTGGAATAGGGACTATGATTGTTGTGCAATCATGTATTAGGCTTAGGATATCCTAATTTAGGTTTCCTAGGGTGTAGGATTGGGTTTAGGGGCCTTAGGAATCAAGATCTAGGCCTGATTTCAAAAACAACAATTGGAGAGGGGTTCCAGACGTCTGATTTTAATATCAGACGACTTATACTTCAAAATCAGAAGTCTAAGTCTCTAGTGTGGACATCTAGTGATGAATCAGTGTGGATTTGAGGTTCTGTCTTGGGTTTCTGCAGAAATTGGACATCTGACACCTTGTTTGGATGTCCAATTTTCCAATAGATTGGGTTCTAAGTTCTGCGGGTGGTATCTAAGAGGCCTGGATGTCGAACATACTTGGATGTCCAGAGATGGGCAAAATGTGGGTTTTGAGGTATTCTAGGCTAAGGTGACCTAATATAAGGTGGCTAAGGTTTGGGAAGGTATCTAGGATTGTCCTAAGGCTAGGGATAGGTGTAGGAAAGTCCTATGTTTTTCATAATTTAATTCGCACATTAAAATCCTATGGGAAATGTGGTATACCTCTTCCCTACATTATGTCTTCATCTTGAGTGTCTTTATTTCAAGGCTTCTACTCCAGCTTTGCTACAGCTCTAGCTTCTTCCCTTCTTCAGATCTAGCTTCAAGCCATCTCCTGAACTTTTATTACCTACAATCCTAATAATATACTAATTAGTACATTATTATATCATTATTTCGTGATTATCTAAGTAAAGCAGGAAACATGCAATGCATGCTACTAATGAGTGAATTATTTTTTTTTTTAAACTGAAGTAATGCATGAATTATGCTACAATTTTGCTAATTCTAACTCAATTCAGGTCTTTTAAGTCTTATGATTACTGCGCAATCAAGGGGTTCTCTTCCCTGTTTATAGTACAAGAACTACCTCAAAAACATTAAATCCCTTGTAACGCTCCTCGCAGATTCTCCGGCATGTTCGTTACTTGGCTATTAATAGCATTGGTAAATGCCATTGTCGGTGTTGTTGATTTATCACATGTGTTTCGCATGTTTGAAATCGGGGTTACGAGTAACCCGTCATTGTAGTTGCAAAACTCGTGATCAAATATAATTTATACCGAAATTCCAAAGGAGTCTTGGGTTGAACACGGGGAGGCGATGTTTACTTTGTATGAAAACCACGCTTCGATTTGTTTTTTTTGGTGTTTTATGGTTTTTTTATTTTTTTGTGTTTTTGAAATGAAATGGTAAGCAATCACAAGAGAGATAGAATCGAATATGATATATTACATGAATGCCAATTATAATAATCTAGAAAATGTAAAAAGAAGGGGAGGTGAGAAGAAATCTCCCGAAGCGGCTGTTTGGTGAGACGATGGTGCCTGGCGGAAGCTCGAATGGAGTTGGGAAGCAGGATGACGAAGGTGAGAAGCGGGAGGACGTCGGGTAGAGGAAACCTTCAGTGTAGCTTCAGAATGGAGGTGAGAAGACGGAGATGATCTGCTACTAAAATGGAGGTGGGAAGACGGCTCCAAGGTGACCTATGAATGGGGATGGGAAGATGGAGGAGTAGTTGGTGGGGTAGAGTTTCGTTACACTAATAAGCACCATGGGAGCTTGAGAGCAAGCTCTAACAGAGAATTGGTAGGCTTGCTAGAGCTTGGGAGTAGGTGGGAGTAGAGTAGGTAGAGAAGGTTTGGTAAGGGGGGTGTGTGGGCCTTTATATAGTGGATGGGAAGAAGAGCATCATGCGCATAGGCCTTTAGTGACAGCTACAACCGTCACTAAAGGCCGCTCAAGCTATCGCCAAAAGATCTGCACCTCTTTAATGCCTTGGTTGGCAAACAAACTGTGTAAGGCATTTAGTGACAGCTACAAGTGTCACTAAAGGCCTACTCTTCTGTCGCTGTAGATCCCTCACTCACCGCTCACGCTTGCCTACTATCGCTAAGGTTGGATGTGCCACATTCGTTGGATTCAGAAACGAACGGTTGAGATGGCATGGAGATCGCACCTCTTGATTGCGTGTGGGATGGTGAGTTCTTAATGTGCGTCGGCAGCTGCGTGTAGCATCCGCACTCATCTGTGCATCTACATAGCTGCTTCCTTCATCGCCTGATCTTCCATCGATGGCTTAAGTTCCCTCCCGCATGAGCTTCAGTGGATAAAATCTGCATGCGGGGCTTCGAACGCATGACCATGCATTGTGAGCTAAGGTGTAAATCGTTGTGCTGAGGATCGTAATGTGCTTTGCTTACGAATTAAGCTTCCATGCCCACGACCGTTGGATGAAGATCCAACGGTCGAGATGACTCCTCGCTTGATCTACCTGAGGCTAGGTGAGATGAGATGCTTCCTCAGTTGTGGAGCGCACATCTAAGCCATTGGATTGAGATCCAACGGCTAGGATTTGATCTTACGATGGGCTTGGGGATGCCTTGGCTCAGGTGGGGTGGCCTGGATGGCTCCATGTGGTGCCATCTGGGCCGTCCGTCTTCTTCTTCTTATGGAGGGTGCTACAGAGCTCTAATCAGGGTGATTCTCACATTGACAGACTGCGATCGTCGCTCTGAATCCATCAATATGGTTGGATTCTTCATCCGAAGTCCATAAAGATGTCGCACTGCCTCCTGGCCATGTAAAATGACGGAATTAATGTACATAATATACAACTATCCTAAATGCAATGCAATGGATGTTTGTGCAATATTTATATCATAATATGCAATGCTAGGCCTAGGAAATATCATAAATAAGCATTTTACGATGAATTTATACGTGTTTATCATACTCCCATGCTTAATTTTTGCTAGTCCCTAGCAAAATTAACCTAAATGCTATGTATAAAAGTAGAGTTAGGATTCGATTATTTAGGCAAAATTCATCGCTTGCATTAGAAAATCTCAACCCCAATGAGTTGTTACCACCAACTTGCCAGCCATACCACCCTAGATAGTTCATTAGCTACCCAATTTTCGAAGAAGCCGCCCAAAAGTGAGTCAGTGTAAAAAAAAGTGTGTAGATGCCGAGGCTTAAAGACTTCCCAAATCAGAGGGTGGGTTGATAAGTTGCATACTTATCATCCCAATTTATTTACCAAATTAAAATGAATTTTAATTGGTGAGGACTCAAGACTAAGTCCACATTCGAGTGGACACCCGGGCTAATTAAGCTCGAAGACCTGAAGAGTCTAAGTATTCAGGTCTCAGAGTATCAATTCCAAAAGTTTGAAACTCCTAATGCCTAAGTTCTCGTCTCTTAATTCTATTTTTTTTTAAATAATAGGAAATTACTGTTACAGTTAATAGAAAGATTATAAGATATATCCATCCCCCCATGCTTAGCTATTGCAATGCCCTCATTGTTAAAAATGCAGGCATGCAGGAGAGTAGAAGTGGAAGAATAGCACTTGGTTTCTGTTGGATTCTGGTCAGCTTGGAACAGTCTTTACATGTGCTGAGTTTAGTGCCTTTAGCTAGGTGATGATTGGCCTGCGGTGGTTAAGGTAATGTAAGAGCAACCTTGTCCGAGATGGGTTCAGGGAGCATATGGTCAACAAAGGGTTTGTGACGCTGTCCGTTGACCTTGAAGATATTACCTGTCTTTGGGTTAGAGATTTCGACGGTCCCGTTAGGGAAAATACGCTCAATAACAAACGGGTCGTCCCACTTATACTTGAGTTTTTTGGGGAAAAGCTTCAATCGAGAATCGAAAAGCCAGACCTTCTGGTTCGGCTCAAAGCTCTTATGTAAAATCATTTGGTCATGGAGAGCTTTGGTCCTTGCCTTATAGATTCTGGCATTTTCATAAGCATCATTTAGAAGCTCCTCCAACTCAAATAGTTGGAGTTTCCTGGTTTTCCCGGCCAACTCTAGGTCAAAATTACATTTCCTGATGGCCCAAAACGCCTGGTGTTCAAGTTCTACGGGTAAGTGACACGCCTTACCAAACACTAGATGGAACGGAGACATATCGATAGGCATTTTGTATGCCGTATGGTAGGCCCGAAGATCATCATCTAGCTTTTGGGTCCAATCCTTCCTATCAGGCCTAACGATTTTCTGCAAATTGTTTTTGATCTCTCGATTGGAGACCTCGGCCTGTCCATTCGTCTGAGGGTGGTAAGGTGTGGAAACTGATAATTCACCCCGTATTTTCCCAGTAAATTTTAAAACTGGGCATGAGTGAAATGTGTGCCACCATCATTGATAATTGCTCGAGGAACCCCGAACCGGTTGAAGATATTTTTCTTCCCAAAATTGATGACCACCTTCTGGTCATTGGTTCAGGTGGGAATTGCCTCAATCCATTTGGACACGTAATCAATAGCGACCAGAATATGCTGGTGTCCAAATTAAGGAGGGAAGGGTCCCATAAAGTCAATGTCCCAAATGCCGAAAATTTCAACGGAAAGTATTGGGTTCAGGGGCATCATATCTCTCTTAGCATGTTCCCGAACTTTGAGAATTCCTGAGCATCCTTAAATAATGATGGCCAATAGAATCTGGATTACAAGATTTTTGCTGTCGTCTTTTTCCCGAAAAAGTGTCCACCACATGTAGATATGTGGTAGAACTCAAGTATGCTATGGAGCTCGATTTCCAGGATGCATTGATGAATAATCTGGTCTGTGTCGATGCGATACAGCTCGCGATGATCCTAAAAATAATATTTAGCCTCAGACACAAGTCTATCCCATTGTTGTTTGGTTTAAT
The DNA here is from genome assembly GCA_037157565.1 of Thalassia testudinum. Classification (NCBI taxonomy): domain Eukaryota; kingdom Viridiplantae; phylum Streptophyta; class Magnoliopsida; order Alismatales; family Hydrocharitaceae; genus Thalassia; species Thalassia testudinum. The sequence goes on from JAZHRO010000073.1 coordinate 50,032,556, forward strand.
CCTGGGGGATTTGACCAGCGGCCAAATAATTGATGATATTCGCAAACCAGGGGGTTCGGATACTCGAGGCTGTAAGGATAGTCTCATCTGGAAAAGTATCAGGGATCGAGACATCAGGAAGAGAAGAATCAATTAGGATTCTTGAGAGGTGATCTGCCACTAAATTTTGTGCCCCAGCTTTATCCCAGATTTCAAGATTGAATTCTTGAAGCAGCATAATCCAGTGAATAAGCTGGGGTTTGGCATCCTTTTTGGCCAAGAGATGTTTCAAGGCTGAGTGGTCGGTATAGATTATGACACGAGAACCTAAAAGATAAGCCCTGAATTTTTCTAAAGCAAAAACTACAACTAACAATTCTTTTTTAGTAACGGTGTAGTTCCTCTTGGCCTCGTCCAGAGTCTTGCTAGCGTAGTAAATCACAGAAGTCTTTTTCTCAATCTTTTGACCCAAGACAGCCACGATGGCATAATCAGATGCGTCAGCCATAATCTCGAATGGGGCTGTCCAGACCATTGGTTGCAACACCGAGGCACAGGTGGCTGCCATTTTTAATAAATCAAATGCCTTATGGCATGATTCATCAAACTCGAATGGCGAGTCTTTGGCCAAAAGGTTACTTAAGGGCCAAGCAACCTTCGAGAAGTCCTTAATGAATCTTTTGTTAAAACCCACATGCCCAAGGAAAGAGCAGATCTATTTTAGGATGTGGGCGGAGGAAGTCTAGAGATAGCATCCACCTTAGCTTTATCAACCTCAATACCCCAACTTGAGACCACATGACCCAGGACAATGCCTTCCTGAGTCATAAAGTGGCTCTTTTCCCAGCTAAGGACCAGCTGTGTTTTGATGCATCTTTGGAGGATCAATTCCAAGTTAGCTAGGCAAGACTTAAAAGAATCTCCGAAAATGGAGAAATCATCCATGAACACCTTAAGACAATCTCGCAACATGTCAGAAAAAATGGCTAGCATGCACCTTTAAAAAGTCGTAGGTGCATTGCAAAGCCCGAATGGCATTCTACAGAATGCAAAGGTTCCGTAGGGACATGTGAAGGTTGTCTTTTCCTAGTCTTCGGGATGGATAGAGACTTGGTTATATCCCGAATAACCGTCTAGGAAGCAAAAGTATTCTTTCCTAGCTAACCTTTCAAGGATTTGATAGATGAATGGCAAGGGAAAGTGATCCTTTTTAGTGGTTGTGTTCAGTTTCCTATAATCAATACAGACTCTCCAATTAGAAGCTGAACCAGTGGTGAGGGTTTCCCCTTTCTTGTTAGTTGTAACAGTTATTCCTGCCTTCTTAGGTACAATCTGAATGGGGCTAACCCATGGACTATCCGAGATTGGGTAAATAATCCTAGCATCGAGCCACTTGATTATCTCCTTCTTGACCACTTCTCGCATATTTGGGTTTAGCCTCCTTTGCATCTCACAAGAAGGGCGGGATCCATCTCCCATAAAAATACGATGATTACAATAAGATGGTTCGATCCCCCTAAGGTCGTGGATGGTCCAACCAATTGCTTCCTTGTTATTCTTAAGGACCTTAATTAACCACGATTCTTGCTACTTAGTCAAATCAACACTAATGATCACAGGGAGCGTGTTTTCAGGTCCTAAGAACTCATATTTCAAATTTTTGGGCAATGGTTTCAATTCCAGCTGAGGTGGGTTTAGAATAGAAGGTAGGGAGGATGCTAACGAAGATTCATTAGGATGATCCAGTGGAAGAGGCTGGGAATGAACAAAATCAACAGCCTCTTCAGGATGTGATAGGTCTACCATGGAGGGTTGTGGGTTGGGTTCACTAAAGTTGGTGGAGTCCTCGAGTGCACTGATTGTCATACAAGTCTCAAGATCCTGATCCTCGAGCTCCTCAATGAATCCACAATCCTCAAATCCTCTTATCGCCTTAAAAATATCTAGAGTTAACTTCTTATCCCCAAAGGCGATCTCCATACTACCGCTTTCACAATTTATGTTGGCCTTAGCGGTAGCTAGGAATGGATGCCCCAGAATGATAGACGTGTTCCTTAAATCGTTAGATACATCCATGTCAAGGACGAGGAAATCTATGGGAAAATAGAAATCCTTGACCTTGACAATTACATCCTCAATAATGCCTCTTGGTGTGGTGACCAAATAGTCTGCTAATTGTAGTGTTATTGAGGTTGGCCAGAGTTCACCTAACCCAAATCTCTCATAAAGAGAAGTCGGGATTAGGTTGATGGATGCACCTAGGTCCAATAGTACCCTATCAAAAGTGTATTCCCCAATATCGCATGAGATCAAGGGGGCACCTGGATCTTTCTTCTTTTGAGGAAGGTGATGCAATATAACAGAACTTGCCTGCTCAGAGAGAATCACATTCCTCGGAGTGGGTTCTCTCGGCTTACACTTTTGGGTACATAGTTCTTTCAAGAACTTAGCGTAAGCCAGGGTGTGCTTAATAGCGTCGAGGAGCGGAATATTTATCTCTAGGCTCTTGAATAAATTTAGGAGCTCCTCGTTGCTATCTATGGTTTTCTTCTTCTTGGTTTTCAATAGGGCCTCAGGGAACAGGATATGGGTGGTATTTTCGATTTATGGTCCCTGGGCCTTATTGTCTTCTTCAATCTCCTCCTTCTCTCTCTCAAGCTCCCCTGGGTTTTGACTTCTAGAAGGTAATTCAGGGTTCTAGGTTTGCTTCCCACTTCTTAAGGTGACAGAGTTTGCAAAGGCATAAGGGTTTGGGTCTTGAGGTGGGGTAGTCAAGATTGGAGGGCCTTAGTTGGTCATATAACCAGAAGAAGAAGATGAGGGACCCTGCTCAACCACCTGAGCATGTGTGTGTGGGTCCCTTTGATTCCTGTACCCTTGGGCTCTATTGCCCTGATTTTGCACATTGCGCAGGTTGGGTACGGGTTGGGATGGTTGAGATCCAGGTTGTCGGGTGTTAGCAATTAACCCGGATTGCAAGTTATCCAATGATGTCTCCATTTGCTGCATAAGCTGAAGCATGGTCCCTTGCATTTCTACCATCTACCAGTTTAACTCAGCCTACCTTGCAGATTGTTGGGCATTCCAAGATGGCTGAGTAACTTGTCTCAGGAGCAACTGGGTGTATACTTGACCCTGACCCATAGGTCTTTGAGATGCGTAGTTGCTGGGTCGTGTTTGTGTCTGTTGCCCCTGACTTTTCCAGGAGAAGTTAGGGTGGTTCCTCCAACCCAAGTTATAAGTGTTGGAATATGGGTTGGACCTAACATTCTCCTGCATTGCATACGTATCCTCATAGGACGAGGATGGAGAGAAGGAAGGATCAGAAAAACTGGGATCAAAGGCCCTAGTTTGGAACCCATAAGGTTCTGAGAAATCCTGGCTCACAGGTTGAGCCAATTCAAGTTGGTTCATGAACTCCCGCCCCGTGGGAGCTTGTGAGGAATGGAATCCTGAATTCTGGGATTGAATAGGTGTAGAAGTGTTTCTTGAATTCCTAGACATCCATTCTTCCATTCTTTTAGCAACCAAGTCCATTTTATCCATTTTATTACAAATCAATTCCATGTCAAATGAATGAGAATCCTGGATCTCATTAGCACTTGGCCTGGGTTGTTGGGACCGGTTGAATGCATCCATGGAGGTGTGATTAATTGAGTTCTTGCTCATTTCCTCAAACAGGTCGTATGCGCTATCTGCATCGCTGTTGAGGAAATTACCTTCACAGGAGGCGTCCACTTGATTACGAAGTTGCTCAACCAACCCGTGATAGAAAATCTGCACGAGTTGCCATTTCGACACCTCATGGTGTGGACACTTCCTCAAAAGTTCCTCGAATTGCTCCCAGGCACCATGAAACGGTTCCCCTAGCCACTGGGTGAAAGTGGTAATCGCCCATCGCAAGGCATTGGTCCTTCCGATAAGGAAGAATTTCTTCAAGAAAGCTGACTTAAGAGCAGCCCAAGTTTCAATTGGCCTTCCTATGGTCCAGTACCAATGTGTGGCCGTATCCCTGAGAGAATGGGAGAAGAGCCTCATGATCATTTGCTCTTCGTTCACATTCCTTGCTTTGGTGGTCTGAACTAAAGTGGTCAGATCCTCCTAGTGTTGGAATGGGTCCTTCGAGCCAAGCCCATGAGAATGCGTAATCAAGCTTAAGACTTAGGGCTTGATTTCTATGTCCATGGCGGGAATCATGATGCTAGGATGTTCCCCATAGTTTGAAGGATCATAAAAATCCTTCAAGGGCCGAGCGCCCTGACCATTCATACGTTGGAACCATTGCTACATCTGCTGCATTTCTTCCAACTGCCTTTGAATCAGCTCTTGCTGGTTTGGGGGTGGGGGAGGTGGTTGTTGATCAGCCATGGGATTTGCTTGGCTATAGCTCAACCTCTGCCTTCGGGAATGGTCTAAAGGTCCTTCCAATCTGGGTTCAGTGACCTCCTTCCAAGCATACACTAGAAGGAAGTCGAAAGGACGGGGAAGAGAAGAAGCCTTGTAGCACAAAAATACAAGCATATCCTTAGGTTGGGTAGCCTAAAGGTCTACAGACTCTTAGAATCCATCCTAAGATTATGGATGATTTACTCTACTTATGTCCAGGCAATCCAACCAGTTAGAAGGAGGGACTGGGGAGAAGGTTCTTCCTTTGGCTTGCACCTCCGATTCCTAGTGTACCCCCCAGCCGCAGTCGTTTGATGCTATTCCCCTAGCTAGACATCAGATTGACTAGTACAAGTAGGTTAATCGTGAATAATCTCAATCTGGATCCCGACGAGCGAATGAATCCTTAGGGCCAACGTCTAATCAATTTTAGTTAGGCTTGGGAAATTGGTGCTTCTGGAATATGATGGGCCTTTAATTGGTTGTGCCCTTAATGATTTTTTGATAATGTGTGAATGTGCACAACCAAGAGGTTTTCAAGCAAGATTATTAATGATGAGGTGAGTTTTAGGGTTTGAAGCTTACTTAATAGCTTTTAGGATTCAAATATTAGGTGTTTTCAACAAAGTTTTGTGAGGCAAACTAAGTTTGTTTTTAGAAGCACGTGTTCAAGTATTTTCCTTTAGAAATAAAGAGAAATATGGAGTGCCTGGCTTGACCTAGTTATTGAATCCTATGGGGCAGCTACAAAATGAACCTCTTTTAGATTGGGTGGTGCGGCCCAAACAATTCAACCAATCGACTCAAATGCACCACCGATTAAGGCACACAGAAAGGTGATTAACCTAATATGATTTCTACTCTTTTATGTGTTGAATTAGTGTACTGGGTCCACAAGTCGGAATCCCGGCTGAGTAGATGAAAATCAAGTCAGTTTATGTGCCTCTGATGTGGATGTATAAAGTGTGTAAATTGATTCATCCCACAGAAAGTATCTTTTTGTTTTTTTGTTTTATAAAATGTGGGTGAGATGGGTGAAGGTGGCAAACAAGACAAACAAAGTCTATCCTAGGGTTTATGCAAACACCTAAGTAGACTAAGTGTTGGTTATGATTGTGGTGAAATGAACTAGTGGGGGGGGATGTGGGGGACACCTATAGAGTACTCTACCCGCACTTTACTTTGTTCTATCGCATTTGGATCTCCATGCTAGGGTACCTGCAAGACAGTAGATCAAAGACAAGTGAGCTTAGTGCTATGTAAATGCAAAGAAGTGCAAAAATAATAAAGTAAATTCCGTTGCTTCCCCGGTAACGGCGCCAAAATGATCGCATGGGTTTCACATGTTTGAAATCGGGGTTTGGAGGACCCATTGTTGTAGCTCGAAAAACGCATCTATCAAATAAAATTTATAACTGAAACTCAAAAAGTGAGTCCCGGGTCGAACACGAGGAGGCAAACATTTGGTTTTATGAAATCTGCGTTTCGCTTTATTTCTTTTTATTATTTTTATCTTTTCCAATTTTTTTGGTATTTTTATCAGGCAAGAGATTAGGTCGATGAAAACTTTATCTACTTGCAAAACTATAACAGAGAGAGGGAGAGAGAGAGAGAGAAACAATCATCTATTTATCAAGAATTGTTTGTTACAACTACGAAAGTGGAAAATCTACACTACGAAAGCGTAAAAAGATAGAAAGAGGTGAGAGAAATCCCCCTCAACGGTCGCTTAGAGGATGACTTGCTTTGATGTTGCTTGGAGGAAGGTGGTGAGGAGCGGGATGAAGGAGGACAGAGCCGGAGGACAGAGGGCGGGGCAGGACGGTGTTGCGGTGAGGATCTTCTTCCCGAAGGGCGGTGAGAGGATGGCCACGGGATGCTCCACGAATGGGGATAAGGGGAGGGAAAACTATTTGGTTTTCTACTCCAGAGGAGCATCCAGTGCTTGGGACAAGCTCTCTCTAGAGCCTTGGAGGTGGTGAGAGGAAGAAAGGAAGAGATGAAGAAAAGTGGGAGGGGTAGGGGTCCTTTTATAGTGGAGGAAAGATCAAATTCGTATACAAGACATTTAGTGACAGTCATAAACGTCGCTGAAGATCCACCGCAAACATTGTTGAAGACAACCCACTCACCCACACTGCCACTGGGCTGGCACGCGCTACACGCCTGCGTGTGCTGTTGTTGCATGCGTGCGTGCCCACGCTGTTGTGCGCATGCGTGCGCATGGGCAGCTTGGGTTGCTCCATGTGGAGCAATCTGGGCTATCCATCTTTTCGTTGTAAGGGCTGCTACAGAGGTCGGATTGAGTCGATTTTCACGCCGTTGGGCTGTGATCATCGACCCGAATCCATCCACACAGTCAAATTTGTCATTTGAAGCTCCAAATTATGTCAACTAGTCTCTTGGTTGTTGATCTTCCTCAGACTGTATATGGTGCTACGGAACTCCGATCAAGGTGATTTTGGAGGCATTGGACTCCGATCATCATCTTGATTAGACCCGTACGGTCGGTTCGTCAATCCGAGGCTCCAAAATAAATATCCTTCTCTCCTGACCACAAAAAGGATGCAATTAACCTAAATTATATACAACTACTCTAAATGCAGAATGATGCATGCTATGCAATATTTATAACATGAAATGAAAATCTAAGCCTAGGAACGTGCATGAATAGGCATTTTATGTTATAAATATTGCACAAACATCCATTACATTGCATTTAGGATAGTTGTATATTATGTACATTAATTTTGTCATTTTACATGGTCAGGAGGCAATGTGACATCTTTACAGGCTTCAGATGAAGAATCTGACTGTACAGATGGATTCAGAGTGACGATCGCAGTCCGTCAACTCGAGAATCACCTCATTCAGTGCTCTGTAGTACCCTCCGCAAGAAGAAGACGAACGACCCAGATGGCGTCATGTGGCACCATCCAAGCCACCCCACCTGAGCCAAGGCATCCCCAAGCTCGTCGCAAAATCAGATCCCAATTGTTGGATCTCAATCCAACGACTGAGATGTGAGCTCCATGGTTGAAGAAGCATCTCATCTCACCCAGCCTCAGGCAGATCAAGTGAGGAGTCATCTCAGCATAGTGGTTTACACCTCAGCTCACAACGCACGGCCATGCATTCGAAGCCCTGCGTGTGGATTTTATACGTTGAAGTGCATGTGGGAGGGAAATTAAGCCGTCGATGGAAGACGGGCGACGAAGGAAGCAGCCACGTGGATGCACAGATGAGCTCGGATGCTGCACGTGGCCACCGACGCACTTTGAGAATGTGCCATCCCACAGGCAATCAAGAGGTGCGATCTTCGCTCCATCTCAGCTATTAGTTTCTGAATCCAATGGACGCGGCGCATCCAACCTCAGCGACAGCAGGCGAGCATGAGTAGTGGGTGCGAGATCTGTAGCGACAGAAGAGCGGACCTTTAGTGACACTTGCAGCTGTCACTAAATGGCCTATGTAGTGCGTATGCCAGCCAAGGCATTGAAGAGGTGCAGATCTTTTGGCGACAACTAGAGCGGCCTTTAGTGACGCTTGTAGTTGTCGCTGAATGCCTGTGCGTGGGATGCTCTTCTTCCCATCCACTATACAAAGGCCTACACACCCCCCTTACCAAGCCATCTCCACCTACTCTACTCCTACCTACTCCCAAGCTCTAGTAAGCCTACCAACACTCTGTTAGAGCTTGCTCTCAAGCTCCCAAGGCACCTATTAGTGTAACGAAACTCTACCCCACCAAATACTCCTCCATCTTCCCATCCCCATTCATAGGTCACCTTGGAGCAGTCCTCCCACCTCCATTCCGGTAGCAGATCATCTCTGCCTTCTCACCTCCATTCCGAAGCTGCGCTGAAGCTTTTGCTAGGTGCCGTCGTCTCACCGAATAGTCGCTTCAGGAGATTTCTTCTCACCTCCCCCTCTTTTACATTTTCTAGATTATTGTAATTGACATTCATGCAATATATCATATTCGATTCTATCTCTCTCTTGTGATTGCGTATCATTTCATTTCAAAAACACAAAAGAATAACAAAACCACAAAACACCAAAAAGAAACAAATCGAAGTGCGGTTTTCATTCAAAGTAAATGTTGCCTCCTTGTGTTCAACCCGAGACTCACTTTTCGAGTTTCGGTTATAAATTTTATCTGATAGATGCGTTTTGTGAGCTACAACGATGGGTTACTCATAACCTCTATTTCAAACACATGAAACATGTGCGATCATTTTGGCACCGTTGCCGGGGAGGCAATGCTCTTTGGTTTTTCTTGCGTTTTTTCCACCTTACCTAACTTTTATCTCACTTTTTCTCTGATCTTACTGTTATTGCAAGTACTCTTCCGAGGTGGGCCAATGTGGTTGATTGGAGAAAACTGTGGATAAAGGTTTTGTAAGTTTATCCCCACTAACCCCACCCACTAGTTCATTTCACCACACTAGTAACTCAAACCTAAATCAACTTAGGTCCTTTTTATAAACCCTAGGATAGATTTGGTTGTTTCTTTTCCAGCCCCACACATCTCACCCCTGCATATATATATATATATATATAAACTCTTCTCTTGTGGGATTTTCTAAAAGCTACACACTTAACACCCACAACTTCTCATTCTAAGGCACACAATCACATCGATTCTACCACTTAACCGGGATCTGACCTGTGGACCCGGAACACTTAATTCAACACATAAATAAGTGAGTAGAAATCTGGATAGGTTAAACATTTCTGTGTGCCATAACTAAGTGGTGCAATAGGCCAATTGATTGAACTGTTTGGGTCGCACCACTTAAGATAAAAGCTATTCATCAAGTAGCTTGCCACTTAGGGTTGATTTTTAGGATTGAACCAGGCACTCCACATTTTATTTCTGAATTTTGAAGGAATATATCTACACCAGTGCTTTCAAAACTTGGAGTGTTCTACTGAACCTTGATTGAATATACCTAAAGATTAAACCCTAAAAGTTACTAAACAAGGTTGAACCCTAAAAGACATATCATCAAATAACCTTGTTTGAAAACCCTGGTTGTGCATGCACACACAGTTTAGCTGATCATTAAGGGCACAACCCATCTAAAGGGCCCATCACATTCCAAGAGCATAAATATCCCAAGCATAATTAAAATTGAGTAGACATTAGCCTTAATGATTGATTCGCTCTTCGGGGCTCAGACTGAGATTTTTTTCGATTAATCTGCTTCTACAGGTCCATCTGATGTCTAGCTAGGGGAGTAGCATCAAACGGTCTTGGTTGGGGGGTACACCAGGAACTGGAGGTGCAAGCCAGAGGAAGAACCTTCTCCACAATCCCTCCTTCTAACTGGTTGGATTGACTGGATAAAAGTAGACCAAATCGTTTATAATCTCAAGACGGGTCCTGGGAGTCTGTGGGTCTTTAGGCTACCCACATAAGGATAGGTTTGGTTGATTGTATTGCAGGGCACCTTTCTCTCTTCTATTTTCCCTCCTATTCTACTCTGTATCCTTCCACTTCTTACACGCATTACCCATCCTATCCTCCTACCACCACTTATCCCCAAGATGATTACTATTTTAACTTGACTTGTAATTACCCATCCACTAGCTAGGATGACTTTGATTGGGGATATGAATACGGACCTCAGTGCCCAGGGTCTAATCCTGGACAACAAGACTATGATTACTATCCTTCCCAAACCTACAATGATTATGGATCTCCATCCTTTGATGACCAAACCAACCCGATCTACAATCAGGAAGGATATGCTGATTATATCACCTACCCTCCCCAATATTCCATTGAAAATAGGTCATCACCATTCTTTGAACAACTTGAAATGACCTACTATTAGGGAGGGACCCAAGAACCTCAACATCTTGACTCCCTTAGATTTAACCTGAACCCACCCAAACCTGAACTGAACTAGTCAGTTCAGGTGAACCAGTTCTAGGATAGGGTGTTCGCTAATTTGAGGAACACTATACAATCTGTAGAAGTTCAGCCAACACCATGCACTGAAGCATTGGAGCCTATGATCAAAATGATTGATGAACTTAATAGTTCTCTATTGGATTTGCTCGAAAGTGTTAGGGATAGGGACTTGGGTGAGTTTCTTCTTGGGAAATTGTTGAGGTTGAAGATGAAATTTATGGTGGCCTTAGTCAAATCTTGGGATGATTCTCAAGATGAACCCCCTTTAAGAGAGCCAATGTCTGAACCTGCTTAGACGCCTGTCAAGGGGGATACATATTATGAGATTGGAGATGACTAGGTTGGTCTACAGCAACCCTTTGAGGATGAATCGAGTTTCTCACCCTAGATCCCAGAACCAGGGAATGATGAAAAATATGTCTCCACGAACCATGAAATGACATGATTTTTAGACATATATAAATGAGGATCATGGATTCTTTGATTCTGAGGGTGAGGAATCTCTTAGTGAAGTCTCACTTGAGATTAAGGAAGATGATTTTAGTGAGACAAATGGGCTCGAGGAGCATGATGAACCATTTGATAGCCCATTCATTGAAGATTTTGATTCAGTTGGGGCCAACTTGAAGGATTCGAATCTGGATGATTCAATCAGTGACCCCATTCCTCATCCGCACCTTGAAGAGTTGACTTCTGAGATCATTGTGCCCAAGTCAATTTTGATTCAGCCACAATTGTTGGACTTGGGTACTTTAGATGGGGTATGCAATGATTTGGAGGTCCCGGAAACATTGATTTTGGAGGATAGGAAGTTGGAATTAAAAATCTGGGAAGCTAATTATGAGGGAACTTTCATTTTGGATCTGAGGGTTCTTGTTGGCCTGAAACTACCTACCTTCTATCAAGACCCTTATGATATCTTTCATGTGTGACCCAAGCTTGGAATAATTGACTATCTTCTTGAGCTAAACTATAAGTGGACACCCGATTTTAATGAATCAAAATCAACCCGTTGTCCGACACTTTGGTATTGGGTTGCACACCACAAAACCGTAGGCCCGGCACTGCAAACACAATAATCTTAGGTTCTGGGTGATTTTCATGTAGAACCTTGGAACCACTCGACTCTGGGGCATGGGTCTGCATCATAATCTGATCCACGTCTATGGACATCTTCTGCTGATGGGTTTCAGGATCAGCCTTTTGATTTTGATTCTGACCTGTACTTGTGAATTCTCAACTTCTTCTTTGTATGTATATTATGCCTAGCTGAAGGCATTAAACTTAGCACATATGTATACTCTCTTCTCTCTGTGGAGCTGATCGGGTTGTCACGAAATTTAGGTGATATATTTTGGTTACTCCACCCTTTTCATGTCTCTATTTTTACAACGAGGACATTGCATCATTTAGGCATGGGGGGTTGGATACTTTATCCTGAAATCATTTTGTTAACTCCGTAGAATTTCTTTTAATTTCTTTTTAAAAAAAATCAAAAAGACAAAAAAAAAGAAAATAGAATTAGGAGATGAGAACTTAGGCTTTTAGGCATTATTAACTTTAGGAAATGATACGAGAGGACCTAAACACTTAGACTCTTCAGGTCTTTGGGCTTAATTAGCTTGGGTGTCCACTAGAATGTGGACTTAGTCTTGATTCCTCGCCAAATAATTTTATCTTAAACTGGTCAATAAATTAGGGTGATAAGTATACGACTTATCAACCCGCCCTCTGATTTGAGGGGACTTTAAGCCTAAGCATCAACACACTTTTTGCATTGACTCACTTTTCGACGGTTTCTTCAAAAATTGGGTAGCTAATGAACTATCTAGGGTGGTATGTCTGGCAAGTTATCAGTGGTAACAGCTCATCGGCCAGTTGTCCAGAGCCCAGCCACAAGACCATTTTCGTCGTACTGCCTTTAGGTAAATCTTAGATCAAGGAAGCCACCTACTTGAAAAAAAAAAGAAAAAGAAAAAATATAGAAAAAGGAGAAAAAAATAAAAATAAACAAATAAAACCACACTTCACCGCACGAGTATGGCTAGCAAGTTACCGTGGGTAACATCCCATTGGCTGGTCTAGAGCCCAACTCACAAAAATGCACATAATTCCTAAAACACTTAGGGAAGAAGCGGGGAAGTAGAATAATCCAGGGAGAGATATACACTAGGTTCGCCCTTGTGTTGACCCCATAAATAAAAGAAGTAGGGAGAAAGCTACTGTTCGAAAAGATAAACCTCTAGGCAAGGTCACTAGGGTTGTAGAAACCCGAAGTTCGTTTTAACGGTCTCCTAGTGAGTCTTTCACTCTTTTCACTAGATGCTTAGCACTTAGAGTCCTTTTCGAGTCTTGGGCAGGTTGGGTAACCGTAAAAAGTTATCCTGGAACTCTCAAACTCCAAAAGTACAAAGAAATTAGAAAAGAAGAAAAATAAAAAAATGTATCTTCCCTCTTCAAATAAGGCGAGGACTTGGGCGGTCTGCATTCAGGCAGACACTTGAGTACTATTGAGTTTTCGTTGTTTAGGACCTTAGTTGAAATTTTCTATTGTTAAATAAACGACTTAGGCCTAAGCGATCGAATCCTAATTCTATCTTTATACATAGCATGTAGTTTAATTTTGCTAGGGACTAGCAAAAGATAGGCATGGGGGTATGATGTAGACACAATTATTGAGGGTAAAATGCTTACTCAAGCATGTTCCTAGGCTTAGATTTGCATTTCATGTTATAAACATTGCATAGCATGCATCATTATGCATTTAGAGTAGTTGTATATAATTTAGGTTAATTGCATAATTTTTGTGGTCAGGAGAGAAGGATATTTATTTAGGAGCCTTGGATTGACGATCTGATCGTACATATCTAATCAAGATGACGATCGGAGTCTAACGCCTCCGAAATCACCTCGATCGGAATCTCGTAGCACCATATGCAGTCCGAGGAAGATCAACGGCCAAGGGACTAGGTGACATAATTTGGAGCTTCAAATGACAAATCCAACCACGTGGATGGATTCGAGTCGACGATCGCAACCCAACGTGTGAAAATCGACTCAATCTGACCTCTGTAGTAGCCCCTACAATGAAAAGATGGACGGCCTAGATTGTGCCACATGGCGCAACCCAGGCGCCCATGCACACGCATGCGCCACCGCACGAGCACAGTAGTGTGGGTACGCACGGCGACAATGCATGCAGGTGCGTATCGCGTGGAGGCACGTGACACGGCATGCGGAGTGCGTGACTGTGCAAAGGTAGCATGGGCGTGTGGGCTGTCTTTAGCGACGTTTGCGGTGGATCTTCAACGATGTTTATGACTGTCACTAAATGTCCTGTATATGAATTTGATTCTTTCCTCCACTAAGAAAGGACCCTTACCCCTCCCATTTTTCTGTATCTCTTCCTTTCTTCCTCTCACCACCTCCAAGGCTCTAGTGAGATCTTGTCCCAAGCTCAGGATGCTCCTCTAGAGTAGAAAACCAAATAGTTTTTCCTACCTCTCATCCCTATTCATGGAGCATCCCGTGGCCGTACCCTCACCACCCTTCGAGAAGAAGATCCTTGCCATGACGCCATCGTGCCCTGCCCTCCGTCCTCCGACTCCATCCTCGTTCATCCCGCTCTTCACCACCTTCCTCCAGGTGACGTCAAAGTGAGTTGTCCTCCGAGTGACTGTCGAGGGGGATTTCTCTCACCTCTCTCTATCTTTTTACACTTTCGTAGTGTAGTTTTCCTGCTTTCATAATTGCAAAAAACATTCATGAGATAAATAGATGATTGTTTCTCTCTCTCTCTTATTTTTGCAAGTAGATAAAGTTTTCATCGACCTATTCTCTTGCTTGATAAAAATACAAAAAAATTGGAAAAGCTAAAAATGACAAAAAAACAAATAAAAGAGAAATGCGGATTTTCAAAACCAAATGTTCACCTCCCCATGTTCGACCCGGGACACTTTTCGAGTTTCGATTATAAATTTTATTTGATAGATGCATTTTGTGAGCTACGACAACGAGTCCTCTAAACCCCGATTTGAATTCGCGAAGCGCACCTCGATCATTTTATACGATGAATTTATACGTGTTTATCATTGCCGCCTCTTCAACTCCGCTCAACTTGAGTTCTTATGTGGGTCTGACCTATTCAGATCTGCCTGGATGAAGGCAGGTATAGGTGGGTCGGGTGGAGCCAAATCCACTTTTTGTTCAGTATCCGAGTTGCCAGATCCTTCCTTGGGCTTCATGCAGAGTTTTAAGTTTGAGGGTGTTTTTTACCTCTCATCATACTCCACTTCCATCAAGGTTCACTTTACAAATTTCTAAAAGAGGAAGTTTAAGGGAGTATATTTCAAAGTTCTATTTGCATTTGCATTCATTTCACATAATCTGGGCTCTATAAAACTTGTTTATTTCAGTTTTAGATTTCTATAAATTTGGGTGCCTAATTTGTAGGCTTTCCATTCTTCTCTGAAAAAAAGGAACAAAATACTTCTTAGGGTTTCTAATAAGTGGAGTTATACTAGAGGTACACCACCCTCAAATTTTGTGGTGTGATTTTAATTGCATATATTTTCCTTTTGAGCACAAATCACCCCTCCTCTTATGTTGATTTCAATCACAAGATCATCGTTGATTTTGTCAAGAAGAACATTTTTAGTCGGTTTGGGAGTCCTAGAGCTATATATATATAATTAGAGTAATGTTTATTACAACTAATAGAAGAAAATAAATCTACACTATGAAAGCAGTAAAAAGAGATAGAGAGAGAATCCCCTCGACGGTTGCTTGGGGGACGAGTGATGCCTGGATGAAGGTGGTGAGGAGCTGGAAGGAGGATAAAGCTAGACAAAGAGGAGGTGAGGTAGGGAGACGATGGGTTGATCTGCTTCCTCGAATGGGGGCAAAAGGACGACTGGTGGGAGGTCCACGAATGGGGGTGAGAAGACGGGAATAAAAATTATAAGTTCACATTTTAATGGACACTCGGGTCAATTAAGCCTATAGAATTGAAGAGTCAAAGTGTTCAGGCCTTACTGTATTATTTCCTAAAGTTGAAAACCTTCTAATGCCTAAGCTCTCTTTTCTTAATTCTCTAAATTTTTTTTAAATAACAAATGGAAAAATTCTACGAAGTTGACGAAATGATTCAGACATAAGTATATAGCCACCCTTCCATGCCTAGCCTATGCAATGTCCTCATTGTAAATAAAGGCATGCAAAAAGGGTGGAAGAAGAGATAGCACTTGAATTTCGTGATAATCCTAGTCAACTACGAATAAAAATAGACTATACAAAGCTACTAAGTTTAATGCCTTCAGTGGGGCACAGTTCGTAAATAAAGAAGAAATTAACTCAGATTGGCAGGTGAAAATTAGAATTAGAAGATTGATCTGTAGACCTGCGAGAATGTGTCTAGAAATGTAGACCAGATTATGATGAAGACCTATGCCCTAGGGTCAGGTGGTTCTAAGGTTATAAATGAAAATTACCCATAACCGAAGATCATTTTGCTTATGAGGCTGGGCCTGAGGTTTTCGAGCATGTAACCCAAATCCAAAATTTTGAACAAAAGTTAGGTTTAATCTAATAGTTGTGTTTGTCCTCTTGGAATTCATCTCAACATTATCCTCTATTATTCTGCAATTGGGTTTCATGTCCTCAAAATCAAAGATATCATAAAGGTCCTTGTAAAAAGTTGGTGGTTTAAAACAACCAAGAACCCTAAGATCCAGAATTTGTCTTCCATAGAATTATCTTCCCAGATATTCACTTACAAGCTCCTATCCTCCAAAATTAAGGTTTTTGTTTCTGGGAGCTCCATAGTATTAATGACCCCATCTAAATTGTCCAAGTCCACAAATTATGGTTGAATCGGGATTGACTTGGACATAGTGATTTCAAAAACAAAGTTTTCATTATGTTCATCGAGGTCCAGTTGAGGAATGGGGCTACTGATTAAATTATCCATAAATTCAAGAATTGGATCCTTCATGTTAGCTCAAAGTCGAACACAGGGAGGCGAACATTTGATTAAACATCGCGTTCAGATTTATTTATTTTTGGTGTTTTTGTTGTTTGTAATTTTTTTGGTATTTTATATAGCAGAAGATCAGGTTGAAGCTAATCTACTCAAAAAGAGAAGAGAGAGAGAGAGAACAATATATATATAATCAGAGTAATGTTTATTACAACTAACAGAGGAAAATAAATCTACACTACGAAAGCAATAAAAAAAGATAGAGAGAGATAATCCCCCTTGATGGCTGCTTGGGGGACGAGTGACGCCTGGATGAAGGTGGTGACGAGTTGGAAGGAGGATGGAACTGACGAAGAGGAGGTGAGGTAGGACGACGACAGGTTGATCCGCTTCCTCGAATGGGGGTGAGAGGATAGCCGTCGAGAGCTCCACGAATGGGGCTGAGAAGATAGGAATAAAAATTATTTTTATATCCTAGTAGAGCATCCCAGGCTTGGGACATAAGGATATGAGCTTAAAACAATGTT
The DNA here is from genome assembly GCA_037157565.1 of Thalassia testudinum. Lineage (NCBI taxonomy): Eukaryota > Viridiplantae > Streptophyta > Magnoliopsida > Alismatales > Hydrocharitaceae > Thalassia > Thalassia testudinum. The sequence goes on from JAZHRO010000073.1 coordinate 50,049,348, forward strand.
CTTAGGTCTAAAGGGGTTGAGGGAAGCAAAGGAAGGGATGGTAGGGGTACTTATAGGGCTTAAGGAGGTCATGGCAAATCATTTGGCACATTCAACATCAAAGCACATGCACACACCTGCACATCACGTGCAGCTATGTCATGCGCTGCATACAGTTGGGCTAGCAAGGAGAGCTCTCGACCGTTTGATGCTTGATGAGTGGCCTAGATCGCACGAGAATATGCACTACAAATCGTGCCTCACTTGTGTGCGATCTCGCGTGTATCCATGCGTATCACATGATCATACCTTGTCACACCATGTGGTGCCTTCATAATCGCCTGATCACCATTAGATGGCGCACATCATGTGCCCCTCGGATCATTGCTGTTGTGAAGTGCTTGAGGCACCAGTGTGGCTCATCCAGGGCCGCATGATCAAGATTGTGCGGTCTAATTTCGATTGCGTGCGGGGGGGGGAGGCGAGGTTCAACAGGGATAAGTGCTCTCCCCTCCTTTGCAAGTGAGGCATGGTTGCCGCTATGCTATGGGAATGTTTGCATTGTTACAGGAAAATCTAAAGGTCACAATTGTGTAAGATCGCAATCGTTGGATGGGAATCTAATGATTGTGATCTTTTGAGATTGGGCCCTTTAAAGGATGTGAAGCATGGGCACGGACTCATCTCAGCCATTGGATGAAGATCCAATAGCTAAGAATTGATGAAGCAGATGAGGAGGGAAAGGGCAAGTGGTTGTGGGTGGCTAGGATGGTGCCACATGGTGCCATGTGGGCCACCCATCTTCTATTGTTCATAGTGGATGCTACAGAGCTCCGATCGAGGCGATTTCCACATTGATGGACTGCAATCGTTGCTTTGAGTCCATTCGTATGGTTAGATTTGACATTTGATGCCCGGATTGGCATCATCCCATCCCTTGGTGATTGCACAATAATCACGCAACCTAAACCACCTAAATTAAGTTAGATTCTAGAATAACTTAGGAACAATGCATGCATAAGTGTTGTAATTTGTATAATAATTAGTTTGTTAGTTGCATAAATAATATTGTCATTTTATGCACTAAAAGTGAGATGAAATTAATTGCAGATGATTTGAAGCCACAAATGATAGATCAAACCATACAGATCAAATTAGGACGATGACGGGAGTCCAACACTTCCGGAATCATGTTGATCAGACAACCATAGCATCACGTGCAACCCATAAAGAATAAAGGATGAGGAAGATGATAGAGATCCAGACCTCAAATGCCAAATCCCACCACACGGATGGATCCGAATCAACGATTGCAGTCCAACAGTGCAAAGATCATCTCGATCGGAGGTCTAGAGCACCGTTTACAAATCAAGGAAGATGGATGGCCACGATGGTGCCACATGGTGCCATCACAACCGCCCCTCGTCATGCCCCAATCTCTAGATATGCCCTCCTCACTCATTGTGGGCCATTGGATTGCCATCCAATGGTCACCATGCACCCACATCACCCCTGCCCCCACGCTCCATCAATTTGACTAAGCTGGATGTTTGGCTGAAGATGTAAACTTAACTCCTTTTGGGAGGCAACCCAACACAGTTTGTATGTGTGTGTGTGTATCAAGTTAATTTTATATATCTAGATCTAGTAAATCCTCAATGCATAAACTTAGAATTATTTAGGTGATATCTTCCCTTATGCATATTTAGTATAATGAGGATATTACATGAAATAGGCATGGGAGGGGGGTGGGTAATTTTTGTTGAGTTCTCATATATATATCTAGTCTCTAAAAAGTTTGACAGATTTATGAAAAGAAAAGAGAAGATTTGAAATAATTTTGATGATGTTTTATCGAGTATTGAGTTAGGGAAGAATGATGATAATTGATTCTCAAGATTTGTTGACCATGGGAATATATTAGAGATTTTTCATCTAGAATCCACAAATTGTTTTTGACTTAATTAACTCGAGTATTTAATAAGATATGAATTTGTTTTCGAGTCCTTGAAGAGTTTGATTTGCTAAGGTATTAAGTCGACGATGTAGAAAGTACATGCCTTGTTTTTCCACCCTTTGGATTGAATGTTTGAAACTTACATGTCTCATCCTTTACGTTTATACATTAATTAACTCATGAGCAATCAATGATAGAAAGCTAGGTTTTCTAAGGAGTGTATGATCTGAGGGTTTATTTCTAAAAATTAAGGTTAATTTCTTATATAATCATAAGAACCATGTGATTATGGTTGACAGGTTACACTAGATTTCCCCTAGATGTCAAATGTTCAGATCCTAGCATTACACTTTGATTTCCTCCGGATTCTTATTTAGGAGATGTTCATGAACTAGATTCAAAAGAGCCACCTACTCTAGAAAAATAAGTAGCAAATGGACAAAAAAAGAAAAAAGAAAAAAAAGAGAAATTAGAAAAAAAAGAAGATAGTGAGAATTAAAAATAAAATAAAAGATGTCAAATGGCACAGTTGGGGAGATATACACTGATTTAGATCTTGTGTTGACCTTGGGATAGAAAAAAGGGAGGGAGAAAGCTACCAGTCTATAGTAAGGCAATTCCAAAGATAAGGTTTGTGAGGAATGACGGGTAGTTTTGTGTCTTGAAGAAAATTAGTTTTCTAGAATGTGTTTCCCACTTATCTCGCCAATTACCACATGCATTGGTGCTTAGTCCTTCGGGTCATATTCAAACCTTTAGGTGGATTTTTGAACCAAAGAAACCTGTACTTGAACCCAAGTCTGATTCTGATTAGAATTTGAAGGGACAAGGCGGTTTGTATTTTGGTCAGTACTCTGATGCTATTGAGTCTTTGTGTTTAGATTTTGCATATATTTTCTGTGGTTAATAATTATTGAAATCTCCAAACTTATAAAACCTTACTCAAACTCGTTGATATCAATTTTGTTTTTTATCTTTGTGGGTGTGTCAGTTTCAGACCCTTAGGAGATTAGAACTCCACAAGAGCAACCTAAGGGTTTAAAGCCTTACTGCATATGGTAAATCTAACTGCGATTCTTGCAAAAGTGAGTTAGGTTTTTCGATTTTATTTTATTTTAGTTTGCTTGACAACTAACAAGTAGGCATGGAGGTATATCACATCACAATTTTGCATAATTTTTCCACCTATTTTTCGCTATTGTTCAGGTGTATCTAAGATTCTTATTTTGCATTTGGAAATAATCAAGTTTGTTTACTCCTTAAATGTAGTAGAGAAATATTGAAGGAAAAACATATCCAATATTTGTCTCAAATGAAAGGGCACAAGATGAGAAAGATAGTCACAAAGATGAAATTTGAAAATGATGCTTGTGCAAGATAGTGCAAAAGAAACAAGAATTTGAAGGAAAAGAAAAGAAATAAAAAAAAGAAAAGCAAGAGGAGTCCCACTCATGCACACCTCATCTCCTCTTGTCTCCATTGGAAGTGCACAAATGGGCCCAACAAAGGTAATTAGACTTGGAAAAAAAAGAGGAAAGGAAAGGTAATTAGACTAGGAAGTGCACAAATGTCCATTAGTGCCATTTTATGCCAAAAGTCAAGGGATTCCTCCATTTCAAATGGGATTTAGGGTTTCCTAATCCCTCAAAAATTACCAAATAATTGATGCATGAATTTTAATAAATCCTAATTATTTTGGGATTACTTGGGTTTTATGAATACCCCTTAGGACCCCCTTTTGAAAAACACACCTCTCTCTTATTTTCTTCCTCTCTTCCTCCCTTCCTCTTCTTCTCTCTAAAGCATGGGGAGCCTCAGGTGCATTCCTACCTTCTTCTCGCCATAGCCGACATCTTGCTACCCTTATGTTGTCACCACCACACCGAGATCCTCCCTAGGCTAATTCTTTATCTCATTCTCTCTCTCTCTCTTTCCACTTATAATTTGAGATTGTTTTTATTAATAAAATTTTATTCTAGTGATTTATTTTTATTTACATCAATTTCCTAGTAGCTAATTTGGAGTTGGTTTATTTCCTACTTTTCGTGCATTTTATATTTTTAATTTAGGATTAGTTGTTGGAATTAGGATTACTTCTGATCTCTTATTACAAAATCCTCAAAAAATCTGAAAAATCTTAAAAAATCCATAGAAAAAGTTTAGATTAGTAGAAAGTAATTTAAACAATTTTGCCTCCTTAAGGATGACTTGGACTCATTTGAGGGTTTGGTAGTTTTTCATAAACGATTGTGTTTTCACGCACGACACTTTCTTATCACTTTTCATATCAAAATAAGCTCTATATTCAAAGTTAAGCTAATCCAAATATTGCAGATTATTTTGTTAATCATCAAAATTAGGCTAATTAGTGCTTTATATTAGCAATCTCCCCCTTTTTGATGTTTGACAAAATAACTCTATCATTATGAAGAAAATAAATATGAAATAAGGATCATCATGAATCAAGAGAAATGAATTTCTCCCTCTATCAAAAAGAATTCATGCTTTCTAAATAAAACAAATATCTTTATGCATCAATTTTCTCCCCCATTTTGTCAATATTAAAAAGGAATATAAGGGATAAACAGTTAAACATACCATCAAATATTCATATAACCAAAAGATTCAAGTTCAAACAACATATAAAATGCAATCATAAGGAGTTTTTAACTATTACAAACCAAAATAAAGTTCAAACTGAAATAGGAATGGAAACTACTGTGTTCATTGCTATTACATGCCAAAAGAAATGATAACAAGAACAATAAAAGGAGACTTCGACTTCTAACTTTTCCTTTCTTCAACTCTTTGAGGTCTTTCTTAATGGTGGCCAAGTCTTCCTTTACACTCATCTCAAAGTGAGAAAATCGAGCTTCAATGTTGTTTAATACCTTGGCCATCTATTCATGATCATCATCTCATTTTCTCATTATAAGATCGAGACCACTCATATAGATTGGGTTGGCATTAGCACATATATAGTCCCAATCTATATTATAGGCATGTTCCTGATTGAAGGGAATCATTTTAAATGATCCTGTGGCATCACAGAAATGTGAAGAACGTGAGGAATGTGAATAGGGATTTTAAAAACTTTTTGTAAACGAGATCTAATCATTGCCATTAAATGATCAAGTAAACAAAATAAAAATGCCTAAAATCGGAATAACATGGGTGGAACTAATTTCCTCCCATTCCAAGATTCCACGAGAAAGAGGGATTATACCTTGAGGTGGAGTAGTACAACACCTCACGTGATGGTGCCTCCTTAAGTAACTCCCAAGAGAAACCCTGATGTAAACACATCTATTTGGGTTAAAATGCCTATTCATGCACGTTCTTAGGCTTAGATTTATGTTTCATGTTATAAATATTGCATAGCATGCATCATCCTACATTTAGAGTAGTTGTATATAACTTAGGTTAATTGCATCCTTTTTGTGATCAGGAGAGAAGGATATTTATTTCGAAGCCTCGAATTGATGATTCGACCATACGTATCTGATCAAGACGACGATCGGAGTCCAACGCCTCCGAAATTGCCTCGATCGGAGTCCCGTAGCACCATATGCAATTCAAGGAAGATCAACGGCCAAGGTACTAGGTGACATAATTTCAAGCTTCAAATGACAAATCCGACTGTGCGGATGGATTCGAGTTGACGATCGCAGCCCAACGACATGAAAATCAACTCAATCCGACCTCTGTAGCAGCCCCTACAACGAAAAGAAGATGGAAGACCTAGATTATGCCACATGGCGCAACCCAGGACACCCATGCGCATGCACGCGCCACTGCACGTGCACAGCAATGCAGGTGCACGCGCACGTGCGGAGGCATGCATGCGCATAGCGTAGTGCTAGTGCATGAGCATGCATGCGCGTGACAAAGAGAGTGCATAGTGTAGTGCCAACGGAGCATGAGCAGCGGTGGATCTTCAGCGACAGCTTGGTGGACATTTAGTGATGCTTACAGTCATCGTTAATTGTTCATGGGTGCAAGGCTAGTTTCGCATGCCAACGTGCATGAACTGCCTACAATGACACTTCCAGCGATGGCTTGGAGGCCGCTAATGGTCCCATGCCTATTTTAGCCTCTTCTCCTCCACTATAAAAGGACCTACACCCCTCCCCTTCTAAGCCATCTCTACCTACTCTACTCCCACCTACTCCCAAGCTCTAGCAAGCCTATCAACACTTTGTTAGAGTTTTCTCTGAAGCTCCCAAGGTGCCTATTAGTGTTGCAAAACTCTACCGCACCAAATACTCCTCCAACTTCCCATCCTCATCCATAGGTCACCTTGGAGTCGTCCTCCCACCTCCATTTCAGTAGCAGATCATCTCCCCCTTCTCACCTCCATTCTAGAGTTGCGCTGAAGCTTTCCTCTACTTGACGTCCTCCATCTTCTCATCTCCGTTGCCCTGCTTCCCAACTCCTTCATCCGAGCTTCTGCCAGGTGTCATCGTCTCGTAGAATAGTTGCTTTGGGAGATTTCTTCTCACATCCCTCTCTTTTTATGTTTTCTATATTATTGTAATTGACATTCATGCAATGTATCAGATTCAATTTTATCTCTCTCTTGTGATTGATTGTCATTTTATTTCAAACAAAACCCTAAAACACCAAAAAGAAACAAATCGAAGCACGATTTTCATACAAAGTAAACGTCACCTCCCTGTGTTTGACTCGGGACTCCCTTGGAGTTTCGGTATAAATTATATTTGATCACGAGTTTTGCAACTATGACGACGGGTTACTCGTAACCCCGATTTCAAACATGCAAAACCCATACAATCATTTTGGCGCTGTTGTCGAGGATGCAACGAAATTTACTTTATTGTTTTCTATGCTTCTTTGCATTTACATAGCACTAACCCCTCTTGTCTTTGATCTACTATCTTGCAAGTACCCTAGCATGGAGATCTAAGTGCGGTAGATTGGAGTAAAGTGTAGGTAGAGTGCTTTGTTAGTGTCCCCCACACCACCCCACCCACTAATTCGTTTCACCACACTAATAACTCAAACCCAAATCAACTTAGATGCTTTTTATAAACCCAGGGATAGATTTGGTTGTTTGTTTGCCACCTCCACTCATCTCACCCCTACATATATAACAAAAAAAAAAGAAAAAAAAATATACTCTTCTCTTGTGAGATTTTCTGAAAGCTACACACTTAACACCCACAACTTCCCACCCTAAGGTGCACAATCACATCGATTCTACCACTTAACCAGGATCTGACCTGTGGATCCGGTACACTTAACTCAACACACAAATAAGTGAGTAGAAATCTAATTAGGTTAAGACTTTTTGTGTGCCTTAATCAAGTGGTGCAATAGGCCAATTGCTTGAACTGTTTGGGCCGCACCACCCAATCTAAAATAAATCCATCAAGTAGCCTGCCACTTAGGGTCGATTCTTAGGGTTGAACCAGGCACTCCACATTATTTTTTATTTTTAAAGGAACATATCATTGCCCATGCTTTCAAAACTTGGAGTGTTCCACTAAACCTTGATTGAACCAACCTAAGAATTAAACCCTAAAACCTACTAAACAAGGTTAAACCCTAAAAGACACATAATCAAATAACCTTGTTTGCAAACCCTGGTTGTGCACGCACACACATTTCAATTGATCATTAAGGCCACAACCCATCTTAAGGGCCCATCACATTCCAAGAGCACAATCATCCCAAGCTTAATTAAAACTGAGTAGACGTTGGCCTTAAAGATTGATTCACTCTTCGGGGCTTAGACTGAGATTTTCTTCGATTAATCTACTTTTGTTGCTCCATCTAATGTCTAACTAGGGGAATAGCGTCAAACGACCGTGACTGGAGGGTACACTAGGAACCGAAGGCGTAAGCCAAAGGAAGAACCTTCTCCCCAGTCCCTCCTTCTAACTGGTTGGATTGACCGGATAAAAGTAGACCAAATCATTTATAATCTCAAGATGAATCCTAGGAGTCTGTAGGTCTTTAGGCTACCCACATAAGGACAAGCTTGGTTGTTGTATTGCAGGGCTCCTTTCTTTCTTCTATTTTCCCTCCTATTCTACCATGTATCCTTCCACACCTTTCACACATTTCCAAACCTACCCTCCTACCACCACTCATCCCTAAGATGATTACTAACCCAACTTGACTTGTAATTACCCATCCACTAGCTAGGATAATGTTGATTGGGGATATGAATCCAGACCTTAGTGTCCAGGGCCTAACCCTGGACAATAAGACTATGATTACTATTCTTCCCACAGCTACAATGATTATAGATCTCGATCCTTTGATGATCAAACCAGCCCAATCTACAATTAGGAAGGATATGATGATCATAACACCTACCCTCCCCAATATTCCACTGAATATAGGTCACTACCATTCTTTGAACAACCTGAGATGACCTACTACCAGGAAGGAACCTAAGAACCTTGACATCTTGACTCCCCTAGATTTAACCCAAACCCGCCCAAACCTGAATTGAACCAGTTAGTTCAGGTGGACCAGATCCATGATAGGGTGTTGGCTAATTTGAGGAACACTATACAATCATTAGAAGCTTAGCCAACACCATGCGCTGAAGCATTGGAGCCTATAATCAAAATGATTGATGAACTTAATAGTTCTTTATTGGATTTGCTCTAAAATGTTAAGGATAGGGACCTAGGTGAGTTTCTACTTGGGAAGTTGTCGAGGTTGAGGATGAAATTTGTGGTTGCACTAATCAAATCTTGGGATGATTCTCAAGATGAACCCTCTTCAGGAGAGCCAATGCTTGAACCCGCTCAGGTGCCTGTCGGGGGGGATACATATTCGGAGATTGGAGATGACCAGATTGGTCTAGAGCAACCCTTTAAGGATGAACCGATTGATTCACCCAAGATCCCCAAGCCAGGAAACAAAGAAAAATATGTCTCCTTGGATCATGAAATGATATATGATTTTGAGACATATATAAATGAGGATCATGGATTCTTTGATTTTGAGGGTGAGGAATCTTTTAGTGAAGTCTCACTTGAGCTTAAGGAAAATGATTTTAGTGAGACAAACTGGCTTGAGGAATCTAATAAATCATTTGATAGCCTGATTATTGAAGATTCTGATTCGGTTGGGGTTAACTTGGATTATCAAAATCTTGATGATTCAATCAGTGACCCCATTCCTCATCTGCACCCCAAAGAGCTAACTTCTGAGATCATTGTGCCTAAGTAAATCTTGATTCAGCCATGATTTCTGGACTTAGGTAAATCGTATGGGTTGAATGATATGCTAGAGGTCCCGGAACCTGAGCCCTTGATGTTGGAGGGTAGAATTGTTGAAATAAAAATTTGGGAGGCTAAGTCTGAGGGAACTTTGATTTTGGATCTAAGGGTACCTATTGACCTGAAGCCACCTACTTTCTACTAGGACCCTTATGATATATTTCACATGCAACCCAAGCTTGAAATAATTGATTATTTTTTTGTGCTAAATGTGAAGAGGACTTCTGAACCTATTGAACCATCTTTACCCATTGTCCGACACTTTAGTCTTGGGTTGCACACCACAAAACCGTAGCCCCGCAAGCTTAACAACCTTCGATTTTGGGTGATTTTCATCCAGAATCTGAGAACCACTCGACCCTGGTGCAAGGGTCTGCACCATAATCTGGTCCATGTTTGTGGACATCTTCTGTTGGTGAGTCTGAGAATCAATATTTTTATTTTGATTCTGACCTGCACTTGTGAATTCTCAATTTCTTCCTTGTATGTATTTTATGCCTAGCTGAAGGCATTAAATTTAGCACGTGTTTATATTTCATGTTCTCTGCAGAGCTGACCAGATTCCTTACGATGCTCAGGTGATATTCTGTTTACTCCACCTTTTTCATGTCTTTGTTTTTACAATGAGGACATTGCATCATTTAGGCATGGGGGAGTGAATAATCAATTCCTGAGATCATTTTGTTAACTCCGTAGAATTTCTTTTAGTTTCTTATTAAAAAAAGTGAAAATTCAAAAAGATTAAAAAAAAAAGAATTAGGAGAAGAGAACTTAGGCATTTGGAAGTTATTAACTTTAGGAAATGATATGATAGGACCAAAATACTTAGACTCTTTAGATCTTCGGGCTTAATTAGCCCGGGTGTCCACTCGAATGTGGACTTGGTCTCGAGTCCTCACCAATTAAAATTCATTTTAAGTTGGTAAATAAATTGGGATGATAAGTATGCGACTTATCAACCCACCCTCTGATTTTGGGGGACTTTAAGCCTAAGCATTTACACTTTTTTTTGCACTGACTCACTTTTCGGCGGTTTCTTCGGAAATTGCGTAGCTAATGAACTATCTAGGGTGGTATCGCTAGCAAGTTGTCAGTGGTAATAGCTCATCGATAGGTTGTTCAGAGCCTAGTCACAAGACCATTTTCGTTGTACTGCCTTTAGGTAAATCCTAGATCAGAGAAGCCACCTACTTAAAAAAAAAGAAACAAAAACAAAAAGAAAAAATATATAGAAAAAGGAGAAAAAAATAACAAAATAAACAAAACCACACTTCACTGCACGAGTATGGCTGGCAAGTTGCCATGGGTAACAGCCCATTGGCCAGTTGTCTAGAACCCAGCTCACAAAAAAATGCACAATAATTCCAAAACACCTAGGGAAGAAGAGGGGAAGTAGAATAAATCAGGAAGATATACACTGGGTTCGCCCTTGTGTTGACCCCATAAATAAAAGAAGTAGGGAGAAAGCTACCAATCGAAAAGATAAAGCTTTAGGCAAGGTCACCTGGGGTCGTAGAAACCCAAAGTTCGTTTCAACGGCTGCCTAGTGAGTCTTTCACTATTTTCACAAGATGCCTAGCACTTAGAGTCCTTTTCGAGTCTTAGGCGGGTTGGGTAACTGTAAAAAGTTATCTCGGAACTCTCAAACTCCAAAAGTACAAAAAAAAAATAGAAATGAAGAAAAACAAAAAAAATGTATCTTCCCTTTTTCAAATATGGTAAGGACTTGGGCAGTCTGCATTCTGGCAGACACCTGGGTACTGTTGAGTTTTCATTGTTTAGAACCTTAGTTGAAATTTTCTATTGTTAATAAACAACTTAAGCCTAAGCAATCTAATCCTAATTCTACTTTTATACATAGCATGTAGTTTAGTTTTGCTAGGGACTAGCAAAAGATAGGCATGAGGGTATGATGTAAACACATCTATTTGGGTTAAAATGCCTATTCATGCATGTTCCTAGGCTTAGATCTGCATTTCATGTTATAAATAATGCATATCATGCATCATTCTGCATTTAGAGTAGTTGTATATAATTTAGGTTGCTTGCATCCTTTTTGTGGTCAAGAGAGAAGGATATTTATTTTGGAGCCTCAGATTGATGATCCGACCATACGGATCTGATCAAGATGACGATCGGAGTCCAATGCCTTTGAAATTGCCTCGATCGGAGTCCCGTAGCACCATATGCAATCCGAGGAAGATCAACGGCCAAGGGACTATGTGACATAATTCGAAGCTTCAACTGACAAATCCGACTGCGCGGATGGATTTGGGTCTGCGATTGTAGCCCAACGATGTGAAAATCGACTCAATCTGACCTCTGTAGCAACCCCTACAACGAAAAGAAGATGGACAACCTAGATTGTGCGACATGTGCAACCTAGGCCGCCCATGAGCACGCACGTGCCACCACAGGCGCATAGCAGCGCAGGTACACATGCATGCACGGAGGCACACATGTGCACAGTGCAGTGCCAGTGCATGAGCATGTGTGCGCGTGACAAAGAGAGCTCATAGCGCAGTGCTAGTGGAGCATGAGCAGCGGGTGGATCTTCAAAGATAGCCTGGAGGACATTTAGTGATGCTTACACTCGTCGCTAATTATTCGTGGGTGCAAGGCTAGCTATGTGTGCCAGTGGGCATGAGCTGCCTATAGCGACACTTCCAGTGATGGCCTGGAGGTTGCTAATGGTCCCATGCCTATTTTAGCCTCTTCTCCTCCACTATAAAAGGAACTACACCCCCAACCTTCCAAGCCATCTCTACCTACTCTACTCCCACCTACTCCTAAGCTCTAGCAAGCCTACCGACGCTTTTTTAGAGTTTGCTCTCAAGCTCCCAAGATGCTTATTAGTGTAGCGAAACTCTACCCCACCAAATACTCCTCCAACTTCCCATCCCCATTCATAGGTCACCTTGGAGTCGTCCTCCCACCTCCATTCTAGTAGCATATCATCTCTGCCTTCTCACCTCCATTCTAGAGCTACACTGAAGCTTTCCTCTACTCGACATCCTCCCACTTCTCATCTCTGTCGTCCTGCTTCCCAACTCCTTCATCCGAGCTTCCGCCAGGCACCGTCGTCTCGCCGAACAGTAGCTTCGGGAGATTTCTTCTCACCTCCCTCTCTTTTTATGTTTTCTATATTATTGTAATTGACATTCATGCAATATATTAGATTCAATTCTATCTCTCTCTTGTGATTGATTGTCATTTCATTTCAAAAATAAAAAAAACAAAACCCTAAAACACCAAAAAGAAACAAATCGAAGCACGATTTTCATACAAAGTAAACGTCGCCTCCATATGTTCGACCCGGGACTCCCTTAGAGTTTTGGTGTAAATTATATTTGATCATGAGTTTTGCAACTACGACGATGAGTTACTCGTAATCCCGATTTCAAACACGCGAAACCCCTGCTATCAAACCCTTCTTGCTCCTCCTTGACTGGAAAATGAGGCCCTTGTGTCATGCAAGATCAACTCAGCTAGAGATTCACAAACTCCTTCGCGAATTGAGGTGGCCTCAAAATCCAAGAATGGACCTAAAAAATGAGTTCTGAAATCTTGCAGGTAGCCGCTAAGTAGTACTCGGTTGATGGCTCATCGACCAGCTACTAAGGGTAGCAGGGGGGCAAGTAGGAAGGATGCTGCAGTAGTAACCTTTGATAGGTGGTCGATCTATTCAGTAACCAGCTGACCAGCTACAACATGGGGTGATGACCAATTTCAATATTGGTTGGTTATCTTGTACTGGCAGTAGGGAGTTGCATTTGCTTTTATGGCTGTCGATTGTGGAGTCTAATTGCAAAAAAGCATGATTTGTAAATTAAGGTTTTTATTGTTGTAACATACAATTACAATTGCTTTTGAAATATATAAAGATTAAGTACTTGGAAAGTATTTGAGTCGTCCCAAGGGAGGTAGGAATACAAATTGAAATCTCTAGCTTGAAATCAAGAAATCAGCTTTCTTTTTTTTTGAGTTTTGAAATATATAATTTTTTTAAGGTTTTTGAAAAAGGGCAAAAACAAATGTGGAGAGAATGGGAATTGAAACTACTAGAAATAAAGCAACAAGTGCTTTGTTTCTCCAACTCACTCCAAGCACGGGAAGCTTGGAGTAATGGAGGAACACCACACAATAAGAAACAACACAAGCTATCTAAACAAAAGTTAGAGGAATGCTTCTATAAATAAAAAATGTTTTACAACGGAGTTGGAGAACTCACAAGCGAGAGGGATCCCCACTTGTAATCTCCAACAAAATTCAAACACTACACTACCATGCAAAAATACAAAAAAAGAATGTAGAAGAAAGCTTATGAAGAAGGTGATGCTGCTACAGAACTCCCGCTCCAATTCAGATTGCCCTTGAATTAAAGGAAGCTTACTCTTAGCTCTCCTTTTCTTGGCAAGCCCTAGGTGGGGCGTGCCTGGCTCCTCCTAGAGTGGAAGGTTTCCACTCCTGAACTCCTCCTTAGGGTGGATGTGGACAACCCTATTTGCTCCTCCTCTGGACGTCCACCTTGCCTGGCTTTTCCTCTTTGGCTTGGTGAAGACACATGGTAGAAGAAAGGAAGAAGTTGAAGGCACCAAGGAGAGAGAGTGTCTCTTTAATCTTCTTATTCTCCTCCTCTTTTCCTTGGTCATTGGGATGGTGGAATGAAGGTAGAAAAATGCTATGAATATGTGTAGATGATTGGAAATGGGTGGTTAGAGTTCTTCTTATAGAGTGGAGGGCGGGGAGGTGTAGGTGGATTAAGAGGGGACAGCTAGGATGGAATGTGAATGGCGGTTATAGGATACTAAGGCTAGGGTTGGTGGTGCCAAAGTGGAGAAGCACCTAAGGATTAGGGCCAACCCTAGGTGGATGCTAGGGTTAAGGTTCGTGTGATGTGTTGTAGGGTTAGGATTGGTCTTGATGATGGTGGTTATGAGATGGACGGACATGGAGGGTTGGCAACAATTTAGAGGGCACATGGAGGTGGAGTTAAGGGTGGTTAGCATGGGTTTATAGGTGGTTGTGGGGTTGGCTCTTTTGGCGTGGGATTGATGGAGGGTGGAGATGATTTGGATGGGGAGTATTTGGTGGCATGTAGAATGGAGATATAAGGTAGGGTTGGCGCCATTTTGAAGGGATGTGGGTAGGTTATTTTAGCACCAACTAAGGGTTTCTAAAAGGGGGGTTAGGTGTAGGGTTAGGATGGCTTGTGGTCTTAGGTGTTTGGTGGTGATGAGGGGGTTTTTAGAGGGAAAAATGTGGCGCCAACTACGAGTAGTTATAGGGTGGCTGGCATCACTTTAGGTGGTGTCCTTTGGTGGTTAGTGGGCGGAAAGGGTGTGTTAGGTGTGGTGCCAAAATAGGGAGTTAGGTGGTGGCTTAGGTAGTAGCTTAGGTAGTCTTATTTGGTGGACTTTTAGGGTTAGGGTTAGGGTGATGGTGGACGGCCATGGAGTGGAGAGGAGCTAGGGTTAGCTAGCTGAGGTAGCTTAGCTAGTTGGAGAGTAAAGGAAATTAGGGTTTAGCTTGGAGAGGGTAGACAGGAGCTGTCTGAAGTAGATCTGGAGCTGAAATAATTTTCGAGGAGCTAATGATAGTTGAAGAGGTCTTCTTAGGAGCTCAATTACTTAGATTAGCTAGCTATATCTTCTAATAATAGTTAAGCTTGTGTAGTGGAGCCGAGTTAAGCTAGTCTCAACCTATTTGAAGCTAGGTTGAGTTGGACCCGCTTCTGATGAAAACTCCCGAGCTAGCTTAGCTACTAAGTAGACAAGTAGTAGCTAAGATAGAGGGAGTTTAGCTGCCATGAGCTAAGTGGAGCTGGGAAGAGTTGGATCTGAGCTGAGGTGAACTTCTGTCAACTAAGTTGAGCTAGTTAGAGCTCCCAGTGAACTGATTGGAGCTAGGATTAGCTTGACTCAACTAAGTTGAGCTGGATCTGAGCTGAGTTGAGGTGAGTTGAGCTAAGTTGAGCTACCTTGAGCTACCATCCAGCTAAGATGAGCTGAATGGAGCTGGAGATAGGTAAACCTAACCTAGGTGAGCTAACATCCAGCTGAGATGAGCTGGATCCAACTAGGGTTGAGATGATTTGATCTTCTTCTTCACTTTCTACCTTCTTGAATGCTAGGGTTTTAGAGGTCTGATCATCTGCTTATCTTAATACTCAAGTAAATATGTTAAAAACACAAAAAAATATGCAATGCATGCCTAACCTAGGTAATGCCTAAATGTAACCTGAAAGCCCATTTGTAGAGTTAAAAACCTATGAGCTAGATTTGTTTTAGGGCATAAGAATGATCATAAACTAACGTTTATCACACCCACCATGCTTATCTATTGCTAGTCTCTTAGCAAAACTTATTTCTACAAAATGAATTTTTGGGAAAGACTAATTTTTTTGATTTTTGAGAAAAAGGGGATTGCAAGACTTTGGTTGATTAAAACATGAAAGGCAAGGGATTTGTTAAGGATAAAATCGGGATTCATCTTTAGATCCAAAAATTAGATGAATCAGGATCAATGTAACCGTTACAAATTCACAAGTTAACTCCTTGGTAATTCGAATGACTCAAAATTATTTTGCAGTCAGGATTTCTTTGGTCTTGAATTCGACTTGCAACTTGCATAATCTTTTAAAATCCTGTGTCAGTACTCGTGAATGCCAACATTTATAAGGTCGTGTTTTTTTTAAACTTCTTTTTTTGTCTCCCCCATGCTTATTCTTAGCTTAATCCTACAATAGATGTGTCAGGATCATCATTCCCATTATCAATCCTTGAGGGGGCTCTGGCACTAGCACTTCAAGATAGTATTGTCCAAGACACCACCCAGGAGCTCACAACCCCAAAACACAATGCGGTGTAAATGGGAACTCCAAGCAAACTCAAGCTCTTGCTCCAACGCTATGGGTAGAGCACCATCCAAGACACTTGAGTTGAAAAATATGCTTAATGCTCCATCTAAAGATATGAAATATAAATATAAAGCAGCGTCGAGGTGGTAACATGTTGACGTTGCATCCTCAAAGGAGGCTTTTTCCTCCTCGACGGTGGGAAGTCAAACCAATGATCTGCTTCGGATTTTACTAAGACTAAACAAGGGGTTTTTTTAATTTTTCTACTTTGTTTTTAAGTGTTGGTTGTATGTGAAATTTGACACAAAAATTTCGCAAGGGATGCAAGTTTTTGAGTTGGAAACTAAACCAAATAATTTCCAGGTTGCAAAAAGAGAACAAGTCACTCAAATCATCACGAGTTCAGGTGGAATTTAGAGAAAGATACTTGATCCAGTCTAAAAATAGACCCAGAGATTCTAATAATTAGATCCGCATCTTAACCCTTAGTTTGTTAAAGATTAAATTCCATTGTACCTTGAAATGATTTCTCAACCTTGTCCCCATTTCAAAAATTTCTCAAAAACATTTTGTTAGTCACTCTAAAATGGGTTTAAAAATCGTCGTGTTGTAGTATAGATCAAATCAGTGTAAAAAATAGATAAAATTTATACTCGAATGAAAGTTCGAGGTCGTTTGTTGGGAGTAAATAGGAATTCATGTGCTAATCTCAACAATTATGTAAATGATCACAATATATTACTCAAAATCTAATAGACAATGTAGAACATGAGCTTAAGATGAGTTAAAAAGAAATCTAGACAAAATAATGATGATTTGAATCACCAATTATAAGTCTAATACATAGAACAACTACTCAAATCAACTCAGAGGAAGGAATATGTAATTAGACGTTGCTACAGTACCTTATTTTGTGATTTTTCTTCTGCTAATGTTGTTCTTCTTCTTCTTTTCTACCTTAGTTCTCTCTTCTCTTCTTTTTCTACATGCCTCTTCTTCTTCACACATAGAGGGGGAGCCTTCTTTAAGCAGCTAAGTATCAGCCGTTCCTTTCTATAGCAAAAGCCCCCTACCCTCACGCTCTCTCCTTTTCTCTCTTTGGGTTCCGCCCTCCCAGAGCCTTGCACAGTAATGGGTAATTGAGTATTTGGGTCAAGTGTGTACCTGGGACCAGGCTCATTGGTAGTGGGTGGTGAGTGTTGGGTCGCTTCAATCATTTTTCAAAAACACGCATCGTAGTATAGTTGATTAAAGCGAGATGAACATTTACAACTTATATAACTCGAAAAAAAAGTATTCCGAGGTCATCCCTGGGAGCAAGCTTAATGTGCGATTACCACTATTTCATTTTAACTTATGAACTAGATTGAAAGGATTTTATTTCGTAATTGCTAAATCTAGTCTAATATAATTGCAGGAATTAATGCTTAATTGAAGATAATTAGAAAATAAATGTAATTAAGCACTAAATGTTAACTCACTGATGTTTAGAAATCAGATCAACAACTAATAATCGAGACATTTAATTCATTTCTTGCAATTGATGAACCCTTACCCTGTGAATTTGCAAATCAGTCCCTTCTTCTACAATTTGATCCTTTCTCTCTTCTCCTTCTTCTTCCTTCTTTTGCTTCTGCAGGTCGTTAATGGAGGAAGGAGGCGGCACGGATCTGAGCTCAAATCTTCAAGCCGAGGTGTCGATGATGGTCAGCATGGTGCATTGATGGTGGAGAAGTTGGCGAATTGATGCTGCGACATGCAGATGTGGCCGGTGATGGGCCGTTGGAGATGGGTCAGTCACGAGTGTTGTCAGGTGCGTAGGGCGTCGATACTCCACACCGAAAAGAGGAGCTTCATCACTATTTATTGAAGATGATGGTGGTGGCGATTAGCTATGACGAAGTATTAGGAGGGCCAGCGGACTCGATAAAGACGGCAGCGACGAGGGGCGTTGGGTGGACAGTTGGTGGCATCGAACCCCTCAATAAGTTGAGGGGTTTTGCTCCTCGTGGTGTGGCGGAGGTTTTGGGGTGGTTGTGAGGTGGTGTTGATGTGAGGAGATCGAAGAAAGCCTCACTGGAGCCCTCACCAGTCGTGGGGAAGAAAATGAGATAAGAGGAGAAATCTATGCTAATTCCTAAATTCAACTACCCTAAATTACACTATGGGGGTGGAAGAGTGGAGAGAATTACCTATAGGTGGACAAGAAGGCAAAGAAATGATCGATTTTGGTCTGCTAATCGTGAGGAAGACAAAATATCTGAGGAAGAAGATGGCAGCGATGAAGTGGACTTAGAGATCCTGCGTTGGCAGGCTAGGACCGGATGGAGGAGGAGAGGGTGTTGGCACAACGCTCTTGGCAGGAGCGTGCTCTAAGGAGGGGGTAAGATAAGCCACCAGAGTCAGAGATGAAGATGGTTGCGATGAAGGAGAAGTGTAGGGTTCACGATCCAATCTCCCCTCCCTTGTTCAGTGCTTCTCGGGAAAGCTTTATAGGTGGCTTACTCGCTCGATTGAGACAAATCATGGCCTTGAAAAGGCAGTATCGAGGGGATTCTGGCGAGGTCTATGGATGAAGATTTTGGCTGCCGTAGATGGTATCAATAGCTAGATGGATCAACACAATGCTCGATGATGATCGAGGAGTGATTATGCCCGGTTACGTGCGATTTCACCGAGAGAATCGATAGGATTTCATCCATGAAATCTGCACAAAGGAGCCACTGTGTGCAAGCTGCTTGCGAAGGAGGAAGAAGGTGTTGACATCATCATGACTCCAACAAAGGACTAAAAAGAAATAAATTTAGACAAAAAAGTAAGAACATTTGGACCAAATTACAATGAATTCAAATGTTAAGGACTAATGTGCAAAGTAGGTAGGGACGGGGTCCTAATAGTTCCAAATTTTTAGGGTGACCTAATTTAGACTTAAGGAATCTAATGGTGACTTAAATTTTGGGTTTTGATGACATTTTCTTGGTCAATTTACAGATTAACCCAAAATGCATTAATTGTTAACCTTGGTCTTTGATTTAGGTCAAATTGGGTTCTTCTTGTCAAAGTTATTGATCTAAACCTTATGAATTTTTTTTTTTATGATTTTCAGAAGGTTTATATTACTTTTAAACCCAGTTAATTTAAGTGAGGCTGAAATTAGGATTTTTATTTGAGATTTAGCCAATCTTAATAGAAACCCTTAATCTGTTAATGCAAGCCTACTTATTCAAAATTTCAGCTCATATGACCTTCAATTTAGTGTAGTTTACCCTTTAGTTAATTTGCATTTGTATTAATCTGTTAAAACAACAGAATTAACTGATTTCAATGTCATTCCTCCTAATTCTTCATGTCATTAAGTTATACCCTTTTGTTTATTAATAAAGTGAATTTAACCTTAGAACATAGTCAAATTGGACTAGTTATGAAGGATGATGGTGTTGCCATCATGCCCCCATGCCTACCATTTTCTAATCCCTTAGCAAATTCTCAAAGTTCAGTACAGATTTTCAGCTCAAGGGCATTTTGCATTCAACTCAATTTGAAATATATTTAATTTGTTAATCTTGGTCATACTTCAGTACAGAAAATAGTGCTCTTATTCATAGTACATTACATAACTCACTTCCTCAAAATACTCAAATCTAATAGCTCCCTATTTTTAATTTAACCTGACTCTTGATTTTTAAACATGAGGCACATAGTTCAGGTTGGTCTCAGTTTCACTCTCAGTTTCGTAGTTATTAGGGTTGGAACATGTGTAGTAAAGGTGAATTGAGTTAAAGGTCCTAAGTACCAAATTAATAACTTATTGGACTTAGTCGGCTGCTCCCACATGAATTAGGCAGCTTTCTAGCTTCCAACGGGGTCAACCTCAGGGTATATCTCCCCGTAAAAGAAAATTAAAAGTCTAGCACCATATATATTTTTCTTTTTTCTGGTTTTTTGTCTTTCTTTTATTTTTTTTGTTTTTTGTGGTGCAAGTGTGTGAGGCATTTGTGTGCCTTTCGGGGTGGTGAGTACAGGTACACTGCTTACCAATACCTATGTATACAAGCCCTAGCAAAACAAAAATTAAAGCATGCACCTTATTAAGGAAGTGGCTCTCCATCCTTCATGGGCTATGGGCTGGATGCTATAAAAGAGTTATTTTCTAACTCTACCTAAGTCCAATGTTTTATTAACCTTTTGCTCAGGTCCTAAAACTCAATCTGTACACGTGAAGTTGTATCTCGGTTCATCAAACTCCTAGACCAAAAGTGACAAAGAGACCGGTTTAAACACTCATGCCCCTTAGTCCAAGAAATCAGATTTTCCAACTTCGCTTTATAGGGTAATTTAAACCATGCTTAATTAAGCATATTTGGCCCAAAAAATCTAAGGTCGAGGATTTGGGTGTCCTGATACTAGACTAGAGCACAAAGACTTTAATTTTGACTTGTCTTAACAAATTATTCAATTCAGCACATTTTTCTTCCTTTCTTCGCCTTTTAAAAGATTTCTCCCCTGTTTTCCTCCATTTATTTTTATTTTTGAGAACCTTTCATCAAGATTTTTTTTTTTCAAAAATTTTTACTCACTTTCTATGACACCCCCCTATGCCTAATTCTTACAATGTCCCATTGCAAGGTAGGATGGGTTAGGTAATTTAAAATCAAATCACTTCTTTAGAACAAGGGTGGGTGGGGTGGGTAGAAAACGGTTGTTGCGGACGATTTTAAGCTCCAAATCATGAGAATTGGAGGTGGTCAGGGATGTTCTAGGTGGAGAAGTGATTAAAGTTGAATCATTTTGCAAATAACTTCAAAGATGATTAGAAGGGTTCTCATGATTTTTTATTTTTTATTTTTTTTAATTTTAATTTTTCATTTATTATTTTTTTTAAAACGGGTTGCCTCCCGTTAAGCGCTAAATTTAAAGCCTTCAGTCGAGTAGAAAATCGTTAAGAGGAAGGAGTGATCAGGGCGTAGGAGTTTTGTAGAACAAGCACCTTGATGATTAACCTAGTCGGGTCAACCAGGTGCTTGTTTAGGTCAACTAGCTGATTGTGCAAACCAAACCCAATAAGTCTCGTGGGTTGGAAAATGCAGATCAGTAGATGTGAAGCCCACCAGATGAAATCCAACTCAAAAAGATATGGAATTGAAAAGCATGGGTTTGGCTGCATAGGCTCAGCCAGTTTAGAGTAAGGGTCCTCAAATGATAATGGATCAGTGAAAAATATAGGATCCCTACTTATGGGATCAGCAGAAATTAGCAGTTGACTATCAGTTTGATCAATGTCCTTCTCATTGTCAAACTGAGGTGGAGAGTCAGGTCCAACAAGATCAAAATGAGGTGATTCAAGATGGAAATGGATTCTGGTGGACTCATGTGGTGGAGACTGGTTGCTGAGAATCTTAAGCAACCCTTCCTGAGTGGGCCCCTGATCATGTGGTACAATTGCTTTAAGCTCAAAATCGATGACCTCAGAATCAAAATTAAAGAATGGGTCATAGACATCGAGGTCATAGATTATGGTGCAACCTTTTCGAAAGAAGGATTCTCTTGAATCAAAATAAGGTTCAAACTCAACAGCAAGGGAGAATCCAAAATAATTTTCTGAACTAGAATCAGAATTGAGATTACCACCATAAGAAGAATCAAGACTCACCAAGTTATCAACCTGAGATTGATGTAACCTAGATTCTGGTTCCATGTTACTAGGGATATCCTTACTAGGCACAAGCTTTGGTTCAGAATATCTAGGAAAGACAAAATGTAATCCTGGCTCTTCAGATTCCTCTAGTTTAGTGTCATAAATTGGTTTCGATTCAAATAGATCAATATGCTCTTTTGAGGAATTTGGAGTGGGTTCATCATCAAAAATAGGCTCATGAAGATCATAATATTGTGAATTTGAGATCATATCCTCATCCAAGTGAGCCTTATAATCATCCCAAATAGGTTCGGATCCAGATTCTAGGTCAAAAATAGGAGTTGGGTTACTATAATCCATTTCTAAATTCAGATTAATTATGATGTTAGAATTGTTCTCGAGGAAAACCTTACCAAGATAAGGTGCGGAAGTTACATCCTCGAAGACTTCAGAGTTAAACTTATCATAGGTATTTTGAAATTCTGGCATTATTGAACAATCTTCAGGAATTTCAGCCGCTGGTTCAGTATTAAGAACACCTATGATAGAATCTTCCCAACCCAAAAGTTGATTTTCTATACCAGGTAATTCATTCTGCACAAAATCATCATCTAGTTCTACTTGGGTTGGAGATTCAGTATGGAAACCTCCATTCTGGTACTCGAGTTTGGGAAAATCAAATTCATCCTCAAAATTATCCCAAGATTCATAATCAATTTCCAAGTGGGGTTTTGGGTATCTTTCAATGATCAATTGTTCCAGCTGATCCAACAAATCCCCACGTTGTGAAATGATATCCTGGCATTTTTCCCAAAGTATTGGATTTGACAAGTATTGTAAACCCTCATTCCTGTGCAATTTTCTCACTGAAATAATTTGTTCTAAGAGGGTTTCTCGAGTTGAACCGCTTGCTAGTTGTGCTGCAATCATCTAGATGTGGTCCATAATGAGGTTTGTCATTTTTGGCTCACTAACCTGAACTGTATTGACTAGGATCGAGGTTCCGTAAAATTCTTCATTGCACCTAAGTGCATCCTCAATCATTCTATCTTTCATGCTCATATCGGATTCAAGACTAGTGCCCATTCTCTTAGATTTCAAGTTGATTTCCTAGTAACTAAATCAGGTAAGGTAGTGGATCAAGATCAGCTTCAAGTTCAAAGAGAAAATGATTAGAAAAAAAGCTGGTTGGATTAGATATCACAGAAATCAATCAGGACTTAACCCTGATTTGGATTAAGCTCTAATTGAGGCCTTAAGGTAAATCCTAAGGATCTCTTTTTGTGTGTGTACAAAAAAGGTGAGAGGGACTAGATATTGAATTAGACCTAATCAAGACACCTAAATCAATTGGATGACTAAAGCAAATACAAGGCGAGTGTACCTCTAGATCAGAAACTCACGCACCCTGAGAATTACTTGGGTAGCCTGAAAGGAAGAGTCCCATGAAGACCCCTACACAGTAGAGTGCCCCCGTAGGTTACAGAGTTCCTCCACCCAACCTTCCTTGTCACTGAGGGTCCAAGTAGATCAGAAATGAGTGAGTTAAGCCCTAAGGTCTACCAATTTTAAGCTTAAATGTGCATGTGCCTTGGTTCTCACTTGACTTTTAAAGATGAATTTGCTTGTGACCTAATTTTAGGTTGATTAGGTTGCAATGCAACCTAACTTCACCTGACCTATCCTATGGATTCCAGGATGTAAATTCGGGTTGACTAACCCAAACCACCCTATTTAGTCCAACAAATAAGTATCAAATCACGAGTTTTAAGGTTCAAGTTATGTTAGAGCTTTGATTTTAGGGTTTGAATTTTTTTTTTAAATCAATCCAAACAAGGGTTTAGGTTACACACAATGTAGAAGATATTTTCTTTATAATTGGCAAGTGTGCTCTAGAACTCTAGAAACCCTAAAATTCAAACCTTAATTGTCTCTAAGAATAGAATCCAATTTTAAATTAGACTGCACATTGAACTCAATCAAGAATGTGATAGTCCAATGTGCTGATCAAATTAAATATCAATCCTTAATAGCCACAAAAAATTATGGATTGTGTGATCTATTCCAATTGCTTCTTCAAAAATTGAAGCTCAGAGTATAATCAAAAACATTCTTGCCAAAATGATATTGTCTAAGAAAATAAGGCAAGGTTGCAGTCCTAGTTTCTTTTTATATATACAAAGAAAGAGGGGAATAAAGGAAGAAAAAGAATTTACCTGTCTTTGGCGTGGTGTACCCTTGTTGCAGATGTTGGGCCGGTTGAATCAGGTCCAGTCCAGTAAGAAGAATAATCAAAACAAAAGCAGGTAAGTTAGAAAAATAAATATTTGCAAATAAAATAAAAAATATATATAGAATAAAAGGTAAAATATATACAACGATAGTGATAAGTGTGCATTGCTCTCTGACAACGGTGCCAAAATGTTGGGTCACTTCGATCATTTTTCAAAAATACGCGTCGTAGTACAGTTGATTAAAGCAAGATGAACATTTATAATTTATATAACGCAAAATAAAAGTATTCTGAGGTTGTCTCTCAGAGAAAACTTAATGCGTGATTACCACTATTTCATTTTAACTTATGAACTAGATTGAAAGGATTTGATTTAGTAATTGCTAAATCTAGTCTAGTATAATTGCAGGAATTAATGCTTAATTGAAGATAATCAGAAAATAAATGTAATTAAGCACTAAATGTTAACTCATTGATGTTTAGAAATCAGATCAATAACCAATAATCGAGACATTTAATTCATTTCTTGAAATTGATGAACCCTTACATATAAGTCCTTCAAAGGCTACAGTTAGGACCCTGCGAATTTGCAAATTAGTCCCTTCTTCAGCAATTTGGTCCTTCCTCCCTTCTCCTTCTTCCTTCTTCTTCTTTTGCTTTTGCAGGCCGTTAATGGAGGAAGGAGGCTACGCGGTTTTGAGCTCAAATCTTCAGGTCGAGGTGTCGATGAGGGTCAACGTGGTGGACCAAGGGTGGAGGTGTGGGCGAATTGATGCTGCGATGTGAGGATGTGGCCGGTGATGGGCTGTCGGAGATGGGTTGGCCGCGAGTGTCTTCGGGTGCGTAAGGCGTCAATACTCCACACTGAAGCAATGAGGAGCTTCGCCATTGTTTTCTAAAGATGATGGTGGTGGCGATTAGCTGTGATGAAGCCCTAGGAGGGCCGGTGGACTCGATGAAGACAACGGCAGTGAGGGGCGTTGGGTGGATAGTTGGTAGCGTTGAACCCCTCAATAAGTTGAGGGGTTTTGCTCCTTGTGGCGTGGCGGAGGTCGTGGGGTGGTTGTGAGGTGGTGTTGATGTGAGGAGACCGAAGATGGCCTCGTCGGAGCCCTCATCGGTCGTTGGGGAGAAAATGACATAGGAGGAGAAATCTATGCTAATTCCTAAATTCAACTACCCTAAATTACACTACGGGGGTGGAAGAGTGGAGAGAGTTACCTATAGGTGGATGAGAAGGTAGAGAAACAAGCGATTTTGGTCCACTGGTCACGAGGAAGACAGAGGATCCGTGAAAGAAGACGACAACGATGAAGTGGACTTAGAGGTCCTGTATTGGCAGGCTAGGACCAGATGGAGGAGGAGAAGGGGTTGGCGCAACACTCTTGGCAGGGGCGTGCTCTGAGGAGGGGGTAAGATAAGCCGCCGGAGTTGGAGACGAAGATGGTAGCGGGGAAGGAGAAGAGCAGGGTTCACGATCCAATCTCCCCTCCCTTGATCTGTGCTTCTTAGGAAAGCTTTATAGGTGGCTTGCTCGCTTGATTGAGGACAAATCATGGCCTTGAAAAGGCAGTATCAAGGGGATTCTGGCGAGGTCTGTGGATGAGGATTTCAGCTGTCATAGATGGTATCAACAGCTAGACGGATTGACGCAATGCTCGATGATGATCGAGGAGTGATTATGCCGGGTTATGCACGATTTCACCGAGAGAATCGATGGGATTTCATCCATGACATCTACGCGAAGGAGCCGCTGTGTGCAAGCTGCTTGCGAAGGAGGAAGAAGGTGCTGACGTCATCATGACTGCAGCAAAGGACTAAAGAGAAATAAATTTAGACCAAAAAGTAAGAACATTTGGACCAAATTACAATGAATTCAAAAGTTAAGGACTAATGTGCAAAGTAGGTAGGGACGGGGTCCTAATAGTCCCAACATTTTAGCGTAACCTAATTTAGACCTAAGGAATCTAATGATGACTTAAACTTTGGGTTTTGATGACATTTTCTTGGTCAATTTACATATTAACCCAAAATGCATTAATTGTTAACCTTGGTCTTTGATCTAGGTCAAATTGGGTTCTTGTCAAATTTATTGATCCAAACCTTATGAAATTTTTTTTCTTGATTTTCAGAAGGTTTATATTACTTTTAAACCCAGTTAATTTAAGTGAGGCTAAAATTAAGATTTTTATTTGAGATTTAGCCAATCTTAATAGAAATCCTTAATTAGTTAATGCAAGCCTACTTATTCAGAATTTGATCTCATATGACCTTCAATTTAGTGTAGTTTACCCTTTAGTTAATCTGCATTTGTATTAATCTATTAAAACAACATAATTAACTGATTTCAATGTCATTCCTCCCAATTCTTCATGTCATTACATTATACCTTTTTGTTTATTAATAAAGTCAATTTAACCTTAGAACATAGTCAAATTGGACTAGTTATGAAGAATGATGGTGTTGTCATCAGAGAGCGAGGAGTGAGAGCTTAGGCGAGTCGGATCGAGTGAGGCTAATGGGACCTCACCTCGTGTTTTGAGGCAATAAGCCCAGAACAAAAAAATAACTTTATATCACTGAGCTGCTTCTGCTATTAACAATGTGGGACTATGTCAGTCCCCTTTCTCTTCGCGTGGGCTGCTACTGCAATGCTCTCCCAATTGAGGGAGCTGCTGTAAGATGCATCGAATTGGCGTTGAAGAAAATTCCCTCAGTGGTAATTGGAGACCTGGAATAGCTCCTGATCCTTGTCTGTGGCACCTGGAGGTAACACCTAATGCCTTCGTGACTTGGAGCTCGAAGAATGTGGTGGCGATGGCAGAAGTGGCAGAGCTCCAGTGAGGATACCTGAAAATAAGAATACGACCTTGCGACCAAGTCAAAACAATTTAGAACCTTCGTCGAATGTCGTAGAGTGCAACGGTGGTGGTAGCATGAAGTGAGAGTGTGTGTGGGTGTAGGGCAAAGTCGGGGCGAAGCTGTGAATGTGGTGGTGTTAGGTGAGGTGTTAGAGAGGCTAATCCCCTCAATTACTTGAGGGGTTTTAGTCTTTGAGTCGAGGAGATGGTGAGAAGTGTGTTAGCGAGGCATATGGAGTGGTGTAGCGATGGGAACGCCTCACCGAAGTGGTTGCCGGAGCAGGAGAAGATGACGGTGAACTGGTGTGTCAAGGGTCGAATTGAGAGATAGAGAGAGAAAAACTAATCTACAATGCTAATGAAGCCTAATTAGCTACTCTAATGGAAGAAAGGGATAAGGAGGATGCTAGGTATGGTATGGCTGGCATCGTGGAACAGAATTGCTCTGGTGAGGGTAGGACGGTGACGAAGACATAGATTGGAGTGGCCGCGGGTATTGCGACGTGCGGAGGAAGGCAAGGAAGAAGGATCTGCCATCGGTATTGCTGTCAGACGACAAGGGGAGATGGAGGAAGTTGCCAGATGTCGAGGAGCTTCGGTCGTATGAGGAGAGATGAAATTGAGGTGTTCTAGGCCGAAATCGAGCATAGGTCGAATGGTTTGCCCTGGGGAGTCTTACATAGGCCATTAGAGGGTGATTAGTGCTTGGGAAGAAAGCTTCCCAATCTTGGAAGGTCGCCAGAGCTGGAAATGCAACTCTTTGAAGGATTCGCATGAGGATTTGGACACAAGTCAGAGCCCAATGCATGGCTCAAATTGTAGGAGATCTTCTTAGGAATCTCCCTTCCAAATTTGGAAGGGATTGAGCAAGAAATCAGGAAGATATTCCCATTTCAAGGTCGTTCAAGTAGGATTTAGGAAACTACAGGCGATGGGGACCTATTTGTGAAGAAGATGACAAAGTTGGGGGGCTATTTGCAAGTATTTTAAAAGTAAAGGCATATGTGTGAGATAAAATAGTCAGACAGAACCAAATTGCAAAGTAGGTCAAGATGATCTCAGATTGGGTCCAAATTTTGGTACAAACCTAATTTGGACCTAAGGAATCCAATGATGAAGTTTTATTTTTTTTTTGACCTATTTTGATTAGGTAATTTATGCAAAAACCCAAATTAGGGTAAATGTGTGTTTGAGACTCTATTTTGGGTCAAAACGGGTTCTGATGGTCAAATTGAAGGTATCAAACCCTAGGAAATATTTTTATATGATTTTTAGAGGGTTTAGATGAATTTTATCCTGACCAGAACCTCATTTAATTAAGTAGGTCCATTTTTAGAGTTTCAGATGTCATTTAATTCTCGAAACACGCGAAAACCCTTTTCTGTCTATACTAACCCACTTGTTAGACTCTTAAGATCATTTGACCCTTAATTAACCCCTAGAGAAACCCACAATTATTCTGCATTCGTGATATGATGGTAAAATTATAGTTTTAACCTGGTTTCTTATATTTCTCTCAGAAAGGATTTGCAATTAATTATGGCCTTCTAATGGTTATGTAGGAGCATTTAATGATGAAAATTGACTAAATAAAGCTAGATACAGTTGATGATGATGTTATCATCAGTTTTCAATTTTTTTTTGGGTATGCGTGTAGAAAATAAAATAAAAATTTGAATGTTTTAAGTTTTGAAAATCCTGAATTTATCATCAAAATTGAAAAACACCTCCCCATGCTTAACATATGTCATGTCCTCATGCAATAGCAAAGGAAAAGAAATCACCTTGGTGGAGGCGATTAGAATCAAGATAGACAACCTCTGAAGAAAACAAAAATGAAAAGAAGAAAAAAACAATGGGTTGCCTCCCATTTAGTGCTATCTTTTTCGCCATTCAGTCGAGCGTGAAGTGATTGATTATTGGGTACATTGAGGAGGTCTTAAGAGTCATATTTCACATTGTTGGTGTGGTCAAAGTAGGGCTTAAGCTGTTGGCCGTTGACTTTGAAAGTATTATTGGTTTTTGGATCCAAAATTTCAACGGCACCGTGGGGATAGGTTTGAATTACAATGTAAGGATTGATCCATTTAGATTTGAGTTTACCAAGAAATATTCTTAACCTTGCATCAAAAGCCATACGCGTTGCTTAGGTTCAAATGATTTTCAAACGATAAATTTGTCATAAAATTTCTTTGTTCGGTCCTTGTAAATGCGTACATTTTCATAAGCCATGTTGCGAAGTTTTTCAAGTTCGGTTAATTGTAATTTCCTATTTTCTGGCCGACTCCAATAAGCCCAATGTTCCAGTTCAACCGGGAGGTGACATGCCTTGCCAAAAATTAGGTGGAAAGGTGACATGCCGATTGGAGTTTTAAAAGTTGTACAGTAAGCCCATAAAGCATCATCAAGTTTGAGTGACCAGTCTTTCCGGTTGGGCTTTACGATCTTTTGCAAAATGTTTCAATCTCCTGGTTGAAGACTTCAACTTGGCTAGTTGTTTGAGGGTGATATGGTGCAGAGATTTTATGATTCACCCCATATTTATCAAGGAGTTGACGAAACTAGGAATGAGTAAAATGCAATCCTCAATCACTGATTATGGCCTTAGGAACACCAAAACGTGAAAAAATGTTTTCTTGATAAATTCCACGACAACTTGATGGTCAATAGTGCGTGTGGGTACCACTTCAATCCATTTTGAAATGTAGTCAACAACGACTAAAATGAATTGGTACCCAAAAGAAGTGATAAACAGTCCCATGAAATCGATGCCCCACACATCAAAGATCTCAACTTGCAAAATCAGGTTGAAGGGCATCATTTCTTTAGAGTTCATGTTGCCGATTCTCTGGCAATGCACATAGGACCATGAAAACTCATGAGCCTCCTTGTGTATGCTAGGCCAATTAAATCTAGCATTTAAAACCTTAGTCATCATTTTCTTCCTTGAAAAATGTCCGCCGCAGGCCATTGAATGATAGTGGTTCAGAATGTCATGTGTTTTTGAATCAGGAACACATCGTCTAATGACTTGGTCAGCACAGATGTCGAACAGATCGGGGTCCTCCCAAAAGTAATATTTGATGTCGGCAAAGAACTTATCCCTTTTTTGTTTATGCCAGTTAGAAAGGAATTGTCCAATGGCGAGATAATTTACATAATCCACATACCAAGGGAGGGATTTCAATGTCAAGAGCATTTTGTCCGAAAAAATGGTTGTTTGGGTCAGTACATTACTAGTTTATAGTCTTCAAAGGTGATTGGCTATGACATTTTGCGAACCCACTTTATCTTTGATTTGCAAATCAATTTCTTGTAGCAGTAAAATCCATCAAATTAAGTAGGGTTTCGCATCTTTCTTGTTAAGAAAATATTTCAAGTTCGAGTGATCAGTGTAGATGGTGATGTGTGACCCTAGTAGATAAGAACGGAATTTTTCCAGGGCAAAAACAATTGTAAGAAGTTTTTTTTCCGATAACAGTATAATTCCATTGTGTTTTGTCAAGGGTTTTACTGGAGTAATAAATCACAATGGGTTTCTTGTCGATTCTTTAACCTAGGATGGCTCCTACTGGATAATTTGAGGCATTTGTCATAAGCTCAAAAGGATGAGCCTAGTCAGGTGCTTGTAGAATGGGTGCCTCAATAATTACTTGTTTCAAAATATTAAAACTCTCCAAGCAATTTTATCAAAGTCAAAAGGTTGGTCTTTAGTCAAAAGTTGGCTTAACGGTCGAGAGATTCTGGAGAAATCCTTTATGAATCGTCAGTAGAATCCCACATGCCTAAAAAAAGATCGTATTTGTTTCACCGAACTGGGCAGGGGAAGTTTTGAGATTATATCAACTTTAGCTTTATCCACCGAGATTCCTTTTTTAGAAATGACATGGCCCAGGACAATGCCTTCCTGAACCATGAAATGGCTCTTTTCCCAACTAAGAACCAAGTTAATCTCAATACATTTTTGGAGAGTTCTTTCTAAATTCCAAAGACAATGATCAAAAGAATCTCCAAAAATGGAAAAATCATCCATAAAGACCTCTGGGAAATCACCTACCAAATCAGAGAAAATTGCTAACATACACAGTTGAAAAGTTGCGAGTGCATTACACAATTCAAAGGGCATCTTCGGAAAGTAAAGGTTTCGAAGGGGGAGGTGAAAGTGGTCTTCTCTTGGTCCTCAGGGTGGACTACCACCTGATTGCACCGGAATATCCATCTAAAAAGTAATAATATTCTTGTTTGGCTAGCCGCTTCAAAATTTAATCAATAAAGGGGAGAAGAAAATGATCCTTCTTAGCGATGGTATTTAATTTCCAATAATCAATGCAAACACACCACGAAGAGGCAGTCTAAGCGTGGATTTCTTCACCCTTACCATTTGTAACAAGAGTGAGGCTAGCTTTCTTGCGTATGACTTGTGTAGGGCTGACCCATTGGCTCTCGGAGATAGGGTAAATAATTCCCGCATCGAGCCATTTAATGATTTCCCATTTTATGACCTCCTACATATTAGGATTTAGGCAACGTTGTGGTTGGCGGGAGGGTCTAGAGTCATCCTCAAGATAAATGCGATGAGTACAATAGGACGTGCCAATGCCTTTTAAATCATTTAAGGTCCAACCAATTATTTTTTGATATTTGTTCAAAACTTGGAGTAGTTTTTCCTCTTGTGCCCCAAAAAGATGTGTATTAATGATAAGGGGTTTTGTATGATGTGGGCCCAAAAACTCATTTTAAAGAATTCGGCAAGGGTTTTAGATTCACTTGCAAGCTAGGTTCTAGAATGGGGTTAGTGGTTAGCGTGAAATTAGGTGTGGTGGGTAAGGGTGGGTTAGACAATTGCTGCAACTCAGGAGAAGAATTGATTGTAAAACACATATCTATAGAAAACATTTCCTCAACAAGATTTGAGGTTTCAGAATTTGAGTCATCGAAGAAATCTGATTCGTGGAATCTTTTGGAAGCCCTAAAAATATCTAATGTGAGAGTTTCACCACCGCAAGTGATATCCATTTTACTGGAATCGTAATTTATATTAGCATTAGTGGTGGCAAGGAAGGGACTTCCAAGAATGATAGGTGCATTTTTTAGAGCTTTGGTTACATCAATGTCGAGGACTAAAAAGTCCATAGCAAAGAGGCAATTCTGTACCCAAACAATGACATCCTCTACAATCCCTTTTGGGAGAATAACAGATCGATCAGCGAGTTGAAGGGTGACCTTCACTGGTTTAAGTTCATCAAACTAGAATTTATCAAAAAGTATGGTAGGGATAAGATTTATAGATGCACCTAAGTCTAAGAGGGTGTGATCAAAAGTAGTGTCATTAATGACAATTGATATTAGTGGGGCGCCTAGATCCTTTCTTTTGTGAGGCAGCTTGCTCTAAACAATAGAGCTACCTATCTCAGAAAGGAACACATTTCCTAGATTTTTAGGCTACCTTTTTGGTGTACAAATTTATTTAAAAATTTTGCATAGGAAGGAACGTATTTAATCACATCTAGGAGAGGAATATTGATTTCCACTTGGCCAAATAATTCATGTAATTGTTCTTTGGTTGGCTTAGTTTTCTGGGTTTATTTTTCTTGGAGTTTAATGCCTATGGGAAAGGTGTTGTGTTTGTGCTATCACCTTTATCCTGAGAGTGAACGGAGGTGGGAAAAATTTGCTCTAGATCCGGTTTGTTTTCCTGTGAGGGTCCCACGTTGTGTGTAGTTTCACCACTTCTTAATGTTACTGCATTGGCAGTGTGATTATTTCGGTGTGGAAAATGTTGAATTTGTTGCGGGTTCTGAAAATCGGGTGGGAATTGAGGTGCAGGATTTATTGGTTGCTGACCTTGATT
Organism: Thalassia testudinum; assembly: GCA_037157565.1. Taxonomy (NCBI): domain Eukaryota; kingdom Viridiplantae; phylum Streptophyta; class Magnoliopsida; order Alismatales; family Hydrocharitaceae; genus Thalassia; species Thalassia testudinum. The sequence goes on from JAZHRO010000073.1 coordinate 50,081,985, forward strand.
AGTTCCATTTGTAATTTGGTTTTTCTAATTTCTAAGGTTTGGTATAGGTTGGGAGGGTAAATTTCCCATTGGCCTTTGATCGAGCATTACCATGATTTGATTTTGTAAATTATAGATAGCATAGGTAACGTTGTTCATTTGTTGTTGCATTCCTTGTAGGATTTTCATTAATTGGATATTAATATCAGCGTGTTAAGGTTGGTTTTGGCCAAAATTTCCCATTTGATTTTGAAAATGTAGAATTTGATTGGTATTTTTCCAGGAAAAACTAGGGTTATTCCTCCAAGTGGGATTATAGAAGTTGGAATTGTTTCTAAAATTATCCTAGAGAGCGAAAATGTTTTCATTGACTGGGATATAGATGAAAGAATTATCAAAAGTTCCAATAAATTCATGTGCAAGATCAAGGTTTTAAAATCTGCTTGTATTGATTTGTTACAAATTTTCCTGGCAGAGGAAGGTCGGGTTAGTGTCGGAGTTAGAAAAACGAGTTAGGGTTGGTCGAAACTGAGTTTTGTGGTCGCGCATTAAATTTTTCTTTCATTTTATTTTGATTGATTTGCATTTGGTTGAACCTTTGTACAAAAAGTTGTAAATCGTCTTGTGTGACAGGGATAGATTGTTGTTGTGTACCTACTTCATGGACACCTACATGGGGATTGACATTTCTATCACAGGTGTTCATGGACGAATGGTTGAAAGAGTTTTCGCTCATTTTGTAAAAAAGTTCATAGGCACTTTCGACATCTTTATTTAAAAAATTGCCCCCACATTAGGCATGAACAAATCACCTCAATTGGTCATCAAAACCATGGTAGAATATTTGCTCAAGTTGCCAAAGTGGTAGCTCGTGGTGGGGGCAGCTTCTTAATAAGTCCTAAAATATTTCCCATGCTTCATGCCTAGGCTCGTCAGATTTTTCCTGGAAGGTGGTTATTGCATGACGTAAAGCGTTAGTTCGACCAATAGGGAAGTATTTTCTAAGAAATGCACTCTTTAATTGTGTCCAGGTAGTGATGGGTTTTCCCACTGTCCTAAACTGATAAGAGGCCTTGTCTTTAAGGGATAGCGAGAAGAGCCACGTTAGCCATAAATCTTCTGGCACATTCCGAGATTTAATGGTTTGGGTGAGGACCGTGAGCTCCTCTAAATGGCTAAACGAGTCTTCTCAAGGAAGGCCATGAAAATGTTTAATAAGGTTTAGGACCGCGGGTTTGATTTCAAATTCTCCATTAGGTATGACCACCCCTAGTTGTTCTTCATAATTTGAGGTATGATAGAAATCCCTCAAGGAAACAGTGGGTTTAGCATTGGGTGGTCTATATTGGCTAGGTTTGTAACGGTCCTAGTCAATTGTTTTTGATTCCCTTGGAGTTGTTGGAATTGGGTTACTACCATGAATAATGGGTTTGTGTTGTCAACATTCAAATTTCCCATTGGATTTTGTTGAGGTAGCATTTCAAATTGTGGTTCGGGAACTTCAACTTTAGGTTGTTGAAAATTGGGGTTCTTGTTTTGATGGTTAGAAGATATGGGTTGTTAGCATTTTTTGTATCATTTTGGGCTTTTTCCATGTTTTCTTGATTTTCTAAGGAAGAATCAAACAAACGAGTACGAGCGGTGTGGCGGGTCGAAAAATCAGTTGGTCCACCAAGTGCGGGTTTTGGGACTGTCGGCCGTGCATACACTTAATGGAAGATGGGTGATGAGAACCTCATCATGAACCCTAACTAGCACATTTTAACCTAATAAAGTGAACAAAAGCTCCTGTATAAACTAAGGGAAGACCTAATTCAGGGAATTGTTAATATGAGAATAGAACATGACACAAGGGGTAAAACTACAATTTTACCATTGCAATGCATCAATGGGATTTCTAAGGGTCTAGACATAGGTCAAGTGAACCTAATAAGAGAAAAAGTGGGATGGTTTGGTCAAAAAAGGGTTATGACAAAATCTAGGAATTAAATGATATTCGGTAACCCTAAAACAAACCCACTTTAATTCATAAGGTTCTAGGTAAGATAAAAATCAACTAAACCCTCAAAAATTCATGGAAAAATATTCCCTAGGGTTTAGAACCTTCAATTTGACCTTTGGAACCTATTTTGACCTAGATTGAGGTCCATACCCAATTTTTGACCTAATTTATATTTTTATGCAAAATGTCCAATCAAAAGTGGTCAAACCTAAAATCCAACTTCACCATTGGATTCCTTAGGTCCAAATTAGGTTTATACCAAAGCTTGGACCTAAGGAAAGGTCATCTTGACCCACTTTACAAATTGGTCCTCAAAATTACTTTCTAACCCTCAACTTTTTGAAACCCTTGCGTTTACCCCCTCAACTTCCTCGTCATTTTCTTCACTTCGGTCCCTCTGCCACCCGCAGCAGAAGGCCATACCTCCAACGACTTTGCGCAGAGGATGGCGCCTGATCTTCATGGGGAGCCGACCCCAGATTTCAAAGGGGAGCTCCGCAGGGAGCCCCCTACCACATGGGCTACTCCCCATGCCCTGAAGCTCGCCATACCTCCGGCGTGACCTTCCTGCTGCTCTCGTGCGCCTCCCGGTCGGCCTTTGCCTATTTAAGGAACAACAGACCACGCTACATCCTTCAAGTTCAATTTGGTCTGAGACCCCCCTCCAATTCATCTCCTCCCAACTCCGACCATTCGCTTAGAGCTTCCAGCGACTCTTCCTCTCCTCTCTTTTCGCTCTGCCACAGTGCCACTAGCAGAGCTACCTCCGCCCTCCTCCACCGCACTGCGCCGTACCAGCGGGCACCCTCCAACCCCTCTTCCTCGTCACCGTCTTCCCCTAGGCGCCGTCGTCTTAGGCGACGGCAGGCACCAGCCGCTTGCCCTCCGCCTCCCCCGTTCACTCCTAACCTACCAGATAAGTTTCCCTTACTTCCCTCTTTATTTCCCCTCTGTCAATTTGTTCTTTCAACCCCTCGACTCCACTGTCCACCATCACCATCTCCACCTCCGACCACCAACTCCGGTGAGGCCATTCCAACACCACAAACAGTTTCACCCCTCGCCGACCAGTCCCTAAGCTTCACCACCTCCCACTGATCACCTTTTGCCCTCTCACTCACTGCACCACCAACTAGAACCTTCCCCCGAACACACCCACTTGCATGCACACAGTGTGCCCTAGGCACACTCGCACAGGCGTCCTCACGCCACACTGATCCCCAGGTCATCTTCACCGTGCTCCGGCGAAGCCTACTGAAGGTTCTGACAAGGACGCAAGGCCGTGTTTGTGATTTCAGGGTCATGGCCCCTTCCGCCATTGGCGTAGCAACATGAAGCTTACTTGAAGCTTCGTCCAGGTCCCAGAGCTCCAGGCCAGTAGTCCCAGAGTGTGCGGACTTCCCTCGCGCACATCTCCAGGCAACCAATTGGCCTCAAAGGTCGAAGCATCAGCTGCAATCAGCCGAAGATTCCTGCTGCTAGGTGCACGATAGAAAGGTGGGAAGATTAGTCCCACCTCGGGCATTTTCGAGCAAGCGCTGGTACATAAATTAATTTTGTGCATTGGGCTTATTGCCTCCTTCTACACGGGGTGAGGTCCCTCGCCCACTCACCACCTCGTCCATGCTCATTCCTCCACGAACCTGGCTAACCTGATCCGATACCTGTGCACACCTCGCCCACCACCACACGTCGGTGGGCCTGGTCCCGGGCGCGTATACATGGCCTGATAACTTAGTTGGCTCTAGTAGAGCGGTGACCTGAGAGAGAAATAGAGAGAGAGACGTGGGGAGGGTAGGGGTAGGTTTTGCATAACCGTGCCTGTACAAGGAGGAAGAAGAAGAAGAAGAAAAGAGGAAGATGCTAAGGACTTAGCCGTGCCAAGGAAGGAGTAGGAGCTGAAGGAGAAGAAGGCACAGTGCAGAAGGAAAGGAAGAAAAAGAAGGCAGAAGTAGGAGTTGAAGAGGAAGAAAGAGCCAAAGAAGAAGAGAAGAACAGAGAAGGAGGAAGCTACTGCAAAGAGGAAGACCAAGAAAAAGAAGAGAAGAAGAAAAAGCCAAGGAGAAGAAGCAGCAGCAACAGCAGCCAAAGAGAAGAAAGGAAGAAAAGGGAGACGTGCACTGTAGCAAACGCTACTTAAGGCGTCTGATTCTTGGAATCAAACATCTGAAGATAGAGACAAGAAAAGAGAGAGAACAAAGAAGGAGAGAAAAGAAGAAAAAGAGAAGACACATTCTACTTTTATTCTCTACACTTTTTTGTAAAACATTATAGTATTGTGAATTGTGATCTTTTTGCTTCTAAAATCAAGTTTGCTCCCTGAGTTCGACCTCAAAATTTTTTTTTTAAATCTCAAGTAATAAAACAAATTAAATTGATGATAAAACCCAACATCAATTTTTAGCGCCGTTGCCGGGGAGCAACGGGCATTTTAGAAGCTTCAAAATCACAATTTTTGATTTTATACTGACTTAATCTCTCTTTTGTTGTGTTGCAGGAAAAGAAGGCAAGAAAAGAAAAGTAACCGCACAACAACCACACCAGGGGATCGGTAACCTTCAACCCTCTCTCTTAAGCCCTTCACATTCTAAAGAGAGAAAAAAAGAAACAAAGAAAATCAATCTAGGGCTACCTGTCTTCCATACTTAGTAATTCATAAAGTTGCTTGTTTTTGAGTTTCAACACATCTTAACAGCATATCCACTTAAGGTAACTAGGGCTAAAACCTTCTTTCTTGAGCCCTAGTTATCCATTTCTGAGGCAACTAATTGGACCAACTAGAGCCAACCTAGGATTCCAAGCTAGGGTTTTAGAGACACATCTTCTTCTAAACAAAGAATTGAAAATTCCAAAATAGGTATGCCTAAACCATTGTTTGAAAAGACCTATTTAAGAGAAACCCTAAGCAATCAGGCTCTTAATCTACTTGAACACTAAAAGAAAGGACCTAAGAAGCTCTCACAGGAACAAAGAGGTGAAGTTGATCCTTTGGATCAACTAACCTTTAAATTGGGTCACTTTTGCACACAAAAGGTTTAAAGTTCCAGCGAAACCCTAAGCACCTTGATCTTAATTAAAAGTGGTAGACTTAAGAGGTCAAGGTCCCCATTCTGGTCTACCTGGAATCTCAGTGACAAGAGAGGTTGGGTGGGGGAAACCCTGTAACCCGTGGGGGTGCTCTACTATGTAGGGGTCTTCGCGAGACTCACCCTCTCTAGCTGCCAAGGTAATTCTCAGGTGGATGACCTTCTGATCAAGGGGTATCATCTGCCCCGAACCTCTATAGTCACCCAATATATTTTGGGTGTCTTGATTGGGTTCAACACGTTCTAACCTCATCCAATCTATCAGTGCATGTTTGGTAGGAGGTCCTTGAAACCTCCTCTAGAAATCTACTCTCCCCGAGGCCAAGCCTCGGCACCCTTGTTTGTGCAACAACCCCTCCACATAGACCTTTCTTTCGATTCTGAACCTAGTTCTCCGTCTTCTTCCATCATGGCGCATCCTGTTGAAGAAGAAAATAATCTCGAGCACCAGCTTCAATGTCTTAATGACCTCTTCCAGAATTTCATGAACCCACCGCAGTGCCCCATGATGCAAGATCACTATAATCCTACTACGGTGGCAATTGAGCCTCGAGTCAAAATCCCGACTGGAGGACATGATTCTGAATTAAAGCCCAATATGATTCATGCCATACCTAAATTCTATGGGCTTAACTCCGAGGATCCATTGCAGCACATCAAATAGCTTAAGCATCTAGCCCAGACATTCGGGTCAGATGCACAGAACCGGGATATCTTACTCATGAAGATGTTCTCTTTCTCCCTCATGGACAAGGTGGCTCATTGGTATCAGACATAGACCCGTCCGATCAACACCTGGGATGAACTTCAGTCCGAATTTTTGAAGTTCTTTCCTGTTGGTCGAACAAACACCTTGCGCCATTAGATTACTCACTTCACCCAGCAGACAGGAGAACCTCTTCATGAGGCATGGGATCGATTCCTGGATCTCATGAGAAAGTGCCCCCATCACGGAGTTCCTAAATGGGAACAAGTCCAGTCCTTTTACCAGGGACTCCGTGAGGACATTAGATTGTTCGTCAATGCAACTTGCAGAGGGAATATCATGCGTCAACATGAGGACACTGTGTGGGAGATTCTTGAGAATATGTGTGAGAACTCCATCAACAATGACTCCATGGGATTATTCGACTGGACGAATATCCGCGCATCGATGAATCTTAGGGGAGCACATGAGACGCAGGGCCTGTCTGCATCTATCGACTTGAAACTGATGGCCAGTCGGTTGGACAAGGTCTCTATTATCGAGAAGAAGGTGGACAAGCTGACTCGGCATTTGCAGCGAGCCACCTCTGCGCAAAACTCCCTCGCACAGCCACCTCTCACAAGGGAAACTGTGCAGAACATTTTCCACCGATCTTCTCAGGGGATGGACTCGTATCCACCCCCATCTGACTCCAGGATCGGAGGGACCTCCGATCCTTTCTATTCTTGTCGGGGGAACTTTGATCCCCCATACTCTGACTTTCTTGAGGTTCCTTAGACCTGCGAGGACTCAACGCCATCCAGACTGACCCATTTTCCAACACCTACAACCTTGGATGGTGAAATCATCCTAATTTCCAGTGGGCAGGAAATTCTCAGACCCAAAGACCACCTTATCAACCTCGTCCACAAGCCTCTCATCCTTATCAGCTGCCTCAGCCTCGGCCCAACCCCACCTATCCATCCGGCCCAAACCAAGACCAAATGTCCCTCATCCTCCAAACTTTGGCTGACATTCAGAGATCGAATGCGGCTATCCAAAAATAGCACAAGGACGAGATCACAGAGGTCCATAACCAACTCACCCAGATGGCGAATTCCTACAATCCGGGCACTCTTCCTTCACAACTTCTGCCAAACCCTAATAACGTGCCGACCCAGAGGCGCGTTTTGAACCCGAACCTAGGCCAAGCACACTTGATCTATCAGGCCCCTTCCGTTCCATCACTTGATGGGATGGAAGCCTCAACATCCTACGTGGGTTATCAATAGCAGCAACCCATCTTACCAACCCCCAACCAGAACTAGGTAGGATTAAACTCAGTAACAACTCGTAGTGGTAAAGCAACCCAAGACCCACCTTATCCAGACCACTCCAAGCCTGGTAGTGACCCAAGCCCTAGGATAGTTATCCAGAATGTTCCTATCCCAGATCAAAAACCTGGACCTATTCTAAAGGAACCAACAAAGGTTCCATTTCCCGAAGCCTTGACCAAGGGAAAGAGGACAACCAAACCCATGGCACCTGAGGAGGACCTGATCAAGCTCTTTGAGCAGGTCCAAATAAACATCCCCTTGATGGATGCAATCCACCACGTACCGGCTTACGCATGATTCTTGAAAAATGTGTGTACACCCCAGCATAAGCCGCGAACCAAGAGTGGGAGTCTGATTGTACTATCAGAGTAAGCCAGCTCTGTGATCTTGAGTAAACTCCCACCCAAGGAAAAAGACCCAAGCACTCCCTTGATTTCATGTAAGATTGGTGAAACCTTGTTTGATAGAGCATTGTTAGACCTAGGTGCCTCCATGAACCTGATACCCACATCCTTGCTTAACCACCTTGAAGAATCCGAGCTTAAACTGACTGAGGTGACATTGCAGTTAGCTGATCGATCCATTAAGTCACCTAAGGGAGTTCTCGAGGATGTTATTGTTAGGGTGCAGGATTTCTACTTCCCAGTAGATTTATAGTTCTATACATGGATGCACCTGAAAACTAAAGGGATACACCAATTATACTAGGGAGACCTTTCCTGGTCACTGCTAGGGCCAACATAAGCTGTGAGGAGGGCCAAATAAAGCTGAAATTTGGAAACCAAACCCTTAAGATTGATATCTTTAAGGCCCAAGAAGGGATTAATTGTGGTGTGGCAGAACAAATATGTGATATCAGGACCGTGGTTAATGAGCCACATTTTAAGGACAACCTGATTATCCCCAATCAACCACAGGAAGAGCAAAACCCGCAATTAGAGGAGTTTGAACCTGATCTAGACAAACCCATAGCTCCTATCCTTATTCCTTACACACACTCTGAACCACTCGCTGCTGCTGATAATCCCGTTTTGGAACCCAAGCCCCTTCCCGATCATTTGAAATATGTCTTTTTGGGTTCCAATCAGACACTTCCTGTGATTATAAACTCCAGACTCACCCCTGACTAGGAATCCTGTCTGATTATTGTTCTCCAGTAGCATCGTAGAGCCATTGGTTGGACTCTTGAGGATTTGACTGGAATAAGTCCTCTTATTGCGCACACCACATCTATTCAGAAGAGGGCACACGACCTTCATGCGAGATGTGGAGGCTTTTAAACCCTAATCTGCAGGAGGTTGTGAAAAAGGAGATCATTAAGTGGTTAGATGCAGGGATCATCTACCCGATCTTCGACAGTCACTGGGTGAGCCCAATCTAGGATGTGCCTAAGAAGGCAGGGCTCACCACTATCACAACTGAAATCGGAGATGTCATACCTACCCGTAAAGCCAACTTGTGGAGAGTCTGTATTGATTACCGAAGACTAAATTCCTTCACAAAGAAGGATCATTTCCCACTACTGTTTATTGATCAGATCCTTGAAAAACTAGTGGGAAATAGATTCTTCTGCTTTCTTGATGGATACTCCGTTTACAACCAAGTGGCAATTCATCCGAAGGGCCAAAAGAAGACCACGTTCACCTGCCCCTTTGGGACATACGTGTTCCGAAGGATGCCTTTCGGTCTCTGCAATGCACCCACGACTTTTCAGCGGTGCATGCTTGCCATATTCTCTGATATGGTAGGTGATTATTTGGAAGTCTTCATGGATGACTTCTCAGTTTTTGGGGCATCATTTGACGATTGCCTCCAGCACTTGGTTCATATACTCAGGCATTGTACTGACGTGAATCTGGTACTTTCCTGGGAAAAGAGCCATTTCATGGTGCCTAAGGGGATCGTCCTGGGACATCTGATTTCTGAGAAGGGCATCCAAGTCGATCGAGCTAAGGTTAACTTGATTTCCAAACTCCCTATGCCTAGCTCGATCAGGGACATCCGATCTTTTCTGGGGCACGTCGATTTTTATCGTCGATTCATCCCCGATTTCTTGAAAACCGCATGCCCCCTGACCACTCTTCTCTCTAAGGATGTACCTTTTGAGATTTCCAAGGAATGCACTCAAGCATTTGAGATCCTTCGTGATCGAGTCACCCAAGCCCCGATCCTACAGTCCCCTGATTGGTCTCAACCCTTTGAGATCATGTGCAATGCATCTGACTTCGCTGTAGGAGCGGTTCTGGGGCAAAAGATTAATGGGAAACCCGTGGTCATCTACTACCCTAGCAAGACAGTTGACGAGGCTCAGCGTAACTACACAGTTATGGAGAAACAGCTGCTAGCTGTAGTATATGCCCTTGAAAAATTCAGATCATATCTCCTAGGTTCCCATGTTATTATCTACTTGGATCACACAGTTGTGAGGCATCTCCTTGCGAAGAAGGACGTGAAACCTCGATTAATCCAATGGATCTTGCTGTTGCAAGAATTTGACCTCGAGATTTGCGAAAAAGCGGGAAGACAGAACGTGGTAGCTGACCACTTGTCCCACCTTCTTTCTGAGATCATCGACCCTTCCAGACCCATCATAGAGCATTTTTCTGATGAGCACCTCTTGACTATGGGTACAAGGCTTCCATGGTTTACTGATATAGTAAATTATTTGGCATCACATCAGATCCCGTCTGATTGGTTGAAGGTCAAGAAAGACAAATTGTGCTCCGATGCCAAGTATTACATTTGGGAAGACCCGTACTTATTTCGCATAGGTGCTGAACAAATTATCCGACGATGTATCCCAGAAGTTGAGATCCATGACATACTCTCTTTCTGCCATGACCAGGCATGCAGTGGCCGTTTTTCTGGGCACAAAACTGCATCAAAAGTCCTTCAGTGTGGCTTTTACTAGCCCACAATCTTCAAGGATGCATACAATCACTGTAAGGCATGCAACTGTTGCCAAACTTTGAGCAACATGAGCCATCGTGACATGATGCCTTTACAGCTGATTCTCGTATGCGAGATTTTTGATATTTGGGGGATTGATTTCATGGGCCCCTTCCCCATCTCAGACGTCTTTGTGTACATTCTACTCGCTGTTGCCTATGTGTCCAAATGGATCGAGGCCATTCCGACCCGAACCAGTGATCACAAGATCATTATCAAGTTCATTCACCAAAATATCTTCTCACGATTCGGGATTCCACGAGCAATCATTTCTGATGGAGGGACCCAATTCACTAACGCTCAGTTCAAGTCACTGATGACCAAATATGGGGTGTCACACCGAATCTCTACTCCTTATCACCCCCAGACTAATGGTCTAGCTGAGCTATCAAATCGGGAGATCAAGAAAATCCTTCAGGTTACTGTTCGACCTGATAGGAAGGACTGATCATCTCAACTTCTGGAAGCTTTGTGGGCTTAGAGGACTGCCCACAAGACCCAATTAGGTATGTCTCCTTTCAGACTAGTGTACGGGAAGGCGTGTCACCTCCCCGTCGAACTGAAGCGTAAAGCCTATTGGGGAGTACGGAGCTGCAACCTAGATCTTTCTAAGGCTGGAACCCGCAGAAAGCTTCAGATAAGCGAGATTGATGAATTACGCCTTGATGCATATGAAAACTCGCGAATCTACAAAGAACAGGTTAAAGCCTTTCATAACAAGCACATGTCTAGAAAGATCTTTCACCCTGGTCAGAAGGTCCTACTCTTCGATGCCCGACTAAAATTATTCTCAGGAAAGTTGCGATCCAAGTGGGTCGTACCATATCTAGTTTGACAAATCTTTGGAAATGGAGCCATAGAGATCAGTCCACTCAGCCACGACTCTGAACCCTTTGTCGTGAACGGTCAGAGACTCAAACCGTTCATTGACATAACCAATACAGATTTGGCTGAGTCATCCTTTATCCTCCATTCTCTCTGAGCTCATTGTGCCCAGCCGATGGTGTAAAACTTAGCGCTTAACGGGAGGCAACCCGACATTCTTTTGAGAAACCGAACCTTTCCTGACATTTCTATGTACTTTAGGTTCATCCTTTAGGACAACCGACTCCACCTCAGGTACCCGTACTTGTGATTAGAAATTGTCCGCAACAGTCATCTCGACCCGTCCACTCACCAACACCTATCCTAATGAATGAACTAAGCTGAATAAAAATCCACCTAATTTACAATGAGGACATTGCAAATCTTAGGCATGGGGGGGGTATGAAAGTGCAATGAAAACTCATAACAAGAAAAGGTTTCAACAAAAAAATCACATATGTCAAAAAAAAATTTAATTTTTGAAAAAACACCAAAAAAAGATAAAATTTTTCGAAAAAGAACAAAAAAAACTACAGGAGGGAAGAAATTTTTATAGGCCTTACAAGAATCAAAAGGAGGAGGAAAAGAGCAAAATGCTAAAAAGGATCACAAAATGAAAAAAAGAAGAGATAGTCATTAGTAAGAGATTAAGGGATTAACCGAAGTTCTAGACCACATTAAGAAAAATAAAGAGAGTGCTAAAGAAACACAAAAGGATTAGTAAGAATGCTAACCTTAGGCCTTTTTGGGCTAGACTCATAGTACCCATTATGATCTAGATATTCCTTAAGAGGTTGAGGAAAATGAAAAGCTTAAGCAGTAGGTCTAAGGCTTAGGGAGTATTCGGCCTCATTAACTGACCTTCGGTTTACGGGACTTGGTAACCTAAGCACCCCAACTCACACATAGTCTGGTTCAGTGAGCATAACTATCAAAATCATGCAGAAGCATTTTAATGTTCTGAAAATGTTACTTAGATTAGGAGCGGCCGATTGACACATGTTGATTTGGACAAGTTCCCGGTGCGGAGAGGTGGGAAATTCCCCTCGAAGATGTGTAACAACATATCATCTCCTCGGTGCTTGTCCCTTAAGATATTTATATATCCTACTGGGGGCATGTAATCACTCTGTTGGTTCAGATACCATGGATGACATTATCACAAAATGTCAATTGCTAGGGTCTGAATTCGGCCACGAAACGCTATGGGCAGGATTATCTCGAAATCTCAAAAGCTAGGGTTCTAGGGGTTACCATGGGTGGTGCTATCTCGAAGCATCGATTGCCAGGGACCTTTGAGGATTGATGATGGGGACGAGGAATCCGATATAGACCGTGTTGTGAAGCCAATCCTAAGCTAGAATTGAAAAGAAAAAAGAGAGAAAACTCTCCAAACAAATAAACCCTCTGTCTCTCTCTTACAAAATGCACTGCAAACTGAACCAAGGCTAAAAATGTCTCAAGCACGGGTGCTTTAACCATGGAGTCCAATAAACCTTAGGGTAGTTCTTGCAGGCCATAAAAATCTTTACTAAGGACCAAGGCTAAAGCTAGACAGGTCTGGATCTTGGTTGGTACTAGAGTACCTTTAGGCCCATGGTTGGCATTCTGACCTAATCAAAGAGAAAAGAGAAGAAAAAGCACTTGTAAAAATTGGTGAAAGGAACTCATGGTTTAGAACAAAGGTTAAAACCTTAAAATTTTGCTAAGGGACTAGCAAAAGTTAGGCATGGGGGTATGATGAGATCCTCATCATGAACCCTAACTAGCACATTTTAACCTAATAAAATGAACAAAAGCTTCTACATAACCTAAGGGAAGGCCTAATTCAGGGAATTGTTAATCGGAGAATAGAACATGACACAAGTGGTAAAACTGTAATTTTACCGTTGCAGTGCATCAACGGGATTTATAAGGGTCTAGACATAGGTCAAGTGAACCTAATAAGAGAAAAAGTGGGATGTTTTGGTCAGAAAAGGGTTATGACAAAATCTAAGAATTAAATGACATTCTGCAACCCTAAAACAAACTTACTTTAATTCATAAGGTTCCAGGTAAGATAAAAGTCAACTAAACCCTCTAAAATTAATGGAAAAATATCCCCTAGGGTTTAGAACCTTCAATTTGGCCTTTGGAACCTGTTTTGACCTAGATTGAGGTCCATACCCAATTTTTGACCTAATTTGGGTTTTTGTGGAAAATGTCTAGTCAAAACTGGTCAAACCTAAAATCCAACTACACCATTGGATTCCTTAGGTCCAAATTAGGTTTATACCAAAATTTGGACCTAAGGAAAGGTCGTCTTGACCCACTTTGCAAATTGGTCCTCAAAATTACTTTCTAACCCGCAACTTTTTGAAACCCTTGCCTTTACCCCCTCAACTTCCTCGTCATTTTCTTCACTTCGGTCCCTCTACCACCCGTAGCAGAGGGCCATACCTCTGGCGACTTTGCACGGAGGATGACGCCTGATCTGCATGGGGAGCCGGCCCTAGATTTGAAAGGGGGGCTCCCTGAGGAGCCCCCTACTGCATGGGCTGCTCCCCATGCCCTGAAGCCCGCCATACCTCTCGTGCAAACGCATGAGAGGTATGGGTCTCCGATCGGCCATACCTCCGGTGTGACCTTCTCGCCGCTCTTGCCCGCCTCTCGACCGGCTTTGCCTATTTAAGGAACAGCATACCACGCCGCATCCTTCAAGCTCAATTTGGCCTGAGACCCCCCTCCAATTCATCTCCTCCCAACTCTAGCCATCCGCCCAGAGCTTCCTGTGACTCTTCCTCTCCTCTCTCGTCGCTCTACCATAGTGCCAGTGGCAGAGCTACCTCAGCTGTCCTCTGCCGTGCTGTGCCGTACCAGCGGGCGCCCTCCAACCCCTCTTCCTCGTCGCTGTCTTCTTTCCCTGGGCGCCTTCGTCTCCAGTAATGGCAGGCACCAGCCGCTTACCCTCCCCCTCCCCCATTCACACCTAACCTACCAGATAAGTTTCCCTTACTTCCCTCTTTATTTCCCCTCTGTCAATTTGTTCTTTCGACCCCTCGACTCCACTGTCCACCATCACCATCTCCACCTCCGACCACCAACTCCGGCGAGGCCATTCCACCACCACAGACAGTTTCACCCCTCGCCGACCAGTCCCTAAGCTTCACCACCTCCCACTGATCACCTTTTGCCCTCCCACTCACCACACCACCCACTGGAACCTTCCCCTGAAAACACCAACCTGTAGGCACACAATTTTCCCTAGGCACACTCACACAGGCATCCTTACGCCACACTAACCCCCGAGCCATCTTCGCCGTGCTCCGGCGAATCCTGTTGAAGGTTCTGATAAGGCCGCAAGGTCGCGTTTGTGATTTTAGGGTTGCGACCCCTTCCGCCATTGGCGTAGCAGCATGAAGCTTACTTGAAGCTTCGTCCAGGTCCCAGAGCTCCAGGCCAGCAGTCCCAGAGTGTGCGGACTTCCCTCACACACAGCTCTAGGTAGCCAATTGGCCTCAAAGGCCGAAGCATCAGTTGCAATCGACCGAAGATTCTTGCTGCTGGGTGCACGATAGAAAGGTGGGAAGTTTAGTCCCACCTCGGGCATTTTCGAGCGAGTACAGGTACATAAATTGATTTTGTGCATTGGGCTTATCGCCTCCTACTACACAGGGTGAGGTCCCTCGCCCCTCACTGCCTCTTCCGCGCTCACTCCTCCGCGGACCTGGCTGACCTGATCCGATACTCGTGCACACCTCGCCCACCACCGCACGCTGGTGGGCCTGGTCCCGGGCGCGTATACCCAACCCGATAACCCGGTTGGCTCTGGGAGAGTGGTGACCTAAGAGAGAAATAGAGAGAGAGAGATGCAAGGAGGGTAGGGGTAGGTTTTGCATAACCGTGCCTGTGCAGGGAAGAAGAAGGAGGAAGAGGATGCAGAAGAAGAAGAAGAAAAGAGGAAGAGGCTAAGGACTTAGCTGCGCCAAGGAAGGAGTAGGAGCTGAAGGAGAAGAAGGCACAGTGTAGAAGGAAAGGAAGAAAAAGAAGAAGGTAGAAGCAGGAGCTGAAGAGGAAGAAAGAGCCAAAGAAGAAGAGAAGAACAGAGAAGGAGGAAGCTGCCGCAAAGAGGAAGACCAAGAAAAAGAAGAGAAGAAGAAAAAGCCAAGGAGAAGAAGCAGCAGCAGCAGCCAAAGAGAAGAAAGGAAGAAAAAGAAGGAGACGCGCACTATAGCAAATGCTACTTAAGGCATCTGATTCCTGGAATCAGACGTCTGAAGATAGAGAAAATAAAAGAGAGAGAACAAAGAAGGAGAGAAAAGAAGAAAAAGAGAAGACTCATTCTACTTTTATTCTCTACACTTTTTTGTAAAACATTACAGTATTGTGAATTGTGATCTTTTTGCTTCTAAAATCAAGTTTTCTCCTTGAGTTTAACCTCGGAATTTTTTTTAAAATCTCGAGTAATAAAACAAATTAAATTGATGATAAAACCCAACATCAATGGGAGGGGAGGAGAAGAGATAGATGAGAAGTGTGCAAATCAAGCAAACAAACCTAATTCTGTCTTAGGTTTGACCCTTAGAAACCTAAAACTTGGGAACCTGGCAAGTAAGGGATCAACAAGTGAACCCACTTCCCAAAGAGCACTTGACTAGACTAAAGAGGTGGATTAGGCCCAAGCATGTCCTGGAAAGATCACCAGGGGCTTATGTGAACCTGCACCCGTCGTTTGACTTCCCTCAAAGTCTGTTGCCACGTTTTTTGTGGGAATTAGGAGTGCTTAATGATTCTTAAATGTCAGATATCAAGCCTAAATTTGTTGAAGTCCTTAAGTGATCAAATGATTATTTAAATTAGGCTTGGGTACCTGAATGTGCATGGGAATGTGGAGGGCATTGATTGGGGTATGATAAACATTAGTTTATCATCATTCTTATGACCTAAAACATATCTAGCTCTTAGGTTTTTAACTCCACAAATAGGTTTTTGGGTTGCATTAGGCATAACCTAGGATTAGGCATGCATTGCATTCTTTTTGTATTTTTAACATCTTTACTTGAGTGTTAAGGTTAAGAAAATGTTCAAACCATTCAAACCCTAGCACTCAAGAAGGAAGAAAGTGAAGAAGTCCAGATCAACTGAACCCTAGCTGGATCTAGCTTATCTCAGTTGGATATTATCTCACATTGGTTAAGTTTAGCTTCTTCCAGCTCCATTCAGCTCATCTTAGCTGGAGGGTAGCTCAGGGTAGCTCATCTTAACTCAACTTGCCTCAGCTGAGCTCAGATCCAGCTCAATTAGTTGAGTCTAGCTCATCCTAGCTCCAGTTAGTTCACTGGGAGCTCTAGCTAGCTTAGCTTAGTTGACGGGAGTTCATTCTAGCTCCAGCTCATTCCAAGTCCAGCTCTACCTAGCTCCACTTAGCTCACAACAGCTGAACTCCCTCCAGCTTAGCTACTACTTGCCTACTTAGTAGCTAAGTTAGCTCGAGAGTTCTCATCAAAGGTAGTTCCAGCTAGCTTCAGCTAGGTTGAAATTAGCTCAACTTAGCTCAACTACTTAAGCCTAACTACTAACATAAGAACTAGTTAGCTAAGCTAAGTAGTTGGGCTCCTCATGAAGACCTTCTCAGCAGATTCGGTTCTAGTGCAGCTCAAGTGTAGCTCCGATTAGCTCTTCCTTAGCTCCTCTTCTCAAAACCCTAAATCCTCCACTACTACTCTACTAGTTAAGCTAACTTAGCTAAGCTCAAAACTAGCTCCACTTCCATGGCCGTCCACTACTACCCTAACTCCACCTAAACCCTACTCCAAGTCCACCACCTAAACTAACCACCTACCTCCACCTATAGTTGGCGCCACCTTCCTTGCATCCCTTCACACCACCACCTCCAAGAGCCATCACAAAAGTGGCGTCAACTTTCCCTCCAAACCCCTTCACATCACCACCATCCTTCTCCTTTTGAACTCATCTCCACCATCCACCTA
This sequence comes from Thalassia testudinum, assembly GCA_037157565.1. Lineage (NCBI taxonomy): Eukaryota > Viridiplantae > Streptophyta > Magnoliopsida > Alismatales > Hydrocharitaceae > Thalassia > Thalassia testudinum. The sequence goes on from JAZHRO010000073.1 coordinate 50,098,856, forward strand.
ACCCTATTCTAGAAGCCCCCCTTGGTGCCAACTTTAACTCACCCTTTCACCAACCTAACCACCCATAACCACCACCTTAACCCCCTTTAAGTTGGCTCCAAAAGCACCTCCACATCCCTTCATAGTTGGCACCAACTTGAAGCCCTACCACAACCCTACACCTACCCCCATAAAGATATCTACACCCTACACATCACCCCCTTCTAGAAAACCCTCTTGGCACCAACTCAACACCACCCTAACCACCTTATAACCACTACATAGGTGGTGCCAAAAACACCATCAACACCCCTTCACCTTGGCACCATTTAAATCCACGCTTGATTCCTTAACTACCACCACTTGGAGCCATCCCAACCCTTCCTAATTCCCATGCCAACTAACCCACCTAAGCCCACCTAGGTTGGTGCCACCCACCTCCTTAACCCAACCTCCATACATCCCTTTAATTGGCGCCAACCTACCCTAGCCACTCATCTCCTAGCCACCACCATACAACCTAATCCTAGCCATACAACACACTTAACCCATCCTTAACCCTAAACCCCACCTAGAGTTGACGCCAATCACTAACACCCCTCCATTTTGGTGCCAATTCACCTCAACCCTAGGATCTTCTAACCACCCTCATAAGTCCATCTTAGCCCTCCATCCATTAACCACACCTATTCCCCTACCACTCCTATAAAAAGACCTAACCTACCACCAAAAACACGGATCCTTGGTTACATTTTTCTACCCATATTCCACCCATATCCAACATCCAAGGAGAGAAGGAGAGGAGGAAGAAGATCAAGGAGACACCCCATCTCCTTGGTGGCTTCAACTTCTTCTTCCTTGTGTTGCCACCAAACCAAGGAGGAAGGCCAAGCAAGGAGGACATCCAGAGGAGGAGATACTAAGGGTGGGGCACGCCCACTGGTTGTTTAATCCTCAACACAGTTAATTAAGTTATTTAGGCTTAATTAATTGCATGAGAAGGTAACTTAGGTTAACTCGAATTAATGTCATGAGTGTAGTATAGGGTCAAGTTAACCTAACATTTTAGATTTTAAGTTCTTTTTAACTGGTTGAGTCCAGGTTGTTCACTGGGAGGCATAACTTAATCTTATTTCACCGTTAATTGCTAAGGAATAACTAAGATCTAATTAATTGACTAAATATTAAATTAGAATACTTTAAGCCTATGAACATTGCACAAGAATTAGTCAAATTAGCATATGCAACATTCCATGAATAGAGAACATATTTACACAAGTAATTTGTCATTAAAAATCAAGTAAACATGTTTATTATATCAATTACTTCTTATTACAAAAGATTAAGGCAAGAAAATGCTATACAATTGAGTACAAATGCCTTATTACATCAATTAAGCTCAAAATAGCAAGATGAGACATGTTATAGCAATAAAAGCACAAATCAGACGTCTAAAAGTATTATTGGTCATCTTAGAAGTCTAAAAGAATATACAGACGTCTAACTTTCTCCATTTTTCTTTCTTCTTAATCTTCAACCCTCTTTGTTTCTTTTTCTTCTCTTTTATACTTCACTATTGCTCTGCCATTGCTTCTCTCTCAATCTCTCTTTTCCTTTACTCTCTTCCTTAGCTTCATTCGCTTATCTCTTCCCTTTATCTTTTCCTCGAGCTCATTCCTTTTCTTAACCCTAACTTCTTTACTATGCTTAACAAATTCCACACTTAGCCAAATTCCAGCATTCTTAAGCCCATTAAGCCTTTAATTACAAAACTTTGGTTTTCTAATTGGTGACTTAGATCGGTCGGGGATACACAACACCTCATAGAGGGTGGGACCAGACCCTACTGGGTCCCAGCTTAGTTTTACTTAAGTGGATTCATTTCAATTAACCATGCACAATATCCAGCCTCCCAGGCCCACTCACCCACTCACGGGCACACGCTCATGCCCACAGGCTCACGCACACACACATGCACAGGCATGTGCATTGCACGCACCCGCACCCAAAGCCATTTCCATTTCGTGCCCTACGCTAACGACCTAAATGTCCAGTGCACTTTTTCATAATATATCAGTGTGGCTTCTCAATAGTTCCCGAGGTGGGACTATCTTTCTCAGGTTCTGGCCGAACTTCGGCCGGCGATTTCAGGCGACTCACTAGATGATTTTGATCGAGCAAAGGCTTAATTGAAAGCCCTTTGGATGCTCTACATGATTGTAACACCAATTTAGTGTTCAGATCTAATCTGACCCTTCGATTTGAAGGGTGAAGCAGGGAGGTTTGCACAGCCAAAATGGCCTATAGCAGATGAAATCAGGTCTAAGGATATGCAGAAGATGCTTATGACCTCCAGATGAGGTCTAGACTCTATTTAGTAAGTGATTCTGCATCTAATGGTTAAGAAGGAGAGCTCTATATGTCTTTAGGAAGAGAGTGTCACTTGAGATCTAAAATCAAGAGCTTCAAAGCTCTGATTCAAGCTTTGAATGGCTCAGCAAAGAGCTAACAACTTCAGGCAGATGATTCAACAACCTCTGCAGGTTGTTACGACATAATCTGGGCATATTTGGCATCCAAATCTTGCTTGATACAAATGAAGTTCAGTAATGGGTTCAAATGAACCCATACTGATAGTAGATGAATTCTCATGAAATCCTAAATTAATCTTTTTCAAATCAATTCTAAATCACTTAAAAACATCCCAAGAATCATTTTTAATCATCAATTCACCTAATTGATCATTCATTCATCAGATCGGACCTAGGATTGACCAATATCTGTTGGCAGTTGACTTTCTACCCCAGTCTATCTCAAATTCAATTAAAACCTTAGATCAACTCTATTTTGCCTTAGGAATTGATCCTTGACGTCAAAAACAGGGTTTGAATAAGTTTGTTAAGGTTTCAGGCTTCATCGCCTGAGCACCAAAGTGGGTTTGTTCGTAAGAACAAACCAGTGTCTCTCGAAGAAATCTGAGAGTGCACAAAATATCAGTAGGTTGCGCACTTGCTTCTGGACCTAAATCCTAGGCCTGAAACCTAACGAAAAAATCTCCCCAACTCCATCGGAGTTGGAGAAGAAGGAGGTATACACTAAGCTCTAGAAGATAAAACAACAAATAAACATCAAATCATGATCCTTAGGCCTTAATGATGCAATCTGGAACTCCTCAAAGCCTATCAAGGGTTGAAGTGCGAAAATGACTCGTCGGAGCTCCGGTGAGTCTAGAAATGTCTGCCAAAGTTCAAAACTCTATAAAATAGACCATTAGAAATCTCAAGAGCTTCCTAAGGTCACAAGGAACCTCAAGAGCTGATCAATTTGTCCAATTGATGATAGAATTAAGGATTCATCAGGGAATTTAGAAGACTTTATATCTTAGTTCGTATGAACTCAGAGTCAGTTGTCTCACTCAATTGAGTGAGGGCTAATGCTCAACAGAACCTTGCGATGCTCTCTAGGGGGTTAATTAGGTGGAGTAACTCTTTCGAACTCCCCATTGACAGAGAGCTTGAAAGTTGGAATGAAATTAGGTGTTTACTTACTACGAGTTAATTATACTAATTAGGTATAAGATCCAGACCCTTAGATTATGAAGAGGTGATGGAGGGCCCCAGCAAGTGTGTTCTAAGCTTAGAGGCCTCCACCATGGACAGCAAAGGTTGCTGGTGAATGTGGAAGTGATCTAGGTGATAAAGCTGATAGAAATGAGGGAAAAGCAGTGCTATGAAATCATGATAAGGAGAGGAAGGTGATCAGAGAGTAAAAATGGCAAAAGAGTGGCCCAGACGATCTCAAAGAGCTCGTCGGAGCAGAGGAAGACGGCATACAAATTGAACAATTAAACGTAACTAACTACCTAATCTAATGAATTAAGCTATGCTACACTTACCTAAACCTAATCCTACTGTTACCTGGATGAAGGAGGTAGAGGAGTCTCAGTCGAAGGTTCTTAATGGAGGATGAAATCAGAAGGTTGGAGGAAGAGTTCCGACGAGCAGTTTCATGGTGTGGAAGTGGAGTCCGACGTTGGTGCCTCGTCAGAGGACGTAGCAGACGATGGTAGAGATCGGAAGTGAGTGGAGATGGTCGAAGGAATAGGACAGAGATGGAAAATGGTTGCCGAAGCAGGAAGAATAGCCTATCAGTTAGCTACGGTTGGGGAAGAGGGTAGGGAGCTAACCGCCCAAATCGTAAGGTTCGAGGGGTATTTATAGGGTTCGACGATGGCTAAGGGGCTTGAATTCGAACGGGTTTGTGTCTAGGTGCAACTTAACCTCTGGCGTCATCTCCGATACCGATGAGGTTAATGCCTATACCTAATTAGGATTTATGAATAATCTAGACCGGTGGATGGATTTGAGGTGGTGAGCGTAAGCTTCAGAAGCTTCGCGAGGGTGGAATGGCGTCAGATGAGCGGTCATTGGAGGGTTACATCACCACCGAACGTCAATCGTTCAAGCGGCTAAAGAAGAAATGAAGAAGAAGGTGTTCATAGGGACCTATGTGCAAGGAAAATTAAGGACCTAGGTGAAAATAAAAGGACTCGAATGCAATGAATTATAGGGACTAAAATGTAAATAGAGGCCATTTAAGTCAATTTTAATTTAACTCTTTTCCAACTTTTTATATATAATTATAAATTCGCTAAATATTATATTAAAGCCTTGTATTCACATTTTTGACCCATTTATTTATATTTATTTACTTATTAACTTACTTAAGTTATTTAAGAACTTAGGTCTTAAGTTACACTTAAGTTAAATAAGATATTAATTAAGTAGATAATTAATGGTATTTCGAGTCCATTTATTAATTAAATTATTAATAATATTAATTGACTTATAAGTAATTAGGGAAACTAGTTAATTAGGGGTAATTAGAAGCCATGATGAGCCTCTCATCACCTACCCAAGGAGGAGTTCTTGGAGTAGAAATCTTCCACTCTAGGAGCCAAGCATGCCCATCTAGGGCTTACCAGGAGGAAGAGGAGAGCCAAGCACCAGAAGCAAGCTTCCTTCAACCTAGGGGCAACCTAACTTGGAGTGGAAACTCTGCAGCATCATCACCATCTTCTTCATAAGCCTTCTTTTATATTTTCTCTATATTTTGCATAGTAGTTAGTGTTTAATTTTGGTTGGAGATTACAAGTTGGAATTCCTTTCACTTGTGAGTTCTCCAACCCCATTGTAAACATTTTTAATTAATAAGCATTCCTCTACTATCTTTTTAAATAGCTTGTGTTGCTCTTTTGTTGTGTTTTGTTTTATCCATTATTCCAAGCATCTCTTGCTTGGAGTGAGTTGGACAAAATAAGACACCTGTTGCTTTATTTTCTTGTAATTCAAATTCCCATTTCTCTCCATATTGTTTTGCTCGTATTCAAAAACCCTAAAAAAATTACATATTTCAAAACTCAAAAAAAAAAAAGAAGTTGAGTTCCTAGATTCAAGTGAGAGTTTGGTTTCAAGCATTCTTACCTCTCTTGGGACGACCCAACTACTTTCTCAAGTACTCAAAATTTATAAATTTAAAAGTGATCCAAATTGCGTGTTGCAACGACCTAATTCATGATTTTTACAAATCACGCTTTTTAGCAATTAGGGTAATGCCCTGTTATTTTAATTTTTAATGTGTGTGCGAATTGGACGGAGTGGGTCCAATGCCAAAACAAGAGGTTTGTCACACAATTTTTTTTATTGTTTTTCTGCTTTTAGGGTTTGATTTTTTTTAATGTCTAGGGTTTTCCTTTTATGATTTCAAACAAGTTCGAATTCCACAAACAAAAAGAATCAAGTTGTGTTGGTGAAGGTAGATTTTCTTTAGAATGTGGGACTAAGAATTGAAAGCAAACCCTAATTGAATTAAATCATTAAGCATGAATTTTACTATCAGTAAATCTTTTTAGGCTTTTCTTATTAAGTAGTGGTCCAAACAGAGCAAACAACACCACTACTAGAAGGCAAATCAAACAACGATTCCAAAAAATATTTTTCTATGATTTTATAAATTTGTTTGATATTTCTTTTAGGTTTTTTTTTCTGCTGGTGTCAAAGTCCAAAGATGGCACCTGTGGGTATTTTGAACATTTTAGTAACACCACCGGGTAGCAAAAATTATTGTGATTTTATATGTTGTGTAGAATTTTACAAGGATTCCAGAAACCTAAATTTTGTAGAATTTGGAAAAGTAGAAAAATTCCTAAAATTTGCGAACAGTAACAAAATAATGAAATCAGAGGAAATGGCCCCTTGTGGTCTGCAAATTTTTAAAAATTCTCTACAAGTATAAATGCTCTGAAATTTGGAACAGATGTTCCTGACTTGATTTGAAATCTTTGAGTGAAATTTCAAGATTTTAAGAGGCCTATGGTGTCAGGAATTGATTTCAAAATCAGAACACCAACACTTAGGGTAAAGTGGTGTTAATTAATTCAAACAATGAAACAATGGATTTTAGGAATCACCACTCTACCAAGTTTAAATGTTTTTGATCATGAAAGCCTGATTTAGTTTTTTTTTTTATAGTTTTTAGGACTTATGTTACAAGATAGAAGGCACCAACCTTGAATCCCCCAGAAGACAAGGACTTCACTTCCAAAAATCTTGCCTTCTTCCTGTAGTGCCTACACACATGAGAAGAAAGAAAGAGAAGCGAATGAGATCTGCGTATCAAGTAAGAGAAATAAGATAATTCAAATCATGCCTCATCGACAATGGTGCCAAAAAGTGATCGCGAAAAAGCATGATTTGTAAATTAAGGTTTTTATAGTTGTAATACACAATTACAATCACTTTTGAAATTTGTAAAGATTGAGTACTTGGAAAGTATTTGAGTCATCCCAAGGGAGGTAGGAATGCAAATTGAAATCTCTCACTTGAAATCAGGAAATCAACTTTCATTTTTTTTAGCTTTGAAATATATAATTTTTTTGGGTTTTTTGAATAAGGGCAAAAATAAATGCAGAGAGAACGGGAATTGAAACTACTAGAAATAAAGCAACAAGTGCTTTGTTTCTCCAACTCACTCCAAGCACGGGAGGCTTATAGTAATGGAGGAACAACACACAACAAGAAACAACATAAGCTATCTAAACAAAAGGTAGAGGAATGCTTCTATAAATAAAAAATGTTTTACAATGGAGTTGGAGAACTCACAAGCGAGAGGGATTCCCACTTGTAATCTCCAACAAAATTCAAACACTACACCACCATGCAAAAATACAAAAATGCATGTAGAAGAAAGCCTATGAGGAAGGCGATGCTACTGCAGAACTCCTGCTCCAATTTAGGTTGCCCCTGAATTAAAGGAAGCTTGCTCTTGGCTCTCCTTGTCTTGGCAAACCCTAGGTGGGGTGTGCCTGGCTCCTCCTAGAGTGGAAGGTTTCCACTCCTGAACTCCTCCTTAGGGTGGACGTGGACCACCCTATTTGCTTTTCCTTTGGACGTCCTCCTTGCCTGGCTTTTCCTTCTTGGCTTGGTGATGACAAAAGGTAGAAGGGAAGAAGTTGAAGGCACCAAGGAGATAGAGTGTCTCCTTAATCTTCTTCTTCTCCTCCTCTTTTCTTTGGTTGTTGGGATGGTGGAATGAAGTTAGAAAAATGCTATGAATATGTGTAGCCAAGGATGATTGGGATGGGTGGTTAGAGGTCTTTTTATAGAGTGGAAGGGGGAAGGGGGGTAGGTGTGGTTAAGAGGGGACGGCTAGGATGGAATGTGGATGGTGGTTATAGGATCCTAAGGCTAGGGTTGGTTGTGCCAAAGTGGAGAGGCACATAAGAATTGGTGCCAACCCTATGTGGGTGCTAGGGTTAAGGTTGGTGTGATGTGTTGTAGGGTTAGGATTGATCTTGATGATGGTGGTTATAAGATGGAGGGACATGGAGGGTTGGCACCAAATTAAAGGGCACATGGAGGTGGAGTTAAGGGTGGTTAGCATGGGTTTATAGGTGGTTGTGGGGTTGGCTCTTTTGGTGTGTGATTGATGAAGGGTGGAGATGATTTGGATGGGGAGTATTTGGTGGCATGTAGGGTGGAGATATAAGGTAGGGTTGGTGCCATTTTGAAGGGATGTGGGAAGGTTATTTTGGGGCCAACTAAGGGTTTCTAGAAGGGGGGCTAGGTGTAGGGTTAAGATGGCTTGTGGGCTTAGGTGTATGGTGGTGATGAAGGGGTTTTTAGAGGAAAAAATCTGGCACCAACTATGGGCAGTTATAGGGCGGTTGGCGCCACTTTAGGTGGTGTCCTTTGGTGGTTAGTGGGGGAAAAGGATGTGTTAGGTTTGGTGCCAAAAGGAGGGAGTTAGGTGGTAGCTTAGGTGGTGGCTTAGGTAGTAGCTTAGGTAGGCTTATTGGTGGAGTTTTAGGGTTAGGGTTAGGGTGATGGTGGACGGCCATGGAGTGGAGAGGAGCTAGGGTTAGCTAGCTGAGGTATTGTAGCTAGTTGGAGAGTAGAGGAAATTCGGGTTTATCTTGGAGAGGGTAGCCAAGAGCTGTCTGAAGTAGATTTGGAGTTGAAATAATTTTCCCAAAGCTGATGATAGTTGAAGAGGTCTTCTTAGGAGCTCAACTACTTAGCTTAGCTAGCTATTTCTTCTACTAGTAGCTAAGCTTGAGTAGTGGAGCTGAGTTGAGCTGGTCTCAACTTATCTGATGCTAGGTTGAGCTGGACTTGCTTCTGATGAGAACTCCCAAGCTGTTACGACCTGAATCGACACCCTCTAGAAACCCAGAAATGGCTCGCCTCGACTAACCCCAAGACCCAGTCGTCCAACAAGAAACTAACCCATATGCACGAAACCAACACAAACCATGCATGCAAGTAGCTAGAAAAAAAAAATTTAAAGGAAGCAGCGAAAATAACTGGAGTTCAAAAGACATTAAACATAATCCAAAACTAACCATCACGACAATAAAAATTTACAACATCGAGTCCAACATGGAATAGAATCACTCACTATAGTAGAAAAGACTGAAAGAGAACTAGTACTGGAAGCTAAGGCTGGGCTCGACTGGGCCAGCACCCTCTGCACCTGGTGGTGCTGGTTGCTTGACTCCCTAACTTGTACATGGTTATATATAATAGGGAGTCAGCTTACGCTGAGTAGAGTGGCATATACAATAATTATATCATTTACGTAATAAAGAAAACCACATATTTACATGTAATTATCTAATTATCTGAACAACAGTTAATTTAACAATTACTGTTTGTCTAGCAAAAAGCCCACAATGTCTCTCAATCTTCCTGTTCCCTAAGGGAAGGATCTTGATTACAGTTTTCCCACAATGTAGGACGTACATGTGGCACTCTCCTATCTGGGAGAGCACCCCATGGTAGTGCTACACCCGGTCTACCACCCTGAGGTCACGGTCACGATGTAGCGGTGACTATGGCACGCGGGATAAGCGCACGGGTAGCTACCCTGCACTTGCACACGGTCAGTCGTTTCCGCTAGCGAGTACTCCTAAAAGTACAACACGAAACAACACAGATCCTTGCCCTCTCAAAATAGGGGTCTCGCCCCTCCACAGTCTGCATACCCTTATCCGACTATCCCGGTTTGCCCAGTGGACCTAACAAGAGTCGGTGTAGGGGGGCCAGTCCCAACCTTGAGCCTCGTGGGGTGGCTAGCTCCCACCCTACACTAAGTACAGTAGCTCTCCTCGGTGCTATGTACCCAAGGGTTAGCTACTTTCCATCAACATTCGATATTTATTCCATACATGTGAGTTCCTCTTCTAATTCCCCGTAGGGTTCATGCATAGGAATTTCTTACTTCCGTACAGTACACATGCCTCTATTCATATCATGATAAATTTAGGGTATAATAGGTAGCTCATGGTTTCACAATTCGACACTTATCTCATCAATTAAGCTAAACAGGATGCAACATGTTATTTCAGTTCAAGCCATGATTCAATGAATGTAAACAGGCAGCTTGTAATTCGGCATATTCAGGAAATATTACCACAATTTAACATTCACAGCATGTATAATTATTCATTTTTCTACCTCAGCCTTAGGATTCAAAATACATCCTAGGGTTCAGCCAATTAGTTCTAAATAACATGCACTTTCATCATTTAATTCACAAGAGATGGTAAAGACCACTCTACCAGAGTAATCGGAAGGTGTGGGGGCGCGAACGGTGGATCGCGTAGCCTCTGCAGGTCTCGTGCACACCATAGACGAGTGTCCTATTAACACTGACGGTCAAACCAACCATTTCAATATTTATCGAGACAAGAAAAAAAAGTTCAAAATAGCTAGAAGAAGGCTCCATCACATGAGAACTTCCAATAGGAACCCAACGGTACCTTATTTATGAAACATCAACATTGTTTGGGTCTTGAACCGACCCAAACACCCTTCTCGATTCACTTGAATCGAACCAGGTAGGTTGGTCCAGCTGGATCGGCCACTTGGTGCCTGAATCCATCAAATCAGACTAACATCAGACATCTGGGAGAGGTCCCAGACATCTTAAATGGCAACAGGAAGCTCATCTTGTGTTCTATACTGAAGGCCAAATGTCTAGAACCCCTCACAGTCATCTTGGGTTTTCTCCAGACGTCTGTCAGTGTACTCGGACGTCTGGGACAGGTGTCAGTCATCTGGAGAGACATCCAGACATCCTAAAGTGTCTGGGACGTCGCACCTGTGCACCTTCCCAATGTCTTTGCATGCGCACAGTGACATTCAGTCACTCGCAGGCAATACGTACGAAAAGAAAACAGGCGGTCAAGACCATATCGTTTGAATCTACTTTATTGGACGTCGGGTGCTACCTCCAGATGTCTAGTTAGACGTCTGTTGAGAGATATAGACGTCTGATCTGCAGAGAAAACTCTCCCAGGGCCCTTCCCAAGCCTTCTTCTCCTTGCGGGAAAAAGCTCACTCCTCGTGCAGCACACATACACCGAGGCAGTCGGTCCTTCGCCTATAGCGCATAAGTCTCGAGCTGGGTGTTACCTCAGATTTTGTGTAGTATCAGGCGTCCGATGGTAGCTCTAGACATCCAATCAGACGTATGTTGGACTCCCCAGACATCCGATTCTGCAGAAAAATGACTCTGCAGAATTGTTTGCGAGCCTTTTCCTCGCAACAGCTCCACTCCTCTTTGCACAGGAGCCACAGCAGCTCAGTCGTGCAGCATCTGTAGCTCACGCATGGCCTCCTCTGAGCTACCCCTCGCGACTCCTCCTCGCTCTAGCTCTTAACTCCTTCCTCTCACGACTGCACTCTCAACAGTAGCTGCAGTGGAGAGAAGGAAGGGGAAAGTGGGATGTGCCACTCAAAGGATTGGGAGGAGTGGGAGGGCATGATTTTCAAGGTTGTAGGGGTTATATAGGTAAGGTAGGGTAGGTTTAGGGTTAGGGTGTGCGTTCGAAGGGTGTGGGGCTGGGGTAAATTGTAAAAATGCCCCCCCACCTGTCCTATTTTACCTGTAGGACCCCTAGACAAGTTCGAGGGGTTGAAAACTGCAACAAACCCCTCCCAAATCTCTCAAAATGGTCCAATGACCCTTGGGAAGGGTCATTTCACAAGCTAGTTTAGCTACTAAGTAGACAAGTAGTAGCTAAGCTGGAGGCAGTTCAACTGCCGTAAGATGAGTGGAGCTAGGGAGAGCTAGACTTGAGCTGAGGTGAACTCCTGTCAACTAAGTTGAACTGGTTAAAGCCCCTAGTGAACTAATTGGAGCTAGGATGAGCTAGACTTAACTAAGTTGAGCTAGATCTTAGTTGAGTTGAGGTGAGTTGAGCTAATTTGAGCTACCTTGGGCTAGATCCAGTTAAGATGTGTTGAATGGAGCTGGAGATAGCTAAACCTAACCCAGGTGAGCTGACATCCAGTTGAGATGAGCTGGATCCAAATAGGGTTCTACTGATTTGATCTTTTTCACTTTCTGCCTTCTTGAGTGCTAGGGTTTTGGAGGTTTGATCATCTGCTTATCCTTAGCACTCAAGTAAATATGTTAAAAACGCAAAAAATATGCAATGTATGCCTAACCTAGGTAATGCCTAAATGCAACCCGAAAACCCATTTGCAAAGTTAAAAACCCAAGAGCTAGATTTGTTTTAGGGCATAAGAATGATGATAAACTGGTGTTTATCAAAGGCTGATTGCGCATCAATCATGGGACTTAATTAACCTAAATTATGTTAGAGCCTAGATTAACTTATGATTAGTGTATTCATATTTTGCGTATCATGCATTGCATCATTTTATATTGGTGTACATAAAATAATGATAGTTTATCCTATTACTTATTACTTTTATTGTTATTTATAGGTAATGAGAAGATTCGAATAAGTTAGGATATGGAATAAAGAAGAATAAGGCAGAATAAAGTGAGAAAGAGAAGAAGAAAGGAGAAGCTCGATCTAGACAAGAGGAGAGAGGAGGATATCCTTATCCCTACCCCTAGAAACCTTAGGACAACCTTCCCAAACCCAAAACCACTCCCAATTGGACATATTAGCCTTAAAACCTAAAACATGGATAACAGTATCCACATTCCTATCCCGAACCTCCACCTAGGATAACCTAAACCCATAAACTCAAACCTGGATAACACTATCCACAGTGTTATCTTGCTATCCATAGATCCTATCCCATATCCAAGTTCCTAAACCTCCTATCCCCAACCCAATCCTCACTCTAGAATCCTATTTAGGTCCATAACATCCACAATTGACTCAATCTGAGTCAATTGGGTCAGCCACATTCTAATTAGGTCTAGTTCGAGCTAATTAGGCTAACCCTTGGCTAATTAGGCTCATGGTAGCCTATTTGGACTCTATCTAAACCCAATCAACCAGCCCACACCTAATTGGGTGCATCAATATTTGATTAGGTGCGTTTAAACCCAATTAGGTCCACTCAGGATCTAATTGACTCATACCTACCCATACAAGCCTAATTAGGCTCAGTAGAACCTAATAAGGAGCCTAATTAGACTTGATCTAGACCTACTTAGGTTCATGCCCACACCTATTAAGATTACCTTAGCCTAATCACACACACACACACATCCAATTAGACCTAGTCTTAACCTATTTAGTTTCAACCCTAACCCAATAAGGTTCACTACACCTAATTAGACTAGGACCTGTCCCAACCTATTTAGCACCTAATCCTACACACCTTCCTCTATGAAATTCAAACCAAAAATACACACGCACAACACAACAAACTCGCGCACACACATAAATCCCTTCCACAAAAACTAGCGACTTCCACTTTTGGAAATCACCAAAAAATTGTGCGACACCTATACCTTCCAAATAAGACCCTTCCTAATCCAATGCCTAATCAACTTAATTGTTACATAAGTAGCAGTTCCTTTTTGGATGAAAACAAATCGTCAACTCAAAAATTAGGTGACGCATTTGATGCCATTCCATAAAAGCCTCCTTTCAAGTTGTCGCACAACATCTCTCTTCCTCTCCAATCCAACTTGCGACTAGTCTCCCTTTCCAAAATTGTATGGCCGATGACCTCTTCCTTCCACCCTCCATAGGTCATCCCCTCCTCCTCTCCAAGGGTGCTTCTCCTTCTCCAAGGCTCCCTCCATGGGCGGCTAAGAGGAAGGGCTCCTCTCCAATGTGTTCTTCAAGGGCGGCTTGAGAAGACCTTCTCCAAGGGGTGTTCAAGGACAACTAGAGAGTGAGAAGAAAGGGTCCACCACCCTCTTCTTCTTCTTTTCTTCTTCTTGGATGGCCACAAGGTCCTCCATACCTTGCTTGGCCATCTACCTATCTTGGTTGGTGCGTAGATGGGCTCTCATGCCCAAGGTCTAGCCATAACCTTTACATAAAAGCTAAAGGCTCTAGTGGCACATTCCGGCATGAGGGATCTTTTCTTCCTCATACTTTCTTATTCAAGTAGAGCAGAGATTTTATTTGATATAGTTGTGATATTTTTTCTTGCTTTCATAATATTCTCCAAGTGAATTTTTGTGCTTGAATGTTGAGATTCGATTTTTAATGTGCAAAGAATTCACGATTGTTGAGAAAATACACGTGATTTGTAATTAGGGTTTTCAAATCATTGTAACACATAAATTTGCAAATGCTTTTAAATTTTATAAACCTAGATATGGAGAGTATCTAGGGTCATCCAAGGAGGCGATGTTTGCGAAATTCTAATCTCTTACTTGAAAATGGAAGTCAACTTTCTTTTTAATTTTCGAATATATAATTTTTTTTTGGATTTTTGAATAACAAGGTGATGCGATTTTGATTGCAAAAAAGACTAACACCTAATAGGTAAAATCTAAGTGGCAAAAATTGATTTCTTTCTAAGCTCACCCTAGGAACATGGAGGCCTAGGGTAATTAGAAAGAGAGAGTGAAAATGTACTAAAGGAGAAGTAACAAGAATTGCAACAAAGACTAATTGGGAAAAAGGCAACTTCAATTGATGGGAAAAAAATGTTTTACATAAAACCTAGCACAGGAATGCTTCTATTACTATCAAATAAAAAGAAATAAAGAGAATGCAAAATATTAATCCTCTGAATGGTGAAGAAGAGATTCTCTTGCTCCAATTGTAGCTACTCCTGCAATCAAAAAGAGCTCCTTCTTCTTACAAAGCTCCTCCAATGGTGTGGTCTCCTGGCAAGCCCAAGGGGGGGCGTGCTTGATCTCCTCCAAGATGGATGGAATTCCACCTTCAAAAGCTCCTCCAAAGGTGGTGTGGACCACCTTTAATTCCTCCTCCAAGGGTGGTTGTGTATCACCCTCAAATCCTCCTCCTAGGGTAGGCATGTACCCTAGGTCTCCTTCTAATGCCTGGCTTCTTCCCTTGGCTAGTGTGGGCTCAAGAGAGAAGAGAAGAGGGAAGACACCAAGGGGATAGAGTGTCCCCTTAATCTTATTCTTCTTCTTCTCTTGGCCTTCTATGTAGGTGGAAGTATAGGTAGAAAATATGTAGCCAAAGGTGATCCTTAATGGTGGTGGTAGTGGGTTTATATAGAAGTGGTGATGGGGTAGGGGTAGTTAATGGATGGAGGGCTAAGATGGGTTGTAGAGGGTGGTTATAGGATCCTAGGGTTGAGAGGGGTGGTGCCAAAATGGATGGTTGCTTGATGGTTGGTGCCAACACTAGGTGAGAGTTTGGGTTAGGTTGAGGTTAGTGTGTTGTAGGGTTGAGATGGAGTTGTAGGTGGTGGTTGTTGGAATCTATGGTGGGTTCTATTTGGTGCCATATGAGAAGGTGTTTAGGTGTAGGTTAGGTTGAGTTGGTGCCAAAATGGGTGTGGTTAAGGATTGGTTAGGTGGCGCCAACTCAAAGGTTCTAGAAGGTGGGTAGGTGTAGGGTAGGGATGGCCTTATAAGGTGGTGGTTATGTGGTGGATGGTTGAGGGTAATTGGCACCAAGTGTAGGGATGTGTTGGGGGTAGTTATGGTGGGTTAAGTGGAGTTGGCACCAAGTGTAGGAGGGTTAAAGGTGGCGCCACTAGATGGATGGTGGAGATAGGTTAAGGGGGGATGTGTAGGGTGGATGATGGGGCTTCAAGTTGGCGCCACATTGAAGGGATGTGGAGGTGCTTTTGGCGGCAACTTGAAGTGGGTTAAGGTGGTGGCTATGGGTGGTTTTGGAGGGAGAATTAGGTGGCCTTTGGTGGTGGTGGTGTGAAGAGTCATGAGGGTTGGTGGTGCCAACTAGGAGAGGACTAGTTAGCTTGTTTAGCTTGTGGACTTGGAGTAGTGGTTAGGGTGAAGTTAGGTTAGGGTTTAGATGGATGGCCATGGAGGTGGAGCTAGTTTTGAACTTAGCTAAGCTAGCTAAGCTAGCTTAGCTAGTAGAGTAGAGGTGGTGGAGCTAGGGTTTCATCAAGGAGGAGTTGGAGAAGGTAATCTAGAGTGGTGGTTGTTGTACTTGGAGCTAAATCTGCTGAGGCAGCTTCATGGGGAGCTCAACTACTAAGCTAAGCTATATAGTTCTTATGCTAGTAGCTAGGCTTGGGTAGTTGAGCTAAGTTGAGCTGGCCTCAACCTAGCTAGAGCTAGGTTGAGCTGGAACTGCCTCAAATGAGAACTCTAGAGCTAGCTAAGATACTAGTTGACAAGTAGTAGCTTAGCTAGCATGGAGTCCAGCTGCCATGAGCTGGGCCTGAGTTGAGATGAACCCTTGTCAACTCAGTTGAGCTAGCTAGAGTTCCCAGTGAACTGATGGGAGCTGAGATGAGCTAGACTCAACTAAGTTGAGCTGGATCAGAGCTTGCTTGAGCTGAGATGAGCTACTCAGAGCTAGGTTGAGCTGAGATGAGCTGCCCTAAGCTGCCATTCAGCTAAGATGAGCTAAATGGAGCTAACTCTAATATAAAGGAGCTGGTATCCAACCATGATCAGCTGGAATTAGCTGAGTCCTAAACTGATTGAGCTTCCTCTTCACTGGTTGCCTTCAAGAGTGTTAGGGTTTTAGGGTTGTCAATCTGTTTATCCCTAACACTGCAAGAAACACATCAAAAACACAATAGAAAGTAAAATGCATGCCTAACCTAATTTATGCCTAAATGCAACCCAAAAACCCATTTGGGGAGAAAAATCCTAAGAGCTAGGTTTGTTTCAATGTATAAGAATGATGATACACTGACATTTATCAATGATTTCCTATTCCCATTGTGACTACATGCCCCCCTTAGTCTCCTTAGGGCCGTCTCCTTAAGGTCTAGTCACACATGTTGCACGGCCACCGTGGTCTCACTTAGGTGCATGTAGTCATTTAGGATTTTGCTAATATGGTTAAATCAAGCTTTCATATTCACTTTTCAAAAAAAAAAAATCAAAATCGTAAAAAAATAGCAAAAGAGAAAAAGACAAAAAAATTAGGTAGACTAGGTTAGCAATTCTGATCCAAATCTAATAACTTCATTTTACGCCTCCTAGAGATGATCAGGACTTACAAATTAAAAGATAAAATATATGTGAATTTTGTAAAAAAAAATACAAATATGCTTGATTCGAGATTTTGTGCGACTATAGTACAAACAACGACAACGACGTATATTATTTTCAAAATCAAATCCCATGCGAAAATCACCTTGTCAAAGGATCTTTGGTGGATTTCTTGCTAATCAATCAACTCTTGATTGATTGGAATGGAAGGAAAATTAGGGTTTCTCCCTTTGGGAGATATTTATAGGGATTTCATCCTAATTCCTAAATTTATGGGATCCATTGTATCTTCATCCAATGGATGGGATCTAATCCTAATTGATTTTTGCACCTTGGGTCTAAAATAAATTTTGAAAGGATTGCATCAAGTATCTAAACTTAAATTAATTGCAATTTAACATTTGAATTTTGTACCTAATGAAATCAGGTGCAACTAATTGACAAATTAAATGCAACTTAACATTTCAAGCTACATTTAATTTATCCTTTAATTAGGAACCCATCAATTATAATTATCAATTTCATCACTCCAATAATGACCCATGGGATAGGTAAAATTATTCCAAATACTTGTGAACCCTTCATACTTGAAGAAAAATATTATCTCGAGGTTTAATTCCATTAGACAGTTGTCATTCCTTCATGGATAATATTATTCTTGATAACTCCTTATACTATTGGGACGAGAACAAAAATTAGAACCTTTCCAAAAGGTTTATCTTCTCATCTGCTAGCCTTGAGTTTGATCAAGACTCTATGACCACATGTGGAATTTGCCATCCTCAATATATGCGCAGTGAGCTCATGCCTTCAATCTGTTACATGCACCTATGCAACAAATTTGTGTGATCCCTTCGAGAGATCATGTGGTTTCTGTCCCTTCCCACACAGACCAACTTTTCGATGTCAGGACTTAGGTGGGTGCATTAACCTATTGGTCTACCAAATGTATGTGTTCATGAACAGAGACACATATCTATCTCAAGTTTAAGGATACGCCTTCTTGATGACAAATCAGAGGACTTCTACTATCTCCTATTGATGTACAACTACCTTACATAGTTAATTAGTTGTTGTTTAAGTTATAGTATAGGGAGCAAGGTAATCAACACATTTTATAAATTTTTACTAGTTAAGTCCAGGTCGTTTACTGGGAGGCTAAATTAAGCATATCATTCACCAATTATTTTTAAATCACACTTTATTTCTAGTCAATATAATTAACTAACATACACAGCTTATATACTTAATTACAATGTAGATCTTACTTACTATAATTACTAAATAACATAACTTACTAAGATAACTATTACTACTTAAGTTACTTACATACTACATATATACTTAGGTTATAATCACTAGCTACTTTTTTAATAGATACTAGGTTACTTAAATAAATTAAGACTTAATACTTAATTACTATATTAATTACTTATAATTACTAAGTACTTAAAATTACTACTTATGTTATACTACTAAGATTTTACTTAACTTAATATTACTTAACTAATATAGCATAGATTACTTTAGTATAGGTTACTATACTAATAGGTTACATAACCAACTAATTTCTTAATTAATGAATTTATTACCTATTTGATTAACTACAATATGTAAACCACATGAATAATTGCAAAGAAATTGAACATTAAAGACAAGGCAATCATTCCATAACCAAAAAGAAATGATATTGCATTGAATAGCAGAAAAAGAAATTATTAAAAATGTTGTTTTAGAACAACATATGATTTATCCCACATTTATTTATAACTTAGGCACTTTCACATTTAACACATAGGCCTCGTGCCTTTATTTATTTCTCACTTATCTCAGCCTTCACAACCATCACCTAGGCTTAATAGAAGACTCAACACTTAGCCAAATCAAGCCAACTCCAAGTTTTAATTGTGCTTTTAACCAAAAGGGATCAGGTTCATCCACGTGGCTTTTCGCAGGATCAACGGCCACGTGGCCAGATCATACCACTACTAGGCCACGTCTCACCATCACGTCGCTACACCTGGTGGCCAGAGATCACTCTCCCAAAGCCACATGCACAGTCAAGGTAAATGGTCAATATGTCACGCATGAGCGCATGCAGCATGCATACGCTCGCGTCATTCTCGACTGAGCAGCTAGAGACGCAATGAATTTTATTTACCTTTGAGTGCTCAAACACTTCCGATGTGGGACTAAGCGTGTCCTCCTTATTTCATTGCACATCTTGGCTTTGTTGGTGCAAAGGCACCTCGATCAATTAATTTTATCGATAACAAAACACGCATATTTTGACATTTGCATTTGAGTGTCTAAGTTTCTGAATAAATGCAAATACGAGGAATTCAAGCTCACATCTGTGATTGGTGCTAGCACCATCGTGGGCCCTACTAGCCACAATTAGTCAAGTTCAAATGGTAAATGCTCCTACCTAATCATCTGAGGGTTACAACTTCGTAATATTCTGATTTAAGAAGAAAATAAGGAAACATGGTTTATTCTACAGTTTTAACAGCACATCACAAATGCAAATTAACCCCACTTAGTGTTTACATTGACTAAATCAGGGTCACACGCATTTCGAGTGCAAAAATAGTACCAAAAACTCTAAATATCAACCCCACTTAAATTAAAGAGGTTCTGGTTAGGATAAAATTAATCTAAACATCCTAAAATTCATAGAAAAATATTCTAAGAGGTTTGGTACCATTGGTTTGACCATCTGAGCCCATTTTGAGTTAACATAGAGCTTCAGACGGGAATTTAACTTAATTTAGACTTTCATGCAATTTACCTAGTCAAACATAGTCAAAACTCAAATCCAAGTTCACCATCAGATTCCTTGGGTTAAAATTAGGTTAACACCAAAATTTGAGCATAATCAGACTCCATCTTTACCTATTTTGCAATTTAGTCCCTAAAATCTCTCTTTCTTACAGTTAAGCCCCTAGGTTTCAAGTTTCTTGCATTTATGTCCCTAACTTTATCATCATTCTTGAAAATAGGTCCCTACCGCCATGAACGTGTGAACACACTTGCAACCAAGATTCGAGGGAGAAGATCTCTCTCAAATTAGATCTAAATCCCTCAAAAATTAGAGGGATTAATCTTGAGAAGATACCCGATCGTTTGAACTGCCTCAGGAATCCCAAATCAATTCCTAGAGCTCAGGAGAGATCAAGGAATTTGCGGAACATTTTCCCCTAAAACCGCGGCTCAATCAGGCTTATTCCTTGATTTAGAGCTCAAATTTGAGCTCTATAAATAGGACCCAAGATCCCAACGTCTTCCTTAGCGAAGTTATGACCGGAAAGCATCCTCTCTTCTCCTCCAGCCACCACAACTTCAGATCCGGTAAGCCTCTCTGACCATCTCATCCGGTTGGCCAATGGTCAAATTTACCAGCCCATCCTCTTCCTCTCTTCTTTGCGACCGAGACTAGCCAAAGTCTAGTCACTTTGAGGCCCTCCTTCCTTGCTATCGCCTCACCGTACGTCACCTTCGCATTCGGCCGTCCAACACTGGATGCTGTCACCTTCCTCTCGATTCCTAAGCCCCCTTCACCTTCTTCCCCTCCCTTTGTAGGTTACTCCTACCCAATTAGCTCCAAAGATCAACTACCGTCTCACCAATTACCTCACTGTCTTCCCCAGCGCCAGCCACACCTCCGACAAAGCCATGCAATCACCACAAAACACCAATCCACTCGCAACCACCTCCAGAAGCTTTGCCACAAGACTTCAAGCAAAAGCCCTAACCCTATTTGGTTGGACAACTAGTTCAGCACCCCACCGAACGACCCACGTTCCTGCCACCTCCATAGCCACCGTCCGGCCGCCATACATGTCTGTTCGCTTGGCCAACATCGCCATCACCTTTGCCAGCACACAACAAACCACTGGAGCTATTCTAATTGGGCCATGAGGCCATATTTTGATTCTCAAGTATACGGCAGACGTCCACCGCAGCCTCCGTCTTCATCTACTCTATCCGTCATACTCCAGTCACCTTCGGCCTTAATACCATGTCCAGCAGCAACGCATTCCTCCGGAGAACCAATTAGTCGAAGTAGCAACGACACAGCAGCAATTACTCGAAGCATCAGCTGCAGCTTCTCACGAAGAAGAACGATCATAATCCCACATCGGAAGCAACCAAAAAAGAATTTGGTTAATAATGTTTCACTGTAGTAGGTTCTTTGCCCTAGCATGCATGAGGGTGAGGTCCTCGCTCACGCACGTGCCTTGCTCGCTTACGCATGTGCCCTGCTTACTCACGCATGTGCCTTGCTCGCTCACGCATGTGGGTCTAAGATTTGACTTGATTACCCTAAACTATTCATCCAAGTTTGAAATTGAGAGAGAAAGAGAGATTTGAGGGGGAGGGGGAGGTTTTGCCTTAGGGTATGTGCACCCGTGCCTCAAGATTCGTGCCCCCTCACTCAATACTTAGTTATTTCAGAGGTTGGTTCCTTGTGCTGCTAAGGCTTTGTGCTTGACCTTAGTCCTGATCACTGTGCTCTTATTAGTTGACGTGGATATTTCTGATTAGTGGTTGAGGAGTACTATTCAAAAATTTGATTGGGATTAATGCTTAATTGTAGGGTAAAATTGGTGGTTTCAATCACCATTTTTAGCTTTTTCTTTTTACATTTTTATCCCTGACATTTGAGATACAATATTGCTTCATTATTGACTATCATTTTGCTTGATTGATTCACTTGCATTACTTCTTACTGAATATTGTGATTAGTGAACTAATTTGTTACTTTCTCCCTGCGAACGACCTCAGACTCACGTTTTTTTTTCGAGTCTTATAAATTTAAATGTCTCTTTGATTTTCGTCGCTCTATGTTTGCGCACTGAAATGGTGTTTTAAAAGTCGTGTTGTAGTATAGGTCGTAATAGTGCGAAAATAGATAAAATTTATACTTGAATAAAATCCAAGGTCGAACGCAGGGAGCAAGTGTTGCAATAAATCTCAAAATTGCAATTATATCACAAGATATCAATATATGATGAAATTTCCAAACTCAAATGATATGTATATAATAGCAAATGTTGATAGAGCAAAAAATTAGGGTAAAATGGTGATTTGAATCACCAATTACCTTAATTACAATAATATGAAATATCTCAACAGTATCAACAAAGTTTAATCCACATAAGATAAGTGCACAGTGCACTCAGAACCAGCAACAGAGGCAAAGGCCTCCCTTTCTCAGGCCTCAGGGAGAGGCGCAGCAGAGCTCAGAACCAACACCAATAGAGGCAAAGGCCTCCCTCAAAATTCACTAAGTGTCGAGAGGTAAGCAGCAGAGCAAAACCCCCTCTCCCCTCTCTCTTCTTCTTCCTTTCCCTTTCTTTCTCTTCTCTCAGATATATACTAATCGGATCCACACAAATGGGTAATCGGTTCAGAGCCCAGGCTCGCATGGCTTGGCCGCGGGAGAGAGCGTGCACGAGCACGTGCGAGGGGACCTCACGCCATTCTTACTGAGGTGAACAGATGAGGAGCAAAATTCAATGTGGGACTATCCTCTCCTGCTTCCTTCACACGAAGCTGCTCTGGTTAGCTCGAAGAATTGGGGCAGTAGTTGTGGCTGGTGGCTTCGATTGATGGATATAGGATGCACCTAGAGCTAAGCGGGGTCACCTGGAGATGAAAGTGTGGAGAAATGTGGCCGGTGAACTACAGTTGAAACTGGAGGAGGAGGTGGCGACGATAATGCTTCGGCGAGTACCCTAAAACATAAATACGGGTGCGAATGCCCCAATCAAAAGGTCCTAGAGTATCTCCAGACCACGTGGAGTACAGTGGTGGTGGTATTATGGCGTGGGAGTGCGTATGTTGGTGCATCGAGGTCGATGAAGGTAGATCGCAATGGGGTTGTTCGGTGGGTAGCTGGGGTGAGCGATGGAGTGAAATAGGAGAGGACTTTTGATGGGGGAAGTACAGCTGAGCTTTTGGAAGTTGTGGCGAGGTGAACAGTGGCGTGTAGTGAGCTCTCAACCTCACCGGAGTTCTGCTGGAGCCGGAGAATACAAAGAGGGATATGAGTGATTGGTGGTCCCGTATGCGTTGTGAGTGTGGGAGAGAGAAGTAGAGAGAAAGAAGAAGGGGTTTAAAGCTTGGAGACCAAGCTTTCAAGGTTGGTAAGCTTGCCGGAGAAGGATACCCACATCTCTCATGCATTCACATGAGAGATTGGGAAAGAATTGGAGCCCACAAATAGGTTCAAACGGAAGGCAATTACTTGACGAATCTCCCTTTCAATTTTGAGAGGGATTCGTCGAATAATCAACAAGTTCTTGCCAAATGAAGATTGCTGAAGTAGGATTCCTTCATGAAAATGGCAGAAGGACCTTTTTGCAAAGAGTGATGAAAAGGATAGGAGGCTTTTTGTGCTAAATTCAAAAGCTAAGGGGTTATTTGGGATAATAAGAGTTAGACTTGGACTAAAATGCAAACTAGGTCGAAATGATCTCAGATTGAGCTCAAATTTTAATACAAACCTAATTTGAACCCCAGAAATATAATGGTAAAGTTGGATTTTGGTTTTGACCTTGTTTGACTAGGTAATTTATGTAAAAACCTAAAATTAGGGCAATAGTCTGTCTGTGACTCTATTTTGGGTCAGAATGGGTTCTAATGGTCAATTAAAAGATGCTAAACCCTAGAGAATATTTTTTTATGAACTTTAGAGGGTTTATGTGAATTTTATCTTGACCAGAACCTCATTTGATTAAGCAGGTCTATTTTTAGGGTTTCAGATGTCCATTAATTCTTAAAATGCGTAAAAACCTGTTTCTATCTGCATGAACCCACTTATTAGACATTAATAACTAAATGACCTTTAAAAACCCTTGGCATACCCTGTGGTTATTCTGTATTTGTGGTGAGATGCTAAAATTGTAGAAATAGCCCTATTTTCATCTTTTCTTCTCAAAATAACTCACCCTGCTCTAGAGACCTTCTGCTTATATGTAGGAGCTTTTATTGAACTTTTAAGACCAAATTGAGCTAGTTATGGTTCATAATGGTGTTCCCATCACTCTACTGCAACATGATCTTTTTATGACGATTTTTGACGCAGCATTTTGGCACTGTTGCTGGGGAGCAACGTGCATTTCATTCACTGATCACAATTTCTGATCTGATTCTGACTTGCTTTATCTGATTTATTGTGTTATTGCAGATGAATATGAAAGAGCGAATACACGAGCAACCACACCAGGAGCAGGTAATCTCATTACCTTCTTTAGGCCCCTCATCTCTTTGAAAGATTAAAAGGGAATCAATTAGGATCAACTCTCTTTATTTCATAGTAATCATCATTTGAGTTGCCTGATTAGATTTGATTTGAGATCCCCATCCTGATACTTACACCTATTAGGGACTTAAGGTGCCTTGGGCTATTCACCTTCTTAATTGAGCACTAGGTACCAACTTTTGGAGAAAATTGGACTTAGAAATAGAGCCAATCTAGGGTTTCCATATTAGGATTTTAGGAATACACACTTGCCTGATTTAAAGAAAATATATTTCCTGCATCGTGTGCTACCTAAGCCTTGGTTGAATTGATCTAATCAAGTGAACCCTAAAATCAAGGCTCTAACAATCACTTGAATCATTAAAATTTGGGACCTAATAACCTGTTTGCAAACCACTTTAGGGTGATTTGGGTTCTTGACCTAACCCATCCTCAACTTTAGAGCAAGTTAGGTGAAGTTGGTCCACTTTGTGGGTCAACCAACCTCCAAATTAGATCACAAATCAAATCAACCTTAAAGTTCAAGTAAAATTCAAGGCACACACACAGGATTAAAATTGGTAGACCTAGGAGTCAAGCTTTCTCATTCCAGTCTACTTGGAATCTCAGTGACAAGGAAGGTCGGGTAGGGGAAACCCTATAACCAGTGGGGATGCTCTACCATGAAGGGGCCTTTACGGGACTCTCCCTTCCTGGCTGCCCAAGTAAGTCTTAGGTGAGTGAGTTTCTGATCTAGAGGTATCATCCGCCTCGAATCTCCTTAGTCATCCAAAGATTTTCGGGTGCCTCAATTGGGTCCAATACACATTTGTCCCTCATTTGATTATTTAGGGCATGTTCGGGAGGAGGTCCTTAAGACCAAACTTGAGTCCTTCGGTAGAAGTTCATTCTCGTCGGGGTCAAGCCCAACCCAATTATTTGTGCTCTTACCCAATTAGATTTAGATCTCTTCAGACACTGCCACATCTAAGTCTAGCTCTCCATCATCTGCATCCATAGAGAAATAAAAAGAAGAGCCCAATGTTCATAATCAATTGCAGCGCCTCACCGATCTATTTCACACATTCATGAATCCACCATAACGCCCGCAGATGCGAGATCACTACAATGCCGCTGTGGTGGTGATCAAACCTAAGGTGCAAATCTTAGCTAGAGGGCCTGATACTAAATTGAAGCCGAATCTGATTAATGCAATCCCCAAATTCCACAGCTTGAACTCCAAAGATCCTTTCCAGCACATCAAATAGCTAAAACATTTGACCCAGACCTTTGGACCACCTGTTCAGAATTAGGACATCTTGCTCATGAAGATGTTCTCCTTATCTCTTATGGACAAGGATGCTGATCGCACAGGTTTTGCGTGTTTGAAATCGAGGTTACTGACATGCGTGGGACATGATTGTTTAATTGTGTCGTTATAGAATGAGTTCACGACATCGATTTTAATATAGAATGTGGATTTGGTGAGTCTAAGTGTCGAACACAATGAGGCGTAAAGTCGAACTACTTTGTTGCTTTTAGTTATCACAGGAAGTTTGGTTTGCTTGCAAGAAAACAAGAAAGAGAGAGAGAGAGAGATAGAGAGAGAAAGAGAGAGAGTAGGGTTAGAAATTTTCTTCGAATCACAACATTCATTTGCACAAAGTGAGAGCTATGTAAGAAACGACATCAAATTAGCCTTTAACATGTAACTTGAGTTTGTTTGCAAATACAATAATAGCTAAAAGCTTAAACAAAAGTAATATGAAACTAGGGTAAAGAGAGAGAGAGGAGAAGGCAGCCACGGTGGTGGAGGAGGGCTCTGTCTGCTGCTTGAGAACTTCGACGAGTGTGAAGTATGCTTAGTGAAGCTAGGAAGGAGCTAGGAGTATGGTGGAAGGTGTGTGAGTATTGAATGCCTCCAATGAAGTGGTTGAAGGGGGTTTAAATAGCAGAAAAGGGCTTCTAATTGAGGTAACGGGGTTTAGCAACATCCAGAATGTCACTAAACCCCTTCCAAAAACGTCGCTGAAAGCCTCTGCCTAAAGATCTAACCGGACGCGTGTCCTTCTTCTTCTCGTTCACTCCCGTGATCTGCGTGCATTCGCTGTGCACCGTCCGATCAAAGATCGAACGGTTGAGACTTCACGTGAGCGTGTGCTTAGGATCGTGCTTGTGCAGCACGCACCTTGCGCATTATCTCATGCGTGAGCATCCGTGTGCATCCACTATGCCACGTGGCCTCCATCTGCGCCGTTCGCTGCTGATCAAGCGGCTTGATTTAGCCGTGGTGCTAGCTGGGTCATGAAGTGAGGCGCGATGCAATTCGAATCCTCGCCTCTCAGTGCGAGGGCGAGGCGCAGACCGCTATGCTGTGCCTACGATTGGTCGCGGAGATGAGGTTAGGCGCAGGGGCGTGTTGACCATTGAATGAAAATCCAATAGTTAGGACTGAGGCTACGAAGGCGCGTAGTGAGGAATGCATGCGGGCGAGGGTTGCACGTTCTCGGCCTAAGCTGAGAGTGATGACGAGGTGCGCTGCAGGTGCGGGTGCATCAGATGATGCCACGTGGCTGCCTGTGGGCCATTGATCATCAGATCAACGACTAGAAATTCTTGGGTCAGTTAAGGGAGCTACGGATGTCGGATTTGAGTGATTTCGAGTCCGTTGGATCTTATTCGTCGACTGAGTCCATCCGTGTGGTCTGATTGCTCATCTGAGACCTGTTTCAATATGCATTTGTACATATGGCCATTAAACATTGATTATAAGCAATTTTAATTTATTATGCATGCAATGCTCCCAAGCCCATTATTGTATATCATTAACACACATATCCTCAAAACTGACCCCTGGTTGATGGAATTATCATCCTTAGGTGTAGAGTTATCAGTTACGAGTAACTTGTCATCGTAGTTGCAAAACTTGTGATCAAATATAATTTATACCGAAACTCCAAGGGAGTCCCAGGTCGAACACAGGGAGGCGACGTTTACTTTGTATGAAAATCGTGCTTCGATTTGTTTCTTTTTGGTGTTTTGTGGTTTTGTTATTCTTTTTGTTTTTGAAGTAAAATGAAAATCAATCACAAGAGAGAGATGGAATCAAACATTATATATTGCATGAATGTCAATTACAATAATCTAGAAAACATAAAAAGAGGGGGAGGTGAGAAGAAATCTCCCGAAGCGGTTGTTTGGCAAGACGGCGGTGCCTGGCGAAAGCTCGGATGAAGGAGTTGGGAAGCAGGACGACAGAGGTGAGAACCAGGAGTACGTCCGGTAGAGGAAAGCTTTAGCGTAGCCCCAAAATGGAGGTGAGAAGGTGGAGATGATCTACTACAGGAATGGAGGTGGGAGGATGGCTCCAAGGCGACCTATGAATGGGGATGGGAAGTTGGAGGAGTATGTGGTGGGGTAGAGTTCCGTTACACAGATAGGTGCCTTAGGATCTTGAGATCAAACTCTAATAAAGCGTTGGTAGGCTTGCTAGAGCTTGGGAGTAGGTGGGAGTAGAGTAGGCAGAGATTACTTGGAAGGGAGGGGGTGTAGGTCCTTTTATAGTGGAGGAGAAGAGGCTAGAATAGGCATGGGACCATTAGCGACCTCCAAGTCGTCGCTGTAAGTGTCGCTATAGGCAGCTCACGCCCGCTCACACCCATAGCTGGCTTTGCTGGTGTGCAAATAATTATCGACTGCTGTAAGCATCGCTGTATGTCTGCCAGGTTGTCGCTGAAGGCTGGTGCCAACCGAGCACACGCCCACCCGCAGCTGGCCCGTGCATCACGCACCCCTAGTCGCGTGCTCGCGCTCTCACGCAGCGCTGCACTGGCTGTTTGCGCACCTACGTGCATGCATCCAATTATGATTTGGGGCGTCCGCGGGTCTTGAACCCGTGCCCCTTGATCTATAGAGAGCGCTCAGCCACTACGCTGGGCTCTCCCTTGAGTCACGAGGAGGCGTGCAGAGCGGAGGATTCTCAGCTGTTGGATCAAGATCCAACGGCTGGGAATGAAGGTTTTGGATGATGCTAGCCAATGTTGGGTGGCTTGGATTGTGCCACGTGGCGCCATTTGGGTCGTCCATTCTTCTTTCTGTCACAGGGGGTGATACGGTGCTCAGATCGAGATGATTCCCGCATTGCTGAACTGCGATTGTTGCTCTGGATCCATTCGTTTGGTCGGATTTTTCATCTAAAGTCCGTATGGATGTTGCATTGCACCCCTAGCCATTGATCTTCCTTGAACTTCGTATGATGCTACAGGACTCTGATCTAGACAATTTCAGAGGCGTTAGACTCCGATCGTTGTCCTGATTAGATCCGTATGGTTTGATCATCCATCCGAGGCCTTGAAATATGTCTTCTTCTCTCCTAACCATAAAAAGAACCTAATTAACCTGAAATATATACAACTACTCTAAATGCAGAATGATACATGCTATGCAATATTTATAACATGAAATGCAAATCTAAAGCTAGGAACATGCATGAATAGCCATTTTAACCTAAATAGATGTGTTTACGTCATACCCCCATGCCTATCTTTTGCTAGTCCCTAACAAAATTAAACTACATGCTATGTATAAAAGTAGAATTAGGATTAGATCACTTAGGCCTAAGTCATTTACTAACAATAGAAAATTTCAACTAAGGTCCTAAACTACGAAGACTCAACAGTACCTTGGTGTTTGCCAGAATGCAAACCGCCCAAGTCCTTGCCTTATTTGAAAAGGGAAGATACATTTTTTTTGCTCTTCTTCTTTTCTAAATTTTTTTTCTACTTTTGGAGTTTGAGAGTTCCAGGATAACCTTTTACGGCTACCCAACCCGCCCAAGGCTCGAAAAGGACTCTAAGAGCTAAGCATCTTATGAAAATAGTGAAAGTCTCACTAGGCGGCCATTGAAATGGGCTTCGGGTTTCTACGACCCTAGGTGACCTTGCCTAAAGGTTTATCTTTTCGATTGGTAGCTTTCTCCCTACTTCTTTTATTTATGGGGTCAACACAGGGGCGAACCCAGTATATATCTCCCTGGTTATTCTACTTCCCTGCTTCTTTCCTAAGTGTTTTGGGAATTATTGTGCATTTTTGTGAGCTAGGATTTAGACAACCGGCCAATGGGTTGTTACCCACGGTAACTTGCCAGCCATACTCGTGTGGTGAAGTGTGGTTTTGTTTATTTTTAATTTTTTTTCTCCTTTTTCTATATATATTTTTTTTCTTTTTCTTTTTCTTTTTTAAGTAGGTGGCTTCCTTGATCTAAGATTTACCTAAAGGTAGTACAATGAAAATGATCTTGTGACTAGGCTCTGGACAACCGACCGATGAGCTGTTACCACTAACAACTTGGTAGCCATACCATCCTAGATAGTTTATTAGCTACCCAATTTTCAAAGAAACCTTAGAAAAGTGAGTCAATGCAAAAAGTGTGTAGATGCTTAGGTTTAAAGTTCCCCCAAATCAGACGGTGGGTTGACAAGTCGCATACTTATCATCCCAATTTATTTACCAAATTAAAATGAATTTTAATTGGCGAGAACTCAAGACTAAGTCCACATTCGAGTAGACCCTCGGGCTAATTAAGCCTGAAGACTTGAAGAGTCTAAGTGTTTAGGTCATCTCGTATCATTTCCTAAAGTTAATAACTTCCAAATGCCTAAGTTCTCTTCTCTTAATTCTTCTTTTTTTTATCTTTTTGAATTTTCATTTTTTTTTCCTAGAAGAATCAAATTACTGTTACAGCTGACAAAAAGGTTATAAAATATGTCCACCCCCCCATGCTTAGCTATTGCAATGTTCTCATTGTGAAAAATGAAAGCATGCAAGAGAGAAGAAGTGGAAGAATAGCACCTAGTTTCCGTGAGACTCTGGTCAGCTTGGAACAGTCTTTACATGTGCTGAGTTTAGTGCCTTCAACTAGGCGAGCTCCTCAATCAAATATAACTAACATTGAGGCTGCAATAATACAGTTTCTGGACCCCAAGATTTAGGTCTCAGAGAGTGAAAATGGACTTACCAAAGAGATGATCAATGAAAGTGGCAAGCTGGTGGTGTAGGGAGAGCCCAAATGGTCTCCAATAGGAGTTTTGTTGATTTATTATAGAGGAAGTGTAGTTGGGTATAGAATTTGTGCAATGGTTGGGTGAAAAAGGACGATGAGGGTTTTGTGATGTGCTGGGGATTTGTGGGTACTCTACAATACCTAATGTTTAAAGAGTTCTTCCCCAATGTTCAATTTCATCCTCACACTCTGGGTTCTTAAACCAACCATCCTGATCCTCAGGATTCCAACCCACAAGTTGGACCTCAAGCTTTAAGCATTCAGGATAATGATGTTGTTGGGTTTTAACTTAATCACGTGAATCATCCAACAAATTTCCGATTTCATGTATATCCTTCTCATTCCATGTTGCTACAATTGGTCACATTTTTGCTTTGTCCTCAATTATTTTCGCAACCGTGTGAACTTATTCCCGAGTTTGGGTTAAGTTGGCCATTAAAAGGTTGTGTAAGGTATGTATGGCCATTACTTCCTCTATTCTACCAAGCTCCTCCATTGAACCACACTTAATTTTATTCTTCTTTGAGACCTCGAAAATATTGAATTGATTTGTCTTATCCCCTGAGGCTATTTCTATATTTCCCGATTCACAAACAATCCTCGCCTTGGCAGTAGCTAGGAAAGGTCTTCCCAAAATAATCGGAGTGTGGTTGAGATATTTTGGAGCTTCCATGTCCAGGACCATGAAATCAGCAACGTAATGCAAATTATTAACCTTGACTAAAACATCCTCCAAAATAGCCCTTGGTTTTGTAGTGGATCTATCGGCTAACTGCAAGGTTATGTTAGTGTGTTTTAGGTAGCCTAAACCCAATTCCATGTGCAGTGAGGTAGGGATCACATTAATGGAAGCACCCAAGTCAAGGAGGACCCGGTTAGAAGTAATGTTTCCTATTGTGTAGGAATCAGTGGGGCTCTCGGGTCCTTGATTGCACCACAAAAATACACCTACAATTGTGTCGTCTTGTGCTATTTCCTATCATTACCGGTGCATATTAGGTATCCATAGTTGCATTTGTAAAAATACACGCATGCATGCATTTAATTGAGAGGGGAGGAGAGTGAAATAAATGGCCTTGCAATTAACATTTTTCCTCAAGTGCTGCTTTGCAAAATTCACCATCTTTTCATTTTTAATTTTACTTGACTTTGATTTCTTCCCGCAGCTACATGGCATGGCTGGACCTTCCTCCTCGCGCCATGCTCTGCAACACCACTCCCTGCAGCCGCATGCAAGCCATGCACAGTCAGGGCATGGCTGTGCATGCTTTCTTCTTCTTTAAAAAGAGCATGGCTCCTTCTTTGCAAGGGAGCCTGGTCCCCATGAAAAAGAAACACACAGCAGCTCTTCTCCAGGCCATCCCCTCCCATCTCCCTCCATACGCAGGCCCTCTTCCTCTGAGGAGACACTCTGCAGGTAGGAGCACCTCACAGTGGTGCACAACCACCACTGTGAGTCCACCATCACCCAGCTCATCAGAGAGCCGATGGGCGTGGTGGCATTCTCTGTTTCAACTTTTCAAGCCATTTCAGCCATTGGAGCAGGAGCTTCAAGCTTTGAAGCTCAAAGCTCCTCACGCAGCAGCAGCAGCAAGGCGGCAGCAGCTGCAGGCCATCGCACGTCCTTGCAGCAACCGCCCCAGCCCTTTCTGCGCACGCCTGCAGGCGACCTCGCCCCTCTCCGCGCACCCTGTCGCGAACCTCTCCGCACCCGTAACCAACCGACGCACCCTTCCACGCGTGCGCCAACCCATGCGTGCCAGTTGCAAGCCGCCCGCACTCATAGCACCTACAGTACCCGATCGCGTGGCTCACCTGGGCACTGTAGCCACTGTTCACGGGTTTCAGCGGAACACTGTCGCTACAGTGGGGTGGCCGGTAAGTTTCTCACTTATCCGGTCACTCGGCGCGCCTCTACCAGGCACTGCCCGCACCCGCATCTAGCCTTGTGCCCGCTCCAGCGCCCGCCCGCACGCCTATGTGCACCCGCGTCGCCCGCACCCGCCTGCGTCTTCGCCCGCTCCCTTCTCCCACGCATGCCTGCGTCTTCCCGCTCTATCCTCTCTGCGCCCACTTCCCTCCATCGCGCGCCTCTCCGCGTGCCTACGCGCCTGCGCGCGCGCGTGGACACCAGACATTGGGTCTGATGCTGTAGACGGCTTAAACTCTCTAGCCTTCTTCACAGCAGGCGCTCTCTCTCTCTCTCATAGCACTCTTTCCCTATCTCTCTGCCGACACGTACACACACACACCTATACTCTACTTTATACATATATGTATATACGTACATATATATATATATACTTATATACATATATATATATATATACATATATCTATACATATATTAGTACTTATATAACTATGTATTAGTCTATATACATACATACATATATATATATATCTATATACTTATATATATATATATACACATATATACTTACATATATACATATATTTATATACATATGTATATATATATACATACATATATCTGTATATATATATATTATTACCTATATAACTAAGTATAAGTATACGTACATATATATATATATATACATATATACACACCTGCTTATACAAATATATATATATATATACAAATATACATACATATATATATATACACATATCTATCTACATATATCTATATACATATACTACTATATATATACATACATATATATACATCTATATAGTTATATATACATACATATACATATATATATATATATATACATACATCTATACATATATCTATCTATACATATATTTACATATCTATATATTTATAACCATATATACATATAGATATATTTACATATGTACATATATATATATATTTTTTTTTCACATTACTTACCATACGTTGTATCGTAGGAATATCTGCACCAGTTGCTGATATTCCCCGATACACGCGTACAAAAAGCGTGTTCTCACTCATCTTCCATCATCCATCCTACACTCCACGCGGCACCTTGTCCTGTTGGTTGCATCTTTCTAGACGACGACCGACTCGACACCGTGCTACACTCCATCTCCGCCTCCACCCCAAACCCTTTATACATATATATATATACTATATTTACTTTATTTCTGTTTCTCTTTCCTGCCAATAAAAAGATAAAAAATATATATATATAAAAGAAAAGATAATCCTTGACTTGCAGGTACTCCGTCTTGTGAATAGCAAGACCCATTTTGGAACCTTGATTTGGCTCAAAGCCAAGAACCTAATTTTGAGGGTGTGCCTCACGAACAAGAATTATCAGAAAAAAAATCTAAATAGAAAAACACCAAAAACACAATAAATGAACGGAAGAGATTCGTTGTAGGAAAGGCGTAGAAACTTGACTTCTAATCCCACTTCCCTGAGTTCGACCCTGGGCCTAAAAGTGACGAAGATAAAATTAAGTAGGCCAGGTAAAAAAATATTTTATAAAGAGATGGTTAGGCTCGATTTAGGTTAACCACTATACACACTTCAACAATAAAATCACCATATTAACACACCTAACCGGGTCCGACAACCATCTCCTTTCATGGCGCCATTGCCGGGGAAGTGCGCCTTCAAGTAAGTTTTTACTCCATTCCTGTAATTTTTCTCTTCTCACACCCTTCTCTTCACGGGTGTCTCTGTTTT
Source organism: Thalassia testudinum (assembly GCA_037157565.1). NCBI lineage: Eukaryota > Viridiplantae > Streptophyta > Magnoliopsida > Alismatales > Hydrocharitaceae > Thalassia > Thalassia testudinum. The sequence goes on from JAZHRO010000073.1 coordinate 50,132,699, forward strand.
TGGTGTGCAGGTAAACCTGTTGCAAGGAGAAGACATGCAGACAAAGTCGGAGACGTGGGCAGATCCAAGGCGGGAACGAGAGCGTGAAGATGCCGGCACCGCACTGGAGCTCCGCATACATTGCTGAACAAGTAGGTCTTTCTTTCTTGACAAGCTAGGTTAACTTGTAACCTTAATATAAAAAAAAATTAAAAAAATATATATAATAAAAAAAAAACTAGAAAAACTTCTTAGGATCTCTTGGGGCAAGTGGATTAAAATTCACTTGTGTGCTTGCTTGTCATCACTCCCACCGCCCTGGGATTTCCTGCAAAACTTCGCATAGCGAAAATTCAAGAATCTTGATTCTTAAATTTTTTGTCGTGTGAAGTATTCTTTGAGGAAAAAACAAAAATATTGATTGTACCCCTCTTTGCTTCATTTATCTACAATTCGGGATCACCTTTTTGGTGGGGAGACTTGGAATTGAGTTAATTCCAACCCCACCACGACTTTTCACTTGCCTAAGATTCGATCTCGAATATTTCAACCCCAACAAATTGATTTTCTTTATCTTTTGGTTGAGCCTTGTGTGTGGACATCTTTCTGGTGATTGGGAGCACTTGAATTGAAGTGCTTTGGCTCCCTTTCACGCTAATCTAAAACTGATTCGTGCATCACACATAGAAATCTCCATTTAGGGAAGCCCATTGCATTTTAGCATGCATTAACCAATTAACATTGAAGAAGGGTTTGTTGGGCTTAGAAGAAAACTTGTATTCTCTCAAAACCCAGAAATTGGTTGAATTGGTAATTCAGCAACATCCTAAAATCCATACTACTTAAGGTTGAATTCTAAAAACCATTCACCAATTAAAACTTCAATTCAGGGATATTTCCCCATTGCATGCTTGTTTTACACACTTGAAAAATCAATCACTTGGGCATTACCCGTAAACAACGCCCTTCACATTCCAAAAGTACTTGACCCTAAACCTCTAACTAAAATTGGTAGCAACTTGACCCTTATTAAGGATTGAAGGTCTAACTACCTGCGTGTAGCGCCTACGTGCTGGTGAGGGTTCCCGCGTGCTATCGGGTGTCTAAGACTGGGGCAAACAGCCTTTCAATCTGGCCCGGTGGTTCCGTGGTGCTCGCATTCGATTCCGTAGTTCGTGATAGTAGGTAACTTAGATCTTTAGGTCTAAGGGCACACTGTAGAGGTTAGGAATTTGATTGAATTGATTTGTCATCAAGTGTACCTTTGCAGCGTCATTTCTCTCATCTCTTTTCCCTTCTTATCTCCCCAATTCTTCCTGCAGTAGTGCATGTTTGGGAGGAGATCACAAAACCCTGAACTGTTTGAATTATCTAATAAATTTAGAAAAGAAGCCGAATCGTCCTCCTCCTCCACAAACATGGCTGCACGCCCACCCCCAAATCCCGAGGGAGGAAACCACCCTCAAAACCCACCAGGTGGTGGAGCCTTAGATCCCATAACCTGCCTCCAATCCCAAATGGAAATGTATAATGAACAAATTGAAGCCATTAGGAAAACATTAGAGGAAATGCAGAACCCTCCCGAATGAGAGGAGCCTAGGTCTCTTAGCCCCTATTAGAATCTCACTGCTACAGAGACCATAGGACAAATTCGGGTCCCCACGGCCGGGATGACTTTGAACTGAAGCCTAACATAATTGGCCTAATAAATTTTCATTTCCATGGTCTTGCAAGTGAAGATCCCTTTCTCCACTTGGAAGACCTAACTCGATTGGCTGAAACTGTTAAACCTAGAAATATTGAGTTACCTATAGTCCTCATGAAAATGTTCCTGTTTTGATTGCGGGATAAAGCGTCGTAGTGGTTACACACCCTTGGGAGAACAATCCACTCTTGGGAAGAGATGCAAACAGCATTTCTCAAGAAGTTCTTCCCAATCGGGCGAACCAATGTGCTTCGCCGTGCTATCACTTCATTTATGCAACAAAACGGCGAACAATTTCATGAGGCATGGGAGAGATTTAATGACCTCCTAAGGAAGTGTCCGCACCACGGTCTACCTAAGTGGCATATAGCCCAGATTTTCTATTATGGGCTAAATGAGACTTTGAAGCAGATTGCAGACGTTTCCTGCGGAGGGAATTTTATGAATAAAGATGAGAATGGAGTATTCGAATTGTTTGAAAATATGAGTGAAAACTCGATGAACAATGCTTCCATTGTCACCTTTAATCGTACTAGCCTACCTTGAAATGTCCACGAAGTTGACACGAGACCCTCCCATTCATCCACTGATCTCAACCTTATTGCACAGAAATTGGATGAAGTCTCCGTCGTGCATAAGAAGCTGGACGAGCTTCTGGCCAACCCTGCCCGTTCTATGGCAAACACCCCCACCTCACCACTTCGTCACAATCCTAATTCTTCTAACACCAGGCTTATTCCGAGAAACCCTGTAAGACCTTCCTTACCGAGTGTCACACTGAGCAACTCGGTAAGTCATGTGGATCTGGCTTTTGCGAGCCAGTATTTTGACACGGAGGACCAAGCCTCCGTGTGCTCGGACGCATATTTACATGCGGACACGTCTTCTTGCATGGAAGACGCTTGCGCCCTGGGGAACAACCCGTTCTCTGCCACTTATAACCCAGGGTGGAGAAATCATCCGAATTTCGCATGGTCCAACAACCCGCAGTGCCAAAACCTCGCGGGTGGACCAATGTGACCGTCCGCACCCGTCATCCCAAGGGCCCAGTCTAATCCTATGGCGAATCCGCCATCAGGTCCTTGCGTACCGCAAGCAGAACACGCATCAAGTCCTCTTGATAAATTGATGCGAATGATGACGGAAATGTCAAAGCACCATGAAGAGAACATGATCTCTCTTCAGCACCAATTAGCACAACAGAATGCTGAGATCAGTCAACTACGCATGGCGACTCGATCTCAGGGCACTCTTCCATCCCAACTTGTTCCAAACCTGCAAAATTTCGTTCCCCGTGGTCCTCAACCACCGGTACGACCTTCTCAGGAGTAGGTTAATCAGATTCTGCAGGCTCCGAGCATTCCACCGGGATTTCAGGCTAATCCCACTACAGCACCGCACTCTTATGTCCCTATTGCGAACCCTCCTCCGCCGTATGATCCCACTGGACCCTCATCATCCAATGCGATCACCACAAGGAGTAGTAAGCAGACCGTCGATCTGCCTCGACCTGATCCTGGCCCGTCTTCTTCATCGCCCTCTCATTCGGGATGCGCATCGCATTCGCGAGAGGACGATACACCCAAATTGGTGCCAGAATCAGTCCCATTACCTGAGGCTCTATTGAGGGAGCCAAAATGCAAGAATAAAGATACGCAGGCCTTTGATAACCTACGTAATTTGTTCAGGGAAGTTGAAATTAAGGGGCCCCTACTAGAGGCTATCGACCACATACCTACTGTCGCCCGATTTTTCAAAGACTACACAACACCCAAGCGACAGTCAAAGAAAACTAAGAATCTGGTGGTTCTCTCGCCTCATGCGAGTTGTGCTATACTGTCAAACCTACCACTAAAGCAGAATGATCCGGGCACACCACTGATTTCCTGTAACATCCAAGGCTACAATTTTAACCGTGCCCTGCTTGATCTAGGATCTTCCATCAATCTTATACCAACCATCATGCTCGAAAAATTTTCCTTGGGAAATCTGAAACCCACCCCTGTCACGTTACAGATGGCAGATCGTTCTATCAAAATTCCGAAGGGTGTGGTGGAAGACGTGGTGGTTAGAGTCAACAGTCTTTGTTTTCCTGTTGACTTTCTTGTTTTAGGAAGTTCCTAGTTCACTTTCTGATTGTCCGATCATCCTTGGTCGACCTTTCTTGGCCACAGCCCACACCCATATCGACTATGAGTCGGGCTGTATTGAGATTGCCGTTGGATCTGAAAAGCTTAAGCTTAACATCTTCAAGGCAGCCAAGAACTGTGATTGTGATTGCATCGAGGATGACACGTCTGACGAGGACATGGCTGTCAGTGTGTGTATCGGACTAATTGGGACCTATTCTGACTGCTGCGGATTACCTATAAACATTGACGATTACCTTACCAACACATATTGTGATGTTCCCCCATCCCTCCCTTGTCCCGTACCGTCTCCTGACCAGACTTCTGACGAGGTTTTCTCTGCTTCCCATACCTCGTGGTCTGAGTCATATCCGGGCTACTCACCGCCGGTCCACACTCTTGAAGACCGAATTGCCCTTTCTTTCCTGCCAAATCAGGCGGATTTGCAACTCCACATTAGGACCTTGAGCCCACATCCTACTTACTGGGGCTATTCCTTTTTGGATCCATCTATCCAAGAAGCCCCTCCTCTTGGCCAATCTGAGGGCCAACTTCTTCCTCCTGACTTGTTCTCCCATCCTCCTGGGACACTCTCGTCCTAGGAAATGCCAGATCTTTCACCATCCACCATCACTTTTCACGCCACTGTCACGATCACTTCACTTTTCACTTCACCACCCACCATCCACCCACCCTACCACCTTGCTGTTTACCCTGCACCTCAGCTCTCGTTACCCGATCTTTCGTCCTTCCTCTACCCTACCCTGCATGCATATGAGGACATAGCATCGTTTGGCATGGGGGGGTGGATAGGCATCCATAGGATCTGGGTATTTTATGGTATCATGCAGTTTCCACCTATATATATATATAAAGAAAAAAAAATGGTGTTTAGTAATGATCTAAAGGCTGAAACAAAAATACAATAAGTGCTTATGGATATTCAACCACTGTTTTGAAGACTTTCCAGGCCACAGAAGCTTGATTCACTCAGGCTCAGGCTTAATTCACTTGAGCATTGACAAGATAGATCGAAATCTCTCCTAACTAAGGATGTATTCTTGTACCTGAGACACCAGTACAGGATTCGTTGGTTTTCTTCTACTTGAGAGCCTAAGTAATCTTGGTTCACACTACACATATCAAGAAAGACCAGGTGAACATAAGATCCAACCCTAGTGTTCATTAGGGAAGGTGGAGTCCTTACCTGTGAGCGTAGGTAGACTTTTTATCCCAGGCTTTAGTCTTGTGTTTAGGAAAGACTCTTTCCATCAAAAAGAAACTTTCCCACCAAAAAGAAAAGTGTGCTCCTCCAAATAATGTTGTAAGAGATATACTGACATGTGTTTCAAAAACAAAAAAAAAGATGCAAATAAGTCAGTATATCTCATAAATGTCTGTAAAATAGCCCTACAAAAGTTCTTCAGGGCAAGCTACAAATACCCTATTTTCTTTGAGCCACAAAAGTTATAAAATGGGAGTTGAGTTTTTCGTCATCTTTTTAAGAGTCAATCCAAAGACACGAGCTGAAACTGGGACCAACCTATACTTAAAAATTCATGAAAACCTGGGCTTGAGTCTTAATGTTCATCTAGTCATTCATGATCCTTCACTATGCACAAGCCATAACCTCTTGAGCTCTCAAGTATGGCAAAAACCTCCTGGGTCCTGGAAATCGTACTTAAGGTTTAAATATCAAGAGTCCTGGTTAGTCGAGAGATGATCTATGTCATGTGAGACTTAAAGTACTGGCAGTCTTCTCTACAATTGGCTCTCACAATATACAACAATAAACACACCTATGTCGCCTCAGAAGGAAACCTTCAGCTTAAAGATCATTTCTAAATATAACACAAAAATGTTTTGCTAGGGACTAGCAAAAGATAGGCATGGGGGTATGATTGCACCACAAAATACACCTGCAATTGTGCCGTCTTGTGCTATTTCCTAGCATTACTGGTGCATATTAGGTATCCATAGTCGCATTTGTAAAAATACACGCATGCATGCATTTAATTGAGAGGGGAGGAGAGTGAAATAAATGGCCTTGTAATTAACATTTTTTCTCAAGTGCTGCTTTGCAAAATTCACCATCTTTTTATTTTTAATTTTACTTGACTTCGATTTCTTCCCGCGGCTGCATGGCATGGCTGGACCTTCCTCCTCACGCCATGCTCTGCAACACCACTCCCTGCAGCCGCATGCAAGCCATGCACAGCCAGGGCATGGCTGTGCATGCTTTCTTCTTCTTTAAAAAGAGCACGGCTCCTTTGCAAGGGAGCCTGGTCCCCATGAAAAAGAAACACACAGCAGCTCTTCTCCAGGCCATCCCCTCCCATCTCCCTCCATACGCAGGCCCTCTTCCTCTGAGGAGACACTCTGCGGGTAGGAGCACCTCACAGTGGTGCACAACCACCACTGTGAGTCCACCACCACCCAGCTCATCGGAGAGCCGGTGGGCGTGGTGGCATTCTCTGTTTCAACTTTTCAAGCCATTTCAGCCATTGGAGCAGGAGCTTCAAGCTTTGAAGCTCAAAGCTCCGCACGCAGCAGCAGCAGCAAGGCTGCAGCAGCTGCAGGCCACCGTGCATCCTTGCAGCAGCCGCCCCAACCCTTTCCGCGCACATCTGCAGGTGACCTCGCCCCTCTCCGCGCACCCTGTCGTGAACCTCTCCACGCCCACAACCAACCAGCGCACCCCTTCCATGCGCGCGCCAGCCGCAAGCCGCCCACACTAACAGCACCTACAGCACCCGGTCGCGCGGCTCGCCCGGGCACTGTAGGCACTGTTCATGCGTTTCTGCAAAACACTGTGGCTATAGTGGGGTGACCGATAAGTTTCTCACTTATCCGGTCACTCGGCACGCCGCTACCGGCCACTGGCCGCACCTGCGTCCAGCCCCGTGCCCGCTCCAGTGCCCGCCCGCGCATCTGCATGCGCCCGTGTTGCCCGCACCCGCCTGTGTCTTCGCCTGCTCCCTTCCCCCGCGCACGCCTACGTCAGCCCGCTCCAGCCTCTCCGCGCAGTGCTGTGCGCTGCGGTCCTCTCCGCGTGCCTACATGCCTGCGCGTGCGTGTGGACACCAAACGTCGGCCGTGATGCTGCAGACAGCTTAAACTCTCTAGCCTTCTTCACAACAGGCGCTCTCTCTCTCTCTGTCACAGCACTCTCTCCCTATCTCTCTACCGACACTTACACACACACTCACACTCTCATACACACACACACACCTATACTCTACTTTATACATATATATATATACGTACATATATATATATTTATATGTATATACTTATATACATATATATATATATATACATATATCTATACATATATTAGTACTTATATAACTATGTATTAGTCTATATACATACATACATACATATATATATATATATATATATACTTATATATACATATATATATATATATATATACAAATATACATACATATATACATATATATCTATATAACTATATATACATAGATATATATATATACACATATCTATCTACATATATCTATATAAATATATTACTATATATATATACATACATATATTTACATATCTATATATATATATATATACATATATAAGTACATATATACCTATATATTTATAACCATATATACATATAGATATATTTACATATATACATATATATATTTTCACATTACTTACCATACGTTGTATTGCAGGAATATCTGCACTAGTTGCTGATATTCCCCGATACAGGCATACAAAAAGCGTGTTCGCACTCGTCTTCCACCATCCATCCTACACTCCATGCAGCACCTCGTCCTGTTGGTTGCGTCTTTCTAGACGACGACCGACTTGACACCGTGCTATACTCCATCTCCGCCTCCACCCCCACCCCTTTATACATATATAATATATACATATATATACTCTAGTTACTTTATTTCTGTTTCTCTTTCCTGCCAATAAAAAGATAAAAATATATATATAAATGAAAAGATAATCCTTGACTTGCAGGTACTCTTTCTTGCGAATAGCAAGACTCGTTTTGGAACCCTGATTTGGCTCAAAGCCAAGAACCTAATTTTGAGGGTGTGCCTCAAGGACAAGAATTATCAGAAAAAAAATCTAAATAGAAAAAAATCAAAAACACAATAAACGAATGGAAGAGATTCGTTGTAGGAAAGGCATAGAAACTTGACTTCTAACCTGACTTCCCTGAGTTTGACCCTGGGCCTAAAAGTGACCAAGATAAAATCAAGTAGGCCAGGTAAAAAAATATTTTGTAAAGAGATGGTTAGACTCGATTTAGGTTAACCACTATACACACTTCAACGATAAAATCACCATATTAACACACCTAACCGGGTCCGACCACCATCCTCATCAGTCCTACTTCTTAGGAGGTAGCTTGTTTAGGATCAGTGTGCTTGTGTTATCGGACAAAACTACTCTCCTATTATTTTCAAATTTTGCTCTACGCCTTTCTTTATATGCATTCAGTAAACCAATGGCTTAGGTAGGGATTGATCCGATAGCCGCGAGGAGTAAAATGATTGTCAACTTGAAAACCTGAAGTAAGGACATCCTTTCCTCCAATTTCTCCTTCAACTTTTTCTGTTTGCCCATACAACAACATACTCCCGAATCAGACTCTGATGTTTTGTTGATCACATTCTTATTTGGGAGTTTGGAATTCTTGCTACGGGGCCTAATGGGGTTGACATGGGGTAGGGTAGGTCCCTTGTGTCTACTACCACTCCTCAAGGTGATGGTGTTTGCAGTGGTAAAATGCTATTGGTTAGTGTTTTGGGGAGGGTTAGGAAAAATAGGAGGCTCCCAGTTGATTATGGTAGGAACATGGTTCACTCCAGGAGGGGCTAGGGTAGCCTGATAGATAACATGAGCTTGAGCATATGACTTCCCATTATTACCAAACCCTTGAGGCCCAGTGCCTTGGTTCTGTACATCCTTTGGGTCTGGTATAGGTTGTGATGGTAGAGATCCGGGCTGTCGGTTGTTTGTACTAAGTTTGGATTGCAAGGTATCCAGTGAAGTTTTCATTTGTTGCATAAGCTAGAGCATTAACCCTTGCATTTCTACCATCTTTAGGTTTAAATCAGCTTGCTCGGGGGGTTGTTGAGCATTTCACATGGACTGATTAACCTAATTCAAGGGTAACTGAGTATATACATGACCCTGACCCTGACCCATTGGTTTTTGCGGTACATAATTGTTGGGTCAATATTGGGTCTGTTGCCCCTTATCTTTCCTAGAAAAGTTAGGATGATTTTTCCAACTAGAATTATAAGAATTCGAGTAAGGGTTGGACCTAACATTCTCCTGCATAGCATAACATCCTCATAATATGAGGATGAAGAAGGATCAGTAAAACTAGGATCAAAGGCCCCAGTTTGGAAACCATAAGGTTCTGAGAAGAGTTGGCCCGAAGGTTGAGCTGACTCCAACTGGTTCATAAACTCCCGTCCCGTAGGAGCTTGTGAAGAATGGAATCCTGATCCCTGGGATTGAGTGGATCTAGGGAAATTAGAGTTTCTGGACATCCACTCTTCCATTCGTTTGGCAACTAGATCCATCTTATCTAATCTATTGTAGATTAATTCCATATCAGATGTATGACAATCTTGGACCTCATTGGCATTTGATCTAGTTTGTTGGGATCGATTGAAGGTTTCCATGGAGGCATGGTTTAAAGAATTTTAACTCATTTCCTCAAACAAATCATACCTGCTATCTACGTCTTTGTTGAGGAAATTGCCTCCGCAAGAAGTATCCACATGATTACGGAGTTGATCATTCAACTCGTGATAAAAAATCTGCACAAGTTGCCACTTAGGCACCTCGTGGTGTGGACACTTCCACAACAGATCTTGGAATCTCTCCCAGGCCCCATGAAACGGTTCCCCCTACCACTAGGCAAAAGTGGTAATTGCCCGTCGCAACGCATTGGTTCGCCCAATTGGGAAGAATTTCTTCAGGAAGGCCGATTTTAAAACTATTCAGGTAGCAATCGATCTTCCAATGGTATGATACCAATGTGTGGCCTTATCCCTAAGTTAATGGGGGAAAAGCCTCATGAGCATCTATTCTTCATCCACATTCTGCGATTTGGTGGTCTGAATTAGAGTGATCAAGTCCTCCAAATGATGGAATGGGTCCTCTGAGCCAAGCCCGCGAAAGTGTTTAATTAGACTCAAAACTTGGGGCTTGATCTCAACATCACCGGCGGGGATTACAACACCGGGACGATCCTCATAATTTGAAGGATCATAAAAATCCTTCAAGGGCTGAGCGCCCTGACCATTCATTCATTGGAACCATTGCTGCATTTGCTGCAATTCTTCCAACGGCCTCTGAATCAGCTCCTACTGGTTCGGGGGCAGGGGAGGTGGTTGTTGATCAGCGATGGGATCTGCTTGGCTATAGCTCAATCTCTGCCTCTGGGAATGGTCTAAAGGTCCTTCCAAATGAGGATTTAATGACCTCCTTCCAAGCTTACACTAGAAGGAAGTCGGAAGGATAGGGAAGGGACCCTGCAGCACAAAAAATACAAGCCTGTCCATAGGTTGGGTAGCCTAAAGGTCTACAGACTCTCAGAATCCATCCTAAGATTTTGGACGATTTACTCTACTTATGTCCAGGCAATCCAACCAGTTCGAAGGAGGAACTAGGGGGAAGGTTCTTCCTTTGGCTTGCGCCTTCGGTTCCAGTGTACCCCCCAGCCGTGGTCGTTTGACGCTACTCCCCCAGCTAGACATTAGATTAACTAGTATAAGCAGGTTAATCGTGAACAATCTCAATCTGAACCCCAAAGAGTGAATCAGTCCTTATGGCCAACGTCTAATCAATTTTAGTTAGGCTTGGGATATTGGTGCTTCTGGAATGTGATGGGCCCTTAATGGGTTCTACCCTTAATGATTTGTTCGAGAATGTGTGTATGTGCACAACCAAAGTGTTTTCAAGCAAGATTATTGAGGATGAGGTGAATTTTAGGGTTCGAATCTTGCTTAGTAGCTTTTAGGATTCAAATACTAGGTATATTCAATCAAGTTTTGTGAGGCAATCCAAGTTTTGAAAGCACAAGTTCAAGTATTTATCCTTTGTAAATCAAGAAAATATGGAGTGCCTAGCTTGACCTAAGTATTGAATCCTATGGGGCAGCTACAAAATGAATCTCTTTTAAATTAGGTGGTGCGACCCAAACAATAAAATCAATTGGCCCAAATGCACCACCAATTAAGGCACACAGAGATGATTAACCTAGACTGATTTCTACTCCTTTATGTGTTGATTTGTGTGTACCAGTTCCATTGGTTGGAATCCTGGTTGAGTAAATGAAAATAAAGTTAGGTTATGTGCCTCAAATATGAGTGTATGAAGTGTGTATATTGATTCGTCCCACAGAAAGTATCTTTTTATTTATTTTTTTAAAATGCGGGGGTGAAATGGATGAAGGTGGCAAACAAGACACACAAAGTCTATCCTAGGGTTTATGCAAGCACCTAAGTAGTTTGAGTCTTGGTTATGGGTGTGTCGAAATGAAACTAGTGGAGGAATGTGGGGGACACATACAAAGCACTCTACCCACACTTTACTCTGATCTACCACACTTGGATCTCCATGCTAGGGTACCTGCAAGACAGTAGATCAAAGACAAGCGGGGTTAGTGCTATGCAAATGCAAAGAGGCGTAGAAAATAATAAAGTAAATTCCGTTGCCTCCTCGGCAACAGCGCCAAAATGATCGCACGGGTTTTGCGTGTTTGAAATCAGAGTACGAGTAACCCGTGGTCGTAGTTGCAAAACTCGTGATCAGATATAATTTATACTGAAACTCCAAGGGAGTCCTAAGTCGAACACAGGGAGGCAACGTTTACTTTGTATGAAAACCACGCTTCGATTTGTTTCTTTTTGGTGTTTTGTGATTTTGTTATTTTTTTGTTTTTGAAATAAAATGACAATCAATCACAAGAGAGAGATGGAATCACATATGATATATTGCATGAATGTCAATTGTAATAATCTAGAAAACATAAAAAGAGGGGGAGGTGAGAAGAAATCTCCCAAAGCGGCTGTTTGGCAAGACGATGACGCCTGGCGAAAGCTTGGATGAAGGAGTTGGGAAGCAGGACGACGGAGGTGAGAAGTAGGAGGACATAAGGCAGAGGAAAGCTTCAATGCAGCCTGAAATGGAGGTGAGAAGGTAGAGATGATCTACTACCGGAATGGAGGTAGGAGGACGGCTCCAAGGCAACCTATGAATGGGGATGGGAAGTTGAAGGAGTATTTGGTGGGGCAGAGTTCCGTTACACTAATAGTGCCTTGGGAGCTTGAGAGAAAACTCTAACAGAGTGTTGGTAGGCTTGCTAGAGCTTGGGAGTAGGTGGGAGTAGAGTAGGTAGAGATGGCTTGGAAGGGAGGGAGTGTAAGTCCTTTTATAGTGGAGGAGAAGAGGCTAGAATAGGCATGGGACCATTAGCGACCTCCAAGTCGTTGCTGTAAGTGTTGCTGTAGGTAGCTCACACCTGCTCATGCCCATAGTTGGCCTTGCTGGCGTGCGAATAATTAGCGATGGCGGTAAGCATCTGTGTATGTTTGCCAGGCTATCGCTGAAGGCTGGCACCAACCTAGCACGTGCCTGCTCGCAACTGGCCCCAGCATCACGCACCCCTGGTCGTGTGTGCACGCTCGCGCGTATTCTGTACATGTGCCTATGCGTGTGCATCCAATTCTGATTTGGGGCGTCTGCAGGTCTCAAACCCACTCCCCTTGATCAGTAGAGAGCGCTGCTGTGCTGGGCTCTCCTTTGAGTCGCGACGAGGCATGCGGTGCGGAGGCTTCTCAACCATTGTATCAAGATCCAACGACTAGGAATGAAGGTCGTGGATGATGCTGGCTAATGTTGGGCGACCTGGATGGTGCCACGTGGCACCATCTGGGCCGTCCATTCTTCTTTCTGTCATAGGGGGTGCCACGGTGCTCAGATCGAGATGATTCCCACATTGCCGGATTGCGATCGTTGCTCCAGATCCATCCATACAGTCGGATTTTTCATCCGAAGCTCGTATGGATGTCACATTGCCCCCTGGCCGTTGATCTTCATTGGACTTTGTATGATGCTTCGGGACTCCGATCTAGACGATTTTGGAGGCGTTAGACTCCAATCGTCGTCCTGATCAGATGTATGGTCCGATCATCCATCCGAGGCCCTAAAATAAGTCTTCTTCTCTCCTGACCATAAAAAGCGAAGCGGATGTAGGGTGGTTCGGCTGTGTGCGTGGCCTGTTGTCGGCCCATCGGAAGTTGTGGTGCGCTTGTGGGGTCAAGGCGAAAGCGTTGGCATCGATGGTGTGAAGATGCAAGGCCCTTGGAGGTGGCTATGCGGAGGGCATCAAAAGTGAACTTTGGGTTCTTCTTATTTGTTGGCGGAGAAGAAGAAGAGGAGCCAGTGAACGCACTAGGGGCGCGTGAGAAAGCACGACAACGGAGGTGGCTGTGCGCAGTTGCGTGGAAGCATCGGTGGGTGCATAGTAAGTGCATGAGGGCGTGGCCACACGGGGAGCCTATGCGTAGTGGCTAGTGGCCGGTGGTCATGCTAGGGCCTGTTACGTGTAGTGGTCGCTGCTGCCGGTGTGCGGAGAGTGCTATTGCAGGCGGGCAGGGTCTTGGGCATGCATTTGTGCGCAAGGGCGAACGGCAGGGAGATGAATGAGGCCAACCTCAATTGGGTTCAGCGGGAGGTGAGAAGGAAGATGAAGATTAGCGACTGTACATGGAGGGCTCTACGTGATGTGGCTGCCGCTTGCATGCATGGGCAGTAATATAGATGTTTTCCAAATTATAAATATTTCATAACATGCATCATTCTGCATTTAGAGTAGTCTGTATAAATTATAGGTTAATTCATGTTCTTTTGTGGTCAGGAGAGAAGGAGATTTATTTTGGGGCCTCGGATTGACGATCTAATTGCACGGATCTGATCAAGACAATAATTGAAGTCTAATGCCTCCGAAATTGTCTTGATTGGAGTTCCATAGCACCTTATGCAGTCTGAGGAAAATCAACGGCCATGGGGCTAGGTGACACAATTCAAAATTTCAAACGAAAAATCCAATCGCACGGATGGATTCAGAACAACGATCGTAGTTCGACAGTGTAGAAAATATCTCAATTCGACATCCATAGCAGCCTTTACAATAGAAAGAAGATGGACAACTCAAATGATGCCACATGGCATCATCCAGGCTGCCTAAGAGCCATCGCTGCTCCCCCTTTCTATTCGGCCAACAGATATAGGTCGTTGGATGAAGATCTAACGACTAGAGAAGCTCCATGTCACCTCAGCTGCTAAATTATCCACTTTTCAAAGTGAAGGCCTTGGCATAGTGGTCATGAGCTCTATTGTCGAGAGGAGGTCGTGGGTTGGAAACCCACCACCCTCCCCAATTCTCCAATTGGGATTGTGTGCCAGTAGCGCGAGTGCGCACCAGCAGCAAGCACGCAGCTTGTGGAGCATGTGCAGTGGGAGACACGAGCACGCGGATTGTGCACCAGCAGTGCTAGCACATGCCAGTGCATGAGTGCCGCATGCGGTCACATTAATCTTTAGCAACGTTTGCAGTGAGTCTTCAGCGACGTTTATGGATGTCACTATTTACCTATGTGCGAAAAGCCTCTTCTCCTCCACTATAAAAGGACCCCTACCCCTCCCATTCTTCTTCATCTCTTCCTTTCTCTCCCTCACCACCTCCAAGGCTCTAGAGAGCTTGTTCCAAACTCAGGATGCTCCTCTAGAGTAGAAAATCAAACATTTCTCCCGCTTCTCACCCCCATTCGTGGAGCACCTGTGGCCATCCTCTCATCACCTTCGGGAAGATCATCACCGCAACGCCATCCTGCCCCGTCCTCCTTCCTCCATCACTATTCTCCTTCTTCCAGCTTCCCACCACCTTCATCCAGATGACGTCAGAGAGAGTCGTCCTCCAAGTAGCCATCGAGGGGGACTCTTCTCACCTCTATCTATCTTTTACTACTTTCTAATGTAGTTGTTTATCTATAGTAAACTTTGGTTAGTTATATATTGATGTTTCTCTTTCTCTCTCTCTCTCTCTTTGCAAGTAGATTAGTTAGATACATATGTTGTCGATCCGAACTATTGCCTATTAAAATACCAAAAAAAATGCAAAAGATAAAAATAATAAAAAGAAATAAAATCAAAGCACCGTTTTCAAACCAAACGTTCGCCTCCCTATGTTCGATCTGGGACTTACTTTGAGTTTCGGTATAAATTTTATCTGGTAGCGATTTTTGCCACTACGACGATGGGTTCTCCGAAACCCTGATTTTCCCTTGCAAAATACACGCTAACCATGTGAGCTCCCTATTGGTTGGTGGATGCAGTAGACGATAATGCAGTCGTAGTTGTGTTTCATCGTCATGGTGGTGGACGAGACACGGTAATGAACGTCGAGGTGGAGTCATCGCAGTTGCAGGTGTTAGTGTTGTCACAACCGACCACGGTGCTTGACAATCGTAGTAGGGACGAGACGCGGTGATGATGTCATAGACGCGGTAGCGGATGCATTGTCATGGATGGCGCACGATAGTTCAAGGTGAAGGAGAGGTTGCTATTTGTGGAGGGATGGCCCTCCTTGTGAGGAGGGAGATGATGCTGGAGTGGGAGTTCCCTCCCCGTGGAGAGGGAGATATGATGGAGAGGAATTCCTCTCGTGAGAGAGGTGCCCCCTTGTTGTCCTCCAAGTCCTGTATGTAACGAGATAAAAGAGAGAATCAGCGAGAGAGAGAAAATAAGGAAGGGAACGTGCATGTATGGAAAATAGAGAGTGGTGGGTATTTTCAATAAAGAAGAAGATCTATGATGGAAAGATTGATTATGGGAGATAATTATAGGTTCCAAAATGAAGAATTTAGAATCTCTTTCTTCCTTTCTTTTTTCTAATACAAACCCAAGATGCCAAAATTGATATACCCAATTTATTGTTGCAAAAACATAGATATGTAAATTTATTAATACATGAAGCTAATGGGTGCACCTCCATGAAATTATGAGAACAATAATTCATGATCTTAAATAATTTTATCACTGTAGTCCATGCTCTAAACTGACCTCTCATCCAAATAATCATGTACTTAGGCTTAATTATAGTCCGCTAGAGTGGACCTATCAAATATCCCCATGCTTAAGTTTTGCCAGTCCCGAGAAAAATCATATGGATCAGACCAGGTCTCTAGGCCAGATTTTTATCATTAGGATGTCTTATCGTGCCGCACCTCTAGAGACTAGATTAAAATACCAACTATAGGCCTAAAGGTATCCAAGTACCAGCCAAGATACAGACCTGACCAACCTTAGCCTTGGGTCCATCGCGAAGGTTTCTAGGGCCTACAAAAATTGCCCAAAGGTTTGTTGACTCCAGCGGTTAAAGCACCCATGCATACATGTAGCAAGTCAAGGTTCAGTTTGCCAGTGTATTTTTGGATAAGAGAGATATATATATTTATTTTGAGAGTTTTCACTCTTTTTCTTTTTAAATTCCCTTAAATCCAACATTGGATTGGCCCTAAGCACGATCTATATTGAATTCTTTGTCCCTACCATCAATCATCGCAAGGCGCTTAGCAATCGATGCTTCGAGATAGCACCACCCATGGCAACCCCCAAAACCCTGGCTTTCGACACTCCGGGATAGTGTCGCCCATGGTGTTTTGTAGCTAAATTCAGACCCTGGTAATCGACATTCCGGGATAATGCCTCCCATGGCACCTGAACTAGCACAAGGTGCTTCCGTGCCCTCGGTAGAATATTTAGATATCCTAGGAGACAACCACCAAGGAGACGGTAAGTTATGATGCATCTTCCGGAACTCGTCCAATCAACTTATGTCTTCAAGTCACTCCTAAGTCAAATTTTCAGGGAAACATTTTTAGAGTAGAACACTTTTTGGCATTATTCTTCATTACGTGCACTGAACCAGACTGGTGTGTGATTTTTTGGGTGCCTAGGTTACCAAGTCCCGCAAGCCAAAGGGTAGGCAATGGGGCTGAATACTCCCTAAGTCTTAGACTTAATACATTAGCCTCACAACTCCCTCAACCTCTTGAAGAAAAGTCCACATCTTAACAAATACGTGTGTTTAAGCCCTACAATAGACCCAGGAGGCCTAAAGTCGGATCCCTCTCTTATCTACTTTTCTCTAGCACTTTAGGACTTAGGTAACTCTTCCATAATCAAATGCTGGGACTAGGATAATTTTTACACCTTTCTCCTCTCTGTGTCTCTCTCTCCTGCTCCCTCTTTTTCCTTCTCAATATACTTGCGGTTCAGCTTACAAAGATTCCATCTCCTTCTTTCTCTCTCTTTCTTTGTTTTTTTTTATATGCAAGATGGATGCCCTAACTGCACGCAGAATATGCATGATGCTATGAACAACCTCAGGTTATACCTCCCCATGCCTAAATATGACAATGTCCTCATTGGAAAGCAAAAGCAAGGAAAGATATTACCTGAGGTGGAGTTGGGATTCTCACAAATCAGGCTCTAAAAGGGAGGCAAAAGGAGACCCAAAGAAGATACATAACAAACCTGGCCTAGCAAATAAGTAACCAAGATGTTGGTAAGCTAGTGATGGAGAGTGATGCCAAATGCTCGCTAATGCAGGTGAAAATAGGGTACTCCTAAGCTATTGTTGGAGGTTTCACAAAATACACATTAGTAGTGATCTTTGGGAGTGTGCGGCGAGGAAGCAAAGGCTCTTCAAGCAGATATGTGTGGAAAAAAAGGAGGGTGCGATGAAGGATACCCTGAGGCTGATAGGCTGACATGGGAAAGTGCCAATCCACACTTGCCACTCTACCACTGGATGTATTGGTCTGGTTATCCCCCCGTAAAGCAGGAATGTGAGCAGAGATTTTAGGAAGCTATTTCTGCAAGAGTTGAAGTCTCTCAGTTGCGGTGTAGGGACGAGGGTCAAAGAGGGCTTGAGAAGTTCAACATTCTTCCTCGACAACCATTCTAGTTTTTCAGAATCAGCCTTAATTACTGATTGTCTTTCATGCTGCATATCATTAGTGTGGGTGTCCTGGAATGGGCCCAAATGTTCATCTTTCAAGTAGAACCAATCAAGGGCGTCGCCCATTTCCTTATCATGTAAAGGTGGATTGGAAGCAATAGAAGTGTGAATGTCCTCAACAATGACATCCCCAAGTTCTTGTCTAATGCTAAGATCCTGCCCTTAGGTTGTATAGATTCCTACATTAATTGCTTCCATTTCTTCCGACTGTTTGAGAGGATGATTTTTGTAATCAAAAGTAGGTAGGAAGCCAGGTTTAGCTAAATCAGTAAGATCCTTAGGGGGTAAGTCCTCGAACAAAACATATTTTCCCCTAGAGTCACTCCATACTCTGAGTCTGGATCCCTCAAAGCCATCATCATCCTATACGTTTCGTCCCTCTTGCCCTTGAGACTCAGGAAAATCTTCCATGCCAAGATCAAGTGTTTCCTTGTCTTCCTCAAAAATCAACTCTTCATGTCCCTGAAACCAATATTGATCCAAGTCATTCAATTCAGTCTCAATTTCCTGATGGTCACCTATGTTGGGTACCTGTGAATTCTCATAATATTCATTGACAAGTGTTGGTTCCCTAGGTAGAGGATTGTGGTTATTATCACTTCCTTTTAATATGATTTCGTTCGGCATCCAAGACTCCTGGAATTTGTTAACTTCATAATCATAATCCATAGGGAGATCTAATTGAGGTGCAAGGTCCTTAGAGGTGTGAAGTATAGGTTCGGCATCCCTGGGATGGGCTGTATAATCCACCTCAAAATCATGGGAAGGAGTTGGGTTGACTGTTGGACTATGACCCATTTCATTAAATGTAACAAAGATACTATCATTTGGGTCGAGTTCATCTACTGGGACCATCTTCCCCATTTTCTGACTCCAATTAAGATCAGGTGAATAATCACCAGGATTGCCCTCTGGTGGGCATATCTCATGGGGGACATCTAAGTGATAGCTACTCCTCAGAATAAGATCCTTGTTATTGTTTTCCTCGAAATTGTCTTTGTAATCAGGGTTATAGAGGTAGGGATCAGAATTGACTGTAGGAGGGTCGCTAAGTTGGCTAATCTCTTCAGTTAATCTTTGACTATTCCTCAAAATCTCTCCCATAGAATCCATCATTTCTTTCTGTTGTTTTTTCATTTCTATCATAAAAGAGGAGAGGCTACTATCAGATTGCGGAGGATAGTCAATCTCAAGTTCAAGTTGCCTAGGAGTATTAGTCCAACCTCGATAAGTAAAATCGTTAGGTTGGGTATAGTCATGGGAGAGCTAGGGTTGGGATACCCTTCTCCTAGGTTCCGCTCATCATCACTGGGTTGGGGATTAATCAGACCAATTATCCTATAGTAGGAGTAGAAAGGATCCCAATGCTCATCAGATGATGATAACTATAGGTCATGGGATTGGGATTTAGTGTTCTGGGGTGAAAGTAAGAAGTGAAATAGCTATTGTAATCCTTGACTTGAAAAATACACCCTAATCAAATGCAAGGCAATGGAACTCTCCTTTTTCTTAGAGCAGATTTGAGCCAACCTCCAACCTACCCCTCAAAGTTATCAAATAGGGTCAAGTTTACTCCCGTCCATTCCCACTTTAGTGGTATAAGAGGGGGTTGTGACTTGAGATCCCTGACAAGCTCTTTGGAGAAGAACAGAGGTCAATTACGTTATTTCCTTGGTGGCCAAAGAAGTTGCACAATCAATTACGGGCCCTAAGTCAACCTTTGCATGCCCTAGGACCTATACCTTGCTTCAGTGATACTCTTAGGTGATCTAGTGAGAAGTTATTCCAAGGACGAAACTAAGGGATGCAAGTAGGGTGAACCCTTCCTTTGAGGCGATGCAAATGCAGTGCCTCTTAACTGCCCTTTTGTTCTTTTAAAGGGTGTCCCTCTCCTTGAAGTATCAAAACACTTGATCAAAAGATAGTACCACCACCATAAAGTGAAATAGGAGGGTCTGCCCTGATAAAAAGATCAGTGCCTATAGCCTTAAGGGACCGAGACCTAGTGCAGTGCCTAGTATGTGTGCTCAATGCCAGAAGTGTGCATCACACCGCAAATCAGTTTGTTTTTTGAGAAGAATCACAAACAAGTCTCTTTTGATCAAATCAAATGTGATTTTGATCCTAAGGTCAAATCTGATTAGCAGTCCCAATTTCAGTTAGGCGACCACTAAATTAGATCAATTCAATCAGTTTGGTGGTCTTGAAATTTAATCCAAATGCAAATGCGTAAACAAGAGCTGGATGCAAACATTGAAAAGTATACCTGTCTCCAGCAATCTTCGTGCAAATATGTACGCAATGCAAGAGAAAAGATCTAGTATGCTACTCGATCACCCCTAAATGCACACACCTAAGGGAATGTAAGTTCTAAATGGGCAGCTTGATATTTTTCTCTTTTTGTTTTGGACGCAAACAAGCAGATCACCATAGATAAAAAGCCCTAGCTGCTAAACAAAGTGGGGACAAACCCTGAAAATTAGCCCTATGCTACAAGGGCAAGAATACTAAAATGAAAGAAAATCTGCACCATAAGAGAATCCCATGTGTAAGCAAGATCCAGGTCTCCGCTTCGCGTCCTCTCTAGGTGTGTGGGTGTCGCTCGAGGTCGACATCGTCGCCTAGCTATGCCTGTCATGTCCTTAGATTCCTCACACAGAAAAAAATAACTAGCTAGATCAATGTGTATGTTAGAATAATCCCAAAATATAATCATGAAAATCTATTGTGTCTGCTGCCTCCCGGGCAACGATGCCATTTGATCGAAAAATTTCACTTTTCAGAAAAATATGTCGTCGCAGTAATGTAAATCGTGGGGAAAAAATTCTGAACAAAAATATTTATTAGTAAAAATTAACCACGAAGAGTTAGGTCATGTCCATAGGGGGGAACAACTGAAATAAATTCTCAAATATCTTTCCCTTATATTCATCCAATCGAGTGAGAGATATGTGTTCAAATCCGATGCGAAACGAGGCGAAAAGAAGAAGACACACAATAACTCAAGAATGCAAGGTTATGTCCACAAATTTTCCTCAATAAAAGAATTCAATAAAGATGTGATTAGTAGTGGCATCTCATGTAATTTCCAATTGCACCCGTACTAAAGAGGAATTGTGTAAATCCGAATCTAAATCCAATATGGAATGATGTGCATAACAAGAGTCAAGCAAATACGAGAAAGCATAAGTGTACTGTTACAAATTCACTTTAATATATTAATGCATACAATAAGAGAATAGTGAACCGGCAATGACATAGCATGTAAATATTAATAGACCCAAAAATAGAGCATTATTTCCTTTGATCGCGCATGAAGAAGAGGCGATGGTGGGTCATGTGGAGCTCGAAGGAGGTTGATGTAGTTGAGAACTTCGCGTCAGAGGTCGCACCGAGGAGAACGGTGGCTTGCGGCAGCCAGATGGTGGGAAGGGAGCTACTGGTGGTGGGGTGGTTTGGCCGTGTGCATGGCCTATTGTCGGCACATCGGAGGGTGTGGTTGTGCTTGTCAGGTCGTGGCAAGAGCGTTGGTGTCGATGGCGCGAAGATTCGAGGCCCGTGGAGGTGGCTGCACGAAGGGCGTCGACGATGAACTTTAGGTTCTTCTTCTCTATCGGCAGAGAAGAAGAAGAAGAGCTGATGGTCGAACTAGGGGCACACATGGTTGGTGGTGGGCGTGAGGGAAGGCACGGTGAAGGAGGTGGCTTCTCGCAATTGCATGGAGGCGTCGGTGGGTGCGCGGTAAGTGCACTAGGGTGTGGTTGCATAGGGAGCCTGTGTGCTGGGGCTTGGGCGCGCATGTGCACACAAGGGTGAACAATGGGGAGAGGAAGGAGGCCAACCTCTATTGGGTTTAGTTGGAGGTGAGAAGGAGGAAGATGAAGATCAGTGACTGTGCATGGAAGGCTCTGCGTACAGTGGCTGCTACTTGTGCACACGAGTAGTGGCGGCCACATGCATGGCTGTGGCCGGTCAACGCTGGTGGTGCTCCAAGAGGAGGCTGTTGTTATGTTGCGTGGTTTGAAGGAAGAAGACGATTGCAGAGGAGGAGGATGCGGTGGCTCTGGGTGTCCAGGAAGGTTCCTGGACGTCTTAAGTGAAAGGGAGAGGGGGTGTTCGCTCCCTGTTGGTTGGTGGACGCAGAAAAGGATGATGCAGTTGCAATGGTGTTTCATTGTCGTGGTCATGGACGAGACACGGTGATGAACGTTGACACCAAGTCATTGCGGTTGCGGGTGTCGATGCTGTCACCACCGACCACAGTGCCAGTCAATCACAGTAGGGATGAGATGCGGTGTTGATGTCGTAGATGCGGTAGCGGACATAGTGTCATGGATGGCACACTGTAGTTCGCGGTGAAGGAGAGGTTTTTCATGGATGGATGGCCCTCCTCCTAGTGAGGAGGGAGATGATGCTGTAGAGGGAGTTTCCTCCTCGTGGAGTGGGAGATATGATGGAGAGGAATTCCTCTCATAAGAGAGGTGCCCCCGTATCGTCCTTTGATTCCTGGATGTAAAGAGAGAAAAGTGAGAATTAGCGAGAGAGATTAATGGGGAGAGAGAGAAAACAAGGAAGGGAATGTGCATGTTTGGAAAATAGAGAGTGGTGGGCATTTTCAATAAGGAAGAAGATCTATGGTGGAAAGAATTGATTATGGGAGATAATTATAGGTTTCAAAATGAAGAATTTAGAATCACTTTCTTCCTTTCTTTTTTCTGATACTAACCCAAGATGCCAAAATTGATATGCCCAATTTTTTCTTGCAAAAACATAGATATGTAAATGTATTAGTACATGAATCTAATGGGTGCATGACGGGCGTGGAACACGATTGTTTAATTATGGCATTGTAGTATGCGTTCGCGACGTTAGTTTTAATTAAAGATTGGATTTGGTGAGTCCAAGTGTCGAACACGAGGAGACGTGAAATTGGATTACTTTGTTGCTTTTAGTTGTCACAGGAAGTTTGGTTTGCTTGCAAGAAAATGAGAAAAAGAGAGTGAGAGAGAGAGGGAGGGAGAGTGAGTAGGGTTAGAGTTTGTCTTTAAATCACGACATTCATTCGAACAAGATGGGAACTATATAAGAAACAACATCAACATTAACATTTAGCATGCAGCTTGAGTTTGTTCGCAACTACAACAATAGCTAAAAGCTTAAACAAAAGCAATATAAAACTAGGGTAAAGAGAGAGAGGGGAGGAGGCAAGGCATCCATGGCAGTGGAGGAAGGCTCCTTCAGCGGCTTGACAACTCCAAGGTGTATGTGGAATGCTTGGTGGAGCTAGGAGAAGGCTAGTGTTGTATGGAGAGGGTGTGTGAATTGAATGCCTCTCAATGGGGTAGTTAAAGGGGTTTATATAGGGAAAAGGGGTTTCCAAACTAAGGGTTTTAGTGGCATCCATGACGTCGCTAAACCCATGCCAGAAATGTCAGTGAAGCCCTCTGGCCTCCGCTTCGACCGATGCATGCGTGCTTCTTCTTCTTTAGTTGCACCCGCGATTCCTGTGCCTTCGCTGTGAGCCGTCCGATCAAAGATCGAACGGTTGAGATTTCACCCGCGACACTGGTTTAGATCACGCTTGTGGAGCGTGCGCCTCACACGTTATCACGAGCGTGCCCATCAGGCTCTTGAGGGCATGCCGCATTGCATCCATCCGCACCGCTTGGCGTTGATGGGATGGCTCGAATTATCCGCGGTGCACTCTGGGCCACTATTTGAGGCGCGACGCAATTCGAACTCTCGCCTCTCATCGCGAGGGCAAGGTGCTATAGCTACACTACTTTCTCGGTTGGTTGCGGAGACGAGATCAGGCATGAATGCTTAGCGACCGTTTGATTGAGATCCAACAGTTAGATCTTCGCGCTGAAGGAGATCGGGTGTGGTGGATGTGGTAAGGGCGAACGTGAGCTCTCAATCGTCCGATCGAAGGATCGGATGACTTAAAGTGCTGCTTCGTGAGGCTGCATGGGTGAGGGGTGCAGTGGATGCGATGATGTGGCCGCTTGTGGGTCGTTGATCTAATGATCAATGGACAGAACTTCTTGGGCCAATCAAGGGAGCTCCTGATGTTGGATTTGAGGGATTTCGAGTCTATTGGACTCGATTCGTCGATCTGAGTCCATCCATGGGTCTGATTGCTCATCTGAGGCCTGTTTTAATATGTACTTGTACATATGGCCATTAAACATTGATTCATAAGCAATCTTAACTTGGAATGCATGCAGTGCTCCTATGCCTATCATGACATGTTATTAGTGCGCATATATCCTCAAAAGTCACCCTAGTTGATGGAATTATCATCATTGAATGTGAAGTTATCAGCGCACCTCCATAAAAATATGAGAATAATAATTCATGAGCTTAAATAATTTTATCACTGTAGTGCATGCTCTAAATTGACCTCTCATCCAAATAATCATGTACTTAGGCTTAATTGTAGTCCATTAAAGTGGACCTATCACATAACATTCACAGCAATCATATTAGGGGATGGACCCGTATCCACCCTTGTCTAATCTCGGGTTCGGAGGAAACTCCAGACCTTCCTACTCTACTTAGGGGAACTCTGAACCCTCATACTCTGATTACTCTGGAGTTCCTTAGACCTACGAGGACCTCGACGCCATCCAGAATGATCCATTCTCCAACACATGTAACCTTGGATGTCATAATCATCCGAACTTCACATGGTCGGGAAATCATGAGAACTCGAGACCTCAATTCCAACCCTAACCCCAAGCTCAACGACTATATCAGCCTGCTCAGCCTAGGCCCAAACTGAATTACCAATCCAGGCCTTCAAGGGAAGATCAAATGAACTTGATTTTGGAGGCCCTAGCTGACATCTAGAAGACCAATGCGGCTATGCAAAAATAACACAAAGAAGAGATCACAGAGGTTTGAAATCAACTTGCATAGATGGTTGGGTCTCACCAGCCTAGTGCGCTCCATTCCCAACCTCTACCGAATCCGAATAATGTGCCAAACTAGAGGCATGTTATGAACCCGAATTAGGGCCAAGCTCACTACGTTTATCAGGCCCCTTCTGCTCCACCACCCGATGGAATGGAGGGTTCCACATCATATTTGGGATATCAATAGCAACCACCACTTTTGCCAACTCTAAACCAAAACCAAGCTGGCCTAAATGCTGTTACTACACGTAGTGGCAAATCGACTCAAGATTCACCTTATCCTAGCCACTCTAGACCTAGTAGTTCAAAGACTAACCCTAGGATGGTCATCCAAGATACACCTATCTCAGATCCAGAGCCTGAACCAATCATAAAGGAACCAATAGAGGTTCCATTTCCCAAGGCCTTGACCAAAGGAAAAAGTAAACCCAAACCCATGGCACTTGAGGAAGACTTGGTCAAGCTCAAGTCCAAATAAACATCCCCTTGATGGTCGTGATTCGCCACGAATCGACTTATGCATGATTTCTGAAGGACTTATGTACACCAAAGTGTAAGCCATGAAATAAAGACGAGAGTTCGATCGTCTTATCTAAGCAAGATAGCTCTATCATCTTGAGTAAACTCCCGCAAAAAGTGAACGATCCTGAAACCCCTCTGATCTCCCGTAAGATCGGCAACCTAGAATTTAATCAAGCTTTATTGGATTTAGGAGCCTTCATAAACTTGATCCCTACATCCCTACTAGATCATTTCGAAGAAACTGAGCTCAAGACGATTGAGGTGACCTTGCAGCTGGCTGACAGATCAATTTAAGTCACCAAGAGGAGTTCTCAAGGATGTTCTAGTTAGGATATGAGATTTCTACTTCCTGGTGGACTTCATTTTATTAGACACGGATACTCCTGAAAATCTGAGAGATATTCAAATCATTTTAAGGAGACCATTCCTAGTCACAGCTAATGCGAATATCAATTGCGAAGAGTGCCAAATCGAGTTGAAATTTGGGAACAGGACATTGAGGATTGATATCTTTAAGGCCCAGAAAGGAATAAATTGTGGGGCGATCGAAGAAGTTTGCGGCATTAGTTCTTTGGTTTAGGACCTGATTACAGAGGAAAACCTGATTCTCCTAGGGCCTCAACCACAAGAAGATCTTGACCTACAAATAGAGAAGCCCAGAGCTAATCTAGACCTACCCATAGCTTCCACCTTATCTTCTGAGGTCCATCCCGAACCCCTACCTGCTACTGATAACCCGGTACTTGAATTGAAGACCCTCTCGGATCATCTGAAGTACGTATTTTTGGGTTCCAATCAAACGATTCCTGTGATTATCAACTCCCGACTCTCTCCTGATCAAGAAACAAAGCTGATTTCTATTCTCTAGCATCATCAAAGAGCCATCAGAAGGACTCTTGATGACTTGATTGGGATAAGTCCCTCATATTGCACACATCATATCAACACCGAAGAGGCTCATGACCATCTTGAGAAATGCAGAGATGATTGAATCTGAATCTTCAATAGGTCATGAAAAAGGAGATCATCAAATGTTTCGACACTGGAATCATCTACCCAATCTCTTACAGTCGCTAGGGGAGCCCCATCCATGTTGTCCCTAAGAAGGTAGGGCTCACCGTGATTACGACAAAATCTAGAGAAACCATCCCAACTCGTATTGTAAATTCATGGAGAGTTTGCATAGACTATCGTAAATTGAATGCCTCCACGAAGAAAGATCATTTCCCACTCCCGTTCATTAATCAGATTCTCGAGAAACTAATGAGAAATCGATTTTTTTGTTTCCTAGATGGGTACTCCGAAATAACCAAGTGGCAATCCATCCCGAAGATCAAGAAAAGACCACCTTTACCTACCCCTACGGTATGTATGTATTTCGTAGGATGCCATTTGGGCTTTGCAACGCACTGGCCACCTTTTAGCGATGCATGCTAACCATATTCTCTGATATGGTAGGTAAATACCTTGAAGTCTTCATGGATGACTTGTCTGCATTTGGTGAATCTTTCAATGTTTGCCTTTTGCACTTGGTCGAGATCCTTTGAAGATGCATCGAAGTGAACCTAGTTCTCTCCTGGAAAAGAGCCACTTCATGGTTCTTGAGAGTATCGTGCTTGGACACCTTATTTCTGAGAGAGGTATCCAAGTTGACCGAGCTATGGTAAATTTGATTTCCAAATTACCTGTGCCTACTGTTTACAGAGGAAAATTGAGGTTTTAAATGCTACATTGTAGTATAGGTCGAAATCGCTTGAAAACAAATAATATTTATTACTCAAATTTGAAGTACAAGGTTAAACGTAGGGAGCAATTGGCAATTAACACTCAAGATTGAAATTCTATCAATAAATTCAAACAAGAATGATATATATGATAAAGCAAATGTTTAATGAAGCAAAAATATTAGGGTAAAATGGTGATTTGCATCACTAAATGCCCCTCACAATAATAGCAAATATCTCAACAGTATCAATCAAATTAAGAAGCTTAAATCAGACGTCTATTGGTAAGATCAGATGTCTTAAATGTTTGATTCTACAGTGCCTTTTCTTCTTCTATAGACTCTTCTTTCTTCTCCTTTCTTCTTCTTCAGAACTCTTTCTTTCTTCTTTGCCTTTCTGCTACTCTCCTTCTCTTCTCCTTTCTTTCTCTACTTTTTTCTACTACTAAGGGTCGCAAAGGTACCAGTGAGAGCAAAAACCCCCTGTCTCCATGCACTCTCTCTCTTTCTCTATTAGGGATCCACTCTGCCAGAGCCTTCCACAGTAACGGGTAATCGGGTATTCGGGTCAAGCGCGTACCCAGGTCCAAGCTCACTGGCAATGGGTGGTGAGTGAGGAGTGAGAGCTTAGGCAAGTCGGATCAAGTGAGGCTAATGGGACCTCACCCCATGTTCTGAGGCAATAAGCACAAAGCACAAAAATAACTTATATCACTGCATCGCTTCTGTTGTTAACAATGTGGGACTATGTTAGTCCCCTTTCTCTTCGCATGGGCTGCTGCTGCAATGCTCTTCCACTCGAGGAAATTGTGGTGAAGATGCATCGAATTTGCGTTGAAGAAAATTCCCTCAATGGTAATTGGAGACCTGGAACAGCTCTTGGGCCTTGTCCGTGGCACCTGGAGGTAACACCTGATACCTGCGTGACCTGGAGCTCGAATAACATGGTAGCGGTGGCGGAAGTGGTGGAGCTTCGGTGAGGACACCTAAAAACGAGAATACGGTCTTGCAGCCAAGTTAAAACAACTCAGAACCTTCGTCGGATGTCATGGAGTGTAACAGTGGTGGTAGCATGGAGTGTGAGTGCGTGTGGGTGTAGGGCGAAGTCAAGGTGAAGCTGCGAATGTGGTGGTGTTCGGTGAGGTGTTAGAGAGGCTAATCTCCTCAATTACTTGAGGGGTTTTAGTCTCTGAGTCAAGGCAATGGTGAGGAGTGTGGAAACGGTGGCGTAGGTGGTCTGTGGTGGCCGCTAGTGCTTGCTGGTGGTATGCCGGTGAGATGGAAGACGGAGTCGCGGAGGTTGATGTGGAGGTCGAAGCGGAGTGTCAGAGGTGCTATCGTGAAGTGGAGAAACTGAGTCGATAGAGATAGATAGTGGATGACGGGGATTAGAGTTCACGCCGGTTGCAGTATGGCAGGCGTCGGAGATGATGGCTCCGGTGGGGTGATGACGGCGAGGATGGAGATAGGGACGTCAGCTGGTATTACGCGACACGGAGGAAGACGAGGAAAGAGTATCTGCCGCCAGTATTGCGGTCAAATGACGAGGAGAGGCAGGGAGACACATCATAGTTCGAGGAGCCTTTTGGATGGATTATGAGGGAAGAATTTACGGTAGATCCAGTCGAAATCGAGCTTGGGATCTTCGGTTTGATCTGGGGGTCTTTTTATAGGCCTCTAGATGGCATTTTGGGCTTGGGAAGCAAGCTTCCCAAGCTTGGAAAGCTTCGTTGGAGATAGGAATTCTAGGATACCCTAATCTCTCATGCATTCGCATGAGAGATTGGGAAGGTTTGAGAGCTTAGGAATTGGCTCAAAAGGAAGGGAATTCCTTGACGAACTTCCCTTTCAAATCTGCGAGAGATTCGTCAAGGAATCAAGGAGAAATTTCCAAATTTAGGTCACCAGAGTTTGTAGGAATAGGATTCATGGCAAAAAGGACCTTTTTGTGAAAATGATGACAAAGCTACGGGCCTTTTTGTAAGGATTTTGAAAGTTAAGGGCATATGTGTGATCAGACATGACCAAATTGCAAACTAGGTCATGATAGTTTCAGATTGGGCCCAAATTTTGGTACAAACCTAATTTGAACCTAAGGAATCCAATGGTGAAGTTGGATTTTTGTTTTGACCAATTTTGACTGTGTAATTTATGCAAAAACCCAAATTAGGGTAAATGTGAGTCTGAGACTCTATTTTGGGTCAAGATGGGTTCTGATGGTCAAATTGAAGGTACCAAATCATAGAGAATATTTTCTATAAATTTTAGATGGTTATATGAATTTTATCCTGAACAAAACCTCAGTTAATTAAGTGGGTTTGTTTTTAGGGTTTTAGAAGTCATTTAATTCTCAAAACATGCGAAAACCCTTTTCTGTCTATGTTAACCCACTTGTTGGATATTTAAGACCATTTGACCCTTAATTACCCCATGAGAAAATCCATGATTGTACTGCATTCATGATATGATGATAAAATTGCAGTTTTAACCCTATTTTCTTATCTTTCCCTCAGAATGGATTTGCAGTGACTTAGGACTCTCTGGCAGTTATGTAGGAGAATTTATTCCTTAATAGTGACTAAATTGAGCTAGTTATGGCTCATGATGGTGTTCCCATCACCTACCTCAGTCAAAGTCATCAGATCATTTTTGGGGCACATTGGATTCTATCACCAAATCATATCTAATCTTTACAAGATCATGTGCCCTATAATGACTCTTCTCTCAAAGGGCACACCTTTTGAGATGATAAGTGAGTGCATTCACACATGTGAAATCCTATGTGACCAAGTCACCTAAGCATCAATCTTGCAATCTCTTGACCGGTCTCAACCCTTCAAGATCATGTGTGGTGCATTTGACTATGCAATAGGAGTGGTGCTAAGGCAGAAAATCGATAGGAAATCGGTAGTAATATATTACGCAAGCATGACACTGGATGAGGCTCAGCATAATTACATGATTACGGATAAAGAGCTACTGGTTGTAGTATTTAGTCTAGAGAAATTCAGATCATACGTCCTGGAATCCCATGTCATCATTTACTCGGATCACACTGCGGTAAGTCACTTGCTTACAAAGAAGGATGTGCAACCTAGATTAATCTGTTGGATCTTGCTGTTGCAAGAATTCAACCTTGAAATTCATGACAAAGCGAGGAAGCAAAATGTAGTAGCTAACCATTTGTCTCGCCTTCCTTCTTCGATCATTGATCCATTCGAACCTATCACCGAGCATTTTCTAGATGAACATCTCTTGGCCATTAATGGACTTCCCTGGTTCATTGATAACGTGAATTACTTGGTTACAGGGAAAATCCCACCTGATTGGGCGACCTCCCGATGGGACAAGCTGATTTACAATGCCAAGTACTATGTTTGGGAAGATCTGAATTTATTTCACATTGGTAATAGCCAAGTGATTCGTAGATGCATTCCCAACGACAAGGTCAATGATGTCATCTTATTCTGCTATGACCAGGACTACGGTGGCCATTACTCTGGGCATAAAACCATAGCGAAGATCCTCCAATGTGGGTTCTTTTGGCCCACAATGTTCAAAGATGCACAATCCTATTATAGGGCATGTGCCCATTGTCAAACCCTCGGCAACATGGGCCTGCATGACATGATGCCCTTGAATCCAATTATTGTGTGCGAAAACTTTGACATTTGGGGAACTGATTTCATGGGACCCTTTCCAAAATCTAACAGCTTTGAGTACATCTTACTTGCTATTGATTATGTCTCGAAATGGATCGAAGCCGTCCCTACCAGAACAAATGATCAAAAAGTTGTTCTTCGATTCATTTAGGAGAACATCTTTTTCAGATTTGGGGTTCCTAATGCCATCATCAGTGATGGCGAGTCTCATTTCATGAATGTACACTTCCAGTCCCTGATGAAAAACTATAGGGTGTCACATCATATCTCGACTCCTTATCACCATCGAACCAACAGATTGGCTGAGCTACCCAATCAGGAGATCAAGAAAATCCTTCAGGTTACTGTTCGGCCTGACAAGAAAGATTGGTCCACCTGACTTCCAGAAGCCTTGTGGTCCTATAGGGCCGCCCATAAGACCCAACTAGGAATGTCTCACTTCAGACTTGCATACAGGAAGGCATGTCACCTCCATGTAGAAATGGAGCACAAAGCCTACTGGGTAGTATGAAAGTGCAATCTAGATCTCATGAAGGCTAGAATCCACCGCTGGTTGCAAATGAGCGAGGTCGAGGAGCTACGCAATGATGCATACGAGAACTCGCATATCTAAAAAGAGTGGGTCAAAGCCTTCCATGGCATACACATATTGCGAAAAACATTCCATCCTAGACAGAAAGTGTTACTCTTTGAAGCTAAGCTCAAGCTCTTCCTAAGGAAGCTAAGATCAAAATGAATCTGACCCTTTCTCATCTGACAAATCTTTGGAAATGTAACTGTTGAAATCAGTGAACTCAGCCATGACTTAGAACCATTCATTGTGAACGGTTAGAAACTCAAACCATTCTTCAAACTCACCGATTCGAATTTGGCTGCAGTATCTATTGATCTCCATTCTCCCTGAGCCACTTTGCACCCAGCTGATGGCATTAAGCTTAGCACTTAATGAAAGGCAACCCATCATTTTGAAAAAAATCGAGACCCTTCTGGCCTATTTTTGAGTTGAAGTCATATTGCACTTTAGGGTTCGTCCATTCGAACAACTGACTCCAACTTTGATATTTGTATCAGAGCTTGAAATCATCCGCAACAATCATCCCAACCCGTTACCACCCACCAAATCTGTTATAATGTATGATCTAAGTTGAACTCGAACCCACCAAATTTATAATAAGTACATTGCAAATCTTAGGCATGGGGGGTATTAAAGTGCAAAACACTATGAAATTCAATTCATGGAGGGGTTTCATTAAAAAAAAAAAGAAAATTGAGGAAGAGTAAAGAAAAGAGAAAAAGGAGCAAACAAAAAGAAAAAAAATGTGATAGTCCTTGTAATTGAGTATGGAACTCACCTAAGTTCTAGGTTAGATCGGATGATGAATTATGACCTGGAAGGCTAAAACCTAGGAGATTAGTGACGGATACCAGCCTTAGCCCTCTTGAGTTTATTTTAGGGCTTAAACACTTATGTATTTGTTAAGATTTGGATTAATCTCCAAGAGGTTGAGTAAAGTACGAAGCTGATGTATTTAGTCTAATGCTTAGGGATTATCTGACCCTATTACCTGCCCTTTGGTTTGTAGGACTTAGTAACCTAAGCCCCCAAAAATCATGCACCAGTCTGGTTCAATGCTAATGGGAACACCATCATCTATCATAACTAGCTCAATTTGATCTAATTAAGTCAGTAAATGCTCCTACATAACCGCCAGAGAACCCTAAGTCACTACAAAAACATTCTAAGGGAAAGATAAGAAACCAGGGTTAAAATTATAATTTTACCATCATATCTTGAAATGCAAAATATCCATAGGTTTTCTCAGGGGTTAATTAAGGGTCAAATGATCTTAAAAGGCTAACAAGTGGGTTATAACAAACAGAAAAGGGTTTTCACTTGTTTTGAGAATTACATGACTTCTGAAGCCCTAAAAATAGACCTGCTTAATTAACTAAGGTTTCTCTCAAGATAAATTCACCTAAACCCTCTAAAATTCATATAAAAATATTCTCTAGGATTTGGTACCTTCAATTTGACCATCAAAACCCGTCTTGACCCAAAATAGAGTCTCAGACAGATATTTGCCCTAATTTGGGATTTTGCATAAATTACCCAGTCAAACGTGGTCAAAACCAAAATCAAACTTCACCATTGGATTCCTTAGGTTCAAATTAGGTTTATACCAAAATTTGGGTCCAATCTGAGATTGTCTTGACCTACTTTGCAATTTGGTCCTATCTGATTCTTTTCTATCACATGTATGCCCTTAACTTTCAAAATCCTTACAAAATGGCCCCTAAATTTGTCATCATTTTCACAAATAGGTCCCTACCGCCATTAATCCTATTCCTACAAACTTCGACAACCTAAAATTGGCAAGTTCTCCTTGATTCCTTGACGAATCCCTTATATTTGGAAGAGAAGTTAGTCAAGGAATTCCCTTCCTTTTGAGCCAATTCCCATGCCCCAAAACCTTCCCAATCTCTCATGCAAATGCATGACAGATTAGGGTATCCTAAAAATTCTATCTTTGGCAAAGCTTTCCAAGCTTGGAAAGCTTGCTTCCCAAGCACAAAACTACCTCTAAAGGCCTATAAAAAGACCCCCAGATCAAGCTGTTCTTCCCAAGCTCGAATTCGACCTTGAACACCCCCAATTCCTCTCTTCCTTCTCAGTCGAAGTGCTCCTCGACGTCTGGCGACTCTCCCTGCCTCCTCTCTTCCTCCGTTCGCAATACTGACGATGGAGCTATCTTCCTCATCTTCTTTCGCGTCGAGTCGTAGCCAACGCCCCTTTCGCCATCTTCCTCACTGTTTCCTACCTACTGGAGCTTCTTCCTTCTCCGACGCCGGCCATACCGCAACCGATGCCATCTCCACTCCCCGTCGTCCGCTACCTCTCTCAACTGACTCCTTAGCTTCCCCTCATCACAATAACAACTTCAATACTCCGATTCGACCCTGCCAATGCCATCCCTGACTCCATCTTCCATCTCTCCAGTATACCCCTGACGAGCCCTATCAGCCACCACATGTGCCCAAATGAGCTGCTACCACCTCCCACACCTCTGTCGTATCCACGCAAGTAAAACCCCTCAAGAAATTGAAGGGATTACTTGCCCAAACACTCCCCCAAATAGCACCACCTTCAAACGCACAATCCGCCTTCGCCAGCACCCACAGACCATGCTCGTACCACGCTGACCCCCTCATCAAGTTCACCGTGGTCCGGCGAAGCCTCTGAGCTTTCTGATGCGGCTGAAAAGCCTTACTATTGATTTCAGGTACCAGCCTCTTCCGCCATTAAGGCCAAGCTTCGAGCAAGCTCAAAGCTTGCTTCCCAGCTGATAGCTCTAGGTCTTAGACTCCAAACGAAGTGGATTTGGTCCAGGAACACACTCGCCTGGTCAATTGGAGTCGTTGACCGCTCCTTGCACACAAATTGGACAAAGGCATCAACATGCAGCATGCGCGAGGAAAGGGGGACGAATAGTCCCACATCGTGAGTTTTGGAACGGTTGCACTCTTATAAATTGAATTTGTGATACGAGCTTATCGCCTCGTACACAAGGGGTGAGGTCCCTCACACCCCTCACTTCACCTCGTCCACGACACTGCTCCGCGGATTTGGCCTAGTCCGATTACCTTCCTAAGCTATACACTCCTCGTTCACTACCCACTGCCGGTGACCCTAGACCCGGGTGCGCTCTAGGTCCAAATACCCAATTACTCGGTACTGTGCAATTCCTTGTGAAGGCAGAAGAAAGGAGGAAACCCAAGGAGAGAAAGAGAGAGAATGTGGGGGTTAGGGGAGGGTTTTTCTCTTTGGAGAATTGGCCGAAACTTAGCCAAATTGGAGACCCTTTCCCTCTGCATAAAGAGGAAGAGAAAGAAAAGAGCAGAGAAAGAAGAAAAGAAGAAGAGGAAGAGAAGAATAGTTGCAGCAGCAGAAGAGTCTATGAAGAAGAAGAAGGAAAGCAAGAGAAGAAGAAAAGAAGAAGATATCAGAGAAAGAAGAAGAAACAAAGCACTGTTCATCCAAACGTTTAAGACATCTGATCCTACCATTAGACAACTAATTTGAGTTTATTTCATACATGGCTATTGAGTTTCACTTGCTATTATTGTAGGGAGTAATTGGTGATTCAAATCACCATTTTACTCCATTCTTTTTACAGCTTGACTTGATATTATTGCCACATTATTCTGAATCAATTTCTGATTCTAATTTCTTATCTTTGTTGGTTAATATTGCAATCTTGAGAATCAAATTCCTACTTGCTCCCAACAAACGACCTCGGAGACCTTGGAATTTTCGAGTATAAATTTTATCTATTTTTCTTGAGATTTTGACTATACTGCAACGCAACGATTTAAAACTCGATTTCACGCAAATAACATTTTAGCATTGTTGCTGGGGAGCAACGCGCAATTCAGATCTCTTGATTGCAATATCAGACTTGTTACTAACTTGCTACATCTCTTTTGATTGTGATCTATTTTGGGGACTCATTAAAGGAAGATCAGCCGCACATCAACCACTCCAGGGGCAGGTAAACTCCATCTACCTTCTTCTTAGCCCTTGATTCTGAAAAAAGATAAAAAAGGGAAAAAAATCAATTAGGGCTACTTGCGTTCTATTCTTAGATAAATCATCATGTTGCCTGATTTGATACATTCTATTTAGACAACATTCAAACCATGATTTGTACACCTACTTAAGATCTTAAGGTATCTAGGGCTATCACATTCTTGTTTGAGCCCTAGGTACCACATTTGGACAAATAAAATTGGATCAATCAGAGCCAATTAAGGATTCCAGTTTAGGGTTTAGAGACACACTTGCTTAATCAAGAATTGATCTATTCAAGAAAAACCCTAAAATCAGGCTCTTAAATTCATTTGAACACTAGAAGAGGGACCTAAACTTCTCAAGGAACAAAATAGGTAAAGTTGGCCCACCTTGTTGGGTTAACCAATCTTCAAATTAGGTCACTTTGCACAAAAACATCTTAAAAGTTCAAGTGAAATCATAAGCACCCTTGCTCTAAGTTAAAAACTGGCAGACTTAAGAGGTCAAGTCCTGATTTTGGTCTATCTGGATCATCAGTAACAAGAGAGGTCGGGTGGGGGAAACCCTATAACTCGTGGGGGCGCTCTACCGTGTAAGGGTCTTTACGGGACTTTCCCTTTCTGGCTACCCAGGTAATTATTAGGTGAACGGCTTTCTGACTAAGGGGTATCATCCTCCTCGAACCTTTATAGTCATCCAAAAATTTTTAGGTGTCTTGATTAGGTCTATCACATTCTATCTCTCATCTAATCCATCGGTGCATGTTTGAGAGGAGGTCTCTAAGACCATTCTTGAGGCCTCCATTAGCTACTCATTCCCGTCGAGGCCAAGCCTCGACCTCCTTGTTTATGCAACAACCTAATCCAATTGATGAGAACAACATCATGAGCTCTAACTAGCTCATTTTGACCTGAGAAAGAGAATAAAAGCTCCTACATAACCTAGAGAATGGCCTAATTCAAGGAATAACTATTCTGAGAAGAAAACATGAAACAAAGGGTAAAACTATAATTTTACCATTATAGTACATCAATGGTATTTCTCAAGGGCTAAACATAGGTCAAATGATCTTAATAAGATAAAAAGTGAGTTGGTTCAGTCAGAAAAGAGTTCATGTGCAATCTAAGAATTAAATGACTTCTTGTAACCCTAAAATAGACCTGCTTAATTCGACAAGGTTCTAGTCCGGATAAAAATAAACTAAACCCTCTAAAATTCATGAAAAAATATCCCCTAGGGTTTAGAACCTTCAATTTGGCCTTTGGAACCTCTTTTGACCTAAATTGGGGTCATAGTCAGATATTTGACTAAATTGGGTTTTGTGTAAAATGTCCAGTCAAACATGGTCAAACCTAAAATCCAACTTCACCATTGAATTCCTTAGGTCCAAATTAGGTTTGTACCAAAATTTGGGTCTAAGGGAAGGTTGCCTTGACCTACTTTGCAAAATTGTCCACCCAATTACATTTTGACCCCAAGCTTTTGAAAACCTTTGCTTAGACCCCCTATCTTTCTCGCCACTCTTTGCATTTAGGTCCCTCCACCGTTATAGCAGAGGAGTCCTACACCGATGAGGATTTAAGGAGGATTTCTCCCCGATTCCTCAGAGATCTCCTCCCAAATCTGGAAGGGAGATCCTCTAAGAAATCCCCTATCGTCTGAACACAATCCCATGATCTGATTCGCACCCAATCTCCCGTGTGAACACTCAAGAGAATTGGGTATCATCCGCACTTTCCATCTCCGATGAGATTCTTGCGCTTGGAAGCTTGCCTTCCGAGCACAAGAGCCTCTGCCAGCACCTATAAAAGGACCCTCATCTCTAGCCGCACATTTTCAGCTTGGCTTGGCTAGAGAACAACCCTCCAACTTTGTCTCTTCCCCTCCAGCTAAGTGTCCAACAGGCTCCAACGACCTCTCCCCCTTCTCATCACTCTGTCACAATATCGATGGCAGAGATGTCTTCACCTCCTTCCTCTGCGTCGTGGAATACCCTCGCGCGCGCCTCCAGCCCCTTCATCTTCGCCACTCTCCCTCCACTGGAAGTTTCTTTGGCTGTGGTAGGTATGAGCTATCTGCCATCCTCCCTCCTTTCGTCTGTTAATTGCGTTAAATCTATTCCCCTCTCTGTTCTCTTTATTTCCCCTATCTTTATTTCTATTTTTATCCCCTCGACGCCGTAGACCACCACCATCGTCTCCATCTCCAATCGACCACAGGCAAAGGCACTTCCATCACTCCACTCTCCCACACGCCTTGCCACCTACCTCAAAACATTCGCCATCACCCACTAATCATCATCCGCACCTCCATCGACCGCCAACACCTCCCCAAGTGCCCATCGAACACATGCACCTTCACGGTCACAGTCTGACCTAGGCATGCACGCCTAGGCCATTCTACGCCATGCCACCTACCGCATCACCTTGGCTGTGACACGGCAAAGCTCCCCAAGTGGTTTGACAAGGCCGCGAGGCCGTATTACTGAGTTTTAGGTCTGACCCCTTTTCGCCATTGGAGCAAGCATGAAGGAGCAAGCTTGCTCACTCCAGGATACATCACCCTAGGCAGAAGAGTCCCAGGTGCGCGGAATTATTCCACGACCCTTTCACACCTAGCAATCAGAGGCTTCGTCGACTGCAGCTGCAGCTATTGGACAGGTGTTCCTCCTGTGTGCACACGAAGAAGCGGGTTGGACTTTAGTCCCACCTCGAAAGTTCTCAGCGCAGGTGCGTAGTATAAAATGAATTTGTGTTTCCACCTTATCGCCTCAGTTCACAGGGTGAGGTCCCCTCACCCATGTCACCTGCCTCATCCGCGACCCATGCCTCTGCGGACCTGGCTTGCCCGACCCGTTTGCTCTGCACTCCTCACGCACCACCCACGCCGATGCGCCTGGACCAGGGCGCGTGTAACCCGACCCGTATACCCGATTGGCTGGCTCTAGGAGAGCGAAGAGAGAAATAGAGAGAGAGCGTACGTGGGGGAGGGTAAGGGTAGGTTTTGAACTCTCATCTATGCAAGGAAGGAAGAGGGAAAGAAGGAAGGAAGCCACTGAGGAAAAGCTAAGGCAAAGCTCAAGGGTAGGAGAAGCTAAGGCAAGGAAAGCACTGAAGTTGAGGAGGCTAAGGAGGACTTCAAGGTAGAGGCTGAAGAAGAAGGAAGAAGAAGGCGTTGCTGAAGAAGAAAGGAGAAGGAAGGAAATCAGAAGCCAAAGAAGACAAGGAAGCACTATTGCAAGAGGTGCGGCTGAAGAAAAAGGCAAAGACAAAGCTAAAAGAAAGAAATCAAAGAAGAAGAGAAGTCAGAAACGAAGAAGGCCTAAGAACAGAAGAAGAAAGGTAGAGAAGGCAAGGCTAAGACAAGAAAGAAGAAAGAAGAAAAGCCAAGAAGGAGAAGAAGGAAAGAAGAACCAAAGAAGAAAAGAAAGAGGAAGCTAAAGAGAGAGCTAAGCCAAGAATCAATCTTTTTATCCAATTCTTCTCAATTTCTCTTCTATTTTGCTACATTTTAATTCATAAACTCCTGCTAGATTAGATTTTGAGTAGATTTAAGTGTTCAAATTACATTATTGAGATTAGTGTATAGATTCCATTTACTCCCTGTGTTCGACCTCAGATACTTAGGTTTTTGAGTAATAAAAAATTCTTATTTATTTTCAACGCTTGATCGACTATACTACAACAAGACTTACTTATAAAACTCGATCGAGCGTGAATAACATTTTGGCGCTATTGCTGGGGAGCAACGCATAATTTATCACTAATCTCTGCATTTTTTTAAACTATATTTGAGCACTAACTTGCTCTATTTGTTTTGCTGTGATCTTGCAAGGTATTTCACGAGAAGATCTCCTGCGCAAGTCAGCCACTCCAGGGCAGGTAATCTCTTTTCTTCCCTAATCCATCTCCTAACCTTGAAAGACAAAAGGAAGCAATCAAAATAGGAATTACTTGCCTTATCTTTATAGTAATTATCATTTAAGGCAAAAGTTTCCTGATTTTGCAAAAATTTTTCAAAACCTATTGAAGTTAAGGCAATTTTTAAAGAGCTTACCCCACAAATTCCTATGCCTAGTAGAAATAATGCTTAATTTCCGAATCTCCGCGGACAACACACTTCTTGTTTTAAGTCCAAAGAGAACTTTTAGTGAGAAGAAAAAAGGATTGGAAATAGAACCAAATTAGGGTTTCTACAATAGGGTTTTGGAGTGTTAGTTTACACATGCTTGCATAAAAAGGAAATAAACCCAACCCGCATCAGTGTACCACCCAAGCCCTTGATTGAAGAGATCTAAGCAAGACAAACCCTAAAAATTGAGCTCTAAAAGCACTTGAATCTTAAAAAACATTGGACCTAATTTCCTGGGAGTCAAATCAGGGTGATTTCTAGGGCTTGACCTAGAATCATTCTGCCATCTTTAGGGCAGGTCAGGTAAAGTTGACTCCTTGGGTTAACCAACCTCTAAATTAGGTCACAACACCAAAACATATAAAGTTCAAGTGAGAATCCTAAGGCACCTTTGAAATAAAAGTTGTAGACTTAAGAGGTCAAAGTCCCCATTCTGGTCTACCTGGAATCTCAGTGATAAGAGAGGCAGGTCGGGGAAACCCTGTAACCCATGGGGACGCTCTACCATGTAGAGGTCTTTACAGGACTCTCCCTCTCTGGATGCCCAGGTAATTCTCAGGTGGACGACCTTTTGATCTAGGGGTATCATCCGCCCCAAACCTCCATAGTCATCCAAACATCTTTGGGTGCCTTGATTGGGTCAAAAACACCTCGAGTTCCTCATCTCTTCTCTTTAAAGCACACACATAGATTTTCAAGTGGGACTCTTTATTCATATTTAATCGTTCACAACTTGATTCTACATCTTGAACCAAATTCTGATTCTACATCTTGATTCCACCATCTGATC
Source organism: Thalassia testudinum (assembly GCA_037157565.1). Lineage (NCBI taxonomy): Eukaryota > Viridiplantae > Streptophyta > Magnoliopsida > Alismatales > Hydrocharitaceae > Thalassia > Thalassia testudinum. Next base: position 50,172,919 of record JAZHRO010000073.1, read on the forward strand.
CAAACATGCAGCCTAGTTACTTAGGATTACCATTCAAGAAACCTGAATCCCAAAGAACCATGAAAGATAGAATGATTGAGGATGCCCTTGAATTCTATGAAAATGAATACAAAACCTCAACACCAGTAGAAGACATTCAGGTTAGTGTACCAACAACAACAACTTTCATCATAAACTGTGCCCAAGTGTTATTGATAGAAGCCACAAAAGGATCAACCCGAGACATTCTCATAACAGGATACATTGAGATAGAAAAATTGCACAACTTTGAATACATCCAATGCATGACAAATCCTGTACTTTGGGAACAACACCAAGATGATCTTGAAAAAGGGAAGAGATGATGAGATTATTGAAACAAATTATCGATCCGCAATACCCATACACACCCCAAACAGATGATGAACCATCTTGGAAGAGTAGTGAGGATCAATCCGACTTCCCAAATCTCAGGTTTGAGGCACAAAGTTGTTGTGGATTCCCAACCCAGATAGAGTATGACATACCTGATCTTGAATTAGGGTGGGGAGCTCCAATTGCAGGAAAACACGACTTTGAGCTAGCCCTAGAAACTGGATCACCAAGCCTAGAATTCCAAAACTCCTGCAATGATGAGAGTAGAACTGAACCTCTCGAGGGTGTAAATCCCACCCCATATTCTGATAAGGTGACCCTCGAAGGTTATTTGGACCTAGATTCTAGTGATTCAACCTACATCCTCAGCCAAGAATTTGGATCTAAAACTTATTGGGAAAATTACGAGGCCCCATATGACAAAGATCAAATTTTCAAGGAAGAGTATGACTCTGGGCCTCTATTTTATGAATATCCCTCTCCAACATCCTCAGAGAATCAGATTGATTTTTCGGAAGTCACGCCAATTTACGATGCAAAAATCGAGGATTTGGACGAGTGGGGTGTTGATTGGGTCGTTCCCACAAGCTTAGAACTCGAGCCTAGACCGAACAAGGACACCTTTTTGAGCTCAAAATTTACATATAGGCTAGACCCAAGTCAAGTTGCTGAATCCACATCGTATGATTTATTTTGTGGTGGAACTCATGATCTCGAATCTTATTCAGAACTTGATTTCGCAATATCTCCGATGATTTCGAATCTGACCATGATTTTGGAGAAACTCTTCTTCCTGAATACAACAAACCAATATACGACCTCATCTCACATGATTCAGTCTACGACTCCGACTTTGAGGCACCGGTTCCCGAGATCACTGATTTAAGTTCAGGTTCCAGTGACATGGAATCATTTCTTTTCGATCCTCAGGAACCAAAACCAAAAAATGCCGAGAGTAATTGCAACCCAGAGTTCTAATCTTTTCTCGATTTAGATTTCCCTCATCCTATAAACACTCTTCAGGCATTCACTTTTGACTTTGAAAGCTACTACGAGGACTCTCTCAATGAAACCACCTGTAACTCCTTTTTAGAAGAGCCCTCGTACACAATTCTCATTAAAGCCACCTCTTCCAAATATACAAAACCAGCAAAACCCGTTTCCAACCCTAACTCGCAACCGGACACAATTTCTATTCTGATTCACCTCTTACTGAGCCGTTTGTAGATGATTCAACTCCTCATCTATACCAAGTTTCAGGCATTGATCAGACTGAAAAACATGATCCATCATTCTCTGATCACCCCTGTAGGGTTTCTGCATCATTCACTGATTATTTTTTGGAGCCCTACTTTGACTGGGTTGATTCGACTCAGCCAAAACCCGAATTTTCACTTCCACATCCATCCGAGCTTCATTGCATATGGTGGGTTCCACATCTCTTAATCTACATCTATCAACCCACCAGATTGATTGGGTTTGGGGTGCATCATCAGCCTGTTGATCTTAACAAACACATGGTTGGACCAACCAGGCTCTTAATCAAGGTGCTTGTTCTACAAACTTTGTTGATTTGACCACTCCCTCTCCATACCATTTCCCACTCGGCTGAAAGCGTTGAATTTAGTGCTTAATGGGAGGCAACCCGTCATTCCAAAAACCCAAGATCCATCTGATTATCCATCTATACTCCATGTTTATTGCACCCTGAGTTCAGCCTTAGACCAGTCAATCCAACTTCTGGTACACGTACCATAGCTTGAAATCATCCTCATCAGTCATTTCCCGACCCATTCACCCACCCGATATATCCTGTTCTGAGTCCCTGAACCCAACACTATTTGACATCCTCGGTTTACAATGAGGACATTGCAAAACTTAGGCATGGGGGAATGGTAAAGTGCATACATACAGAAACTAAGAAAAGTCAGAAGGATTCTCACAAAAAAAGTCACATGTCAAAAATACAAAAAAATAGAAAATTATGAAAAAGAATAAAAAATTGGAGGGGAGAGAAAATTTTGAAGTCATATAAACATGAGGAGGAAAAGAGCAAAATGCCAAAAAGGAGCATAAAATGAAAAAGAAAAAGAATAGTCATTAGTAAGAAATTAAAGAATTAACCAAACTTCTAGACCACATCAAGGAAAAGAAAAACGAAGGAAAAAGTGCTAATGAGACACACAAAGAGATTAGTAGGAATGCTGATCTTAGGCCTTTTGGGCTAGACTCTTATGCTTAAAAATTCAAGTATCCGCTAAGATCTGGATAATCCTCAAGTGGTTGGGGAAAATGCGAAGCTTAAGTATTAGGTCTAAGGCTTGAGGAGTATTCAGCCTCGTTAACTGACCTTCGGTTTGCGGGACTTAGTAACCTAAGCACCCCAATCCACACACAATCTGGTTCAGTGCGCATAACTATCAAAATCGCACAAAAGCGTTCAATGTTCTGAAAAAGTTACCTAGATTAGGAGCAGCGATCAACACAAGTTGATTTGGATGAGTTCCTGGCGCGGAGAGGCGGAAAATTCCCCTCAAAGATGCGTAACAACACATCGTCTCCTCAGTGCTTGTCTCCTAAGATATTTACATATCCTATTGGGGTCACGTAAGCACTCTGCTAGTTCAGATACCATGGGCAGCATTATCATGAAATATCTATTGCTAGGGTCTGGATTTGGCCACGGAATGCCATGGGCGGGATTATCTCGAAATCTCGAAAGACAAGGTTCTAGGGGTTGCCATTGGCAGTGCTATCACGAAGCATCGATTGCTAGGGACCTTTGAGGATTGATGATGAGGATGAGGAATCCGATATAGACCGTGTTGAGAAGCCAATTTGAAGCTAGAAATAAAAAGAAAAGAGAGTGAAAACTCTCCAAACAAATAAATGCTCTGTCTCTCTCTTACAAAAACGCACTGCAAACTGAACCAAGGCTAAAATATGTCTCAAGCACGGGTGCTTTAACTGCAGAGTCCAATGAACCTTAGGATAGTTCCTGTAGGGCCTTAAAAACCTTCGTGGAGGATCGAGGCTAGAGCTAGTCAGGTCTGGATCTTGGTTGGTACTTGAGTACCTCTAGGCCTACTGTCGGCATTCTAACCTGATTAAAAGAAAAGGAAAAAGCACTTATCATAACTGGTGAAAGAAACTCAAGGTTTAGAACAAAAGTTAAAACCTTGAAATTTTGCTAAGGGACTAGCAAAAGCTAGCCATGGGGGTAAGATGAGAACATCATCATGAGAACATCATCATGAGTTCTAACTAGCTCATTTTGACCTAAGAAAGAGAATAAAAGCTCCTACATAACCTAAAGAAGGGCCAAATTGAAGGAATAACTATTCTAAGAAGAAAACATAAAATAAAGGGTAAGACTGCAATTTTACCATTGCAGTACATCAACAGGATTTCTCAGGGGCTAAACATAGGTCAAATGATCTTAATAAGATAAAAAGTGGGTTGGTTCAGTCAGAAAAGGGTTCATGTGCAATCTAAGAATTAAATGACTTCTTGTAAACCTAAAATAGACCCGCTTAATTCGATAAGGTTTTGGTCAGGATAAAAATCAAATAAAGACTCTAAAATTCATTGAAAAATATCCCTTAGGGTTTATAACCTTCAATTTGGCATTTGGAACCTCTTTTGACCTAAATTGGGGTCTTAGTCAGATATTTGACCTAAATTGGATTTTTGTGTAAAATGTCCAGTCAAACATGGTCAAACATAAAGTACAACTTCACCATTGGATTTCTTAGGTCCAAATTAGGTTTTTACCAAAAATTGGGCCTAAGGGAAGGTCGGCTTGACCTACTTTGCAAAATACTCCACCCAATCACATTTTGACCCCTAGCTTTTGAAAACCTTTGCTCAGACCCCCTATCTTCCTCGCCACTCTTTGCATTTAGGTCCCTCTACCATTACAGCAGAGGAGTCCTACTTTGACGAGGATTTGAGGAGGATTTCTCCCCGATTCCTCAGAGATCTCCCAGATTTGGAAGGGAGATCCTCTGAGGAATCCGCTATCATCTGAACACAATCCCATGATCTGATTCGCACCCAATCTCTCGTGTGAATGCTCAAGAGAATTGGGTATCATCCGCACTTTCCATCTCTGGCAAGATTCTTGCTCTTGGAAGCTTGCCTTCCAAGCACAAGAGCCTTTGCCAACACCTATAAAAGGACCCTCATCTCCGGCCGCACATTTTCACCTTAGCTTAGCTGGAGAACAACCCTCCAACTTCGTCTCTTCTCCTCTAGCCAAGTGTCTAGCAGGCTCCGGCGACCTCTCCCCTTCCTTCTCGTCGCTCGGCCACAATACCGGTGGTAGAGACGTCTTCACCTCCTTCCTCCGTATCGCGCAATACCCGCACATGCGCCTCCAACCCCTTCATCGTCGCCGCTCTCCCTCCACTGGAAGTTTCTTCTCCGACAGTGGTAGGTACGAGCCATCTGCCATCCTCCCTCCTTTCGTCTGTTAATTAGGTTAAATCTATTCCCCTCTCTCTTATCTTTATTTCCCCTATCTTTATTTCTATTTTTATCCCCTCGACGCCATAGACCACCACCATCGTCTCCATCTCCGGCCGACCACCGGCGAAGGCACTTCCATCACTCCACGCTCCCACACGCCTCGCCACCTACCTCAGAACATTCACATCACCCAATGATCATCATCCACACCTCCATCAACCGCCAATACCTCCCCAAGTGCCCGCCGAACACACTCACCATCACGGTCACAGTCCAACCTAGGCACGCACGCCTAGGCCATTCTACGCCATGCAAACCTACCGCATCACCTTCGCCGTGACACGGCGAAGCTCCCCAAGTGGTTTGACAGGGCCGCAAGGCCGTATTACTGAGTTTCAGGTCTGACCCCTTTCCACCATTGGAGCAGGCGTGAAGGAGCAAGCTTACTCGCTCCAGGATGCATCGCCCCAGGCAGAAGAGTCCCAGGTGCGCGGAATTAGTCCACGACCCTTTCGCACCTAGCAATCAGAGGCTTCATCGACCGCAGCTGCAACTATTGGATGGGTGTTCCTCCTACACGAACGCGAAGAAGCAGGTGGGACGTTAGTCCCACCTTGAAAGTTCTTAGCGCAATTGCGTAGTATAAAGTGAATTTGTGTTTCCACCTTATCGCCTCAGTTCATGGGGTGAGGTTCCCTCGCCCACGTCACCCGCCTTGTCCATGACCCACGCCTTCGCGGACCTGCCTTGCCTGACCCGTTTGCTCTGCACTCCTCGCGCACCACCTACGTCGGTGCTCCTAGACCCGGGCGCGCGTAACCCGACCTATATACCCGATTGGCTGGCTCAAGTAAAGCAAAGAGAGAAATAGAGAGAGAGCGTACGCAGGGGAGGGTAGGGGTAGGTTTTGCACTCTCGTGTGTGCAGGAAAGGAAGAAGGAAAGAAGGAAGGAAGTTACTAAGGAAAAGCTAAAGAAGGAAAGGCAAAGACAAAGCTCAAGGGCAGGAGAAGCTAAGGCAAGGAAAGCACTAAAGCTGAGGAGGCTAAGGAGGACTTGAAGGTAGAGGCTGAAGAAGAAGGAAGAAGAAGGCGTTACTGAAGAAGAAAGGAGAAGGAAATCAGAAGCCAAAGAAGACAAGGAAGCACTGTATCAAATGAAGGTGCGGCTAAAGAAAAAGGAAAAGGCAAAGCTGAAGGAAAGAAATCAAGGAAGAAGAGAAGTCAGAAACAAAGAAGGCCAAAGAACAGAAGAAGAAAGGTAGAGAAGGCAAGGCTAAGACAAGAAAGAAGAAAGAAGAAAAGCCAAGAAGGAGAAGAAGGAAAGAACCAAAGAAGAAAAGAAAGTGGAAGCTGAAGAGAGAGCCAAGCAAAGAATCAATCTTTTTATCCAATTCTTCTCAATTTACTACATTTTAATTCATAAACTCCTGCATTATACTCTAGATTAGATTTTGAGTAGATTTAAGTGTTCAAATTACATTATTGAGATTAGTGTATAAATTCCATTTGCTCCCTGTGTTCGACCTCGAATACTTAGGTTTTCGAGTAATAAAAAATTCTTATTTGTTTTCAACGCTTGATTGACTATACTACAACGAGACTTACTTAATTCCCGATCGAGCGTGAATAACACCAATCAATATCTCTTCTGATTCATTTGAACCTAATTCTCCTTCATCCATCATCATGAAGCAACCAGCAGAGGAAAACAATCTTGAAAATCAGTTTCAACACCTAAATGATCTATTCTGAGTCTTTGTAAACCCACCACACTATCCTATGATGCAAGATCACTACAGTCCCACTGCGGTGGCAATCGAATCTCAAGTACAAATCCCCGTTGGAGGTCCTAATACTGAACTCAAGCCCAACATGATTCATGCTATTCCCGATTTCCATGAGCGTAATTCCGAGGATCCTTTCTAGCATATCAAGCAACTGGCCCAAACCTTTGGGTCAGAAGCTCAAAATTGGGATGTCTTACTCATGAAAATGTTCTCCTTCTCTCTCATGGATAAGGTTGCTCACTGGTACCAAACCCAAATGCTTCCAATCAGCACTTGGGTAGAACTTCAATCTGAGTTTCTGAGAAAGTTCTTCCCTGTTGGTCGGTCAAATGCTTTACAGCACCAGATCACGCATTTCATGAAGCAAGAAGGAGAACCGCTTCATGAGGCATGGGATCATTTTCTAGATCTCATGCGAAAGTGCCCCCACCACGGAGTTCCTAAATGGGAACAAGTCCAGTCTTTTTACCAGGGACTCCATGAGGATATTTGATTATTCGTCAATGCGACCTACAGAGGAAACATCATGGGTCAACACAAAGACACCGTGTGGGAGATTCTCGAGAATATGTGTGAGAACTCCATCAATAATGAATCCATGGGCATGTTCAACCAGACGAAGGCCTGTGCACTGACGAATCCAAAGGGAGCACATGAGATGCAGGGCCTGTCCTCTTTCGTCGACTTGGAATTAATGGCCAGTCATCTGGACAAGGTCTCTATTATTGAGAAGAAGGTGGATGAGCTAACTCGACACTTGCAGCGAGCCACCTCTGCGCAAAACCTGTTTGCGCAATTGCCTTTTGGCAGGGAGGCTGTGCATAACATCTATCATCGATCTTCTCAGGGGATGGACCCGTATCTACCCCCGTCTGATTCTAGTTTCGGAGGAAACTCTAGACCCACCTATTTTAGTTGGGGGAACTCTAAACCCTCGTATTCTGACTTCTTCGAGGATTCTCAGACCTGCGAGGACCTAAACACCATTCAAAATGATCCATTCTCAAACACCTACAACCCTGGATGGCATAATCATCCTAATTTCACATGGTCAGGGAACAATCAAAATCCGAGACCTCAATATCAGCCCCGACCACAAGCTCCTCGTCCATATCAGCCACCTCAGCCTCAGCCTAACCCAACTTATCAATCTGGGCCAACTCATGCAGATCAAATGACTCTTATCCTTCTGACTCTGGCTGACATTCAGAAGACGAATGCGGCTATGCAAAAATAGCACAAAGACGAGATCACAAGGGTTCATAATCAACTCGCCCAGATGGCAAATCCCTACCAACCTGGTGTACTTCCTTTACAACCTCTACCTAATCCAAATAAAGTGTCGAACCAGAGGTACGTTATGAACCCAACTCAGGGCCAAGCTCACTTTGTTTATTAGGCCCCTTCTACTCCATCACCCGACGGGATGGAGGCATCGACATCATATGTAGGATTTCAGTAGCAAACACCTATTTTGCCCAACCCAAACCAAAATCAAGCAGGATTAAATTCCATCACCACCCGTAGTGGCAAAGAAACATAAGACCCACCTTATCCAAGCCACTCCCAGCCTGGTAATGCAACCTCAAACCCTAGGATAGTCATCCAGGATACCTCTATCCAACATCAAGAACCTAGACCCATTCTAGAGGAACCTACAAAAGTTTCATCTCCCAAGGCCTTGACCAAGGGAAAAAGGACAGCCAAACCCGTGGCACCTAAGGAGGACCTGATTAACCTCTTTGAGCAGGTCCATATAAACATCCCCTTGATGGATGTGATACGCCACATACCGACTTATACATAATTTCTGAAAGACGTGTGTACACCTAAGTGTAAGTTGAGAACCAAAGGCAGGAACCCAATCGTACTGTTGGAGCAAGCCAGCTCCGTCATTTTGAGCAAACTCCTGCCTAAAGCAAAAGACCCAGGCACCCTTCTGATCTCCTGTGCAATCGATGATATGCAGTTCGACCGAGCCTTACTAGACCTAGGAGCTTCCATAAATTTGATACCTACATCCCTACTAGACTACTTTAAGGAATCTGAGCTTAAACCGATAGAGATGACTTTGCAGTTAGCAGATCGATCGATTAAGTCACCAAAAGGAATTCTCGAGGATGTCATAGTTAGGGTACATGATTTCTATTTTATAGTGGATTTCATTGTCTCATACATGGATTCTCCTGAGAATGTGAAGAATACACCAATCATACTAGGGAGACCCTTTCTGGCCACTGCTAGGGCCAACATTAATTGTGAGGAGGGCCAAATTGAACTAAAATTTGGGAGCAAGACGCTGAAGATTGACATCTTTAAGACCCAATAAGGAATCAATTGCGGAGTTATAGAATAAATTTGTGATATCGAAGCTATGGTTGATGACCTATGTATTGAGGAAAACCCGACTATTTCTGATCAACCACAAGAAGATCAAAACCCGCAATTAGAGGAGTCTGAACCTAACATAGATACTCCCATAACTCCTTCCTTTGCTCCCGACACCCACCCTAAACCACTTGCTGCTGCTGACAACCCAATTATGGAATTAAAGCCTCTTCCTGATCATCTGAAATATGTCTTTTTGGGTTCCAATCAGACATTTCCCGTAATTATCAACTCCCGACTCACACCTAATCAGGAAACACACCTAATTTCTATTCTCCAGCAACATCGAAGAGCCATTGGATGGACTCTCGATGATCTGACTGGTATCAGCCCTTCATACTGCACACATCACATCTACACTGAAGAGGGCTCACGACCATCCCATGAAATGCAGAGACACCTAAATCCAAATCTGCAGGATGTCGTGAAAAAGGAGATCATCAAGTGGTTAGATGCAAGGATCATCTACCTGATCTCCAACAGTCGTTATGTGAATCCAATCCAAGTTGTGCCTAAGAAGGCAGGGCTCACCGTCATCACGATTGAAATCTGAGAAACCACACCGACCTATATAGCAAACTCATGGAGAGTCTGCATTGATTACAGAAGACTCAATTCCTCCATGAAGAAGGATCATTTCCCACTATCGTTCATTGATCAGATTCTCAAGAAACTAGCAAAAAATTGATTCTTCTGCTTCTTGGACAAGTATTCCAGTTATAACCAGGTCGCAATCCATCCTGAGAACCAAGAGAAGACCACCTTCACCTACCCCTTCAGAACATACGCATTTCGAAGGATGTCGTTCGGTCTCTGCAATGCACCTGTTACTTTTTAGCGGTACATGCTTGCCATATTCTTAGATATGGTAGGTGAATACCTTGAAGTCTTCATGGATGACTTCTCACTATTTGGAGAGTCATTTGATGATTGCCTCCTGCACTTGGTCCAAATCCTTAGGCGATGCATCGACGTGAATTTGGTTCTCTCCTAGGAAAAGAGCCACTTCATGGTACCTGAGGGAATTGTCCTGAGACATCTCATCCCTGAAAAAGGCATCTAGGAAGATCGAGCCAAGGTGAATCTGATTTCCAAACTTCCTATGCCTAGCTCGGTCAAAGACATCCAATCCTTTCTGGGGCACATCGATTTTTATCGTCGATTCATTCCCAATTTCTCGAAAATCGCACACCCCTGACTAATTTTCTATCTAAGGATGTCCCCATTGAAATTTCCAAGGAGTGCACTTAGGCATTTGAGGTCTTACGTGATCGAGTTACCCAAGCACCTATCCTACAGTCCACTGATTGGTCTCAACCCTTTGAGATCATGTGTGATGCATATGATTATGCTGTAGGTGCAGTACTTGGCCAGAAAATAGACGGTAAGCCCATGGCCATCTACTATGCTAGCAGGACACTTGACGAGGCTTAGCGTAACTACACAGTTACTGAGAAAGAGCTGCTAGCCATAGTATTTGCCCTGGAGAAATTCAGATCATATCTTTTGGGTTCCCGTGTTATCATATACTCAGATCACACTGCAGTGAGGCACCTCCTTGTGAAGAAGGATGCAAAACCTCGACTAATCCACTGGATCTTGCAGTTGCAAGAATTTGATCTCGAGATTTGTGATAAAGTGGGAAAGCAGAACGTGGTAGCTGACCACTTATCCCACCTTCCTTCTGACAATATCGACCCTTTCGGACCCATCACAGAACACTTTCCCGATGAGCACCTCCTGACTATTAGTACGAGACTTCCTTGGTTTGCTGATTTAGTAAACTACTTGGCATCACATCAGATCCCTTCCAATTGGCTGAAGGCCAAGAAAGAAAAATTGCTTTCCGATGTCAAGTGCCACATCTAGGAAGATCCGTACCTCTTCCACATTGGTGTTGATCAGATCATCAGATGGTGTATCCCGAAAGCAAAAATTCAGGATATTTTGTCCTGTCATGACTAGGCCTGCGGAGGACATTTTTTGGACACAAAACCGCAGTAAAAGTCCTCCAGTGTGGCTTTTATTGGCCCACGATTTTCAAAAACTCATACGATCACTGTAAGGCATGCACTCGTTGCCAGACCTTAGGTAATATGAGCCACTGCGATATGATGCCTTTACAGTCGATTCTCATATGCGAAATCTTCAACATCTAGGGGATTGATTTCATGGGACCCTTCCCTATTTTGGACGGCTTCGAATACATTCTTCTCGCTGTTGACTATGTGTCCAAATGGATAGAAGCCATTCAGACCTGAACCAACGATCATAAGGTGGTAATCAAATTCATTCATCAGAACATCTTTTCTCTGTTCGGGATTCCACGTGCCATTATCTCTGATGGAGGGACCCATTTCACGAATGCTCAGTTCAGATCCCTGATGACCAAATACGAGGTGCCACACCAAATCTCTACTCCTTATCATCCCCAAACCAACTATCTAGCTAAGCTATCGAATTGGGAGATCAAGAAAATCCTTCAGGTCACTATCCGACCTGAAAGGAAAGATTGGTCGTCCTGACTTCCGGAAGCCTTGTGGGCCTATAGGACCGCCCACAAGACCTAATTCGGCATGTCTCCTTTCAGATTAGTGTACAGGAAGGCATGTCACCTCCCTGTCGAGTTGGAGCACAAAGCCTATTGGGTTGTACGGAAGTGTAATGTAGATCTTTCTAAGGCAGGAACTCACAGAAAGCTTCAAATGAGCGAGATCGATGAATTACGCAATGATGCATATGAGAACTCGTGAATTTACAAAGAACGGGTTAAGGTCTTTCACGACAAGCACATATCCAGAAAGATCTTTCACCCTAGTCAGAAAGTCCCACTCTTTGATGCCAAACTCAAACTGTTCCTAGGAAAACTCAGATCAAAATGGATTGACCATATCTTGTCTGATGAATCTTTAGAAATGGAGCTGTTGAAATCAGCCAACCCAGCCTTGATTTCGAACCCTTTATCATGAATGGCCAGCAACTTAAGCCGTTCATTGAACTCACCGATACAAAAGTGGTTGAGGTATCTTTTGATCTCCATTCTCCCTGAGCTCATTTCGCCCGGCTGATGGAGTTAAACTCAGCACTTAACGGGAGGCAACCCATCATCTTTTTGAAAAACCCAAAACCTTTCTTGACACATCTTATGCTGAACTCATATGGCACTTTAGGGTTCGTCCATTAGAACAGTCAACTCCACCTCTGGTACCTGTACCCAAGCTTGAAATCGTTCGCAACAGTCACCCTGACCTATCCACCCACCCAAAACTTGTTCTAATGTACAATCTAAGCTGAACTCGAACCCACCTAATTTACAATGAGGACATTGCAAATCGTAGGCATGGAGGGTACTAAAGTGCAAAACATTGTGAGAATCACTTCACAAGAAAGAGTTTCATCAAAAAAAAATTACATATTCCAAAAACCAAAAAATAAAAAAAAAATGGAAAAGGGAGGAAATTTTGAAAGATTAATTGCATATCATTTTTTAGGAGGAAAGGGGAAGTGATATAAATGCCAAAAAGGTGCATAATTTGAAAAAGAAAAAAGAGATAGTCATTAGTAAAAGATTAAGGAATTGACTTAATTCTAGACCAAATCAAAAAGAAAGAAAATGAAAGACAAAAAGTGCTAATCAACAAAAAAAGATATCAGTATGAACGCTGATCTTAGGCCTCTTGGGCTATGATTTTAGGCTTAAAAATTCAAGTATCCGCTAAGATCTGGATAGTCAAGAGGTTGGGGAAAATACAAATCTTAAGTATTAGGTCTAAGGCTTAGGGATTATTCAGCCTCGTTAACTGACCTCTGGTTTTCGGGACTCAGTAACCTAAGCACCCTAATCTACACATAGTCTAGTTCAGTGCACTTAACTATCAAAATCACGTAAATGCATTAAATCTGTTCTGAAAAAGATACCTAGATTAGGAGTAGCTGATCAACACAAGTTGATTTGGAAGAATTCCCAGTGCGAAGAGGCGCAAAATTCCCCTCGAAGATGCGAAATAACATACCTTCTCCTCAGTGCTTGTCTCTCGGGATATCTAAATATCTTACTAGGGGCATGTAAGCACCTTGTGATGGTTTAGATGCCATGGGCAGTATTATTATGAAATGTCGATTACTAGGGTCTGGATTTAGCTACAGAACGCCATGGGCAGGATTAGCTCGAAATCTCGAAAGCCAAGGTTCTAGGGGTTGCCATGGGTGGTGCTATCTTGAAGCATCGATTGCCAAGGACCCTACGAGGATTAATGGTAGGAACTAGGAATCTGATACAGACCGTGTTGTAAAGTCAATCCAAAACTAGAAATAAAAAGAAAAGAGAGAGAAAACTCTCCAAAAATAAAGAAAAAATTCCTCTATCTCTCTCTTACAAAAATGCATTGCAAACTGAACCTGGGCTAAAACATGTTACAAGCACGAGTGCTTTAACCACGGAGTTCAACGAACCTTAGGTTAGTTCCTGTGGACCTTACAAACCTTCGCGGTAGACTGAGGCTAGAGCTGGTCAGGTCTAGATCCTGGTTGGTACTTGAGTACCTCTAGGCCTACTATCGTCAATCTGACCTAATCTACAAAAGAAAGCACACATCGGAGTTCTGAGAATAAAAAGGCATGTGGTCTAGAATTTGAGTTAAATTCCTTGAGATTTTGCTATGGGACTTCCAAAAGCTAGGCATGGGGGTATGATGGGAACACCATCATGAGCCATAACTAGCTCAATTTGATCTAATTAAGTAAGTAAATGCTCTTGCATAATTGTCAGAGAACCCTAAGTCACTGGATAATCATTCTGAGGGAAAGACAAGACACTAAGGTTAAAACTATAATTTACCATCATATCTTGAAATGTAGAATAAACATGGGTTTTCTCAGGGGTTAATTAAGGTTTAAATGGTCCAAAAAGCTAAGTGGGTTAGAACAGACAGAAAAGGATTTTCACGTGTTTTGAGAATTAAATGACTTCTGAAACCCTAAAAACAGACCTGCTTAATTAAATAAGGTTTTGGTAATGATAAAATTCACCTAAACCCTTTATAATTCATATAAAAATATTCTCTAAGGTTTGGTACCTTCAATTTGACCATCAGAACCCATCTTGACCCAAAATAGAGTCTCAGATAAACATTTACCCTAATTTAGGTTTTTTCATAAATTACCAAGTCAAACATGGTCAAAACCAAAATTCAACTTCACCATTGGATTTCTTAGGTCTAAATTAGGTTTATGCCAAAATTTAGGCCCAATCTGAGATTGTCTTGACCTACTTTGCAATTTGGTCCTGTCTGATTCTCTTCTATCACACATATACCCTTAACTTTCAAAATCCTTACAAAAAGGCCCCTAACTTTGTCATCATTTTCAAAAATAGTTACTTGCCGTCATTAATCCTATTCCAACAAACTCCGACGACCTAAAATTGGCAAGTTCTTGATTCCTTGACAAATCCCTCTCAAATTTGAAAGAGAAGTTCATCAAGGAATTCCCTTCCTTTTGAGCCAATTTCCATGCCCCAAAACCTTCCCAATCTCTCATGCGAATGCATGAGAGATTAGGGTATCCTAAAAATCCTATCTCTGGTGAAGCTTTCCAAGCTCAAAACTACCTCTAAAGGCCTATAAAAAGACCTCCAGATCAAGCCATTCTTCCCACACTCGAATTTGACCTTGAACACCCCCAATTCCTCTCTTCCTTCTCGGTCAAAGTGCTTGACGTCCGGTGACTCTCCTTGCCTCTTCTCTTCCTCCGTTCGCAATACCGATGATGGATCTATCTTCCTCATCTTCTTCCATGTCGAGCCGTACTCACCGATGTCCCTTTCACCATCTTCCTCGCCATTTCCTACCTATAGGAGCTTCCTCCTTCGGTGCCAGCCATACCGCAACCGGCGCCATCTCCGCTCCTCGTCATTCGCTACCTCTCTCAACTAACTCCTCGTCTTCCCCTCAATACAATAGCAATTTCAACACTCCGATTCGATCCTGCCAACGCCCTCCGCGACTCCATCTTCCATCTCACCGGCAAACCTCCGGCGATCCCTAGTAGTAGCACAAACGTCTAAACGAGCTACTACCACCTCCCACACCGCCGTCATATCCACGCAAGTAAAACCCCTCAAGAAATTGAGGGGATTACTTGCCCAAACACTCCCCTGAACACCACCACCTTCACACACACAGTCCGCCTCCGCCAGCACCCACAGACCACGCTTGCACCACGCCAACCCCATCATTAAGTTTGCCATGGTCCGGCAAAGCTTCTGAGCTTTCTGACACAGCAGAAAGGCCTTATTATTGATTTCAGGTACCACCCTCTTCCGCCATTAATGCCAAGCTTTGAGCAAGCTCAAAGCTTACTTCCCAGTCGATAGCTCCAGGTCTTCTACTCCAGATGAAGCAGATTTGGTCTAGGAACACGCTCGCCTGGTCAATTAGAGTCGTTGACCACTCCTTGCATGCGAATTTGACGAAGGCATCAATAGGCAGCGTGCGTGAGGAAAGGGGGACGGTTGCACTCGCGTAAATTGAATTTGTGATACGGGCTTATTGCCTCGTACACAAGGGGTGAGGTCCCTCACACCCCTCACTCAGCCTTGTCTGTGACACTGCCTCGCGGATTTGGCTTGGTCCAATTACCCACCTAAAGTATACACTCCTCGCTTAGCACCCACTGCCGGTGACCCTGGACTCGAGTGCGCTCTAGGTCTGAATACCAGATAACCAGATACTGTGCATGGCCTTGTGAAGGCAAAAGAAAGGAGGAAACCCAAGGAGAGAAAGTGAGAGAATGTAGGGTTTAGGGGAGGGTTTTGCTCTCTGAAGAATTGGCTAACACTTAGCCCAATTTGAGACCCTTTCCCCCTCTATGTAAAGAGGAAGAGAAGGAAAAGAGCAGAGAAAGAAGAAAAGAAGAAGAGGAAGAGAAGAACAGCCGCAGCAGTAGAAGAGTCAGTAAAGAAGAAGGAAAGCAAGAGAAGAAGAGAAGAAGAAGAAATCAGAGAAAGAAGAAGAAGCAAAACACTGTTCATCGAGACGTTTAAGATGGCTGATCCTACCATTAGACGGCTAATTTGAGTTTATTTCATACATGGCTACTGAGTTCCACTTGCTATTATTGTAGGGAGTAATTGGTGATTCAAATCACTATTTTACTCCATTCTTTTTGCAGCTTGACACTTGATATTATTGCCACATTATTCTGAATCAATTTCTGATTGTAATTTCTTATCTTTGTTGGTTAACATTGCAATCTTAAGAATCAAATTCCTACTTGCTCCCAACGAACGACCTCAGACTTTTCGAGTATAAATTTTATCTATTTTTCACGAGATTTCAGCTATACTGCAACGCAACAATTTAAAACCCGATTTCGCGCAAATAACAAGTGCACTTAACAAAGAAATAATGCCAAAAGTGTTCATTCTAAAAAAAGGTTTTCCTGAAGATCTGGCTTAGGAGTGGCTCAAAGACACAAGCTGATTAAACGACTTCCCGACGCAAAGAGGTGGAATGAAAAATACTCCCCTCGAAGATGCGTAATAACATATCGTCTCCTTGGTGCTTATATCCTAGGATATCTAAATATCCTACCGAGGACATGTAAGCACCATATGCTTGTTCAGGTGCCAGGAGCGAGATTATCCTGAAGTGTCGATTGCTAGGGCCTGAATTTAGCTACAGAATGCCATGGGTGGTGCTATGCCAAAGTGTCGAAAGCTAGGGTTTTGGGGGTTGCCATGGGTGGTGCTATCTCGAAGCATCGAAAGCCAAGGACCCTTCAAGGATTGATGGTGGGGACATGGAATCCAATACAGACCATGTTTAAAGCCAATCCGATGTTATATTTAGGGGAATGTAAAAATAAAAGAGAGAAAACTCTCAAAATAAATATCCCTCTCTATCTCTTTTACCAAAAATGCACTGGTAAACAAAACATGGACTTACTACGTATACACATGGATGCCTTAACCGATGGGGTCAACGAACCGCTAGGTAGTTTTTGCAAGCCTTAGAAACCTTCACGACAAACCTAAGGCTGATGCAGGTTAGGTCTGGATCTTGGATAGCACTTGAGTACCTTTGGGTCTATTTTTGGTATTTTGATATGATTTCTAGAGATGCGATTTAGTAGGGCATCCTGACAGTTTCATCCGGCTTAAAGATCTGGTTTAGTCCATAGGATTTTGCTAGGGACTAGCAAAAGCTAAGCATGGGGGTATGATGGTAACACCATCGTGGGCCCTAACAAACCACAATTAGTCAAGTTCAAATGGTAAATTCTTTTACATAATCATCTAAGGGTCACAACTCCGTAATATTCTGATTTGAGAAGAAAACAAGGAAATAGGGTTAATTCTGCAGTTTTAAAAGCACATCACAAATGCATATTAACCACAGGGTCACTCAAGGATCAATTAAAATTCAATTGAGTATAAAAGTCTAAAAGTGGGTTTACATCGACTGAATCAGGGTTTCACGCATTCCGAGGGTAAAAAAATATTAAAAACCCTAATTATCAACCATACCTAAATTGAAGAGGTTTTGGTCAGGATAAAATTAATATAAACCTCCTACAATTCATAGAAAAATGTTCTAAGAGGTTTGGTACCTTTGGTTTGACCATCTGAACCCATTTTGAGCTAAAACAGAGCTATAGACAAGAATTTGCCCTAATTTGGGCTTTTATGCAATTTACCCAATGAAACATGGTAAAAACTCAAATCCAAGTTCACCATCAGATTTCTTGGCTCAAAATTAGGTTAACACCAAAATTTGAGCCCAATCAGAGTCCATCATGACCTAGTTTGCAGTTTGTCCCTAAAATCTCTCTTTCTTACACTCAAGCCCCTAGGTTACAAGTTTCTTTCATTTAGGTCATTAACTTTGTCATCATTCTTACAAAGGGGTCCCTGCAGCCATAAGTGTGTGAACACACCTACAACCAAGATTCGAGGGAGAAGGTCCCTCTCAAATAAGATCTAAATCCCTTCAAAATTAGAGGGATTGATCTTGAGAAGACACTCGATTGTTTGAATCGCCTCGAGAACCCCAAATCAATTCCTAGAGCTCAGGCGAGCTCAAGGAATTTGGGAACTTTTTCCCCTTAAATCATGACTCAATCAGGCTTATTCCTTGATTTAGAGCTCGAATTTGAGCTCTATAAATAGGACCCAAGATCCCAACATCTTCCTCAGCGAAGTGACGATCGAAAAACATCATATCTTCTCCTCCGGTCACCGCAACTTCAGCTACGGCGAGCCTCTCTGACCACCTCATCAAATCGCCCATCCTCTTCCGCTCTTCTTTTTGACCGAGACTAGCCAAAGTCCAGTTGCTCCAAGTCTCTCCTTCCTCGCCGTCGCCTCGCCATACTCCTTCACCTTCTTCGCATTGGGTCGGCCAACGCCGGACACCTCTGCCGTCCTCTTGACTCCTAAGCCCCATAACCTTCTTCCTCTCCCTCTATAGGTCACTCCTACCCCCTTAGCTCTTAGGATTGACCACTATCTCACCAATTCCCTCATCATCTTCCCCAGCATTGGCCATGCCTTCGACGAAGTCACGCAATCGCCACAGAACACCAATCCACTCGCGACCACCTCCAGAAGCTCCACCATACGCCTCCAAAGAAAAGCCCTAACCCTATTTGGTCGAGCAGCCACTTCACAACCCCATCGAGCGATCCACATTCCGACTACCTCCATCGCCATCGTCCGGTCGCCATACACATCTATTCCTTAGGTCAACATTGCCATCACCTTTGCCACCACACAATGAAGCACTTAAGCTATTCTAACTAGGTGTGAGACCGTATTTTAATTCTCAAGTATACGTTGGACATCTGTCGTCGCCTTCGTCTTCATCAACTCCGTCCGCCATACTCTGGTCACCTCCAACCATAATACCACGTCCAACAGTAATGCATTCCTCCAGAGAACCTAACTGCAGTGCCAATTAGTCGAAGTAGCAATACATAGCAGCAATTGCTCAAAGCATCAACTACAACTTCACGTGAAGAAGGATGATCATGGTCCCACATCGGAAGCAACTAAAAAGGAT
This sequence comes from Thalassia testudinum, assembly GCA_037157565.1. NCBI lineage: Eukaryota > Viridiplantae > Streptophyta > Magnoliopsida > Alismatales > Hydrocharitaceae > Thalassia > Thalassia testudinum. Next base: position 50,191,980 of record JAZHRO010000073.1, read on the forward strand.
TTTGGTTAATAATGTTTCACTGCGAAAGGCTATTCGTCGCAAGACGCACGAGGGTGAGGTCCCTGCTCACGCATGGGCCTTACACGCTCTCGTCAGCGATACATGCCCGTGGGTTTGAGCTCTGACTCGATTACCCGGTACTGTTCACCTGGGTTTAAAATTGAGAAAGAGAGAGACATGAGGAGGGGGGTTTTACCTCGGGGTACGTGCACCCGTGCCTCGAGATTCGTGCCTCCTCACTCAAAACATAACTATTTCAGAGGTTGGTTCCTTGTGCTACTGAGGCTTTGTGCTTGACATCTAGTCCTTATGCTTAACTTTGGTCCTGATCACTATGGACTTATTAACTGACGTGGATATTTTTGATTAGTAGTTGAGTACTATTCAAAAATTTGATTGGGAGTAACGCTTAATTATATGGTTAAATTTGTGGTTTCAACCACCATTTTTAACTCTTTCCTTTTACATTTTTTTCCATGACATTTGAGATACATTATTGCTTCATTATTAAATATCATTTTGCTTGATTGATTCACTTGCATTACTTTTTACTAAATATTGTGATTAGTGAACTAATTTGTTAGTTAGTCCCTGCGAACGACCTCAGACTCATGTTTGTTTTTTGAGTATTATAAATTTAATTGTCACTTTGATTTTCATCCCTATATTGCAACACGATCTTCTTACGATGAGTTTCGACGCAACAGTGACGAATTAGAGGAGCTTTTCTTACACAAAAGCATCAACGAGCATGGAGATGATGGAGCTTCGCTTAGATCAAGAGCTGAAAGAAGCATAGATAAGAAGAATAAGATAGAAATAAAAAATGTATTTTGTATTTTCTTTACTTGTTATTTCTTCTTCTTTAGAATCTTGTTAAATGGCCTAATAGTACATTTCCTTCATCCTAGGAACACTCTTCCATCACTAGGAATCACTAGGACACTTAGTTAGGTAAACTTAGAAATCCAAAATAGGTTTCAAACAGACTGATCAGACGTCTAATATTAACATCAGATGTCTGATACTAGACTTTAAGTCATTTTACCAAGTTGGCTAGACATCAGAACACTTAGGCTGGAAATAATGGTTTATGACCAATACCTCCAGACATCCTGCCCACAGTCCAAACGTCCAATAAGATGTTTAAGAGCTTTGCCAGACATCCTGAAAATGGACCGTTGGCTTTTCTTAGTGAGCCAAGCTAGCGTAACCTAGCATTTATTACCAAATGTCCTTAGAGCCACCTAGATGTCTGATAAAGAGTCTTTGGACCCAAACCTAAGGTCTGTCAAACCTTCATAGCCATTGGCTTCTTTGGAATCAATTCCCTCAGAGAACCTTTGTTATAAGACATCCAATAGTATGACCAGACGTTTGGTAAGACATCTGATCAAGTTACATTCGAACACTATTTGAATCTAGATATTCTATTCATAAATATCCCAGACTGCTTATTGTTATAACAATCCATGCATTAATGGAACCCTATTTGTTATAAGACATCCATGCGTGAGCAGGGACCTCACCCTCGTGCGTCTTGCGACAAAGAGCCTTCTGCAGCGAAACATTATTAACCAAAATCCTTTTTAGTTGCTTCCGATGTGGGACCATGATCATCATTCTTCACGTGAAGTTGCAATTGATGCTTTGAGCAATTGTTGCTATGTGGTTGCTACTTCGACTAATTGGCGCTATAGTTAGGTTCTCTGGAGGAATGCATTACTGTTGGATGTGGTATTAAGGCTGGAGGTGACCAGAGTATGGCAGACGGAGTTGACGAAGACGAAGGCGATGACAAATGTCCAACGTATACTTGAGAATTAAAATACGGCCTCACACCTAGTTAGAATAGCTTAAGTGCCTCATTGTGTGGTGGCAAAGGTGATGGCGATGTCGACCTAAGGAATAGATGTGTATGGCGATCGGACGGTGGCAATGGAGGTAGCCGGAATGTGGATCGTTCGGTGGGGTTGTGAAGTGGCTGCTCGACCAAATAGGGTTAGGGCTTTTCTCTGGAGGCGTGTGGTGGAGCTTCTGGAGGTGGTCGCGAGTGGATTGGTGTTCTGTGGCGATTGTGTGACTTCGTCGAAGGATGGCCAATGCTGGGGAAGACGATGAGGGAATTGGTGAGATAGTGGTCAATCTTAAGAGCTAAGGGGGTAGGAGTGACTTATAGAGGGAGAGGAAGAAGGTGAAGGGGCTTAGGAGTCAAGAGGACGGCGGAGGCGTCCGCGACGGCGAGGAAGGAGAGACTTGGAGCAACTGGACATTGGCTGGTCTCAGTCACAAAGAAGAGAGGAAGAGGATGGGCTGGTTGGATGAGGTGGTCAGAGAGGCTCGCCGTAGCTGAAGTTGCGGTGACCGGAGGAGAAGATAGGATGTTTTCCGATCGTCACTTCACTGAGGAAGATGTTGGGATCTTGGGTCCTATTTATAGAGCTCAAATTTGAGCTCTAAATCAAGGAATAAGCCTGATTGAGTAGCAATTTAAGGGGAAAATGTTTCCCAAATTCCTTGAGCTCGCCTGAGCTCTAGGAATTGATTTGGGGTTCTCGAGGCGATTCAAACAATCAGGTGTCTTCTCAAGATCAATCCCTCTAATTTTGAAGGGATTTAGATCTTATTTGAGAGGGATCTTCTCCCTCGAATCTTAGTTGTAGGTGTGTTCACAAACTTATGGCTGCAGGGACCCCTTTGCAAGAATGATGACAAAGTTAATGACCTAAATGAAAGAAACTTGTAACCTAGGGGCTTGAGTGTAAGAAAGAGAGATTTTAGGGACAAACTGCAAACTAGGTCATGATGGACTCTGATTGGGCTCAAATTTTGGTGTTAACCTAATTTTGAGCCAAGAAATCTGATGGTGAACTTGGATTTGAGTTTTTACCATGTTTCATTGGGTAAATTGCATAAAAGCCCAAATTAGGGCAAATTCTCGTCTATGCTCTGTTTTAGATCAAAATGGGTTCAAATGGTCAAACCAAAGGTACCAAACCTCTTAGAACATTTTTATATGAATTTTAGGAGGTTTATATTAATTTTATCCTGACCAAAACCTCTTCAATTTAGGTATGGTTGATAATTAGGGTTTTTAATTTTTTTTTACCCTCGGAATGCGTGAAACCCTGATTCAGTCGATGTAAACCCACTTTTAGACTTTTATACTCAATTGACTTTTAATTGACCCTTGAGTGACCCTGTGGTTAATCTGCATTTGTGATGTGCCTTTAAAAGTGTAGAATTAACCCTATTTCCTTGTTTTCTTCTCAAATAGGAATATTACGAAGTTGTGACCCTTAGATGATTAGGTAAAAGAATTTACCATTTGAACATGATTAATTGTGGCTAGTTAGGGCCCATGATAGTGTTACCATCATACCCCCATGCCTAGCTTTTGCTAGTCCCTAGCAAAATCCTATGGACCAAACCAGATCTCTAAGCCGGATGGATTGTTATAACGCATGGATGTCTTATAACAAATAGATGTCTAATTATAAGCAGTTTGTCCCTTAACGCATGGATGTCTAATTATAGGCAGTTACATTATATATTCTATTCATAAATATAAATTGATGATTTAATTTCCAATTGAACACATTTTTAAGCTCAAAAGTACAAATCAAGGATTGAATTAACTTCTAATATGTTCAATTAATCTATCATAAAAATTCCATTGCATTTGGACATCAATAAGACCTTGAAATTAGCTGTTTACATTTAGGTCCTCATTCATTCACATTTTTCTTAAGTTTAAAAGCCCAAGGACCTATCTGCAAACTCTTAGAGACCTCATTGTAAGCTACCAGGGACTATTCTGACTTCTTTTCAACCACTTATGGGCTTCTTCAAGAAATGTCTACCATTTCAATAAAAGGGTGCCTTTGCAATTTGCCCAAACACTTGCTGCGTTATGTGAACACTATTCACTGCGAAGAACACGATGCACAAGCACTGTCGATTCTTTGATCCCCTGATCCTATGGTGGATCTAGATCTAAACTTCGCGCTCTCGCGTGCATAGCCTCACCTCTCCTCTCAAATCTGATCCAATGGTGCATTTTGTATTCAAAAACTCCTGCGCACCTATCATTCCTCCATCCACTGTTCACCCTAATCAGACCTAATCTCACCTTGCGATCACCTGATCCACTTCCTCATCTACTTAAGCTCACTCTTAACCTCGCTCATAAGGGATCGACCCCCTACTACATCTCTCAAGTCAGTTCTTTCATCCCTCGAGTTCTTCTCCTCAGAACACCTTAGTTCCATCATAGCTACAATGGAATTCCATTTTCCTTCAACCTCTCCTCACCATAAAAGATCACGTAACTCCCTAGGGCAACTGAGCTTCACCAGCAAGCTTTCAATCCACTGGAACCTCTCTCCGCCTGTTCTTCCTCCCCATTGTTTGTCGCGCTAAGTCGGGGTTTAAAAAGTGTTGATTGTAGTATAGCTGAAATAGCGTTCAAAACAAATATAATTTTATTACTCGAAAATGTTTCTGAGGTAGAACACAGGGAGAAAATGGAATTCACACACTAATCTCAACAATAAATGCAAATTGAACACATAATATTACTCAAAAACTAATTAGGAATGTAGAGCATGAATATATGAAGAGTAAAAATAATTGTAGACAAAATAATAGTTACTCAAATTGACTAAAGAAGGAAATATAGATTCAGACATCTAATTTTACAATCAAACGTCTTAAATGACTTTGCTACAGTTCTCCTTTTCTTCTTCTGATCTCTTTCTCTGATTTCTCTTTTCTTCTTCTTCTTTTCTTCTTCTCCTTCACTTCTTCTTTGGCCCTTCTCTTCTTCTTTTTCCTTTGCCTTTACGAGCCTTTTGCCTATGGCCTTCTCTTCTTCTTCAGCTTCTTCCTTCTTTGCTGCTATCTGCCTTCTCTTCTGAGGTCCTTCTCTTTCTCTTCTTTTCTTCTTTTGCTTGACTTCCCCTTCTTCTCTGAATTGGCTACGTGTTGGAGCCAATCCTCTTCAGAGCAAAAACCCCCTAACCTCACACAGCTCTCCTTTCTCTTTCTATTTCAGTCTCACTCTCCCAGAGCCACAGTCTATCGAGTAATCAGACCTATCGCATACCCAGGTCCAGGCTCACCGACGTGTGTGGTGAGCGAGTAAAGTCGGGTCAGGTAGTCGGGTTGGCCAGGTCCACATGGGCAGTGCCGCAGACGAGTCCAATGAAGGGGAAGAGGAGGACCTCACCCTCAGTGTTGGAGGCGAATAGCCTACAACACTTTTGTACTTTATGCGACTTCGGGCGGCTCTTTGTTTCCGAGGTGGGACTAAATGTCCCACCTTCCTTTTGTGCACCACAGCAGCAGAGTGTTGACCAAATTAAAGGGGTTGCGACTGCTGGAGCCTTTGCTTGAGGCTTGGACGCCTGCGCGCCTTAAGTCCGCACAACTTGGGGCTATCCCTTAGAGCAGAGCAGGACCTGGAGCAACAGCATCAAGCTCGAAGCTTTGACAGCAATGGCGGCCATCGTACTGCTACCTGAAATCAAGAACAGGGGCCTAATGGCCACATCAGAAAGCTCAGCAGGGTCGCCGTGGCACGACGAATGTGACGATGGCCGTGGCATGGAATGAGGGTGGCTGTGGTGGCCGGACGATGAAGGGAATGGATGATGAGAGTGGGTCTGTTCGGGGAGGTGATTAGGTGGTAGATGGAATGATTGGAGTGAGGGGAAATGATCAGGGAGGTACGGTGGAGGTTGTAGGGTGGTCGGCGAGGTGAATTGAGGTGCGTAGCAACGGGAGCACCTCGCCGGAGGAGTCGTCGAAGATGGAAGAGGTGACAGTGGTTAATGGTGTCAATAGTCGATTTTGAGAAATAGAGAGAGAGAAAGAAAGTTTGACAGAGAGAGAACCTAAGAATCTACTCTAAGGGGTGAAAGGGGAAGGAATCCCACGTTGGTATGGTTGCCGGACATGGGGAAGATGAATACTTCCGAAGGTGAGGCGGCAGCAAAGATGGGGTAGGGGCGACGTCGGCCGGTATTGCACGACGTGGAGGACGGTGGTGAGGAATAACCCGCCACTGGTATTGTGGTTGGGCGATGAAAGGGCTAGAAGAAGTCGTTGGAGCTTGTGAAGGGTTGCAGCCAGAGGGGAGAGAGGAATAGAGGGGAAATCCAGCCCAATTTCAAGCTGGGAGAATGTGATTGGATCTGGGGCTTCTTAAATAGGTCTTCAGAGAGGGTTTTGTGCTTGGAAGCTAAGCTTCCAAGCAAGGAAAACTCACCAGAGATGGAAGCTTTCAAAAGACCCAAATCTCTCATGCATTCGCATGAGAGATTGGGAAGGAATCGAAGCTCTTTAATGGGTTTAGATTGACGGGAATTTCTCAAAGAATCTCCCTTCCAATTTTGGAAGGGATTGTCCAAGCAATCAAGGAGAACTTCTCTGTTAAAGGTCGTTGGAGTATGATTCCCCCGCGATAATGGCGGAGGGACCTATTTGTGAAGACAATGAAGAAGTTAAGGGGCTGATTGCAAGGGTTTTTGAAAGTTAAGTGTAGAAATGTAATTAGATATGACCTTTTTGCAAACTAGGTCAAGATGCATTCCCCTTACGTCCAAATTTTGGTACAGACCTAATTGGACCTAAGGAATCCAATGGTGAAGTTGGATTTTGGTTTTGACTACGTTTGACTGAGTAATTTATGCAAAAACCTAAATTATGACAAATATCTGTCTGAGACCCCATTCTAGGTCAAGATGGGTTCTAATGGCCAAATTGAAGGTGCTAAACCCTAGAGAATATTTTTATATGATTTTTAGAGGGTTTAGGTGAATTTTATCCTGACCAAAACCTTGGTTAATCAAGTGGGTTTATTTTAGGGTTTCAAAAGTCATTTAATTCACAGAACATACACAAACTCTTTTCTGTCAAATCCAATCCACTTGTTATCTTATTAAGATCATTTGACCTTTGTTTAGCCCTTGAGAAAACCTGTGGTTGTACTACATTGGTAAAATTATAGTTTTACCCCTTGTTTCTTGTGTTTCTCTCAGAAAGGTTATGTAGTGAATTATGACCTTCGGTTGGTTATGTAGGAGCATTTATTCTCTTCATTAGGTCAAAATGAGCTAGTTAGAGCTCATGATGGTGTTCCTATCACCCATCCACTGGGTGGAGGCCCTCAGGTCTCATTCTTCCACTTATTTTAGGATTTAATGCTTTCTAGGGTAATTGTTAGTGTACTATAGACCAAGTAGAGTAGAATTAGCTAGTTTAATCATGAATTTGGTAGTTAATTAGGCATAGGATAATGTAATGCCATCATGCCTCCTCTGATCAATTCAGATCAGAGGAGCTGATTTCACCTCTTCATATTATTCATATAGCTTCCTCACCACTTCATTTTCATGTTCACCTACTTCCCTAGTGATTTTGATCATCATACATCTCAATCCATCAAAACCACTATGGATCCAAAGCTCTGCAGCTTCTAGACCCATAGTGCATTCAATCCCACTTGAGGGTGATCCCATTAACTCCATTGGACCACAATCACCCTCTTTGAGATTTGAATTGAAAGGATTTGATCAATTGAGCTGAATTTGATTGTTGAAGCTAATTGGAGAATTTCTTGAGTAATTGAGTTTTAATTGAGTTTAATTGACCAAATTGAGTTTTTATACTTAAAATTGGTTTGATTGAGATGGGCTTAAGCTAACTGGATTTGATTTTTGTCACTAAATGTGCTTATGCCCAATTTTTAAACTCAATCCCTGATTTCTGGTTTTGCTTGGTAGCTCAAGCCCATGAGAATCAGATGCACTGATTCAAGGGTTGAGCAATGATCCAATGAGTTTTAATGGATCACCTAGAGCTTCTGTACACCAATCAATGGTGTGCAAGAACTCTAGATGTTCAAAACACATTGGTGAGCAAGATCAAAAGGCCCAGGTGGCGACATCTAGATTTCTTCTCAAAGAGTGTAATCTGCATTGTTGGATGATGATTAAGGTCTGATAGGGTCTAGCAAAGGTCTAGAAGTGATTTGTTGAGTGAGTTTAAATGCCCTTTTTTATTTGTTCTTTTCATGATGTTTATGGCTTTAAAAGGAAGTCAATTAGGATTTTTAGGGTCTTTGATCTATGACCTGGATTTCAAATGGATTTCAGACCTTCATAAGAGTGTTTGCATTGATTTGGAGTGAATTTTTTTGGATTTTATACACTGATTTGGACAATTTTAGTAGCAGTAATTGCTGCTCTATTTGTCTGATGTGGGTTATTTTCTCCACTGTCTATAGTGGAAGGAGGCAATCAATTGGAGACATTGAGAAAAATTGAATTGATGTTCATCTGGAAATACTTCCAGACATTTCAAAAGGTCTGAAATAGGGCCTATTAGATTTGAGATAATAGATGCAACAACAATTGGCTGTTAAGAATTCAACAACAACAATAGCAGTTCTGGAAATGGAATCCAAAGGGGTTTTAGGTTGGGATTTTAAGGAATTCACATAGCTGGTAGGTTGTGTAATGTTAGGAATCCATGTCAAGCATTCATGTATTGATATTGACTTTAAATTTGACTTGAATGGTTGATAATTTCATGTTTTCAATACTTTGAAACGTACTTTTAAATGTATATTAAACATGAATGGCTGATAATTATAGGACTCTTTTGGATTTGACTTGATGGCTAATAATTTGACTTGAATGAATGATAATTTTAGGCCTCTTCTGTGTGATTTGTAAAAATATAAAAATCATAAAAAAAATTTTTAAAAAAATAAAATAAACCTGTATTGAGTAAGATTAGGTATTGTTTTAAGTGTTTGTAAAATTTCAAAGTATTCCGAAACCCCGAGTAGGTAGAACATACCAGCCAACGGTTCAGTCTACTATGAAATTCAATAAAAGAAATACATTCAAAAATACAAAAAAAATTCTTCTTCTATCATCTGACCTTTTCCCTCTCTTCTCATATCTCTATTATATATATAAATACCATAAAAATCTAAAAATATCCAAAAATATACAAAAATACCTTGTATATAGTATTTATATTTGTAAATATAACTTAATACTAAGTTAAATGTAAATATTGTAATATATGTAAATAATGTACATAAATAACTTATAAATGTATTATATATATTTAAATAAATATCTAGGATGAGTTACTGTACATATAACTTTATTATATAATTAGATATTAACTTATAATAGATTAAATGTATGTAAATTAAGGTAATTATTAATAAGCAATTAAACCTGTACAATAGTATCTAGTACTGTATATACATATTTAAGTAATCATTATATAGCTAATTATACCTGTACATTGCTTTATTTATGTATTAATTACAGATAATTAGCTTATTAAGTTAATTAGGTAAATTATTAAGTTAAAATAAGTTAAATTAGTAAATTAACTTAATACTGAAATAATCCATGTTGTACACTTATATATATATTAATTTTGATTATTTTCATCCTATTTATAATATATTTATACTTTATAATATATTTATAACTAAATTATATGTATATCTATTTATAATGTGTAATTAAATGTATATAAATTAAAATAAATGTTCTAAAATAAATTAAAAATGTTTAATAAATACCTTATTATGTAAATTAACTATTGATAAAGTCAATTGCATCATCAAATTATTAATTCATACATTAATTAAGAATTTAAGTTGTAAGTTAACATGTACCCAGCACTAACTTCATGTAAATTTTATATATAATTAAATAACTTACTTTTATAAATTAATTGTATAATTAAATAGCCCTATATAAAGGCTTTCCAATGATGTTATTTAATTTATATTTGGAAGTAAAATGGATGCTCAAATTGAGGTCCAATCTAGGCTAGATCAAACGCAACGCACACTAATTCAGCCTTAAAGATGGTACCATATTGGAAATGTATGCACACTCTCAGCCATATATATTGAATCACATGTGCTAGCCGAGCAATCGTCGGCGCTCGACACAACATTTACCCCTTACACCATACCCATGAGCATTCTAAGCATATTGAGCATTCGTGTGGGGTTGGGAGCCCGGTCTGAAAAGTGCTTAGGCCTAGTTCATTTGAGCCAGGTCTAGGTCAGATTAAAATACACAATAAGGCACTTAATTGAGAATTAAGGGTTGGTTCAAAGTAGTGGTCTGGTCCCACCCGAAAGAGTATTGTGTATCTCATCAAATTAATTGGCCCAGACCACTTAAAAACCTAATTTTTGTAAGTGAAGGGTTAAGTGAGGATGAAAGTGAACCAAAAATGGCTAGGTGTTAAGATCCCTCAACGCATGTATGAGACTTAACTTAAGAAAAGAACTAAGTGTTAAGAGTGTGTGGAGTTGAGTGCATATGTGTATTGTGTTTGCATGTGAGTTATATAAGTGTGTTGTGTATATGTATATATACATATATGTATGTAATATGTAAGTGTAGAGTATATATATGTAGTATAAATATATAAGTATGTATGTATGTCATACAGTAGTATAAGTATTTTTGCCTTATAAGTACATCTAATTTTAAGGGTTTAACAACATATGCATTTGTCACCAAAGGTGTATATATATGTTAGTAAATACAATTCTGTTTGCCTTAGTTTGTGTATATAATAAGTTTTCTCAAGCTTTAGCAGCACTTACATATGACATTGTACACATAGTATTTGTTACTGTAGGTGTTAGTGTATGTTAGAATTACTTAATGTAGTACATATTAGTAGTTATTTTTGTACCTATACTTAGGTATTAATTAGGATTGTTATAATAACTAAATAAAATAGCTTAAGAAGTTCTTTTCATGCCTATTTGATAGTACATTTGTTTAAGGTATTGTAATTAGCATTAATTGATTCGTTTTGTACATAATTAACTCAATTCATTCATTATTTGATCCTTTGATTCATTTGTAAATACAATTGACATTTTTGAATTAAAAGAGCATTTTTTGAACATAGAGAGTGATTTATATCAATAACTACCTGCTAGTGAATGACCTAGAATAAATCTATAAAAATTATGTAAATAAATAAAAATGACATGACATCTATTTGCATTGCGACACTATACTACAATCAACAACGACATCACTAAATCACTATTTTAGCATTCAGATGGTTTTTTCATGATCAGTTTCCACTTAAAAATCCTTGTGCATCTTGTCGTGAATGCTGCTGTGGGATTGATTGATTTATTTCTACATATATTTTTCATCCAGCACTATTCACCCCCATCTAATGGAAAATTACAGGCTTCACAACAGCAGTTTCTTCCTTCAATCTTCACTAGCTTTGAGTGATTCTTCATTGATTAAAGCTCCAAATCTCCAAAGCTTCATCACAACTCTTGATTTGAACCATCAATTGCTGGATTTGATCACAAGACCTACTCAGATCGAGCTCCCAAAAATATGGCTTCTCACCATTTCTATTCAATAGCAACAACTCAGCAACTACAATACCTCAATCCTATCCTAGTTACACTCAGTGCCTACTACAATTCCACAGCCTTCTGGAGTAGAAATAGAAGTGTCTAGACTCCTGAAGCTTGAGAAGCTTCAAACCCTAATACTAAACGAAAGAATAGGAGATATGTAGATTCAATAGGTTTGATCGAAAGATTAGAGACTCAAAAGAAGTTCTCAATGACTTCAGGAATCAATACCAATTCATTCAAGCTAATTTTGACTTGAATACTCATCTGGAAGGTTATGAAACCTTCAGGAGCTCATCTTATACCCAAACTGTGCATGAATTAAAACTCATCTAAATCCTCATTAAAGCTCATTCACTTAGACTCTAACCAAATCCTAACAACCTAAGGATCTCATAATTAACCTAAGAACCAAGTTCTGAAGTCTAAAGTTTCATAATGACCTTAGGTTGACCAATCTAAGGCTCAGGGTTGACTTTGTGCTAAACCTAATTTTAGTTTCACTTAAATACCCAGGTCAACTCTACCAGTCGTCAGAAACTTGTTCATCACATCAAATTCAGGTTTTGACCTATTTAAACTATTATTAGACTCTTCCGCCAAAGATTAAATCTTGTTGGTCAGATCAAATCAAAGTGTCTCAGACAATTCCATGATCATACCTAGAATCCCTAGGTTCTGCTTAAGCTTATTGACCTATTTCTAAGATCTAAGACCTAATGAAGAAGCCTCCTCAACTCTACCGGAGCTGAGGAAGACATAGGTTAACAGCATGGTTTAAGCATTAAAATAGAAGTTTAATAGGTGGAAATTGATCAAAATATCATCAAAAGATGATCTGGAGCTTTGCAGAAGCTTTCAAGGTCTGTAGCTCAATATCAGTGTTGCCAGAGCTCATCGGATCTCTAGTGAAGGTTGGAAATGAGTATTAGAGATCAAATCTCCATGAAATCTTCCAAGAATTGGTTCAAAAGATTCCTAAGGTTCTAAGGAACCTCAAAGACACATCAATTAATCAAATTAAAATTTGGAATAAGGATTTGAGAACGAATTTCTCAATGAATCAACCTGAGTTCTATAGAACTCAAGGATAAAGTTCTTACTCAATTGAGTGAGGGGAATCAAAAAAGATAAGGGTGCGAAGGTGTGCGTGGAAGGAATTAGTGATTAGATTCCTCTTGAGCCGCCATTGACAGCGAGCTTAAGAGGTTGAAGGTGAAATTAGGTGTTTGTTATATAAGGTATTATTTAGCTAATTAAGGGCAGCAACGGGGCCCTAGTGACGTGTAGAAGTGGTGGAGAGCCCCAATTGGAGGTGAGAGTACCTTTAATCCTCCGATGTGGACAACAGAGGTGTTCAAGTGAAGGTGAACTGGTTTAAGCAAAATAGGTGATCAAACAAGGAATTAAGAAGGTGGAATGGATTCATGAAGTGATAGAGAAGGTGGACAAGTGATTAGGTAGATGGAAGGAGGTCCAATGAGCCAAAATTGGCATGCCGGAGGTAAAGAAGATAAGGAACATGATATAATTTCTGCCTACTCCTAGGAATTGATAACCTAAAACTAAACTAGAGGCTACACTAGAGTTCTAGAATTACTTACCTGATGAAGAGGATGAGAGAACTCCCTGTGGTAGGGTGAGAACATGAAGAAAGAAGATGACTTCCAGCAAGAAGAGGAGAGCATTGAGGCTAGAAGAGTGACGCTCTTGAGCTCTGTCACAACTCCGGGAGAGGAAGAGGAGGTGAAGGAAGCGAGCTTCTTCTCCAGAGATTCTCTGAAGGGGTGGTGAGAGGTCACTGGAGGCCTAGAGGAATAGTCCATTGTTAGCTACAGCGAGGGAAGAATGAAGGGAGCCGACATCGGAAATCGGAGGTGCGGAGGGATATTTATAGGTGAAGGAGGTTAAGGGGCTTGAATATGGCCGTAAATGTGTCTAGATGCAAGGTATTCATCATCATCATCTCTGACGCCAGTGACCTTACCACACATGAGAAATAGGACTAACGGTCCATCTAAACTATTAAATGAGGTGAGGTTGTTGGAGCGGAGCACTACGGCCAAGAAGGTCTTCAGACGACAATTCACCGGTGATTAGAGGATACCAACACCGGTGAACATCAGCCACAGATGGAGAAGAAAGAGATATGAAGAAAAGGAGCTTAGAGGACCTTTATGTAATAAATGGAACTGGATGTGATAAAAGGACTTATTTGACATAAAATATAGGGACTAAAATGTAAACCATGAGTTTTATTGACTAAATTAAATTATTTCTCTTTCAACCTTTTATATGTTCTTATTAATGTATTTTTTCCATGGAATTACATTTTTGTCCCTTTTAGCTTTATTTATTTAAGTATTTATATTATTAAGTTAATTAACAACTTAGCTTATAAGTTATATATAGTGCTTTCTATATAGCTAAATGATTAGATTTGAGTCCTAATTATTAATTAATCAATAATAAATATTTATTAGACCTTAATTTAGCTATTCTGACATATAAATAAGGTCCTTACTATTTTTACCCTTATTAAATAATTAACCCTATATTAATGCTATTCACTAGTAATTTAACAACGAAAACTAGCTAATAATGATGAATTAAGAGTCATGATATGTCTCTCATCACCTATCACATTAGGTTAACATCTTAACCAAACCCATGTGATGATTCTCGAATCTCCATTCGAGAATATCAATCAGGTGACGACCTCTAGAGAAGGTTGTCATCCCAACTCATACTGAAAACATATGGTCGAATCAAATGGCTTCTTATTATGCTATCAAATCCTCTAAACTAATTAGATCTTTGAATCAACACACATCAAGTTATTTGATCAGGCCAAGTACGTAACCCTAATCGTACTAAGGGACCTAAATTATTTAACAGGAAAATAATTGAATTCTTTAATTCAAATAAAATATAATCATATTACAAAAATTCAAATGGCTCTCTCAGGACATACAATATCCAACACTTATTGCTAAAAGGAACATGATATGAATAAAATGGAGGTGGGACACCAGAAGAAGATCCTGCACCATCACTAAGTGTACCAAAAGTAGTAAGAATGTCATTATCACTGTCGTCATCATCATCTTCTCTAGTACATACAATAGTTTTAATGACATTTGTATATTTATTAACATTAATTATGCCTAACTAATTTAGTTTGAGTGTGAATTAGGTCATAAAGCATTTAGTTATGTTAGATTAGTCATTTAGTTGCATTTTGTAAATATTACATTCTTTTGGGTTTTTATGCAAGGTTTCCCTAACATATATCTGGTACCTTGATGTCCTTGTTTAAATATATATAGGTACCAAGTTTGGAGCAAATTGGAACCTTGTAGATTGGAGAATTGAAGTTGAGACAATTGAACCCTAGCTTGATCAACCATAAACCTAACCTAATTAGGAATCCAATTTCCCACACCCAATCCCACCTTGGTTGACCAGCCACTACACTTAAATTTTCCACCTTATTTGATTGACCAACGTTAATCAAACTCAACCTATGATTTTCTAAAAAAATACACCCAACATATTCCTATATCCTAACCCAACAAACCTTATTTGGTCATCCCTTTTATCCTCCAATAAATACTATTTTGAGTGGCTAAAGTGCACCATAATTTATCCACCACTAGATCTAAATCCTAAGGTTCTAAATTTCCTACCTAAATCCCTATCTTAAAACTCTAAATCAAATCATATTCCTAATCTCGCAATTCGTAACGGCCTGACACATGTTTAGCATTTTGGCTATAATGTTTTCATTTCAAATCCAAATTGAGTGATTCAAATTGCGTTTGAAAGATGATTGCAATGGATACAACTTTGCTGTTATGTGAAATTTGAAATTCAAAATAAGCATAGGCCAAAAATTTGAGACAAGTGAGGGTAATCCTATAAGGCTGTTGAAACACCCTCCATCCTAAACCTATTTAATCTTCACCGCCATTCCTCCTTTGATCTAATCCCAACCCTCCATATAACTCTAATGAAAACAAACTCTTTTATCCATATCTAACCTTTAAAGCCTATTCCTACATCTCTCCCTTGATGCCATCATGACCCTTGATTATTTCCAACAAAACCTAAGCCTATCTATCCACTTATCTTTGATCCTAGCCCTTAATTCCTAACCTTTAAATCCCAGCCCTCCATACCTAGACCTAAGACCTCAATATAAAGATCTTCGATGCCTCCCTCCTTTAAGTCTTCCTTAGTTTTAAATAGTCCACCATCTCACCACCTTTATTAGCCTTCCCAAGTAAAAAACCTTACCACCTTCCTCCATTAGAGACCTTACCACGTCCACATCCAAACTCTGTAGAAACCCTCTAGTGGTCGTCCTTCTCACCTACTCCAAATCCTTTGCGTCATCTTCATCTTCATCTCATCTTCAATGCAGCTGCAACAACAAACCATGCTCCATCGAACCTTTTTCTATTTTCTCTCCATTTTCTATTTTTA
Source organism: Thalassia testudinum (assembly GCA_037157565.1). Taxonomy (NCBI): domain Eukaryota; kingdom Viridiplantae; phylum Streptophyta; class Magnoliopsida; order Alismatales; family Hydrocharitaceae; genus Thalassia; species Thalassia testudinum. The sequence continues at coordinate 50,207,920 of JAZHRO010000073.1, forward strand.
GTTGTAGATCTAGTTCTAGTTGTAACTCTGACTTTTGTTCTAGTTGAAATAAAATTATATTTCTAGTTATATTATTTACAAGTCCTACTTCTCACTCCCTTCTCTATATATCTGCTTTATTTGATCTCCTTCTTCTCATCTCCTTCTTTATATTAGTTAGTTTGTATTTGCTTTGTGTTTTGCATCTTGGTAGATAGATCCTACACCTCCCCATGTTTAACCCGAGATTCACTATAACCTCGATTATTTATTTCTATTTCGAAAAAAAAATGTACCACGATGACTACCTTATATTTACTTTGCGATTTTCGACGGATCAATTATTCATTCATTTTATTGTAACAAATTGCTGAAGAACTCAACTTTTGAGTCCAAAAGTTGATATGAGAGATTAATAAATGTTTGGATGAAGATATGGGAGAGGAGTATACTAAATGGAAGAGACCTAAAATGAATATTATTCATATGAGTAAGGATGATGATAGGCTAATTTGGCTTAATCTTGTTCATATGACAATGGACAACATAACCTATGTGACAAGGGAAATGATTGAAGCTACTGGCATTCCTAAAGAAGCTCCAATCGTTGAATCTTATAAAGAAACGGGGTTCAATGTCAAGTTTCTTAGATGATAATGGTTTCTTGGAGCGGTGATACTCATTAGGTAGCAAAAGAACTTTGCGAACCTCATCAAATGGAACTTCTTGGGCCACTTGTTCCCATGTTTTTCCTTTGAGGTTAGTTTTGCAAATATCTACAATTGGTTTGGCATCAAAAAGAATTTTGACATGTAGGACATGTGACTCAAGAATGATATGAGCTCCCTCACCAACTTGTAGATTTGAAAAAAACAATCAGACAAGAGAAGGATACATTCCTGTAATGGCATGGCCAATGTTAAAGGTAGGGTGGAAGAAAGTTTTTATCCTTTGATAGGCAAAGAGCCTATCAATATTAACACCATGGACATCTTTCAATTGTCCAAAAAGAAGTGGTCTAAGAATTGTACAGGTAGCATTCCCAAGTTTGGAATGATTGCAACTTTTAGGTTTGGTGAAAATAAATAAGGGGAAATAAGATTAGACTTAGTAGGTGTTATAGAAGAAGATCCTTCAATAGTTCTTCCCTTCTTGGTTTTTGGTGCCATGATCAAGAAAGCAAAATTGATGGTTGGAAAAATTTGAAATCAAGGTAATGCATGAAGAATAGGGATGAAATCATGGGTATATTGAAATTTCATGATAGTACAATAATCATGGATCCAAAAACAAGTCACAAATAGTGGAAATAATCAAGAAAAACTCTATCAAATCTTTTGCATTCATAAAACACATCATATGAACCCAAAATGGAGGAATAAGGGGTACGTTCAAGAGAAGTTAAGATGGAAGGTGCTCATGAGTTGGGGGTGTCAAGGGAAACTGATGAGGTGTGGCTTATCATAGCTAAAATGTTTAAGTTAAGCTAAAAACTAAGTTAAAACACTATAATTAACTAAAGAAAAGGGTTAAGTGTGGAAATATGGAAAATGATCTAGAACACCCATTTTGTGCTAAAAATGCAAAATTAGGTCATTATTAAAGAGCTTCTATATTGAGTTTGTAAATGGTTTGACAAAATGTCAATTGAACATCAAAATAAGCTCAAATTCACAATTCAATGGTTGAAATAATTTTTAATATGTGAAAATTACTTGCCATAAAAACTTCATTACATTTTGGCATCATTTGGACTTCAAAAAAAGTGTTTTACATTTAGGTCCTTATTTCAAAAGCCCTTCACATTTTCTAAACACAAAAGTTGCTAAGGACCTACTTGAAAACTATTAGAGACTTCTTTGAAAACCTCAGGGACTGATTTGCATTGAAAACCCACCACTTATGGGTCTGAGTATAAATGTTCTACCGCTTCACCTCGAGGGCCTCTTGTGTAAATGTCACAAATGACCTAAGCCTCTCTTCTGAAGAACACAAAGAACCTAACCTCTCACAGCCATCCATCCTTCTTGCCCTGATCCAATGGTAGATCTTCCACCAACCTTCAATCCCTGGTGCCAAAACCTTTACGCCTAATTCCAGATCTCATCCTACGATCACTTTTCATCTAAACCAATTCTCCTGACTCCTAAAACACATCTCCTCCATTCTCACCCAACTACCATGACCCATGATACCCTATCATCTAAGCTTCTATCACCTATATATTAAGCTCCCTCTCGAGCTGTGATCCCTATCAGCTCCCTTCCCCAAAGTTGATTGTTGTCTACATCTCCAGTCTTTCTTCCCCTTCTTCAGCGGCTGGTGACAGTAGCTACATCATCTTCCTCCTTTTTCCCTTACTGCTAAGGATCCCGTAACACCTAAGAGCAAGCCCAGAGCTCCTTCTATGAGCTTTCAATTGTTGTAGATTCCCTTCCTTTCTTCGTTGTAGCTACCAGGTACAGTTCCTCCCTAGTTCCCATTCACCTGATTGGATTAGGTTTTATCGCCTTCTTGGAGTAGATTAGATTAGATAAATAGCTTAGAGTAGAATCTGATTAGTAATTTTTCTTAGATTAGTTTAGACTAGTGGTAATTGTTCTCCCTACCAATCCACCTTCTTTGACCAATTTCAATCAGAGAGGAAGACTCACCTTCACATCACTTCATTTACCTCCCACAACACTTCACAGTGGCCTTCTTATTATTTTCCTTGCATTGTTTCACCTGACCACCTCCCTCCATCAGATCCACTATAGATCTAAAGATCTCTATCTTCTAGATCTTTAGTGTGCTCAAAACCACTTGAGTGCTATCCCATTCACTTGAGTATCACAATAGCCTTCCTCTTGGTTTGAATTGAGCGCAATTCACTCAATTTACTCTGATTTGATTGTCATGTCTAATCAAATTATTAGAGATTCAATTTGGGTTAATTGGTTTTAATCGAGTGAATTGAGTTGTTTGATGTATAATCGACTTGTTTGTGTTATTATTATGATTTGATGTTCATCGCTTATTTAGCTCATGCCCAATTTTAGCTATTGATACTGTTTTGTGCCTTCTTTGGGTAGTGGGGGCCAAGGAATTTTGATACACTAAAATGAGGCCCAAGCAATGACCTATTGGATTTAGAGCATCACTTAAACCTCCTGAACACCTGTTACGAACATGGGCATCAGACGTAGTTAAGACGTCTGGGAAGTGTCCCAGACGTCTTGCCAGATGTCTGGAACTCTTTCCAGACGTCTTGCCAGATGTCTGGAACCCTTTCCAGACGTCTGGTATTAAATTTTGTCGGCGTATGGGTTCGCATCTGCGCGCCTACGCGTGCAGACTGAACCCGCCGCCTTCGTCTTCTCCTTTTTCTCCCTCCCTGCAGATGACGCCGCTTCTTTTCTCTCTCTCCCCGCGCTGCCTTTAAATAGCGCTCCCCTCTCCCTCACCCTCACTCCATCGTCTTCATCTTCTGTGAGTGAGCGAGAGAGTGCGGCAGCAGCGGCTGCAGCGAGCGTGCGGGAAGGAGGAGTTGTTGTGAGAGGAAGAGAAAGCCCGACCGTGAGCGTGCAAGCTTGTCGGGGCAGCTAGAGCCGACCGATGGGAGAGCAGAGAGCATGGGGTGTCGCGGAGGAGCTGTTGCAGCTTGGGCAGCAGGCGGGCGCGGCGCGGCGCTACCGTGCATCACGGGCGGAGAGCGAAAAGGGTCCTGATTCTGGGAAAATTTCCCAGAATCAAACGTCTGGACTTACGTCCAGACGATGCAGAAGACATCTAGAGGAAGGTCCAAACGTCTGACAGGTACAATATTTTCCTATCTTCTCCTTTTTACGCGTGTACGGCCATGCAGCCATCCACCGCGTTCTTCTGCGCCTCTTCATGATGAGAGCGGGTGTGTGTGTGCGCAGGTTCTATTCGGGAGGGCGTGAGGGCTCGCCATCGCACACGGATCAGACGTCTAGCCACAGTACTAGACGACAGAGAGGACCTCCAGACGTTTGGGGTGACAATCGGATGTCTGGGAACTAGGACCAGACGATCCAGCAGGCTTCTGGACATCTGAAGGACTGCACAGACCAAGGTATGACCTGATAAACCTTTTAAGACGTCTGGAAGAAGTTCCAGGCATCTGATTTTGGGCAGATTCGTCATTTTTGACCCGTTTAGGGTCCGTTCGGAGTCTGTTTTCCATGTTTCAAGTTGCGTTCTTTCCAGATTTATTTCCTCTACCTATTTACAGTAATTGTATACTATTCTGAGAAACTCCTTGTGATGATCCTTGTGTTAGGACCCTGTTCCGTTGCAGCTCTGGGGGTTGCGGAGGCGCGCGGGATTGCCGACCACGCCCCCAGTACTCCCGATTTCGCAGGTAGAGTGGCCCTTTAATTTATTTAAATTGTACAATTATGAAACAATTAATAGAGTCTAGGGCATTGCATGAACCCTGGGACTGAGAAATTAGATTGAATGATAGATCCTAGGGTATTGCATGAATCCTAGGACTGGAAAACTAGATTGAATGCTAGATCCTAGGGTACGGCATGAATCCTAGGACTGTAAAACTAGTTGAATATATAAACATTGCAATCTTGGAAAAGTGGAAAGGAAATGACAACTGCCTGTAAATTAGTTAACAGTTGCCTGTTATGAATGAATAAATACGGTTGAGAACATAGGTTATATGAATATAAAGCTGGAACGGTGAATCCTAAATTGGCTGAGTTAAAAGAGCATGAACCCCACGGGGAATTAGGAGTAGAACTCCTGGAAAGGGAATGGAATAGAAATGGGGAAGTGAGCTGGCCCTTGAGTACGGAGTACCAAGGAGAGCAACTGTCCCCCTGTTTAGTGCAGAGTGGAGCTAGCCACCCCAGGGACCCGGGGTTAGGTCTGGCCACTTTGTATCGACTTTTGGCCCTCGTGTACACAGTACGGAGGAGAGCTACTAGTGTAGGGAGAGCACTAGCTACCCCACAAGCCCCGAGGTTCTGCTAGCCCTCCTACACCGACTTGTTAGGTCCACTGGGAAAACCAGGGTAGTCAGGCGAGGGTGCGCAGACTGTGGAGGGGCTGGACCCCTGTTACTGAGAGGGCTTTGCCCTATACAGGTTCCGTACTGTGCTTTAGGCGCACCCGTTAACGGAAACGACTGACCGCGTGCCAATGCGGGGTAGCTACCCATGCATTTATCGCGCGTGCCGTAGTCACCATTACGTCTGTCAGCAACCTTGGGGTGGTTGACTGAGGGTAGGACCACCACGGGGGACTCTCCCAGCCAGGAGAGCACCACGTGTTACTTATACTTCTCGAAAAAGATTGCAATCAAGATCATTCCCACGAGGAACATTCAAGATCAAAAGAAGGATTTGAGAAATAAATCAACAGTGAATAAATGGAAAAATATAAATAAAGTAAAAATATAACAGCTACTGTACACTCTACTACTTCTTTTAGCTTTTAGTTGCCACTCTACTCAGCATTTCGCTGACGTGTCACCCTTGTTACCTTTTCAGGACCAGGTGTTGAGCAGCCAGAGTCAGCGGCTGCAGAGGGCGCTGGGCCTAGTAGAGCCCAGTAGTGTTACCTGTAGTACCTTCTGTACTTTTCTTTCCGCTGTAGTGAGTAGTTTTCTGTTACTCCCTGTACTCTCTTTATTGTAAGCTTCATGTTATGTACATGTTTATTTCTCATTTGTTGTGGTGGTGTATACTGTAGTATTCTCCTTTCTTTACTGTTGTATTTTGTTACTGCTAGTTATATACATGGTGAATGTGGTTTATTTTACTGCTCTTTTGATTACCTTCTCGTTGGACGACTGGGTCTTGGGATCAGTCGGGTCGGTCCGATTCTCGTGTCTCATAGGGATTCGGGAAATCGGGTCGTTACAAATGATATCAGAGCAAATTCGTCCCGAGAAGCGAATCAACTGACTGGAAAATAACCAATTCACGTGTCTGTAACTAGAGTAGCCACCACAACGTTTCTTTTGACATTATCTCTTAGACTTCTTCGTTAGATATCGTTCCATATTGACATGTTTTCGTTCTATTTCGCATCTCCTTGCAAGAGATGCCTCGACGAGGGACTAGCGAGGCGGGTCGCGGGCGCGGCCGAGGACGAGGTCGGCGAGGTGGGCGTGTTGCGGTCGACGTCTCAGTGGACCAGCCACTGCTCCCGGGCATTCAGGACCAGGACCTCGCCCAGCTGATACGGGATATAGTGCGAGAGGAGCTCCACCCACCGCCCCGAGCTCCTCTCCCTAGTCATGCGGAGGGGGAGTCCTCTGTGGGACCACGTTGACGCAGGGGAGGGGATGGGCCGCCACCGCCCCCACCTTCCTCCGACACTTCTGTGCACGAGGCTCCTTTACCTGGAGGTGCACCAGCATCTCCACTACAGCGCCACTTCGAGCTTTTCGGGCAGTTCCGGAAGCTGAAGCCCCCCTCCTTCAAGGGGGATGAGGACCCGACCGAGGCGAAGGACTGGCTCGAGCAGATCGAGAAGGTTTTCGACACCCTTCGCCCCCCGGTGGAGTGTCGCGTGGCCTTTTCCACGTACCAGCTAGAGATTGCAGCACACAGGTGGTGGAGGGCGGTCAGGGGACAGGAGAGGGACGAGTCGACCTGGGACCGGTTCGTCACCCTCTTCTGCGAGCAGTACTTTCCCCAAACGTGGTAGGACCAGAGGAGGTGAGAGTTCCACACTCTCCGCCAGGGGACGATGACTGTGAGCGCGTACCGCACACATTTTCTGGAGCTATCCTGCTTCACCGCGACGGCAGTAGCCACTGAGGAGGAGCGCCTTTGGAGGTTCACCGAGGGGCTCCGGCCTGCAATTCAGGGGTATGTCAAACCCCTGAAGCTGCCTACGTTCTCGAGGGTGGTGGAGGCAGCTATGACCTACGAGGAGACCAACCCATCCGCGCGAGATACTAACAGCGGGTGGAAGAGGCCCTACCAGCCAGGGTTTTCACAGGGCTGGCGAGAGAGGAGACACGTGGCGTCCGTAGGAGAGCCGTCATGTTTTTCAAGGCCATCAGTGGCCTTTGGGGGCCCTCGACAGGGTCCAGTTGCCAGCACCGAACCCCCACCCAGCCGACAGCAGGGACCCACTGAGGGCGGGAGTCGGGTTCCCCTCTGCTACCAGTGTGACTAGCCGAGCCACATCAGGAGGGACTGCCCATCTAGGGCAGGCGGTCAGCAGATACTTCCCACGCCGAGCACAAGAGGGCGAGTAGGAGGCCGTGGTTCCCAGGTGCAAGGAGGAGGACAGCAGTCACGAGGAGGGTACCGGCCAGCAGCTACCCATCTGACGCAAAGTGTGGTTGCTTCGTCCACACCTAGGGTTGAGGGGCGTATCAACGCCCTGACACACAAGGATGCCAGAGCTTCGGGATCAGTGGTGGAAGGTACGATTTCAATTTTCGGCAGACTCGTTTACACACTTTTCGATTTCGACGCTACGCACTCGTTTGTTGCAGCCAGTTTCGTAGTTAGTTTGGGCCAGGATTATATGCTGTTAGAGGATCCATTTGTGATCAGATGTCCGAGTGGTCAGCTGTTTGTAGCTAAGGAGGTGTACACGGGTTGCGAGGTTAGTATTGGGGGACATAGCCTTCCCGCTGACCTAATTATGATACAAATGGAGGACTTTGGCATTATTCTGGGGATGGACTGGCTGTCCGCTTACCATGCTTTGGTGGACTGTTTTGAGAGGAAGATTGTCTTCTCCATACCGGAGTTGCCTCCTTTCGAGTTCCACGGTCAGCCAGTGGACGGAGGCTTCAGGTGCATTTCTGCACTTCGGACGGCGAGACTTTTGAGCCAGGGGTGTGAGGGCTTCCTAGCTTGTGTGGAAGCAGAGCCCAGCCCTGTGGTAGACTTCTAGAGTATCCTGGTGGTCAGAGAGTACCCTGACATGTTTCCAGATGAGTTCCCAGGACTACCGCCCGAGCGTGAGATCAAGTTTGAGATCTCACTAGTACCAGGGACCAGCCCCATCTCCACTGCACCATACAGGATGGCACCACTTGAGCTGCGAGAGCTCAAGTCTCAGTTGCAGGATCTTTTGGAGAAGGGCTTTGTGAGGCCCAGTGCATCTCCCTAGAGAGCCCCGGTACTATTTGTAAAGAAGAAGGATGGTACCCTATGCCTTTGTGTGGACTACCGATAGCTGAATAGGGTCACCATCAAGAACAGATATCCACTGCCGAGGATCGACGACTTGTTTGACCAGCTGCGAGGTGCCATGGTATTCTCCAAGATCGACTTGAGGTCTAGATACCACCAGTTGAGGATCAAGGAGGCAGACGTCTCCAAGACAGCTTTCCGCACCCAGTACGGACACTACAAGTTTCTAGTCATGCCGTTTGGGCTGACCAATGCCCCCGTTGCCTTCATGGACCTGATGAACCGGGTGTTTAGACCGTACTTGGACCAGTTCGTGATGGTATTCATTGATGATGTGCTCATCTATTCTCGAGATCAGACGCAGCATGGACAGCACTTGCGGATGGTTCTGGACACACTGAGACGACGTAGGTTGTACGCCAAATACAGCAAGTGCGAGCTTTGGTTGAGGGAGGTGACCTTCTTAGGTCATGTGATCTCTGGAGATGGCTTGGCGGTGGACCTAGCCAAGGTCGAGGCAGTGCTCAGGTGGGAGTGACCGCATATAGTTACTGAGATTCGCAGTTTCCTGGGACTGGCGGGCTACTACAGACGGTTTATCAGGGGCTTTTCACAGATTGCACGTCCTATGACACAGTTGACCCAGAAGGACGTGCCCTTCACTTGGACAGACGCCTATGAGGTGTGTTTTCAGGAGCTGAAGGGGAGGCTGACTTCGACTCCCGTGCTCACCATCCCTGACAGTAGTGGTGGGTTCGTTGTGTACACGGATGCCTCCTTGCAGGGGTTAGGGGGTGTGCTCATGCAGAGGGGTCACGTTGTCGCTTACGCTTCACAGCAACTAAAGCCCCATGAGCATAGCTACCCTACCCACGACCTGGAGCTGGCAACTGTTGTCTTCACGCTAAAGACCTGGAGGCACTACTTGTACGGTGAGACCTTCATGATCTTTACAGATCACAAGAGCCTCAAATACCTTTTTGATCAGAAGGAGCTCAACATGAGACAGAGACGTTGGTTGGAGCTCCTGAAGGACTATGACTGCAGCATTTCCTACCACCCGGGAAAGGCCAATGTGGTGGCTGACGCCTTGAGCCGAAAGGCGCCCACACACTTGGCCAGCTTACAGGTGCAGAGTTGGAGCGTTTTGGAGGAGATGGGCAGTTGGCGACCCCTAGAGTTACGGGGGCACTGTGGGGTAGTGACTGTGACACGACAGACGAGGCCAGAGCTAATAGATTGCATCATCACAGGATAGATGGCTGACCCATACTTGTAGTCCTTGCGCGACAGAGTACTGTTACGAGACCCGGGGGACTTCTCTTTCACCGACCAGGTGCTGCGCCTGAGGGGATGTTTGTGCGTTCCCAGAGACGAGGAGCTGCTGAGAGAGCTCCTGACTGAGGCACACGGTTCCAGATTCACCATACATCCTGGAAACACGAAGATGTACCATGACTTGAGACGCGAGTTTTGGTGGAGGGGGATGAAGTGGGATGTGGGTGAATTCGTGCAGCAGTGTTTAGTGTGCCAGTAGGTGAAAGCCGAGCATCAGAGGCCTGCAGGGCCGCTACAGCCACTTCCTGTGCCAGAGTGGAAGTGGGAGAGCATCACCATGGACTTGGTGGTGGGCTTACCTGTTACCCAGCGAGGACACGATGCAGTCTGGGTAATCGTTGATAGATTAACGAAGACGACGCGATTCTTGCCGATCCGAGTCACTTTGGGACCAACACAGTTGGCAAACAGGTATATCCGCGACGTGGTACGTCTATACGGAGTTTCGCGGGAGATCGTATCTGACCGGGATACCTGCATTACATCCCAGTTTTGGGCTGAGTTTCAGCAGGCCCTGGGGACGCGGTTGAGATTCAGTACAGCTTACCACCCCCAGACGGATGGACAGTCTAAGCGCACAATACAGACACTTGAGCACCTTTTGCGTGCCTGTGTACTAAACTGGAGGGGCTCTTGGGAGGAGCACTTGCCCTTGGCGGAGTTTGCATACAACAACAGTTATCACTCGAGCATCGGCATGGCTCCCTACGAGGCTCTGTACGGACGGAGATGTACGGCACACTTAAGTTGGGTTGAGGTGGGGACCAAGTGGGAGGTTGGCCCCAGGCTAATCCGGTAGAGTCAGGAGGTAGTCGAGCAGATTCACAGGCGACTCCGCACTGTTAGGAGCAGGCAGAAGAGCTACGCGGATCGAAAACGCAGAGAGGTACAGTTCGAGGTTGGGGACCACGTCTTCCTTCACGTTTCGCCCATGAAGGGCCTGCAGCGGTTTGGGGTGAGAGGGAAGCTCGCGTCGAGGTTTGTTGGGCCCTTTGAGGTCCTGGAGCGAGTTGGACCCGTTGCTTACAGGCTTGCACCTCCCTCCCCAGCTTTCTGGTGTGCACGACATGTTCCACGTGTCCAACCTCAGGAAGTATGTCACCGATCCCAGTCACATCCTGAACCATGAGAGCATCGAGGTGGGCGATGACCTGACCTACCTTGAGTGGCCAGTGCAGATTCTTGACAGAGCCATCCGCAGTCTGAGACGAAAGCAACTACCCCTGGTGAAGGTTTTGTGGAGGAGCCAGCGGTACGAGGAGGCTACCTGGAAGCCTGAGGCGACGATGTGGGAGCGGTACCCGGAGCTTTTCACGGGTACGTCTTTTTGGACCGGCTTCGGTCCTCTTTGAGTTTGTTATGTATATATATTGTTCTTTCCTGTACCCTGGTTAGCACAAGTTTCAGGGATGAAACTTCCTTTGAGTTTATTATATTGTTACGAACATGGGCATCAGACGTAGTGAAGATGTCTGGGAAGTGTCCCAGATGTCTTGCCAGATGTCTGGAACCCTTTCCAGACATCTGGTATTAAATTTTTTCTGCATGCCTGCACGCGCAGACTAAACCTGCCGCCTTCGTCTTCTACTTTTTCTCCCTCCCTGCAGACGACTCCGCTTCTTTTCTCTCTCTCCCCGCGCTGCCTTTAAATAGCGCTCCCCTCTCCCTCACCCTCACTCCACCGTCTTCATCTTCTCCTTCTCCCTGTGAGCGAGTGAGTGAGTGCGGCAGCAGCGGCTACAGCGAGCATGCGGGAAGGAGGAGTTGTTGCGAGAGGAAGAGAAAGCTCGACTGCGAGGGTGCGAGCTTGCCGGGGCAGCTAGAGCCGACAGGCGGGAGAGCAAAGAGTGTGGGGTGTCACGGAGGAGCTACTACAGCTCGGGCAGCAGGCGGACGCAGCGCGGCGCGGTCGTGCTTCGCAGGCGGAGAGCAAAAAGGGTCCTGATTCTGGGAAAATTTCCCAGAATCAGACGTCTGGACTTATGTCCAGATGACGCAGAAGACGTCAGGAGGAAGGTCCAGATGTCTGACAGGCATAATATTTTCCTATCTTCTCCTTTTTACGTGTGTCGGCCATGCAGCCGTCCACCGCATTCTTCTGCGCCTCTTTGTGATGAGAGCGGGTGTGTGTGTGCGCAGGTTCTATTCGGGAGGGCGCGAGGGCTTGCCATCCCACACGGATTAGACGTCTGGCCACAGTACCAGACGACAGAGAGGACCTCCAGACGTTCGAGGTGACAATTGGACGTCTGGGAACTAGGACCAGACGATCTAGTGGGCTTCTGGACGTCTGAAGGACTGCACAGACCAAGGTATGATCTGATCAACCTTTTAAGACGTCTGGAAGAAGTTCCAGACGTCTGATTTTGGGCAGATTCGTCGTTTTTGACCCGTTTAGGGTCCGTTTGGAGTCCTTTTTCCGTGTTTCAAGTTGCGTTCTTTCCAGATTTATTTCCTCTACCTATTTACGGTAATTGTATACTATTCTGAGAAACTCCTTGTGATGATCCTTGTGTTAGGACCCCGTTCCGTTGCGGCTCTGGGGGTTGCGGAGGCGCACGGGATTGCCGACCACGCCCCCAGCACTCCTGATTTTGCAGGTAGAGTGGCCCTTTAATTTATTTAAATTGTACAATTATGAAACAATTAATAGAGTCTAGGGCATTGCATGAACCCTGGGACTGAGAAATTAGATTGAATGATAGATCCTAGGGTATTGCATGAATCCTAGGACTGGAAAACTAGATTGAATGCTAGATCCTAGGGTACGGCATGAATCCTAGGACTGTAAAACTAGTTGAATATATAAACATTACAGTCTTGGAAAAGTGGAAAGGAAATGATAACTTCCTGTAAATTAGTTAACAGTTGCCTGTTATGAATGAATAAATACGGTTGAGAACATGGGTTATATGAATATAAAGCTGGAACGGTGAAACCTAAATTGGCTGAGTTAAAAGAGCATGAACCCCACGGGGAATTAGGAGTAGAACTCCTGGAAAGGGAATGGAATAGAATTGGGGAAGTGAGCTGGCCCTTGAGTACGGAGTACCAAGGAGAGAACTGTCCCCCTATTTAGTGCAGAGCAGAGCTAGCTGCCCCAGGGACCCGGGGTTAGGTCTGGCCACTTTGTATCGACTTTTGGCCCTCGTGTACACAATACGAAGGAGAGCTACTAGTGTAGGGAGAGCACTAGCTACCCCACAAGCCCCGGGGTTCTGCTAGCTCTCCTACACCGACTTGTTAGGCCCACTAGGCAAACCAGGGTAGTCAAGCGAGGGTGCGCGGATTGTGGAGGGGCTGGACCCCTGTTACTAAGAGGGCTCTGCCCTATACTGGTTCCATGTTGTGCTTTGGGCGCACCCGTTAACGGAAAGGACTGACCGCATGCCAGTATGGGGTAGCTACCTGTGCGTTTATCACGCGTGCCGTAGTCACCGTTACATCTGTCAGCGACCTTGGGGTGGTTGACTAAGGGTAGGACCACCACGGGGGACTCTCCCAACAAGGAGAATACCACGTGTTACTTCTACTTTTCGGAAAAGACTGCAATCAAGATTGTTCCCGCGAGGAACATTCAAGATCAAGAGAAGGATCTGAGAAATAAATCAACAGTGAATAAATGGAAAAATATAAATAAAGAAAGTAGAAAATATAACAACTACTGTACACTCTACTGCTTCTTTTAGCTTTTAGTTGCCACTCTACTCAGCGTTTCGCTGACGTGTCACCCTTGTTACCTTTTCAGGACCAGGTGTTGAGCAGCCAGAGTCAACGGCTGAGAGGGCGCTGGGCCTAGTAGAGCCCAGTAGTGTTACCTGTAGTACCTTCTGTACTTTTCTTTCCGCTGTAGTGTGTAGTTTTCTGTTACTCCCTGTACTCTCTTTATTGTAAGCTTCATGTTATGTACATGTTTATTTCTCTTTTGTTGTGGTGGTTATACTGTAGTATTTTCCTTTCTTTACTGTTGTATTTTGTTACTGCTAGTTATATACATGGTGAATGTGGTTTATTTTACTGCTCTTTTGATTACCTTCTCGTTGGACGACTGGGTCTTGGGATCAGTTGGGTTGGTCCGATTCTCGTGTCTCGTAGGGATTCGGGAAATCGGGTCGTTACAACACCAATCTATGGTGTGCAGGAATTTTAGGTGATTATATCACCTTAGCGAAGTCAGATAATTCGCCCAGGTGGGCAATAATGTAATCCTAACTCACATTGTTTTAATCAGTTGATTCGAGATTGATTGAGGTTTAAAGCATCCTAATGGAGGTTTAAGACTAGTTTTCAAATGTTTTGATGCCTGATTTATATTCTTCTCTTGTCACTGTCTATGGTGAAGGAGGGAGATTAAATTACGATTTTTAGGCTTCGTGAAGCTTTGATTGGATTTTCATTGAATTCCAGATACTTCTCTAAATGTTTCTGACACCTAGAAATGAGATTTAAGTGTTTTGAACTTGATCTAGGATTTTTAGTTTTAAAGTCCAAGACTCAAGTTGATAATGAGATCTAGAGCTTCAATCCAAGTTCTAATGACCTGGGCCATATTCTATACGGGTTTTTGATACTCATATAATGTGTTTGGACAATTGTTTCAATGTTTAGCACTTTGAATTAGATCAAAAAACTTTCATGATCAGTTTAGCAGCAGTTGCCACTCTTCTGTCATCAAAAGATCTAAATCATGTTTGAAATGAACTGATCTCTATTGATGACAGTAGCGGCTCATTAAACTGAAAGAAGATTTTGATTTGAGAATTTCAAGTGGTTCTTGATGTGTTGAAAGTTTAAATAAGTTTTCAAGGAAGTCTAGTGTTAGCACAAGCATTCATGTACACATGTAGATATTCTCTGGTTTAGAAATAAGTTGTAAACCATGTTGAAAATCTGTTTGAAATTTCTGGCAACAAAATTATATGTTGAAATCTGTCCAACTTAATGGTTTTGATGTAATTCACTGTTAAATCATATTCTTAAGTTTGAATCTTTCTTTAATAATGTATGGAAGTTTCTCATGATCAGATCTTCATTTCCAACTTTTCCACGATTTTTAGCGCTTGGAATCAAATTCTTATCATTGAATAGCCTATTTCCAGTATTTTCATAAAAGAAAGTGTGAAAAATATAAAAATGGTGTAAATAAACAAAAGAAATGTTTAGTGAGTGAGAATAACATATATGAAATGTGGCGTGTAGTTAGTTTTAGGTTTATAAGTCTTTAGTATGAGAAAACACTAGTAGAAGTTTACATTTCTCTTTAGATAGAAATAAAAGTTTTAAAACAAAAACCCCAAAAAGTTTTACTTCCATTCCTTTATCTTTCTCTACATTGTTTTCTTTACTCAAAATACAAAATAAAAGAAAATTTTGAAAAACTTCAAAAATTCCTACTAATGCCTGTGTATATAGTGTACATATGTATATAAATTATATATATATTATATATATGATATTTATATGTAAATAATTCATAGTGTAAACTTACAATATATATATATTCTAACTTAAGTGTAGTTTAAGCTATATTTTATAATAGTGTATGTATAGTATGTAAGCTAAATTATGCACGATATATATATATGTACATAACTTGTATATATACTATATATATACAATGAGTGGATACTAATGTAAATAAGTAACTAACTTATAAATCCTAAATAAGATATTTATTATGTAAATTAATATATGTGTAATCCATTTAATTAATGCATGTACATATGTGATATCTCCATAATTATTTATGTTAATTAATGACTAACTAAAGTTGGTCTAAGGGTAATTTGGGTTAGAGTTCATTCAATTAGGTTAGATTAGTCATTTTAGGCCATTCTGTAAATAATACTTGTGGGCCTTTGTGAAATTTTTCTTACAATTGTATCTGGTAGCATGATGTGTTTATTTTTATATGTGCAGGTACAAAATTTGAGGTTGATCGGAGCAAGGATGATTGAATTTTCTGTATTGAGCTGACTTGGAAAAGGACTAAGCCTAATTGATGGACTTATTTGGAAACCCAATTAACCTAGACCCTAGCCCAATTTAGGAACCTAATTACCTAGCCTAGAAACCCCTTAAGACCAACCAAAACCTTGTCCTAAAACCTCTAGTGGTCAACCACTTAGGATACCTAATCCTATCCACCCAAAATCCCAATAAAACTTAGGAAAACAACATATCCTAACCCAACAAACCTTATTTTTCCATCTCTTTTATACTCCAATAAATACTATTTTAGATGGTCAGAATACACCATAATTTATCCACCACTAGATATAAATCCTAGGGTCCTAAATTGCCTACCTAACTCCCTATCTTAAAATCGAAAACCAAATCATATTCCTCATCCTAAACTTAATCTCGAAATTCATAACAACATGGCACAACTTTGGTATTTTGGCCATAACTTTTTTATTTTAAGTCTACATTGAGTGATTAAAGTTGCGTTGGAAAGCTTATTTCGAGGGCTACAACTATGCTTTTATGAGAAACTTGAAATTTGGAATAGAAAGAGGCCAAAAATTCATGAGAATCACAACCCTCCAACATCCTCTCAAAGCCATCCTAGCCCTCCATCAATTCCAACAACTCCTAACCTACTTTATCCACCTATTCCTTCATCCTACCCCTTGATTTGTAGACTCCTAATCCTAACCCTTTATTTTGGTGATCCAACGCAACTTGGATCAATCAATCACAAGCCTTCTTGACCTCTATATAAACACCCTAGCCATCCCCCCTTGGGATCATTTCCTTCAATTTCCAAATAGATTCACCAACTAGAATTAGTCCTGTACTTCTTCCTTCTCCCGTTGGAGATTGTGGGTGCACCTTCGCATACACATCTACGCTGACACTCCGGACTTTGCCTTTGAAGCCCTTCCTTTGCATTTCTCTAGTCTAGTTTTAGTTGTAGTAATTGTAGAAGCATTCCAATAGTTGTAATACTAGTTCTTCTTGTGCCAAACTATTATCTTATTCAATAAAAGTTCTAGTATTTATTTTTTCAACTTATCTTCAAGTTGTAAGCACTACAACATACTCTACCTTTGCCGCTGGTTGAAAACCGATGACAAAGCCCATATAATCGATGTCATTAAGCGATGCCATTATTAGCGTCACTGTTTCGTTTTCCTGTCGGTTAGAGGGCACATCCGACGTCAAAATATTATTCGACTATAGACGGATTGGATATTTCGACATTGTTTTAAAACCGACGACAATTGTATTTGTCGTCGGTTATAAAATAACCGACGACACTTATATGTCACTTTTTCCCACCTTTACGTGCCCTTTCTTAAGTTTCACCATCTCTTATATAAATACACTGTCGCATATATAAGCGACGACAAAAATATTTTTGTCGTCCCTTGTCCTTATAAGCGACTGCATATAAGGCTCTAGAGAAGCCTTCCTCCCTTTTTTGCCATCACTTATTTGAATAAGTGATGGTATAGATGTGACGGTAAAAATATTTTTGCCATCACTTCTCTTTATATGCAACGACATAAAAGAGGAGGCTTTGTTCTCTAGAACCTTATATGCCATCGCTTATTACATGGAGTGACGACAAAAATATTTTCACCTTTGCATCTATACCTTTGCTTATTCAAATAAGCAACGGCAAATGTATAGGTTTTAAAAAAAAAAAAAATTCAAAATGATGGGAACTACCTACTAAACCTACTTAAAAGACTTACTTTTATACAAAAATAACTAACAAAAATGAAGAGAAGTTTATATTTCATAAATATAAAGTCTAGTACATAAAAAGTTTGAAAATGAAATATTTATATAAAAAGGGTAACATGAAAACATAACATAAGAAAATAAATAAAAAATAAAATGCTGCTGCCCCAATGCCACCAGCTCCACTTGCACCACCCATGTCGTCGTTGTCATCTCGTCTATAGATGCTGAGATCTAATGAAGACGAATGCTTTGACTGTCCCTTCTTGAGAAGAACAGATAGAAGGGTCTGAAGTTTCTTATCCATGGCATTCATCTTTTTATCCCTCTCTGGCTCTCTCTTCTTCCTTTCCTCTTCTTATTTCTATAGTGTATCGATCTTTTGATGCAGCTGATTAATGACACTAAATGAGATGACACCTTTTCTCCCATACCAACTAGACAACGTGTGTGCCCTTCCCGCACTCTGATGAAACCAGCGTGGTTCGGTGACATCACTCTCCTAAATGCCTCCTTTGGATCCAAAGACTACTGGACGTTGTCGAAGGTCTTGTCAGTGGGTAGATGTACTAAGTGTACCATTTACTCCTAAATGTATTAAAAAATATTATTATAATATATACATACAAAGTTATAAAGTTTTTTAGTTTAGGAAACTTACATGTCTCTCCTGGTATTACTCATAAATCCACTTACGAGCACTCTCAGCTACAACCTTACTGTAGGTGACCTCGTAGATTTCCATCGTATTCATTTTCATCCCATCATGTCTAGTAGACTGAAAATATAAAACGATACAATTATATTAAGATAACTTAAAAATTAAGAACGGCTCTTGACTATCTCGATGCTCCTTCGACCCAAACAATGGGTCTATGCTGGAGCTTTGGGCCTATTGGCCTTATTTTTTCTTACTTGCTCCTGTAGATATACACAATAATAGTTTTTATGAATTTAAGATATATGAAATTAATAGAATCATTTTTAATCGTTTACTAACCTCCGTCTTGGGATCCAACCAATGCTCACATGCCTTCTTCCAATGTTGAGGCATGACATCAGGAGGGTTATTCTCCATTGCCTCCTCAGGTGAATTGTAGTTGGAAAAAAACTAAATACCAAATATAAATTACTAGAAATAATTTATGAAATTATGTACATAATAAAAATGTAAATGATTAAAAATTATTACATTTCCCTTGGTCTCCGTCCTCTAATTTATAGGGATTTTGGTGACGTGCTTAAGTATATATCGGGAGGCATTGGGGTCGTCATCCTAATCGTAATTTTCATACATTTATTTTTTAAAAAAATATGTCAATCTTACTGCTGTCGGACCCGGTTAGGTTGTTAATATGATGATTTTATCGTTGAAGTGTGTATAGTGGTTAACCTAAATCGGACCTAACCATCTCTTTACAAAATTTTTAACCTGGCCTACTTGATTTTATCTTGGTCACTTTTAGGCCTAGAGTCGAACTCAGGGAAGTGGGGTTATAAGTCAAGTTTTTACGCCTTTCCTACAACGAATCTCTTCCGTTTGTTTATTGTGTTTTTGGTGTTTTTCTATTTAGATTTTTTTCTGGTAATCTTTGTACTTAAGGCACACCCTCAAAATTAAGTTCTTAGCTTTGAGCCAAAATAGGGTTCCAAAACGGGTCTTGCTATTCGCAAGAGGGGGTACCTGCAAGTCAAGGATTATCTTTTCTCTTTTATATATATATATATATATATTTTATCTTTTTACTAACAGTAAAGTGAAACAGAAATAAAGTAAATATAGTGCATATATATATGTATAAAGGGGTGGGGGTGGAGGTAGAGATGGAGTGTAGCACGATGTCGAGTCGGTCGTCATCTAGAAAGACGCAACCAACAGGACGAGGTGCCGTGTGGGGTGTGGGATGGATGGTGGAAGATTTATGTGACCACGCTTTTTGTACGCGTGTATCGGGGAATATCAGCAACTGGTGCAGATATTCTCGCGACAAGTATGGTAAATAATGTGAAAATATATATATGTATGTAAATATATCTATATATATATATGCTTATAAATATATAGGTATATATATATGTATATATCTATAGGTGTATATATATATATGTATATATATATATATATATAAGTATATGTATATATGTATGTAGCTATATAGGTATATATGTATATGTATATATATATATATGTATGTAAATATATATATATATAAGTATATGTATAGATAGATATATGTATATATATATATATATATATATATATGTATGTATGTATTTATATGTATAGATATATGTATATATGTAAATATATATGTATGTATATATATATATAAGTATGTGGATATGTGTATATATATATGTATGTATAATAATACATAAGTATATAAGTACTACCATATGTATAAATATAAAATATATATATATATATAGATGTATGTATATATATATATAAATATATGTATATATATATCAATATATATATGTATACGTATATATATATGTATATAATAGTGTATAGGTGTGTGTGTGTGTGTATGGAAGTGTGAGTGTATGTGTGTGTGAGCGTCGGTAAAGAGAGAGTGAGAGAGTGTTGTGAGAGAGAGTGAGAGAGAGAGAGAGAGCAGGAGAGAGAGGGCACTGCTGAAGGGTTAAGGCGTCTACAGACCAGCGAGCGTCGTCTGGAGGTCTCCACGCGCACGTAGGCGCGTAGAGGACGTGCACTAGAGGGAGTGGCGTAGATAGGAGGGGCCGCAGCGCACAGCGCTACGCGGAGATGCGAACACGAGCGAAGGAAGCGGGTGACGCGAGCGCACGAGGGCGAGTGGGGTTGGCGAAGGCAGGCGTACGCGAGTTGGCAGACGCGCGGGCAGGTGCAGGCAACGCGGGGCGAGAGGTGCGTGCAGGCGAACGGTGGTACCGACGCACCGGGTGACAGGTTAAGTGAGAAGCTATCCGGTCACCCCATTGTAGCCACAGTGTTCTGCAGAAATGCGTGAATAGTGGCTACAGTCGCCAGGCTAGCCGTGTAACCGGGAGCTGCAAGTGTTGTGAGTGCGGCCGGCTTACGGCTGGCACGCGCGGGCTGGCGCGCGAGGAAGAAGGTTTGCGCCGGCCGATTGCAGGCACAGAGAAGCTCGCGACAGAGCCTGCGGAGAGGGAGGCAAGGGTGCCTACAGGCACGTGCGGTGGCCTGTGGGTGTTGCTGAGGTGCGCGGTGAGCCTTGGCCAGCCGCCGTAGTGACGCGCGGTGGCTGGCTGTGGGCGGAAGAGAGAGCTCGACAGGGCAGAGAAGCGGGAGGCGATGGTGCCTGCAGGAGCGCGCGGAAAGGCGAGGGTGTCCTGCAGGCTTGCGCGAAATGGGCTGGGCGGCTGCTGCTGCATGCTGCTATTGCCGCCTTGCCGCCGCTGCTGGAGCTTTGAGCCTCAAGCTTGAAGCCTGCGGCAATGGCTGAAGGTCTTCAAACGGTGAACCAAGAAAAGAGCCACCACGCCCACCGACTCTTTGAAGAGCTAGGCGGTGGTGGTCTCACTATGGTGGGTGTGCACCACAGTGAGGGCTCCTGCCCGCCGAGTGTCTCCTCTGAGGAGGAGGGCCGGCGTATGGAGGGAGAGGAAGGAGATGGTGGCCCGGAAGGAGAAGTTGCTGTGGGTTCTTTGGCTGGGGACCAGGCTACTGCAAGAAGAAGAACCGTGCTCTTTTTAAAGAGGAGAGCATGCACAGCCATGCCTGGTTGTGCATGGCTCAAGGATGGCTCATGGCAAGGAGATCATGTATGCGGCTAGCAGGGAGGGGTGTGAGCAGGGAATGGCGTGAGGAGAAGAAGAAGATGCTCCATGCAGCCGCAGGGAAGATTTCAAAATCACGTGAAATAAAAATAAAAGATGGTGAATTTTGCAAAGATGCAATTGAGAAAAAAATGTAAATTGCGAGGCCACTTATTTTATTCTCCTCCCCTCTCAATTAAATGCATGCATATGTGTATTTTTACAATGCGGCTATGGAGACCTAATATACATTGGTAATGCTATGAAATAGCACAAGACAACACAATTGCAGGTGTATTTTTGCGGTGCAATCATACCCCCATGCCTATCTTTTGCTAGTCCCTAGCAAAACATTTTGTTGTAATGTATTTAGAAATGATCTTTAAGCTGAAGATTTTCTTCTGAGGCAACATAGGTGTGTTTATTGTTGGATATTGTGAGAACCAATTGTAGAGAAGACTACCAGTACTTTAAGTCTCACATGACAAAGATCATCTCTCGACTAACAAGGACTCTTGATATTTAAACCTTAAGTATGATTTCCAAGACCCAGGAGGTTTTTGCCGTACTCGAGAGCTCAAGAGATTATGGCTTGTGCTAGTGAAGGATCAAGACTGACCAGATGAACATTAAGACTCAAGCCCAGGGTTTCACGAATCTTTAAGTATAGGTTGGTCCTAGTTTCAGCTCGTGTTTTCGAATTGACTCTTAAGAAGATGACGAAAAACTCAACTCCCATTTTCTGATATTTGTGGCTTACAAGAAAACAGGGTATTTGCGACTTGCCCTGAAGAACTTTTTTTAGGGTAGAGACTTTACAGACATTTGCGAGATATACTGACTTATCTACATTTTTTTTTTGAAACACGTGTCAGTATATCTCTTACAGCATTATTTGGAAGAGCACACTTTTCTTTTTGGTGGGAGAGTTCTTTCTTGGTGGAAAGAGTCGCTCCTAAACACAAGACTAAAGCCTGGGATAAAAAGTCTACCTGCGCGCACAGGTAAGGACTCCACCTTCCCTAATGAACACTAGGGTTGGATCTTATGTTCGCCTAGTCTTTCCTGATATGTGTAGTGTGAACCAAGTTTACTTAAGCTCTCAAGTAAAAGCAAGCCAACGGATCCTGTACTGGTGTCTCAGGTACAAGAATACGTCCTTAGTTAGGAGAGATTCTGATCTATTTTGTCAATGCTCAAGTGAATTAAGCCCGAGCCTGAGCGAATCAGGCTTCTGTGGCCTGGAAAGTCTTCAAAACAGAGGTTGAATATCCATAAACACTTATTGTATTTTTGTTTTAGCCTTTAGATCATTACTAAACACCATTTTCATTTTCATTTTATATATATATATATAGAAACTGCATGATACTCTAAAATACCCAGATCCTAAGGATGCCTATCCACCCCCCCATGCCAAACGATGCTATGTCCTCATATGCATGCAGGAAAGGGTAGAGAAAGGACGAAAGATCGGGTAACGAGAGCTGAAGTGCAGGGTATACAGCACGGTGGTAGGGTGGGTGGATGGTGGGTGGTGAAGTGAAAAGTGAAGTGATCGTGACAGTGAAGTGAAAAGTGATGGAGGATGGTGAGTGTTGTTGGGGTGAGTGATGGAGGATGGTGAGCGCTGAATTTAACGTCCCCAGCTAAACTCAGAATGAGGCAAAGAATTAGTTACCCTCCAGCAGGGCAATGGTTCCTCCAACAGGGGCAGGTTCATGAGTCAGATGAGCTTCAAACACTGCCCGTTGACCATAAATTTAAGCCCAGATTTGGGATCTTCGATCTTGACAGCCCCATTGGGGAATGGTCTTGAGACCAGGAAAGGACCAGTCCATTTGGACTTCAATTTCCCAGGAAAGAATTTGAGTCGAGCATTATAGAGCCAAACTTGCTGAGATGGCTCAAATTCTTTCTGCCGAATACGGCTGTCGTGAAAAGCCTTAGTGCGTTGTTTGAAAGTTAAAGCAGAATCATAGGCTTCACGACGGAGCTCTTCCAGCTCCTGGAGTTGGAGTTTCCTTTCTCGACCACACAGGTCTGGGTCAAGGTTACATTGGTGAACCGCCCAATAAGCGCGGTGCTCCAACTCCATGGGCAAATGACAAGGCTTCCCGTAAACAATTCTATACGGAGACATACCAAGGGGAGCCTTGAAGGCTGTCCGATATGCCCAAAGTGCATCAATTAGCATGTCGGACCAATCCATACGGTTAGGCTGAATCATTTTCTGGAGAATCTGCTTGATTTGCTGATTTGACACTTCTGCCTGGCCGTTCATCTGAGGATGATACGGGGATGCAATACGATGGTGGACTCTGTATTTCCTCAGAAGTGCCCGAAAAGAAGCATGGGTAAAGTGGCTTCCTCCATCTGAGATAATGGCTGGAGGGATCCCAAAGCGCGCAAAGATGTGGTCTTTGACAAATCGGGTGGATATAACATGGTCAACACAGCGCATGGGAATAGCCTCGATCCATTTCGAAACATAGTCAACGAGCACGAGGATGAATTCGAAGCTATTGGACGGAGGAAAGGGACCCATGAAGTCAATTCCCTAGATGTCGAAGATTTCCGCAGCTAGGATGGGTTGCAAGGGCATCATGTCACGATGTGACATTGACCCTAACGACTGGCACCTAGTGCAATGCTTGGCATAATTGTGTGCATCCTGGTGAAGGGAGGGCCAAAAGAAACCGCACTGCAACACCTTGGCTATAGTTTTCCTCCCAGAGAAATGGCCTCCGCAGGCCTAATCGTGGCAGAAGGATAGCACATCGGGGAACTCGTTGTCAGGAATACAGCGACGGATGATTTGATCAGCACCTATCTGAAAAAGAAGTGGATTATCCTAGAAATAATACTTTGCTTCTGCCATGAGAAGCTCGCGCTGGTTTTTAGGCCAGCCACGTGGAAGGGATCCAGAAGCAAGGTAATTGACAACGTCGGCATACCACGGTCGACTTGCCACATTTATTGCCAATAGGTGCTCATCAGGAAAAATTTCATTGATCAGCAGAGTAAGTCCAATATGGTTAGGGTCCAGTCGGGAAGGTGATCAGCCACAACATTCTGGGCTCCGGCCTTATCGCCAATCTCAATGTCAAATTCCTGGAGCAGAAGGATCCAACGAATCAGTCTAGGCTTGGCATCCTTCTTGTGAATGAGATGGCGAATGGCCGCGTGATCAGTGAAAACAATAACGTGACAGCCCAGAAGGTAAGAGCGAAATTTCTCTAGCCCAAAGACGACCGCCAGTAGTTCTTTTTCAATGGTAGTATAATTACGCTGGGCCTAGTCCAACGTCTTACTGGCGTAGTACACCACGAAGGGGTGTCTATCACGTCTTTATCCCAGGATGGCTCAGACTACAAGGTCGGAAGCGTCACACATGAGTTCAAAGTCGACGGACCAATTAGGCAGCTAGAGAACAGGGGCCTTGGTGACAGCATTACACAGTTGCGTGAATGCTTGTATACAGTCGAGGCCCATATCGAAGGGTACGTCAGTTGATAGGAGATGAGTTAAGGGTCGAGAAATTTTGGAGAAGTCTTTGATGAATCTCCTATAGAAACTGACGTGTCCAAGGAAGGAGCAGATTTGTTTGACAGAGCCAGGCATAGGTAAATCAGCAATGACATCGAGCTTAGCTCTGTCAACCTCGATACCTCTATCGGAGATGATATGTCCGAGAATAATTCCCTCGTGCACCATAAAAGGACTTTTTTCCCAGGAAAGCACGAGGTTTACATCAATACATCTCCTAAGGATACGAGTCAGGTTGGCAAGATATTCGTCGAAAGATGGTCCAAAGACCGAAAAGTCATCCATGAAGACCTCTAGAAAGTCACCCACCATGTCATGGAATATCGCCAGCATACATCTCTGGAAAGTTGCTGGCGCGTTGCAAAGTCCAAACGGCATCCTTCTAAATGCGAAGGTGTCGAAAGGGTAGGTAAAAGTGGTTTTCTCTTGGTCTCGGGGGTCAATTGCCACTTGGTTATATCCTGAGAATCCATCTAGGAAATAGAAAAATTTATTTCCTGCTAACCGCTCCAGGATTTGGTCAATGAAAGGTAGCAGAAAGTGATCTTTCTTGGTTGCGGCATTGAGTTTCCTATAATCCACACACACTCTCCAAGATGTAGGAGTGCGTGTAGGGATAGATTTGCCCCTGTCATTGACAAGGATGGTGAGTCCTGCCTTCTTGGGCACAATGTGAATCGGACTCACCCAGGGGCTATCGCTGATCGGGTAGATTTCTTAACGACCTCCCGCATGTTAGGGTTGAGACGTCGCTGCATCTCGCGGGAAGGTCGAGCCTCCTCCTCCGTATATATATGGTGAGTGCAGTAGGAGGGGCTAATGCCAGATAAGTCTGATAAGGACCATCCAATAGCTGCCTTTTTGCACTCTTGCTCCCTGGTCAATTTTGAACTAATGATTACAGGAAGCGTTTCATTTGGCCCTAGGAAAACATACTTAAGTGTGCAAGGCAGCTCTTTTAGCTCGGGAGTGGATGGTGAAAGATCTGGCATTTCTTGGGACGAGACTGTCCTAGGCAGGTTGGAGAACAGGTCAGGAGGAAGAAATTGGCCTTCAGATTGGCCAAGAAGAGGGGCTTCTTGGATAGATGGATCCAAAAATGAATAGCCCCAGTGAGAAGTATATGGGCTCAAGGTCCCATTGTGGAGTTGCAAATCCACTTGATTTGCCGGGGAAGAAAGGGCAATCTGGTCTTTAAGAGTGTGGACCGGCAGTGAGTAGCCCGGATATGACTCAGACCACGAGGTATGGGAAGCGGAGAAAACCTCGTTAGAAGTCTAGTCAGGAGAAGGTACGGGACAAGGGAGGGATGGGGGAACGTCACAATATGTGTTGGTCGGGTAGTCATCAGTGTTTATAGGTAATCCGCAGCAATCCGAATAGGTCCCAATTAGTCTGATACAGACGCTGATGGCCATGTCCTCGTCAGACGTGTCATCCTCGATGCAATCCCAATCAAAGTTCTTGGCTGCCTTGAAGATGTTAAGCTTGACTTTTCAAATCCAACGGTAATCTCAATACAGCCCAACTCGCAGTCGATATGGGCGCAGGCTGTGGCCAAGAAAGGTCGACCAAGGATGATCGGACAATTAGAAAGTGAGCTAGGAACTTCCATATCTAAAGCAAGAAAGTCAACAGGAAAACAGAGGCTGTTGACCCTAACCACCACGTCTTCCACCACACCCTTTGGGATTTTGACAGAACGATCTGCCAACTGTAACGTGACAGGGGTGGGTTTCAGATTTCCCAAGGAAAATTTTTCGAGCATGATGGTTGGAATGAGATTGATGGAAGATCCTAGATCAAGCAGGCACGGTTAAACTTGCAGCCTTGGATGCTACAGGAAATAAGCGGTGTGCCCGGATCTTTCTGCTTCGGTGGTAGATTTGACAGTATAGCACAACTCGCATGAGGTGAGAGAACCACTGGATTCTTGGTTTTCTTTGACTGTCGCCTGGGTGTTGTGTAGTCTTTGAAAAATCGGGCAACAGTAGGTATGTGGTCGATAGCCTCGAGCAGGGGTACCTTGATTTCTACATCCCTGAACAAATTACGCAGGTTATCAAAGGCCTGCGTATCTTTCTTTTTGCCTTTTGGCTCCCTCAGTAGAGCCTCAGGGGATGGGACTGATTCTGGTAACAATTTGGGCATATCGTCCTCTCGCGAATGCGGTGCGCATCTCGAATGAGAGGGCGATGAAGAAGAAGACGGGCCAGGATTAGGTCGAGGCGGATCGACAGTCTGCTTACCTCTCCTCGTAGTGATAGCATTGGACGATGCAGGTCTAGTGGGATCATACGGCAGAGAAGGGTTCGTAATGGGGACATAAGAGTGGGGTGTTGCAGCGGGGTTAGCCTGAAATCCCGGTGGAATGCTCAGAGATTGCAGAATTTGATTAACCTACCCTGAGAAGGTCGTACCTGTGGTTGAGGACCACGGGGTACGAAGTTTCGTGGGTTTGGAATAGGTTGGACGGGAAGAGTGCCCTGAGATTGAGTCGCCATGCATAGTTGACTGATCTCAGCATTCTGTTGTGCCAATTGGTGCTGAAGAGAGGTCATGTTCTCTTCATGGTGCTTTGACATTTCCGTCATCATTCTCATCAATTTGTCAAGAGGACTTAATGCGTGTTCGATTTGCGGTACGCAAGGGCTTGATAGTGGATTCGCCATAGGATTAGACTGGGCCCTTGGGATGACGGGTGCGAACGGTCGCATTGGTCCACCCACGGGGTTTTGGCGTTGCGGGTTGTTGGACCATGCGAAGTTTGGATGATTTCACCACCCTGGGTTATACGTGGCAGAGAATGGGTTGTTCCCTAGGGCGCAAGCATCTTCTATGCCAGAAGACGAGTCCGCATGTAAGTATGCATCCGAGCACACGAAGGCTTGGTCCTCCGTGTCAAAATACTGTCTCGCAGAAGCCAGTTCCACATGACTTACCGAGTCGCTCGGTGTGACACTCGGTAAGGAAGGTCTTACGGGGTTTCTCGGGATAAGCCTGGTGTTGGACGAGTTGCGATTGTGATGAAGTGGTGAAGTGGGGGTGTTTGCCATAGAACAGGGAGGTTGGCCAGAAGCTCGTCCAGCTTCCTGTGCACGACGGAAATTTCATCCAATTTTTGTGCAATAAGGCTTAGATCAGTGGATGAATGGGAGGGTCCCGTGTCAACTTCGTGGACATTTCAGGGCTGGCTGGTACGATTAAAGGTGACAATGAAAGCATTGTTCATCGAGTTTTCACTCATATTTTCAAACAATTCAAATGCTCCATTCTCGTCTTTATTCATAAAGTTCCCTCCGCAGGAAGCGTATGCAAGCTGCTTCAAAGTCTCATTTAGCCCATAGTAGAAAATCTAGGGTATATGCCACTTAGGCAGACCGTGGTGCGGACACTTCCTGAGGAGGTCGTTATACCTCTCCCACGCCTCATGAAATTATTCACCATTTTGTTGCGTAAAAGAGGTGATAGCACGGCGAAGCGCATTGGTTTACCCGATTGGGAAGAACTTCTTGAGAAACGCTGTTCGCATCTCTTCCCAAGAGTGGATGGTTCTCCCAAGGGTGTGTAACCACTGCGATGCTTTATCCCGCAATGAAAACGGGAACATTTTCATGAGGACTATAGGTAACCCAACATTTCTTGGTTTAACCGTTTCAGCCAGTCGGGTTAGGTCTTCCAAGTGGAGAAAAGGATCTTCACTTGCAAGACCATGGAAGTGAAAATTTATTAGGCCAATAATGTTAGGTTTCAATTCAAAGTCGTCCCCGCCCATGGGGACCCGAATTTGTCCAATGGTCTCTGTAGCAGTGGGATTCTGATAGGAGCTAAGAGACCTAGGCTCCTCCCGTTCGAGAGGGTTCTGCATTTCCTCTAATGTTTCCTGAATGGATTCCATTTGCTCATTATACATTTCCATTTGGGCTTGGAGGCGGGTTATAGGATCTAAGGCTCCACCACCTGGTGGGTTCTGAGGGTGGTTTCCTCATTCGGGATTTGGGGGTGGGCATGCAACCATGTTTGTGGAGGAGGAGGACGATTCGGATTCTTTTCTAAATTTATCAGTCAATTCAAACAGTTCAGGGTTTTGTGACCTCCTCCCAAACATGCACTACCGTAGGAAGAATTGGGGAGATGAGAAGGGAAAAGTGACGAGAGAAATGATGCTGTAAAGGTACACTTGATGACAAATCAGTACAATCAAATTCCTAACCTCTACAGTGTGCCCTTAGACCTAAAGATCTAAGTTACCTACTATCACAGACTACGGAACCGAATGCGAGCAGCGCGGAACCACCGGGCCAGATTGAAAGGCCGTTTGCCCCAGTCTTAGACACCCGATAGCATGCGAGAACTCTCACAAGCACGTAGATGCTATACACAGGGAGTTAGACCTCCAATCCTTAGCAAGGGTCAAGTTACTACCAATTTTAGTTAGAGGCTTAGGGTCAAGTGCTTTTGAAATGTGAAGGGCGTTGTTTACGAGTAATGCCCAAGTGATTGATTTTTTAGAGTGTGTAAAACAAGCATGCAACGGGGAAATCTCCCCGAATTGAAGTTTTTATTGGTGAATGGTTTTTAGAGCTCAGCCTTAAGTAGTATGGATTTTAGGATTTCACTGAAATACCAATTCAACCAATCTTCAGGTTTTGTGAGAATACAAGTTTTCTTTCTAAGCCCAACAAACCTTTCTTCAATATCAGTTAGTTAATGCATGCTAAAATGCAATGGGCTACCCTAAATGGAGATTTCTATGTGTAGATGCACGAATCAGTTTTAGATTAGTGTGAAAGGGAGCCAAAGCACTTCAATTCAAGTGCTCCCAACCACCAAAAAGATTTCCACACACAAGGCTCAATCAATAGATAAAGAAACTAAAATTGTTGGTGTTGAAATATTCGAGATCGAATCTTAGGCAAGTTGAAAAAGTCATAGTGGGGTTGGAATCAACTCAATTCCAAGTCTCCCCACCAAAAAGGTGATCCCAAATTGCAGGTAAATGAGGCAAAGAGGTGTGGCAATCAATCTTTTTATTTACCTCAAAGAATACTTCACACGGCGAAAAATTCAAGAATCAAGGTTCTTGGATTTTTGCTATGCGAAGTAGGGCAGGAAATCCCAAGGCGGTGGGAGTAAGGGCAATCAATCAAACAAGTGAATTTTAATCCACTTGCCCCAAGAGATCCCAAGAAGTTTTTCTAGTCTTTTAGCTTTTTTTTTTATTAAGGTGACAAGTTAACCCAAGTTGCTAAGAAAAGAAGACCTACTTGTTCAGCAACGTGTGCGAAGCTCCAACGCGGTGCCGGCATCTTCATGCTCTCGTTCCCGCCTTGGATCTGCTCACGTCTTCGACTTCGTTTGCCTGCCTTTTCCTTGCAATAGGTTCACCTGCACACCAAAAATAGAGACACCCGTGAAGAAAGAAGAGAAAAATTGAAAGGAATTGAATAGAAACTTACTTGAAGGTGCACTTCCCCGGCAACGGCGCCAGAAAAGGTGTGGTGTCGGACCCAGTAAGGTTGTTAATATGATGATTTTATCATTGAAGTGTGTATAGTGGTTAACCTAAATCAGACCTAACCATCTCTTGACAAAATTTTTAACCTGGCCTACTTGATTTTATCTTGGTCACTTTTAGGTCCAGGGTCGAACTCAGGGAAGTGGGGTTATAAGTCAAGTTTCTATGCCTTTCCTACAACGAATCTCTTCCGTTCGTTTATTGTGTTTTTGGTGCTTTTCTATTTATATTTTTTTTTGGTAATCTTTGTCCTTGAGGCACACCCTCAAAATTAAGTTCTTGGCTTTGAGCCAAAACAGGGTTCCAAAATAGGTCTTGCTATTCGCAAGATGGGGTACCTGCAAGTCAAGGATTATCTTTTCTCTTTTATATATATATATTTTTTATCTTTTTACTAACAAGAAAGCGAAACAGAAATAAAGTAAATATAGTGTGTATATATATGTATATATTATATGTGTATGAAGGGGTGGGTGGAGGCCGAGATGGAGTGCAGCACGGTGTTGAGTCGGTCGTCGTCTAGAAAGACGCAACCAACAGGACGAGGTGCCGCGTGGAGTGTGGGATGGATGGTGGAAGATGTATGTGACCACACTTTTTGTACACGTGTATCGGGGAATATCAGCAACTGGTGCAGATATTCCCACGATACCACGTATGGTAAATAATGTGAAAATATATATATGTATGTAAATATATCTATATATATATATATATATATGGTTATAAATATATAGGTGTATATATATATATGTATATATCTATAGGTGTATATATATATATATATATAAAAGTATATGTATATATGTATGTAGCTATATAGGTATATATGTATATGTATATATATATATGTATGTAAATATATATATAAGTATATGTATATATATATATATATATATGTACATGTATATGTATATGTATGTATATGATACTATATAGATGTATATGTATATATATATGTATATATGTATATAGTAATATATGTATATATAGTTATATAGATATAAATGTTTATATGTATGTATATTTATATATATATATGTGTGTGTGTGTAAGTATACGTATATATATGTATGTATAAGTATATGTGTATATATATGTATATATATATATAAGTATATAGATGTATATATATATATGTGTATGTATATAGACTAATACATATTTATATAAGTACTAATATATGTATAGACATATGTATATTTATATATATATATATATGTATGTATATAGGTATATGTATATATCTAAATATATATGTATATATATATATAAGTATGTAGATATATGTATATATATATGTATGTATACTAATACACAAGTATATAAGCACTACTATATGTATAAATATAAAATATATATATATGTATATATATATCAATATACATATGTATACGTATATATATATATGTATATAATAGCGTATAGGTGTGTGTGTGTGTATGGAAGTGTGAGTGTATGTGCGTGTGAGCGTCGGTAAAGAGAGAGTGAGAGAGTGTTGTGAGAGAGAGTGAGAGAAAGAGAGAGAGAGCGGGAGAGAGAGGGCACTGCTGAAGGGTTAAGGCATCTGCAGACCAGCGGGTGTCGTCTGGAGGTCTCCACGCGCACGCAGGCGCGTATGCATGCAGAGGACGTGCGCTGGAGGGAGTGGCACGGAGAGGAGGGGCCGCAGCGCACAGCGCTGCGCGGAGATGTGAACGCGGGCGAAGGAAGCGAGTGACGCGAGCGCACGCAGGCGAGTGGGGTGGGCGAAGGCAGGCGTACGCGGGCTGGCAGACGCGCGGGCAAGTGCGGGCGATGCGGGGCGAGATGCATGCGCGGGCGAACGGTGGTAGCGGCGCACTGGGTGACCGGTTAAGTGAGAAGCTCACTGGTCACCCCACTGTAGCCATAGTGTTCTGCAAAAATGCGTGAACAGTGGCTACAGTGGCCGGGCTAGTCGCGCAATCGGGAGCTGCAGGTGCTGTGAGTGCGGCCGGCTCGGGGCTGGCGCACGCGAGCTGGTGCGCGAGGAAGAAGGTCTGCACCGGCCGGTTGCAGGCGTAGAGAAGCTTGCGACAGAGTGCGTGGAGAGGGAGGCAAGGGCACCTGCAGGCACGTGCAGTGGCCTACGGGTGCTGCTAGGGTGCGCGGTGAGGCTTGGCCGGTCGCTGCAGTGACGCACGATGGCTGGCTGCAGGCGGAAAAGAGAGCGCGACAGGGCGGAGAAGTGGGAGGCGATGGTGCCTGCAGGCGCGCGCGGAAAGGCGAGGGCGACCTGCAGGCTTGCGCAGAATGGGCTGGGCGGCTGCTGCTGCGTGCTGCTGCTACCGCCTTGCCGCCACTACTGGAGCTTTGAGCTTCAAGCTTGAAGCCTGCGGCAATGGCTGAAGGTCTTCAAACGGTGAACCAAGAAAAGAGCCACCATGCCCACCGACTCTTTGAAGAGTTGGGCGGTGGTGGTCTCACTGTGGTGGGTGTGCACCACAGTGGGGGCTCCTGCCTGCCGGGTGTCTCCTCTGAGGAGGAGGGCCGGCGTATGGAGGGAGAGGGAGGAGATGGTGGCCTGGAAGGAGAAGTTGCTGTGGGTTCTTTGGCTGGGGCCCAGGCAGCTGCAAGAAGAAGAACCGTTCTCTTTTTAAAGAAGAGGAGAGCATGCACAGCCATGCCCTGGCTGTGCATGGCTCAAGGATGGCTCATGGCAGGGAGATCATATATGCGGCTGGCAAGGAGGGGTGTGAGCAGGGAATGGCGCGAGGAGAAGAAGAAGATGCTCCATGCAGCTGCGGGGAAGATTTCAAAATCAAGTGAAATAAAAATAAAAGATGGTGAATTTTGCAAAGATGTACTTGAGGAAAAAATGTAAATTGCGAGGCCACTTATTTTATTCTCCTCCCCTCTCAATTAAATGCATGCATGCGTGTATTTTTACAATGCGACTATGGAGACCTAATATGCATTGGTAATGCTAGGAAATAGCACAAGACGGCACAATTGCAGGTGTATTTTTGCGGGGCAATCACTTGATAATAATTTTAAGATAAAGTTATAAAAGAAATAACTTTGATAAATGAAATTACCTTCAACTATCGAAGGTGCTGCCTCTTCAGCTCTGTGGGCACCGTCCTCCAGTCGAAGTAGCAAATGGGCACAATGGACTTGACCATTTTATCCACTTGACTGATGAAGCCCGGGTAATTCTTCACCTCCCTTGTGGTTCTAAGCCTAATTGTTATTCTCAGGTCCTCGGGGACACGCTAGAGGTCTAGATTCTTTGTATTCCCCCGTCCTCTTCTTAGTTTACTTGCGTAAACATTAATCATATTCATTATATATTTATGAAGTTATAATAAACTTTAAAATATATAAGTAGTTTACTTCTTAAAGGTATAGGAGTTCTTACCAAAACTTATGCCCGCCGCTATGGGGTCCACATGAACTGGGACGTACTCCCCACCATCTCATCCTCTACCTCATCCCCCTCCTCCTCATCTAATGCTCCATAATCTGGATCATCCTTTACATGCTCTGGCAAGGTATGAGCAATTTCCTTCCCCTTTCCCTTCCACCTCCACATGTAGTAAACATGTCATTTCCCCTGGTCGTACGAAACGTGACTGGGGGTGAGCCTGGTGCCGAGGGTGTGGCTAAGCCTACCGTCAGGGGGTGGCTGAGCATGAGGAGACGAATCAGATTGGGTGAATGGCTATGCCTTAGGGGGACCTTTTCTTTTCGATTTTTTCTTAAACAACTTCATCTATAACAAGGAAAAAATGTAATAATTAATACAGTTGAAAATCATTAATATATAAATCATTAATGTAAAAAGTTTGGAAAACATTAAAAAAATATTTAAAAATTTCAGTAGAGTTTCTCCTTAAATTTGGAGATTTTTCTATAAACTTGCATATTAAAATGAAAGTGTGCCCACCCCACACTAAAAAAAATTGCAACTCAAAGCACAAGGACTTGCATATTTACAACTCAAAGAAAATTCAAGTTATTCAAAGATGATTATTAATCTAAATTCTAAGTTAACAATTTAACCATTGTTCAACAAACCTAAGATAATTTCCATGTAGTTTTCAGCAAATCTAAATTCTAAGTTAACAATTTAACTCATTATTCAGCAAACCTAAGTTGTTCAAAGATGATTCTACAAGCGATTGATTGGGAAGTGTTGCGATTCTTCTATACGATTTGTTTTCATTTGGTTGATCATGGCTTCATAGAGTTTTGGATCTAGAGGATCACAGTTTAGTTCCTCTTCTTTACCTACTATTCCTCAACTACCTCAAACCGTTAGACATGGTATCCCTTATAAACTTACTTCTAATTTTCTCATTGTTTCCTTTGCTAAAGGCCTATGATTTATTACTTGGGTATTTTGATGGTCCTACCATTCCTCCAAAATTTGGTCATCAAAGAGAGGGTACCTCCACTACTTAAGTAGTTAGTGATGAGTATATGATCGTTTATAAATGAGACCAACTAGTTTTAAGTTGACTTCTGAATCCTCCTTCTCCTTAGCTTAGTCTCTCCACCTTCACCTTCTTTTTCTCCACCTTCATCTTAGGTCGGGTTCCTAAATGGATAGGCTAGAGTGGCGGTTTCCTAAAGCGGTGTGTCTAGGATTGTGAGAGTAAGGTTATTAAGTGCATGGCTAGGTGATGTGGCAATGTCATTTAAAAAATTTTGGAAGAGTTTCCCCTTAAAATATGAAGTTTTTCTATAAACCTACATAACACAAAAGTGGGTACACCCCACATCCATTTAAATTAACGAAATATAAAGCAAACAAGTGGGTACACCTCACATCAAGCTAAATAAAATAGCTAAACATGCAACACAAGTGGGCACACCCCACATCTATTCAATAAAATTAAAAATAATATGTGGGCACACCCCACATCTAGCAAAAACCTATAATTTCATCCAATTAAATTGAAGACATTGAAATTATACCTCTAAGTAAAACAGCTAAACATGCAACACAAGTGGGTTTCTTCAATTTGAATATGAATTTGATTTAGATGGAAATGAAACAAAGCAAAGAAATTGTTGCTAACCTTAGATGTCCACATCTACTACATTTGAATCTATATGACCTTCGTCCGTTCATTCTTGGTATGCTTCAGACTATGCATTAAAATGGTTGCGCGGTACTGTTCTTATTGGTATAACCCATCTCCTTTGACAATTATCGGTGACATAGAAAACTTATGTCGCTTGACATGACAATGTGAATGGTTCACCGTACTAAAGAATTTGACAGTTACGATTTACACTTAAGAAATTGTGTTTCTTGTCAATTTTGAAACCAGTGCCCTCTTTAAAAACATCAAACCAATGACATTTACATAGGACAACTTTATGATCATATCTAAAGTTGATCTCCACAATTTCTTCGATTTCACCATAATATCCATTTGGACCGATGGAAAGATCTAAATCAACAACTCTGGCCTGTTATGTAAACTTTCTATAATTAATTTCTTTTATTCTAAATCTGAATCCATTTATTATATACCCAAAGTGGTAATGTGTATAATGTAATGATGTATCAACAATTACATCAAAATCTGGTATCCATCATAAGCCCTTATCATCTGTCAATTGATTAACTCGATCTTTAAACCAAAGAAGCCAAATTCGGATGTCCTTGAATGAGGTAATCGTTCGAATTTCTTGTAGAATAGATTAATTTCAGGAATTTATTTTAAAATATATAGATGTGCCAAACGTTTGTCATTTTCTAAAATTACCTTGTACTCCGTATGAATAATCGACCTTCCTTTAATATCAAAAATTGATAAACATTCTTCATCAGTGTCATTGTATTCCCCCTCATAGTTCCTTTGGAGTTTGTTAAAGTTGTCTATTTCATTCATATACATTGAGGTAAAATTTATACACTCCTCCATGAGATAACCTTCTACAAATGAACCTTCCATCTTTACCTTGTTCAAAACATAATTTTTAAGCTTTTTCAAAATCACTCCATAGGATACATCCATCTGAATTGTATAGGTCCACTGATTGTCACTTCATTTACAAGACGCAACATGAGATGAACCATTACAACAAAGAAGGCAGGGGGAAGAATCTGTTCCATCTTACAGAGAGTAATAATTATTTGTTTATCCCAGTGGTCTAGCATATCATTTTGTAGCATCTTTGAACAAACAGCTTTGGAAAACCTGCTCATCTCTATGAATGAATCAATAACTAACTCAGGTAGTATCTCGCATATCGCTAGTGGAAACAATACTCGCATATAAACGTAGGAGTCGTGACTTTTCAAACAAGATATCTTTTTCTATGCTTCATTCACACAACGAGAAGGCTACGACGAAAACCCATCTGGCATCCAAATTTCATTTAAGAAGGAGAACAGTCTACTCTTTTGGTCCTGATTTAAGCTATAAATAGCAAGTGGGAAGTAGCCATCATCTTCATGAATATGCAGCACTAGATGTATCCCTAAACTCTTCATGTCTTTTCTTGTTTTCACCATGTCCTTTGGATCATCACTCAAATTTAATACGTCTAAGATGTTATCCATCACATTCTTTTCAATGTGCTTAACATCTAAATTATGACGTATTGTAAGATCTTTCCGGTGTGGCAGCTCTATAAAGAAAATGATTTTGTTTCGAAAGCCAGAATTCCTCGAGGTCGTCTGGTCTTGTTTAAATGGTCGACCCAATTATATTTCAACCATTTCTTGTAATCTCTCTAGTCGCATGCATTTCGCATGTTAGAAATCGGGGTTACAAGTAACCCATCGAAGTAGTTGCAAAACACATTAATCAGATAAAATTTATATCGAAACTCCAAGGGAGTCCCAGGTAGAACACAGGGAGGCGACGTTTACTTTACGTGAAAATCGCACTTCGATTCGTTTCTTTTTGGTATTTTAGGGTTTTGTTATTTTTTTCTATTTTTGTAAGAAGAAAACAAGCAAATGTATCACAAGATAGAGATGTGGAACAAATCCGATATATATTACTTCCAATGTTAATTACAATAAACTATGAAAGCATAAAAAGAAAGAGGGGTGAGAGGAAATCTTCCGAATCGGCTGTTCGGTGAGACGACGGTGCCTGGCGGAAGCTTCGACGAAGGAGGTGAGGAGCGAGACGATGAAAGTGAGATGCAGGAGGACATCGGGTTGAGGAAAGTTTCAGCGTGGCTCCAGAATGGAGGTGAAAAGACGGAGATGATCTACTACTGGAATGGAGGTGGGACAACGGCTCCAAGGCGACCTATGAATGGGGATGGGAAGTTGGAGGAATATTTGGTGGGGCAGAGGTTCGCTACACTAATAGGTGCCTTGGGAGCTTGAGAATAAGCTTTAATGGAGCGTTGGCAAGCTTGCTAGAGCTTGGGAGTAGGTGGGAGTAGAGTAGGTAGAGATGTCTTGGAAGGGAGGGGGTGTAGGTCATTTTATAGTGGAGGAGAAGAGGAAAATATATGTATGGGATCATTAGTAACATCTAGGCCGTCACTGCAAGTGTCGCTATAGGCAGCTCATGCCTGCTCACGGCCACAGCTGGCTTTGCAGGCGCGTGCAGAATTAGCGACGACTGTAAGCGTCGCTGTAAGTCCAGCTCATCCGTCGCTGTAGGTCCAACTCATGCATAGCTGGCATTGCGCTGTGTGCATGAGCGCGTGCACGCATGTGGTGGCACTGCGTGCGCTGGGCAGCCTAGGCTGCGCCACGTGGTGCAGTTTGAGCCGTCCATCTTCTTATTGTAGAGGCTGTTACAGAGGTCGGATTGAGTCGATTTTCGCGCCGTTAAGCTACAATCGTCAGCCCGAATCCATCCGCATGGTCAGATTTTTCATTTGAAGCTTTGAATTATGTCTCCTAGTCCCTTGGTCGTTGATGTTCCACGAACTGCATATGGTGCTACAGGACTCCGATAGAGGAAATTTTAAGGGCGTTGGACTCCGATCGTCGTCTTGATCAAATCCATACGGTTGGATCGTCAATTCAAGGCTCCGAAATAAATATCATTCTTTCTTAACCACAAAAAGGACGTAATTAACATAAATTATATACAACTACTCTAAATGCAGAATGATGCATACTATATAATATTTATAACATGAAATGCAAATCTAAGCCTAGGAACATGCATGAATAGGCATTTTACCCTCAATAAATGTGTGTACATCATACCCCCATGCCTATCTTTTGCTAGTCCCTAGCAAAATTAAACTATATGCTATGTATAAAAGCAGAATTAGGATTAGATCGCTTAGGCCTAAGTCATTTATTAACAATAGAAAATCTTAACTAAGGTCCTAAACTACGAAAACTCAATAGTACCCAAGTATCTGCCAGAATGGAGACCGCCCAAGTTCTCGCCTTATTTGAGAAGGAAGATACATTTTTTTTATTTTTCTTCTTTTCTAATTTTTTTGTACTTCTGGAGTTTGAGAGTTCCGGGATAACTTTTTACGGCTACCCGACCCACCCAAGACTCGAAAAGGACTCTAAATGCTAAGCATCTTGTGAAAATAGTGAAAGACTCACTAGACGGCCGTTAAAACGGACTTCGGGTTTCTACGACCCTAGGTGACCTTACCTAGAGTTTATCTTTTCGAACGATAGGTTTCTCCGTACTTCTTTTATTTATGGGGTCAACACAAGGGTGAACCCCGCGTATATCTCCGTGATTTATTCTACTTCCGCGCTTCTTCCCTAAGTGTTTTGGGAATTATTGTGCATTTTTTTTTGTGAGCTGGGTTCTAAACAACTGACTAATGAACTATTACCACCGACAACTTGCCAATTATACTCGTGCGGTGAAGTGTGGTTTTATTGGTTTTTTTTATTTTCTCCTTTTTCTATTTTTTTCTTTTCTTTTTGAGTGTTTCTTTTTCTTTCTTTTTTTCTAAGTAGGTGGCTTCCTTGATCTAAGATTTACCTAAAGGCAGTACAACGAAAATGATCTTATGGCTGGGCTCTGGACAACCAGCTGATGAGCTGTTACCACCGACAACTTGCCAACCATACCACCCAAGTCTGTCCATTAGCTACCCAATTTTCGTAAAAATCGTTGGAAAGTGAGTCAGTGTAAATAGTGTGTAGATGCTTAGCCTTAAAATCTCCCCAAATCAGAGGGTGGGTTGATAAGTCATATACTTATCATCCCAATTTATTTACCAAATTAAAATAAATTTGGATTGGCGAGGACTCAAGACTAAGTCCACGTTTAAGTGGATACCCAGGCTAATTAAGCCCGAAGACTTGAAGAGTCTAAGTATTTAGGTCCTCTCGTATCATTTCCTAAAGTTAATAACTTCAAAATGCCTAAGTTCTCTTTTCCTAATTTCTTTCATTTTATATCTTTTTCAAATTTTCAAATTTTTTTAAAAGAAACTAAAAGAAATTCTACGGAGTTAACAAAATGATTTCAGGATTAAGTATCCACCCCCCCATGCCTAAATGATGCAATGTCCTCATTGTAAAAATAAAGATATGAAAAGGGCGAAGTAAATAGAATATCACCTAAGTGTCGTGAAAATCTAGTTGCTCCATGGAGAGAAGAGTGTATACACACGCGCTAAGTTTAATGCCTTCAGCTAGGCATAACATACATACAAAGAAGAAATTGAGAATTCATAAGTGCGAGTCAGAATCAAAATCAAATGGTTAATCCTGAAACCCGTCTATAGAAGATGTCCACAGATTATGGTGTAGACCCATGCCCCAAGGTTGAGTGGTTCTGAGGTTCTGGATGAAAATCACCCAGAACCGAAGGTTGTTAAGCTTGCGGGGCCAGGCCTGCGGTTTAGTGGTGTGCAACCCAAGACCAAAGTGACGGACAATGGGTAAAGATGGTTCAATAGGTGCGGTTGTCCACTTAACATCTAACTTAGAAAACTAATCAGTTATTCCAGGCTTGGGTCGCTCGTGAAAGATATCATAAGGGTCTGTATAGAAGATAGGTGGTTTCAGGTCAATAGGTACCCTTATATCCAAACTTGTTTTTCCCTCAAAATTAACCTCCCAAATTTTCATTTCAACATTCCTAACCTCCAACATCAATTGCTCAGGTTCCAAGACCTCTAGCATATCATTCACCCCATAAGATTCTCCCAAGTCCAGAAATCGTGGCTGACTCAAGATTGACTTGGGTACAATGATTTCCAAATCAAAATCAATCCCTTTGGGGTGTAGATGAGGAATGGGGTCACTGATTGAATCAAGTAAATGAGGATTTGAATCCTCCATGTTAGCCTCAACCAAATCAAAATCTTCAATGACTGGGCTATCAAATGGTTCGTCATGCTCCTCGAGCCCATTTGTCTCACTAAAATCATCTTCCTTAAGCTCGAGTGAGACTTCACTAAGAGATTCCTCACCCTCAGAATCAAAGAATCCATGATCCTCATTTATATATGTCGCAAAATCATATGTCATTTCATGGTCCATGGAGACATTTTTCGTCATTCCCTGGCTCTAGGATCTCAGGTGAGAAACTCGATTCATCCTCAAAGGGTTGCTCTAGCCCAACTTGGTCATCTCCAATCTCGGAATATGTATCCCCCCCGATAGGTGCCTGAGCGGGTTCAGACATTGGCTCTCCTAAAGGGGGTTCATCTTGAGAATCATCCCAAGATTTGACTAGGGCAACCACAAATTTCATCCTCAACCTCGACAATTTCCCAAGAAGAAACTCACCCAGGTCCCTCTCCCTAACACTTTGGAGCAAATCCAATAGAGAACTATTAAGTTCATTAATCATTTTGATCATAGGCTCCAATGCTTCAGTGCATGGTGTTGGCTGAGCTTCTAATGATTGTATAGTGTTCCGTAAATTAACCAACACCCTATCATGGATTTGGTCCACCTGAATCGACTGGTTTGATTCAGGTTTGGGCGGGTTTGGGTTAAATCTAGAGGAGTTAAGATGTCAAGGTTCTCGGGTTCCTCCCTGATAGTAGGTCGTCTCGGGTTGTTCAAAGAATGGTGATGACCTATTTTCAATGGAATACTGGGGAGGGTAGGTGTTATAATCAGCATATCCTTCCTAATTGTAGATCGACTTGGTTTTGTCATCAAAGAATAGAGATCCATAATCATTGTAGGTTTAGGAAGGATAGTAATCATAGTCTTGTTGTCCAAGGTTAGGCCCTGGACACTGAGGTCCGGATTCATAGCCCCAATCAAAGTCATCCCGGCTAGTGGATGAGTAACTACAAGTCAAGTCGGAATAGTAATCATCTTGGGGATAAGTGGTGGTAGGAGGATAGGATTGGAAATGTGTGTAAGATGTCGAAGGGTACAAGGTGAAGTAAGGAGGGAAATCAAAAGAGAAAGAAGGAGCCTTGCAATACAAAAATACAAGCCTATCCTTAGGTTGGGTATCCTAAAGGTCTACAGACACTCAAAATCCATCCTAAGATTACGGACGATCTACTCTAATTATGTCCAGGCAATCCAACCAGTTAAAAGGAGGAACTGGGGAGAAGGTTCTTCCTTTGGCTTGCACCTCCGATTCCTAGTGTATCCCCTACCATGGTCGTTTGACGCTACTCCCCTAGCTAGACATCAGATTGACTAGTATAAGCAAGTTAATCAAGAACAATCTCAATCTGGATCTCGATGAGTGAACCAGTCCTTAGGGCCAACGTCTAATCAATTTTAGTTAGGCTTGGGACAATGGTGCTTCAGGAATGTGATGGGCCCTTTAGATGGGTTGTGCCCCTAATGATCAGT
Organism: Thalassia testudinum; assembly: GCA_037157565.1. Classification (NCBI taxonomy): domain Eukaryota; kingdom Viridiplantae; phylum Streptophyta; class Magnoliopsida; order Alismatales; family Hydrocharitaceae; genus Thalassia; species Thalassia testudinum. The sequence goes on from JAZHRO010000073.1 coordinate 50,249,603, forward strand.
TAAAATGTGTGTGCGTGCACAACCAAGGTTTTCAAACAAGGTTAATTGATGACATATCTTTTAGGGTTTAACCTTGTTTAGTAGCTTTTAGGGCTTAATTCTTAGGTTGGTTCAATCAAGGTTTAGTAGAACACTCCAAGTTTTGAAAGCACGGGTGATGATATGTCCCTTTAAAAGTCAGAAATAATGTGGAGTGCCTGGTTCAGCCCTAAGAATCAACCCTAAGTGGCAAGATACTTGATGGATTAGTTTTAGATTGGGTGGTATGGCCCAAACAGCTTAATCAATTGGCCTATTGCAGCACTTAGTTAAGGCACACAAGTATGGTTAACCTATTTAGATCCCTACTCACTTATGTGTATTTAGTTGAAGTGTACCGAGTCCACAAGTCAGATCCCGGTTAAGTGGTAGAATCAAAGTAATTGTGTGCCTTAGGATAAGAAGTTGTGGGTGTTAAGTGTGGAGCTTTTAGAAAATCCCACAATCAGATAATACCTTTTTTATTTTTTTTATTTTTATTTATGTGGATGGCAAGGTCGGTGGAGGTGGCAAACAAACAACCAAATCTATCCTAGTGTTTATAAAAAACACCTAAGTTGATTTAGGTTTGAGTTATTAGGTTATGGAATGAAAACTAAGGTGGGGGTGGTGTGGGGGACACTTACAAAACACTCTACCCTCACTTTACTCCGATCTAACGCACTTGGATCTCCATGCTAGGGTACCTGCAAGACAATAGATCAGAGATAAGCAGAGTTAGTGCTATGTAAATGCAAAGAAGTGCAATAAACAATAAAGTAAACTCTGTTGCCTCCGCGCCAACGGTGCCAAAATGGTCGGGCATGTTTCGCGTGTTAGAAATCGGGGTTACAAGTAACCCATCGTCGTAGTTGCAAAACACATCGATCAGATAAAATTTATACCGAAACTCCAAGGGAGTCCTGGGTCGAACACAAGGAGGTGACGTTTACTTTACGTGAAAATCGCTCTTTATTCGGATGAGTTTGGCATGTTAGAAATCGGGGTTACAAGTAACCTGTCGTCGTAGTTGCAAAACACGTCGATCAGATAAAATTTATACCGAAACTCGAAGGGAGTCCCGGGCCGAACACAGGGAGGCGACGTTTACTTTATTGAAAACTGCGCTTCATTTTGTTTCTTTTTGGCATTTTAGGGTTTTGATATTTTTTGTGTTTTTGAAATAAAAGACAAGTAGAATAAATCACAAGATAGAAATGGAACAAATATGATATATATATCAATCCAATGTCAATTACAGTGAACTATAAAAGCATAAAAAGAGAGGGAGGTGAGAGGAAATCTCCTAAATCGGCTATTCGGTGAGACAACGATGCCTGGTGGAAGCTCGGATGAAGGACGTGAGGAGCGAGACGATGGAGGTGAGATGCAGAAGGCGTCGCTAAAAGCTGGCACCAACTATGCTTGTGCCCGCGCGTTGTCCAGCCATCACGAGTGCTAATCGCGTGGTGCCCTACTGTGTGCCCGCTGTCATGCGCTGGCGTGCGCATGCGTGCACACGCTATGCTGCCACTACCGCTTTGCATGCGCTGTTGCTGCCGCTGCTATGCATGTGATTGATTTTTGATTGGGAGAGGGCTACAGGGATTCGAACCTGCACCCCTTCTTTGTGAACCATCACATCAACCAATGCGCCATGTCGACCTTTGTGTCGTGAGGAGAGTTTGCTGCAAATGCTTCCCAGCCATTAGATCTTGATCCAATGGTCAAGATTCAAGGGTGCGGATGATGAAGGGAGTGGGCGGTGGCTGCTGGCCGATGGTGAGCGGTCTGGATGGCGCCATGTGGTGCCATCTGGGTCATTCGTCTTCTTCTTCTTGTAGAGGGTGCCACGATGCTTAGATTGAGATGATTCCCCCGATGTCGAACTGCGATTGTTGCTCCAGATCAATCCGTATGGTCGGATTTACCATCCGAAACCCGTATGGATGTCGCATTACCCCTTGGTAATATAAAATGAAGGAATTAATATACAAAACATACAACTATCCTAAATGCCATGCCATGGATGTTATGCAATATTTAGAAGATGATATGCAATGCTAAACCTAGAAACTATCATAAATAAGCAATTTATCATGAGTTTATGTGTGTTCATCATACCCCCATGTCTACTTTTTGCTAGTCCCTAGCAAAATTAACCTAAATGCTATGTATAATAGTAGAATCAGGATTCAATAATTTAGGCAAAATTCGTCGATTGCTTTAGAAAATCTCAACCCCAAGACCTAATTACAAAGACTTATCAGTGCCCGAGTGTCTACCAGAATGCAGACTGTCCAAGCCCTCGCCTTATTTAAAAAAAGAAATCTTGTTTTTCTTCTTTTCTAATTTTTTTTTTTTTGTACTTTTGGAGTTTGAGAGTTCCGGGATAACTTTTTACGGCTACTTGACCCGCCCAAGACTCGAAAAGAACTCTAAGTACTAAGGATCTTTGTGAAAAAGTGATAGACTCACAAAACGGCCGTTAAGACGGACTTCGGGTTTCTACAACCCTAGGTGACCTTGCCTAAAGGTTTATCTTTACGATCGGTAGCTTTCTCTCTACTTCTTTTATTTATGGGGTCAACACAAGGGTGAACCCAGTGTATATCTCCCCGGTTTATTCTACTTCCCCGCTTCTTCCCTACATGTTTTGGGAGTTATTGTGCATTTTTTTGGTGAGCTAAGTTCTAGACAACCGACCGATGTGCTGTTACCAGCGACAACTTGCCAGCCATACTCGTGCAGTGAAGTGTGGTTTTATTTATTTTCTTTTTTTCCTTTTTCTTTTTTTTTCTTTTCCTTTTGGGTGTTTCTCTTTTTTTTTCTAAGTAGGTGGCTTCCCTGATCTAAGATTTACCTAAAGGCAATATAACGAAAATGGTCTTGTGGCTAGGCTCTAGACAACCAGCCGATGAGCTGTTACCACTGACAACTTGCCAGCCATACCACCCAAGTCGATCCATTAGCTACCCAATTTCCATAAAAACAACCAAAAAGTGAGTCAGTGCAAAAAGATGCGTGTAGATGCTTAGGCTTAAAGTCCCCCCAAATCAGAGGGTGGGTTGATAAGTTGCATACTTATCATCCTAAATTATTTACCAAATTAAAATAAATTTTAATTGGCGAGGACTCGAGACTAAGTCCATATTTGAGTGGACATCTGGGCCAATTAAGCCTGAAAACCTGAAGAGTCTAAGTATTCAGGTCTCAAAGTATCAGTTCCTAAGGTTTACAACTCCTAATACCTAAGTTCTCGTCTCCTAATTCTAAGTCTTTTTTTATCTTTTTCAAATTTTCAATATTTTTTAACAAGAATCAAATAACAAAAAATCACTATTACAGCCGACAAAATGGTTATAAAATATGTCCATTCCCCCATGCTTAGCTATTGCAATGTCCTCATTGTGAAAAAAAAATGAAAGCATGCAAGAGAGTAGAAGTGGAAGAATAGCACCTGGTTTCCGTGAGACTCTGATCAGCTTGGAATAGTCTTTACATGTGCTGAGTTTAGTGCCTTCAACTCGGTGATGATCAACCCGCGGTGGTTACGGCAAGGTAAGAGCAACCTTTTCCGAGACGGGTTCAGGGAGCACATGGTCAACAAAGGGTTTGAGACATTGTCCATTGACCTTGAAAATATTACCCATAGTTGGATCAGAGATTTTGATGGCCCCGTTAGGGAAAATCTGCTCAATAACGAACGGGCCGCCTCACTTATACCTGAGTTTACCGAGGAAAAGCTTCAATCAAGAATCGAAAAGCCAAACCTTCTAGTTCGGCTCAAAGCTCTTACGTGAAATCATCTGGTCATGGAGAGCTTTGGTCCTTGCCTTATAAATTCTGGCATTTTCATAAGCATCATTACGAAGCTCCTCCAACTCAGATAGTTGGAGTTTCCTAGTTTTCTCAACCAACTCAAGGTCCACATTACATTTCTTGATGGCCCAAAATGCCTGGTGGTCAAGTTCTACGGGTAAGTGACACGCCTTACCAAACACCAGACGGAACAGAGACATACTGAAAGGCATTTTATACGCTAAATGGTAAGCCCAAAGAGCATCATCTAGCTTTTGGGTCCAGTCCTTCCTATCAGGCCTAACGATTTTCTGCAAAATGTTCTTGATCTCCCGATTGGAGACCTCGGCCTGTCTGCTCGTCTAAGGGTGGTAAGGTGTGGAAATCTGATGGCTCACCCCGTATTTCCCCAGTAAATTCCGAAACTGGGCATGAGTGAAATGTGTGCCACCATCACTAATAATTGCCCTAGGAACCCCGAACTGGCTAAAGATATTTCTCTTCACAAAATCGATGATCACCTGTGGTCATTGGTCCGGGTGGGAATTACCTCAATCCACTTGGACACGTAATCAACAGCAACCATAATATACTGGTGTCCAAATGAAGAAGGGAAGGGTCCCACAAAGTCGATGCCCCAAGTATCGAAAATTTAGACGGAAAGAATTGGATTCAGGGGCATCATATCTCTCTTAGCCATGTTCCCAAGTGTCTGGCATCGAGTGCATGACTTAGAGAATTCCTGGGCATCCTTAAATAATGATGGCCAATAGAATCCAGATTGCAAAATTTTTGCGGCCGTCTTTTTCCCAAAAAAGTGTCCACCACACGTGGATGTGTGACAGAACTCAAGTATGCTATGCCACTCGACTTTGGAGATGCATCGGCGAATAATCTAGTCTGCGCCGATGCGGTACAGCTCGGGATAGTCTCAAAAATAATATTTGTCCTTAGACACAAGTCTATCCCGTTATTGTTTGGTCCAATCCTGGGGGATTTGACCAATGGCCAAATAATTGACAATATCTGCAAACCAGGGGGTTCGGATACCCGAGACTGTGAGGATAGTTTCATCCTGATCGAAACATCCGGATGAGGAGAATCAATTAGGATTCTCGAGAGGTGATCCGCCACTACATTTTGTGCCCCATCTTTATCCCTGATTTCAAGATCGAACTCTTGAAGCAGCAGAATCCAGCGAATAAGCCGGGGTTTGGCATCCTTTTTGGCCAGGAGATGTTTCAAGGCCAAGTGGTCGATATAGATGATGACATGAGAACCTAACAGATAAGCCCTGAATTTTTCTAAAGCGAAAACTATGACTAGCAATTCTTTTTCGGTAATGGTGTGTTCATCTGGGCCTTGCCCAGAGTTTTGCTAGCATAGTAAATCATAGAGGGCCTTTTCTCAATCTTTTGACCCAGGACAGTCCCGACGACATAATCAGATGCGTCAGCCATAATCTCAAATGGGGCTGTCCAGACCAGTGGTTGCAATACCGGGGCACAAGTGACTGCCGTTTTCAATAAATCAAATGCCTTACGACATGATTCATCAAACTCGAACAGCGTGTCTTTGGCCAGAAGGTTACTCACGGGCCGATCAACCTTCGAGAAATCCTTAATGAATCTTCTATAAAAACCCACATGCCCAAGGAAAGAGTGAATCTGTTTTACAGATGTGGGTGGAGGAAGTCTAGAGATAGCATCCACCTTAGCTCTATCAACTTCAATTCCTCAACTAGAGACCACATGACCCAGGACGATGCCTTCCTGAGTCATAAAGTGGCTTTTTTCCCAGCTAAGGACCAGTCGTGTTTTGATGCATTTCTGAAGGATCAATTCCAAGTTAGCCAGGCAAGACTAAAAAGAATCTCCAAAAATGGAGAAATCATCCATGAACACCTCAAGACAATCTCCCACCATGTCAGAAAAGATGGCCAGCATGCACCTTTGAAAAGTCGCAGGCGCATTGCAAAGCCCAAACGACATTCTACGGAATGCAAAGGTTCCATAGGGACATATGAAAGTTGTCTTTTCCTGGTCTTCGGGATGGATAGGGACTTGATTATATCCCGAATAACCATCCAAGAAGCAAAAATATTTTTGCCCAGCTAACCTTTCGAGAATTTGATCGATGAATGGCAAGGGAAAATGATCCTTTTTAGTGGTTGTGTTCAGCTTCCTATAGTCAATACAAACTCTCTAAGCAGAAGTTGAACGAGTGGTGAAGCTTTCCCCTTTCTCATTAGCCGTAACGGTTATTCCTGCCTTCTTGGGTATAATCTAAATGGGGCTAACCCACGGACTATCTGAGATTGGGTAAATAATCCTAACATCGAGCCACTTGATTATCTCCTTCTTGACCACTTCTCACATATTCAGGTCTAGTCTCCTTTACATTTCGCTAGAAGGGCGGGATCCATCTTCCATGAAAATACGATGATTACAATAAGATGGATCAATCCCCCTAAGGTCATGGAAGGACCAACCAATTGCCGCCTTGTTGTTCTTAAGGACCTTAATTAACCTCAATTCTTGCTTCTTAGTCAAATTAGCACTAATAATCACAGGTAGCATGTTTTCAGGTCCTAGGAACTCATATTTCAAATTTTTGGGCAATGGTTTTAATTCCAGCTAGGGTGGGTTTAGAATAGAAGGAAGGGAGGATGCTGATGAAGATTCATCAGGATGATCCAGTGGAAGAGGCTAGGAATGAACAAAATCAACAACCTCTTCAGGATGTGGCAAGTCTACCACGGAGGAGGCTTGTGGGTTGGGTTTGCTAAAGCTAATGGAGTCCTCAAGTACATTGATTGTCATACACGTCTCAAGATCCTGATCCTCGAATTCCTTAATGAATCCACAATCCTCAAATCCTCTTATCACCTTAAAAATATCCAGAGTTAATTTCTCATCCCCAAAGGCGATCTCTATACTACCGCTTTCACAGTTTATGTTGGCCTTGGTGGTAGCTAGGAATGGACACCCCAGAGTGATGGGCATGTTCCTCAAATCATTAGGTACATCCATGTCAAGGACGAGGAAATCTACAGGAAAATAGAAATCCTTGACCTTGACAATTACATCCTCAATAACGCCTCTCAGTGTGGTGACCGATCGGTTCGCTAATTGTAGCGTTACTGAGGTTGGCTTGAGTTCACCTAACCCAAACCTCTCATAAATAAAAGTTGGGATTAGGTTGATGGATGCACCTAGGTCCAAAAGTGCCCTATCAAAAGTCTATTCCCCAATAATGCATGAGATCAAGGGGGCACCTGGATCTTTCTTCTTTTGAGGAAGGTGATGCAGGATCATAGAACTTGCCTGCTCAGAGAGAATCACCTTCCTCGGAGTGGGTTCTCTTAGCTTACGCTTTTGGGTAAAGAATTCTTTCAAGAATTTATCGTAAGTTGGGATGTGCTTAATAGCATCGAGGAGCGAAAAATTGATCTCTATGCTCTTGAATAAATTCAGAAGCTCCTCGTTGCTGTCTAGGGTTTTCTTTTTCTTAGTTTTCAATAGGGCCTCAGGGAATGGGATATGGGTGGAATTTTCAATTTCCGATCCCTGGACCTTATTGTCTTCTTCAACCTCCTCCTTCTCTTTTCAAGCTCCCCAGGATTTTGACTTCTTTTTGAAACATTGAGGATTGTTATCATGAGCCGATAGCAATCTGGAGGGAAGTATATTTCATATCAAAAAACCATTACATGAAAGAAGCCCAACTATGTATGAGAGACCAGCACTCCTTTACAATATTCTCACAACTCACCGATCTCTCCTGAAAGAGCTTATCATTACGCACCCTCCAAACACACCACAAAACGGCTGCCATAGCCCCCAAGGGTCGACCAGGAGTGATGAACCTCTGCCATACAGGCTCCCAAAAGGGAAGGGGTTCTAAGCAAACCAGCCTCCAAATCTTGTCCGTGATCAAACAAGAGGAGAAAATGCGTGATGCACTATCAGAATGTAGCCCACAAAGAGGGCAGGCATTTAGAAAACTCCCCAGCCTTATGTGTCTCAAATCGCCAGTGATCAACCCTTCTCGTTTGCAGAGCCACAGGAATATTTGGACCTTTAGAGGAACTCTCAGAAGCCAAATCCTTCTATCAATAGGGTCCCATTCCACCTTACTATTGGCTTGAATAACTTTCTCATATGCTTGCTTCACTGAAAAATTGCCCTACCAGCAGTAAGTATCCGTCTTGTTACTCACAAGTTGCACCTGTTGTAGACTTGCCATCATTTTCTGCCTTTCCTCCCATAGACGAGTGCCCAGCCTGCACTGCTGCAGCCCTTCCAGCCGCCAGCACCCCTCTTCCTGAGACCACAAACTGCTAACTGTGGCTTCCTTATCTGCAGCAGCGTCATACACCCTCGGATAGATCTCTTTCAGTAGACCCAAGTCAGACCAACGCTCACTCCATAAGCTAAAGCTTCTGCCATCTCCAAGCTTAGGTTGTAGCAGGTGCCAATAGCTGGTAACTGCAGAAATCACTGAACGCCAAAAGGGAGAAGGTTTCTTCAGCTGAAGCCTCTGTAAACTGTTGTTAGATCCACCATAGCTATCCCTGATCAGATCATCCATCAGCCCCTCCTTGCCATCCAGAATCCTGATGGCCCATTTCAGCAACAAGGCTTCATTGAATTCTTTAAGTGCTTTAATTCCCAACCCCCCAATCTCCTTTGGTCTGCAAATACAATTCCATCTGATTGGCTGCATGAATCCACCCTCATGACTTGCGCCCTTCCAAAAGAATCTCTTCCTCATAACATCTAATCTCTTCCAAATACATTTAGGGGCCTTAAAAATGCTAAAATAGAACATCGATATGGCTGTAATGACTGAATTGAGTAGGATTAATCTTCCACCTTTGGATAGGAATTTACTACTCCAACCCTTTAGCTTTCCAGACACCCTCTCAAAAAGAACATTCCAATCTGATTTTTTCAGTTTTGTGGCCCTCAGAGGTAGTCCAAGTATCTCAAAGGCAATTTAGCACGGGGTGACCCCAATACACCCTCCAACTCCCTCTGCTCCTATTCACTCATGCCAAAATAAATCAAAATCGATTTATCCTTGTTCAAACACAAGCCTGAAATGTCACCAAAAATCTTTACCAATAACCCAGAGCATTCTAGAAGGTAATTCAGGGTTCTGGGTCTACTTCCCACTTCTAAAGGTGACAAAGTTTGCAAAGGTATAAGGGTTTGGGTCTTGAGGTGGATTAGTGAAGATTGGAGGGCCTTGGTTAGTCATGTAACCAGAGGAAGAAGAAGAGGGACCCTACTCAACCACCTGAGCATATGCATGTGGGTCCCTTTGTTCCCGTACCCTTGGGCTCTATTGCCCTGATTTTGCACATTACGCGAGTTGGGTACGGGTTGAGATGGTAGGAATCTAGGTTGTCGAGTGTTTGCAATTAACCCAGATTGCAAGTTATCCAAGGATGTCTCCATTTGTTGCATAAGCTGAAGCATGGACCCTTTCATTTCCACCATCTGCCGGTTTAAATCAGCCTACCCTGTGGATTGTTGGGCATTCCAAGATGGCTGATTAACTGGTCTCGGGGGAAACTAGGTCTATACCTGACCCTGACCCATAGGTTTTTGAGATGCATAGTTGCTGGGTCGAGATTGGGTCTGCTACCCCTAATTTCTCCAGGAGAAGTTTGGGTGGTTCCTCCATCCCGAGTTAAAAGTGTTGGAATACGAGTTAGACCTAACATTCTCCTGTATTGCATATGCATCCTCATAAAACAAGGATGAAGAGAAGGAAGGATCAGAGAAACTGGGATCAAAGGCCCCAGTTTGGAACCCATATGGTTCCGAGAAATCCTGGCTCACAGGTTGAGCTGAATCGAGTTGGTTCACGAATTCCCGCCCCGTGGGATCTCGTGAGGAATGGAATCCTGAATTCTGGGATTGAGTGGGTAAAGAAGTGTTTCCAGAACTCCTAGACATCCATTCTTCCACTTTCTTAGCAACCAAGTCCATTTTATCCAGTTTATTACAAATTAATTCCATGTCAAATGAATGAGAATCCTAGATCTCATTAGCACTTGACCTAGGTTGTTGGGACTGGTTGAATGCATCCATGGAGGCATGATTAATTGAGTTCTCACTCATTTCCTCAAACAGGTCGTATGCGCTATCTGCATCCCTGTTGAGGAAATTGCCTCTGCAAGAAGCGTCCACGTGATTACGGAGTTGTTCAACCAACCTATAATAGAAAATTTGCACGAGTTGCCATTTCGGCACCTTGTAGTGTGGACACTTCTTCAAAAGTTCCTGGAATTGCTCCCAGGCACCATGAAATGGTTCCCCCGGCCGCTAGACGAAAGTGGTAATTGCCCATCGCAAGGCATTGGTCCTTCCGATAGAGAAGAATTTCTTCAAGAAAGCTGATTTAAGAGCAGCCCAAGTTTCAATCGGCCTTCCCATAGTCCAGTACTAATGTGCGGCCTTATCCTTGAGAGAGTGGGGGAAAAGCCTCATGATCATTTGCTCTTCGTTCACATTCCTTGCTCTGGTGATCTAAACCAAAGTGGTCAGATCCTCCAGGTGCTGGAATGGGTCCTCTGAGCCAAGCCCATGGAAATGCTTAATCAAACTTAAGAATTGGGGCTTGATTTTTATGTCTCTAGCAGGAATCATGACACCGGGACATTCCCCATATTTTGAAGGATTATAAAAATCCTTCGAGGGCCAAGAGCCCTGACCATGCATACGTTGGAACCATTGCTGCATCTGCTGCAATTCTTCCAACTGCCTCTGAATCAGCTCCTACTAGTTCGGAGGTGGGGGAGGTAGTTGTTGATTAGCCATGGGATCTGCTTGGCTATAGCTCAACCTCTACCTCCTGGAATGGTCTAAAGGTCATTCCAATCTAGGGTTCAATGACCTCCTCCCAAGCATACACTGGAAGGAGTCGGAATGACAGGGAAAAGAGGGAACCCTACAGCACAAGAATACAAGCCTGTGCTTAGATGGGGTAGCCTATCCTTATATGGGGTACCCAGCCATGGTCGTTTGATGCTACTCCCCTAGCTAGACATTAGATTGACTAGTATAAGCAGGTTAATCGTAAATAATCTCAATCTAGATCCCGACGAGCGAATGAATCCTTAGGGCCAACGTCTAATTGATTTTAGTTTGGCTTGGGAAATTGGCGCTCTGGAATGTGATTGGCCCTTAATGGGTTGTGCCCTTAATGATTTGTTTGAGAATGTGTGAATGTGCACAACCAAGAGGTTTTCAAGCAAGATTATTAATGATGAGGTGAGTTTTAGGATTCGAATCTTGCTTAATAGCTTTTAGGATTCAAATATTAGGTTTTTCAACCAAGTTTTGTGAGGCAAACCAAGTTTGTTGTTGAAAGCACATCTTCAAGTATTTTTCTTTAGAAATCAAGAAAAATATGGAGTGCCTAGCTTGACCTAATTATTGAATATTATGGGGCAGCTAGAAAATGAACCTCATTTAGATTAGGTGGTGCAGCCCAAATAATTCACTCAATTGGCTCAAATGCACCACCGATTAAGGCACACAAAAAGGTGGTTAACCTAATATGATTGCTACTCTTTTATATGTTGAATTTGTGTACTGAGTCCATAGGTCGGAAGCCCGGTTGAGTAGATGAAAATCAAGTCCGATTATGTGCCTCAAATGTGTGTGCATAAAGTGTGTATATTGATTTGTCCCACAGAAAGTATCTCTTTTTTTTTATATGCGGGGGTGAGGTGGGTGAAGGAGGCAAACAAGACAAACAATTCTATCCTAGGGTTTCTGCAAACACCTAAGTAGATTAGGTCTTGATTATGAGTGTGGCAAAATGAACCAGTGGGGGGGATGTGGGGGACACTTACAGAGTACTCTACTCGCACTTTACTCTGATCTACCACACTTGGATCTCCATGCTAGGGTACCTGCAAGACAGTAGATCAAAGACAAGTAGGATTAGTGTTATGTAAATGCAAAGAAACGCAATAAACAATAAAGTAAATTCCGTTGCCTCCCCAGTAACGACGCCAAAATGTTTGGACGAGTTTGGCATGTTAGAAATTGGTGTTACAAGTAACCTGTCATCATAGTTGCAAAACACGTCGATCAGATAAAATTTATATCGAAACTCCAAGGGAGTCCTGGGTCGAACACAGGGAGGCAATGCTTACTTTATTGAAAACTGCGCTTCGTTTTGTTTCTTTTTGGTATTTTAGCGTTTTGATATTTTTTTTTGTGTTTTTGAAATAAAAGACAAGTAGAATGAATCACAAGATAGAAATAGAACAAATATGATATATATATCAATCCAATTTTGATTACAATGAACTCTAAAGAATAAAAAGAGAGGGAGGTGAGAGGAAATCTCCTGAATTGGTTGTTCGATGAGACGACGGTGCCTGGTGGAAGCTCAGACGAAGGAGGTGAGGAGCGGGACGACGGAGGTGAGATGCAGAAGGACGGCATGTTGAGGAAAGCTTCAGCATGGCTCCAGAATGGAGGTGAGAAGACGGTGATGTTCTGCTACCGGAATGGAGGTGGGAGGACGACTCCAAGGCGACCTATGAAGGGGGATGGGAAGTTGGAGGAATATTTGATGGGGTAAAGGTTCGCTAGACTAATAGGCATCTTGGGAGCTTAAGAACAAGCTCTAATGGAGCATTGGTAGGCTTGCTAGATCTTGGGAGTAGGTGGAAGTAGAGTAGGTAGAGATGGCTTGGAAGGGAAGGGGTGTAGGTCCTTTTATAGTGGAGGAGAAGAGGCTAAAATTGGGTAAAGGACCTTTAGCGACCTCCAGACAATCGCTAGAACGTTGCCGTAGACAGCTCACAACCACTCACGCCCTTAGCTGGCTCTACTGGCTTGCAATGAAGTAGCGACGGCTGTAAGCGTCGTAGGTCGGCCCAGCTATCGCTAAAAGCTGGCACCAACCGTGCTTACGCCCGCGTGTTGTCCAGCCATCACACACGCTGATCGCATGGTGCCCTGCTATGTGCACGCTGTCATGCGTTGGCATGTGCGTGCGCGCGCACTACGCTGCCGCTGCTGCTGCTACTGCTATGCATGCAGCTGATTTGAGATTGGGAGGGGTTGCGGGGATTTGAACCCACACCCCTTGTGAACCACCGCATCAACCAATGCACTATGTCGACCTTTGTGTCGCGAGGAGAGTTTGCTGCAGGCGCTTCCTATCCATTAGATCTTGATCCAATAGCTAGGATTCAAGGGTCGGATGACGAAGGGAGTGGGCGGTGGCTGCTGGCCGATGGTAGGCGGTCTGCATGGCACCACATGGCACCATCTAGGTCATCCGTCTTCTTCTTCTTGTAGAGGGTGCCATGGTGCTCAGATCGAGATGATTCCCACGATGCCGAACTGCGATTGTCGCTCCGCATCCATTCGTATGGTCGGATTTACCATCTGAAACCTGTATGGATGTCGCATTGCCCCCTAGCCATATAAAATGAAGGAATTAATATACAAAACATACAACTATCCTAAATGCCATGCCATGGATGTTATGCAATATTTATAACATGATATGCAATGCTAAACCTAGGAACTATCATAAACAAGCAATTTATCATGAGTTTATGTGTGTTCATCCACTTCGATTCGTTTCTTTTTGGTATTTTAGGGTTTTATTTTTTTTGTATTTTTGTAAGAAGAAAATAAGCAAACGTATCACAAGATAGAGATGTGGAACAAATATGATATAAATTACTTCCAATGTCAATTATAATAAACTATGAAAGCATAAAAAGAGAGGGGGTGAGAGCAAATCTTCCGAATCGACTGTTCGGTGAGACAACGACGCCTGGCGAAAGCTCGGACGAAGGAGGTGAGGAGTAGGATGACGGAGGAGAGATGCAGGAGGACATCGGGTTGAGGAAAGCTTTGGCGTGGCTGCGGAATGGAGGTGAGAAGACAGAGATGATCTGCTACCAGAATGGAGGTGGGAGGATGGCTCCATGTTAACCTATGAATGGGGATGGGAAGTTGGAGGAATAGTTGGTGAGGCAGAGGTTCGCTACACTAATAGGCACCTTGGGAGCTTGAGAACAAGCTCTAATGGAGTGTTGGTAGGCTTACTAGAGCTTGGGAGTAGGTGAGAGTAGAATAGGTACAGATGGCTTGGAAGGGAGGGGGTGTACGTCCTTTTATAGTGGAGGAAAAGAGGAAAAAAATAGGTATGGGACCATTAGTGACACCCAGGCCGTCGCTGGAAGCGTCGCTGTAGGCAACTGATGCCCGTTCATGCCTGCTCATGCTCACAGCAGGCTTTGCTGGCACACGTAGAATTAACGACAGTTGTAAGCGTCGCTGTTAGTCCAGCTCATGCATAGCTGACACTGCACTGTGCGCATGTGTGCCTGCGTGCGTGTGAGCGCACCCACACTGCTGCGCGCGTGAGGTGGCACGTGCGTGCGCTAGGTGGCCTGGGCTGCACCACGTGGTGCAGTCTGGACCATCCATCTTCTTGTTGTAGAGGCTGCTACAGAGACCAGATTGAGTCGATTTTCGCATCGTTAGGCTACGATCATCGACCTGAATCCATCCACATGATCGGATTTGTCAATTGAAGCTCCGAATTTTGTCTCCTAGTCCCTTGGCCGTTGATCTTCATCGGACTGCATATGGTGCTATGGGACTCCGATTGAGGCGATTTCAGAGGCGTTGGACTCCGATCATCGTCTTGATCAAATCCGTACGGTCGGATCGTCAATCCGAGGCTCTAAAATAAATATTCTTCTCTCCTAACCACAAAAAGGATGTAATTAACTTAAATTATATACAACTACTCTAAATGCAGAATGATGCATGCTATGAAATATTTATAACATGAAATGCAAATCAAAGCCCAGGAACATGCATGAATAGGCATTTTACCCTCAATAAATGTGTTTACATCACTCTCCATTATAACCTGACCCAACAACCTAATAAAACCTATGCTAAGTTTATTATTTGGATTTTTCTTTGAATATCGACACGTTCTGCCATCAAATTTACTCCTAAACTATGACATTCGTCATCTATGTTCAATAGGTAGAAATCTACGCTGTCCTAAGTAATAGAATTTCTTACTTTCCGTCAATCATAGGTAATTAGTGTCTTCCATATAGACTAGGCAAGCAGGCTTTCCTTTAGTGCTCCAACCTGACAAATTTGCTTACGCTGGGAAGTCGTTTATGGTCCACAAAAATGTTGCATGCATATTGTAAAATTCTTTCTTTTTTGCATCATATGTCTTCACGTCGGTATACCACAACTGTTTTAATTCACCGATTAATGGCTGGAGATAAACATCTACTGCATTTCCTGGTTGCTTTGGACTGGGCATTAATAGGGTCAGCATCATGAATGATGATCTCATACACAACCAGGAAGGTAAGTTATAAGTGACCATTACCACTGGCCATATAGAGTACGATGGGTACATACTCTTAAATGGATTGAATCCATCGCTTGCAAGACCTAACTGCACGTTCCTTGCTTCTAAAGCGAATGAATTATTTCTTTTGTCAAATCTCTTCCACTCCTCTGAATTAGTAGGATGATGTATTCTTCCATCTTAAGATTTACAATCCTGGTGCCATGTCATCTACCGTGCAGTTTTAGTTGATATAAAAAGGCATTGAAACCTAAGTGTCAGTGGGAAGTAACGAAGAACTCTATGAGGTTGTTTCCTCTTACTTTCATTTTTACCTTCCTTATATCTCTCATGTCCACATTCGAGACAGTTACTCAAGTTTGCAAATTCATTTCTGAAAAGAATGCAGTCATTCGGACATGCATCGATCTTTTGATAGTCCAAACCAAGCTTGTGAATCTGTTTCCTTGTCTCGTACCATGAAGCCAAAAAACCATTAGGGTTATTCAACAGCTCAGCAATAAACTGAAGTATTTCTAACATGAATTTAGCACTAGCTCTGTTCATAACCTTCAGTTGAAACATCTTCAATAAAAGTGACAACTTTAACATTTTTGTAACACTGAGAGCAATAGGATTCTCAGCTACCTTAACAATATCATAGAATGAATCACAACTGAATGGATCTTTCTCATCTGTATTTATGTCCACTCTTACTCTCATCTCGTTCAACATTTCTTGTATTTCTTCACCACCACTATCAGCAATTTCCTCATCAATCTCTTTTTCAACAATGTTCTCATTGTTTATAACTTTCTCAGTCAACTCCTCTTCATGAGCTACCCAAGTAGTGTATGCTACTACCACTCATTACAAATCAAGTGCTCGAACACAGTATTACGATTATGCAAGGAACCATTCAAACATTTTCTACATGGGCAAAAGATATTGTCAAGTTGATCTCCTCACCTAAATATCTTCCTATCATCATCAAAGGCCCAATCCAAGAATGAAATTACTCTATCCTTATATTTGGTGTAATCTAAACCCTACAATCGAATCCACGATTTATCCAGTATAACCTAAAATTTAATGTAAATAAATCACTTATTAGGAAGGGAAAGGGCTGAATGATGTGTATCTTGATTAAGATTTTCACTTTATAGTCCATCCTCAAAGATTTGATCACAACTTAGGTTTTCTCGTTACATGTAACCTTAGTGCGGTGAAATTTCGACAGCATCTCCCTGCACTTCTCCAGTATACCCCTCGATGAAAAACTTAGCTAGATTTCCTTTAACATCCAATTAAGGGTACCGCAGGAAACTAAATAGATTAGTTGGTATACCGGAGAAGAGTAGGAAGAAGCAACCAAAATTTCACTACACAAGGTTACATGTAATGAGCAAAACTAAGTTGTAATCAAATCTTGGAGGACCTTCTTTAGTTTGGTACTTCACTAAACTAAAGTTAATCGAGTCTTATGGCATGCTACAAAGACAACACATCACGCATGTAAGTGAGGTATACATGCAATTCCTGCATTGTTCGTATAACATAATTTTAAGTCTCGACAAGCGAGTAATTTGGACATAATTTGACACGGAGGACTTTTATCCTAGGGGTTAGAATTCCTAATGTTTGGCATCGCGTGTATATATCTTCTTTAGCAAGTGTGTGTATCTAAAATAATACTCATAATTGCAAAGAAATTGACATTAAACATAAGCAATCATCTAATAAGAAATAAATTATTTTCATCGAATGCCAAAAAGAAAAATAATAAAATGATATTTTTCACAACATGATAAATCCACATCATTTCATTTCTAAGTTAGGCTTTATCCAACCTTCACAAGCTAGGCCAAAGACTCAATCTGCATATCAAGAAGCTAGGCCTAGAACTTCATATAATATATTCTAACAAATTCATTTCTTCTTAAAGATCATTTCACATCCATCAGAAGTGAGATCAAAAGATCTAAGGTTCATTGTAACTTCAAGTTGACTAGCATTAGTCTAAAAATTGACTTTTAGATCCTCAGTATTTCAATTAAATTAATGACCTATATAGACCTTCTATGATCTCAAGAACTCATTAAACTCAAAAACAAGAGAGATTAATCACTAGAACTCAATGTTCTAGGTTCGTCGCCTAAACGCTATACCCTAAAACCTCAAATCTTACTAAACATTTAAACAATTTTTAAAAAAATTTGATAGAGTTTCCTCTTATATTTTTAAGTTCTCTATAAACCTGCATATTCAAATAATACTCATAATAAAAGTGGGTACACCCCACATTCAAAATAAAGCATACATGTGGGCATACTCACATCTAACAAAATCCTATATTATCATTTAAATAAATTAAAAACATTAAATTATACCTCTAAGTAGTACAACTTCCAAGAATGCCCATCAGCAATAACTTATAAATTAAGAAGATTTCGGTTAGAATTAGAGTAAATTAAGTTGGCTAAAATATTTATTTGATTAGTGATGTAGGATGGGAGGAGGAGGATGGGTAGGAGGGGAGGAGGGGGCGGTCAAGAGGAGGAGGAGTGGGTGGTCAGGAGGAGGAGGAGCAGATGGTCAAGAGGGTAGAGGAGGAGGAGGAGGGCTAGGGGCTGGCGAGGAGGAGAAAGAGGAGGGGGTGAGGGCTGGCGCTGGTAGAGGAGGAGGAGGGGCCATTACTAGCGAAGGAGGAGGAGGAGGAGGGGTCGCGGCTGCTAAAGGAGGAGGTGGGGGAGGGGGCTGGAGCTGGCGAAGGAGGAGGAGGGGCCAGGAGCTGGTGGAGGAGGGACTGCGGCTCGTGGAGGAGGAGGGGATGGGGGCTGGGTCTGGCAAAGGAAAAGGAGGGGGCGAGGGCGAGGTCTGGTGGAGGAGGATGATGTAGACACAATTATTGAGGATAAAATGCCTATTCATGTATGTTCCTAGGCTTAGACATGCATTTCATATTATAAATATTGCATAGCATGCATCATTCTGCATTTAAAATAGTTGTGGGGCACAGAAGGAAGTGAAGGCATTCATGTGGAAGGTTGACTTCCAAAAGGCATATGATTCGATTTCTTGGTCTTATATCTGGGAGGTGTTTAAAAGGAGAGGATTCCCTCCTCTTTGGATCCAGTGGATGAAATGTTGTACCACAACTGCCTCGTTTTCTCCGTTGATCAATGGGAAGCCATGTGGTGCTTGGATTCAACCTCAACGTGGGGTTAGACAAGGATGTCCTCTAGCCCCCTGGATCTTTAACCTTGCAGTGGATGGGCTTGCAAGATATGCATGCAGATTAGCAGAGGTGGGGGTCTTCAGAGGGCATTCACTATCCAACAGGAGAACCTTGGCTCCCATTTTGCAATATGCCGATGACATGGTCTTCTTTGTGGAAGGGACCATTCCTGCTGCACATGCTCTGGAGCTTATGGTAAAGATCTTTGGGGACATCTCAGGCCTGAAATTAAATAAGGAAAAGTCTACTCTGATATGTTTTGGCATGAACGAGCAGGAACAGAAGGAGTTGGAGAATACATTGGGATCACCTCGAGCTAAGTTACCAATGAAGTACCTAGGACTGCCATTGAGAGCTGTAAAGCTAAAGAAAAATGATTGGAATATTTTGTTTGATAAAGTTTCTGGCAAGTTGAAAGGCTGGAGTAGTAAATTCTTATCGTAGGGTGGGAGATTAATCCTCCTTAACTCAGTCATAACATCCATCCCGGTCTTCTATTTTAGCATCTTTAAGTCCCCGAAATCTATTTGGAAATGATTGGATGTTATTCGGAGAAGATTTTTTGGAAAGGAGTTGGCCATGAGGGGGGTTTTATGCAACCCATCAGATGGGAAAAGATATGCAGACCAAAGGAGACAGGTGGTATGGGGATTAAGGCGCTCAAGGAGTTTAATGAAGCTCTCCTAATCAAGTGGGCCATCAAGATTTTGGACTGCAAAGATGATATAATGACAGACTTAATCAAAGACAGTTATGGTGGTTCTAATGGTGCATTGAAGAGGCTACAACCAGTGAAACCATCCCCTTTTTGGTGATCTATTACTCGTACAATCAGCAGCAACTGGCATCTACTACAGCCTAGGCTTGGAGATGGCTATGATTTTAGTCTGTGGAATGAGCAATGGTCAGGTTTGGGGATTCTAAAAGATGCATATCCGAGGGCATATGCAGCTGCTGCAAATAAGGAGGCCACTGTCAGCAGTTTGTGGTCTGCTGTAGAGGGGTGCTGGAGGTTGGAAGGTCATGAGCAATGCAGACCTGGCACTCGACTATGGGAGGATAGGCAAAATATGTTGGCTACACTGCAGTAGATGCATCCTAGGCAGAATATGGCTGATACTTATGGCTGGAATGGGGTCTTCTCAGTGCAGTAGGCCTATGAGAGGATCATCAGATCAAACATAGATATGGAGAGTGATCCAATTGACAGGAAAATATGGCTATTGAAGATCCCGTTGAAGGTTCAAATTTTCCTGTGGCTCTGCAAGCAGGAAGGCTTGATCACTCGCGATCTTAGACACAGAAGAATGGGGACTACTTTGAATGCCTGTCATCTCTGTGGTTTACACACTGACAGTGCATCGCATATTTTTTCTTCATGCCTAGTCACAGACAAGCTTTGGAGGAAGATTTTCCTGGAACCTCTACCTACCTGGGACTCCCTTTGGCAGAGGTTCGATGCTCCTAGACGGCCATACAGGTGTATGGCTACCACCTTGTGGTGTGTGTGGAGGGCGCAAAAAGAAAAGTTTTTTCAGGAGAGACTGGTTAGATGTGAGAAAATTGTAAATGAATGCTGGTCCCTCATACACAATTGGGGATCTATTTTGTAATGTTTTGTTTGATGTGAAATATATTACCCTCCAGATTGTTATCGTTTAATGATAGCTTTCCTCACTGTTTCAAAAAAAGAGAATAGTTGTGTATATTTTAGGTTAATTGAGTCTTTTTTATGGCCAGGGGAGAAGGAGATTTATTTCGGGGCCTCGGATCTAATCAGGACGGCGATCGAAGTCCAGTGCCTCCGAGATCGTCCTGATCGGAATCCCATATCACCTTATGCGATTCGAGGAAGATCAATGGCCAGGGGGCAATGCGACATCCTTATGAACTTCGGATGAAAAATCCAACCATACGAATGGATCCGAAGCGACGATCGCAGTCCGGCAATGCAAAAATCATCTTAATCCGAGCACCGTAGCACCCTCTGCAACAAAAAGAAGATGGACAGCCTAGATGGCACCACATGGCGCCATCTAGGCCGCCCAACTCTGTCCAGTAGCACCCGCCCACACCATTCATCATCCACGCCCTTCATTCCCAACCGTTGGATCTTAATCCAACAATTAAGAAGCCATCCACGTCGCTCTTCAGAACTCCTCCTCGCAACACAACGATGGGCATGGCCTATTGGTGGAGGCGTGAACTCTCAAGGGAGGGGCACGGGTTCAAGACACATGGACCCCCCCAAATCAGCAATTGGATGCACGCAGACAAGGGTGTACTGGCCAACGCACGCACGCTGACATGCGTGCACTAGCCCGAGGACTTGCACCGCAGCGCTAACGCAGTGTGAGCAGTGCGTAGCAACACAACACCAGCGCAGGCATGCAACATGGCACATGATGGGTACGCAAGCACAGTAGCAATAGGCGTGACTTGGCGTGGATCTTCGGTGACAGTTGGGCGGATCTTTAGTGACGATTGCAACTGTCACTGATGCCCTATACACTAATTGTCCTCTCCCCTTCCAATATAAAAGGACCTACACTCCTCCATTCTTCACCATCTCTTCCTTTCATCTCCTCACCACCTCCAAGGTTCTAGAGAGAGCTTGTCCCAAGCCCAAGATGCTCCTCTAGAGTAGAAATCAAACATTTTCCCGCCTCTCATCCCCATTCGTGGAGCATCTCGTGGCCATCCTCTCACCTCCTTCTGGAAGAAGATCCTTGCCACGATGATGTCCTGCCTCGTCCACCTTCCTCCACCGTCATTCTCCCTTGTCCCGCTCCTCACCACCTTCTTCAGGGCACCGTTAGAGCGAGTCATCCTCCAAGCGACCGTCGAGGGTGATTCTTCTCACCTATCTCTACCTTTTCACTTTTGTAGTGTCGTTTTCCCACTTTCATAGTTGTAGAAACATTTGATTAGAAATATATGATTATTTCTCTCTCTTTCTCTCTCTCTATACATTATTTTTGCAAGTAGATAAAGTTTTCATTGACTTGATTTCTTGTTTAATAAAAATACAAAAAAATTATAAAAGATAAAAATGACAAAAAGAAATAAAAATGAAACGTGGATTTTTTCAAACCAAACGTTCGCCCCTCGTGTTCGACCCAGGACTCACCTTTCGAGTTTTAGTTATAAATATTATCTGATTGACGGATTTTCTTGCGAATCGAACTACGACGATGGGTTTCGAAACTCAAATCTTTTCACGACAAATCTTCGCCCCATCATTTTGGCATCGTTGCCGGGGAGGCAATGCTCTTTGGTTTTTTTTTCGTGTTTTTCCGCCTTACCTAACTTTTATCTCACTTTTTCTCTAATCTTATTGTGATTGCAAGTACTCTTCTGAGGCGAGCCAGAGCAGTTAGATCGGAGAAAAGTGTGAATGAAGGTTTTGTAAGTGTACCCCTATCACCCCTACCCTAGATTTCATTTCGCCACCTTAATAATCAAGACCTAATCTACTTAGGAGTTTTCACGAACCCTAGGATATAAATTGTTTGTCTTGTTTGCCACCTCCACTCATCTCACCTTCGCATATATAAAAAAACAAAAAACACTCTTCTCTTGTGGGATTTACTGAAAGAAACACACATTAACACCCACAAGTCTCGACTTAAGGCACACCACTTTACATTGATTCTACCACTTAACCAGAATCTAACCTGTGGATCCCATACACCTTAACTCAATCACAAATAAGTGAGTAGAAAATTTGAATATGTTAAACATTTTGTGTGCCTTAATCAAGTGGTGTAACAGCCCAATTGATTGAGCTGTTCGGGCCACACCACTTAAGATAAAAGTGATCCATCAAGTAGCTTGCCACTTAGGATTGATCTTTAAGGCTGAACCAAGCACTCCACATTAATTTTTTATTTCTAAAGGAATATATCACCACCAATTCTTTCAAAACTTGGAGTGTTCTACTAAACTTGATTGAACGAACCTAAAGATTAAACCCTAAAAGATACTAAATAAGGTTAAACCCTAAAAGACACATCATCAAATAACCTTGTTTACAAACCCTAGTTGTGCACATACACACATTTTAACTAATTATTAAGGGCACAACCCATCTGAAGGACACATCACATTCCAAGAGCACAATCATCCCAAGCCTAATTGAAATTGAGTAGACGTTGGCCTTAAGGATTGATCTGTTGTTCGGGGCTTAGAGTGAGACTTTTTCGATTAATCTACTTCTCCTGGTTCATCTGATGTCTAGGTGGTTGGATTGACTAGATAGAAGTAGACTAAATCGTTTCTTTCAACTCAAGACGAGTCATGTGAGTCTGTAGGTCTTTAGGCTACCCACACAAGGATAGGTTTGATTGATTGTACTGCAGGGTGCCTTTCTCTCCTTTGTTTTCCCTCCTACTCCACAATGTATCCTTCCACATCTTTCACGCATTTCCAATCCTACCCTCCTACCAGCACGTATCCTCAAGATGATTATTATCCCGACTCAACTTATGATTACCCACCTCCTAACTGAGATAACTTTGATTGGGGATATGAATCCGAACCTCAGTGTCCAGGGTCTAAACCTAGACAACAAGACTATGATTATTATCCTTCTCACACCTACAATGATTATAGATCTCCACCCTTTGATGACCAAACCAACCCAATCAACAATCAGGAAGGATATGATGATTACAACACCTACTCTCCTGATGTAAACATGTTTATATCACATAAACTGTCTATTTATGTATGTTCTTAGGCGTATAGTTGCATCATACATTATAAATATTGCATAACATGCATCATCTTACATTTAGGTTAGATTGTATAAAGTTTAGGTTAATTTTCTCTTTTTGTGGTCAAGTAATAGGGCAATATCATATCGGGGCCTCGGATTGAAGATACAACCATATGGATCTGATCAGGACAACGATCAGAGTTCAACGACTCCAATATCACCCCAATCGGATTTCCATAGTATCAGATGTAGTCCGAGAAAGATCAGAGGCTAAGGGGCCAGGTTGTGTAAATCTGTTCTTCAGACAATAAATATGACCGCACGGATGGGCTCGGATCAATGATAGCAGCCCAACGACATGAAAATCGATCCAATTCAACATCCGTGGCACCACCTATGAGCATACAAAGATGGACAGCCAAGATGGTGCCAAGTGGCACCATCCTAACTGCCCAAATCGACCTTTGAATGCCCGTCGTCGCTCTTTCCGCAAGCACTCGCTAGATCTGGATTGTTGGATCTTGATCCAATGGCCTTGATCACGTGCACCTTCGTTGAAAACGTGCCTCGAGAGGCACATTAGCACACTGGTCACACGTGCTTCCGCGGAGCTAAAGGCACCAGCTCCAGCCCCGCGCACCTCAAATCAAAGGAGAGGGCGTTGGAGCGCAAAATCCAGTCATTGGATCTCAATTGGGAGACAGTGAAGGCATCAATGTGGCATGCCTAGATGTGAGGAGTGTGCGCGTGTAATTGCACGTGCAGATGCGGGTGCGTAAAGAAGAGAGGTGCGTGGATCTTAGGCCGTCTGATCTCGCGATCGGACAACTGAGAATGACCGAATGTGCACGGGCATTTTGAACGCTGAAGGCGAGGAGGCGCATGGGTACACGACCAATGCCCACATTCAGGTCTTTAGTGACGTTTAAATCTATCACTAAAGACTTGCGCATTAATGTTTAAAACATAAAATGACCTATTTGCCCTCAATCCCTACAACTATAAAATGATACCTCAACCACTCAAAATTCAGATCCCTTCGTCTCTTCTCTCACCCCCTCCAAAGCTCTAAGAACCTATCCCAAACCCGTGATGCTCCATTAGAGTTAAAATTAGAATTTTTCCACCTTCTCATCCTTGTTTGTGGAGCGCCCATGCTTGTCTTCTCACCGCCATTCGGGAAGCGGATCCCGCTGTGGCGTCGCCCTGCCCCTTCCTCCATCGTCCGTCTTCATTCTCCTTCGTCTCGCATCTCACCACCTTCATCCAGGTGCTCCATCAATGTGACTCGTCCTACAAGCAGCCATTAAAGAGGATAACTTCTCTCCACCTCTTTTATTGCTTTCTAGCATAGATTTCCTGCTTTCTAGTGTAACAAGTAGTTGTAACGATTAGTTGCAATGAACCTGATTCTATGATTATGAAATACCTGTTCATTCTCTCTCTATTTTGTCTTTATTTGTATTATTCTTTCTCTCTCTTCTATGAAGGTTCGTCCCTTCTACCAGGAGGGGTGACGTAATAAAATTCGGAATTGAAAATATATAAAGCAATCTCACAAAATAAGCAATCACAAAATGTACACAAAGATTTTTAGGTGGAAACCCAAACCGGGTAAAAACCACCACCTAACCCTCTCGAGTTAGGATTTTCCGATCAACCAAGTTGATCAAAATCCACTAAACGAATCACTTTGAACGAGGGTGATTCAACCTCAGTACAACCACGCTACAAGTACGAGGGTAGCGTTCCTCAACCCCTTCTCTCCACGAGAAGGATTTTGTCCCACGAAGGAGACGGGAATTCGCAAAGCGAATACCCAACCAAAATACAAAGATAAAATAAAACAACAGTCCTATAGAGCCAACAAAATTAAACCTAGCTTCTATAGGAAATAGGAAACTCCCCTTTGCAAGGAGTGCGTCGACGATGACGCGGTGCGTGTGCCACGCGATGGCGCTACGTCGCTCTCGTTATCAACAGCGGGAGAGCGGGCGCGCAAACTGTTTGATGCTCTCAAGATGTAGAGCTTGAGCTTGGAGAGCAAGAACTTCTTGGACACAAGAGTGTGAAAATGTCTAGCTAAGTGTGTCTTGTGTCTTTCTAAGTGTCTCTTATGTTGTGTTTGTGTTACAAAGGTTCCCCTCTATTTATAGAGGACTTAGGAAGGCTTTGGAAGGCTTGGAAAAGCTTCCATAGCCGTTGGGTGCAAAACCCAAGAGAATCAGGCCGAAATCAGGACAATGATTACACTTCACAGGGTTATCAGACGTCTAACTCTGGCATCAGACGTCTAGAAGGCCACTTTAAGACATCTGATTCCAAGGTCAGACGTCTGATTCTATGCGGGTTTCTCCCTGACTTGAATCAGATCTAAACAGGGTTTTTGTACAAGTCCATCAGACGACATAGAGGACGTCTGGCACTAAGTCTGGACGTCTGGAAACCTACTTTTACCGTGGGAATTGATTTCCAAACGTTGCAACGGCTAGAAAATCTCTGAGAAGAGATTTTGGGTCAGCCGAGGCAAAACGGTCATTTATCAGACGTCTGTGAAGTCCTATGGACGTCTGATAAGGCTCTAACGGTCATACTCTTGAGTGTCTTCTAAGCCAGCCAACGGTCCACTAACTGGACGTCTGGCAAAGTCATCAGACGTCTCCTAAGACGTCTGGTATAAGGTCTGGACGTCTGAATTCATCAGACAGAACTAACTATGTCCAGCCTAACAGTTATCAGACGTCTGAAACAACAGTCAGACGTCTTAGAATCCTTTATCAGACGTCTGATTAGTGAATTAGACGTCTGGAAAGTCAGTTTTAACCCTATATTGGTTTTCGAAGTGTTCTACAGAAAACCTACGTATCCTAGGGTTGTGCAGGTGTTCCTAGGACTACTGTTAGGGTTCTTTGAGGCTCTTTAACATAATGTCTAAGGAAAATAAAGAGCAAGAAAATAAATACAAGAGATACATGAAAGGATAAAAAAGAATCTATCCTATTCTTCTTGTCTTCCATCTCCAATCTTTCGCTCCACGCGAACCTCCTCTATTTTCCGTCAAGCTCCTCCAATCCGTCCTGGATGCGAGCTCGAGTTCCGTCTAAACACGTCTTCATTTGCAATTGACCTGAAATCTAGGACTCAAATTGCAAATGTTAAATAACACGTGTTTTGTTATCATCAAAACAAATGATCGTGGTGCTCTAGCACCAACAATCTCCCCCTTTTTGATGATGACAAAACCGTAAATAATAATGCATAAAAATCCTCCCCCTTTTTGACATTATCAAAAAGGTTTGATTGATTTTATATTTCCTATTACTCCCCCTTAAAACATGCTCTTCTATTTATTTTTAACAAAGGTAATGTCCTCCCCCTTTTTATAACAACAAGATAGCTATTATTTTTCTCCCCCTTACTAAAGGAAATTTAGCTAACTTGTATCTCCCCCTTAAAAATTGACAATAAGCTCATCATTTTTAACTCCCCCTATCTAAATGCTTATAAAAAGGATAGGGTTAAGAATTTTACCTCACCTACCATGGCCAATAAAATGGCCCGAATGGTGGTGGTGGATGCCACATCGGATGGGGCTCCCATCCGTAGCTTGGAGGCCCGGGCATTGGCGCCGGTCTCCAATCTGGTGGTCGACGTGCGGCGGGTCCGTCGTTTGTTCGCCGTCTTGTCGGTCTTCTTGTTCTCCTCCTTGGTCTATTCCTTGGTTCTCCCAATTCGAGTTGACCAGCCTTGAGTTTGTAGGTCCAGTCCTGTGTATTGTAGTTATCCCTGAATCCTACAAAACAAGATTCTAATTCTTTTTTTGGTATCCAAGTGGGCTTGGATCCGGATTTGTTAGAGGGTCTCCTTGATGGAGATCCTTTCTCAACCTTAGGGCTATAAAAATTATCAACTTTGTTGATTAATTTGTTAGAATTTTCCCTAAGACATGCAATTTCTTTTTCTATAATGTTCAATTTAGTCTTTAAATCAGAAATTTCTATTTTTAGACTATCATTTTCCTCAATCAATTTATTATTTTCATTGATGAGGTCTTGATTTTCTAATAATAGGTTATTATCCTTAGGACTAGTTTCTATGTCCTTGAGTTGTTTTTCTAACCTATCATTTTCATTTCTAAGAAAACTAAGGTTCTTTTTAATGCCTTTATTTTCTACCCTAAGTGATTTACTAATCTCAAAAAGTTCATTAAAGGCTTCTTGTAAATCCAGGTTTACCTCATTGTCGGAGTCGCTTTCGCTGTCGATGTCGCTTTCTCCGATTGCCATGAAACCAAAGCAAGTGGTTTCTTCTTCTTTTTCTTCTTCTTCTTCCTCCGAGCTGGAATCCTCATGAGTGCCTTCCAACCTCCTCCATATCTCGTGGGCGGTGGTGCACTCTTGGATTTTCTCGAACTCTTCCGGACTCAACGCGCAATACAAGGCATTCATTGCCCTTGCGTTGAGTGAGAGATCTTGAATCTGCAGCTGCGAGTAGCCTCCTTGGGGTCGCTTCGGGATCTCGTATGGGGTTTCGCAACATCCCCATAGAGCGAAGTCCGTGGCTTGAAGCCACGTCTTCATCCTCAACTTCCAATATCCGAAGTCCCTCCCGTCGAAATAGGGTGGTCGGACGGTGGATTGCCCTTCGGAGATTCTGACTGCGGCTATGCTTCCCTCCATGATCTAGATCCTCGCCGGTTTGTAACGCCGATTACGCGAGACCCGCTCTGATACCAATTGAAAGTTCGTCCCTACCAGGAGGGGTGACGTAATAAAATTCGGAATTGAAAATATATAAAGCAATCTCACAAAATAAGCAATCACAAAATGTACACAAAGATTTTTAGGTGGAAACCCAAACCGGGTAAAAACCACCACCTAACCCTCTCGAGTTAGGATTTTCCGATCAACCAAGTTGATCAAAATCCACTAAACGAATCACTTTGAACGAGGGTGATTCAACCTCAGTACAACCACGCTACAAGTACGAGGGTAGCGTTCCTCAACCCCTTCTCTCCACGAGAAGGATTTTGTCCCACGAAGGAGACGGGAATTCGCAAAGCGAATACCCAACCAAAATACAAAGATAAAATAAAACAACAGTCCTATAGAGCCAACAAAATTAAACCTAGCTTCTATAGGAAATAGGAAACTCCCCTTTGCAAGGAGTGCGTCGACGATGACGCGGTGCGTGTGCCACGCGATGGCGCTACGTCGCTCTCGTTATCAACAGCGGGAGAGCGGGCGCGCAAACTGTTTGATGCTCTCAAGATGTAGAGCTTGAGCTTGGAGAGCAAGAACTTCTTGGACACAAGAGTGTGAAAATGTCTAGCTAAGTGTGTCTTGTGTCTTTCTAAGTGTCTCTTATGTTGTGTTTGTGTTACAAAGGTTCCCCTCTATTTATAGAGGACTTAGGAAGGCTTTGGAAGGCTTGGAAAAGCTTCCATAGCCGTTGGGTGCAAAACCCAAGAGAATCAGGCCGAAATCAGGACAATGATTACACTTCACAGGGTTATCAGACGTCTGGAAGGCCACTTTAAGACGTCTGATTCCAAGGTCAGACGTCTGATTCTATGCGGGTTTCTCCCTGACTTGAATCAGATCTAAACAGGGTTTTTGTACAAGTCCATCAGACGACATAGAGGACGTCTGGCACTAAGTCTGGACGTCTGGAAACCTACTTTTACCGTGGGAATTGATTTCCAAACGTTGCAACGGCTAGAAAATCTCTGAGAAGAGATTTTGGGTCAGCCGAGGCAAAACGGTCATTTATCAGACGTCTGTGAAGTCCTATGGACGTCTGATAAGGCTCTAACGGTCATACTCTTGAGTGTCTTCTAAGCCAGCCAACGGTCCACTAACTGGACGTCTGGCAAAGTCATCAGACGTCTCCTAAGACGTCTGGTATAAGGTCTGGACGTCTGAATTCATCAGACAGAACTAACTATGTCCAGCCTAACAGTTATCAGACGTCTGAAACAATAGTCAGACGTCTTAGAATCCTTTATCAGACGTCTGATTAGTGAATTAGACGTCTGGAAAGTCAGTTTTAACCCTATATTGGTTTTCTAAGTGTTCTACAGAAAACCTACGTATCCTAGGGTTGTGCAGGTGTTCCTAGGACTACTGTTAGGGTTCTTTGAGGCTCTTTAACATAATGTCTAAGGAAAATAAAGAGCAAGAAAATAAATACAAGAGATACATGAAAGGATAAAAAAGAATCTATCCTATTCTTCTTGTCTTCCATCTCCAATCTTTCGCTCCACGCGAACCTCCTCTATTTTCCGTCAAGCTCCTCCAATCCGTCCTGGATGCGAGCTCGAGTTCCGTCTAAACACGTCTTCATTTGCAATTGACCTGAAATCTAGGACTCAAATTGCAAATGTTAAATAACACGTGTTTTGTTATCATCAAAACAAATGATCGTGGTGCTCTAGCACCAACATTCTATTCTTTATTCTTCAAGCAGATAGCTAGTGTAGATTCAATTCAACCAGCTAATCTACTTTGTGACAACAAATCAAACATGATTTTTGATCAAACATCCGCCTCTTTGTGTTCAACTTGGAATTCCTTTTGAGTTTCGGTTAAAATTTATCCGTTGACGGATTTTCTTGCAAATTGCACTACAATGACGGGTTTTCCAAAGTCAAATCTTTTTGTGACGGATTTTCCACCTCAACATGTTGGCACCGTTGCCGAGGAGGCGACACTCTTTGATTTTTCACATTTTCTGACTTATTGATCGTTTGCTCACTTTTCTCCTTTCTTATTGTGATTGCAGGTACTCTCACGAGGCGGGCAAAAGTGGTAGATTGGAGTAAGTGCTATTGAAGGGTCAGTAAGTAACCCCACCTCCCCACCCACTAGATTTCATTCCATCACCTAATAACACAAACCCTAATTAACCTAGGAGCTTGCATAAACTCTAAGGTTAGTTTTGATTGTTTGTTTGACACTTCCATCCACCTTACCCTCCGCATATAAAAGAAATTTTTTTTAAAAAAATCTCATAAAGGTACACAACCTCTTCTAATTCTTCATACTCAACCAGTAACTTGATTTTTGGGACCGGTACACTCATCAACACATAATTGAGTAGAAATCCGATTAGGTAATCACTTGTGTGCCTAATTAAGTGGTGCATCAAGCCAATTGTTTAAGTTATTTGGGCCACACCACTTCAACTAAAAATAACTCATCAAGTAACTGCCAAATAGGTTCAACTTTTAGGACTAAATCAGGCACTCCACATTTTTAGTTTGATTTCAAAGGAAAACATCTTCAACTGTGCTTTCAAAACCTGGTGTGCTAACTGAACTTGATTGAATATACCTAAAGTTGAATCCTAAAAGATACTAAGCAAGATTTAAACCCTAAAATTCAACACATCCAAAAATAATCTTTTTTTAAAACCACTGGTTGTGCACACACACACATATCAATCATTCATCAAGGGCACAACCCAGATAAAATAGCCCATCACATTCCAAAGCATAATCAAACCTAACCCTAATTAAAATAGAGTAGATGTTGACCTTATGGATTGGACTCGCTCTTCGGAGCCCAGATCGAGATTATTTCCGATTAGTCTGCTTCTACCATTCAATCTGATGTCTAGCTAGGGGAGCAGAATCAAACGATAGCAATTGGGAAGTATCAAAGGAACTTGAGGTAAAAGCCAAGGGAAGAACCTTCTCCCCAGCCCCTCCCTCTAACTGGTTGGATTGACAGGAAAGAAGTAGATCAAATCGTTCCTTCATCTCAAGACGGGTTCTGAGAGTCTGTAGGTCTTTAGGCTAGCCCACTTAAGGATAGGCTTGATTATTTATATTACAGGGCACCTTTCTTCCTCCCATTCTATCATGGATCCTTCCACATCCTATTCGCACTTGCACTCCTACCCTTCTACCACTACTTATTCCCAAAATGATTATTATTCCAACCAGACTTATTCTCATCCATCTTTTAGTTAGGATAGTCCTGATTGGGGATACAGTTCTCGACCTCCATGCTTAGGGTCTAACCCTGCACACCATGATCCTGATTCTTATCCTTCTCTGAGCTACACTGATTATAGATTACCGCCCTCATTTGGACAACCTAATATGATCTACAATCATGAAGGATATGTTGATCCTTACCCTTCCCCAGATTACATTACATATAGGTCATCACATCTTTATGGACAACCTGAAATGACCTATTATCAGGGAGGGTATCAAGAACCTCAATTCATTGACTCCCCTAGACTGAGCGCAAACCTGCCCAACCCTAAACCAAACCATTTGGTTCAGGTTAACCAGGCACAAGATAAGGTGTTGGCTAACTTAAGGAATACCATACAATCTTTAGAAGCTCAGCCAACACCTTGCCTTGAAGAATTAGTGCCTCTGATTGAAATGATTGACGATCTTAACAAGTATTTGTTGGATTAGCTCCAGGATGTTAAGGATAAGGACCCGGGTAAGTTTTTACTTGGGAAGTTATCAAAATTGCGAATAAGATTTGTGATTGCTCTAGTCTAATCTTAGGAGGATTCCTAGGATGAACACCCGTCAAGAGAGCCGGTGTCAAAATTCGCTCAAGCACCTTTGCGGGGACACGTTTTACAAGACCAAGGTTGAACAGGTTGTTCTAGAGCAATCAAATAAGGATGAACTGATTTCTTCACATGAGATCCCTGAGTCAGGGTACGAGGAAACATATGTCTCCATGGAACAAAAAGTAATTGATGATTTTGAGACATACATTAATGCAGATTTAGAATTCTTTGATTCTGAAAATGAAGAATCATTATGCAAAGTCTCACCTGAGTTTACAACACATGATTTCAGTGAGACAACTAGGCCTAGGGAATTCAATGAATCATTTGATAGCCCTAAAATTGAGGAACTTGATCTTATTGGGGCTCGCATGGCAGATTCAGATCCTTCTATTAAGGATCAATTCAAAGCCCCAATCCTCAATCACACCCCATTGACCATAATGAGGATTTTGTTCTTGAGATCATTCAACCCAAGTCAATTCTGATTCAGCCACAACTCTTGGACTTGGAAATTTCAAATGGGGTGATTAACATGCAGGAGGTCCCAGAATTCAAAATTCAGATTATGGAGGATAGGAATTGGG
This sequence comes from Thalassia testudinum, assembly GCA_037157565.1. Classification (NCBI taxonomy): domain Eukaryota; kingdom Viridiplantae; phylum Streptophyta; class Magnoliopsida; order Alismatales; family Hydrocharitaceae; genus Thalassia; species Thalassia testudinum. The sequence goes on from JAZHRO010000073.1 coordinate 50,281,893, forward strand.
AAATGATGATATGGGAAGCCAATTCCGGAGGAATCAGAAGATCGAGTCTAAGGGTTCCGATTTGTTTGAAACCCCCAACCTTCTACCAGGACCCTTACGACATTGTTTCTGAGGATGTGCAACTCAAGCACGAATTCATTATCATCCTTTTGAGCTTGATTTCTCTGTAACTCAACTTTTTGATCTTGGGTTGCATCCTCAAAAATCGTAGGCCCAACCCCGCTTGCATGCTGATCTTAGGTTTTGGATATTTTTTATCCAAAATCTTAGATATACTCAACCATAGGGTATGGGTCTGCACCACAAACTGGTTCAAGTCTATGAACATCTTCTGGCAAGTCCAAACCTAAATTTTCTTATTCTGATTCTGACCTACACCTGTGAATTCTTTATTTCTTCTTTATTTGTATAGTGTGCCTAGCTGAAGGCACTAAATTCACCACGTATACAATCTCTTTTTGATCTCGGAGTTGACCGGATATACACGAAATTCAAGTGCATGCTTTTCTACTCCACTCTTTATCATGTCTTTTTAATACAATGAGGACATTAATTAGATAGGCATGGGGGGTGGATATTCATCTCTGAATCATTTCGTTAGCTCCATAGATTCTTTTTATTTTCATTTTATTTTAAAAAAAAATTGAATTAGGGAAAGAGAACTTAGGCTTTAGAAATTTTTCAATCCTAGAGAATAATACTGAATGACTTGAACACTTAAACCCTTCATGTCTTCGGGCTTAATTAGCCTAGGTGTCCACTAAAATGTGGATTTGTTTATCGAGTTCTCACCATTTGAAAATTTATTTTAATTTGGTTAAATAAGTTGGGGTGATAAGTACACGACTTATCAACTCACCATCTGATTTGAGGGGACTTTAAGTCTAAGCATCTATACACTATTTCTACTGACTCACTTTTTGGCGATTTTTATGGAAATTAGGTAGCTAATTAACCTTCTAGGATGGTATGACTAGCAAGTTATCATGGGTAACAGCCCATTGGTCGGTTGTCCAGTGCCCAATCACACGACCATTCTCTTCATGCTACTTTAGGTAAATCTTAGATCAAGGAAGTCACCTACTTAGAAAAAAAGAAAAAAAAAGGAAAAAAATCCAAAAAGGAAAAAAAAGAAATGGAAAAGAAGAAAGAAATAAGCTACACTTCACCACACTAGTATGGCTGGCAAGTTATCATGGGTAACAGCCCATTGATCGGTTGTCTAGAACCTAGCTCACAAAAATGCATGTTTAATTCCAAACACTTAGGAAGAAGTGGAGAAGTAGAATAAGCTGGGAGATATACACTAGGTTCTCCCTTGTGTTGACCCCAAAAAAATCAAAGTAGGGAGAAAGCTACCGGTCAAGTAGATACACTTTTAGGCAGAATTTCTTTTAAGTTCACCTAAGGGTGTAGAAACCCGAAGTCTGTCCTGATTGCTGAACAGTGAGTCTAACACTTCACACGAAAAGTTGCTTAGAACATAGAGTTCTCTTCGAGTCTTGGGTGGGTTGAGTAGCCATAAAAAGCTGCTCCGAAACCCTAAACTCAAAAAACCAAAAAAATTAGAAAAAAAGAAAAAGATCCTTCTTTGAATAAGGTGAGGGCTTGAGGTGGTCAGCATTTTGGCAGACACCTGGGCACTATTGTGTCTCTGTAGTTCACGTCTTAGTTGAAATCCTTAAGTGTCGAAAATAACTTTTGCCTAAGAAATCTGATTCTAATTCTCTTATAAATAACATGTAGTTTTCCTAGGTACTAGCAAAAGATAGGCATAGGGGTGTGATGTAAACACGCTTATATCACATAAATCATCTATTTATGCATGTTCTTAGGCGTATAGTTGCATTATACATTATAAATATTGCATAACATGCATCACCTTGCATTTAGGTTAGATTGTATAAAGTTTAGGATAACTTTCTCTTTTTGTGGTCAGGTAATAGGGCAATGTCATATCAGAGCCTTGGATTGAAGATCAAACCGTATGGATCTGATTAAGGCAACGATCAAAGTTCAACAACACTAATATCACCCTGATCGAATTTCCGTAGTATCAGATGCAGTCCGAGAAAGATCAGAGGTCAAGGGGCCAGGTGGTGTAAATATGTTCTTCAAACGATCAATCCAACCACACTGATGAGTTCGGATCGACGATCATAGCCCAACGGCGCAAAAATCGCTCTAATCCGACATCCGTGGCACTACTTATGAGCATATCAAGATGGATGACCAAGATGGCACCACGTAGCACCATCCTAACCACCCAAACTGGCCTTTGAATGGTCTCCATCTCTCTCTCCTCAAGTGCATGCCAAATCTGGGCCGTTGGATCTTGATCCAACACCCTTGATCACGTGCACCTTCGTTGAAAACGCACCTCAAGAGGCACGTTGGCGCATTGGTCACACACGCTTCCCACAGAGCTGAAGGCGCTAGTTCGAGCCCTGAGTGCCTCAAATCAAAAACGCGGGTGTTGGAGCACGAAATCCAACCATTGTATCTCGATCGGGCGGTGGCGAAGGCATCGACGTGGCGCGCCCAAATGCAAGGAGCACGCACGTGCAATTGCACGCGCAGATGCGGGTGCGCGAAGAAGAGAAGTGCGTGGATCTTAAGCCGTCCAGTCTCGCAATCGGATAGCTGAGAACAACTGAATGTGCATGGGTATTTTAAACGCTAAAGACGAGGAGGCGCACAGGTGCATGACCAATGCCCACATTCGGGTCTTTAGTGACGTTTAAATCCGTCACAAAAGACCTATACATTAATGTTTCAAACATAAAATGACTTATTTGCACTCAATCCCTACATCTATAAAAGGAGACCCCTACCACTCAAAATTTTGATTCCTTCCTCTCTTCTCTCACCCCCTCTAAAGCACTAAGAGCTTCTCCCAACCCCAGGATGCTCCATTAGAGTTAAAATTAGAATTTTTCCACCTTCTCATCCCCGTTCGTGGAGTGCTCACACTTGTCTTCTCACCGTCGTTCGGGAAGCGGATCCCATTGCGACGTCGCCCTACCTCGTCCTCCATTGTCCGTCACAAAAGACCTGTACATTAATGTTTCAAACATAAAATGACTTATTTGCACTCAATCCCTACATCTATAAAAGGAGACCCCTACCACTGAAAATTGTGATTCCTTCCTCTCTTCTCTCACCCCCTCTAAAGCACTAAGAGCTTCTCCCAACCCCAGGATGCTCCATTAGAGTTAAAATTAGAATTTTTCCACCTTCTAATCCCCGTTCGTGGAGTGCTCACACTTGTCTTCTCACCGTCGTTCGGGAAGCGGATCCCATTGCGACGTCGCCCTACCTCGTCCTCCATTGTCCATCTTCATTCTCCTTCGTCTCGCATCTCACCACCTTTGTCCGGGTGCTCTGTCAACGCGGCTAGTCCTCCAAGCAGCTGTTAAGGAGGATAACTTCTCTCCACCTTCTCTTTTATTGCTTTCTAGCAAAGATTTCTAGCTTTCTAGTGTAACGAGTAGTTGTAATGAACCTGATTCTATGATTATGAAATACCTGTTCATTCTCTCTCTATTTTGTCTTTATTTGTCTATTCTTTCCCTCTCTTCTATTCTTTATTCTTTAAGTAGATAGCTAGTGTAGATTCAATTCAACCAGCTAATCTGCTCGTGACAACGAATCAAATGCTATTTTTTATCAAATGTCCGCCTCCCTGTGTTCGACCCGGAATTCCTTTGAGTTTCGGTTAAAATTTATCTGTTGACGGATTTTCTCGCAAATTGCACTACAACGATGAGTTTTCCAAACTAAAATCTTTTTGCGATGGATTTTCCACCTCAACACCTCCCTAGTATTCCACTAAATATAGGTCACCACCATTTTTTGAACAACCTAAAATGACCTACTATTAGGGAGGACCCCGAGAACCTCAATATCTTGACTCTCCTAGATTTAACCAGAACCCACCCAACCCTAAACTAAACCATTCAGTTTAGGTGAACCAGGTCCAAGACAGGGTGTTGGCTAACTTGAGGAACACCATATAATCTTAGGAGCTTAGCCAACACCATGCACTAAAGCATTTGAGCCCATGATCAAAATGGTAGATGAGCTGAATAGCTTTTATTGGATTTACTCCAAGATGTTAGGGATAGGGGCTCGGGTGAGTTTCTTCTTGGGAAATTATTGAGATTGAGGATGAAATTTGTGGTTGCCCTAGTCCAATCTTAGGATGATTCTCGAGGTGAACCCCCTTTAGGAGAGCCAATGTCTGAACCCGCTCAGGTGCCTGTCAGGGGGACACATTTTCTGAGACCTGAGATGCCAAATCGATCTAGAGCAAGCCACTGAGGATGAACTAATTGCTTCACCCGAGATCCCCGAGCTAGGGGGCGTAAAAAAATGTCTCTATGGACCAGGAAATGACATACGATTTTGAGACATATGTAAATGAGGATCAAGAATTCTTTGACTCTGAGGGTGAGGAATCTTTAGGTGAAGTCTCACTTGATCTTAAGGAAGAGGATTTTAGTGAGACAAACGGGCTCGAGGAGAATGACAAACCTTTTGATAGCCCAATTATTGAAGATTATGATCATGTTGGTGCACACTTGGAAAATCTAAATCCTGGTGATTCAATCAGTGGCCCTATTGCTCAACCACACCCTGATGAGCTGAATTATGATATTCTTGAGATCACCAGACCCAAGTCAATCCTAATTGCCACACTTGTTGGACTTGGGAACTTTAGATGGGGTGTACAACGATTTGGCAGTCCCGAAAGCATTGCCTTTAGAGGATAGGAATTTGGCAATAAAAATCTGGAAGGCTAACTCAGAGGGAAACACAATTTTGGATTTAACAGTTCCTATTGACCTAAAACCACCTACTTTTTACCAAGATCCTTATGATATCTTTTAGGTTCAACCCAAGCTCAGAATCATTGATTATCTTTTTGAGTTGAACTCTAAAAGGACATCCGAATCTAGTGAATCAAATCTACCTTTCGTCCAACACTTTAGTCTTGGGTTGCATACTACAAAATCGCAGGCCCAACCCTGCAAGCACTATAATCTTCGATTTTGGGTGATTTTCATCCAAAACCTTAGAACCACTCAACCCTGGGGCATGGGTCTGCATCACAATCTGATCCACACCTATGGGCATCTTTTTGCAAGTTCCAAAATCAATCCCCTTATTCTAAATTTTACCTACACTTCTAAACTTTTCAAGTCTTCTTTACTTGTGAACCGTGCCTAGCTGAGGCAATAAATTTATCACATGTGTATATTCCACGTTCTCTGTAGTGCTAACTGGATTTTCATGAAACTCAGGCGATATTCTGTTTACTCTGCCATTTTCATGTCTTTATTTTTACAATGAGGTCATTGCATCATTTAAACATGGGGGGTTGAATACTTAATTCGGAAATTATTTCGATAGCTCCGTGGAATTTCTTTTATTTTCTTTATAAAAAAATCAAATTGAAAAAGATAAACAAAAATTAGAATTAGGAGATGAGAACTTAGGCATTAGAAGTTGTTAACCTTAGGAGACGATACTTAAGGACCTGAACACTTAGACTCGTTAGGTCTCCGAGCCTAATCAGCCCCGGTGTCCACCAAAATGTGGAATTGGTCTCAAGTCCTCTCCAAGATTAATTTTACTTTAATTTGGCTAATAAATTGGGATGATAAGTACACAACTTATCAACCCACCCTCTGATTTAAGGGGTGATGTAGACACAACTATTGAAGATAAAATGCCTATTCATGCATGTTCCTAAGCTTAGATTTGCATTTCACGTTATAAATATTGCATAGCATGCATCATCCTGCATTTAGGGTAGTTGTGTATATTTTAGGTTAATTGTGTCCTTTTTATGGCCAGGAGGGAAGGAGATTTATTTCAAGGCCTTGGATGGATGATCTGACCGTACGGATCTGATCATGACAATGATTGGAGTCTAACGCCTCTGAAATCGTCTAGATCAAAACCCTGTAGCATCATATGAAGTCCAAGGCAGATCAATGGCCAAAGGGGCAATGCAACATTTTTACGGGCATCGGATGAGAAATCAAAACACACGGATGGATCTGAAGCGATGATCGCAGTCCGTCAATGCAAAAATCACCTCGATCCGAGCACCACGGCATCCTCTATAAGCAAGAAAAGGTGGACGGTCCAAATGACGCCACATGGCACCTTATGGAGTGCCCAAGGACACCGACATCCTTCCAAAGAAGCTTCCCAACATGCCATCTCAGCTGTTGGATGAGATCCAATAGCTAAGAATCCTCTCCCACAGCGTGCCCGCACCGCTCTTCTTGACACGACGTGTGATGGGCGCGCATACACAGCAGCAGTGGGCGTGAGTTGGCGCAAACCTTTAGCGACAGCCTGGGCAGACCTTTAATGACGCCTACAGCCATCACTAATTGCCTATAGGCACGAGGACAGTTTCGGGCGTGAGCGGTGGGGCCACATCTTCAGTGACAGCTGTAGGGGTCTTTAGTGACGTTTGCAGCTGTCACTACATCCCTCTACATGAATTTCTTCCTCTTCCCTCCACTATAAAATGACCCCTACACCTCCATTCTTCACCATCTCTACCTACTTTGCTCCCATCTACTCCTAAGCTCTAGTAGCCTACCAAAGCTCCATTAGAGCTTACTCTCAAGCTCCAAAGGCCTCCTATTAGTGTAATATTCCTATTTCCCACTAAATATTCATCCTTCATCCCACCACCTCCATAGGTTGCCTTGGAGCCATCCTCCCACCTCCATTCCAGTAGAAGATCACCTCTGTCTCCTCACCTCCATTCCAGAGCCTCGGTGAAGCAATCCTCTACCCGGCGTCCTCCTACATATCACCTCCGTCTTCCCACATCTCACCTCCTTCATCCATGCTTCCACCAGGCGCCATTGTCTCGTCGAACAGACAATTCAGGAGATTTCTTCTTACACCTATCTCTTTTATGCTTTCATAGATTATTGTAATAAACAGTGGAGTGATATAACATATTTGTTCCATCTCATTTTGTGAACTTATCTTGCTTGAATTTTTATTTCTAAAATACAAAAATAACAAAACCTTAAAATACAAAAAAGAAACAAAACTAAGTGCGATTTTCAAACAAAGTAAACATCGCTTCCCTGCATTCGACCTGAGACTCCCTTGGAGTTTCGGTTATAGATTGTATTTGATAGACGCATTTTGCAAGCTACGATGACGGGTTCTCCAAACCTCGATTTTAATTCGCGAAACACGACTCATCATTTTGGCGCCGTTGCCGGGGAGGCAACGCTCTTTGGTTTTTTCTTGCATTTTCCCACATTACATACATATTTTTCTAACCTATCTTTATTCTTTGATTTATTATCTTGCAGGAACTCGATCGAGGAGTCGAAGGCGGTAGATTGGAGTAAAGTGCGGGTAAAGACATTTGTAAGTTATTCCCCCCACCCACCCACTAGATTTCCATTCCATAACCTAATAACTCAAACACAAATCAACTTAAGTGCTTGCATAAACCCTAGGATAAATTTGATTGTTTAATTGTCACTTCGCCTCACCTCACCCGCATATATTAAAAAAATAAAAAAATACTCTTCTCTTGTGGGATTTAATTAAAAGAGGCACACTTAACACCCACATATTCTCATCCTAAGGCACACAATCACTTTGATTCTACCACTTAACCGGGATCTAACCTGTGGACCTGGTACACTTCAACCCAATTCACATAAGTGAATAGAAATCTGAATAGATTAAACATCTGTGTACCTTAACTAAGTGCTGCAACAGGCCAATTGATTGAGCTATTTGGGCTGCACCACTGAAGATAAAAGTCATTCATCAGTAGCTTGCCACTTAGGGTTAATCTTTAGGGCAGAACCAGGCACTCCACATTATTTTTTGATTTCTAAAGGAATATATCATCACTAGTGCTTTCAAAACTTGGAGTGTTCTCTTGAACTTGATTGAATACACCTAAGATTAAACCCTAAAAGCTGCAAAACAAGGTCAAACCCTAAAAGACACATCATCAAATAACCTTGTTTATAAACCCTGGTTGTGCATGCACACACATTTGAATCAATCTTTTCGGGCACAACTCATCTCAAGGGCCCATCACATTCCAAGAGCACAATCATCCCTAGCCTAATTAAAACTGAGTAGACGTTGGCCTTAAGGATTGATTCGCTCTTCGGGGCTATTGAGATTTTTTTTTATTAATCTACTTTTGCTGGTCCATCTAATGTCTAGCTAGGGGAGTAGCATCAAACGATCGCAGCTGGGGTGTACACTAGGAACCAGAGGCGCAAGACAAAGGAAGAACCTTCTCCCCAGCCCCTCTTTCTAACTGGTTGGATTGACCGGATAGAAGTAGACCAAATCAGTTATGATCTCAAGACGGGTCCTGGGAGTCTGTAGGTCTTTAGGCTAACCTACTTAAGGATAGGGTTGATTGCTTGTATTGCAAGACTCCTTTCTTTCTTCTGATTTCCCCTCCTATTCTACCATGTATCCTTCCACATCCTACACTCATTTCCCATCCTACCCTCCTACCACCACTTATACCCAAGATGATTACTATCCCGACTTGACTTATAATTACCCATCCACTAGCTGGGATAACTTTGATTGGAGATACGATACCGAACCTCAGTGTCTAGGGCCTAACCCTGGACAACAAGACTATGATTACTATCCTTCCCAGAGCTACAATGATTATAGATCTCCATCCTTTGATGATCAAACCAACCCGATCTATAGTCAGGAAGGATATGTTGACTATAACACCTACCCTCCCAAGTATTCCACTAAATATAGGTCACCACCATTCTTTGAACAACCCAAAATGGCCTACTATCAAGGAGGGACCCGAGAACCTCAATATCTTGACTCCCCTAGAATGAACCCAAACCCAACCAACCCTGAACTGAACCATTCAGTTCAAGTGAACCAGATCCAAGATAGGGTGTTAGCTAACTTGAGGAACACCATACAATCTCTAGAAGCCCAGCCAACACCATGCACTGAAACATTGGAACCTATTGCAAAAATGATTGATGAGCTGAATAACTCTTTATTGGATTTTCTCCAACATGTTAGGGATAGGGGCCTAGGTGAGTTTCTACTTGGGAAATTGTCAAGGTTGAGGATGAAATTTATGGTTGCCCTAGTCCAATCTTGGGATGATTCTCAAGATGAACCCCCTTCAGGAGAGCCAATGTTTGAACCCGCTCAGACACTATGAGGGGGGTTACATTTTCTGAGACTGGAGATGACCAGGTTCGTCTAAAGCAACCGATTGTGGATGAACTGATTGCTTCACCTGAGATCCCCGAGCCAGGGAACAACGAAAAATGTCTCCAAGGACCATGAAATGACATATGATTTTGAGACATATATAAATGAGGATCAAGAATTCTTTAATTCTGAGGGTGAGGAATCTCTAAGTGACGCCTCACTTGAAGTTAAAGAAAATGATTTTAGTGAGGCAAACGGGCTCGAGGAGTATGATGAACGATTTGATAGCCCAATTATTGAAGATTTGGATTCGGTTAGGACTAACTTGGAGGATTCGAATCCTCATTTACTAAATGATTCAATCAGTAGCCCCATTCCTTAACCACACCCCAAAGGAATTGATTTTGATTTGGAAATCATTCTACCCAAGTCAATCCTGATTCAGCCACAAATGTTGTACTTGGGTACTTTAGATGGGGTGTACAACAATTTGGAGGTCCCAGAAATATTGATTTTAGAGGATAGGAATTTGGAAATGAAAATTTGGAAGGCTAACTCAGAGGGAAACACAATTTTGGAACTAAGGGTTCCTATTGACCTAAAACCACCAACTTTTTACCAGGACCCTTATAATATCCTTGAGATGCAACCCAAGCTCAGAATCATTGATTACCTTTTTGAGTTGAAATCTAAAAGGACATCCGAACCTATTGAACCATCTCTACCCATTGTCCGAATCTTTGGTCTTGTGTTGCATACTACAAAACCGTATGCCTGGCCCTACAAGCTCAACAATCTTTGATTTTGGGTGATTTTCACCTAGAACCTGAGAACCACTCAACTCTGGGGAATGGGTCTGCACCATAATCTGGTCCACATTTGTGGACACCTACTAATAGGTACTATGATCAATATTTTTATTTTTATTCTGACCTACACTTGTGAATTCCTAATTTCTTCTTTGATTGTATTTTATGCCTAGCTGAAGGCAATAAATTTAGCACGGAGTTGACCGGATTGTCACGAAATTCAGGTGATATTATGTTATTCCACCCTTTTCATGTCTTCGTTTTTACAATGAGGACATTGCATCATTTAGGCATTGGAGGGATGGATACTTAATCCTGAAATTATTTCGTTAGCTCTGTAGAATTTCTTTTATTTTCTTTTAAAAAAATTTTGTAAATTAAAAAAGATAAAAAAAAGAAAAATAGAATTAGGAGAAGAGAACTTAGGCTTTTGGAAGTTATTAACTTTAGGAAACGATAGGATAGGACCTAAACACTTATACTCTTCAGGTCTTCAAGCTTAATTAGCTCGGGTGTCCACTTGAATGTGGACTTAGTCTCCAGTCCTTGACAAGTAATTATATTTTAATTTGGTCAATAAATTGGGGTGATAAGTATACGACTTATCAACTTGCCCTCTGATTTGAGGGGACTTTAAGTCTAAGCATCTACACACTATTTACACTGACTCACTTTTCGGTGGTTTCTTCAGAAATTGGGTAGCTAATGAACTTTCTAGGGTAGTATGGCTGGCAAGATGTCATGGGCAATAGCCCATTGGCCGGTTGTCTAAAGCCCAGCTACATGACCATACTCATTTTACTGCTTTTAGGTAAATCTTAGATCAAGGAAGCCACCAACTTAAAAAAAAATGATGCTTAAAAATAAAAGAAAAGAAAAAAATAGAAAAAGGAGAAAATAAAAAAAATAAAATCACACTTCACCGCACGAGTATGGCTGGCAAGTTGTCGTAGGTAACAGCCCATTGGCCGATTGTCCAGAGCCTAGCTCACAAAAATGCACAATAAATCCCGAAACACTTAGGGAAGAAGCGGGGAAATAGAATAAAGCAAGGAGATATACACTGGGTTCACCCTTGTGTTGACCTCATAAAAAATAAAAAAACTAGGGAGAAAGCTACCGATCAGAAAGATAACCTCTAGGTAGAAATCTCTAAGGTCACCTAGGGTCATAGAAATCGGAAGTCGATTTTAATGGCCGCCTAGTGAATCTATCACCCTTTCACAAGATGCTTAGCACTTAGAGTCCTTTTCGAGTCTTGGGCGGGTCGGGTAGCCATAAAAAGTTATCTCGAAACTCTCAAACTCCAAAAGTACAAAAAAATTAGAAAAGAAGAGAAACAAAAAAATGTGCATCTTCCCTTTTCAAATAAGGTGAGGACTTAGGCGGTCTGCATTCTGGTGACACCCGGGTACTGCTGAGTTTTCATAGTTTAGGACCTTAGTTGAAATTTTCTATTGTTAATAAACGACTGAAGCCTAAGAGATCGAGTCCTAATTCAATTTTTATACATAACATGAAGTTTAATTTTGCTAGGGACTAGCAAAAGATAGGCATGGGGTATGATGTAGATACAACTATTGAAGATAAAATGCATGTTCATGCATGATCCTAAGCTTAGATTTGCTTTTCATGTTATAAATATTCATAGCATGCATCATCCTACATTTAGGGTAGTTGTGTATATTTTAGGTAAATTGTGTCCTTGTTATGGCCAAGAGGGAAGGAGATTTATTTTAGGGCCTTAGATGGACGATCTAACCGTGCAGATCTAATCAGGACGATGATTGGAATCTAACACCTCTAAAATCGTCTAGATCGGAATCCCGTAGCATCATATGAAGTCTGAGGCAGATCAATGGCCAAAGGGGCAATGTGACATTTTTACAGGGGTCGAATGAGAAATTAGACCATACGGATGGATTCGGAGCAACGATTGCAGTCCGTCAACGCAAAAATCACCTCGATCCGAGCACCGCAACGTCTCTACAAGCAAAAAAAAGGTGGACAGTCCAGATGATGATGCGTGGCACCATCTGGAGTGCCCAAGGTCACCGGCGTCCTTCCAAAGAAGCTTCCCAACACGCCATCTCAGCCGTTGGATGAGAATCCAACGGCTGAGAATCCTCTCCCACCGCACGCCCACACCGCTCTTCTTGACTAAACTGGGAGCTTGGTGCAACGATCGTAGACTCAACTCCCAAAGGAGGGGCGTGGGTTCAAAACCCACCAAGCCACCCCAATCACTCAATTAGGGAGCACCAGCCAACACACCTGCATAGACGCACGTGCACCAGCCCGTGCACCCACACCGCAACGCAATGCTAGCACGTAGGCATACGACACGGCGCATGATGGGCGAGCATGCACAAAAGCAGTGGGCGTGAGTTGGTGCGGACCTTTAGTGACACTTACAATCGTCACTAATTGCCTACAGGCACGAGGACAGCTGCGGACGTGAGCAGTGGGGGCGCGATCTTCAGCGACAGCTGCAGGGGTCTTTAGTGACGCTTGCAGCTATCACTACAGCCCTCTACATGAATTTCTTCCACTTTCCTCCACTATAAAAGGACCCCTACACCTCCATTCTTCACCATCTCTACCTACTCTACTCCCACCTACACCTAAGCTCTAGTAGCCTACCAAAGCTCCATTAGAGCTTACCCTCAAGCTCCAAAGGCCTCTCATTAGTGTAATATTCTTATTTCCCACCAAATATTCATCCTTCATCCCACCACCTTCATAGGTTGCCTTGGAGCTGTCCTCCCACCTCCATTCCGGTAGAAGATCGCCTCCATCTCCTCACCTCCATTCCAGAGCCACAGTGAAGCATTCCTCTACCCAGCGTCCTCTTGCATCTCACCTCATTCATCCAAGCATCCGGCAGGTGTAGTCATCTCATCAAACAACCAATTCGGGAGATTTCTTCTCACCCCTATCTCTTTTATGCTTTCGTAGATTATTGTAATAAACATTGGAGTGATATAACATATTTGTTCCATCTCATTTTCTGAACTTATCTTGCTTGTCTTTTCATTTCAAAAATGCAAAAATAACAAAACCTCAAAATACCAAAAGGAAACAAAATGAAGCACGGATTTCAAATAAAGTAAACGTCGCCTCCCTGTGTTCGACGCAGGACTCCCTTGGAGTTTCGATTATAAATTGTATTTGATAGACGCATTTTGCGAGATACGATGATGGGTTCTTCAAACCTCGATTTTAATTCGAGAAACATGACTCATCAAGGGAACTCTAAGTCTAAGCATTAACACACTATTTACACTAACTCACTTTTTGATGGTTTTTACGAAAATTAGGTAGCTAATGAACTTTCTAAGGTAGTATGGCTGGCAAGTTGTCTGGGTAACAACCCATTGGCCGGTTGTCCAGAGCCTAGCTACATGACTAACGTGTGCATGACGCGTGTGTTTAAAAGAGTCGTTATAGCTTGCGCTCGCAATGTTAGTTTTAAATGATGAAATGGACGTGAGTCTGAGTGTCGATCTCAGGGAGGCGTGAAAATCGAATTTTTCTTGTCACTTAATGTCACGAAAATAACAGGTTATTGCTTGCGAAAAGTCGTGGGTGAAAAGTGAGTGAGAGAGAGAGAGAGAGATTAGGGTTAGAATTGTTTCATTCTAAACATGCAACTTAAACATAAAAGAGGGCAAGTAACTAGATAGAACACAACTTCATTTGACATGCAACTTTAGTTTATAATTACAACACTAGCTAAATGCTTAAACACAAGTAAAGTAAAGCTTAAGATAAAGAGGGAAAGAGAAAAGGAAGATGGCGAGGCAGCCACGGCGGTGGAGAGGGGCTCCGTCAGTGGCTTGTCGACTTCGATGCTTACAAGAGGGTTTAATGCTAGATAGGAGTGGGGTAGAGCACTTCCAAGTGGAATGAATGCCTTGAATGGGTGGTTGGATGGAGTTTGTATAGGCAAAGGGGTTTTTTAATTTAAGTATGGGATTTAGCGACGTCTGGGATGTCGCTAAACCCATACTAAATCTGTCAGTGTAGCCCCCTACCCACCGATCGCCAGTGTACGCACGTGCTTCTTCAGAGGCGATCCGTGCTTTCGCGTTGTAAGCCATCTAATCGAAGATCAGACAGCTGAGATCGCTCCTAGGGCGCGCGCCTGGATCACGCCCACGCCTCCCGCGTCATCGCGGGCGTCGAGTTTGGGCTCACGAGATCGCGCCACGTCGCTCCATCCGCGCCATCCGCTGCTGATCGGGTGGTTGAATTTATGCAGTGCGCACCTTCACCTTTGCATTTCAGCACAGCGCGATTCGATCCCGCGCCGACTACGCCGGTGTGAGGCATTCGACCGCTGTGTTGCGCCCACTACTTTGTCGCGGAGAGGGCGGGTGCGCAGGCGGCTCTCAGCCGTTCGATCGAAAATCGACAGTTGATATTCATCCTTCGGTTGAAGGCGAAATCGGTCGATGGCGCGGATGCATTAAGCAAGCGCCACATGGTGCACTGTGGGCTGTTGATCATCAAATCAACGGCTAGGACTTCTTGGGCCCATTGCAAGAGCTCTAAATGTCGGATTTGGCCGATTTCAAGTCCGTTGGACTCCGTTCGTCGCTCTGAATCCATCCGTGTGGTTCGATTGCTCATCTGAGGCCTGTTTTGACAAGTACTCATACAAATGGCCATTAATATTGTTCTATAAGCAATCTTGATGTGTGATGCATGCAATGCTCCCATTCCTATTTATGATGTGTTATCTATGCATTTTGTTCTTAAGATGAACCCTAATTGACAGATTTATCACCCCAAGATGTAGTGTTATCATACCCCCATGCTTACTCCTTGTTAGTCCCTAGCGAGGTTTATTCTAGCCTTTATTTCTAGTCAAAATTTAAGAAGTAACTACTTAGACACTTCGTTACTTGTCAATAGGAGGACATATACTAAGATATTAATCTACAAAGACTAAGCAGCACCCGGGTGTCTGCCAAAATATGAATCGCCTGAATCCTTGCTTTAATGTATATATTTTTTTTTTCTTAAGATTTTTTTTTTCTTTTTTTTTTGGAGTTAAGAGTGTGTTGGTAACCTTTTACGACTACCCAACCCACCCTTAACTCAGACAAAACTCTAAGTACTAAGCATCTTGGTGTGAAGATTGTAATAGACTCACTGAATGGCAATTTAGACAAACTTCGGGTTTCTATGCCCCTAGGTGACCGGAAGAGGAAGTGTTTTGCCTGAAGGTGTATTTGTTCGATCGGTAGCTTTCTCCCTACATTTGTTTTACTTGGGGTCAACACAAGGATTTTTCCAGTGTATATCTCCCCGGCTTGCTGTACTTCCCTACTTCTTCCTTAAGTGTTTTGGTTCTTTTTATACATTTACTGAGCTAGGCTCTGGAAATCGACCAATGGGCTGTTACCCACGATCACTTGCCAGCCGTACTCGTGCAGTGAAGTGTGGTTTATTTTGTTCTCTTTTTTCTCCCTTTTTTTTTTGTAGGTGGCTTCCCTGATCTCAAATTTACCTAGAGGCAATGAAGAAGAGGTGGTCCTGTGGCTGGGCTCTGGACAACCTGCTAATGGGTTGTTACCCACGACAACTTGCCAGCAATACCACCCTAGAGAGTTCATTAACTACCCAATTTCTGTCAGAATCTCCGAGGAGTGAGTCTGTGCAAAAATGTGTGCAGATGCTTAGACTAAAAGTCTTTCTAAGTTAGAGAGTGAGTTGATAAGTCGTATACTTGTCACCTTATTTAGTTAGTGGATTAGAGTATCTTAAGGTTGCAAGGATTTGAAGCTAAATCCATATTTTAATGGACACCAGGGTTGATTAAGCCTGAAGGCCTGAAAAGTCTAAGTGTTCAAGTTCTTTCTGTATTATTTCCCACTATTGACAAATTTCTAATGCCTAAGTTTTTCTTCCTAAATTCTTTTTTTTTTTAATTTTATTCTATTCAGACTGATTAAATGAGCTCAGAATCATGCAATTTACCACCCCCCCATGCTTAAGTTAGACAATGTCCTCATTGACAAATACATGGATGCAACAGAGGTTCGAAAAGATATTACCTGAGTGACGTAAAATACCTGATCAGTCTGAATATTCTGGGTTGCCTCCCAGGAAGCGCTGAGTTTAACACCTCCAGCTGAGCGGTGCTTCGTGTCATCCCTCAATGAGGGTGACACTCTCCTTTGGGGGAACCTAGGCTAGGAAGTGTTTCAATCTCTGGCCATTGACTATGAAAGTGTGCCCAGTGTTCGGATCAGCAATTTCAACCACCCCATTAGAGTGGGGCTTGACCACCCTAAATGGTCCTGTCCACTTGGACCTGAGCTTCCCTGTAAAGAGTTTCAAACGGGCATCGAAAAGCCAAACATGCTGGTTAGGCTCAAAGGTCTTTCTATGGATGAGTCGGTCGTGGATGGCTTTTATTTTCTCCTTATACAGTCAACTATTCTCAAAGGCATCTCGACGAATTTCTTCGAGCTCAGAGAGTTGGAGCATCCTTTGTGCACCGGCTAACTGGGAATCCATGTTACACTGCTTGACAGCCCAGTAAGCCCAGTGTTCCAATTCGACAGGAAGGTGGCAGGCTTTGCCAAAGACCAGGTGATAAGGCGACATGCCTATTGAGGTCTTGAAAGTGGTCATGTATGCCCATAGGGCATCATCCAGTCGTGTGGACCAATCTTTCCTGTCAGGTCTCACAGTCTTCTGTATAATGTTCTTGATTTGTCTATTTGAGACCTCAATCTGCCCATTTGTTTGCTGATAATACGGGGTAGAGATGCGGTGGTTACCCTAGTATTTTCTAAGTAGGGCATGGAATTGGGACTGAATAAAATGACTTCCACCATCACTAATCATGGCCTTTGGTATTCCAAATTGGGAAAAGATGTTCTGCTTAACAAAGTCCATGACAGTCGTATGATCGCATCAGCAAGTGGCAACAGCTTCAATCCATTTAGAAACATAGTCTACCGAGACTAAGATGTACTCAAAGCCATTGGATGGTGGGAAGTGGCCCATAAAATCAATACCCCAAATGTCGAAGATCTCGACAATCAAAATGGGCTGGAGGGGTCATATCTTTTCTGGTCATGGTCCCTAGTGTTTGGCAGCGAGAGCAAGTCTTGGCAAAGTTGTGTGCATCCTTAAATAGGGAAGACCAGTAAAATCCGGACTATAGAACCTTCGCAATCGTTTTCTTTCCTGAGAAGTGGCCACCACAAGCTTGGTCATGACAAAAAGATAGCACATTCTGAACTTCGTCCTCAGGGATACACCTCTTGATGATCTGGTCAGCACAGAGGCGAAACAACATGGGATCATCCCAGAACTAATGCTTGGCCTTGGCCAAGAACTTGTCCCGTTGCTGTCTGGAACTGCTGTGAGGGGTCTGTCCTACAACCAGGTAGTTGACATAGTCAGCATACCAAGGCAGTTTTTTTGTCTTGCACAGCCAAAATGTGTTCATCGGGAAAGGTGTCAGATAAAGGCAGGGAGGGTCCAATGTGGTCTGGGTAAAGTCTGGACAAGTGGTTAGCCACCACATTCTTTGATCCGGCTTTGTCGTGGATTTCTAGGTCAAATTCCTGCTAGAGCAGGATCCATCTGATGAGACTGAGCTTCGCGTCCTTTCTAGCCAGCAGGTGCTGGATAGCTGAATGGTCAGTATAGATGGTCATGTAGGATCCCAGCAGGAAAGGTCAGAATTTCTCAAGTCCAAAAACTACAGCGAGCAATTCTTTCTCTGTGACCATATAATTTCGTTGGGCCTTGTCCAACATCTTGCTCGCGTAGTAGATCACCACGGGTTTCTTGTCTTGTCTTTGTCCCAAGACAGCACCTATGGCAAAATCTGATGCATCACACATAATCTCAAATTCCTCAGACCAAGTCGAGGGCTGAAGTACAGGTGCTGTAGAAACTAAGTCTCGGAGGGTGTGATAAGCCTGGATGCAATCAGAGGTCATGTGAAATATGGCGTCGTTGGCCAGAAGGTCAATTAAGGGTTTGGAAAGCTTGGAGAAGTCTTTGATGAACCTTCAGTAGAAGCCAACATGTCCCAGGAATAAACGGATCTGCCAGACCGAGCTAGGCGAAGGAAGTTTGGAAATCAAATCAACTTTAGCTTGATCCACCTCAATGCCCCTATGCGATAGGATGTGACCGAGGATGATTCCTTCTTGAATCATGAAATGGCTCTTTTCCCAACTTAACACCAAATAAACCTCGATACATCATTTCAAGATTTTCTCCAAGTTGCTCAAACAATGGTCGAATGAATTCCCAAATACAGAGAAATCATCCATAAAGACCTCCAAGTATTCACCCACCATTTTTGAAAAAATGGCTAGCATGCAATGCTGAAAGGTAGCGGGTGCATTGCATAGCCCGAACGGCATACGACGGAATGCAAACGTGCCGTACGGGCAAGTGAACGTGGTCTTCTCTTGATCTTCAGGAGCAATTGTGACTTGGTTATATCCTGAATATCCATCCAGGAAGCAAAAATGCTTTTGCCCTGCCAATCTTTCAAGGATCTGGTCAATGAATGGCAAGGGGAAATGATCTCTCTTGGTTGCTTCATTGAGTTTTCTATAATCAATACACACCCGCCATGCGGTGGTGGTGCGGGTGGGGATGGATTCGCCATGCTCATTGGTAACAACGGTGAGCCCAGCTTTCTTTAGAACCACTTGAGTTGGGCTCACTCAGGGGTTGTCAGAGATGGGGTAGATGATGTCGGCGTCAAGCCACTTGATAATTTCTTTCTTAACAACCTCCCACATATTTAGGTTTAACTATCTCTGCATCTGGTGAGAGGGTCGTGCCCCGTCTTCCAGGTAAATCTTATGAGTGCAATAGGCGGGGCTAATTCCTCTTAAGTCTGAAATGGTCCATCCAATGGCGGCCTAATGTTTTCAAAGGATCGCAGTCAACCTGAGTTCCTAATCCTTGGTTAGATGAGAGTTAATAATCATAGGGAAGGTCTGGTCAGGTCCCAGGAAGACATACTTGAGATTCTTAGGTAGTGGCTTTAGTTCGGGTGTGGGTGGAACAACAGTCGAAGGGAAAGGGAAAGGCGGGAGTTGATCAACATGAATCTCCTCAAATGGTGTTGTTTGATGGTAATCAGCCCTACAGAGGTCCATGGGCAGCGATGGTGACGGGTCAGAACAGTCGTTACAGGATTGGTGGTCTAAGATAGAACTAAGGGTGAGGCATTCCTCGACCAAAGGTTCCACGGGATCAAAGGCGGGAGTTAATCTGAACCTGCTTAAAGATCTCCAAAAGCTCCTCAGTTTCCACAACACTTTTCTTCTTCTTGATTGTCTCCAAGGCCTCAAGGTAGGGTGTCTAAACATGGATAGGATCTATTTCTGGTCCTTGGGTTTTTCCAGTGCCTCTTCTGAGTCAAGTGTTTCAGCTGGTGAAGTCTCGGGAACAGTCGGCCATTTGGGATCCTAGGTTTGGTGCCACTTCTCAAGGTTACCGCATTCGCAGAGGCATTAGGACCATGGGTTGATCCTTGAGAAGACGAGGATGAAGAAGCACCAAACCTAAGGGGTGTTTGTGGGGCTGGCTAGACCATGTGAGCCTGCCCGGGATTGCCCTGGAACCCTTACGAATTGGGGCCTCTGTTAATCATTTTTCATGGGTTTGGTTGTGGCTAGGAAGGTAGGGATCCTTGTTGTTTGCAGTCCAATGGTTGGCTTAACTGTCCCTTAACTAAAGCCATTTCCTCTTGATGTTTCTGGTTCATTTCAGCCATCATCTTTATCAGGGTGTCCATTTAGTTTTGTGGGGGAGGGGCCGCTCTATTATGATTATATGGGGGTCTAACTGGTGGTCCTTGCTGATAGGTGGCAAGTTTGGCTGTTGGTTCGGCCTGGGCTGGTTTTGGAATTGAGGTGGTTTCTGGTTTGTCCAACCAAAGTTGGGGTGATTACGCTAGCCAATGTTGTAAGTATTGGAGAAAGGGTCAGGTTTAGCATAACCTTGGATAGCCTATACATCTTCAAGGATAGCAGATGCCAATGGGGAGGGAAGAGAGTAATCAAGGGTTGAGGGAGCAAAGGTCCCTCCCTGAACGTGGTCAGGGGTTGTTCCAGGTTCAATTGGCTTAAGGGCTGGACCAGAGGTCAACATTGTGAGCTCCCTTTGCTAGGGAGAAGGTCTGTAACGGGTTCCTAGTTTGGTTCAGTAGCTCATCTATCTTTTTATCCACCAATTCCACTCGATCTAATTTCTTGGCAATGATATCCATGTCAACCATTCTAGAATTTGCTTGTACCTCATAAATCCCACCACAGGGTTGACTGGATCGGTTAAACTGGGTCATGGAGGCATTGTTGAGCGAATTTTCGCTCATAGACTCGAAGAGCTCAAAAGCGCTCTCCTCATCTTTGTTCAGGAAGTTCCCCCCACATGAGGCATCAACGAAGTTCCGTAAGTTGCTGTCCAGACCGTGGTAGAAGATCTGAGCCAATTGCCACCTTGGTACTTCATGGTGTGGGCATTTCCTCAAGAGTTCATTAAATCTTTCCCATGCCTCATGGAACTGTTCCCCATCCTGGAGTGTAAAGGTAGTAATGGCTCTTCTGAGGGCATTGGTCTTTCCTATGGGGAAGAATTTCTTTAAAAATGCATGCCTCAGTTCTTCCTAGGCGGTGATGGGTCTACCTAGGGTTCTAAGCCAGTGAGATGCCTTGTCTCTCAGTGAAAAGGGGAACATCTTAATCAAAATAATGTCAAGGCTAATGTTCCTAGGTTTCACAGTTTGGGCTATCCGATCAAGATCCTCTAGGTGTTGGAAGGGGTCCTCATTTGAGCTTCCATGGAAGTGGCTTTGAATCAGACCCAAGACGTTTGGTTTTAGCTCAAAATCATCTCCGCCTTCGGGGATCCTAAGGTGCGGCTCGACTCGAATAGCGGAAGGATTATAGAAGTCACGGAGGGGCCTAGGTTGGTCCTGGAATGGTGGTAGATCAGGTGGCGGTTGCCCTTGTGGGCCTTGGAAAGGTGGTGGTTGCCCTTGTGGGTTCTGCAATCGGTGTATGGCTTGCATGATAGTGTGGATATGTTGCTGCTGAAGCCGGTGGTTTGCGTTAATCTGGGCTTGGATGATGGCCATAGTGTCTGGTGGGGGTTGGTCCTTAACCTCATCTACCCTAGGTTCAGCCATGTTTCTAGCAAAATCACGTCGCCTGGATTCCCGTCCTAAAACAAACAACTCGGGATGTAGTCAACGTCTCCCTTGCATACACTAGAGAAGAACAGAGGGGATGCGGAGAGCAACAGATGTGAGAAGTGTGTGTTCAACCAAGCAAACAAGTCTAGACCTTATGGTGTATTCCTTAGGGGACCTAAAAATCTCCAAAAGGGTGATTAAGTCCATAAGCACAGGACTCCCCTTCCCAAAGCTAATCTGGCAAGGTTGATTACGAGGGGATTACAGGGAAGGTTCTTCCTTTGGCTTGCACCGCCGGTTCCATAGACCCCACAACCACAGTCGTTTAACACTACCCCGCAGCCTAGTCACCAGATTCTACTAAGGGAATGAAAGCCAAGTGCCCAGCGAACAAAACCTCGCCTCTCAAGACTTAACCCAGTCCTACCTAGGGCATGTCTACTCTATTTTAAAAGGGCTAGGACAGTGTCTGTGCTAGGGTTATATGATGGGGAGTTGACTGGGGTAGTGCCTCTTAGTTTTCCACTTTCAGTGTGTGTGCTCCTATCAAAACATGGTTTTCAAGCAAGGATTTTTTTAAGGTGTGGTGTCTTTTAATGTTTTATTCTTACTTTAGTGTCTTTTAGGATTGACGTGTCTTAATATTTTCAAACAAGTTTCAGTGGGCACGTCAAGTTTTGCACACAATTCGGTGAAAGTAGATTTCCTTTTGTTGTGTAGAGGCTCTAAAACCCTAATGTGCTCATCCTAGTGATTATGTAGTTTCTATTGGATGAGTCAATTTTAGGGTTGAGTGGTGTGGCCCAAGTCAATTCAAGGTGGCTTCGCAAACACCACTCAAAAAGAAAGAACACTCCAAGAATTTATTCAGAATGTTAGAGTGTATTTTTTTTGTTGGGTGATGTGTTAAGGATGTGGATCAGGCAAACATGCACCACGCCAATTTTTTTCAATTTTACAATTTTTTTATATTTTTAAGCAAGCAAACAACCATCGGTGAAGAAATACTCATGTTCGGTCCTTGTTGCGCTTACTCCCTCGTTACCGTCATGAGTTGCACTGCTTCACCGTCCCAGCGTCGAATCCTGCAACCAAGAAGTAAAAGGAGACAAGGCGTTAGACGATGTAAGCATGGATGTAAAATGGAAGTGACAAAATAAATCCGTTGCCAACTGATGTGTGTGTGACGCATGTGTTTAAAAGAGTCGTTATAGCTTGCGCTCGCAATGTTAGTTTTAAATGATGAAATGGACGTGAATCCGAGTGTCGATCTCAGGGAGGCGTGAAAATCGAATTTTTCTTGTCACTTAATGTCACGAAAATAACAGGTTATTGCTTGCGAAAAGTCGTGGGTGAAAAGTGAGTGAGAGAGAGAGAAAGAGAGAGAGAGAGAGATTAGGGTTAGAATTGTTTCATTCTAAACATGCAACTTAAACATAAAAGAGGGCGAGTAACTAGAAAGAACACAACTTCATTTGACATGCAACTTTAGTTTATAATTACAACACTATCTAAATGCTTAAACACAAGCAAAAGTAAAGCTTAACATAAAGAGGGAAAGAGAAAAGGAAGATGGCGAGGCAGCCACGGCGGTGGAGAGGGGCTCCGTCGGTGGCTCGTTGACTTCGGCGCTTACAAGAGGATTTAATGGTAGCTAGGAGTGGGGTAGAGCACTTCCAAGTGGAATGAATGCCTTGAATGGGTGGTTGGATGGAGTTTATATAGGCAAAGGGGTTTTTTAATTTAAGTATGGGCTTTAGCGACATCCGGGACGTCGCTAAACCCATACTAAATCCGTCAATGTAGCCACCTACCTACCGGCCACCAGCGCGCGCACGTGCTTCTTCGAAGTCGATCCGTGCGCACACGTTGTAAGCCGTCTGATCGAAGATCTGATAGCTGAGATCGCTCGTGAGGCACGTGGCTGGATCGTGCCCACGCCTCCCGTGTCATCGCGGGCATCGGCTTTGGACGCGTGAGATCGCACCGCGTTGCTCCATCCGCACCATCCGCTACTGATCGGGCGGTTGAATTTACGCGGTGCGCGCCTTCGCCTTTGCATTTCAGCGCAGTGCAATTCGATCCCGTGCCAGCTGAGCGGGTGTGAGGCGTTCGACCTCTGCGCTACGCCCGCTGCTTTGTCGCGATGGGGGCGGGCGCGCGAGTGGCTCTCAGCCGTTCGATTGAAGATCGACGGTTGAGATTCATCCTCTGGTTGAAGGAGAAATCGGTCAGTGGCGTAGATGCGTTGAGTGGGCGCCACATGGCACACTGTGGGCCGTTGATCATTATATCAACAGCCAGGACTTCTTAGGCTAATTGCAGGAGCTCCGGATGTCGGATTTGGACGATTTCGTGTCTGTTGGACTCCATTCGTCGCTCTGAATCCATCCGTGCAGTCCGATTGCTCATCTGGGGCCTATTTTGACAAGTACTCATACAAATGACCATTAATACTGTTCTATAAGCAATCTTGATGTGTGATGCATGCAATGCTCCCATTCCTATTTATGATGTGTTATCTGTGCATTTTGTTTTTAAGATGAACCCTAATTGTCAGATTTATCACCCCAAGATGCAGTGTTATCAATGGCCAAACTCATTCTACTACTTTTAGGTAAATCTTAGATCAAGGAAGACACCTACTTAGAAAAAGAAAAAAGAAAATGATACTAAAAAAAAAGAAAAAATAGAAAGAAAATAGAAAAATAAACCACACTTCACCACACGAGTATGGCTGACAACTTGCCATGGGTAACAGCCCATTGGCCGATTATCCATAGCCCAGCTCACAAAAATGCATAAATAATTCCCAAAACACTTAGGGAAGAAGCAGAGAAGTAGAATAAATCGAGGAGATATACATTGGGTTCACCTTTGTGCTAACCCCATTAAAAAAATAAAAAAAGTACGAAGAAAGCTACCAATCGGAAAAATAAACCTTTAGGCATAATTTTTTACGTCACCTAGGGTGGTAGAAACTGAAGTTCGTTTTAATGACCGCTTAATGAGTCTGTCACCCTTTCTCAAGATGCTTAGAACTTAGAGTCCTTTTCGATTCTTGGATGGGTCAGGTAGCTGTAAAAAGTTATCCCGAAACTCTCAAACTCCAAAAGTCCAAAAAATTAGAAAAGAAGAAAAAACAAAATAAAAATGTATCTTCCCTCTTCAAATAAGCCATCCACGCCACTCTTCAGAGCTCCTCCTCGCGACACAAAGATGGGCATGGCCTATTGGTAGAGGCATGAACTCTTAAGGGAGGGGTGCAGATTCAAGATCTGCGGACCATTCCAAATCAGCAATTGGATGCACGCAGACAAGGGTGCACCAGCCAGCGTATGCGTGCAGACGTGCGCGCACTAGCCCATGTACTTGCACTGCAGCGCCAGCGCAGCGTGAGAAACGTGCAGCAGCGCAACGCCAACGTGCATGCGCGACAAGGCTCGTGTTGGGAGTGCAAGCACAGCGGTAGTGGGCGTGAGTTGGCACGAATCTTCAGCAACGATTGCAGCTATCACTAATGCCCTTTACATGAATTGTCCTCTCCCCTTCCACTATAAAAAGACCTATGCCCCTCCATTCTTCACCATCTCTTCCTTTCTTCTCCTTACCACCTCCAAGGCTTTAGAGAGAGCTTGTCCCAAGCCCGGGATGCTCCTCTAGAGTAGAAATTAAACATGTTCCCGCCTCTCATCCCCATTAGTGGAGCATCCTGTAATTCCCTACTCGGAGGGGCTGAGATCAGCGTGACGTAAAAAATGCAGAATTGAAATCTCACAAAATATCAATCACATGAGTACACAATTATTTTTAGGTGGAAACCCAAACCGGGTGAAAACCACCACCTAACCCTCTCGAGTTAGGATTTTCCGATCAACCAAGTTGATCAAAATCCACTAAACAAATCACTTTAAACGAGGGTGATTCAACCTCAATTACAACCACGCTACAAGTACGCGGGTAGCGTTCCTCAACCCCTTCTCTTCACGAGAAGGATTTTGTCCCACGAAGGAGACGGGAATTCGCAAAGCGAATACCCAACCAAGTAACAAAGATAAACAAGTAATCCTATAGAGCCAACAAAATAATTTTGAACCTAAGCTTCTATAGGAAATAGGATGCTTCCCTTTGAAAGGAGTGCGTCGACGACACGGATGCGTGTGCCACGCGACGGCGCAACATCGCTCTCGTGAACTACGGCGGGAGAGCGGGTGCGCGAAGCTTGATGCTCTCTAGATGAAGAATTAGAGCTTGGAGACTGATAACGTTGGCTTCACGTGGTTTGTTATAGCGTTGTAGTATATCCAGTTATTACCAACATTTCAAATATAAATTTTTTACTCGGAAAATAAAAGAGTTCCCGAGGTCGAACTCAGGGAGCAAGTTGTATTCTAGAGATATACATGTTTCTTTTACAAAAATAAACAAAGAGAGAGAAAGAATTTGGTGTCTCTTTTTTCTTTCTCTTTGTTTCTCCTCGTCTCAGATCTTTTTCTTCTTAGTTCTGCAGAGGTGATGCTCTTCTTCAGATCTCCTTCTTTCTTCTTTGTTCTGCAGAGGTGATCTTCTTCTTCTTTTCTTCAGATCTCCTTCTTTCTTCTTTGTTCTGCAGAGGTGATGCTCTTCTTTCTTTCTTCAGATCTCCTTCTTCCTTCTTTTCTTTTTCTGCAGAGGTGTCTCCCCTCCTTCTTTCTTCTTTTCCCTTCAGGCCGTCGTCTGATTTCCAAATCAGACGACTTAAACTGCCTGTTGCTACAGTGTCTTCCTCAGCTTCCTTCTTCTTCACCTGTTCCTGCACACTTCAGAGCTTACGTCAGAGGACAAAACCTACTCTACCCTCTCCCCCGCGTCTCTCTCTCTCTGAAACCACTCTTGGGAAAGCTCTCCCAGAGCTGCCGGGTAATCGGGTACGGGTCGTGCCCGGGTCCAGGCCCACCGGCGTGCGTGGTGGGCGAGGAGTGCAGGTCAGTCTAAGTCGGGTCGGGTCGGGTCAGGTCCGCGGGGCGTGAGCGCGGACGAGACCGGGTAACCGGGCGGGTGAAGGGGACCTCACCCTGTGTGCTGAGGCAGTAAGCCTCCAGCACTTTTGCGTCTTATATCGCCGCGCCTCTTCAGACTTTTCCGAGGTGGGACTAAATGTCCCACCTCAATTGCGCGCCCGCAGCGGGGAAAGCAGCGGGAGATCGCGGCGTCACGCGACGCCTTCTGCGTTAGCTGCGAGCCTGGTGTTTTGTCGAAACGCCTCGCAAGGCCTGGGAGTCGAATCTGGGCGTGGCGCTGAGCGTGGCGCGCCTGTAGCTGCAGGCAGAAGCAGCTCCTTCTGCACGGCAATGGCGGCGGAGGTCGGGTGGCCTGTTCACAAAAAAATGGCCTCTCGGCCTAATCAGAAAGTGCCGGGAGCTTCGCCAGGGTGCGGCGAAGCTCGTGTGGGTGGTGGCGAGGCGTGGGGCGGCGTGCAAGGGCTGCCCTAGGTCGGACTGTGGGTCGGAGGATGGGTTTGTTGGGGGAAGCGTTACGGAGGTGTGGAGTGGCAGTGAAGGGGTGGGGGGTGCTCAGTGTGATGAGGCGGAGGTTCGGTGAGGGTCGGCGAGGTGTGTGAGGCTGTGGAGCGATGGGAGCATCTCGTCGGAGGGTGGCCGGAGACGAAGGGGGTGACGATGGTCAGGGTCGGTCGAGGGCTTAATTGAATAAATTGAAGGTGGGGAAAGAAAGAGGGGAAGAAGGGGAGTAGTTATAGCTTACTTGCAGGGACGAAGGGGGAGGAACAGGGCGACAGTCGTATCGACTGTCGCCGGAGAAGACGATGCTCAGGGAAAGGGGCGGCGGCGAGCAGAGAGCCGGAGAGGCGCCAGCTGGGTGCGGCGTGGCGCGGGAAGAGCAGGGGAGGAAGTCTCTGCTGCTGGTATTGCGGCAGAGCGAAGAGGAGAAGGGGGAGGAACCGCCGGAGCTGGTGAGCGTCTGCCGGAGAGAGAAGAGAGGAAAGTTGGGGGTTTTCTCCGTCAGACCCGAGCTACCCCGGTCGGTGGAGCAACGGGGGGTATTTATAGGGATCAAACAGGGAGGAAGGCGGAGGGAGACGACGTGTCTCCCTCGCCGGAGGATGGCCGGAAACAAGAACCCATACCGTCCGTGCGTTCGCATGGCCGGTATGGTGGGTTACAACGACCAGGGGGGTGTCCCTGCGACGGCTGACGACGCAGGGCACCCCCGGTTTACTTGCCAGGTCCCCCCCCTCACCTTGCGCGGCGCCATGCTCCGCGCAAGGTCGCCGGAGCATGGTGCTGGCAGGTTTTGCAGGGGGGACCTGATCGCAAAGAACGAAGGAGAGTTAGGGGCCAAAATGCGAGGGTTCAAAAGTTGAGGGCCAAAGAGTAAATATATGAGGACCAAAGTGTAAAGTCGGTCAAGGAGGTTTCTTCTTAGGCTCAAGTTTTTATACATGATTAATTAGGACCTAAGGAATCTGATGGTGAATTTCATTTCTATATTAAACCTTGTTTGACTGGTCAATTTACGCAAAAACCCAAATTAAGTTAATAATTGGGCATGGTTCTCAATGTAGGTCAAAATGGGTTCTGAAGGCCAAATTGAAGGTTCTAAACCCTAGAGATTATTTTTCTATGAATTTTAGAGGGTTTATTCTATTTTTACTTTGCCTCGAACCTTGTGAATTGAAGTGGGTTGTTTTAGGGTTACAGATTATCATTTAGTTTCTTGGAAGTGCTGTAGCCCTTGCTAGATCATCTCATCCCACTTTTATTCTTATTAAGCTGCTTTGACCTATGTTTGGGCCCTGAATTACCCTATATGCAGATTATACTGGTAAAATTGCATTTTTACCCCTTATGACTTGTTTTCTCCTTAAACTCAGAATTCTCTGAGTTAAGCCTTTCCTTGAGTTATGTAGGAGCTTTTATCCTTTGTATTTGGTCAAAATGAGCTAGTTATGGCTCATAATGAGGTTCTCATCAGAGACCAAGAGAGACACAAAATGGTTTGAAAGTGTATTGCAAGGTGTGTCTTGTGTTTCTTGGTGTCTGTTTCTGTGCAAGAGGTTCCCCTCTATTTATAGAGGCCTTAGGAAGGCTTTGGATGGCTTAGGAAAGGCTCCATAGCCGTTGGGTGCAAAGCCCAAGTGAATCAACCCGAAATCAAGAATAATCATTGCACTGACAGGGTTATCAGACGTCTAATTCTGGCATCAGACGTCTCGAAGACCACTTTAAGACGTCTGATTTCGTGCGGGTTCCTTCCTGTCTTGAATCAGATCTAAACAGGGTTCTTGTGCAAGTCCATCAGACGACATACAGGACGTCTGTCACTATGTCTGGACATCTGGAAACCTACTTTTTCGTGGGAATGGATTTGCAACGGCTAGAAAATCTCTGAGAAGAGATTTTTGGGTCAGTCGAGGCAAAACGGTCAATTATCAGACGTCTGGAAAGGCTTAAGGACGTCTGATAAGGCTCTAACGGTCATATCCTCGAGTGTTTGCAAAGCGAGCCAACGGTCCACTAATTAGACTTCTGGCAAAGTCATCAGACGTCTCCTAAGACGTCTGGTCTAAGGTCTAGACGTCTGATTTCATCAGACAGGACTAAATATGTCCAGCCTAAATGTTATCAGACGTCTGAATCAACAGTCAGACATCTTAAAACACATTATCAGACGTCTGATTTTGGAATTAGACGTCTGGAAATGTTGTTTGAACCCTATATTGGTTTTCTAAGTTCTCTACAGAAAACCTAAGTATCCTAGGGTTGTGCCGATGTTCCTAGGACTACTGTTAGGGTACTTTGAGGCTCTTTAACATGAATCTAAGTAACAAAAATAAATAGCAACAGAAGAAACGAAAAATACAAGGAGTACAAGAGAAGGAAATCTATCCTATTCTTCATCTCCTTCCTTCTTCAATCTATCACTCCTCGCGAATCTCCTCTGTTTTCCATCAAGCTCCTCCAATCCATCCTGGATGCGAGCTCGAACTCTGACTGGTCACGTCTACATTTGCAATTGACCTGAAATCTAAGACTTCAAGTGCAAATGTTAAATAACACGTGTTTTGTTATCATCAAAAGAAATGATCGTGGTGCTCTAGCACCAACATATCCCGTGGTCGTCCTCTCACCTCCTTTTGGAAGATCCTTACCGTGACAACGTCCTGCCCCATCCTCCTTCCTCTGCAATCGTTCTCCCTCGTCCCTCTCCTCACCACCTTCTTTGGGGCACCGTCAAAGTGAGTCATCCTCCAAGCAACAGTCGAGGGGGATTCTTCTCACCTATCTCTATCTTTTCTCTTTTGTGGTGTAGTTTTCCCGCTTTCATAGTTGTAGAAACATTTGATCAAAAATACATGATTGTTTCTCTCTCTCTCTCTACATTATTTTTGCAAGTAGATAAAGTTTTCATCGACTTGATCTCTTGCTTGATAAAAGTACAAAAAAATTATAAAAGATAAAATGACAAAAAGAAATAAAAACAAAATGCGGATTTTTTTAAACCAAACATTCACCTCCCCATGTTCGATTCGGGACTCACCTTTCGAGTTTTGATTATAAATATTATCTGATTGATGGATTTTCTTGTGAATCAAACTATGATGATGGGTTTCGAAACTCAAATCTTTTCGAAATGAATCTCCGCCCCATCAGAGGACAAGGGGCAGGGGCTAACGGAGGAGGAGGAGGAGGAGGGTTGCAAAAGGAGGACGAGGAGAGGCTGAGGGGGCAGGGAGGAGGAGGAGGGGGAGGGGGCGCTAGCGGAGGAAGAAGAGGTGAAGGAACGGGGGAGGAGCAGGAGGAGGAGGAGGAGGGGGAGGGGGTAGACCGACCAGAGGTAGAGGAGGACGATGATGGGAGGCAGCGAGGAAGGGCAAGGACAAGAGGCGGTGGGGAGTGCCGCTAAGGGTTTGGGTTGAGGAAGATGAACAGTAATGGGAGGAGGCTCTGCGTGTGAGTAGATAACTAATATATGCCATTAGTTAAATTACCAAGCGACGGCATAAGTCACTGCAAAATTTTCCTCCGTGTGCCCAAATGCCCAGAAATTTTAACAAAATACATTTGTTGTCACTTATATCAAAAAACGATGGCAAAAACACATTTAAAACTTTGTCGTTCTTCTTTGTTAGCGACGAGGGGAGGGGTAATTTTACACCACTCCTTCACTGTTACTTTATAAAATAAACAATGGCAAATGTTTATTTGTCGTCGCTTTTTAAAACGATGGCAAAGAACCAATGGTAAAGCTCATCTTTCTAGTAGTGAAGCTTTCTAGTATTTAGTTAGAAGTTGCATGCCTAGTTCTAATAGTCATCTTGCTTGATAATCGATTCTAGTTCTAGTATTGGAAGGCGATTTTAATCTATTTGCCTTCCTGTGAACAACTCAAACTCCCATATTTTTATTCAAAAAATCTTACGAGTTTGATCCGATTTATAAATTTCAAAAGCTTCTGTATGCATTTACTTCGACGAAAAGTGATTTCTCGCAATCACATCTACGAACAGAATAATATGTATAGTGATCTAATATAATGATGTACATTAATAATTTAACATAACTATATTAGTAATTTAATTAATTAACTAAATTGTAGTGTACCCTTATAAATTATAATTTTTAACTTACCTTAAATTTATTTATACCCTTATATATATTGTATTATGGTAAGCTTATAATCTGTAACTTAGGTACATACATATTATGTATATAGTGTATAGGTGCATATATAACGTGTTCATATAATAATAAATCTAGGTAAATAAGTTAAAATTTGTATTTATAAGATGTAGGATGTATAATAGTCTAATTATATCCTAACTATGTACTATATATAGATGTATAGGTTGTATATAAGTTAATATAAGCTATTATGTACACATATAACCTATATTGTAAATATTTATTTATACGTACAATTAACCTAATTAAATTGTTGCAATCATAAGTTCTATGTATCAATTGAGCATTTATGAACTTAATTTGTAATTTAAATCCCTAATTAACCCTCAAATATCATCTAATCTCTAATTAAGTCACACAACACTGCCTGTAAGTAGCATCTTAATTCAACAATGAGTGCAACACTCTTTAGTGCCACATCGGGTGCTGAAAGAGCATTAGCACAATATTTATTGAATCACATAGGGAGCCCTATCACCCAAGAGTCAGGGGATAGGCTCCCTCAGGTGCTTGTCTTGCATGCTCTATGAATGATATTTCGAAAGAGAGAGAGACCTATAGAAAGGTTTGTCAAGATCCTAGAGACCATAGGTTAGGATGCATTGAGGTGTGAACCACTAGGGGCGAGGCCCGTTTGGGCGGCCTTCGGGTGAGTTGGGCCACTACTGTCGATTGTTGATCCGACCCCTATGGGGCAGTTGATTTAGTTAGAGGTGGCCCAACACCAATTTTTGCTAAGTGAAGAGTAGGCTAAGTGTGAAAAAAAATTGATTAAGTGTTGAGAGTTGAGAGTGGTGTGAATGCCTAAGTGTTAGAAGTGTTATGTGTTGAAAATATAATTAAATACATATTTTTAGTATATAAGTTAAACTATTATTTTTGCCTTTTTTATATATACTTTTTGAGCCATTATTGTACATTAATAGTTCTTCTCATTCTTTTTGTGTAATCTTGTATATAGTTCATTTAGTTGTAAATAATTAGATACTTATATATATCTTTTTATTTGTATATAGAGATTTAGTATGTAAAATAAACCATTCATTTTTGCCTTTATGTTTATAATGTTTGAGGCATTTTTCTTAATTCATTTCATCTTATCCCTTGTATAAACTTGTATATAGGTAGTTTAATTAATTTTATATTTGTACATATTCCTATATATGTAGAGATAAAATGTAAAATAAACTAACCTAGATTGACTTAGTGTTTTTAAGCCTTTAAATTTGTATACATTCTTGATGCTTTACATGTAATAACATTTGCTTAACTAACCTAACTTGTATATAATTAACTTAGACTAATGGCCTGTATAGAAATTGTATTGATTCTAACTCATCATTTGTAAATAATACTCATATTTTTGGAAAAAAAGATTAATTTTGGATCATAGAGAGTTATGTATATCAATAACTGCCTTCTAGTGAAATGACCAGGAATAAAACCAGTAAAAATTGTATATAAATAAAATGACATCCATCTGGATTGTGACACTATACTACAGACACGATTGTGACATTAATAAACACTAATTAACAAGCATTCCAGATATTCGATCAGAAACCTTCTCATGAGCTTGAAGAAGAGAGATCGTCCAAGCTTCTCTTGATCCTCTCCTGGAGTTTAGAATTTGGGGCTTATTGGTGTATGAAGTGGAAAGGCATATTCTCAAGAAAGAGATGGTGAAAGATGTTATAAAGAGGGTACAACCACCACTTTATGCATTTAGGGGTGAGAGAAGTCCTTGGGAAACTGTCCCATGGAGATAAAATGAACAAAACAAAGTTTACAACAAATATCTTTTTCCAAAGGCTGAAAGTATTCAATTAAAGGAATCTATTAATCAATTAATTTTTGAATTTTTAGCTTTGTAAGAAAGAAAGTTGAATTTAAGAGAATAAATGATATAGGAACAATATCAAGGGTATGTTCTACATCTTAATAACAAGGATAGGTGATTTT
Source organism: Thalassia testudinum (assembly GCA_037157565.1). Lineage (NCBI taxonomy): Eukaryota > Viridiplantae > Streptophyta > Magnoliopsida > Alismatales > Hydrocharitaceae > Thalassia > Thalassia testudinum. The sequence continues at coordinate 50,314,769 of JAZHRO010000073.1, forward strand.
TAGTGTATCAACTTATTAAGTTGATGAAATACTGTTACGACCCGACTTCCGAATCCCTACAGGACACGAGAATCGGACCGACTCGACTGATCCCAAAACCCAGTCATCCAACGAGAAAGTAACCAAAAAGTAACAAAATAAACCACATTCACCATGCAAGTAACTAACAGTAACAAAAGTACAGTGGTAAAAAAAAGAACTACTACAGTACATACCACCACAACAGTAGAGAATTAAAAACAGGTACAGAAATATGAAGTTTACAATATAAGAGTACAAGGTGTAACAGAAATACTCACTACTATAGAAAATGGGTACAACAAAAGTACAACTACTGGGCTCTACTAGGCCCAGCACCCTCCACAGCCGTAGGCTCTGGCTGCTCAACACCTGGTCCTAAAAAAGATGACAAATATGACATGTCAACGAAACGCTGAGTAGAGTGGCAACCAGCTAGCTAAGAAAAACAGTAAAGGTGGACAAGTAGCTGTTGTTTTTAATTTCTTTCTTTATTTCTCTATTTACTCTTTCTTGAATTATTTCTCAGATCTTTCTCTTGATCTCGAATGTTCCTCGAGGGAACAATCTTGATTGAAGTCTTTTCCGAAAAGTAGAAGTAGCACGTGGTGCTCTCCCAATCGGGAGAGTCCCCCGTGGTGGTCCTACCGTCAGTCAACCACCCCAAGGTCGCTGACAGACGTAACGGTGACTACGGCACGAGCGATAGATGCATGGGTAGCTACACCCCACTGGCACGCGGTCAGCCGATTCCGTTGACGGTGCGCCCAAAGCACATCACGGACCAATATAGGGCAAAGCCCTCTCAGTAACAGGGGTCCAGCCCCTCCACAGTAACCAAACAGGGGTCTTACCCCTCCACAGTCCATGCACCCTCGCCTGACTACCCTGGTTTGCCCAGTGGGCCTAACAAGTCGGTGTAGGATGGCTAGCTGAACCTCGGGCCCTGTGGGGTGGCTAGCTCTCTCCCGGCTCTCCCTGGTATTGTGTACGCGAGGGCCAGAAAGTCGATGCAAAGTGGCCAAACTCACCCCGGTCTTGACCTAAGGGCGGCAAGCTCCCCCTCTACACTAAGAGGTAATATGTGCTCTCATCGGTACCACGTACCCAAGAGGTAACACACTTTCCCATCTACTTTTCCAGTTCCATTCCATTTATTTCCAGCCTAATTCCCCGTAGGGTTAGTGCTCCTGTTTCCTCAGGCCATGCCATACTAGGTTTCATCATTTCAGTTTTATTCGCATATAGCACGTGTTTCCAACATTTAACCTTTCTTTTCCAATTTATATATAAGCAGCCCGAATTTAGTTTCCAGACAACAGGAATTTCATGTAGTAGTAACTAGCGACAGTACTCTACATTTCACAGGCAGCTGTTATCCAATTATAGGAAATTATCATTATTCTATCTACTTATCAAGATTGCAATTCAGGCATTCAAGACATTTGTTTCAGTGTTTCTGTTCTTAGGATTCATGCCACACCCTATGATCCATCATTCAATCTAGTTTTTAGGTCCTAGGATTCATGCCATACCCTAGGATCTATCATTCAATCTAGTTTTCAGGTCCTAGGATTCATGCCATACCCTAGGATCTATCAGTCAATCTAGTTTTCAAGTCCTAGGATTCATGCCATACCCTAGGATCTATCGGTCAATCTAGTTTTCAGGTCCTAGGATTCATGCCATACCCTAGGATCTATCATTTATTTTAGAGATGTATTAATGTTTGTAATTAACTCAGGGGAGCCACTCTACCCGCAAAATCGGGAGTAATGGAGGCGTGATCGGCAGGTCCACGTGCCTTCGCAACCCCCAAAGCCGCAACAGAATGAGGTCCTAGCACAAGGATCAATCACAAGGAACCACTCAGAACAAGATACAAGTATTTCAAACAAGTAGAGGAACTAATTCTGAGAAGAACAGAATCTTAAACGTGGAAATCGAACCTCGAACGGACCCTAAACAAGTCAAAAATGACAACTCTAACTCAAATCAGACATCTGGAACACCTTCCAGACGTCTTAAAAAGTGGTCCAAGTCATACCTCACTCTGCGCTGCTCCTCAGACGTCCAGGGATCCTGCTGAATCGTCTGGACCCAATTCCAAACGTCCGACCACCTCTCCGGATGTCTGGAGACACTCTCTGTCGTCTGGTGCCGTGCCCAGACGTCTGAACTGCATGGGAGGGCATGTCCCCGTGCCTTCCTGAAATGAAACCTGCACGCACGACGAAAACCTCCTCAACACGACACGTCTCAGAACCTCGGCGGAACGGCCTGCATGGTCGTATCCGCAAAAGGAGGTACAGGAGAAATTTCGTACCTCCCAGTTGTCTGGAGCTCCCTCCAGACGTCGCCCGTGTCGTCTGGATGTAGGTCCAGACGTCTGATTCTGGGAAAATTTTCCAGAATCATAACCTCCTCGTCTTCTTCCCGCTGCGCGCGAGCTCGCCACACAACCTCTCGTCCACTGCTCGAGCTGCAGCAGCACCAAGGGAGATCTCCCCAGTACGACGCTCCTCCGCGTGCATGTCGACCGGCCTCGAGCTGCTCCGGCGGGCTCTCTCTCTCTTTCTCACGCGCTCTCCCTCTTCTTCCCTCTCGCTGCACCTCTCCTCTCTGCACTGCACCCGGCAGCAGCTGCTGCCCTCCCTCTCGCTCTTGCACTCACGCTGGAGGAAGGAGAAGACGGTGGGGTGGTGAACGTGGGAGAGGGTAGAGGGGTATTTGTAGGCGTGGGGGAGGCGTCTGCAGGTCAGCGAAGGGAGAGAGAAAAAGAAGAGGGCAGCGGGTTTCAGTCTTTGAGGGCACGCGCGCAGACTCGTGATCGTACACATGCCAAAATTTATTTCCAAACGTCTGACCAGATGTCTGGACCAACTCCCAGACGTCTTAAAGTGTGTTTGATGTCTCAGGTCTTAACAACATAACAAACTCAAAGGAAGTTTCGTCCCCGAAACTTGTGCTAACTAGGGTGCGGAAAAAGAACAATATATGCATAACAAACTCAAAGAGGATCGAAGCCGGTCCGAAAAGACGTACCCTCAAAGAGCTCTGGGTACCGCTCCCGCATCGTCACCTCAGGCTCCCAGGTAGCCTCCTCGTACCGCTGGCTCCTCCACAAGACCTTCACTAGGGGTACTTGCTTCCATCTCAAACTCCAGACGACTCTGTCGAGAATCTGCACTGGCTGCTTAGGGTAGCTCAGGTCGTCACCCACCTCGACGCTCTCATGGCTCAAGACGTGGCTGTGATCGGCGATGTACTTCCTGAGGTTGGACACGTGAAACACGTCGTGCACACTAGAAAGCTGGGGAGGAAGGGCAATCCTGTAAGCAATGGGTCCAACTCGCTCCAGGACCTCAAAGGGTCCCACGAACCTCGACGCAAGCTTCCCTCTCACCCCAAACCACTGCAGGCCCTTCATGGGTGAAACGCAAAGGAAGATGTGGTCCCCAACCTCAAACTGCACCTCTCTACGTTTCCGATCTGCATAGCTCTTCTGTCTGCTCCTGACAGTGCGGAGTCTCTTGTGAATCTGCTCGATCACCTCCTGCCTCTGCCGGATCAGCCTGGGGCCAACCTCCCACTTGGTCCCCACCTCAACCCAACTCAAGGGTGCCGTACACCTCTGTCCATACAGAGCCTCATAAGGTGCCATGCCGATGCTCGAGTGATAACTGTTGTTATATGCAAACTCCACCAGGGGAAAGTGCTCCTCCCAATAGCCCCTCCAGTCCAGTACACAAGCATGCAAAAGGTCCTCAAGTGTCTGTATCGTGCGCTCAGACTGTCCGTCCGTCTGGGGGTGGTATGCTGCACTGAACCTCAACCCCGTCCCCAGGGCCTACTGAAACTTAGCCCAAAACTAAGATGTAAAACACGTATCCTGGTTGGATACGATCTCCCACAGAACTTCGTGTAGACGTACCACGTCACGGATATACCTCTCTGCCAACTGTGCTGGTCCCAAGGTGACTCGGATCAGCAAGAAACGTGCCGTCATCGTCAATCTGTCAACGATCACCCAGACTGCGTCGTGTCCCCACTGGGTGATGGGCAAGCCCACCACCAAGTCCATGGTGATGCTCTCCCACTTCCACTCTAGCACTGAAAGTGGCTGCAACGGCCCTGCAGGCCTCTAATGCTCGGCCTTCACCTGCTGGCACACTAAACACTGCTATACGAATTCACCTACATCCCACTTCATTCCCTTCCACCAAAAGTCGCATCTCAAATCATGGTACATCTTTGTGTTTCTGGGATGTATGGTGAACCTGGAACCATGTGCCTCAGTCAGGAGCTCTCTCAACAGCTCCTCAACCCTGGGAACGCACAAATGTCCCCTCATGCACAGTACCTGGTCTGTAAAAGAGAAGTCCCCAGGGTCTCCTAACAACACTCTGTCACACAATGATTGTAAGTACAGGTCGGCCATTTATCCAGTGATGATGCGATCTATCAGCTCTGGCCTAGTCTGTCGTGTCACAGTCACTGCCCCACAATGCCCCAGTAACTCTAGGGGCCGCCAACTGCCCATCTCCTCCATGAGGCTCCAACTCTGTGCCTATAAATTGGCCAAGTGGGCGACTGCATTCCGGCTCAAGGCGTCAGCCACCATGTTGGCCTTTCCTAGATGGTAGGAAATGCTGCAGTCATAGTCCTTCAGGAACTCCAACCAACACCCCTATCTCATGTTGAGCTCCTTCTGATCAAACAAGTATCTGAGGCTCTTATGATCTGTGAAAATCTCAAAGGTCTCACCGTACAAGTAGTTCCTCCAAGTCTTCAGCGCGAAGACAACAACTGCCAGCTCCAGGTCATAGGTAGGGTAGCTATGCTCATGGGGCTTTAGTTGCCGCGAAGCGTAAGCGACAACGTGACCCCTCTGCATGAGCACACCCCCTAACCCCTGCAAAGAGGCATCCGTGTACACAACGAACCTGCCACTACTGTCTGGGATGGTGAGCACGGGAGCTGAAGTCAGCCTCTCCTTCAGCTCCTGAAAACACGCCTCACAAGTGTCTGTCCAAGTAAAGGGCATGTCCTTCCGGGTCAGCTGTGTCATAGGACGTGCAATCTGCGAGAATCCCCTGATAAACTACCTGTAATAGCCTGCCAGTCCCAAGAAACTGTGGATCTCAGTAACCGTACGCGATCTCTCCCACCTGATCACTGCCTCAACCTTGGCTGGGTCCACAGCCAAGCCATCCTCGGAGATCACATGACCCAAGAAGGTCACCTCCCTCAACCAGAACTCACACTTGCTGCATTTGGCATACAGCCTACGTTGTCTTAGTGTGTCCAAAATCATTTGCAAGTGTTGTCCGTGCTGCGCCTGATCTCGAGAATAGATGAGCACATCATCAATGAATACCACCACAAACTGGTCCAAGTACAGTCTGTATACCCGGTTCATCAAGTCCTGAAGGCAGCAGGGGCATCGATCAGCCCAAACGGCATGGCCAAAAACTCGTAGTGTCCGTACCGGGTGTGGAAAGCTGTCTTGGAGATGTCTGCCTCCTTGATCCTCAACTGGTGGTATCCAGACCTCAAGTCTATCTTGGAGAATACCGTGGCACCTCGCAGCTGGTCAAACAAGTCATCAATCCTCGGCAGCGGATACCTGTTCTTGATGGTAACCCTATTCAGCTGTCTGTAATCCACACAAAGGCGTAGGGTACCATCCTTCTTCTTTACGAACAATACCGGGGCTCCCCATGGAGACGCACTAGGCCTCACAAAGCCCTTCTCCAGAAGATCCTGCAACTGAGACTTGAGCTCTCGCAGCTCAAGTGGTGCCATCCTGTACGATGCTGTGGAGATGGGGCTGGTCCCTGGTACCAGTGAGATCTCAAACTCGTTCTCACGCTCGGGTAGTAGTCCTGGCAACTCATCTGGGAACACGTCGGGGTACTCTCTGACCACCGGGATACTCTGGAAGTTAGCCACAGGGCTAGGCTCCGCCACCACACAAGCCAAAAAGCCCTCACACCCCTGGCTCAAAAGTCTCGCCACCCAAAGTGCAGAAATGCACCTGAAACCTCCATCCACTGGCTGCCCGTGGAACTCGAAAGAACGCAACTCCGGTATGGAGAAGACGATCTTCCTCTCAAAGAAGTCCACCAAGGTGTGGTAAGCGAACAGCCAATCCATCCCCAGAATTACGCCAAAGTCCTCCATCTGTATCATAATCAGGTCAATGGGAAGGCTGTGTCCCCCAACACTGACCTCACAACCTGTGTACACCTCCTCAGCTACAAACAGCTGACCACTCGGACCTCTGATCATGAACAGATCCTCTAACAACATACAATCATGCCCCAAGCTAACAGCAAAACTGGCAGCGACAAACGAGTGCGTGGCGTCGGAATCGAAAAGCGTGTAAGCAAGTCTGCCGGAAACTAAAACCATACCTGCCACCACTGATTCTGAAGCTCTAGCATCCCTGTGTGTCTGGGCGTTGAAACACCCCTTAGCCCTAGGTGCGGACGAAGCAGCCACACTCTGAGTCGGACAGGTAGCTACCGGCCGGTACCCTCCACACGACTGCTGTCCTCCTCCTCGCGCCTGGAAACCGCGGCATCCTACTCGCCCTCTAGTGCTCGACGTAGGAAGCATCTGCTGACCTCCAGCCCTAGACGGGCAGTCCCTCCTGATGTGGCCCGGCTGGCCACACTAGTAGCAAAGGGGGACTTGACTCCCACCCTCAGTGGGTCCCTGCTGACGGCTAGGCGGGGGTCTGGTGCTGGCAGCTGGCCCCTATCGATGGCCCCCAAAGGCCACTAATGGCCCCGCAAAGCGTGACGGCTCTCCCGCAGGTGCCACGTGCTTCCTCTCTCATCGACCCTGTGAGAAGTCTGGCTGGTAGGGCCTCTTCCTCCCGCTGTCAGTGTTGCGTGCAGACGGGTTGGTCTCTTCATACGTCATAGCTGCCTCCACCACCCTGAGAACGTAGGCAACTTCAGGGGTTTGACAAACCCCCAAATAGCAAGCCGGAGCCCCTCGGAGAACCTCCAAAGGCACTCCTCCTCAGTAGCCACGGCTATCGCTACGAAACGAGACAACTCCAGGAAACACGTGTGGTACGCACTTTCGGTCATCGTCCCCTGGAGGAGAGTGTGGAACTCCCACCTCCTCTGGTCCTGCTGGGGGAAGTATTGCTCACAGAAGAGGGTGACGAACTGGTCCCAAGTCGGCTCATCCCTCTCCTGACCTCTGACCGCCCTCCACCACCTGTGTGCCGCACTCTCCAGCTGGTACGTGGCAAAGGCCACGCGGCACTCCACAGGGGGGCGAAGGGTGTCAAATACCATCTCGATCTGCTCAAGCCAATCCTCCGCCTCGGTCGAGTCCTCATCCCCCTTGAAGGAGGGGGGCTTTAGCTTCCGGAACTATCCGAAAAGCTCATAGTGGAGCTGAAGTGGAGAAGCTGGTATGCCTCCAGGTAAAGAAGCCTCATGCTCGGAAGTGCCAGAGGAACGTGGGAGTGGTGGAGGCCCACCCTCTCCCTCGCATACAGTGCCGTGCCCATCTCGTGGTCCCACAAAGGACTCCCCCTCCACAGCCCCAGGGAGAGGTGCTCGTGGCAGCGGGTGAAGCTCCTCTCGCACGATATCCCGTATCAGCTGGGAGAGGTCCTGGGCCTGAATGCCTGGGAGAAGTGGCTGGTCCACTGAGGCGTCGGGCTCAACGTGCCTATCCCTCCGACCTCGTCATCGGCCACATCCGCGACTCACCTCGCTACCTCCTCGTCGAGGCATCTCCTGCAAGGAGACGCAAACACGGAACAGAAAAGACGTCAATACTAATCGATATTCAACAAAGTAACCTTAAAACAGATGTCAAAAGGTACGTTGTGGTGGCTACTCTAGTTACAAGCATGTGAATTGGTTATTTTCCAGCCAGTTGATTCACTTCTCGGGATGACCTTGCACTGATACCACCTTGTTACAACCCAACTCCCGAATCCCTACAGGACACGAGAATCGGACGGACTCGACTGATCCCAAGACCCAGTCGTCCAACAAGAAAGTAACCAAAAAGCAGCAAAATAAACCACATTCACCATGTAAGTAACTAATAGTAACAAAACTACAGCAATAAAGAAAAGAACTACTACAATACATACCACCACAATAGTAGAGAATTAAAAATAGGTACAGAAATATGAAGTTTACAGTAAAAGAGTACAAGGTGTAACAGAAATATTCACTACCATAGAAAATAGGTACAACAAAAGTACAACTACTGGTCTCTACTAGGCCTAGCACCCACCGCAGCCGTAGGCTCTGGCTGCTCAACACCTGATCCTGAAAAAGGTGACAAATATGACACGTCAGCAAAACGCTGAGTAGAGTGGCAACCAGCTAGCTAAGAAAAATAGTAAAAGTGGACAAGTAGCTGTTGTTTTTAATTTCTTTCTTTATTTCTCTATTTACTCTTTCTTGAATTATTTCTCATATCTTTCCCTTGATCTCGAATGTTCCTCGTGGGAACGATCTTGATTGCAGCCTTTTCCGAAAAGTAGAAGTAGCACGTGGTGCTCTCTTGGCCGAGAGAGTCCCCTGTGGTGGTCCTACCCTCAGTCAACCACCCCAAGGTCGCTGACAGATGTAACGGTGACTACGGCACGAGCGATAGACACACGAGTAGCTACACCCCACTGGCACGCGGTCAGCCGTTTCCGTTAACGGGTGTGCCCGAAGCACATCACGGAACCAGTATAGGGCAAAGCCCTCTCAGTAACAGGGGTCCAGCCCCTCCACAGTAACCAAACAGGGGTCTTACCCCTCCACAGTCCACGCACCCTCGTCTAACTACCCTGGTTTGCCCAGTGGGCCTAACAAGTCGGTGTAGGATGGCTAGCTGAACCTCGGGCCCTGTGGGGTGGCTAGCTCTCTCCCTACACTAGCAGCTCTCCCCGGTACTATGTACGCGAGGGCCAGAAAGTCGGTGCAAAGTGGCCAAACTCACCCCGGTCTCGACCTGAGGGTGGCAAGCTCCCCTCTACACTAAGAGGTAATATGTGCTCTCTTTGGTACCATGTACCCAAGAGACAACACACTTTCCCATCTACTTTTCCAGTTCCATTCCATTTATTTCCAAGAGCTCTACTCCTAATTCCCCGTAGCGTTAGTGCTCATGTTTCCTCAGGCCATGCCATACTAGGTTTCATCATTTTAGTTTTATTCGCATATAGCACGTGTTTCCAACATTTAACCTTTCTTTTCCAATTTATATATAAGCAGCACGAATTTAGTTTCTAAACAATACGAATTTCATGTAGCAGTTACTAGCAACAGTACTTTACATTTCACAGCAGCTGTTATCCAATTACAGGCAATTATCATTATTCTATCTACTTATCAAGACTGCAATTCAGGCATTCAAGACATTCGTTTCAATGTTTCTGTTCCTAGGATTCATGCCACACCCTAGGATCCATCATTCAATCTAGTTTTCAGGTCCTAAGATTCATGCCATACCCTAGGATCTATCATTCAATATAGTTTTCAGGTCCTAGGATTCATGCCATACCCTAGGATCTATCAGTCAATCTAGTTTTCAGGTCCTAGGATTCATGCCATACCCTAGGATCTATCATTTATTTCAGAGATGTATTAATGTTTTTAATTAACTCAAGGGAGCCACTCTACATGCAAAATCGAGAGTAATGGGGGCGTGATCGACAGGTCCACGTGCCTCCGCAACCCCCAAAGTCATAACGGAATGAGGTCCTAACACAAGGATCAATCACAAAGAACCACTCAAAATAGCATACAAGTATTTCAAACAAGTAGAGGAACTAATTCTGAGAAGAACGGAATCTTAAACGTGGAAATCGGACCTCAAACGGACCCTAAACGAGTCAAAAATGACAACTCTGACTCAAATCAGACGTCTGAAACACCTTCCAGACGTCTTAAAAAGTGGTCCAAGTCATACCTCACTCCACACTGCTCCTCAGACGTCTAGGGATCTTGTTGAATCATCTGGACCTAGTTCCAGACATCCGACCACCACTCCGGACGTCTGGAGATGCTCTCCGCCGTCTGGTGCCGTGCCCAGATGTCTGAACTGTGTGGGAGGGCGTGTCCCCATGCCTTCCCGAAATGAAACCTGCATGCACGACGAAAACCTCCTCAACACGACATGTCTCAGAACCTCTGCAGAATGGCCTGCATGGCCATATCCACAAAAGGAGGTACAGGAGAAATTTCATACCTCCCAGTCGTCTGGAGCTCCCTCCAAACGTCGCCCATGTCGTCTGGATGTAGGTCCAGACGTCTGATTCTGGGAAAATTTCCCAGAATCAGAACCTCCTTGTCTTCTTCCCACTGCGCGCGAGCTCGTCACGCAGCCGCTCGTCCACTACTCGAGCTACACCAGCACCAGGGGAGATCTCCCCAGCACGACGCTCCTCCGTGCACATGCCGGTCGGCCTCCAGCTGCTCCGGCGGGCTCTCTCTCTCTCTTTCTCGCGCGCTCTCCCTCTTCTTCCCTCTCGCTGCACCTCTCCTCTCCGCACTGCACCCGGCAGCAGCTGCTGCCCTCGCTCTCGCACTCATGCTGGAGGAAGGAGAAGACGGTGGGGTGGTGAACGAGGGAGAGGGGAGAGGGGTATTTGTAGGCGTGGGGGAGGCGTCTGCAGGTCGGCGAGGGGAGAGAGAAAAAGAAGAGGGCGGCGGGTTTCAGTCTACGCATGGCACGCGCGCAGACTCACGATAGTACACATGCCAAAATTTATTTCCAGACGTCTGGGAAGGCGTCCAGACGTCTGACCAAATGTCTGGACCAACTCCCAGACATCTTAAAGTGTGTTTGATGTCTTGGGTCTTAACAAATACCAAGAAAATCCAATAACTTTGATTATTATTGACATGATATAATACAATAGCAAGCATATTGAAATTAATCAATCAACTTAATCAATTAATTCCACAAGCCAAGCTAGTCATTCAAAATCAAGAAAGATCATTCAAAGTGCATATAAGAAGGTTCCTTCTAATGTGAGTTAACCTATCTAAGGCTAATGGTTTTGTAAGGATGTTTATTAATTGATCATGAGTATTTAAAAATTCTAAACTTATTTTTCCTTTCAATACATTATCCCTAAGGAAACAATGACGCACATCAATATGTTTGGTCCTAAAATGGTAAACGAGATTCTTAGATAGATTGATAGCACTACTATTGTCACATAGGATCTTAATTTTATGAAAAATTAATCCTAAATCTTGTAAAGTTTGTTTCATCCATAATACCAGTGAACATGCTAAGGTAGAAGAAATATACTCTACCCAAGTAGTTGAGAGGGAAACACAAATTTGTTTCTTGAAAAACCAAGAAACAAGTGCATTTCCCAAAAGTTGAAATGTTCCACTTGTACTTTTCTGATCAATTTTGCTTCTTATATAGTCAACATTACTGAATGCAGATGGTTGAAGGTTTGGAGTTCTTGGATAAAATAAACCATACCAATATTTTTCAAGTATCTAAAAACTCCTTTAACTGCATTTAGGTGTGACTCTTTATGTGAAACTTGAAAATGTGCACACAAACATGTAGAAAACATTATATCAAGTCTACTTGTGGTTAAATATAGTAAAGAACCGATCATACATCTATATTTCATTTGATAAACTTTATCTTTTTCATCCATATCAAGACTTATGTAAGTTCCCAATGGAGTGTCTTTTCCTTTAGAACTCTCCATTTTGAATTTCGTCAACGTATCCAAGGTGTAGTTGAATTGATTAATGAAGATTCCTTCCTTGAGTTGATGGATTCAAAGACCTAGATAGTACTTCAGTTCTCCAATGAGACTCATTTTGAATTCAATCTGCACTACTTTGGCAAATTCTTGACATAGAAGTTCATTAGTAGCACCAAAAATATTGTCATCAACATAAATTTGAATCTCTAACAAATCTAAATTTTCTCTCATAATAAATAGAGTAGAATCAACTTTGCTCATAGAAAATCCAAACTTAGTTAAGTAATCTCTTAATCGCTCATTCCAAGCTTTTGGTGCTTGTTTGAGTCTATATAAGGCCTTTCCAAGCTTATATGCATAATTTGGATATTTAGAATTATGAATCCAAGGGGTTGCTTAATGTATACTTCCTCTTTAATAAAACCATTTAAGAAGGCGGATTTTATATCCATTTGATAAAGTTTCAAGCCTAAGTGAGATGCGAATGCTAAAAGCATCTATATCAACTAAGTCTTGCAACCGATGCATAAGTTTCATCATAATCAATCCCATCTTGTTGATTGTAACATTGTGCAACCAATTGACTTCTATTTCTTATTACCTCCCTAGTTTCAATGGCTTTATTTTGAAAAACCCATTTAGTACCAATTAATGAATGGTTTTTAGGTTTAGGAACTAAATCTCATACTTGGTTCCTTTCAAACTAACTAACTCCTCTTGCATTGACATTACCCAAGAGTTGTTCATTAGACCTTTTTCAGCACTTTTAGGCTATATTCAAGAGGCAAAAGCATTGAGAGTAAAATTATTAGTCAATTGTGGCCATGTTTTAATTCTTTCATTTACCTCCCAAATTACCCATTTTTTTGAGTGATTTTTGTTAAATGTTTGATCTTTAAGAAGATTCTGTACATTACTCTCTTTGATTTTGGAAACATCAAGGAAAGGTTTTTCATCATCTTTATCTTCTTTAAGAATTTCTTTTTGACTTAAAATCAAGGGAACTTCATTAAATGAAACACAAAGGGTTTCTTCCACAATAAGAAAGTTCTTATTGAACACTCAGTAAGCTTTGCTTTGGGAAGAGTACCTAATGAAGATGCACTCTTCTCCCTTGGCAATGAATCTAAGTTTTCTTTTGTGTTCAAGATAAAACATTTGCTACTAAATACTTTAAAGTAATAAATTTTTTCCTTTCTTTCATAACAAATTTCATCGGGAAGTTTTATTAAGTATAGGCCTAACAAGAACCCTATTTAGGGCATAGCAAGTTGTATTAGTTGCTTCAACCCAAAACTATTTAGTCAAGCCATATTCAATAAGCAAAGTGTAAGCACATTCTTGTAGTGTTCGATTTTTTCATTCTGCTACACCATTTTGTTGAAGTTCTCTTGAAAATGAGAATTCATGACTAATGTCATGTTCCTCACAAAAAGATATGAATAATTGATTCTCAAATTTTTCATCATGATCGGAGTGAATACAAGCAATGAAATATCACTTCTCATTTTGTACCAACTTGGTGAATCTTTTAAAGACTTTAAAAACTTGGTCCTTTTGCTTTAAGAAATAAAAATTAAGTAAATCTGAAAAATCACCTACAATAACAAGATAAAATCTACAACCATTTAGGTTTTCAGATCTTATAGGTCCAAAAAGAACTAAGTGTTTTAGTTGTTGTGGACTAGTGGTTGAAACTATGCTTTTGTCCTTAAAAGTGCTTTTGTGAATTTTCCCTAAGGTGCAACCATCACAAATAGTATGTGTGTCAAATTTCTTATGTGGAAATCCTTTCACAAGATCATGCTTAACTAATTTATTTAGGTGCCTCATGTGTATGTGACCTAGCCTACCATGCTATAAAGACATTTCATTGTTAGAAGCTACAAGACATTCATAGTACTTTTCTCTATCTATAATAACTTTGTATATGTCTTTATATCTTTTTCCTTCCAACAAAACTTCACCACTAACTTTATTGATAATTCTAAAAAGCTTAGAATTAAATAGAACATTAAACCCTTTGTCACAAATTTGGCTAACACTCAAGAGGTTAGTTTTACAAAGTAGTTTTTGGTACCCATTTCTCTTGGGTCCATGAGGGTTGGTTTTCTTCCAAAACACATGGTTTTCCAAAGCACATGGTTTAAGGAAGATGACTTTTCTATTATCTTTTGGCTAGGAGGAAAGTTATTTTTCGCTAACTTTGATGGTTGAGAAAAATTAGAAGAACCAATTCTAATTTCACTAGAAGATGGTCTTTTATAGCAAGTAACTTGTTATATTTTCTCTTCCCTTGGTGAAATTACCAAAGTCATCAAGCAATTTTTTAGATTTCTCTTTCAGTTTTTCTATGTTGTTTTCTAGTTCATTAATCTTAGTTTCAAGAGAAGTAACTTCTAATTTAAGAAAATACTTTTCTTTGAGTAGATCATTGTTCTCAATGGCATGCAACTCATTTTTGACCTTCAACTCCTTATTTTTAGATTTAAACTTCTTACATAAATGAATAGCTCGTTACAAGCATCTGAAAACTCATCAAATGACAAATCTGTTACCTTATTATTGATGACCATAAGACCAAAACATGCTGTTTCTTCTAGAGTTGAATCACTCAAGTTGTCTTCATCCTTACTTGAATTTGTATTCGAGTCATCCCAAGTTGCTTGAAGCACCTTTTTCTTCTTGAATTTCTTCGACATTTGCTTCTTTTTCTTGAAGTGCTCTTTCTTGAGAAGGGTGCATTCCTTTCGAATGTGCCCTACTTTCTTGCAATTTAGCAGATGAATGACTCTTTTTTCCTTTCCTCCTTTTTCTTCTTGAACTTCTTTTTATTTCTAAAGAACTTTTTGAATTTTCCTGAGATAAGAGCAATATCCATGTCATCCGAGGAAATGTCCAAGTCACTTTGGGAGACAAGTTTCTTCTTTGGCTCCTCTACTACCTTCTTCTTTTGGCTTAATTTATTCTCATAGGACATTAAGTTGTTGATAAGGTTCTCCATATTGAGATTCTCTACCTCACTTGCTTCCTCTATCGGTGTATCCTTAGGTTCAAAGATAGATGTTAGAGAACTTAATATTTTACCTTGAAGTTCTTCAACAAAATTTTTCTTGAGAGCTTTGAGGTTGTTGACCATGTCAATGAAGTGAGTGAACAACTCTTAAATTGACTCATTCTCCTGCATCTCAAGCATTTCAAATTTTTGAGTCGGTAAAATAATCTTGGAACTTTTAACCATGTTGGCACTTTTGTGCGTAACTTGGAGTGTTCTCAAAATTTCATTTGCAGTGCCACATTGAGAGATCCTATTGAACACCTCTGATGACTTAGTGCATTCATGGCTTTTCGATTAAGCATGAGTTGTCTCCTTTGCTCCTCAATATAGGCTTCTCCTTCTAGCTTGATCGACTTTTCAAATGCATTTTCCACCATATCCCATTTGGCAAAGTCACCGGATTGGAGAAAGATCTACATCCTTTGCCTCCAATAGGTATAATTAGTCCCATAAAAATATGGGGGTTTGATGCTTGAAAAAATGTGGGGGTTTTATGCTTGATTGACTGTTGTTGCTTGTCATAGTTGCGGTCACTCTTGGAACCATTCTAGATCACCAAGAAGTTACCACAATGAAAAAT
Organism: Thalassia testudinum; assembly: GCA_037157565.1. NCBI lineage: Eukaryota > Viridiplantae > Streptophyta > Magnoliopsida > Alismatales > Hydrocharitaceae > Thalassia > Thalassia testudinum. The sequence goes on from JAZHRO010000073.1 coordinate 50,330,147, forward strand.
GGTGAAACTTGCTCTGAAACCAAATAAATTGGCACAAGAGGGGGGATGATTTGTGCTTAAAGAAAATAAAAAGCAAATTAAAAATTACAACACAAAATCAAACCACAAATGAGATAAGTATGTATGAAGGAAACCCAAACCAGGGAAAACCTCTACCTAGATATCCCTTATCTAAGATTTGGCCCTTGCTCCCCAAGCAAGAATCACTATTCACACTACAAATTCAAGGGTGGTGTACCTCGATTCATAGCTCTCCTTCTTGAACAATCTTAAGAAGGGATTTCGTTCCTCTTCTCACAAGAAGAATTGAGAAGCCTACAACCCAGGTAGGGGTGTACACGGGCCACAATCAACCTGAACCCAACCTGATAAAGAATAGGTTGGGTTGAGTTTAAGGTTTAACTAGCCCAACCCAACCCAACCCAACCCAACCCAACCCGATATATAAGGGGTGCCAAGCTACAGATCCAAATTTGAAACCTTCCTCACTATTGCTTCCCAAATTCCCAATTCCTAGCCTTCACCAACCCCTCATCTCTCTTGTAGTTACCTCCACCAACTCCAAGTGGCACCCTTCACCCTCATCTCACCTCCAAGCTCTACTCTAAGTAGTGCCACTCCTCACCTCCAAGCTCTAGGCGATGCCCTCTCCTCTCTTTGGTGGTGGCGACAGTCCTTACTTTTCAAGTAACCCTCAATCCACTCTCCTTCCTTAGCCCCCCACTTTCGCCTAAGTCCCCGACGACCTACCTCTCCACTCTTCCTCCTCGCAAGGACCCCCCCACCACCGAATGACCCACCTCTCCTCTCTTCTTCCCCATATGGATCCCACCGCCACCACTAAAGCGCCCTCTCTATATTTGTTCTTTATTATTGGCATCAACTTGAGCTTTTATATGCACCTATCAACCTTATTATCAGCTATGCCTTTATCTTTTCTCGTTACTTTTAGATTATATCTTTATTTTTTTGTTTGAATTTTTTTATATTTTTACTTATCTTATTCACTTTTTTATAAGTACAAGGTTGTTTATGAGTTTAAATTTTTTGTTATTAAGCATGAAAGGCACAGGAAGCATGTAGGAGATAAGCATAAGCTTGACTAGTCAACAACCTATTCAACCTAACCCAATCCAACTTGATTTTATGGGTTGGGTTAGGTAGTGTAATAGGTTGGGTTGGGTTGGAAAAATCCCAACTCATAAACCATGGGTTTGATTTGGGTTGAGTCCTAACCTGATCCAACTTGACCTGTGCACACCCCTAAGCCCAAGCACCCAGCTTTACGTCAAAATCTAAAAATTAATATGAACAATAAGTACTATAGAGCCAATAACATGTATAAAAGAAAATCCAAAGTTTAGTGCGAAGGAAGCAGAATATGAGAGCTCTTCCTAGGCAGAATTGCAAAAATGAGCACTTTATGAACAATAGAATTCTCAAGAATCTTTGAACTTAAGAGCAAGTGAGGGTGAGATGTGCATCTAAGTTCTAAGCCTTTATAGGGTATTTAAAGAATTTAGCTCAAGGCTCAGTAACCATCAAAAATTCACTATACAGCATTTGGATCCAAAATGAAAATGCATGAATTTGAAGAGACACGAATCAATTCAAAAATCTTTGAAATTAATTGATTAACCTTCATATTAGTCAATTAATGCATTGTAGTTAATTGATTATACTCAGCACAGTTCAGCCCAAAGCATAATGAACCAAAATTAACCCTATTCTAGAGAAGTCTATCGAGGCATTAATCAATTAATTTTAAGCCTGAATCAATTAATTTTCCTTTCTAACTTGAAATTAATAGATTAATTGTTATTCTTAATTAATTATCTATTTTAAATGTTAGACAATTTGAAACTTGTGTCCTTTCATTAAAGGATGCTTTTTAAATAACAACTAACCTTCTAGATGAACCTTAAATGTTCTTAATCAGTTAGTATTGATTAATTTTAAATTTTAATCATTTTTCTAAGTATTTATCCTAAGGGATGCCGTATGTGTAAATGATATGCATATGGTTCTTTTAACAAAAGCTTCTATAAACATAAAAATATTACATGACTAGACTTTGAGTCTTTTTGAAGCTTTCCTTGATGCTATTTCAATTGATGTTCGTTCGTCTTCAATATTGAGCTAAGCCATAATTGCATCATCATTTAGATAACTTTTCTTGCATCATCATCAATGTATAGCCTTATTACATATCAAAATAAGCTCTACATCACAAAGTTTGGCTAACCCAAATATTATGGCTTATTTTTTTAATCATCAAAGTTAGGTTAATTAGTGCTTTGCACTAACGTTAACTAATTCTTTTAGAATTCTTGCCAAATACTGAGCTTTGCTCAAGCTTCTAGCTAAAACTCAGCATTCTTGGAGTGAGTTGTCAAAGCCGTGGAGTATTACAAGGAATACAATCTTCCATTTGGTCAAGCTTATATTTCTCACAGATGGCACCAATGATTAAGGGGTGTACTCTTGATAATAGAATACTGAAAGTAGTAAAAGGTAATCACACAAAACACACCAGAAGTTTGGTAACCTAGTTCCACTTCAATGGGTGTATGTTTGGGGAGGGGATCTAACAATCCATTAATAATGTTTCCTATGTAAAGTGGGAAAAATGACTTTGTACATAATTAAGGGTTGTATTTATAATACAATGAATCAACAAAAGATTCCCGATTAGGAGTGTAATTTCATAATCCTTGACAAATTTCTTAGTGGTCGTACTTGTAAGGCACATTTCATGTTTTAGCTCCTTCATGGATTCACACCACATGGACTTTCCTTATCAATTTGTTGCGAAGATCTTGGAGAATCCTGACAATCTCACTTGCCATAACTACCACTTTATCTTCTAGCAGGATCCTCATGATAGGTGACTCCTTTTTCTAGAATCAGTTGGCTTCCCTTGGCAAGTAATTCAAGTAACTCAGGAGGAAGTTCACTCACCAAGTGACTCTTAGCGGACTTACTTTGTCTTTCTGTTTGGGTCCTTTGCACTTGTTATGCCCAGGCAAGAGGTCCACTGAGTCTTGCTGATGAGGCTGGATCCTTGAGGGGATCTCTGACTGGGCTGGCTGTGTTGGGTTCGACTAGATCCTTAGGCAAATCCTTCAGCTAGGCTGCGAGGCTAATAGACTTATAAGCCCTTTAAGCTTGTGATAATGGGCCTTTTAGGCTTATTTTGTGAGGGCTAAACTTCTGCTTTATCAACAACGTTACTAATTATGCACATTATAGAAGTGGTTTTGTTCATTACATTACAAGAAGGTTTGCCTTTAACGATGGACTAAAATCATGTGGAAAGGCTACAAAACCTCCAGGAATTGGCGTACCAAAAATGGCATTGTGGAAGATCCTTTTCCGATAAGTCTACCCCAAACCATGGGCAAATGTTCCCCTGCCCACCCACCAACAAAAAGTACTTTTACCCATAATTTTGAGAGCTTTGTCCACAATTTAATACTTTTTGCCTATGGTTAGAAACCAACGACAATAGTTTAAGATGACGATTTTGAATTCTTGCTGAAAGTCATCACTAAAGCACAGGTAAATTTGACTTGCAACTTTGGTGACGATTTCAATCGTCGTCATAAACTTTTGTTGACGGTTTATAACCATGGGCAAAAAGTATTAAAATTTTCATTTTTTTCAAGACAACTGCCAAAAAAGACTTTTGCTGATATGTAAGAACTATTGGTAAATGATTTTTTATAAAAATAATTTTAATTTATCACTTTTTTTGAAAAAGTTGTAACCTGTAAGAACATGTTCAAGTTATCATAAAATTTTATATTTTTTACTACAAAATTTCATATAAAAACCTAATACCTAATACAATGACACAAACATTCATAATTCATACATTCACGAACAAGAATACATATACCACACATTCCATTTAACCACTGAAACAAAATACGTGATATATTGAAGAACCTCAATGTATAATATGAAATGAAATTATATACAAAGAATTCTTAATACAAAAGATAAATATAATGCTAACCATATACTCCTACATCTCCTGTCCCTAAACCAACAACATCGTCGTCATCTTGATGAGGTGTAAAGTGGAATTTGGAGTGCTCTACTGCTCAAAATTCCCTCATCCACTTGTCCCACTGTCGTTGCTACTCCATATCCTGTTGTTTTTCCTTCATCCACTAGCATTGCTGCTCCACCATTGCTTGCATCTCCCTTTTGCTCCTCTTATTCTCTCTCCTTAGCTGATGCATCTCCTCCTTAAGTTGTTCATACTTCAACCTTCACTACAAGAATCTTCATGATTGCCAACAGTCAAAAACCATTGGCAGTGATGATTCTACCGTCAAAAAATATGGTCGAGGTTTGTTGTGTCGTGGTTGCATTTTGTCGATGGGCTTACAACATACTGACGGGACAAAAGCAGCCCCTCTTCTGACGTGTGCGTGTTTTTCTTATCATTTTCAAATGGTGGGGGAAGGTTTTTCTCGACTGTTTCACATCAACCATCGAGGTAAACGTTAACCTCAACAATGATTACAACTGACAAAGATGTGCTCATTATTGTCGATTTTCCTAAAACGGATGAGAATGTGAGCATCTTCGTCAGTTGTATAACAGTCGAGTAATCATTATGCTCGACCGTTAAGGAAAAAGCGTCGAGAATATTAATATTCTCGTCAATTTTATACTGGTCAAGAATAATGACAACATCGATAGAAGGATATTAGCATCAATTATATAATCGACAAAAGTAGTCTGTTTTTAATTAAAAGTTTTAGCTATATGAAATACCTCTAAATAATTTGAAATCCTGTAAACAAGAATTAAACAGCCAAATGAAGGCATTCATTCAAAACGAGAAAATGAGATTCAAAATCAAAATTTCATATATATAATAATGTCTACAAAGTAGATGTACAAATAATAATGTATGAAAATACAAGACTCAAGCTAGGGCACCAACTCCTCTAGCACCTCCTAAATTGTCGTTGTTGTCACAACGATCTCTAAACTAAGTTAAAGAGGAGTGATCCAGACCTCCTTGATGAAGTACATTCAGGAGCTCCTGAGTAGTCTGAGTCGACTGCTGCAACTACGCAGCCAACTCCTTGAACTGTGTCGTGGAGTCCCTGGCCTACGTGGTCAGCTCCTCAATCCGCTGCTCCTCCTCGTCTAGGCGGTGTAATGTTGCAATCTCCTTTATCTCCAAAACCTCAGATGAAGATGACGATGCCCCTTTTCTCCTATTCCAGCTGGAGATGGTCTCGCTCCTCCCTGCACTACGCATGAATCCACCATACTCGGGTGGCATGACATTCCAAAACACCTCCTCTGCTGACATCGGCTACTGAACTGTACAAGAGTTGGCATCTTCAGGAGGATGCATTAAGTTGACCATATTACCTGAAAAAATTAAATTACATTAAGTAATATCATATAAATTTAATTAAAAAATGAAATATAATTTTTTTTGTAATTTAACTTACGTGTCTCTACTAGTATGTGTCATGAGGTCACTCTCTGTTTCCCTTTTCACTCAGCTTGCTATGAGTGGCCCTGTATACTCCTACCCAGTCAAGCTGGGCACCTTGATGCATATGGGACTACAATTTAAAAGAGTTATTTAAAATAAATTATGAATATTATAAGGTTGTAAAAAAATTAAAATACTAGAAATACTAACATGTCAAGATTTCATCCCGTCTATGCTCCTACCCAAGACATGGGTCTTCCCCTTCCCCCCCTCCCCTAACTCTGGAGATATCGAGCAACATCTCCAGGCCTCAAAAACTGTTGGCGAGGTGCCTGGGGCTGATGACGGGGGCTTGAGACTGGTGCTGCTGGCGGGGGACCTGAGCCAAAGGCTTCTGGGAGGTGGCTTGATCCCTGCCACCCCTATTGACCTTCTTCTTGAAATTGACCTGCGTAGAAACAAAACAAATAAACAGATATATAGAAAAAGTTTTAGCAACATTTTCCTATATATTGTGATTTTTCAAAAATCCTATATGAAACAAATATAGAAATAAATGAAAATAGAGAAAGCAATATAAAACAAATATGAAAACATCTCCAGCATTACCCCTCCCATTTCCTACCCCCTTCGCTTCCTTCTTCTTCTTGTTTTCTCTTATTTCATACCCTTCTTTTTTCCTCCTCCCATTTCCTACCCTCTCCCCCTTCCACTTCCTTTTTTCTCCTCACATTTCCTCCTCCCTCCACTTCTTTTTTTTTTTCTCCTCCCATTTCCCACCCCCTCCACTTCCTTCTTCTTCTTGTTTTCTCTCATGTCCTACCCTTCTTTTCTCCTCCTCCCATTTCCTACCTCCTTCCCCCTCCATTTCCTTCTTCTTTTTCTCTCCTCACATTTCCTCCCCCTCAACTTCCTTCTTCTTCTTTCCCCTCATTTCTTATCATATTAAACATTCAACAAACAACAAATAGTGGGCACACCCCACATAATTAAAAAAAAAACTCACATGCATCATATATATATATAGTGGGCACACCCAACATAATCAAAAAAAAAAGTCAAATGCATCATATATATATCTAGTGGGCACACCTCACATAATAAAAAAAAAGTCACATGCAACATATATATAGTGGGCACACCCCACATTATCAAAAAAAAACAAACTCACATGCATCATATATATATAGTGGGCACACCCCACATAATCAAAAAAAGAAACTCACATGCATTTACAAAATTTTAACTGATAGAAGAAACTCACCATCGTGTATATGGTGGAAGAAATTGAAAAGACCTCAAAGAACTCAGGAAACCTATAAAAGAAGGCAATAACATAAAACTCAGTTTCAATAGGAAAAAATCATAAGCTTTGAGAAGATAATGATACATTTAAAAAATAAATAAACAAAAGTTATAACTAAAAATTTGAAAAATATAATTTTATTTGTGGGTTAAGGATCAATACTTTTGGAAAATTACCTTATATGTCAATGTTAGTTGCACTAGGGGCAACTTCTTCATTTTGTGGGTTTTACTAGCATACTTCAGATTCAACATTTGGGTCAAGATCTTTTCCCACATCGTATCATTCATGTGGTTGAGCTCTAACGGGCATTATCCACCCATTTCTGCTATTATCATGTACGTAGAATACTTGTGCTACCTGACAAGCTAATGTGAATGGTTCTGATGACTGAAGAATCCAACGATTCTTACTTAAACTTAAGAAACCATGTTTTTTATCCACTTTGAATCCAACGCCTTCTTTGAAAACATCAAACCAATCACAGTTGAATAGAACCACCTACGGTCAAACCTAAAACTCATTTTCACAATCTCTTAAATTTGACCATAATACCTATCACAACCAATACTTAGGTCACAACTGATGATGACTCCCGCCTGTTGCGTGGCCTTCGCATCATCAATTACCTTACTCTAAATCTGAATCCGTTAATTATGTAACCCAAATGGTAATGTCCATATGTCAAAGGTTATCGGCAATTACATCAAAATCCTGTACCCTCCATGGATCCCCTATTCTTTCAGTTTATTTACACGACCCTTAAACCAATCAAGGAACTGCAATTCGTGTGTAGATAAATCAAAGAATTCTTTGAATTCATTGTAAAATTCATCCACTTCTGGAATTTGCTTCAAAATGTACAAGTGATCCAATCATCGGTAGATTTCCGAGATGGACTTGAACTCGGTGCAGAGGATCAACCTTCCTCCGATGTCAAACATGGATAGGCAATCTTCATCATTACCATTAAATCCTCCATCATAATTTCGTTCAAGTCAATTAAATTGATTGTCTGTCTCATTCATGTACATGGCACAGAAGTTAATACATTTCTCTACAAGATATCCTTCCATAATTGACCCTTCTGGCTTTGCCTTATTTAGGACATAATCTTTCAGCTTCTTCAAATATTGTTCAATTGGATACATCCATCAGTACTGCATGAGTCCAGCAATTCTCGCTTCATTCGCAAGATGAAGCATGACATGAACTAACACGTCAAAGAATGTAGGTGGAAAATTCTGCCCCATTTTACAAAGTGATTACAATTTGTTTATCCTAGTACTCCAGCAATTTGGGATTTAAGTCTTGGAACATATGACTTTAAAATGTCATCTTCGTAAATGAATTGATTACTAGATCAAGCATCACTTCACGTATCACTAGTGAGAATAAGATTTGCATGTGCATATGAGAATCATGACATCATGACTTTTTAACCCACTAATCTTCTTTTGTGCTTCATTTACGCAACGTGAAAGCTGGGATGAATATCCATCTGGAACCCGAATGTCTTTCAGGAAGGAGAAAATCCTTTGCCTCTGCTCTCCAATAAGACTGTATATAGCTTTTGGAAAGTGAGAGTCCCCTTCTTGAATGTGCAACTCAAGACGGATACACAAACTTTTCATATCATTCCTTATTTCAATTGTATCTTTTGAGTTGTCTGTTAAGTTTAATACATCTAAAATGTTATCCATTACATTCTTCTCAATGTTCATAGCATCTAAATTGTGTCACACAATCAAATCCTGCCAAAATGGAATCTCCATAAAAAATATACTTTTCTTCCTAAATCCTGAATGTCTCAAGGAAGTCAGGTCATTTTTTAAAAGATGACTTAAATATATTACATCGAGCTATTGCAATGTCTCCATGATTTTCACACCAGACAACCTAATAGAATATGTACTCAGTTTATTTTTCGCATTCTTCGATGAATACCGACATGCTTTACCATCAAATTTGCCTTTGAATTGTGACGTTCACTATCTATATTCAATGGGCAAAAATCTACGATGCCCTAAGTATCAGAACTTCTTGCTTTCAGGAAATCTCAAGTGATGAGTATCATCCATACAAATTGACAGGCAAGCTTTCCCTTTGTACTCCATCCTGACAAATTAGCATATGCTAGAAAGTCATTGATTGTCTACAATAATGCTGCGTGCAACTAAAAGAATTTTTTCTTGTGTGCGTCATATGTTTAAACACCACTGTACCACAGGACTTTCGATTCATCAATCAATAGTTGGAGATAAACATCTATTGCATTTCCTTGTTGCTTGGGGCTTAGAATAAGGAGGGTCAACATCATAAATGCAGATCGCATGCATAGCCAAGGAGGTAAGTTATAAGTTAACATGACCAACAGCCATATGGAATATGATAGATACATGTTCTTGAATGGGTTGAATCCATCGCTTGCAAGTCCCAATCTCACATTCCATGCCTCCTCATGCGTTGAATAGATTTGATTCTCATTAAATCTATTCCACTCATCAGAATCTATTGGATGACGGATGCAACCATCACTTGATTTATTCTCTTGATACCATGCCATCAATTTTGTTATTTTACTTGATATGAATAGGCATTGTACCTAGGGATCAATGGAAAATAACGAAGAACCTTCTTTGGTTGTTTCTTATCGCCTATGTTTGTTGATTTACCCACCATATACCTTTCCTCACCACATTCGGGATAATTACTCAACCCTAAGTACTCATTTTTGTACAGGACACAATCATTTTGACATGTATCAATCTTCTCATATTTCAGTTCAAGCCTGCGTATCTGCTTCTTCGCATCATACCACGACCCAGGGTACCCAGATGATTATTCAACAGCTCCCCAATGAATTGAAGGACCTCAGACATTAATTTCGTTGTGACTCTATTCATCACTTTCATCTAAAACAATTTTGAAAGGAATGACAACTTCGACATTGACGTTATTCCAAGAGCAATAGGATCATCTGCTGCCTTGACTGCATCGTAAAAACTCATTACAATCTCGTAATGTCCCATCATCATCTACATCCTCAGGGTTTGCTACTCTCATATCATGTAACATTTCATCTAACTCATCTCCCTAATTATCATCACTTTGTTCTAAATCGTCAATTCTATCATTTCTGACTTCTCTTGTAATTTGCTTTCAATGAGTTGTTCAATTTACATAATGCTGCTACCAACCGTTACATATCGCATGCTCAAAAACAGTGTCTTGGTCATGGAAAGATCCATTCAAATAGCATCTACATGGGCATAAAATCATCTCAAAAAATTCTCCTCATCTAAATGTCTTCCTATCATCATTAAATGTCTACTCCAGAAACGAAATCACTCCATTCTTGTATTCGTAGTAATTCGAATTCCTCAAACTAATCCATGATAACCTAAATTTCAAGGTCAACCACTCAGAAGTTAGATTCAAATAAGGAAAATATGTGTACTTTAAGAAGATTTTCACTTGATAGCCCATCCTTGAAGATTTGATTATAACGTTACTTCTTACATGCAACTAGTGTTTGGAGAAATTTTGGTAGCATTTCCCCCACTTATCTAGTATACCCCCCAAGACTAACCTAAACTAGATTCCTAATAGCTCCCACTTAAGGGTGCTTTAGGAATGTAACTAAGATCAGTTGGTATACCAGAGAAGGGCAATAAAATACAATCGAAATTTTTCCACACACTAGCTACATGCAAGAACTAACCTTAAGTTGTGATCAAATCTTCAAGGACCCTCTTTAGCCCTGTACTTCATCGAACTAAAGACGATTGAGTCTTATGGCATGATATAAAGACAACACATCGTGCATGTAAGTGAAATATGCACACACTCCGCATAGTCTGTATAACATGATCATAAGTCTCGACAGGAAAATATTTTGACACAGTTATATCTCTCTCACAACCAATACCTTAGGGTTTAAAACCCCTTTTGTTTGTCATCAGATGCATCATAATTGGTGCAAGTGTGTGGATCTAAATTTAAAATGATTCTAAATTTAATTAACAAATTTCCCTACATTGCAAAACATAAAAATACTAAGCATTAAACTGAACGACTAAACCTAAAAACCATAAACTAAACCAAAACTCTAAATTTTATACCCAAAACCCAAAATCATAAAAATAAAACCCTAAATCAAAAATCAAAACCCAAAATCCTAAATCCAAAACTCAAAACCTATAACCAAAACCTAAAATAAAAATCGTAACCTAAACTAAAATCAAAAAACTTAAACTTAAACCCTAAACAGAAAACACTAAATCTAAAATAAAAACCCTATAACCTAAACCAGAACTCAAAACCTAATACCAAAACCCAAAAAAAATCCTAAACCTAACCTTAAACACAAAACCCTAAAACCTAACCTAAAAACAAATAACCATAATCCTAAACCCTAAACACAAAATTATAAACCCAAAATATAAAACCTAATCATAAACCCTAAACCTATTGATTGCACAGCAAAAATACACCTGCAATTATGCCATCTTGTGCTATTTCCTAGCATTGCCAGTGCATAATAGGCAACCATAGTCGTCTTTGTGAAAATACACGCATGCAAGCATTTATTTGAGAGGGGAGGAGAGTGAATAAAATGGCCTTGCAATTAACAAATTCCTCAAGTGCTGCCTCGCAAAATCTCCATCTTTATTTTTTTATTTCTATTTGACTTTGAAATTCTTCCCTGCGGCTCCAAAGCATGGCAGCTTCCTCCTCACGCCATTCCCTGCAGCAGCTTGCCCTGCAGCCGCATGCATAGCCATGCACAGCTAGGGCATGGCTGTGCATGCCTTCTTCCTCTTTAAAAAGGGCTCAGCTTTCTTCTTTGCGGCTGAGCCTGGTCCACACAAAAAAAAAAACCCAACACACAGCAAGCTTCCCTCCTTCCAGGCCGTCTCCTCCCCTCTCCCCTCCATACGCAATCTCTCCTCCTTCTGAGGAGCTACTCTACGGGCAGGAGCCGCTCACAGTGGTGCACAACCACCACTGTGAGCCCCACCACCGCCCAGCTCATCAAAGAGCCAGTGGGTGTGATGGTTCTCTCTCTGTTTCGCCGTTCAAGCCAACCCTGCCACTGCCACAAGAGCTTCAAGCTTTGAAGCTTAATCGGCCACTGCACGCCCACTCGCAAGCCACCGCTCGCCCGCGTGCCCCTGCAGCAGCTGGCGCTCTCTTTCCACTCACACCTGCAGGCTGTCGTCGCCTCTCCACGCACGTGCCAGCAGCCGGCGCAGACCTTCTACGCACGTGCCAACTCGCTCAGCGGCACTCGCACTCACGAAACCGGGCATAGGCGGTCGCGCGAGCCGAGCGTGCATTGTAGCCACTGTTCACGCGTTTCAGCGGAGCACTGTGGCTACAGTGCGGTGACCGGTAAGTTTCTCACTTATCTGGTCACCTAACGAGCAACAACCATCTGCTACCTGTCCACGCACGCCCGCGCCCACGTCTCTCCCCGCGCCTGCTCCAACGCCCGCTCTCGCGTACGCCCGCCCGCTTCACCACCCGCGTCTTCGCCCGCACCAGCCTCACCGCACAGCGCAGTGCGCTGCGATTCCTTCCTCTACGCCCACTCCCTCCTGCGTGTGCACACGTCTTCACGTGCCTACGTGCCTGCACATGCACGTGGCATCAGATGACGCTTGGAGGCTGCAGACGACTTATCTCTCCACGCGCCTCTTCCTCTAGCAGACGCCCTCTCTCTCTCTCTCACGGCACTCTCTCACTCTCTCTGCAGACACATACACACACACACTCACACTCTCGTACACACAACCACTCACTTATACACTAATATATACTTATATATATATATATATATATATATATATATATATATATATATATATATTTATTTATTTATTTATATACGTATATATATACTTATATCTATACATATAGTAGTACCTATATAACTAAGTATTAGTATACATACATACATATATATATACATATCTATATACTTATATATATTTTTTTTTATATATACATATACAAATATATTTACATATATACATATATTTATATACTTATAAATATATATATATATATCAATATATATATATTATTACCTATCTAACTAAGTATAAGTATAGATACATATATATATATATATATACATATATATATATATACATATGTATATATACATATATGTATATATATATATACTTATACACACACATATATATATATATAAACAAATATACATACATATATATATATATAATTATAGATAGATATATATATATATATATATATATATATATAGATCTACATAATATACATAGATACTTATACTAATATATATATATACAACTATATACATATATTACTATATATATACATACATCTACATACATACATACATATATATATATATATATATATATATACACATATTTAAATATCTATATATATATATACATATATATATATACACACACATATAACTACATATATACCTATATATTTATAACCATAAATATATTTACATATAGATATATATTTACAGATATATATATATTTTTTTTTTTTTCATATCACCTACCATAAGTTGTATCGAGGGAATATCTGCGCCAGTTGCTGATATTCCCCGATACACGCATACAGAAAGCGTTTTCTCACACATCTTCCACCATCCATCCTACACCCTACGCGGCACTTCGTGCTGTTGGTTGTGTCCTCCTAGACGACGACTGACTCGACATCGTGCTACACGCCATCTCCACCTCCACCCCCACCCCTTTCTACATATATAATATATACATATATATATACTATATTTACTTTATTTCTATTTCTCTTTCCTGCTAGTAAAAAGATAAAAAAACATACAAAAGAGAAAAGATAATCCTTGACTTGCAGGTACTCAGTCTTGCGAATAGCAAGACCAATTTTGGAACCTAATTTGTCTCAAAGCCAAGAACCTAATTTTGAGGGTGTACCTCAAGGACAAAAATTATCAGAAAAAAAAATCTTAAATAGAAAAACACCAAAAACATAATAAACGAATGGAAGAGATTCGTTGTAGGAAAGGCGTAGAAACTTCTTCACTTCTAATCCCACTTCCCTAAGTTCGACCCTGGGCCTAAAAGTGACCAACATAAAATCAAGTAAGGCAGGAAAAAAAAATTTTGTAAAGAGATGGTTAGGCTCGATTTAGGTTAACCACTATACTCATTTCAACGATAAAATCACCATATCAACACAACCTATCCGGGCCCGAACACACTCTCTTTTCTGGCGCCTTTGCCAGGGAAGTACGCATTCAGGTAAGTTTTTACTCCATTCCTTTAATTTTTCTCTTCTCACACCCTTCTCTTCACAGGTGTTTTTGTTTGTTGCTGTGCAGGTGAACCTGTTGCAAGAAGAAGGCAGGTAGACGAAGTCGGAGATGTGGGCAGATCCAAGGCAGGAACGAGAGCGTGAAGTTGCCGGCACCGCCCTAGAGCTTCGCACATGTTGCTGAACAAGTAGGTCTTCCTTTCTTAGCAATTTAGGTCAACTTGTCACCTTAATAAAAAAAATAATAATGAAAAAGAACTAGAAAAACTTCTTGGGATCTCCTGGGACAAGTGGATTAAAATTCACTTGATTGGTTGTTTGCCTTTACTCCCACCGCCCCGGGATTTCCCACCAAACTTCGCATAGCGAAGATCCAAGAATCTTGATTCTTGAATTTTTCACCGTGTGAAGTATTCTCTGAGGCAAAAATAAAAAAAGATTGATTGCCATCCCTCTTTGCCTGATTTATCTGCAATTTGGGATCACCTTTTTGGTGGGGAGACTTGGAATTGAGTTGATTCCAACCCCACCACGACCTTTCACGTGCCTAAGATTCGATCCCGAATCCTTCAACCCCAACAATCTGATTTTCTTTTTCTTATGGTTGAGCCTTATGTGTGGAAATCATTTTGGTGATTGGGATCACTTGAATAGAAGTGCTTTGGCTCCCTTTCACACTAATCTAAAATTGATTCGTGCATCCACACATAGAAATCTCCATCTAGGGAAGCCCATTGCATTTTAGCATGCATTAACCAACTGACATTGAAGAAGGGTTTGTTGGACTTAGAAGAAAACTTGTATTCTCTCAAAAACCCGAAGATTGGTTGAATTGGTAATTCAGAGAAATCCTAAAATCCATAATACTTAAGGCTGAATTCTAAAAACCATTCACCAATTAAAACTTCAATTCGGGGAGATTTCCCCGTTGCATGCTTGGTTTACACACTCTAAAAATCAATCACTTGGGCATTACTCGTAAATAACGCCCTTCACATTCCAGAAGCACTTGATCCTAAGCCTCTAACTAAAATTGGTAGCAACTTGACCCTTATTTAGGATTGGAGGTCTAACTACCTGCGTGTAGCGCCTACGTGCTGGTGAGGGTTCCCGCGTGCTATCGGGTATCTAAGACTGAGGCAAACGGCCTTTCAATCTGGCCCGGTGGTTCCGCAGTGCTCGCATTCGGTTCCGTAAATCATGATAGTAGGTAACTTAGATCTTTAGGTCTAAGGGCACATTGTAGAGGTTAGGAATTTGATTGTATTAATTTGTCATCAAGTGTACCTTTGCGACGTCATTTCTCTCATCTCCTGTTCCCTTCTTATCTCCCCAATTCTTCCTGCGGTAGTGCATGTTTGGGAGGAGGTCACAAAACCCTGAACTGTATGAATTGCCTGATAATTTTAGAAAAGAAGCCGCATCATCCTCCTCCACAAACATGGCTGCACGCCCACCCCCAAATCCCAAGGGAGGAAATCGCCCTCAAAACCCACCAAGTGGTGGAGCCTTGGATCCCATAACCCACCTCCAAGCCCAAATGGAAATGTATAATGAACAAATTGAGGCCATTAGGGAAACATTGGAGGAAATGCAGAACCCTCCCGAACGGGAGGAGCCTAGGTCTCTTAGCTCCTATCAGAATCCCGCTGCTACAGAGACCATAGGACAAATTCTAGTCCCCATGGGCAGGGACGACTTCAAACTGAAACCTGACATAATTGGCCTGATAAATTTTCACTTCCATGGTCTTGCAAGTGAAGATCCTTTTCTCCACTTGGAAGACCTAACCCGATTGGCTGAAACAGTTAAACCAAGAAATATCAGGTTACCTATAGTCCTCATGAAAATGTTCCCATTTTCATTGCGGGATAAAGCGTCACAGTGGTTACGCACCCTTGGGAGAACCATCCACTCATGGGAAGAGATGCGAACAACGTTTCTCAAGTTCTTCCCAATCGGGCGAACCAATGCGCTTCACCGTGCTATCACTTCATTTACGCAACAAAATGACAAACAGTTTCATGAGGCATGGGAGAGATATAACGACCTCCTCAGGAAGTGTACACCACGGTCTACCTAAGTGGCATATAGCCCAGATTTTCTACTATGGGCTAAATGAGACTTTGAAGCAGATTGCAGACGCTTCCTGCAGAGGGAATTTTATGAATAAAGACGGGAATGGAGCATTCAAATTATTTGAAAATATGAGCGAAAACTCAATGAACAATGCCTCCATTGTCGCCTTTAATCGTACCAGCATGCCCCGTAATGTTCACAAAGTTGACACGGGACCCTCCCATTCATCCACAGATCTCAGCCTTATCGCACAGAAATTGGATCAAGTCTCTGTCGTGCACAAGAAGCTGGACGAGCTTCTGGCCAACCCCACCCGTTCTATGGCAAACACCCCCACCTCACCACTTTGTCACAATCCCATTTCTTCCAACACCAAGCTTATCCCGAAAAACCCCGTAAGACCTTCCTTACCGAGTGTCGCACCAAGCGATTCGGTAAGTCATGTGGATCTGGCTTCTGCGAGCCAGTATTTCGATATAGAGGACCAAGCCTCCGTGTGCTCGGACGCATATTTACATGCAGACGCGTCTTCTGGCATAGAAGACGCTTGCGCCCTAGGGAACAACCTGTTCTCTGCCACTTATAACCCAGGGTGGCGAAATCATCTGAACTTCGCATGGTCCAACAACCCGCAACGCCAAAACCTCGCGGGTGGACCAATGAGACCGTCCGCACCTGTCATCCCAAGGGACCAGTCTAATCATATGGCAAATCTGCCATCAGGTCCTTGCATACCGCAAGCAAAACACGCATCAAGTCCTCTTGATAAATTGATGCGAATGATGACGGAAATGTCAAAGCGCCATGAAGAGAACATGACCTCTGTTCAGCACCAATTGGCGCAACAGAATGCTGAGATCAGTCAACTACGCATGGCGACTCGATCTCAGGGCACTCTTCCTGCCCAACCTGTTCCCAACCCATGAAATTTCGTACCTCGTGATCCTCAACCACAGGTATGACCTTCTCAAGGGCAGGCTCATCAGATTCTGTAAGCTCTGAGCATTCCACCGGGATTTCAGGCTAATCCCGCTGCAGCACCTCACTCTTATGTCCCTATTGCGAACCCTCCTCCGCCTTATGATCCCACTGGACCCGCATCGTCCAATGCTATCACTACGAGGAGCGTAAGCAGACTGTCGATCCACCTCGACCTGATCCTGGCCCGTCTTCTTCATCTGACTCTCATTCGGGAAGTGCACCGTATTCTCGAGAGGACGGTACACCCAAATTGGTGCCAGAATCAGTCCCATTCCCTGAGGCTCTACTGAGGGAGCCAAAAGGAAAAAAGAAAGATACATAGGCCTTTGATAACCTACGTAATTTATTCAAGGATGTTGAAATCATGGTACCCCTGCTCGAGGCTATTGACCATATATCTACTGTCGCTCGATTTTTCAAAGACTACACAACACCCAGGCAACGGTCAAAGAAAACTAAGAATCCGGTGGTTCTCTCACCTCGTGCGAGTTGTGCTATACTGTCAAATCTACCACCGAAGTAGAAAGACCCAAGCACACCACTTATTTCATGTAGCATCCAAGGCTGCAATTTTAACCGTGCCCTGCTTGATCTAGGATCTTCCATCAATCTTATACCAACCATCATGCTCAAAAAATTTTCCTTGGGAAATCTAAAACCCCCCCTGTCACATTACAGCTAGCAGATCGTTCTATCAAAATTCCAAAGGGTGTGGTGGAAGACATGGTGGTTAAGGTCAACAGTCTCTGTTTTCCTGTTGACTTTCTTGTTTAGATATGGAAGTTCCTAGCTCACTTTCTGATTGTCCGATCATCCTTGGTCGACCTTTCTTGGCCACAGCCCGCGCCCATATCGACTGTGAGTCGGGCTATATTGAGATTGCAGTTGGATCTGAAAAGCTCAAGCTTAACATCTTCAAGGCAGCCAAGAACTTTGATTGCGATTGCATCGAGGATGACAAATCTGACGAGGACATAGCCGTCAGCACGTGTATCGGACTAATTGGGACCTATTCTGACTGCCACGGATTACCTGTAAACATTGACGATTGCCTGACCAACACATATTATGACATTCCCCCATCCCTCCCTATTCCAGTACCTTCTCCTGACCAAACTTCTGACGAGGTTTTCTCCGCTTCCCATGCCTCGTGGTATGAGTCATATCCGGGCTACTCACTGTCGATCCACACTCTTGAAGACCAGATTGCCCTTTCTTTCCCGCCAAATCAGGCGAATTTGCAAATCCACACTAGGACCTTGAGCCCATATACTTCCCACTGGGGCTATTCCTTTTTGGATCCATCTATCCAAGAAGCCCCTCTTCTTGGCCAATCTGAGGGCCAACTTCTTCCTCTTGACTTGTTTTCTGATCCGCCTGGGACACTCTCGTCCCAAGAAATGCCAGATCTTTCACCATCCACACCCGAGCTGAAAGAGCTACCTAGTACACTTAAGTATGTTTTCCTGGGACCAAATGAAATGCTCCCCGTAATCATTAGTTCAAAATTGACCAGGGAGTAAGAGTGCAAACTAACAAAGGTCCTTATGGAACACAAGGCAGCCATTGGATGGTCTTTATCAGACTTAACTGGCATTAGCCCCTCCTACAGCACTCACCGTATATATACGGAGGAGGAGGCTCGACCTTCCCACGAGATGCAACGATGTCTCAACCCTAACATGCGGGAGGTCATTAGGAAAGAAATTATTAAGTGGCTGGATGCAGGTATAATCTACCCGATCAGCGATAGCCCCTGGGTGAGTCCAATTCACGTTGTGCCCAAAAAGGCGGGACTCACCATCCATGTCAATGACAGGGGCAAATCCATCCCTACACGCACTCCTACATCTTGGAGAGTGTGTGTAGATTATAAGAAACTCAATGCTGCAACTAAGAAAGATCACTTTCCGCTACCTTTCATTGACCAAATCTTGGAGCGGTTAGTGGGAAATAAATTTTCTCTTTCCTGGATGGATTCTCAGGATATAACCAGGTGGTAATTGACCCCTGGGACCAAGAGAAAACCACTTTTACCTGCCCCTTCAGCACCTTTGCATTTAGAAGGATGCCGTTCGGACTTTGTAACGCGCCAGCAACTTTCCAGAGATGTATGCTGGCAATATTCCATGACATGGTGGGTGATTTTCTCGAGGTCTTCATGGATGACTTTTCGATCTTTGGACCATCTTTTGATGACGGTCTTGCCAACCTGACCTGTATCCATAGGAGATGTATTGATGTAAACCTCGTGCTTTCTTGGGAAAAAAGTCATTTTATGGTGCACGAGGGAATTATTCTCGGACATATCATCTCCGCTGGGGGTATCGAGGTTGACAGAGCTAAGCTTGATATAATTGCTGATTTACCTGTGCCTGGCTCTATCAAACAAATCCGCTCCTTCCTGGGACATGTCGATTTCTATAGGAGATTCATCAAAGATTTCTCCAAGATTTCTCGACATTTAACTCATCACCTATTGACCGACGTACCCTTCGATATGGGCCCCAATTGCATACGATCATTCATGCAGCTGCATAATGCTGTCACCAAGGCCCCTGTTCTCCATCCACCTGATTCATCCCTCGACTTTGAACTCATGTGTGACGCTTCCGACCTTGCAGTCGGAGCCATCCTAGGACAAAGACGCGATAGACACCCATTCATGGTATACTACGCCAATAAGACGTTGGGCAAGGCCCAACGTAATTATACTACCACCGAAAAAGAACTACTGGCGATCGCCTTTTGGCTGGAGAAATTCCGCTCTTACCTTCTGGGCTGACATGTTATTGTTTTCACTGATCATGCAGCCATTCGCCATCTCATGCACAAGAAGGATGCCAAGCCTAGACTGATTCGTTGGATCCTTCTGCTCCAAGAGTTTGACATTGAGATCCGCGATAAGGCCAGAGCCCAGAATGTTGTGGCTGATCATCTTTCCAGACTGGACCCTTACCATATAGGACTTACTCTGCCGATTAATGAGATTTTTCCTGATCAGCACCTATTGGCAATTAATGTGGCAAGTGGACCTTGGTATGCCGACATTGCCAATTACCTTGCTTCTGGATCCCTTCCACGTGGCTGGCCTAAAAACCAGC
The DNA here is from genome assembly GCA_037157565.1 of Thalassia testudinum. Classification (NCBI taxonomy): domain Eukaryota; kingdom Viridiplantae; phylum Streptophyta; class Magnoliopsida; order Alismatales; family Hydrocharitaceae; genus Thalassia; species Thalassia testudinum. The sequence continues at coordinate 50,350,401 of JAZHRO010000073.1, forward strand.
GCGAGCGTCTCATGGCAGAAGCAAAGTATTATTTCTGGGATAATCCACTTCTTTTTCACATAGGTGCTGATCAAATCATCCATCGTTGTATTCCTGACAGCGAATTCCCCAGTGTGCTATCCTTCTGCCAGGATCAAGCCTGTAGAGGCCATTTCTCTGGGAGGAAAACTACAGCCAAGGTGTTGCAGTGCTGTTTCTTTTGGCCCTCCCTTCACCAGGATGCACAAAAGTATGCCAAACATTGCACTAGGTGCCAGTCATTAGGGTCAATGTCGCGTTGAGACATGATGCCCTTACAACCCATCCTAGCTGCGGAAATCTTCGACATCTGGGGAATTGATTTCATGGGTCCCTTTCCTCCTTCCAACGGCTTCGAATTCATTCTCATGGCTGTTGATTATGTTTCGAAATGGATCGAGGCTATTCCCACGCGCCGTACTAACCATGTTATATCCACTCGATTTGTCAAAGATCGCATCTTTGCGCACTTTAGGATCCCTCGAGCCATTATCTCAGATGGAGGAAGCCACTTTACCCATGTGTCTTTTCGGGCACTTCTGACGAAATACGAAGTCCACCATCATATCGCATCCCCGTATCATCCTCAAACGAACGGCCAGGCAGAGGAGTCGAACGGGCAAATCAAGCAAATTCTCCAGAAAATGGTTTGGCCTGACCGTAAGGATTGGTCCAACAAGCTAATTAACGCACTTTGGGCGTATCGGACCGCCTTCAAGGCTCCCCTTGGTATGTCTCCTTATAGAATCGTTTACGGGAAGCCTTGTCATTTGCCCGTGGAGTTGGAACACCACGTTTATTGGGCGGTTCGCCAATGTAACCTCGACCCAGACCTGTGTAGTCGAGAAAGGAAACTCCAACTCCAGGAGCTGGAAGAGCTCCGTCGTGAAGCCTATGATTCTACTTTAACTTTCAAGCAACACACTAAGGCTTTTCACGACAGCCGTATTCGGCGGAAGGAATTTGAGCCATCTCAACAAGTTTGGCTCTACAATGCCCGGCTCAAATTCTTTCCGAGGAAACTGAAGTCCAAATGGACTGGTCCTTTCCTGGTCTCGAGACCATTTCCCAACAGGGCCGTTGAGATTGAAGATCCCAAATCTGGGCATAAATTTATGATCAATGGGCAGCGTTTGAAACCCTATCTTACTCATGAACTTACCCCCGTTGGAGAATCTGTTGCCCTGCTGGAGGGTAACTAATGTTGTGCCTCATTCTGAGTCCAGTTGGGGATGTTAAACTCAGCACTCGTTGGGAGGCGCCCCAACAACACTCACCATCCACCATCACTTTTCACGCCACTGTCATGATCACTTCACTTTTCACTTCACCACCCACCATCCACCCACCCTACCACCCTGTTGTATACCCTGCACCTCAGCTCTCGTTACCCGATCTTTCGTCCTTCCTCTACCATACCCTGCATGCATATGAGGACATAGCATCGTTTGGCATGGGGGGGTGGATAGGCATCCATAGGATCTGGGTATTTTATGGTATCATGCAATTTCCATCTATCTATCTATATATATATATATAAAGGTGTTTGGTAATGATCTAAAGGCTGAAACAAAAATACAATAAGTGTTTATGGATATTCAAACATTGTTTTGAAGACTTTCCAGGCCACAGAAGCTTGATTCGCTCAGGCTTGGCTTAATTCACTTGAGCATTGACAAGATAGATCGAAATCTCTCCTAACTAATGACGTATTCTTGTACCTGAGACATCAGTACAGGATCCGATGGTTTGCTTCTACTCGAGAGCCTAAGTAATCTTGGTTCACACTACACATATCAAGAAAGACCAGGTGAACATAAGATCCAACCTTAGTGTTCATTAGGGAAGGTGGAGTCCTTACCTACGCGCGCAAGTAGACTTTTTATCCCAAGCTTTAGTCTTGTGTTTAAGAGAGACTCTTTCCACCAAAAAGGAACTCTCCCACCAAAAAGAAAAGTGTGCTCCTCCAAATAATGTTGTAAGAGATATACTGACATGTGTTTCAAAAAAAAAAAAAAAGAGAGATGCAAATAAGTCAGTATATCTCACAAATGTCTGTAAAATCTTCCTACAAAAAAGTTTTTCAGGGCAAATACCTTGTTTTCTTTGAGCCACAAATGTCAGAATATGGGAGTTGAGTTTTCCGTCATCTTTTTAAGGGTCAATCCGAAGACACGAGCTGAAATTGGGACCAACCTGCACTTAAAAATTCGTGAAACCCTGGGCTTGAGTCTTAATGTTCATCTAGTCAGCCTTGATCCTTCACTAAGCACAAGCCATAATCTCTTGAGCTCTCGAGTACGGCAAAAACCTCCTGGATCTTGGAAATTGTACTTAAGGTTTAAATATCAAGAGTCCTAGTTAGTCGAGAGATGATCTATGTCATGTGAGACTTAAAGTACTGGTAGTCTTCTCTACAATTGATTCTCACAATATCCAACAATAAACACACCTATGTCACCTCAGAAGAAAATCTTCAGCTTAAGATCTTTTCTAAATACAATACAAAAAAAATGTTTTGCTAGGAACTAGCAAAAGATAGGCATGGGGATATGATTGTACAGCAAAAATACACCTGCAATTGTGTCATCTTGTGCTATTTCCTAGCATTGCCAATGCATAATAGGCAACCATAGTCTCATTTGTGAAATACACGCATGCATGCATTTATTTGAGAGGGGAGGAGAGTGAATAAAATGGCCTTGCAATTAATAAATTCCTCACGTGCTACCTCGCAAAATCTCCATCTTTATTTTTTTATTTCTATTTGACTTTGAAATTCTTCCCCGCTGCTGCAAAGCATGGCAGCTACCTCCTCGCGCCATTCCCTGCAGCAGCTTGCCCTGCAGCCGCATGCATAGCCATGCACAGCCAGGGCATGGCTATGCATGCCTTCTTCCTCTTTAAAAAGGGCTCAGCTTTCTTCTTTTCGGCTGAGCCTGGTCCACACAAAAAGAAACCCCAACACGCAGCAAGCTTCCCTCCTTCCAGGCCGTCTCCTCCCCTCTCCCCTCCATACGCAGCCTCTCCTCCTTTTGAGGAGCTACTCTGCGGTCAGGAGCTGCTTACAGTGGTGCACAACCACCACTGTGAGTCCCACCACCACCCATCTCATCAAAGAGCCGGTGGGCATGATGGTTCTCTCTCTGTTTCGCCGTTCAAGCCAACCCCGCCATTGCCACAGGAGTTTCAAGCTTTGAAGCTTAACCGACCACCGCACGCCTGCTCGCAGGCCACCGCTAGCCCGCGTGCAGGCCACCACGCGCCCCTGCAACAGCCGACGCTCTCTTTCCGCATGCACCTGTAGGCCGCCCTCGCCTCTCCGTGCGTGCGCCAGCTGCTAGCGCAGACCTTCCGCATGCGTGCCAGCTCGCTCAGCGGTGCCCGCACTCACGGAACCGGGCACAGGAGATCACGCCAGCCGAGCGCGCACTGTAGCCACCGTTCATGCGGTTCGGCGGAACACTGTGGCTACAGTGCGGTGACCGGTATGTTTCTCACTTATTCGGTCACCCAGCACGCCGCGACCGTCTGCTGCCCGTCCACGCACGCCCGCGCCCACATCTCTCCCCGCACCCACACCAGCGCCCACTCTCGCGTATGCCCGCCCGCTTCATCGCCCACGTCTTCGCCCGCTTCAGCGCATAGCGCCTTCACCTGCACCCGCCTCACCACGTAGTGTAGTGCGCTGCGGTTCCTTCCTCCGCGCCCGCTCCCTCCTGCATGCACGCACGTCTTCGCGCTCCTACGCGCCTGCGCGTGCGCGTGGCATCAGACGACGCTTGGAGGTTGCGGACAACTTATCTCTCCACGCACCTCTTCCTCCAGCAGATGCCCTCTCTCTCTCTCTCTCACAGCACTCTCTCACTCTCTCTACAGACACATACACACACACACTCACACTCTCGTGCACACATCTACTCACTTATACACTAATATATACTTATATATATATACACATACATATATATATTTATATATATATATATATATTTATATACATATATATATATACTTATGTCTATACATATAGTAGTACCTATATAACTAAGTATTAGTATACATACATACATATGTATATACATATCTATATACTTATATATATATATATATATACATATATACACATATACTTATACATATATATAAATATATAAACAAATATACATATATATATATATATATATATATCTATAATTATAAATACATATATATATATATATAGATCTACATAATATACATAGATACTTATACTAATATATATATATACAACTATATACATATATTACTATATATATACATATATATATACATCTACATAGTTATATATACATACACACACACACACACACACATATATATCTATACACATATTTACATATCTATATATATATATATATATATATATATATATATATATATATATATATACATATATATATACACATATAACTACATATATACCTATATATTTATAACCATATATATATTTACATATAGATATATATTTACAAATATATATATATTTTCGTATCACCTACCATAAATTGCATCGCGGGAATATCCGCACCAATTGCTGATATTCCCCGATACACGCATACAGAAAGCATTTTCGCACACATCTTCCACCATCCATCCTATACTCCACGCGGCACTTCATCCTGTTGGTTGCGTCCTCCTAGATGACGACCGACTCGACATCGTGCTACACGCCATCTCCACCTCCACCCCCACCCCTTTATACATATATATATATTATATTTACTTTATTTCTATTTCTCTTTCCTGCCAGTAAAAAGATAAAAAATTATACAAAAGAGAAAAGATAATCCTTGACTTGCAGGTACTCAGTCTTGCGAATAGCAAGACCAATTTTGGAACCTAATTTAGCTCAAAGCCAAGAACCTGATTTTGAGGGTGTACCTCAAGGACAAAAATTATCAGAAAAAAATCTTAAATAGAAAAACACCAAAAACATAATAAACGAACGGAAGAGATTCGTTGTAGGAAAGGCGTAGAAACTTCTTCACTTTTAATCCCACTTCCCTGAGTTCGACCCTAGGCCTAAAAGTGACTAAGATAAAATCAAGTAGGCCAGGTAAAAAAAATTTTGTAAAGAGATGGTTAGGCTCGATTTAGGTTAACCACTATACTCATTTCAACGATAAAATCACCATATTAACACAACCTATCCGGGCCCAAACACCTATACCAACAGGCAATCGTAAGGCAAAAAATTTCGAAAGAGTTTCCACTATAATATGGGATTTCTCTCAAATCCTGCATACACAAAAGCGCATCGCAACAGATGTGGGCAAACCCTACATTTCACTTCTATAAATAAAATGTCACACAAACAATAAAATTAAATGCAAATTTAGCTAAACATTTTAATGAAACTAAGAGTGGGAACACCTCACAATTAACCACTACATATGTAGGAATACCCCACAAATAACAATTAGTAATAGTTTAACTAAACAAATTAACTAAGCATTTAACCAAACATTCAATATAAATTAATAATATGTTAATTGTTTCAATGCAATGCAACTAAAAATAACTTGCAAAACATCTTGATTGCATTCACATATAAAAATCAAACCTAAGTACTCAATAAAAAAATAAAAAAATTTGAGAGGAGGGGGCAGTGGTAGAGGATGGTGGTAGGAGGACGAGGTAGTGGTGGCCAGCAGGTGGTGGTGGGAGGAGGAGGTGCTGGTGGGAGCTATTGTTGGTGGTGGTAGCCGACCACGTTGCAAGGGAGGGGGAGGGGGACGCATCGAGGGAGGAGGAGGCAAGCAGTGTGAGGATGGTGGGAGGGGGAGGGCGACGATGACGAGGAGAGGAGGAGGGGGTGGAGGAAGTGCATAATGACCCCTTACCGAGGGGAGGCTGCCGGTGAACCTCCACGCTTAAGCAACCAAGGGTCACCGCCATCGATGGAGGGGGAGGAGTCCTCTTCTGCGTCAGAGACGACGGGAGAGGATGAAGATCAGGGAAGAAAGGAAGGAAGGGGGAGGAATCAGGTATGTGATGGTAGCACCATCATCTATGATACTAGCCTAATTTAGTCTAATTTCAGTAATAAGTGCCCCTTAATAATCACTAGAGGACCATAATTCTATTCTGAGTTGAATCTAAGAAGGAAAAGAGCAATTAAGTTAATCCTGCTATTTTAGTACCTAAACACAAATGCAGATTAACTAATGGGTTAATTAGTGACTAATATAAGGTCAAATGAACTTAGCTTCCAAGAAGTAGGTTCGAACTGACTGAATCAGGGTTTTCTGATATTTGATGATTAATTTAATAATAAAGACCCTAATTAAAGCCTCACTTCAATTGAAAAGGTTTTGATGAAAATAAATGCAATCTAAACCTCCTAAAAATCATTAAAAAATATTCTATGAGATTTGGAATATTTACTTTGACCGATTGAACCTATTTTGACCTAAAATAGAAACCAAGGCAAGAAATTGATACATTTTAGGCTTCAGTGTAAATTACCCCGTAAAACTTCATTAAAACCCAAATTTGAGTCACTATTAGATTCCTTGGGTCCAAATTACATTAACCCTAAATTTTGAGCCTAATCAAAGTCCCTCTTGACCTAGTTTGCATTTTAGCCCATAAGCTTCTATTTATTGCAAAATTACCCACAAGTTTTGATTTATCTTACAAAAAGGCCCTTCCTCCTTCCTCCTCATCCATACAAAGTAACTGTAGCAGCAACAGAACCCAATGCTGTCGAGATTCAACTCTCAATTTGGGTGGCCAAATCAAGACCAAATCCCACCAAATTTGGTGGGATTGATCTTGAGATCAATCTCTATCAATTGTGCCTAATTTTGAGCTCCAATCTAGAGCTATTACCCACCGGCGAGCTCAAATTTTGTGGGATTTAAGTTGCCAAATTCGTAAGTTAAACTTACAAATTTAAGGCAATTTGTTGAAGGAATCACATCTATATAAAGGTCCCTACATTCGCAAGTCAACGGTGTGAGGAATTGAGCTGGCAAACCCCTCTTCTTCCTCGTCGGCAAAAGAACCCACCACTGGAGTTCTTCATTCCACTTCTTCACCCTCTACCACATACAATAGACAAAGGGCTTTTCTTCCTCTTCTTCATCCGAAGCTTCCCACGAAGCTTCACACCCCAATTCCCCTTCGTCAACTCTGACGACCACCTCCTCTTCCGCCTCTCCGGCATACCTCCAGCGAGCTCCTCTTCTCGTCCTTTCCACCAATAAACATAGGGCTTTCACTCCTCTCCCCTCCAATTAGGTTTCTGGAACTCTAGAGCTCCGTTCATCAACTCTACCACCTTCTCTGATGCCGACGACCGTCACCACATCCACCTCCAATGTACCTCCCTCACCTTCCTTGCACCCATAACTTTAAGCAAAAGATTCCTTACCACCACGCAAAGCTTTTTCCTAAGGTTGTTGGACTTCAAATCACCTCCACCATCATCGTCGCCAGAGTTCCTTCAAAGTTCCTCCGCCACTGTCATCCATTCACCCCCACGTGCAATTAACTTAGGGCTTTCATCCGATGTAGCTCACTGAACCTTTTTGTGTGCCTGATTTGGGCCGTGAAGCTGTATTGATGCTTGCAGGTACCTCATCGGTGAGCTTGTCTTCTTCGATGATGTCATGCTATCTCCGATGAGCAATCAATGAGGATACGACCCTTAGCATGCGCGAAATCACGTGGGGAACTCATCTGAGTCGTGGATCTCTAATCCCACGACCAATTGGGCAGTAATTGGCAGCAACTCCATGCAACGAAGACGAAGGATGGGAGGCTTATTAGTCCCACATCATGGATGGCAAGCCTCATAACCGCATATATCAAGAAACCCTCCCTCTTTCCATCTCTCGAAAATAGGGGGTTGGGTCCCCATTATACTCACGAGTCATGCACACCCTCGCCTGCCCACGCACACCTGGGTGGGTCTAGGTTTGGATCCGAATTCGATTAAAGAGAAAAGCTACAGTATTGAGCCCAAAGGAATGGGTCAAGTTTTGACCTAATTGGTGCTTAGTCTGGGTTGAGCCTTGGGCCGATTTTGTGGCTTAGTTTGAGAGCTTCTCTTGGGCTTGAAAATTTCACTAAGTGTTGAAAGGCTTTAGATAGAGCTGAAAAACCACATTTTTTCTTCAACACTTATATATTTTTTGAGTTTGACAGTGCTACTATTTGCATAGTACATTTATTTTTATATGAAGCTCTTTGTGCTTCATTATATGCAATTGATTAGTGGTTGGAATTGTGGTTATTTTGCTCCTTGAGATGACCTCGGACTCACATTTGCGATATAAATTTAAGTGTTTTCATCGCTTTAGTAGCTATACTACAACTCGTATTTAAAACCCACTTCAATGCGATAACATTTTGACACCGTTGATAGGGATCAATGCACAATTTCACCACTTTTCATATCATTCTTGTAGTCTGATTTTGATTTCTAACTTGCTCTATTTGATTGTTTTGAGGTGAATTCACAATCAAGATTGTTCGCTCGAAGCAACCACACTAGGGTCAGGTTAGTCATTTTGACTTCTTCCCTAATACCCTCGCTATGTTGGGAAGATAAAAAAAAAAGCATAAAAAGAAATTAGGATTTAATCTTGCCTTACTTTCTAGTAACATCATTTCAAGCAAGATTTCTCTTAATTTATCGTGATTGATTATGATCAGATTTGATTTGAGCTAATTTGATTTAGAATACCCAATTCCCAACTACTTGCACCTATTAGGGACAAAAGGCACCTTGGACTATTCACCTTCTTGATTGAGTCCAAGGTGCCATCTTTGGAATTAATTGGACTTGAAAATAGAGCCAATTAGGGTTTCAAGTGTTAGGACACATTTGCCTATTAAAAAGGAAACAAGTCTTCCCGCATTTGTGTGCCATCTATGCCCTTGTTTGAATTGATTAATCATCAAACCCTAAAAGCAAGGCTCTAAGATCACTTGAATCCTAAAAATTTATACCTAATAACCTATTTGCAAAACCAAAATAGCGTGGTTCGGGTGAGTTGACCCGGATTGCATCCTAAACCTTAGGGCAAGTCAAATGAAGTTGGTTCACTCTGTGATTCAACCAACTTCAAATTAGGTCACAATTCGAATCAACTTCTAAAATCAAGTGAAAATCCAAGTCACAATCAGGTTTAAAATTGGTAGAGTTAGGTCTCAATTCACACATTCTAGTCTAGTTGGATTCACATTGACAAGGAAGGTCAGGTGAGGGAAACCCTATAACCCGTGAGGATGCTCTATCGTGTAGGAGTCTTTGTGGGACTCTCCCTTCGTGGCTGCCCAAGTAATTCTTGGGTGGGCGAGTTTTTGATCCAGAGGTCCATCTGCCTCGAACTACCATAGTCATCCAATTCTTTTGGGTGCCTTGATTGGGTCCAAGACATATTCAATCCCTCATCTGATTTTGTAGTGCATGTACGAGAGAAGGTCCTTAAGACCAATCTTAAGACCTCCATTAGTGGTTCATTCTCGTCGGGGTCAAACCTCAACCAACTTGTTTGGGTTCTCTTCTAATCCACTTGATATAACTTCTAATCCATCTACACCTGAACCTAGTTCTCCGTCCTTTGACTCTATTGAGATCCAAGATAAAGAAGGGGGTGAGATTCAAAACCTACAGGACCAATTGCAGACTCTTACTGATCTCATTCATGCACTAGCCAACCCCCGACCACGCCCACAAATGCAGGATCATTACAATCCCACAGCTGTGGCAAACAAACACAGGATGCAGATTCTAGCTAGGGGACCTAGTACAGAGTTGAAGCCAAATATCATCAACCTGATCCCCCACTTCAATGGATTGGGCTCTGAAGACCCTTTCCATCACATCAAGGAATTGAAGCATCAGGCCCAAACTCTTGGGCCAAATGTTCAAAACCGAAACACCCTACTCATGAAGATGTTCCCTTTCTCCTTGAAGGATAAGGCTACCCATTGGTATTAATCTCTAACTCGACTGATCAACACCTAGGAAGGTTTACAAGCTAAATTTCTCAATAAATTCTTCCCAGTTGAACGTACTAATGCCCTAAGGAACCAAATCAGGCATTTCACACAGAATGTGGGGGAACCACTTCATAAGGCATGGGATCGCTTTCTAGATCTCATGCAGAAATACCCTCATCATAGAGTTCCTAAATGGGAACAGTAGTCATTTTACTAGAAACTCCATGAGGATATCTGTTTATTTATCTGCAACGACCCGGTTCCCGAGTCCCTACGAGACACGAGAACCGGGTCGTTACAAGATGGTATCAGAGAATTACCTGTTCAGCGTGGTTTCCCAGACGTCCAGAAGTCTGAGGGGACGTCTGGCCTAGCTCCCAGACGTCCGATGGTCACCCCGGACGTCTGGAGGTCGCTCCCGCCGTCTGGTACAACAGCTAGACGTCTAATTCGCGTTGGATGGTGAATCACCGAGCCTGCGCACACCCATCTCCCTCCCTCAGTACTGTCAGTCGATAGGAAGGAAGAAGAAGATGGAAAACTTACCTTTCAGACGTCTTGAAGTTCTTCCAGACATCTCCCTCGCCGTCTGGCTATCAACCTAGACGTCTGATTCTGGAAATTCTTCCAGAATCAGCGGGCCACTCGGCCTCCGCTCGTGACGCCGCCCGCGTCGCACCTCACGCGCCTGCTGCTCAGACCGCAGCAGTCCCCCCCTCCGCGTCACTCTGCGCCCCCCCCCCCCCGCGCCCTCCGCCGGTCGGCCCTAGCAGCCCCGGCGAGCTCGCCCTCACGGCAGAGCTCCGCTCTCGCACGTCGCACCTCCTCCGCGTTCACTGCGGCCGCCGCTGCCGCCCTTGCGCTCGCGCTCACGCTCACTGGCTGAAGGAGAAGAGGGAGGAGACGGTGGAAACGACGGGAGGGAGCGCGTGGCCTTTTAAGGCCGCGCGAGGAGGAGAGAGAGGACGCGGCAGGTGTCTGCAGCCGCAGGGAAAGAGGGAATAAGCGAATATTCGATCTGCGCGCTCATGCGTGCAGATGACCAGCGAGTGTCGAAATTAACGGATTTCCAGACGTCTGGAAATGATCCCAGACGTCTGGTCAGACGTCTGGATGTGATCACAAACGTCTTGTCCGACGTCTAGGCCACCTCCCAGACGTCTTAAAAGACGTCTGGGGCACGCGTTCGTTACAATATAACAAACTCAAAGGAAGTTTCGTCCTCGAAACTTGCACCAACTAGGGTGCGGGAAAAGACGTCCAAATAACCATAACAAACTCAAAGAGGACCGAAGCCGGTCCGAAAAGACGTACCCGCGAAAAGCTCCAGGTACCGCTCCCGCATTGCCGCCTCAGGCTCCCAGGTAGCCTCCTCGTACCGCTGGCTCCTCCACAAAACCTTTACCAGGGGTACTTGCTTTCATCTCAAACTGCGGATGGCTCGGTCTAGAATCTGCACTAGCCGCTCGGGGTAGGTCAGGTCGTCGCTCACCTCAACGCTCTCGTGACTCAGTACGTGACTGGAATCGGCTACGTACTTCCTGAGGTTGGACATGTGGAATACGTCATGCACACCAGAAAGCTGCGGGGGAAGGGCAAGTCTGTAAGCAACGGGTCAAACCCGCTCCAGGACCTCAAAGGGCCCCACGAACCTCGGCGCGAGCTTCCCTCTCACCCCAAACCGCTGTAAGCCCTTCATGGGCGAAACACGAAGGAAGACGTGGTCCCCAACCTCAAACTGCACCTCTCTGTGTCTCCGATCTGCGTAGCTCTTCTATCTGCTCCTGACAGTGCGGAGTCGTCTGTGGATCTGCTCAACTACCTCCTGACTCTGCCGGATCAACCTGGGGCCAACCTCCCACTTGGTCCCCACCTCAACCCAACTCAAGGGTGCCGTACACTTCCGTCCGTACAGAGCCTCGTAGGGAGCCATGCCGATGCTCGAGTGATAACTGTTGTTGTATGCAAACTCTGCCAGGGGCAGGTGCTCCTCCCAAGAGCCCCTCTAGTCCAGTAAACAGGCACGCAAAAGGTCCTCAAGTGTCTGTATCGTGCGCTCAGACTGTCCGTCCGTCTAGGGGTGGTAAGCCGTGCTAAACCTCAACCTCGTCCCCAAAGCCTGCTGAAACTCAGCCCAAAACTGGGACATAAAGCGGGTATCCCGGTCGGATACGATCTCCCGCGGAACTCCGTGTAGTCGTACCACATCACGGATATACCTCTCTGCCAACTGTGCTGGTCCCAAAGTGACTCGGATCGGCAAGAATCGCGCCGTCTTCGTCAGTCTATCCACTATTACCCAGACTGCGTCGTGTCCCCGCTGGGTAATAGGTAAGCCCACCACCAAGTCCATGGTGATGCTCTCCCACTTCCACTCTGGCACTGGAAGCGACTGAAGCGGCCCTGCAGGCCTCTGATGCTCGGCTTTCACCTGCTGGCACACTAAGCACTGTTGCACGAACTCACCCACATCCCGCTTCATCCCTCTCCACCAAAACTCGCGTCTCAAGTTGTGGTACATTTTCGTGTTTCCGGGATGTATGGTGAATCTAGAACCGTGTGCCTCAGTCAGGAGCTCTCTCAACAGCTCCTCGTCTCTGGGAACGCACAACCGTCCCCTCAAATGTAGCACCTGGTCTATGAAAGAGAAGTCACCTGGATCTCCTGACAGTACTCTATCGCGCAAAGACTGCAAGTACGGATCGGCCATCTGTCCTGTGATGATGTGGTCCATCAGCTCTGGGCTAGTCTGCCGTGTCACCGTCACTGCCCCACAGTACCCTCGTAACTCTAGAGGTTGCCACCTGCCCACCTCCTCCAAAAGGCTCCAACTTTGTAATTGTAGACTGGCCAAGCGTGCGGGCGCCTTACGGCTCAAGGCGTCAGCCACCACATTGGCCTTTCCCGAGTGGTAGGAGATGCTGCAGTCGTAGTCCTTCAGGAGCTCCAACCAATGTCTCTATCTCATGTTGAGCTCCTTCTGGTCAAAAAGGTATCTGAGGCTCTTGTGATCTGTAAAAATCTCGAAGGTCTCACCGTACAAGTAGTGCCTCCAGGTCTTCAGTGCGAAAACAACAGCTGCCAACTCTAGGTCGTGGGTAGGGTAGGTATGCTCATGGGGCTTCAGTTGCCGCGAAGCGTAAGCGACAACGTGACCCCTCTGCATGAGCACACCTCCTAACCCCTGCAAGGAGGCATCCGTGTACACAACGAACCCGCCACTACTGTCAGGGATGGTGAGCACGGGAGCCGAGGTCAACCTCTCCTTCAGCTCCAGAAAACATGCCTCACAGGCGTCTGTCCAAACGAAAGGCACGTCCTTCCGGGTCAACTGTGTCATAGGACGCGCAATCTGCGAAAATCCTCTGATGAACCGTCTGTAGTAGCCAGCTAGTCCCAGGAAACTACGGATCTCAGTGACTGAACGCGGTCTCTCCCACCTGAGCACTGCCTCGACCTCTGTTGGGTCCACCTCCAGGCCATCTCCAGAGATCACATGACCTAGGAAGGTCACCTCCCTCAACCAGAACTCGCACTTGCTGTATTTGGCGTACAGCCTGCGTCGCCTCAGAGTGTCCAAAACCATCCGCAAGTGTTGTCCGTGCTGCGTCCGATCTCTAGAATAGATGAGTACATCATCTATGAAAACCACCACGAACTGGTCCAAGTACGGTCTCAACACCCGGTTCATCAGGTCCATGAAAGCAGCGGGGCATTGGTCAGCCCAAACGGCATGACCAAAAACTTGTAGTGTCCGTACCGGGTGCGGAAAGCTGTCTTGGAGATGTCGGTCTCCCTGATCCACTTTTTAAGACGTCTGGAAGAAGTTCCAGACGTCTGATTTTGCACAGTGTCGTCGTTTTCGACCCGTTTAGGGCCTGTGCGAGTTCCGTTTTCCGCGATTCGAGTTGCGTTCTTTTCAGAATTAATCCCTCTACCCGTCTACAGTAGCTATACACTATTTTGAGACACTCCTTGTGTTTGATCCTTGTGATAGGACCTCCTTCAGTTGCAATCTTGGGAGTCGCGGAGGCACGCGGGATTCCCGATCACGCCCCCATTACTCCCGTTGTACCTGGTAGAGTGGTTTTTAAGTTATTAATAAAATCTGTTAAAGTATGGAACCATAACTAGAACCTAGGACGTTGCATGAATCCTAGGAATGAGAAATATATGATAGCTCCTAGGTGTTGCATGAATCCTAGGGCTGGAAAACTAGATTGTATGATAGATCCTAGGATATGGCATGAATCCTAGGATGGGAAAAACTAGTGGAATGTATAATATTGCAGTCTTGGAAAATGGAAAGAGATATAAAGCTGCCTGTAAATTGAATTAACAGCTGCCTGTTGTGAATAAGTAACGTGGTTGAGAACAGGGATTGTAAGAATGTGAAACTGGAAAGTGAAACCTGGATGAGACACGAGAACCGGGTCGTTACAAGATGATATCAGAGAATTACCTATTCAGCGTGGTTTCCCAGACATCCAGAAGTCTGAGGGGACGTCTGGCCTAGCTCCCAGACGTCCGATGGTCACCCCAGACGTCTGTAGGTCGCTCCCGCCATCTGGTACAACAGCCAGACGTCTGATTCGCGTTGGATGGTGAATCACCGAGCCTGTGCACACCCATCTCCCTCCCTCAGTACGGTCAGTCGACAGGAAGGAAGAAGAAGACGGAAAACTCACCTTTCAGATGCCTTGATGGTCTTCCAGACATCTCCCTCGCCGTCTGGCTATCAACCCAGACGTCTGATTCTGGAAATTCTTCCAGAATCAGCGCACCACTCGGCCTCCGCTCGCGACGCCGCCCGCGTCGCACCTCGCGTCCTGCTGCTCAGACCGCAGCAGTCCCCCCCCTCCGCGTCACTCCGCCCCCCCCCCCGCGCCCTCCGCCGGCCGGCCCTAGCAGCCCCGGCGAGCTCGCCCTCACGGCAGAGCTCCGCTCTCGCACGCCGCACCTCCTCCGCGTTCACTGCAGCCGCCGCTACCGCCTCACGCTCACGCTCACTAGCTGAAGGAGAAGAGGGACGAGACGGTGGAGACGACGGGAGGGAGCGCATGGCCTTTTAAGGCCGCGCGAGGAGGAGAGAGAGGACGCGGCAGGCGTCTAAGCCGTAGGGAAAGAGGGAATAAGCGAATATTAAGTCTACGCGCTCAGGCGTGCAGACGACCCGCGCGTGTCGAAATTAACGGATTTCCAGACGTCTAGAAACGATCCCAGACGTCTGGTCAGACGTCTGGATGTGATCACAGACGTCTTGTCCGACGTCTGGGCCACCTCCCAGACGTCTTAAAAGACGTCTGGGGCACGCGTTCGTTACATTATCGATGCAGCCTGTGGAGGAAACTTCATGGGTAAAGATGAAGACACCATTTTGGAGATTCTCGATAACATGTGCGAGAACTCCATAAATAATGAGTCTATGGGTATGTTCAATTGGATGACTACCCATGCATTGATAAACACAAGAGGGACACACGAGACAGAAGACCTATCCGCATCCGTCAATTTGGAGTTAGTGGTTAGTCGGTTGGATAAGCTTTCCATTATTCCGAAGAAGTTGGACAATTTGACTCGCCAACTACAGAGGGCCACTTCTCAGCAGAGCAGGTGTGTGCATCTGCTCACAGGAAAGGAGGTTGTGCATAACATTCACCACCACTCATATCAAGGGATGGATGCATATCCATCGCCATCCGATCCTAGTTTTGGAGGAAACTCTAAACCATCCTGCTCTACTTAGGGGATCTCCGAACCCCCGTATCCTAATTACTCAGGAGCTACTCAACCCTGAGAGGGGCTCCACGCCATCCAAAATGATCCATCCTCTAACTTATATAACCTTGGATGGCATAATCATCCGAATTTCGCTTGGTCAAGAAATAATCAGAACTTTAAACCTCAATTCCAACCCTAATCACAAAATCTGCGACCATATCAGCCCGTTATTCCTAAGCCCAACCCGAACTTTCAAATCAAGTCTAGCAAGGAAGACCAAATGAGCCTCATTCTACATGCTTTGGCTGATATGCAGAAGACCAATGCTGCCATGCAAAGGCATCACAATGAGAAGATTACAAAGGTTCGCAACCAACTCGCACAGATGACCGAGACTCGCTAGCTTGGTGCACTTCCTTCTCAATCTCTATCAAATCCAAACAATGTGCCAAACTAGAGACAC
This sequence comes from Thalassia testudinum, assembly GCA_037157565.1. Taxonomy (NCBI): domain Eukaryota; kingdom Viridiplantae; phylum Streptophyta; class Magnoliopsida; order Alismatales; family Hydrocharitaceae; genus Thalassia; species Thalassia testudinum. The sequence goes on from JAZHRO010000073.1 coordinate 50,366,602, forward strand.
ATTATGAACCCAAATCAGGGCCAAGCACACTGCATTTATCAGGCCCCTTCTGCACCTCAACCTGACAGGTCAGAGGATTCTACTTCATGCTCGAGTTATCAGCAACAACCTCCTATCCTTCCAACTCTGAATCCAAACCAAGAAGGCCTGAACTCTATCACTACGCGTAGTGGAAAAACTACCCCAGACCCACCTTATCCTAATCAATCAAGTCCAAGTACTTCAAGACCTAAACCCAGGATGGATAACAAGGACAAACCCACCCCATATCCAGAGCCTAAACCAATCCTAGAGAAACCTACAGACATTCCATTTCCCAATGCTTCGACTAAAGGAAATAGGAAATCCAAACTTGCAGCACCTGAGGAGGACTCGGTCAAGCTCTTTGAGCAAGTCCAAATAAGCATTCCCTTGATGGATGCGATCCACCACATTCTAGCTTACGCATGATTTGTAAAGGATTTGTGTACACCAAAGCATAAGCTACAAAATAATAATGGGAGTCCAATTGTTCTGTCAAAGCAAGTAAGCTCTATAATTATGAGTAAACTCCCACAAAAAGCAAAGGATTCTGGCACCCCTTTGATCTCCTGCAAGATAGCAAACCTAGAATTTAATCAAGCTTTATTAGATTTAGGAGCCTCCATAAACCTGATTCCCACCTCCCTACTAGACCACTTTGAGGAAATTGAGCTCAAACCAACTAAGGTGACTCTGCAATTGGCCAACAGATCAATTAAGTCACCCGAGGAGTTCTCGAGGATGTTCTAATTAGGGTACGAGATTTCTATTTTCTAGTGGATTTCATAGTTTTGGATATAGATACTCCTGAGAATCTAAGAGATACGCCGATCATCTCGGGGAGACCATTCCTAGCAACTACAAGGGTGAATATCTATTGCAAAGAGGGCCAAATCAAGTTAAAATTTGAGGATAAAACATTGAGGATTGATATCTTTAAGGCCCAGAAAGGAATAAACTGTGGGACAATTGAGAAAGTCTATGACATAGGGTCTTTGGTTGAGAATATGATTTCCAAGGTGAACCCGATTCTCCAAGGACCTCAACCACAAGAAGATCTTGACCCACAAATTAGGGAGCCTAAATCTGATTTAGACCTATCCTCAGCTTCCACTTTATCTTCTGAGGCCGACCTCAAACCCCCACTCGCTACTGATAACCCAGTTCTGGAGCTGAAACCTCTCCCGAACCATCTAAAGTATGTATTCTTGAGTTCAAATTAGACATTTCCAATGATTATCAACTCTCGACTCACTCCTGGTCAAGAAACGAAGATGATTTCTGTCCTCAAGTAGCATTGTAGAGCCATTAGTTGGACTCTAGATGACTTGACTGGAATAAGTCCCTCTTATTGTACTCATCGAATTTATGTCGAAGAGGCCTCACGACCTTCTCGTCAAATGTAAAGAAGACTCAACCTGAATCTCCAAGAGGTTAAAAAATAGGAGATCATTAAGTGGCTCGATGCGGGAATCATCTACCCCATCTCCAATAGCCGTTGGGTGAGTCCCTATTTGCACAGTAATCATAGGACCTAATCTACCTGAATTAAGTTAGATCCTAGCTTATTTTAGGAATAATGCATGCATGAACAACATATTTTGCATCATAGTTGATTTGTTAATTTTGTAAATAGTAATGCTATTTTATGTTCTAATTGAGAGGCAATAATAATTGTAGGTAATTCGAGGTCACAGATGATAAATCCGACCATACGGATCTGTTCAGGATGATGACGAGAGTCTAACACTTCTGAGATCATCTTGATCGGACTCCTGTAGCATCTTATGAAGCCCGCGAAAGAGCAAAGGCCAAGAAGAAAGGTGGCACAAATCCAAACCTCAAATGCCAAATCCGACTGCACAGATGGATCGAGATCAACGATCACAGTCCAACGGTGCAAAAATCAACTCGATCGGAGCCCTGCAGCACCATCTACAAAATGGAGAAAATCGACAGTCAGGATGGCACACATGGTGCCATCCCAACAGTTGCTACCGCCACCCCATCTATTGAAGCATTCGCTACACTCTTTGTAGGCCATTGGATCGTCATCCAATAGCCACAAGAGTGCCACGTCGACACATACCCTGTACCTTCATCAAAGGAAGATCATCTCAGTCGTTGGATCCTCATCCAATGGTTGAGGACTGCTGTGCATGAAATCAAGATCGAGACCATCCTTGTGCATAGCACATTATTTAGCACATTTGAAATCAAGTGGCCATCAAGCATTAGAACTGCATGGAAGGGGAAATCAAAGAAGCAGTGCGTGAAGGAAGAAATTGGGCGTGTGATGGAAATAGGCCGATGTAGAGGTGAACGTGTGGTGCACGTTCATACGTCTAATTAGGCGATGCAGCGAACACAGGGATGCATGCACATGTGGACGCGCCACTGTACACACACTTCAAAGGCAATGCGACACACATCCTCAGCCGTTGATTGAACGGCGTGAGGTTTCAGCTGCACGATCGAGATCAGAGGGCATAGAGAATGCCACGTAGTAGCATCTGAGGGGATGCGTGCGTGGGAGGCTATTTTAAGGTGCAATCTGATCCATTGATCTGCTAATCAACGGATCTGATCAATCCAAGGTTAATGCATAGTTTTGGGATCCAAATACAAGCTTTGTCCCTCATTTTAACTATAACAAAGAACCCAGAGCTCCATTTGAAGGCATCTCTTTCTCCAGTCAAGAGATCTCTCCCTCCAAACATCTCTAAGCTTCTTTTGCTCCCTCTTCTACTGAGGCATCCATCAAGATCACCTTGGTGCACTACTGCTCTCTCCCCAACCTCTCCAAAGCCACCAAGGACCACCCTTGGTGCCCTTGTTCTAGTAGACTAGATAGCTATTTTATTTCTAGTAGTTTTAGTAGTTTCTTCTAGTTCTAGTTCTAGTTATTTGAACAGCCTAATTATCATCTGAACAAATTTGCTTCATATATATATATATATATATATATAGATATATATATCTTATTATTCTAGTTGTAATTAGTTCTACATCAGTATTAAAATCAAGTCGTTTGACTACCTCCTTGAATTCAACCGGGACTCACCATCTCGTTACATTTTATTTGCCCCAACATATTTTCACGCTATACTACAATGTAATTATTCAAAAACACGATTTTATGCTCAAGAAGTCCCATTCAAGTTGTGCCTAAAAGGCGAGACTTAACATGATTACAACTGAATCTGGAGAAACCATCCCGACATGAATTGCGAACTCATGGAGAGTCTATATAGACTATCGAAAATTGAATGCCTCCACGAAAAATGATCATTTCCCTCTCCCGTTCTTTGACCAGATCCTAGAGAAACTGGAAGGGAATCGATTTTTCTACTTTTTGGATGGGTACTCTGGATATAACCAAGTGGCAATCCATCTTGAAGATCAGGAGAAGACCACCGTTACCTGCCCTATGATACGTACGCATTTCGTAAGATGCCATTTGGGCTATGCAATGTACCTGCCACCTTTTAGCGAAGCATGCCAGCCATATTCTCCGATATGGTTGGTAAATACCCTGAAGTCTTCATGGGAAACTTCTCGATATTCGATAAGACGTTCGATGATTGCCTTCTACACTTGCTTCAAATCCTTCAATGATGCATTGACATGAATCTGGTTCTCTCCTAGGAAAAGAACCACTTGATGGTTCTTAAGGGCATAGTACTTGGACACCTCATATCTGAGAAAGGGATCCAAGTTGATCAAGCTAAGGTGAATTTGATTTCCAAATTTCTTGTGCCTTCCTCGATTAAAGACATATGATCATTTCTGGTGAACGTCAATTTTTATCGACGATTCATATCTGATTTCTCAAAAATTACATGCCCCTTGAGAAATCTTCTCTCAAAGGACACACCCTTTGAGATGACAAGAGAGTGTGTTTGCACTTTCGAGATTCTGCACGACCAAATGGCCCAGGCTCCAATCGTACAATCTCCTGACTGGTCCCAGCCGTTTGAGATCATGTGCGATGCGTCTGGCAATGCAATAGGAGCGATATTAGGATAAAAGATTGATGGGGAGTCGGTGGTAACATATTATGCCAGCAAGACACTAGATAAGGTGATGATAACATCATCATGAGCCATAACTAGCTTTAATTAGTCAAAATCAAGTGACAAAATCTCCTACATAATCGCCTGAGAGCCATAACTCACTGAATATTCATTCTGAGAAGAGTACATTAAATCAGGGTTAATTCTACAGTTTTAACAGCATATCATGAATGCAGAATAATCATGAGGTTTCCCAAGGGTTAATATAAGGTCTAATGAGCATTAAAGTCTAATAAGAGGGTCCACACAGACAGAAACAGGGTTTCACATATTTCAAGAACTGATACAGCTTCCAAAATCCTAATTTCAGACCCGCTTAAATAACAGAGGTTTTGGTCAGGATAAAATCCATCTAAACCTTCTAAAATTCATACAAAAATATTCCATGATATTTGGTATCCATGATTTGACCTTTGGAACACATTTTGACCTTAAATAGAGTCACAAACACAATTTTATACTAATTTGGGTTTCTACGCAAATTGCATAGTCAAACTTGGTCAAAACTAAAATTCAACTTCACCACTATATTCCTTGGGTTCAAATTAGGTTTGTACCAAAATTTGAGCCCAATCAGAGTCCATCTTGACCTAGTTTGCATTTTAGTCCAATCAGACTCTTTTTCTCTCACATACGCCCCTGGCTTTTGAAATCCTTGCAACAGGTCCCTACGTTTCTCATCACCTTTGTAGTTAGGTCTCTGTCGCCATTAATGTGAACAAAAGCTTCACCATCGAGATTTAAGCGAGGATTTCTCACTCGATTCTTAGTCAAACTCTTCCAAAATTGAACGGGAGATTCCTTGAGGAATTCCCTTTCAAATGAACCCGGCCATGGACCTTGATTCATTCTGAATCTCTCATGTGAACGCATGGAAGATACGGGTATCCTATGTGCGCGAAACTCTCGAAGCTTGAAAGCTTCTTTCCTTGCTTGGAAATGTCCCCTAAGACCAATAAAAGAGCCAACAATGCAATTTCACTCTTCCTTAGCTTAGTTTGGCTACACTTCCTCACCAAAACCTCTCCCTCTAGCCTCCTCTGACCAGCTCTGATGACGTCTTCTTCCTCGACTTCCTCGCCTGCTGCCACATACCAAAAGCAATGGGATTGCCTTCCTTACCTTCCTCTACTTTTCGTGACATCAGCAGAAGCCCTCTAGACCCCCTTCTTCCTCGTTGTTCCACCACCGAAAAATTCCTCTCCCACAGCGTCGGCTGTGGTGACAATTACAACCGACACCATCTCTCCCCTTTCAACTGGCAAATTAGGTCTATCGCTCTCCCTCTATTCTTCTAGTTTAGAATTAGCCCTTTATTCTCTTGTTTCGACCGCCGTTCCCCTCTCTTCCCCTCCATCTTCCTCCGCTCCAGCCGAGCTCCGACGATGCCTACACACCGACACACACCACCAAACACCCCCGCTCAATGTCCACAAGCTCCACCTCATCTCACCCATCAAAACCCCTCGCCTAATTCCACCAAAAACCAACTGAATTGCCCCATCGAACTCAACCTCCCTCACTCACCTTCTCCATCACCATCCAGCCACGCCCGACTTCTATCCACCAAAGGACCACCACCATCACATTCCTTGAGTCACGGTGACTCTCTTGAATAGTTTAACTAGGGCTTTTGAGCCCGTATGTGTGTTTCAGGTGTTGACCGGAGATCGCCATCGCCACCATTGTTTCCGACCACAAACACAGTGCTCCGATGAGCTCATGGACTGATTTCGCTTCCAGGAGACGCAGACTACATCTGCGTATCCAACTGCAACTCCAATTGAAGTCGCCAGCTGATGAGAACCTCATCATGAGCCATAACTAGCTCATTTTGACCTAATACAAAGGATAAAAGCTCCTACATATCTCAAGGAAAGGCTTAACTCAGAGAATTCTGAGTTTGAGAAGAAAACAAGTCATAAGGGGTAAAAGTGCAATTTTACCAGTATAATCTGCATGCAGGGTAATTCAGGGCCCAAACATAGGTCAAAGCAGCTTAATAAGAATAAAAGTGGGATGAGATGATCTAGCAAGGGCTACAGCACTTCCAAGAAACCAAATGATAATCTGTAACCCTAAAATAACCCACTTCAATTCACAAGGTTCGAGGCAAAGTAAAAATAGAATAAACCCTCTAAAATTCATAGAAAAATAATCTCTGGGGTTTAGAACCTTCAATTTGGCCTTTAGAACCCATTTTGACCTACATTGAGAACCATGCCCAATTAATAACTTAATTTGGGTTTTTGCGCAAATTGACCGATCAAACAAGGTTTAATATGAAAATGAAATTCACCATCAGATTCCTTAGGTCCTAATTAGTCATGTATAAAAACTTGAGCCTAAGAAGAAACCTCCTTGACCGACTTTACACTTTGGTCCTCATATATTTATTCTTTGGCCCTCAACTTTTGAACCCTCGCATTTTGGCCCCTAACTCTCCTTCGTTCTTTGCAATCAGGTCCCTCCTGCAAAACCTGCCAGCACCATGCTCCGGCGACCTTGCGCGGAGCATGGCGCCGCGCAGGGTGAGGTGGGGGACCTGGCAAGTAAACCGGGGGTGCCCTGCGTCGTCAGCCGTCGCAGGGACACCCCCCTGGTCGTTATAACCCACCATACCGGCCGTGCGAACGCACGGACGGTATGGGTTCTTGCTTCCGGCCATCCTCCGGCGAGGGAGACACGTCGTCTCCCTCCACCTTCCTCCCTGTTTGATCCCTATAAATACCCCCCGTCGCTCCACCGTTCTTCCCAGCCTGGATCTGACGGAGAAAATCCCCAACTTTCTTCTCTTCTTCCTCCGGCAGACGCTCACCAGCTTCGGCGGTTTCCTCCCCCTCCTCCTCTTCGCTCTGCCGCAATACCAGCAGCAGAGACTTCCTCCCCTGCTCTTCCTGCGCCACGCCGTACCCAGCTGGCGCCTCTCCAGCCCTCTGCTCGCCGCCGCTCCTTCCCCTGGGCATCTTCTTCTCCGGCGACAGTCGATACGACTGTCGCCCTGTTCCTCCCCTTTCATCCCTGCAAGTAAGCTAGAGCTACTCCCCTTCTCCTCCTCTTTCTTTCCCCGCTTTCAATTTATTCAATTAAGCCCTCTACCGACCCTGACCACCTTCACCCCCTTCGCCTCCGACCACCCTCCGGCGAGCCGCTCCCATCACCTCAGCAACCCACACGGCTCGCCGACCCTCACCGAACCTCCGCCTCATAACACTGAGCACCCCCCACCCCTCCACTGCCGCTCCACACCTCCGTAACACTCCCCCGAACGAACCCATTCCTCCGGTTGCAGTCCGACCCAGGGCTGCCGCCAGACACCACCTTGCGGCCTGCCGCACAGCTCCTCACCTTCGCCGTGCCACGGCGAAGGTTCCCCAGTGGTTTGATCAGGCCGAGAGGCCATATTCGTGTCCGACAGGTTTTGAGGTTCGACCGCCATTAACGCACATTGAAGCAGCTTCTCCCGCGCTCCAGGCTTGAGGACTCCAGGTCTCCAGCTGCTGCGGAGTACGGGGAGTCTGGCGAAGGCAGCCAGCCAGCAACCTATGCAAACCGAAGCCGCAGCTGCAGAAGCCAGGCCGCGGTCTCCCAGCAGGCGCACGCGAGGAAAGGTCTGCGTTTAGTCCCACATCGGTAAGCCTCACACCCGTTCCACTGTTTAAATTGATTTTGTGCAGTAGCCTTAGTGCCTCAGTACACGGGGTGAGGTCCCCTTACACCCGCCCGGTTACCCGGTCTCGTCCGCGCTCATGCCCCGCGGACCTGACCCGACCCGACTTAGACTGACCTGCACTCCTCGCCCACCACGCACGCCGGTGGGCCTGGACCCGGGCGTGACCCGAACCCGATTACCCGGTAGCTCTGGGAGAGCTTTCCCAAGAGTGGTTTCAGAGAGAAAGAGAGACGCGGGGGGGGGAGGGTAGAGTAGGTTTTGCCTCTGACGAAAAACTCTGAAGTGTGCAGGCACAGGCGAAGAAGAAGACCCGCGGAAGAAGAAGAAGCTGCACTGTAGCAAATGCATAGTTAAGTCGTCTAAGCACCGGGTCAGACGACGGAAGGTCAGCAGCCCGAGCAGGAAAGAAGGCAGGCTGAAGAAGAAAGAAGAGCAACGGCCAAAGCAGAAGAAGAAGAAAGGAAGACTTAGTAGCTGAAGGCAGAAGCTCTGCAGCCATAAAGAAGAAAAGGGAAAAGAGAAAAGGTCACCACAATTGCGGAAAAAGAAGAAGAGAGGTCAAGGCAGAAACCGAAGAAGAAGAAGAAGGAGCTCTGAAGAAAGAAGAACATCACCAAAGCAGGAACAGCAGGAAGAAGAAGAAGAGCATCACCATTGCAGAAGAAGAACATCACCTCTGCAGAACAAAGAGAAAGAAGGAGATCTAAAGAAAGAGAGAAAGAAGAGCATCCCCTCTGCAGAACAAAGAGAAAACAACAAATTCTTTCCCTCTCTTTCTTTTTGTAAAAGAAACATGTATATCTCTAGAATACAACTTGCTCCCTGAGTTCGACCTCGGGAACTCTTTTATTTTCCGAGTAAAAAAATTATATTTGAAGTGTTGGTAATAACCGGCTTCACTACAACGTTATAACAAACTAAAACCCGGTTGAAACTAGCGATTTCATTTTGGCGCCGTTGCCGGGGAGCAACGGCTATTCTAGAGGTAAACATTCCTGTTTCTTTTAATTTCTGATAATCTCCTCTCTTTTGTGCAGCTACAGGAACTCAAGAAGACAAGCAACCACACGACAACCACTCCGAAGACAGGTAAATCTTTCCTCTCACTATTAACCCCTAAACTCTAAAGAGGAAGAAAAGAAGAGAACAAGCAATATAGGGCTAACCTGTCTTCCATACTTAGTAACCATAAAGAGTTGCATGTTTTCAACTCATCCCTCCTGCACACTATTAAGGGTATTTAAGGGCTAACACATTCTTGCTTGAGCTCTAATTGCCCAACAAAGAGTTAAATGGACCAAGTAGAGCCAACATAAGGTCAAACATTAGGATTTCAGTAGAGACACACCCCTTAATCAAGAATTGAGGAAATCCAAAAGAGGTGTGCCCAAGCCATTGATTGAAAATAATTAACAAGAAAAATCCTAAACAATTGGCTCTCTCTTTAAACACTTGGACCCTAAAAGAAAGGACCCAAAAAGCTCTCAAAGAAAACAAGAGGTAAAGTTGACCCCTTTGGGTTAACCAACCTTAAATTAGGTCACTCTTTGCACTTAAAAAGACTAAAGTTCAAGTGAAACCTTAAGCACCCTGATCTTAAAATTGGTAGACTTAAGAGGTCAAGATCCCCATTCTGGTCTACCTGGAACCGCAGTGACAAGAGAGGTCGGGTGGGGGAAACCCTGTAACCCGTGGGGACGCTCTACCGTGTAGGGGTCTTCGCGGGACTCTCCCTCTCTGGCTGCCCAGGTAATTCTCAGGTGGACGATCTTTCTGATCAAGGGGTCCATCTGCCCCGTACCTCTATAGTCACCCAACACATTTTTGGGTGTCTTGATTGGGTCCAGCACCTTTTAATCTCATCACATCCTTCAGTATATGCTTGGAAGGAGGTCCTTGAATCCTCCTTTAGGAATTCACTTGCCCTGAGGTTAGGCCTCAGTTCCCTTGTTTATGCAGCACCACCACATTAATCTTTCCTCTGATACTCCCTTCTTCCATCTTGGCACAACATGAGTCTACATCGAAGCCTTTGATTCCACATCTTGATTCCACCACCTAATCCAAATATGCAGCCAAACCACCTAAGACTACCATTCAAGAAACCTGAATATCGGAGATCTATGAAAGATAAAATGATCGAGGATGCCATAAAATTCTATGAAAAAGAAGAAAAAACCTCAACACCAATAGGAGATATTCAGGTTGATGTCCCAACAACCACAGCCTTCATCATAAACTGTGCCCAAATTCTATTGACTGAAATTTCAAAAGGATCAACCCGAGATATGCTCATGACAGGATACATTGAGATGGAAAAATTACACCAATCTGAATACCTTCAATGCTTGACAAATCCTGTACTTTGGGAACAACACCAAGATGCCCTTATGAAACGGGTAGAAATGATGAAATCAGTAGAACAAATTATCAACCAGAAATACCCGTATATACCAGAAACAAAGGATGAGTCATCTTGGAACAGTACTAAGAATCAATCCAGTTTCCCAGACCTCGGGATTGAGGCACAAGGTGGTTGTCGACTCCCAACCCAAATAGAAGATAGCATTAAAATAGGTTGGGAAGTTGCAGGAGAAAACAATGCTGAGCCAACCCTAGGCCATGAATCACCAAGCTTAGAACTCCAAGACTCCTGCAATAACAAGATTAGAATTGAACCTCTGGAGGGTATAAATTCCACCCCTTGTTTTGATAAGGTGACCCTCGAAGGTTATTCGGACTTAGGTTCTAATAATTCTACCCACATCCTAAGCCTAGAACCTAGATCTGAAACTTATTGGGAAGATTATGAGGCCCTTCATGAGAAAGATCAAATTTTTACAGAATATGATTCCGGGCCTCTATTTAATGAATATCCCTCTCCAACATCCTCAGGAAATCTGATCGATTTTTCAGAAAACATGCCAATTTATGATACAGAAACTGAGGAGTTGGATGAGCAAGGTTTTAATGGGGTCTATCCTACCAGCTTAGAGCTTGAACAGAACATCTTTTTGAGCCCAGAAGTGACATATAGGCTAGAACCCAGTCAGGCTGCTAATTCCACATCTGATGATTTTTGCTGTGGTGGAATTCATGATCATTTTCGCCAACTCTCCGACAATTTCAGATCTGACTATAATTGCGGAGAGATTCCCCTTCCTGAACACGCCAGGCCTATCTACGACCTTAGTTCACATGACTCTGACTCTGACTCTGAGGTCCTGATTCCCGAGATCACTGATAACACAGAATCATTCCTTTTCGATCCTCAGGAACCAAAAACAGAAAATGCCAAGAGTGATTGCAACCAAGAATCCAAATTTTTTCTCGAATCCGATTCCTTTCATCCTACAAACACTCTTCCGGCATTTGATAGTTACCCAGAGGACTCTCTACAGAAAACCACCTATCATCTGTTTCTTGAAGAGCCCTCGTACACAATGGCCACCTCGTCCGCACACACAGAACGGATCAAAACCTCTCCCAAACCCCGACCCGCAACCGGACTCAATTTCTATGCAAATTCACCTCTCACCGAGCCGATTGCATTTCCACATCGGGTTTCGAACATTGATCAGACTACATACCATGCTCTATCATTCTCTGATCACCCCTGTAGGGTTCCTGCATCAACCACTGATTATCCTACGGGTCCCTACTCTGACCAGGCTGATTCGGCTCAGCCAAACCCTGCGTTTACACTTCCACATCCATCTGAGCTTCATAGTTTATGGTGGGCACCACACCTTTTTATCCACATCTATCAACCCACCAGATTGATTGGGTTTGGGCTGCATCATCAGCCTGTTGATCTGAACAAGCACCTGGTTGGACCAACCAGGCTCTTAATCAAGGTGCTTGTCTTACAAAACTCCGCTGATTTGACCATCCCCTCTTCATCGCATTTCCCGCTTGGCTGAAGGCATCAAATTTAGCGCTTAACGGGAGGCAGCCCGTCATTCTCTTTAAAAACCTGAAACTTGTTCTGACAGCTTTTTGCACTTGAAGTTCATACTTTAGGGCAGCCGACTCCACCTCAGGTGCTTGCATCTGAGATTCATCAAAACAGCTATCCTAATGTATGAACTTAATTGAATAAAAAACCCCTAGGTTACAATGAGGACATTGCAAATCTTAGGCATGGGGGGGTATGAAAGTGCAAAAACTTGTAAGAAAAGGTTTCAAACAAAAAAATTCACATATGCCAAAAATACCATAAAAATTAAAAAAAAAAATTTTTGAAAAAGAATAAGAGGAAAAGAGGAGAAGGAAATTTTCTGAAGGAGAAGAGAAACAAAATGAAAAAAGGAGCACAAAATTATAAGAAAAGGTGATAGTCATTAGTAAGGAACTAAGGAACCAACCTAAGTTCTAGACCTCATTCAAGAAAATAACTGAAAAGTGCACAATGAGATTAGTAAGAATGCAAACCTTAGGCATTCTTGAATAGACTCTTAGTACCCATTAAGATCTGGACACTCCTCAAGAGGTTGAGGAAAATGAAAAGCTGAAGTATTAGGTCTAAGGCTTAGGGAGTATTCGGCCTCGTTAACTAATTTTTGGTTTACGGGACTCAGTAACCTAAGCACCCTAATCTCACACACAGCCTGGTCCAGTAAGCGTAAAAATCAGAATCACGCAGAAGCGTCGCAAAAATCTGAAAAGAACACCTAGAATAGGAGCGGCCGATCAACACAAGTTGATTTGGACGAGTTCCCAGCGCAGAGAGGCGGGGAAATCCCCTCGAAGATGCGTAACAAAATATCATCTCCTCGGTACTTGTCTCTTAGGATATTTACATATCCTACTGGGGGCATGTAAGCACTCTGCTGGTTCAGATTCCATGGATGGCATTATCTCGAAGTGCCAATTGCCAGGGTCTGGATTCGGCCACGGAATACCATGGATGGGATTATCTCGAAATCTCAATAGCCAGGGTTCCGGGGGTTGCCATGGGCGGTGCTATCTCGAAGCATCGATCGCCAGGAACCCTTGAGGATTGATGATGGGAGCAAGGAATCTGATACAGACCGTGTTGAAAAGCCAATCCTAGGCTAGAACTAAAAAGAAAAAGAGAGAGAAAACTCTCCAAACAGAAAAACTTTCTATCTCTCTCTTACAAAACGCACTGCGAACTGAGCCAGGGCTAAAATCATTTCAAGCACGGGTGCTTTAACCACGAAGTCCAATAAACCTTAGGTTAGTTCTTGTGGGCCTTAAAAACCTTTGCTAAAAGACTGAGGCTAAGGCTAGACAGATTTGGATCTTGATTGGTACTAGAGTACCTTTTAGGCCTATGGTCAGCATTCTAACCTAATCTATGCTCAAATAAAAAAGGGCACTTATCTAAAACTATTAAAAACTTCATGGTCTAGAACAAGGGTTGAAACCTTAAGTTTTTGCTAAGGGACTAGCAAAAGCTAGGCATGGGGGTATGATGAGAACCTCATCATGAGCCATAACTAGCTCATTTTGACCTAATACAAAGGATAAAAGCTCCTACATATCTCAAGGAAAGGCTTAACTCAGAGAATTCTGAGTTTGAGAAGAAAATAAGTCATAAGGGGTAAAAGTGCAATTTTACCAGTATAATCTGCATGCAGGGTAATTCAGGGCCCAAACATAGGTCAAAGCAGCTTAATAAGAATAAAAGTGGGATGAGATGATCTAGCAAGGGCTACAGCACTTCCAAGAAACCAAATGATAATCTGTAACCCTAAAACAACCCACTTCAATTCACAAGGTTCAAGGCAAAGTAAAAATAGAATAAACCCTCTAAAATTCATAGAAAAATAATCTCTGGGGTTTAGAACCTTCAATTTGGCCTTTAGAACCCATTTTGACCTACATTGAGAACCATGCCCAATTAATAACTTAATTTGGGTTTTTGCGCAAATTGACCGATCAAACAAGGTTTAATATGAAAATGAAATTCACCATCAGATTCCTTAGGTCCTAATTAGTCATGTATAAAAACTTGAGCCTAAGAAGAAACCTCCTTGACCGACTTTACACTTTGGTCCTCATATATTTATTCTTTGGCCCTCAACTTTTGAACCCTCGCATTTTGGCCCCTAACTCTCCTTCGTTCTTTGCAATCAGGTCCCTCCTGCAAAACCTGCCAGCACCATGCTCCGGCGACCTTGCGCGGAGCATGGCGCCGCGCAGGGTGAGGTGGGGGACCTGGCAAGTAAACCGGGGGTGCCCTGCGTCGTCAGCCGTCGCAGGGACACCCCCCTGGTCGTTATAACCCACCATACCGGCCGTGCGAACGCACGAACGGTATGGGTTCTTGCTTCCGGCCATCCTCCGGCGAGGGAGACACGTCGTCTCCCTCCGCCTTCCTCCCTGTTTGATCCCTATAAATACCCCCCGTCGCTCCACCGTTCTTCCCAGCCTGGATCTGACGGAGAAAATCCCCAACTTTCTTCTCTTCTTCCTCCGGCAGACGCTCACCAGCTCCGGCGGTTTCCTCCCCCTCCTCCTCTTCGCTCTGCCGCAATACCAGCAGCAGAGACTTCCTCCCCTGCTCTTCCTGCGCCACGCCGTACCCAACTGGCGCCTCTCCAGCCCTCTGCTCGCCGCCGCTCCTTCCCCTGGGCATCTTCTTCTCCGGCGACAGTCGATACGACTGTCGCCCTGTTCCTCCCCTTTCGTCCCTGCAAGTAAGCTAGAGCTACTCCCCTTCTCCTCCTCTTTCTTTCCCCGCTTTCAATTTATTCAATTAAGCCCTCTACCGACCCTGACCACCTTCACCCCCTTCGCCTCCGACCACCCTCCGGCGAGCCGCTCCCATCACCTCAGCAACCCACACGGCTCGCCGACCCTCACCGAACCTCCGCCTCATAACACTGAGCACCCCCCACCCCTCCACTGCCGCTCCACACCTCCGTAACACTCCCCCGAACGAACCCATTCCTCCGGTTGCAGTCCGACCCAGGGCTGCCGCCAGACACCACCTTGCGGCCTGCCGCGCAGCTCCTCACCTTCGCCGTGCCACGGCGAAGGTTCCCCAGTGGTTTGATCAGGCCGAGAGGCCATATTCGTGTCCGACAGGTTTTGAGGTTCGACCGCCATTAACGCACATTGAAGCAGCTTCTCCCGCGCTCCAGGCTTGAGGACTCCAGGTCTCCAGCTGCTGCGGAGTACGGGGAGTCTGGCGAAGGCAGCCAGCCAGCAACCTATGCAAACCGAAGCCGCAGCTGCAGAAGCCAGGCCGCGGTCTCCCAGCAGGCGCACGCGAGGAAAGGTCTGCGTTTAGTCCCACATCGGTAAGCCTCACACCCGTTCCACTGTTTAAATTGATTTTGTGCAGTAGCCTTAGTGTCTCAGTACACGGGGTGAGGTCCCCTTACACCCGCCTGGTTACCCGGTCTCGTCCGCGCTCACGCCCCGCGGACCTGACCCGACCCGACTTAGACTGACCTGCACTCCTCGCCCACCACGCACGCCGGTGGGCCTGGACCCGGGCGTGACCCGAACCCGATTACCCGGTAGCTCTGGGAGAGCTTTCCCAAGAGTGGTTTCAGAGAGAAAGAGAGACGCGGGGGGGGGAGGGTAGAGTAGGTTTTGCCTCTGACGAAAAACTCTGAAGTGTGCAGGCACAGGCGAAGAAGAAGACCCGCGGAAGAAGAAGAAGCTGCACTGTAGCAAATGCATAGTTAAGTCGTCTAAGCACCGGGTCAGACGGCGGAAGGTCAGCAGCCCGAGCAGGAAAGAAGGCAGGCTGAAGAAGAAAGAAGAGCAACGGCCAAAGCAGAAGAAGAAGAAAGGAAGACTTAGTAGCTGAAGGCAGAAGCTCTGCAGCCATAAAGAAGAAAAGGGAAAAGAGAAAAGGTCACCACAATTGCGGAAAAAGAAGAAGAGAGGTCAAGGCAGAAACCGAAGAAGAAGAAGAAGGAGCTCTGAAGAAAGAAGAACATCACCAAAGCAGGAACAGCAGGAAGAAGAAGAAGAGCATCACCATTGCAGAAGAAGAACATCACCTCTGCAGAACAAAGAGAAAGGAGATCTAAAGAAAGAGAGAAAGAAGAGCATCCCCTCTGCAGAACAAAGAGAAAACAACAAATTCTTTCCCTCTCTCTTTCTTTTTGTAAAAGAAACATGTATATCTCTAGAATACAACTTGCTCCCTGAGTTCGACCTCGGGAACTCTTTTATTTTCCGAGTAAAAAAATTATATTTGAAGTGTTGGTAATAACCGGCTTCACTACAACGTTATAACAAACTAAAACCCGGTTGAAACTAGCGATTTCACCAGCCATCAGCACTACCCCAATTGGCAAAGCATCATCTCAGCTGCGCTGTTCGAAGGAAGCTGGCACTTTAGTGCCACATCATAAAGTGAAGGGTGTTTACAAGTGCATAAGTTGAATTCGTGATCAGAGTTGTTCGCCCAGTCACAAGGGGTCAGGTTCCTCACCACCACGCTCACCCGTTTACCCGCCTAATCACTGCTCACCTGTGATACATGCCCATAGGTCTGGTCCCTATTCACACCCGAATACTCGACCGGTTACTTGACTAAGCCCGGGTTGAGAGAGAAGATTTCTTTGAGAGAAAGGGGATGGGTTTTGCCCTTCGCGCCTTTGCTCTCTACACCTAGCCACTGAAGGAAGTTGGTTCCCTTGTGTTGTGAAAGAGGAAGGCTTCTGAAGAAGAAGGCCTTAAGAAGAAGAGAAGGCCTTAAGAAGAGAAGAAGAAGGCTCTGAAGAGCCTTGTGCTTGTGTTATGTTTAAGTCGTCAGATCTGAGTTGATTCTGAGCATTGCTGAATTGAATACTTTGGATACATGCTTAAATCAAGAGGATATACATGGTGATTTAAATCACCATTGTTTTTCGTTCTCTTATTCTTTTTGCTCCATCATACATTGGTTC
This sequence comes from Thalassia testudinum, assembly GCA_037157565.1. Lineage (NCBI taxonomy): Eukaryota > Viridiplantae > Streptophyta > Magnoliopsida > Alismatales > Hydrocharitaceae > Thalassia > Thalassia testudinum. Next base: position 50,383,254 of record JAZHRO010000073.1, read on the forward strand.
TCATTGAATATATTTCTGCATATATTATTCATTGAATATCTCTATTGTGCTCTATTTATTGTGCTCATTCATTTCAATTTAAGATTAGTGTTGTGAATTCCATATTTGCTCCCAGTGAACGACCTCGGACTTCTTTAAGACTTTGAGTTTATAAATTTAAATGTTTGTTGTAAGATTTTGTCGACTATACTATGGCACATATTTAACACTTGACGAAACCTCCATCAACACGAGGCTCAGCATAATTATATGATTACGGAGAAAGAGCTATTGGTCATAGTACTTGGTCTAAAGAAATTCAAATCATACCTCCTGGGCTCCCATGTCATCATTTACTCAGATCACATTATTGTGAGGCACTTACTCACGAAGAAGGACGCGAAGCCAAGGCTGATTCGATGGACCTTGCTCATGCAAGAGTTTGACCTCAAAATATGCGATAAGGTAGGAAAACAAAATGTAGTTGCTGATCATTTATCCCATCTTCCTTCTTCGATCATTGACCCATCCGAACTTATTACCAAGCATTTTTTGAATTAACAACTGTTGGTCGTTAATGGACTTCCCTGGTTTGCTAATATCGTGGACTACTTGGTTACGTGGAAAGTTCCGTCTGATTGGGCCAACACCTGACGAGACATGCTGATTTCCGACGCCAAGTACTATGTTTGGGAAGACCCCTATCTGTTCTATAAGATTTTGCTAGGGACTAGCAAAAATTAGGCATAGGAGTCTAATGGTAGCACCATCGTCTGTGATAATTAGCCTAATTTAATCTAATTTTAGTAATAAATTCTCCATAATAATCACTAGAGGACCATAATTCTGTTCTGAGCTGAATCTGAGAAGAAAAAAGGGCAATTGAGTTAATTATGTTATTTTAACACTTAATCAGAAATGTAGATTAACTAAGGGGTTAATCAGTGCCTAATCTAAGGTCAAATGAACTTAAATTCCAAGAAGTAGGCTTGAGCTGACTGAATCAAGGTTTTCTGATATTTGATGATTGATTCAATAATAAAGACCCTAATTATAGCCTCACTTTAACTGAAAGAGTTTTGGTGGAAATAAATGCAATCTAAACCTCCTAAAAATCATTTGAAAAAGATTCTATGATGTTTGGAATATTCGCTTTGACCAATTGAACCTATTTTGACCTAAAATAGAAACCAAGGCAAGAAATTTATACATGTAGGGCTTCAATGTGAATTACCCAGTCAAACTTCATCAAAACACAAATTTGACGTTACTATTATATTTCTTGGGTCCAAATTAGATTAACTCTATATTTTGAACCCAATTAGAGTCCATCTTAATTTAGTTTGCATTTTAGGCCATAAGTTTCTGTTTATTACAAAATTACCCCAAGTTTTGATTTATCTTGCAAAGTGGCCCTTTCCTCCTTCTTCCTCGGCCATACAAGGCAACATCAGCAGCAATAGAACCCAATGCTGGTGAGATTCAACTCTCAATTTAAGCAGCCAAATCGAGATCAATCCCACCAGTATGCATTGAAGGGTTTTAGATCGACCATTCTCAACCATTTCATCTAAAATGGTTGATGAATGAATTTCAAAATTAACTTTTTAACATCAACGATTTCTGAGAAGGACTATCGTCGACCATTTTATGATTACCGACAAATATATTATTATTATCGTCGGTTATGAACCGATGAGAATGGTCGCAACAATTTCGTCTTTAAGGGTAGCTAAGAAAGTTAATGATCGGACTTTTGGCAATCGTTATGTCTTAGAATGGTTAGGAATATTAATAATTCTCAACAGTAATGTGCACCGTAAAGAGCAATACATTTTCTACTATTGCTTGATGGTGACCCCTTCCATACTGCTCCAGCATTACAGATGAAACCTCCATGCTTTAGTAGCATAATGCTCCTAAATTCCTCCTCAGTAATCTTGCCTAGAACCATCTCATCCATGCCCTCAAGTGGGTGCATCAAGTCCAACATCTTGGCCTACATATACATGTAGTTGAATCCTAACATCGATTTCTAGTAATCTTTTTCAACAAGCCTATGCACATCCATATCATTCTAAATTGCTTCCATGTTTTACCCTGTATAAATCGCCATGCCAAGTATGTGTGCCATTTTTGTTAACCTTGTGATACGAAAGATACGCGGTTCTGTAAGACCCGTTTTGTAATCATTGTAACACATAAATCTAACCAACTTTTAAATTTATACCTAGATAGGGCAACTATCTAAGGTCATCCAAGGAGACCAATTGTTAGTCATAAATATGATATTCTCTCCTCCCTCTCTCAAATCCTCTTTTTAGGGTTTTGTGATCTTTTGGATTTTTTAGAGTAATTGGGCAACAATGATAGACAGTATGCCTAAGTAAAAACGATAAAATCCAACTTTCCTAAGCTCACCCTAGGCATGTGTGGACTAGGATAAGTAGGAAAGAAATGTGTGCAACTAAATTAAAGAAACATTAAATTGAAAGGCAAAATTTCGATCTTTTATAAAAAGGAAGCAGTGTTTACATAAGATTCTTGGAGAGTTCACTTGTGTAGAGGAGTTCCACACAAGTAATCTCCAAGTAGAGGAATGATTGACTACTACAATAATAAAGACAAAATTGAAGATAGAATTCTCCTGAAATGAAGAGGAAGTCAATCCTCGCTCCAAGCCTTGATGTGCTCTTGACTTGAAGAGAATTTCCTCCTTTCTTCCTTGATATGATGCTCCTTTTCCTAGCTCTCCAAGGGTGAACATCCACCCTTCTCTTCTCTCCTAACCATCCTCCCAAAAGTGGACCTCCTTGGCGTGGCTTCACGAAGAAGGAGAGGCAATTGGATACTAGAGGGGATGACCCCTCTAATTCCAATTCCTTCCTCTCCCTTGTGATTATAGGTAGACTAAGGTAGAAAATAAATGAAGCCAAGGATGGTTTCAAATGGTGGTTACATGGGGCTTTTATAGGTTTAATGGTGTATGGTTGGCACCAACCATGGTGGGTCTTGGGTTAAGTGGCGTGGGATGTGATGGAGGGCTAGGATAGGATTATTTGGTGGTGGTTAAGGAATAGATGGTGGATTACAATTGGTGCCAATTTGAGGGGTGTGGAGGGGTATGGTTAATGGTTAGCTTGGCACTATTTTAAGGTTCTAGAAGGTGGCACCAAAAAGGAGGGTGGAGATAGGTTTTTGGAGTGGATGAAGGGTGGATGTAGGGGTTCACTTTGGCACCACAAGTGGAAGGATGTATAGGTGGTGGTTGCCTTTGTTTTGGCACCACTTTTTGGGGGGTAAGGAGGCAATTATGGTGACGAAGGGGTGCCATAGGTGGCTGATGGGAACACCATCATTAGTCCTAACTAGCTCATTTTGACCCAATGAAAAGAATAAATGTTCCTACATAACCAACTGAAGGTCATAATTCACTGCACAACCATTCAGAGAGTGAAGTAAGAAACAGGGGGTAAAACTGTAATTTTACCAATGCAGTACAACCACAAGTTTCCTCAAGGGCTAAACAAAGGTCAAATGGTCTTAATAAGATAATAAGTGGGTTGGATTTGACACAAAAGGGTTTGTATGAGTTTTGTGAATTAAATTACTTCTTGAAACCCTAAAAATAGATCCACTTGATTAAACAAGGTTTTGGTTAGGATAAAATTCACCTAAACCCTCTAAATATCATAGAAAAATATCCTCAAGGGTTTAGTACCTTCAATTTGGCCATTGGAACCCATCTTGACCTAAAATGGCATCTCAGACAGATATTTGCCCTAATTTAGGTTTATGCATAAATTTCCCAGTCAAACGTAGTCAAACCCAAAATCCAACTTCACCATTAGATTCCTTAGGTCCAAATTAAGCTTGTACCAAAATTTGGACCTAAGGGGAACTCATCTTGACCAAATTTGCAAAAATGTCCTGTCTGATTACATTTCTACCCCTAACTTTCAAAAACCCTTGCAATCAACACCCTAGCTTCTTCATCATTTTCACAAATAGGTCCCTCCACCTTTATAGCAGAGGAATCCTACTTCGGTGAGCTTTGAAAGGAGAGTTCTCCCTGATTGCTCGGAGAATCCCCTCTAAAAGTGAAAGGGAGATTCTCTGAGAAAATCCCTCCAATATGAACCCAGTTTGATGACGTAATTCTTCCCCAATCTCTTATGCGAACGCATGAGAGATGTGGGTCTCTTGAGAGTTTCCATCGCCGGCGACCATTCCTTGCTTGGAAGCTTGGTTTCCAAGCACAAATCCCTCTCCCATGACCTATTTAAGAAGCCCCAAATCCAATCGCATTCTCCCAGCTTGAAAATGGGTCGGTTCCTCCTTTATTCTTCTCTCCTCACCGGCAACAACCCTCCGCAAGCTCCAGCGGCTTCTCCCTTGCACTCTCATTGCCCAACCACAATACAAGTGGTCGAGTTATCTCCACCACAGTCTTCTGCGTCGTGCAATATCGATTGACGTCATCCCTGCCCCGTCATCGCCATCGCCTCGCCTACGGAGGTATTCATCTTTCCCACGTCTGGCAACCATATCGGCATGGGATTCCCATCCCCTTTCATCCTTAGATTAGGTTTCTTAAGTTCCTCTTTCCCACACTTTCTTTCCCTCTCTCTATTTCCCAAAATCATCCACCGATGCCACTGACTACCGTCACCTCCTCCATCTTTGGCGATACCTCCGACGAGGTGCTCCTTCGCTACGCACCTCCATCCACCACGTCGACCACCCTACAACCTCCACCGTAACTCCCTGATCATTTCCCCTGAATCCAATCACTCCATCGACCACCCAAATACCTCCCCAAACAGACCCACCTTCACCGTCCATTCCCTTCACAGTCCGGCCACCACAGCCACCTTCGCTCCATGCCATGGCCACCATTACATTCGCTGTGCAACGACGATACTACTGAACGTTCTGATGCGGCCATAAGGCCCTTGTTCTTGATTTCAGCTATCTGGCCATGGTCCGCCATTGTCGCTGAGCTTGAAGCAAGCTTCAAGCCACTCTAGGTCCTGCTTTGCTCTAGGAGAGACCCCCAGGCTGTGTGGACTTGAGGTGCGCACGCATCCAAGCCATCAAGAAAAGGCTTCAACCTCGACAGCCTTTCCAATTTGGCCATGCACCTGCTGCTGTGTACGCAAAAGGAAGGTGAGACATTTAGTCCCACCTCGGAAGTGGAAAGGCACCTTTGTGCGCATAAATTGATTTTGTGCCAGAGGCTCTTCGCCTCCAACATTGAGGGTAAGGTCCTCCTCCCCCCTTCACTGGACTCATCCGTGACACCTAATACGTGGACCTAGCCAACCCGATTACCCGACCTGACCTTACACTCCTCGCTCACCACACACGCCGGTGAGCATGGACCCGGGTCTACGTTAGGTCCGATTACCCGACCGGTTAAGGCCCTGGGAGAGCAAAGTTGAAATAGAAGGAGAGAAAGAGAGAAGAGAGCTACGCAGGGGTAGGGGGGTTTTGCCCTGGAGAGTTTGGCTCGACACTTAGTCTGATTCAGAGGGCACTGCAGGGCTTAAGGCAAAGCTAAGGAAAAAAGAAGTCTAAGGAAGACAAGAAGAAGGAGAAGAGGCTCGCAAAGGCAGAAGGCAGAGAAAGAGAAGAAGAAGGATGGAGAAGACAGAGGACAGAAAGAAGAAAAAGAAGAAGGGAGGGTTCGCAAAGGCAGAAGACAGAAAAAGAAGAGAAGGCCAAAGGCAGAAGGCAGACAAGAAGAAGAAGAAAGTCAAAGAAAGCTAAGGAAAGAAGCCAAAGGAAGAAGAGAAATTAGAAGAAGAAAAAGAGGAGAACTGTAGCACAAGTCTTTTAAGACGTCTGATTTTCATATGCTCTCCATTATTTTATTTAAATTTCTTTTTACTCTTCATATACTCATGCTCTACATTCCTAATTAGATTTTTAGTACTATGTGTTCAATTTGCATTTATTGTTGAGATTAGTGTGTGAATTCCACTTGCTCCCTGTGTTCGACCTTGGAATATATTCGAGTAATAAAATTGTATTTGTTTTGAACGCTATTTCGGCTATACTACAACGCAACACTCTTAAATACCGACTCAGTGCGATAAACAATGGTGCCACCCTTGAAGAGGTGTGAAGAAGATGGTGGTTACATCATTTTGGCACTAAAAAGAGAAGGGAAGGTAGGAGCTTTAAGTATTGGTGACCATCCACTTTAAGAGGAGTGGAGTATGTGCTAGCTTAACTAGTAGCAACTAGGAACTAAGAATAGCTAGAAGGAGAGCCTTGTGATGGTAACACCTTCATCCTCTATATCTACCTCAATTCAGTTAAGTTCTAAAGCTAAATTCACTTAATTAATCGTTGAAAGGGTATAACTTAAGAACATCAAGAATTTGAGGGCATGCCTCAAAATTGGCTAATTCTGCTATTTTAACAGACCAATGCAAGTGTAGATTAATCAAGTGGTAAACCTACACTTAACTGAAAGTCACCTAAGCTAAAATTTTAAATAAGTAGCTTTGCATTGATTGATTTAGGGTTTATCTGAAAAATGAGAGCTAATTCATATTTAAAACCCCTAATTTTAACCTTACTTAATATCAGAGGATTCTGATGGAAATAAATGTAATTTAAACTTTCTAAAAATCATTAAAAATATTCCTTAATGTTCAGAGCATTTAATTTTACAAAATGAACCCAAGTCAAAGACCAAGGTTAATAATTAGTATATTTTGTGTTAAAATGCAAATTAACCAGTCAAAATTCATAAACATCCAAAATTAAAGTCACCATTAGATTACTTGGGTATAAATTAGGTTACCCTAAAAGGTTGAGACTATTTCGACTTCATCTTCACATACTTTGCATGATAGTCCTCAATTTTTGAATTTCTTTCATTTTGGTCCAAAAATCCTTTCTTTTGGGTCCCTTTCTGATGTCATGATGATGTTAGCATCATTTTCTACCTCCAACCATGGCAACAACTCGAGCTTGTGTTTGGGCAAGATTTGAGATAGATATCTCTTAATCTACATGGTAGAATTCCACCAAATTTGGTAGGCACAATCTTCTGTCATTCCCACATCCTCGACGCAAATCGTGCCTCCTAGTTCCATCTATGGAGCTAGTGTGCAGTCAAAAGTGGCACAAAATCATGCGGTTTACGAATTTGGAATGGTCACAAATCCGCATCAATTCATGCGACCTATGCCCTATAAAGCACTCCGTGCTTCTACGTTTCGATTCATCCAAAAATCGTTCACCAACACCTCCTCCTTCCTCCTTCGTGCACGCCATTGATGGACCTTGGAGCTTCTTCATCCTGCTCCTCCAATGAAATTGGTTAAAGGCTTCTCCTCCCCATTCTTTCCCGAAGCTTCACATGAAGTTTCAGCCTCCGAAACCTCCTCAAACGCTCCAACTACCCCTCCCCTTCTTCGTTTGGAAGCTTGCCAATGCCCCAGGTATCCTCTCCCCTTTTGATCCAATTATCTTAGGACTTTTATTCTCCTTAGTTTACTGTAGCTTTAGGACTCATCAATTTGGTCTTTCATTACCTCGATCACACACCACCATCACCACCATTAGAGGCTTCAAGAAGCTTCTTCGCCCCACGCACATACACACCCACATGCCCAATAAAGTTGGGGCTTTGCTCTGACGTGCCATGCCGGAGCTTATGGGAATTTAATTAGGGTCAAATGACCTGTATTTTGTCTTAAAGGTACTCACCAGAGTGCTCACTGGAGCCATCTTCTTCTCCAACTCCGGTGACTTCCCACAATGCTATCACCACTCTGATCGACGACGATCAGAGGCTACCAACACATCAGTGAGACTTCCATGACCACCTCTTTCATTTTCCAACCCAATACAACGGCCAGATCTATTTCCCAATGTCTCACTGGTGATGAAGAACAAAAGATGAAGAAGGTGCTGGAACGAACCTAACTACAAGAAAAAAAAAATTGTACGGATCTGATTGCAAGTATCCAGGGACTTATTTGTAGATTTCTTTGAGAAATTGAGGATTGGTTTTAATTTTTGGATATTTGAGGTTTTTAATGGAATATTATGTTAAAACACTATTGACTTGGTGTATTTAGTGCTTAATTAGATTATTTCCTGATTATCTTCAATTAAGCACTAATTAAAATATAATTTCCTTGAACACATTAAATTGTGTGATTAATATTTTTGAACTAGATTTTGTACTTAAAAATTTATATTAATCACATCTAGTTCCTGAGTTTAAATTTTGTGAAATCCAGATAGTGGTAATTACACACTAAATTGCTCCCTACGAATGACCTTAGACTCACATTCGAGATTACAAATTTTAAAAGTTGATTGAGCATGTTTCGACCGTACTACAACGTGATTTTATAAAACATCAAAATGCACAAACCACCTTGAGCTAACTCGAGCTTGCCTTGAGCTGAGGGGAGTTGAAGTAGAGCTACCTGAAGACTTCCTAGCTAGCTTAGGACTAGCAGCCAAGCTCAACTGAGTTGAGCTGAATTGAGCTTTATAAGCTGGAGATGAGCTGGCCCAAGTCGGGATGGAGCTGCTTGATGACTCTTCAGCTAGCTTAACTAGCTAGTTCAAGACTAGTATTCAAGACTAGTAGCTAAGCTCAAAGAGAATGAGTTGCCATGAGCTAGAGAAAGCTAAAGATAAGCTAGGACCCAGTTGAGATGAGCTGGAATACACCTGGCTGAGACTTCTATCTTATTCAGTTTGATGTTCCTGCCTTTCATACTGTCAGGGTTCATTTGACTTCCAATGTATCTTCATCCCTGACAAACAAGTGATGTATATAAATACATAAAATGGCAAGAAAATCAAATAATGCATGCCTAAACCCTAAATGCTTGTGAATGCCTAAATGCAGCCTAATACCACAATACGAATGCTGAAACCCTAGGAACTAAGTGTAATATGAGCCTAAGAATGGTAACAAACTGGTTGCTATGAGAATACTCATAGATTTCAACCCGAGTCATGTTGGCACCATCTTTTTTGAATCGCATAATAATTTGAATAGTTCTCTAAGGGTTAGTTTACTTAGGGGCTTAGGAAACCAGTGTTAGGAAATTCTTTGAGATCCTTTTACCCCCCCTAAACAAAATTGCATCAGTGATATTTAGGCATGAACATGTGATATTTGAGTTTTAAACTAAATTATGTTAATGAAATTTCAGTTCTGAACTAAATATCACTGGTGATATTTTAGTTATGAACCAATTAGTTTTGGAGCAAAATATCCCTTATGATATTTAGTTTTAAACCAAGTATCACCAGTGATATTTGAGCCAAATAGCAAGTAAGAGGTGAATTACTTACAAACTTCAACTTTAAGGACTCTACACTCATACGACTCAAGTAGTGAGTCTTCACTAGACCTTTAACCTTATTGGATTTATTCTTGTTGGCCTACTGCTATAATAATGAAGTAGTAAACTTAGTAGCAAAATGTGAGCAATATTAGGAAAATTAAATAATGTGTTTACCTCGGCATCCTCACTTACCCAATGGTCATAAGCTTTCTTTCAATCAATCCATGAGTTTACCCCTTCAAGTTTATTTCTCACTACTTCCTCAAAACTTCTACCAGTAAAGTACTAAAATAATATATAATGATGATATTATATCATGTTAATCATAAACATGGGAAATTTTCAAAGTAACAGATTTTCTTACAGCTCTTTTAAGGTCCCTCCTCGAATCTTGATGCAGCCTCCCCACGTATTGAAGGATATACGAAATGGCTAATTGAGTTGGACCCCAATCATATGTTGCCTAGATTGAAGGTTATAAATTGTAACTTGCATGTCTTACAATTAAAGGAAAATCGTAGAGAACATGCATACTTACCACAAGTTCCTGAATTAATGTATCTATAGGATCCTGAGGGACCTTCCTCCAAAGCACAATTACCTTCACTAATTCACCAATCTTGTGATAAATGCTAGTTATCTTCATTCTTATGTCCTAAAACAATTCTAGGTCTTAGGATTTTAACTCCCCGAACGGGTTTTTGAGTTGCATTAGGCATAAATTAAGATAGGCATGCATTGCACATTTTGTTGTCTTTTTAATGTATTTGTTTGAGTGTAGGGTTAAGCAGATTATCAGATCCCCAGAACCCTAGCACTCAGGAAGGCAACTAGTGAAGGAGAAGCTCAAACCAGCTGGGACTCAGCCTAATCCAGCTCATCATAGCTGGATACCAGCTCACTTGAACTTGGGTTGGCTCATCCTAACTCCATTCAGCTCATTTCAGCTGAATGGTAGCTCAAGATAACTCATCTTTGCTCACCCTAGCTCAAGTCAGCTCAAATCTAGCTCAACTCAATTGAGTCTAGCTCATCTTAGTTCCCATCGGATCACTGGGAACTCTAGCTAGCTCAACTAAGTTGACTGGAGTCCACCTCAACCCAAGTCTAGCTACCTCCAGCTCTACCCAATTCAAGCTAGCTGAAGATGACTTCACCTAGCTCAAGCCAGCTCAAGTCCAGCTCCCGGGGACTCCACTTAGCTCAACTTAGCTGAGCTAAGCTACCTTAGCTACTCCAACTAACTAGGTGTTTGTCATGCTAAGTCGGGTTTTAAAAAGTGTTGCGTTGTAGTACAGCCAAAATAGTGTTCAAAAGAAGTATAATTTTATTACTCGAATATATTCCGAGGTCAAACACAAGGAGCAAATGGAATTCACACACTAAAGTTAGCAATTAATGCAAATTGAACACATAATATTACTCAAAAACTAACTAGGAATGTAGAGCATGAGTATATGAAGAGTAAAAAGAAATTTGGATAAAATAATGGAAAGCATATGAAAATCAGACGTTGGATTTTGCAACCAGACGTCTTAAATGTCCTGTTCTACAATATCCTTCTTCTTTTCTTCTTCTTATTTCTCTGATTCTTCTTCTTCACTTCTTCTTCTTCTCTGTCTTTCTTCTGTTCTGTCTTTGGCTTCTTGTTCTTCTTTTTCCTTCTTCTTCCTTTGCCTTTGCGAGCCTTCTGCCTATGGCCTTCTCTTCTTCTTCAGCTTCTTCCTTCTTCTCTTTCTCTGCCGTCTGCCTTCTCTTCTGAGGTCCTTCTCTTTCTCTTCTTCTCTTCTTCTACCTGACCTCCTCTTCTTCTTCTCTGAATTAGCTAAGTGTTGGAGCCAATCCTCTTTAGAGAAAAACCATCCTTTCCCCATGCAAGTCTCCTCTCTCTTTCTCTCTTTCCTATTTCAGTCTCGCTCTCCCAGAACCTCACCTGATTTGGGTAATCAGACCTATCGCATACCTGGGTCCAGGCTCACCGATGTGTGTGGTGAGCGAGGAGTGAAGTCGGGTCGGGTAGTCGGGTCGGCCAGGTTCGCGTATTAGGTGTCGCTAACGAGTCTGGTGAAGGAGGGGAGGAGGACCTCAACCTCAGTGTTGGAGGTGAAGAGCCTTCTTCACTTTTACAATTTTGCGCATGAAAGTGCCTTTCCACTTCTGAGGTGGGACTAAATGTCCCACCTTCCTTTTGCACACCGCAGCAGTAGATGAGGCTTCCTATTGTAGCAGTTGTGGAGGCACACAACTCCAACTATGGGCCTGGATGCATGCACAGGCAACTTCCGCAAGTCCTGGAGATATTCCCAGGGCATAGCAAGACTTGGGATAGCCTCAAGCTTGCTTCAAGCTCAACAACAATGGCGGATAATGGCCTGATACCTGAAATCAAGAGAATGGCCTTTCAGCCACATCAAATCATTCAGGGACCGTCGCCGGAGAACGAAAAATGTGCTGGGGGTGTTGGCGTAGCTCGGGGGTGCCTATGAGTGCATGCCTAGGGCACATTGTGCACGAGTGAGTAGGTGTGTTCAAGGAGTGGTTTGGGTGGTCGATGGAGTGAGTGGAGTGAGGGGAAGTGATCAGGGAGGCATAGTGGAGGTTCTAGTGTGGTTAGTGAGGTGGATGGAGGTGTGTAGCGATGGGAACACCCCGCCGGAGGTATCGCCGGAGGTGGAGGAGGTGAAGGTGGTCAGTGGCATTGGTGGTCGATTTTGAGAAATAAAGAGAGGGGGAGGAAGTGTGAGGGAGAGGGAACCTAAGAATCTACTCTAAGGGATGAAAGGGGAAAGGAATCCCATGCCAATATGGTTGTCGAATGTGGGGAAGACGAATACTTCCGTAGGTGAGGTGGCGGCAAAGATGGGGCAGGGGCAACGTCGGTCAATATTGCGTGACGTGGAAGACTGTGATGGAGATAACCCGGCCACTGGTATTGTGGTTGGGCGATGAGAAAGTGAGGAAAAGACCACCGGAGCTTGTGGAGAGTTGTGGCCGACGAGGGAGAGAGGAATAGAGGGGGAACCGGCCCAATTTCATGCTGGGAGAATGCAGTTGGATCTGGGGCTTCTTAAATGGGTCTTCAGAGAGGTTTTGTGATTGGAAGCCAAGCTTCCAAGAAAGGAAAACTCGTCGGAGATGGAAGCTTTCAAAAGACCCAAATCTCTCATGCATTCACATGAGAGATTGGGAAGGAATCAAAGCTCTTTAATGGGTTCAGATTGACAAGAATTTCTCAGAGAATCTCCCTTCCAATTTTGGAAGGGATTCTCCAAGCAATCATGGAGAACTCTGTTAAAGGTCATCAGAGTAGGATTCCTCCGCGATAATGGTGGAGGGACCTACTTGTGAAGACGACGAGAAAGCTAGGGGCTTGTTAGCAAGGGTTTTTTAAAGTTAGGGGTAGAAATGTAATTAGACAGGACCTTTTTGCAAACTAGGTCAAGATGAGTTTTCCCTAGGTCCAAATTTTGGTACAAACCTAATTTAGACCTAAGGAATCCAATGGTGAAGTTGGATTTTGGGTTTGACCACATTTGACTAGAAAATTTATGCAAAAACCTAATTTAAGGTAAATATCTGTCTGAGACCCCATTCTAGGTCAAGATGGGTTCTAATGGCCAAATTGAATGTACTAAACCATAGAGAATATTTTTCTATGATTTTTAGAGGGTTTAGGTGAATTTTATCAAGAACAAAACCTTGGTTAATTAAGTGGGTCAATTTTTAGGATTTCAATAAGTCATTTAATTCTCAGAACTCACACAAACCCTTTTCTATCAAATCCAACCCACTTATTATTTTATTAAGACCATTTAACCTTTGTTTAGCCCATGAGAAAACCCGTGGTTATACTGTATTGGTAAAATTACAGTTTTACCCCTAGTTTCTTATTTTTCTCTCAGAAAGTTTATGCAGTGAATTATGACCTTTAGTTGGTTATGTAGGAGCATTTATTCTCTTCATTAGGTCAAAATGAGCTAGTTAGGACTCATGATGGTGTTCCCACCACTAGGTCCTCCCGGGGAAGATCAGACCCAGCTCACCTCAGCATACCTTAGCAGAAGCTAGCTTACTTTAGCTTGGCTTAGCAGCTAGCAAAGAACTAGCAAGCTAAGCCAGCTAAAGTAGCTCCTTGCCATCTTCTTCAGCAGCCATCAGCTCTTATGCAACTCCAAGCATACCTTCTCAGCTCCTCTCCTCAAAACCCTAGCTCCAGATACCTCCTCCTCCACTCACCTACTAGCGAAGCTAGCTTAGCTAAGCTCTAACTCCTTGGCCATTCACCATCCATACCTAACCCTAATTTCTACCTAACTACCTCCACTTCAAGTCCACCTAAGCTACACCTAATCTATCCTACTTGGTGCCAACTCAACCACAACCCTTCACACCACCACCACCTCCAAAAGACACCAACAAAGTTGGTGCCAAAACCCCCTTAACTACCCTTATAGTTGGCGCCAACTCCCCCTTAATCTCCACCATACACCTCTCCTTCCAAGCCACATCCACCATCCACATACCCATCTTCGAGAAGCCAGCAAAGTTGTCACCAAACCATGGCACCCTTCCATGGTTGGTGCCACTTTTAGGTACCCCTTGGCCACCCATAACCACACCCATAGCATCCCTTAGGTGGCGCCAACACCCCTTAGCCATGGGATTACCAACTACCCTCCTAGATCCAATCCTAGCCTTACACTTCATCTCCATGCCAACCCCCCACCTCCACCTCTATAAAAACTCTCCTAACCACCACTAAAAACCCATCCTCCCTTAGTATTAATTCCACCCTAATTCTACCTATAGCCCACGGCCAAGAAGAAGAAGGGAGGAAGAACATTAAGGAGGCTCTCCCTTGCCTCCTTGGTGCCTTCTTCCTTTCCACTCTTCTTCTTGTGTCACGCCAAGGAGGACGATTTTGCTATTCAAGGAGGGCGGCTAGGCATTGGAGGAGATCTTGAGGGTGGTCCATGCCCACCCCTGGAGGAGCCTTTAAGATGGAATCCATCCACCTTGAGGGGAGAAGGTGATTGCACAGCAAAAACACACCTACAATTATGCCATCTTGTGCTATTTCCTAGCATTGCCAGTGCATATTAGGTAGCCATAGTCTCATTTGTAAAAATAAACGCATGCATGCATTTATTTGAGAGGGGAGGAGAGTGAATAAAATGGCCTTGAAATTTACATTTTCCTCAAGTGCTGCCTCGCAAATTCACCATCTTTATTTTTTATTTTTATTTGACTTTGAATTTCTTCTCCGCGGCTGCAAGGCATGGCTTGATCATCTTCACGCCATGCTCTGCAGCAAGCTTACCCTGCAACCGCAAGCACAGCCAGGGCATGGCTGTGCTTGCCTCCTTCCTCTTTAAAAAGAGCCCAGCCATCTTCATTGCGGCTGAGCCTGGTCCACACAAAGAACACATACAGCAGCTCCTTCTCAAGGCATCTCCTCCCCTCTCGCCTCCATACACAGCCTCTCTTCTTCCTGAGGAGCCACGCTGCAAACAGGAGCAGCTCACAGTGGTGCACAACCACCACTGTGAGTCCCACCACCGCCCAACTCATCAAAGAGCCAGTAGGCGTGGTGGTTCACCACTCTGTTTCGTCGTTCCAAGCAATTTCTATCATTGCTGTAGAGTCAAGATTTGAAGCTCAATCGCAGCTGCAGCAAGGCGCCGGCCACCGCTCGCCCGCACGCAGGTCTCCGCGCACGGCAGCAGTCGGCGCAACCCCTTCTGCGCTCACGCCAGCCGCTCCACAGCTCTCGCGCACGCTGAACCGGGCGTAGGCAATCGTGTAAGCCGAGCACGCACTGTAGTCACTATTCACACTAGAGAGCGCAACACTGTGGCTACAGTGAAAGCTTCTCACTTATTCGGTCATCGTGTGCTCTCTCTCCGCGACGCAACCGTCGCCAGCCCGTTCTCACGCCCACTCTCGCGTACGCCAGCGCCTGCACCCGTCTGCGCCCGCGTCTTCGCCCGCTTCTTCACCCACGTTCATCTCAGCATGCAGCACGCTGTGCTACACCTTCCTCCCACACCCACTCCCTCCTGCGTGCACGCACGTCTTCACGTGCCTCTGCACCTGAGCATGCGCGTGGCCATCAGACGTCGGCAGCTGCATCGAACGACTTAACGCCCGCGCCATCTTCAGCAGACGCTCTCTCTCTCTCTCTCACAAACACTCACCTCACACATACACACACACACACACTCTCACTTGTACACGCCCATATACACACTTATATATATATATATATATATATATATATATATACCAATATATATTTATATATATATATATATACCAATATATTTATATATATATATATATACATATTAGTACCTATACAATTATATATAAGTATATATGCATACATACATACATACATACATACACACACACACACACACACACACACACACACACACACATATATATATATATATCTATATACTTATATATATATATATATATATATACACATATATATTTACATATATACATATATTTATATACGTATAAATATATATATATATACATATATTATTACTCATACAACTAAGTATAAGTATATATATATATATACATATATATACACATATATTTATACATATATACAAATATACAAATATACATACATATATGCATATATATCTATAACTACATATACATATATATATATATACATATATCTATCTATACATATATTTACATATCTATATATATATATACATATATAGCTACATATACATCTATATAATTATAACCATATATATATATACATATAGATATATATTTACATATATACATACATATATATATTTTTTCATATCACCTACCATACGTTGTATCGCGGGAATATCTGCACCAGTTGCTGATATTCCCCGATACACGCAGAAAGAAAGCGTCGTCACACACATCTTCCACCCATCCATCCTACACTCCACACAGCACTTCATCCTGTTGGTTGCATCTTTCTAGACGACGATCGACTAGACACCATGCTACACACCATTTCCACCTCCACCCCCACCCCTATAAACAAATATATATACTATATTAATCTTATTTCTATTTCTCTTTTCTGCAATTAAAAAGATAAAAAAAATATATAAAAGAGAAAAGATAATCCTTGACTTACAGGTACTCAGTCTTGCGAATAGCAAGACCAGTTTTGGAACCCTAATTTGGCTCAAAGCCAAGAACCTGATTTTGAGGGTGTACCTCAAGGACAAAAATTATCAGAGAAAAAAATCTTAAATAGAAAAACACCAAAAACGTCATAAGCGAACGGAAGAGATTCGTTGTAGGAAAGGCGTAGAAACTTATTCACCTCTAATCCCACTTCCCTGAGTTCGACCCTGGGCCTAAAAGTGACTAAGATAAAATCAAGTAGGCCAGGTTAGAAATTTTTGTAAAAAGATGGTTAGGATCGATTTAGGTTAACCACTATACACATTTCAACGATTAAATCACCATATTAACACCACCTATCTGGGCCCGACCACACCTTTTTCTGGCACCGTCGTTGGGGAAGTGCGTATTCAAGTTTCTACTCCATTCCTTTAATTTTTCCCTTCTCACACCCTTCTCTTCACGGGTGTTTCTGTTTGTTGGTGTGCAGGTGAACCAGTTGCAAGGAGAAGGCAGGCAGACGAAGTCGGAGAAGTAAGCAGATCCAAGGGGGGAATGAGAGCGTGAAGATGCCGGCACCGCACTGGAGCTTCGCACATGTTGCTGAACAAGTAGGTCTTTCTTTCTTAGCAACTTAGGTCAACTTGTCACCTTAATAATATAAAAAAAAAAGAAAAAAAAATAACTAAAAAAAAACTAAAAACACTTCTTTGGATCTCTTGGGGCAAGTGGATTAAAAATCACTTGTTTGATTGTTTGTCATCACTCCCACCGCCCCGAGATTTCCAGCCTAACTTCGCATAGCGAAGATCCTAGAATCTTGATTCTTGAATCTTTCGCCGTGTGAAGTATTCTTTGAGGCAAAGATAAATAGATCGATTGCCCTCCCTCTTTGCCTCATTTATCTCCAATTCGAGATCACATCTTTTTTTGGTGGGGAGACTTGGAATTGAGTTGATTCCAACCCCACCACAACCTTTCACGTGCCTAATATTCGATCCCGAATACTTCAACCCCAACAATTTAATTTTCTTTATCTTATGATTGAGCCTTGTGTGTGGAAAACATTTTGGTGATTGGGAGCACTTGAATTGAAGTGCTTTGGCTCCCTTTCACACTAATCTAAAATTGATTCATGCATCCACACATAGAAATCTCCATCTAGGGAAGCCCATTGCATTTTAGCATGCATTAACCAACTGACATTGAAGAAGGGTTTATTGGGCTTAGAAGAAAACTTGTATTCTCTCAAAACCCGGAGATTGGTTGAATTGGTAATTCAGCGAAATCCTAAAATCCATACTACTTAAGGCTGAATTCTAAAAACCATTCACCAATTAAAACTTCAATTTTGGGAGATTTCCCCGTTACATGCTTGGTTTACACACTCTAATAAAATCAATCACTTGGGCATTACCAGTAAACAATGCCCTTCATATTCCATAAGCACTTGATCCTAAGCATCTAACTAAAACTGGTAGCAACTAGACCCATATTAAGGATCGAAGATCTAACTACCTACGTGTAGCGCCTACATGCTGGTGAGGGTTCCCGCGTGCTATCGAGTGTCTAAGACTAGGGCAAACAGCCTTTCAATCTGGCCCGGTGGTTCCACGGTGCTCGCATTCGGTTCCGTAGGTCGTGATAGTAGGTAACTTAGATCTTTAGGTCTAAGGGCACACTGTAGAGGTTAGGAATTTGATTGTATTGATTTGTCATCAAGTGTACCTTTACGGTGTCATTTCTCTCATCTCCTTTTCCCTTCGTATCCCCCCAATTCTTCCTATGTTAGTGCATGTTTGGGAGGAGGTCACTAAACCCTAAACTGTGTGAATTGTTTGATAATTTTAGAAAAGAAGCTGAATCATCCTCCTCCACAAACATGGCTGCACGCCCACCCCCAAATCCCGAGGGAGGAAACCGCCCTCAAAACCCACCAGGTGGTGGAGCCTTGGATCCCATAACCCGCCTCCAAGCCCAAATGGAAATGTATAATGAACAAATTGAAGCCATAAGGGAAACAATGGAGGAAATGCAGAACCCTCCCGAACAGGAGCTTAGGTCTCTTAGCTCCTATCAGAATCCCGCTGCTACAGAGACCATAGGACAAATTCGGGTCCCCATGGGCAGGGACGACTTTGAACTGAAACCTAACATAATTGGCCTGATAAATTCAATTCCATGGTCTTGCAAGTGAAGATCCTTTTCTCCACTTGGAAGACCTAACCCGATTGGCTGAAACAGTTAAACCAAGAAATATCGGGTTACCTATAGTCCTCATGAAAATGTTCCCGTTTTCATTGCGGGATAAAGCATCGCAGTGGTTACGCACCCTTGGGAGAACCATCCACTCTTGAGAAGAGATGCAAGCAGCGTTTCTCAAGAAGTTCTTCCCAATCGGGCGAACCAATGCACTTTGCCGTGCTATCACTTCATTTACGCAACAAAACAGCGAACAATTTCATGAGGCATGGGAGAGATATAATGACCTCCTCAGGAAGTGTCTACACCACGGTCTACCTAAGTGGCATATAGCCCAGATTTTCTACTATGGGCTAAATGAGACTTTGAAGCAGATTGCAGACGCTTCCTGCGGAGGGAATTTTATGAACAAAGACGAGAATGGAGCATTCGAATTACTTGAAAATATGAGCAAAAACTCAATGAACAATGCTTCCACTATCGCCTTTAATCGTACCAGCCTGCCCCGAAATGTCCACGAAGTTGACACGGGACCCTCCCATTCATCCACAGATCTCAGCCTTATCGCACAAAAATTGGATGAAGTCTCCGTCGTGCACAAAAAGCTTGATGAGCTTCTGGCCAACCCCACCCGTTCTATGGTAAACACCCCCACCTCACCACTTCGTCACAATCCCAATTCTTCCAACACCAGGCTTATCCCGAGAAACCCCGTAAGACCTTCCTTACCGAGTGTCGTGCCGAGCGATTCGGTAAGTCATGTGGATCTAGCTTCTGCAAGCCAATATTTTGACACGGAGGACCAAGCCTCTGTGTGCTCGAATGCATATTTACATGCGAACGCGTCTTCTGGCGTAGAAGACGCTTGCGCCCTAGGGAACAACCTGTTCTCTGCCACTTATAACCTAGGGTGGCGAAATCATCTGAACTTCGCATGGTCCAACAACCCACAGCGCCAAAACCCAGCAGGTGGACCAATGCGACCGTCCGCACCCATCATCCCAAGGGCCCAATCTAATCTTATGGCGAATCCGCCATCAGGCCCTTGCGTATCGCAAACAGAACACGCATCAAGTCCTCTTGATAAATTGATGCGAATGATGACGGAAATGCCAAAGCGCCATGAATAGAACATGACCTCTCTTCAGCACCAATTAGCGCAGCAGAATGCTGAGATCAGTCAACTTCGCATGGCGACTCGATCTCAAGGCACTCTTCCAACCCAACCTGTTCCAAACATGCGAAATTTCGTACCCCGTGGTCCTCAACCACAGATACGACCTTCTCAGGGGTAGGTTCATCAGATTCTGCAAGCTCCGAGCATTCCACCAGGATTTGAAGCTAATCCCGCTCAAGCACCTCACTCTTATGTCCCTATTGCGAACCCTCCTCCGTCGTATGATCCCACTGGACCCGCATCGTCCAATGCGATCACTACGAGGAGCGGTAAGCAGACCGTCGATCCGCCTCAACCTAATCCTGGCCCGTCTTCTTCATCACCCTCTTATTCGGGATTCACACCACATTCGCGAGAGGACGATACACCCAAATTGGTTCCAGAATCAGTCCCATTCCCTGAGGCTCTACTGAGGGAGCCAAAAGGCAAGAAGAAAGGTACGCAGGCCTTTGATAACCTGCGTAATTTGTTCAAGGATGTTGAAATCAAGGTACCCCTGCTAGAGGCTATCGACCACATTCCCACTGTCGCCCGATTTTTCAAAGACTACACAAACACCCAGGTGACAGTCAAAGAAAACTAAGAATCTGGTGGTTCTCTCGCCTCAAGCGAGTTGTGCTATACTGTCAAATCTACCACCGAAGCAGAAAGATCCAGGCACACCACTTATTTCCTGTAGCATCCAAGGCTGCAATTTTAACCGTTCCCTACTTGATCTAGGATTTTCCATCAATCTTATACCAACCATCATGCTCGAAAAATTTTCCTTGGGAAATCTGAAACCCACCCTGTCACGTTATAGTTGGCAGATCGTTCTGTCAAAATTCCAAAGGATGTGGTGGAAGACGAGGTGGTTAGGGTCAACAGTCTCTGTTTTCCTGTTGACTTTCTTATTTTAGATATGGAAGTTCCTAGCTCACTTTCTGATTGTCCGATCATCCTTGGTCGACCTTTCTTGGCCACAGCCCGCGCCCAGATCGAC
Source organism: Thalassia testudinum (assembly GCA_037157565.1). Taxonomy (NCBI): domain Eukaryota; kingdom Viridiplantae; phylum Streptophyta; class Magnoliopsida; order Alismatales; family Hydrocharitaceae; genus Thalassia; species Thalassia testudinum. The sequence continues at coordinate 50,404,075 of JAZHRO010000073.1, forward strand.
TGCAAGTTGGGCTGTATTGAGATTGCCGTTCGATCTGAAAAGCTCAAGCTTAGCATCTTCAAGGCAACCAAGAACTTTGATTGCGATTGCATCGAGGATGACACGTTTGACAAGGACATGGCCGTCAGCGCGTGTATCGGACTAATTGGGACCTATTTTGACTGCTGTGGACTGCCTTTAAACACTGACGATTGCCTGACCGACACATATTGTGACATTCCCCCACCCTCCCTATTCCCGTACCTTCTCCTGACTAGACTTCTGACAAGGTTTTCTTCGCTTCTCATACCTCATGGTCTGAGTCATATCCGGGCTACTTACCGTCGGTCCACACTCTTGAAGACCTGATTGCCCTTTCTTTCCTGCCAAATCAGGCGGAGTTGCAAATCCACACTGAGACCTTGAGCCCACATACTACACACTAAGGCTATTCCTTTTTGGATCCATCTATCCAAGAAGCCCCTCTTCTTGGCCAATCTGAGGGCCAACTTCTTCCTCCTGACTTGTTTTCCAATCCACTTGGGACACTCTCATCCCAACAAATGCCAAATCTTTCACCATCCACTCCCGAGCTGAAAGAGCTGCCTAGTACACTCAAGTATGTTTTCCTGGGACAAAATGAAATGCTCCCCGTAATCATCAATTCAAAATTGACTAGGGAGCAAGAGTGCAAACTAACGAAGGTCCTTATGGAACACAAGGTAGCCATTGGATGGTCTTTATCAGACTTAACTGGCATTAGCCCCTCTTACTGCACTCACCATATATATACGAAGGAGGAGGCTCGACCTTCTCGCAAGATGCAGCAACGTCTCAACCCTAACATGCGGGAGGTCGTTAAGAAGGAAATTATTAAGTGGCTGGATGGGGGTATAATCTACCCGATCAACAATAGCCCCTAGGTGAGCCCGATTCACGTTGTACCCAAAAAGGCGGGACTCACCATTCGTGTCAATGACAGGGGCGAATCCATCCCTACACGCACTCCTACATCTTGGAGAGTGTGTGTAGATTATAGGAAACTCAATGCTGCAACTAAGAAAGATCACTTTCCGTTACCTTTCATTGACCAAATCCTAGAGCGGTTAGCGGGAAATAATTTTTCCTGTTTCCTGGATGGATTCTCAGGATATAACCAGGTGGCAATTGACCCCCGAGACCAAGAGAAAACCATTTTTACCTGCCCCTTCGACACCTTTGCATTTAGAAGGATGCCGTTCGGACTTTGCAACGCACTAGCAACTTTCCAGAGATGTATGCTGGCAATATTCCATGACATGGTGGGTGACTTTCTCGAGGTCTTCATGGATGACTTTTCGATCTTTGGACCATCTTTCGATGACTGTCTTGCCAACCTAACCTGTTTCCTTAGGAGATGTATTGATGTAAACCTCGTGCTTTCCTAGGAAAAAAGTCATTTTATGGTACACGAGGGAATTGTTCTCAAACATATCATCTCCGATAGGGGTATCGAGGTTGACAGAGCTAAGCTTGATGTAATTGCTAATTTACCTGTGCCTAGCTCTGTCAAACAAATCCGCTCCTCCCTGGGACATGTCGGTTTCTATAGGAGATTCATCAAAGATTTCTCCAAGATTTCTCGACCTTTAACTCATCTCCTATCAACTGACATACCCTTCGATATGGGCCCTGACTGCATACGAGCATTCACGCAGCTGCGTAATGCTATCACCAAGGCCCTTGTTCTCCAACCACCTAATTGGTCCCTCAACTTTGAACTCATGTGTGATGCTTCCGACCTTGCAGTCGGAGACATCCTGGGACAAAGACGCGATAGACACCCCTTCGTGGTGTACTACGCCAGTAAGACGTTGGACGAGGCCCAACGTAATTATACTACCACTGAGAAAGAACTACTGGCGGTCGTCTTTGGGCTGGAGAAATTCCGCTCTTACCTTCTGGGCTCACACATGATTGTTTTCACTGATCACGCGGACATTCGCCATCTTATGCACAAGAAGGATGCCAAGCCTAGACTAATTCGTTGGATCCTTCTACTCCAAGAATTTGACATTGAGATCCGCGATAAGGTCGGAGCCCAGAATGTTGTGGCTGATCATCTTTCCAGACTGGACCTGACCATATTGGACTTACTCTGTCGATTAATGAGATTTTTCTCGATGAGCACCTATTGGCAATTAATGTGGCAAGTGGACCTTGGTATGCCGACATTGCCAATTACCTTGCTTCTGGATCCTTCCACGTGGCTGGCCTAAAAACCAGCACGAGCATCCAATGGCAGAAGCAAAGTATTATTTCTGGAATAATCCACTTCTTTTTCAAATAGGTGCTGATCAAATCATCCGTCGCTGTATTCCTGATAGCGAATTCCCCAGTGTGCTATCCTTCTGCCACGATCAGGCCTGTGGAGGCCATTTCTCTGGGAGGAAAACTGCAGCCAAGGTGTTGCAGTGCGGTTTCTTTTGGCCCTCCCTTCACCAAGATGCACACAAGTATGCCAAGCATTGCACTAGGTGCCAGTCGTTAGGGTCAATGTCACATCGTGACATGATGCTCTTACAACCCATCCTAGCTGCGGAAATCTTTGACATTTGGGGAATTGATTTCATGGGCCTAGAGCCTAAGTAATCTTGGTTCACACTACACATATCAAGAAAGACCAGGTGAACATAAGATCCAACCCTAGTGTTCATTAGGGAAGGTGGAGTCCTTACCTATGCGCGCAGGTAGACTTTTTATCCCAGGCTTTAGTCTTGTGTTTAGGAGAGACTCTTTCCACCAAAAAGAAACTTTCCCACCAAAAGAAAAGTGTGCTCCTCCAAATAATGTTGTAAGAGATATACTGACACGTGTTTCTAAAAAAAAAAAAAAAGATGCAAATAAGTCAATATATCTCACAAACGTCTGTAAAGTCTTCTCCCTACAAAAGTTCTTTAAGGCAAGTTACAAATATCCTATTTTCTTTGAGCCACAAATGTAATAAAATAGGAGTTGACTTTTCCGTCATCTTTTTAAGGGTCAATTCAAAGACACGAGCTGAAACTGGGACCAACCTGTACTTAAAAATTTGTGAAACCCTGGGCATGAGTCTTAATGTTCATCTGGTCAGTCTTGATTCTTCACTAAGCACAAGCCATAATCTCTTGAGCTCTCGAGTACAGCAAAAACCTCCTGGATCCTGGAAATTGTACTTAAGGTTTAAATATCAAGAGTCCAGGTTAGTTGAGAGATGGTCTATGTCATGTAAGACTTAAAGTACTGGTAGTCTTCTCTACAATTGGTTCTCACAATATCCAACAAATAAACACACCTATGTCGCCTCAGAAGAAAATCTTCAGCTTAAGATCATTTCTAAATATAATACAAAAATGTTTTGCTAGGGACTAGCAAAAGATAGGCATGGGGGTATGATTGCACAGCAAAAACACACCTTCAATTGTGCCATCTTATGCTATTTCCTAGCATTGCCAGTGTATATTAGGTAGCCATAGTCTCATTTGTAAAAATAAACGCATGCATGCATTTATTTGAGATGGGAGGAGAGTGAATAAAATGGCCTTGAAATTTACGTTTTCCTCAAGTGCTGCCTCGCAAATTCACCATCTTTACTTTTTATTTTTATTTGACTTTGAATTTCTTCTCCGCGGCTGCAAGGCATGGCTTGATCGTCTTCATGCCATGCTCTGCAGCAAGCTTGCCCTGCAACCGCAAGCACAGCCAGGGCATGGCTGTGCTTGCCTCCTTCCTCTTTAAAAAGAGCCCAGCCATCTTCATTGCGGCTGAGCCTGGTCCACACAAAGAACACATACAGCAGCTCCTTCTCCAGGCCATCTCCTCCCCTCTCCCCTCCATACGCAGCCTCTCTTCTTCCTGAGGAGCCACGCTGCAGACAAGAGCAGCTCACAGTGGTGCACAACCACCACTGTCAGTCCCACCACTACCCAGCTCATTAAAGAGCCAGTGGGCGTGGTGGTTCACCGCTCTATTTCGTTGTTCCAAGCAATTTCTGCCATTGCCGTAGAGTCAAGCTTTGAAGCTCAACCACAGCTGCAGCAAGGCGCCGGCCACCGCTCGCCCGCACGCAGGTCTCCGCTCACGCCAGCAGCAGGCGCAGCCCCTTCGGCGCGTGCGCCAACCGCTCCACAGCGCCCACGCACACTGAACCGGGCACAGGCGGTCGCGCAAGCCGAGCATGCACTATAGCCACTATTCACGCTAGAGAGAGTGACACTGTGGCTACAGTGCGGTGACCGGAAAGCTTCTCACTTATCCGGTCACCGTGCGCTCTCTCTCCGCGCCGCAACCATCGCCAGCCCGTCCGCATGCCTGCTGCCGCGTACGTCAGCACCCGCACTCGTCTGCGTCCGTGTCTTCGCCCGCTTCTTCGCCTGCGTTCATCTCAGCGTGCAGCGCGCTGCGCTACACCTTCCTCCCACGTCCACTCCCTCCTGCGTGCGCGTGCATCTTCGTTCGCCTATGCACCTACACCTGCACGTGGCCATCAGACGTCAGCCGCTGCATCAGATGACTTGACGTCCGCGCCATCTTCAGTAGACGCTCTCTCTCTCTCTCTCTCTCACAGACACTCACCTCACACATACACACACTCACACACTCTCGTACACACACACTCTCACTTGTACACGCCCATATACACACTTATATATATATATACCTATATATATTTATATATATATATACATATATATATATATTAGTACCTATACAATTATATATAAGTATATATACATACATACACATATATATATATATATCCATATACTTATATATATATATATACACACACACACACACACACACATATATATTTACATATATACATATATTTATATACGTATAAATATATATATATATATACATATATTATTACTCATACAACTAAGTATAAGTATATATACATATATATATATATAGATATATATATATATGTATATATATATATACATATATATACACATATATTTATACATACATACAAATATACAAATATACATATATATATATACACATATATAACTACATATGCACCTATATAATTATAACCATATACATATATATATATATATATACATATAGACATATATTTAAATATATACATACATATATATATTTTCATATCACCTACCATACGTTGTATCGCGGGAATATCTGCACCAGTTACTGATATTCCCCGATACACGCATAAAGAAGGCGTCGTCACACACATCTTCCACCCATCCATCCTACACTCCACGCAGCACTTTGTCCTGTTGGTTGCATCTTTCTAGACGACGATCGACTAGACACCGTGCTACACACCATTTCCACCTCCACCCCCACCCCTATATACATATATAATATATACATATATATATACTATATTGATCTTATTTCTATTTCTCTTTTCTGCAATTAAAAAGATAAAAAATATATATAAAAGAGAAAAGATAATCCTTAACTTGCAAGTACTCAATCTTGCGAATAGCAAGACCAGTTTTGGAACCCTAATTTGGCTCAAAGCCAAGAACCTGATTTTGAGGGTGTACCTCAAGGACAAAAATTATCAGAGAAAAAAATCTTAAATAAAAAAACACCAAAAACATCATAAGCGAACGGAAGAGATTCATTGTAGGAAAGGTGTAGAAACTTATTCACCTCTAATCCCACTTCCCTGAGTTCGACCCTGGGCCTAAAAGTGACTAAGACAAAATCAAGTAGGCCACGTTTAAAATTTTTGTAAAAAGATGGTTAGGCTTGATTTAGGTTAACCACTATACACATTTCAACGATTAAATCACCATATTAACACCACCTATCTGGGCCTGACCAGAAGGCACACCCCTCCCTTTTTACGGCTTGCCAGGAAGAGACCTCTTGGAGGTGCTACTCAAGGAGAAGAAAGGAGCCCTTTTTAACTGCTAGAGTAGCCGCAGTAGAGCAAGAGCTTGACCCTCATCACCATCAACATCCAGGATTTTTGTTTTATTTGTTTTTCAGTTTTACTTTTTGTAGTAAAAGCTTTCCTCTATAGTTGTAAAACAAAAATCCATTTCCTATAAAGTTGCCTTTCTAAATTGGCACATCTTCTTTACTTTAGTTTTGTTTTAGCACTTTCACACCCTCTTCCCAATTATCCTAGGCCTTCACTTGCCTAGGGTGAGCTTGGGAAGAGGTCATTCTTGTCACTTAGTTACTAAATTAGGATTAGTCTTTTCCCGCCAACAATTCACATTGCCTTGTTTATTCAAAAACCCTAAAAAATATATATGCAAAAATTACATAAAGAAAGGTGATTTCCGCATTTTTCAAGTAAGAGATTTATAATTGCAAAAATTGCCTCCTTGGATGACCCTAGATACTCCACTATCTGGGATTAAAAATTTAAAAGCGATTGCGATTTGGCTTGTTACAATGACTTAAAAATCCACTTTTACAAATCACACCATTTTTCACATCATCCTACTGCTGAATGGTAGGTATTTAGTACAAGATCCTACTCCCAAGATCTTCACTTAGATCTAGGTGCCTTAAAGGAGTTTGGTCAAATTTAAATTCCTTATCTTGCCACTTTTTTGTGTCTTGTACCTTAAGTTTAGAGCATGAGAGAAATAAACATATATATGAAGAATTAATAATGAAAATAAAATTTGGCTAAGTTCAACATTTCTATTCTATAATCTTTGCCTAACTTTGCTTCTTGACCTAGGATTGGGAATCTGCTTATGATTATTGGGTATATGGAGGGTCTAAGGAAGGATATGATGTCCCCTTCTGTGCATGGGACTTGGGCTGAGATGGTATACGTGGAACTTCAGCCTAATTTAGGAAAGATGGTGTAGAAGGATAAGCAAGTCCATCAACCTGAGTAGGCTAGGGTGAGGTCTGATATGGGTTACATGAGGGACCATGGGTCGTGGCCTTACCCTTTAGGGGTACCCAAGTGGGAGATCAATAGGGTAGACTTGGCCTAGTGTAGAGGAAGGAATGTGACCAGGTGCAGACTAGGGAGGCTGGGGATGCTATCTAACTAATAGCCAATAATTTGACTAGCTAAGACTATTGGGTGGAATAGTAGTGGCCCTAAGTTGTGGTGCACTTGGTTGGTAGAGGGCTTGAGTCATAGTCGGAGAAGGGTGGGTGTCGAGCTGGGAGTGGATATCTGACGAGGCATGGGTGTCATCGTCATACCCAATTCTAAAGTCCCCTAAGAGGTTGTACTGAAGCCTCAGTTATCTCATCACTTTCAACTTCTATAGGGACATCTACATTTGTAAAAAATAAAAATTGATTACATGCAAGATATAAGAATAAATGAATGCATGATAAGAAGTTAAGTGATTGTTAAAGAAGACATGCTAAAGAAAATAATAAAATTGTGGGTACTAAACAAATTGTGGGATAAGCTAAATGGGTATAATGGAAAATATGTTATTCATCACATGCTTCAATAAAATCTAAATATATAGAAAAATTATTTAATGAGCCCATAGCTTTTTGCATCAAAGTGAGCCCACATGCTAATAAGGTATGCCTCATCATGGCTAACGAGCCTAAGTTGAGCTAGAAACTAAGTCAAAACACTGATATTAACTCATAAAAAGGGTAAAGTGTGGTATTAATGGAAAATGACTTAAAACATCCAATTTATGCTGAAAATGCAAAATTAAGTCAATTGAAGAGATTTTGTATTAAGAATGTCAAAGGATAGGTCTTATTGATGAATAAACACTAAAATGAGCTCCAAATCACAAATCATTGGTTGAATTAATTTCTAAAAAGTTTAAAATATTTTCCATTAAAATCTCATCACATTTTGACTTTATTTGGACCTTGAAATTAACAAGTTACATTTAGGTCCTTATATTGTCATACACGCTTATTCTCTTCATATATAAGCTACTAGGGACTTATTTGCCATTAAAACCTGTCACTTATGGGCCTCTATACAATTTTCATACAGTTTCACTTAAAGCACCTCTCTTGCAAAAAGCCCAAAACACCTGCAGCTGCTACTTCCAAAGCACGAAGAACACAAAACATCTAGGTCGTTCATGCATTTTCCGATTTCATGCTACAGTCGATTTGCAATCAACCAACTGGAGTCAGTGCTCCTAGCTTTGCACCTTCACTTAGATCACATCCTATAGCTAGTATTTAATCTAGTTCACCCCACACTCCCCAGATCTCTCTTCGATCGTAGATCATCAACGGTCTTCACCTTCACTCACCAGTGACCCCCAGCTCCTATTACCTATATAAGGACCTCCATAGTGACCTGCAGCCCTCATCATCTCCCTCTCCCTAAGTTGATCATCATCCACACTTCCAATTCTTCTTCTCCTTCTTCCATAGCTTGTGATAGAGGTTGCCACCTCATCACCAATTGTTACGACCCGATTCCCGAATCCCTACAAGACATGAGAATCGATCCGACTCAACTGATCCCAAGACCTAGTCGTCCAACGAGAAAGTAACCAAAAAGCAGTAAATTAAACCACATAGACCATGCCAGTAACTAACAGCAACAAAAGTACAGCAGTAAAGAAAAGAACTACTACAGTACACACCACCACAACAGTAGAGAACTAAAAATAGGTACAGAAATATGAAGTTTACAATAAAAGAGTACAAAGGTGTAACAGAACACTCACTACTACAGAAAAACGGGTACAACAAAAGTACTACTACTGGACTCTACTAGGCCCAACACCCTCCGCAGCCATAGGCTCTGGCTGCTCAACACCTGGACCTGAAAAAGGTGGTAAGTACGACACGTCAGCGAAACGCTGAGTAGAGTGGCAACCAGTTAGCTAAGAAAACAGTAAAGGTAAACAAGTAGCTATTGTTTTAATTTCTTTCCTTATTTTACTCTTTCTTGGTTTATTTCTCAGGTCTTTCTCTTGATTTCGAATGTTCCTCATGGGAACGATCTTGATTGCAGTCTTTTCCGAAAAGTAGAAGTTGCACGTGGTGCTCTCCTGGTCGGGAGAGTCCCCTGTGGTGGTCCTACCCTCAGTCAACCACCCCAAGGTCGCTGACAGGCGTAACGGTGACTACGGCACGCGTGATAAATGCACGAGTAGTTACCCCTCACTGGCACATGGTCAGTCGTTTCCGTTAACGGGTGCGCCCAAAGCACAACACGGAACCAGTATAGGTGAGCCCTCTCAGTAACAGGGGTCTAGCCCCTCCACAGTAACCAAACAAGGGTCTCTCCCCTCCACAGTTCGTGCACCCTCGCCTGACTACCCTGGTTTACCCAGTGGGCCTAACAAGTCAGTGTAGGACGGCTAGCTGAACCCCGGGTGCCGTGGGGTGGCTAGCTCTCTCCCTACACTAGTAGCTCTCCCCGGTATTGTGTACACGAGGGCCACAGAGTCGGTACAAAGTGGCCAGTCCTAACCTCGGGTCCCAACCCTAGGGCAGCTAGCTCTGCTCTGCACTAAATAGGGGGACAATCTCTCTCCTTGGTACTTCGTACTCAAGGGCCAGCTCACTTCCCCATTCACTTTCCCAGTTCCATTCTATTTATTTCCCAGGAGCTCTACTCCTAATTCCCCGTAGGGTTCGTGCTCATATTTCTCAGGCCAAGCCATACTAGGTTTCATCATTCAGTTTTTTATTCACATATAGCACGTGTTTCCAACATTTAATCTGCCTTTTCCAATTTATATACAAGCAGTTCAAATTTAGTTTCCAAATAATAGGAATTACATGTAGCAGTTACTAGCAACAGTACTCTACATTTCACAAGCAGCTGTTATCCAATTACAGGCAATTATCATTATTCTATCTACTTATCCAAGACTGTAATTCATGCATTCAAGACATTCGTTTCAGTGTTCCTGTTCCTAGGATTCATGCCACACCCTAGGATCTATCATTCAATCTAGTTTTCAAGTCCTAGGATTCATGCTATACCCTATGATCTATCATTCAATCTAGTTTTTCTGGTCCTAGGATTCATGCCATATCCTAGGATCTATTATTTAATTCAGATATGCATTAATGTTGTAATTAACTAAGGGAAGCCACTCTACCCGCAAATCCGGGAGTAATGAGGGCGTGATCGGTAGGTCCACGTGCCTCCGCGACCCCCAAGTCTGCAACAGAACGAGGTCCTAACACAAAGATCAATAACAAGGAACCACTCAGAATAGGATAAAAGTATTCTAAACAAGTAGCGGAACTTATTCTGAGAAGAACAGAATTTTAAACGCGGAAATCAGACCTCGAACGGATCCTAAACGGGCCAAAAATGACAACTCTGACCCAAATCAGACGTCTGGAACACCTTCCAGATGTCTTAAAAGGGGTCCAGATCCATACCTCGCTCTACTCTGCTCCTCAGACATCCAGAGATCCTGCTGAATCGTCTAGACCCAGTTCCAAATGTCCGACCACCTCTCCAGACATCTGGAGATGCTCTCCGTCATCTGGTGACTCGCCCAAATGTCTGAACCGCGTGGGAAGGCATGTCCCGTGACTTCCTGAAGCGAATCCTGCACACGTACGCAAAAATCCCTCAGCAAGGCACGCGACAGAGCTTCGACAAAACGGCCTACATGGTCGTATCCGCAAAAGCAAGCTAAGGAGGAAAATACGTACCTCTCAGTCATCTGGAGCTTCCTCCTCCAGACGTCGCCCACGTAGTCTGGATGTAAGTCCAGACGTCTGATTCTGGGAAAAAATCCCAAAATCAGAAGCTCCTTCATCTTCTTCCCGCTGCGCGCGGCCGCGCCGCGCTCGTCTGCCCACTGCTCTAGCTACAGCATTGTCGGGGAGGACTTCCCCAACACAACACTCCACCTGGCGCACACCGGCCAACCTCGAACTGCTCCGGCAAGGTCTCTCTCTCACGATTTGCGCACTCTCTCCTCTTCCCTCTCATAGCACCTCTCCTCTCCGCCACTGCACTCGGCAGTAGCTGCTGCCCTCGCTCTCGCTCTCGCGCTGGGGAAGGATGAGATGGATGGATGTGGGTGGCGTGAGGGAGAGAAGGAGGGTATTTGTAGGCACGGGGGGGGCAGTTTCTGCAGGTCAGCGAGGGGAGAGAAAAAAGAAGAGGGCGGCAGGTTTCAGTCTACGCGCGACACACGAGCAGACTCACGATCGTACGCACGCAAAAATTAATTTCCAGATGTCTGGGAAGGCGTCCAGACGTCTGGATCGTACGCACGCAAAAATTAATTTCCAGACGTCTGGGAAGGCATCCAAACGTCTAACCAGAGGTCTAGACCAACTCCCAGACATCTTAAAGTGTTTTGATGCCTCGGGTCTTAACAACTCCACCTCACTACACATCACGTAACTCCCAAAGACGTCCTTGAGATCCCTTTGATCTTGAGCTTTCCTCACCAAAAGCCTCCTCATCCCTTTCATCACGATAGCCACCAGCTGTGGTCTCCTTGAGGTCACGTTCGTCTTGTAGATTAGATTCTATTGCTTTCTTAGTTCATCCTAGTTTAGATAGGTAGTTTAGAGTAGAATTAGTCATTTAGTTGTGTGAGTTAGTGTTGTGTAGATTAGATTAGTGTCTGATTTTGTCTCTAACTCGATCCATCTTCTCCGATCAATCTTGATTAGAGAGGCCAATTCACTCACTCACATCAAACCATATACATCCCTCTTCAATCCACAATTACCTTCACTTGCTTTCTTCGTCGTTTCAATCATTAGATCACTCCATCCATTAGAGCCACTGTGAAACTTGAAGCTTTCTAGCTTCCAAGTCTCATAATGCACTAATTCTATCATAGGGTCATTCACTCACTTCATCAAACCACAAGGCCCTCCTCCTAATCAGAATTGCACATAATTTAATCGATTGAGTGTGATTTGGTTTTCAGTTGATCAGTGGATTTGATGAGCAATTGAGTTTAAACTAATTCAATTATCAAATTCAGTTGATAGAAGTTTGATTAGACTGATTGCGAAGGGTTTGAGACAATTTGATTCGATTTTCATTGCTTATTGGTCTCGTGCCCAATTTTAGTCTTCATTCCTGGTTTGTTTATCCTAGTGGCGAGGACCTATGAAAATCGAATGCACAGAATTAAGGTCTTCACAATTACCTAATGGGTTCTAGAGGATCACAATAGACCCCTGAACACCAATCTATGGTGTGCAGGGATCTAAAGTTATCAAATTACTTAGGCAAATCCACATCAAAAGTCTACTTGGGCAACACTTTGATTTCATTTCAAATCATTTTTAATCTATTATTTTAAGGTTGACAGAGGTTTGAAGATCTAAATGATGATTTCTAAGTAGTGCTATATCCATATTTATTTACATAAATGATGCCTAACTATTATTAGTTTAAGAGTAAATTAGTTCGCATTGCATTAGATTATATTATATTAGTTACATTATAGTATTGTGTAAAAATTACATTTAGTTGTAATTTTATTGTTATTTACATTTGGTGCTTTGATTTTTTTTGCCTATATGTGTGCAGGCGTCAACTTTGAAATTGATTGAAGCTTTACAGAAAGAAATTATTTTAAGCTCAAATTTTCTGATGAGATTAAACATATTTCCTATCAAAACCCAATTTAACCCTTACCTGTTGCCTATCTAGGAACCTATTTTTCCACCTACATCAAAATCCCCACGTCCACCACCATCTCCTAAATATCCCTTGATTTTCCCACCTTATATCCTACATCTAATACCCCGTATCAAAGCCTAACCAAACACCTACATAAATCCCATCCACCGAACATTCAACCTACTTTTTATCTCCTGCAGCCATCCAACGTAACCTTTTTACCTATTCCCTCGTCAACTTTTCCATTCACGTACCGAACCCCAACAACCCATGAAAAACCCCACCGTACTCCCTCACCGAATTTCCCATCCCAACAAAAAAATATATATATCCCACCGAATTTTATCCCCGCTTCCAAAACAAAATATCCCATCCAGATTAAAAAAAAGACAACCTCCCATCTCATGTTGGCGGACTCTCGACATGCACGTAAATCCCCTGATCCGTCCTCTCTCTCTCTCTTGTTCTCTCTCAACAGACCACCGCAACCCCTGTGTCTCGGTCTGTCGCTCTCAACTCCCGCACACACGACGACAGAGACCACCGCCCCCCGCTCTTCATCCCTCGCAAGGCCAGAGAGAGACCAACACCCACCGCCCCCCATCTTCCTTACGTCTCTGCATGCGCGACCTCACCCCCGCTGTCCTTACGACCAAGCTCACCCTCTCCTCGACGTAGTGCACATCCGCGCCCTCTCCTCATTGCGCGGGCTTCCTCCCCGCATCCTCTTCTCAACTGCACGCACGCCCGCGACTCCACTCCTCGTCTCCTCCGCCAGCGCGCCCGCGACTCTTCTTCTCCGGTCTCCCCCTTTCTTCCTCGACGTGCACACCACCTCTAGCTCGCCGGCCACCTCCTCCCTCCAATCAAAGGTTTTTGACAGGTTTGTGCAACTCGGCAATTCTTTGGCATGTTCCCACACTTCCATGACATCTCTTTGTGACCTCTCGCCTCCGCACATGTGTTCCGTGGATGATCAGTTTCTGTTTACATTTTATTTGGTAGTAATAAAATTCTTATTTCAATTTACGTGTTCTCTTCTTATTTTTCTTTGTGTTGTTTCATTTATTTACTTTTATTATAAATATATACATATATCAAAAAAATTTATAAAAAAAAAATATTGACTTAGTTAAGTTGGAAGTTATCTAAATATCCCTACTACCCTGCTAGACGACCCATACTCCCGACATCATTCTCATATTTTTTAGAGACTACTTTATAAATTTAAAATGACATGTTTTCACTTCACACCTACAACAACAGATTTACCATTATTGCGATTTCACGGTCAAATAGTTTTCAAGTGATTTGGATGCTTATGTGTATCAACCTCCTCACGCTGTCCATGGTGAAGGAGGAAGATCAGATTTGGGTTCTTGGGTTCTTTGATCTTTGCTTAGATTAGTGTAGAGTTCCATGACCTTTAATGAATATTTTCAATGATGTAGTTTGCTTTTTAGTTGATTTAAATGTGATTTGATGATTTATGGCTCTATCACCTAGGTTAAGTGTTGATTATACTTCAAGCTATGTTTTCATGACCTGGGAAAATTCTTGATAGGATTTCTATGTTTAAGCAAACATGTATGAATGTTTTGATTTATGTTTTGAGATTCACTTTCAATCTGAGAGTTATTTTGACAAGAGGAGTGCTGGATGATAATCGTTGTAGTTTAGAGAGATACGCGTTATAGTATAGTCGACGAAAACCAAATCGACATTTAAATTTATAACTACTCGAAAAATCTTGAGTCACAAGTACCGGTACCTATGATGAGTACCAGTATCGGGACTCAAGTACTGGCGGCAGTGAGCTGCAAGTACCGGTATAGGTACTTTAGTACCAGTACCAGGTAGCCATTGACTAAATTCTAAACGACTAGAAAATTAATTCCAACAATGTGAATGTGGGAAATTAATTCCCAACGTCTAGTAGATGAATCCTTGAGGTCCTAAACTTTATATAATGACCCTAGGATTCTTTGTTTACACATAAGAAAGATTAGAAATACAAGAGAAATTCCTAGAGCTATATTTCCCAAATTTCCACAATATTCACAAGAGAAGAAATCGAGTTTGCTGCTCTCAATCTCTCTACGTTTTGCAAACACTTCAATGACATGATTTCTTCACACATTGTCAAAGCGATTCACGCTCATTCTAGGCTCTCAAAATTGGTAATATTATTTTAATTATTGTTGAGAGGCTTAGGTTTTTGTTGTAAGAGTTTTCTTTCTTACACCAGTTTTCACTTGTATTTTGAGTTTGTTGCTCGTTGGGTTGTAACAAACCCGTTCTTGTAATTGAGTTGAGGTAACCCATTAATTACCTCGGATTAGTAAATTGATTCCCTCGGGGTTGAGAGAATCGGGTTAAAAATCCTAAGCTGGGAGGCTTAGGTAGTGGAGTACCCAAGGGAGGGGAACCACTATATATCTTGTGCCAATTTCTGTAATTGTGTTTTGTGCAAATTCATTTTTGTTATTACTAATTTGTTTACTTAAGTATTTGCGCGTAGCGATATCTTTTTAGATCCTATAGTTCTCAGGTGCAATTGGCATGTTGTTGCTACTTTGTTGTTCAATTGATGATCTAGGAAGGCTCCTGGTGTTAGTACATAGCTTCTGGGTGTCGTGGCGAGGAGCACGACGTACAGATGGCGGTGAGCAGTAGCGGAGGTGAACCTTGGTCTGACAAACCTAGAAATCAAAACATGGGCTTCATGCCCCAATTAGATAGCTTTGGAGTATCATCGTGGTGCGTGGAATACGACGGTGGGGTTTGTTTGGTGATTGGAGGTGAGATGTGGCTAGTCAGTGGTGGTGAACGGAGCTGTGAGTGGGTGTGTTCGGTGGGGCGAAAGAATGATCAAAGCTCCAAATTTCTTTGGGGCTTTTGATTTGTGGAAGGTGAGGAAGGTATTGGTGGTGGCGATGTTGCGTTTGGTGAGTGTAGTATGGTGGTGATCACATCGGAGACGTGGCCGAAGGCAGAGAAGATGAAGTGGGAGAGAGAGATAGAGTGGTCGAACCTACGTTCTAAAGGCCTAATTCTAATCTAGAGACTAAGGGGAGTAGAGAGTGCTAGGTTATAGAACAAACGAGGTAGGAACTCCTGCCGACATGCCTTGCTATATGCAAGGGAGAAGAAGTTTCCAGTGAAGGTAGACGGCGATGACGAAGGGGAGAAAGAACTCCTACTTTGGCACAAGAGAAGTGAAAGAACTTAGGGAAGAGTTTGGGACTCCCAATTTGGTTGGTGGGAGGTCAGAGGAAGTGGAAGAAGACCATCGTCAGAGCTGAGGTCGAAGGCTACCGGGGAAGAAGAGAAGTGTTTTTGGCCTAAAACCTGGCTCGTTTCAACTTAGGAACATCGTAGAGCTTATATAGAGCTCAAATGTGAGCTCAATTTGGAAGAATTAGCACATGGGAGCTCTGAATTTGGCGAGTATGAATTTGGAAATTTCAAGCTTCACTGGAGCTTCTCACTCCAAATTAGGATTCAAGACGAAGTTCAACGGGAAGAGGATCTCTTTGTGATTGATCCTTCCCATTTTGAAAGGATTTGATGGCTGATTGAATGAGAAACCCCTAATTGAAGGATCTGTGCTTTGGGTTTGGGATTACTGCTGGGTTGTGTTTAGGAAGCCCTGAGTCTATAGGTGACAGGGACCTATTTGTGAAGGTGCGAGAAGCTAGGGGCGTTTTGGTGAGAAAAACCCAGAAGTTAGGGGTTTAATTGAAATGAATAGAGATCTAAGGACTCAACTGCAAACTAGGTCAAGATGGACTCTGATTGGACCCAAATTTTGATGTTAACCTAATTTGAACCCAAGAAATCTAATGATGAACTTATATTTTGGTTTTGGCCATGTTTGACTGGGTAAATTACAAATAAACCCAAATCAAGGCAAATTCCTGCCTGAATCTCTGTTTTTTGTCAGAATGGGTTCCGATGGTCAAAATGAAGGTGTCAAACCTCTTAGAATTTTTTTCAATGATTTTTAGAAGGTTTATACTAAATTTATCTCGACCAAAACCCTTTCAATTTAAGTGAGGCTGATAATTAGAGTTTTCTGTAATATTTTAATACTTAAAATGCATGAAACCCTGATTCAGTTATTTTGAGCCCACTTCTTGGTCTTTTGAGATTATTTGGCCTTGAATTAACCCCTTAGTTAATCTGCATTAGTGATTGGATGTTAAAACAGTAGAATTAACCCTTTTTCTTATCTTCTTCTCAGATTAGTTCAACATGGAATTACGATTCTCAGATGACCATTTAGGAGCATTTAGCACTTGATTTCAACTACTTTAAATTAGTTATGATGAATGATGGTGTTACGATCAAGGAGCAACTACTGTTCATTCTAGATAAATTGCAAATGAGCATTAATTATGGTTTCAACTGGGTTTTAAATGATCTTGAAAGAGATCTGACCTAGATTTGATTCCTATTATACTAAAACAACTCTGGGAATGATCAAAGTAGGCCTTGGAATGGCCTAATTTTTCATTTGGTTAGTAGCAGCAAGAACATTATATGTCAGGACCTACAAAGATGATTGACCTAATACTACAAGTGGTTTTTGATTTTGTTTTGAAGATCAAAGAATTTTTAAGAGAGTTTAATGATAAAACTTTATCTTATAAGCATTCATGAACTGTGTTTTACTTCAATTTATGTTGTAAACATCCTCATTTTATGTTAGGAAATCTCTATCAGCAAAAGGGATACTATTAATTATCATAAATGATATTTGAAGTTGAATTCAATGAATAAATCATGATTTTGAGTTTGATTCTGGTGTTTATCAATGTCTGGAAGTTTTTCATGTTCAATCCCTCTTTCCAGAATTTTATGGAATTTTTAGGGCTTGATTTGATTTTCTAACCTTTAATTGGACTAATTTCTACTTTAATACAATAATTAGGGTGATGATTAGGTAATTAGTGTAAATAAATAAAAAAAGTGTAGTTAGTAAGATTAGGGTATATTAAATATGTTAGGATCCTTAGATTCAAGTTTCCATATGTTTTGATTGAAGAAAATGCTAGTAGAAGATTGGAACTCTTCTTAGGCTAGAAATAAAAGAAGAAAAAAATCAAAAACCAAAGAAAGCCTTTTCCTTTCTCTTCCTAGCATTCACCTTCTTTGTTTCTAAGTAAAACTCAAAAAAAAAAATGAAAAACTCTCAAAAATCTAAAAAGAAAAAAAGAAAACCCATGTATACATTGTATATATGTGTAAATAACTCTAAGTTATTAGTGTATATTAACTAATTTAGCTTAACTTATATTAGTAATTTAATTACTTAAGAAGCTAATCTATATTGTATTCTTGTAATCTACACTCTAACTTAACTTTAACATATTTATAACTTAAGTTATGATGTATAGTAATTTACTTGTAATGTAATATGTACACAACATGTACATGATAGAGGGGGATTTTGAAATGTCATCGGGCGGGAAGGGGTCTGGCGATCCAGTGGGCGATGAGGGTTTGGGCGCCGACAACTCTAGAGGTGGGGGTATTGGTGGTTGGAGGGCCCAGGGTCAAAAGGAAACTGGGGATTAGGATGTCTAGAGATCAAAAAGGTGGTGCTGCAGGGACACCCGTGCCAAGGATCAAAGGGGTTGGTTCCACGGACGAGAAGGGGGCTTTGCAAGAAACCCTCGTTAAATGAACAATGGTAAGATCCTTTGCTTTTGGTGTAGAAGACGAGGGCATATGTCGACTTCTTGTTGTGGGCCTCTCATCTGTGTCGCCTATGGTAGAGAGGGCCACAAAAGGGACTCATGCTGGAAAGTTGGAATGAAGGATGGTGGTTATGGAGCATTGCATCCTAGGAGGAGGAGGCAGGAGGGGGGGCTTCCTCCTCCCCCTCCTCTGCCGATGAAGGATGGGCTTCTCTATGATGTGGAGATCCTGTATACAGAAGTCATCCTTATGGCCAAGATCGTGCTAAGAGGTGCCTTGATTGGGGAGATTATGATGGGTGTGCCTTCTCTCAATCATCTTCAACGGTTGATGAGGTCTCTATCCTTATCTTTATCAAATTGGAAGATCGTGATGCTAAGTCAGTCTCGATTTGTGCTTTTCAGACTAGGGTTGATTGATATTGAGAATCTTCGATTTCAATCGAGTGTTTTTTAGAATATTACAGCATTGTGGAGATTGGTATCACCATTCAATGGGGCTTTGGCAGAGAGACCTCCCCAAAGGAAGACTATTAGACATCCTTAGAGATCACAGGGTTGCCACTCCATCTGAGAATAAATGAGGTGGTGGCGAACATGATTAAGGGCTTCGCAGTGCTGGTTGAAGGGTTGGAATTGGGGCTGTGCGAAGTTGAGGAGTGATCGCTCTAGGTGAATGTGTGAGTTACCCATGGAGGGTCGGTTCCAGAGAAAATTATCCTCCGCTGCGGTGGGAGCTCTTGGCTCGTTCGGTTGAGTTTCAATTTTGAGAAGAGGACAGACTGTGAACCACAAAAAGAGAGATCGTTTGTGGATGTGGTCATGGAGGGTTCTGAACCTATTGGAAGAGGTAAGAATGTGCCTAAGGGGATTCTTGAGTTGAAGAAGAGAAGGGATTATCACCTATGTGAATAGGAGGTTCCCTCGATGGATGATACTATAGGCTTAGAACTTGATTCAAGAGCACAACCAAGAGATGGTGAGGATGCAGAAACAACTATAGTATAAATGACTGTGGAAGGTGAGGACAAGAGTGATGTTGATGCTGGGGTGGTGTCGAGGTCTCTCTCATTTCATGTATCGAAGGGGATTAAATATGGAATTGGAGCTAGGGGTAAAGGGATCATGATCCATTGTCAATATAAGCTTAGGATGAGGAAGGATGATGGCAAGAGGAGGGTGGATGAAGGTTCGATGGCATCTATGCTTCGGGTTGTAGGGGTGAATGGAGGGAAGGTTGGGGGGATGTTGAAGGGACGATGAAAGTCTTGTCATGGAATGTGAGTGGGCTTCGTGATGGAGTTCAGAGGGCCTCCCTTGGTCGGTATATGAGGGAGTGGGAGGTCGATTTCGCGCTCATACAAGAGACGCATATTGAGGAGGGTGGACAACCTCTGTGGCAGTCGCTGCTGCAAGGAGGACATGCAGAAGTGCAATCTGTTGGTGCGTAGGGTCGTGCTGGGGGCATGAATATATGGTGGAAAGTAGCCAAGCTGCAACTATTTGATGTTCTGAAAGGTCAGCATATGATCTCTACTAAATTCAAATTAGTAAAGGGTGGAAATGAGTGGTTCGTTACTGATGCGGGAAATATGTGGTTTGTTAATTATGCAAAATAGTGTCATTGTACGAGTAAATCCACAATCAACTTTTAAAATTTGTAATACCTAGATAGTGGAGTATTTAGGGTCATCCAAGGAGGCCAATTTGTTAATCACAGGAATTGATTCTCTCTCTCGCCTCTCAAAGCCATGCTTGTCTTTTTGTGAATTTGATTTTTGTTGTTCTTATGGTTTTGGAAACAATTGAGTATGTGATGAGAAGATGAACTACCTATTACTAAACCTATGTAGCAAAAATGAAACCCTCTCTTCTAAGCTCACCCTAGGAAAGTGCACCTATGGTAATTAGAAGAGGAGAGTATGGCGTGCAATACAATTATAAGGATAAGAAAAACATACTAAGATTGAAACATGAACTTGGAAGGCATAGAGAACTTGTATTACTAGCAAAGTTGATGACAAGTAGCTAAATGCTTCTACAAGAAAAAGAGAAAACACACTAGCTAATACAAGATAAAATAAAGATAGAAGAAGGGGAATCCTCTGTAGAAGTTCTGGAAAGCCCTTACTCCAAGTGTGGTTGCCTCACACTTGAAAAGGGTTTCCTTGGCTTCTTCTTGATGTAGTCCTCCTCCAAGCTCTCTCCTCAAGGTGGGAGTCAACCACCTTAAGTTTCCTCATCTGCATGGTCGTCCCCTCTATGTAGAAGATCTCCTGCTTGGCATGGCACAAGGGAGAAGATGGAGAGGAAGAAGTCACCAAGGGGGTGGGTAGGTTGCCCCCTTGATCTTCTCTTCTTCTTCTTCCTTGGCATGGGATGTAGGTGGCTATGGGTGGATCTAAACTAATGGAGAAGATAGGAATATGGTGGTGGTTAAAGGGGGTATTAATAGGAAGGGAGAGGGGTTGTTGGCATGGGAATGGATGGATGGTTAGGATGAGATTATGGAGGTGGTTAAGTGATCCAAGGGAGGAGGATGGATGGTGCCAACCTAAGGGTGCTATAGGTGGTAGTTATGGGTGGTTGCCACCCTTGGTGGCCTTTGGTTTTGGCACCAAAATAGGTATTCTAGAAGGGGGTTAGGTGGCACCATATTTGGAGGGTGGTGATGGCTTGGGTGATGAGGTGTAGGGCTAGATTTCAAGGGAGGGTTGGCTCCAAATTTAAGGGTAGTTAAGGAGGGGTTTTGGCGCCAACTATGGTGTCTTTTGGTGGTGGTTGAGGGGTGAAGGGTTGCCTAGTCTTGGCGCCAAATTACAGTGGGAGTAGGGGAGCTTAGGAGGACTAGGTTTAGGGTTATTTGGTGGAGCTTAGGTAGGTGGGTTTTAGGGTTATGTAGGGGTGCCAAGGAGGTGACTAGCTAAGTTAAGCTAGTAGATGAGTAGGGTAGGAGGCAAAGGGAGCTAGGGTTTTGGAGGTGATGAGCTGGAGGGAGCTGTCTTAAGCTATATTGGAGCTGGTGGCTATTGAAGAGAACTGCAAGGAGCTACCTTAGCTATCTTAGATTGCTAGTTTTTTGCTAGCTGCTAAGTGAAGCTAAGATGAGCTGACTTCTGCTAATGTGAGCTGAGGTGAGTTGGGTCTGGTCTTCCTGGAGAATACCTAGTTAGCTGGTGTAGCTAGCTTAGGTTAAGTAGCTTAGCTCAATCATGTATGATTGAGCTAAGTTGAGTCTCTGAGAGTTGGGCTTGAGTTGGCTTAAGCTAGTTGAGGTCATCTTCAGCTGACTAGGTCTAGCTAGTTGATGGCAGCAGCTAGTCCTAGTCAGGTTGAGCTTCCAATGAACTGTTCTGAGCTGAAGGAGCTGAAATGGAGCTAGGATCAGTTGTCTTGAGCTAGTTTGAGCTGCCATCCAGCTAAGGTGAGCTGAATGGAGCTGAGGCGAACTAGTTAGAGCTACCATTCAGTTGAGATGAGCTAAATGGAGCTAGGGATGAGTTGATCTAGCTAGGAACTAGGATCCAACTAGGATGAGTTAGATCTAGCTGGGATCTAGCTGATAGGAGCTTCTTCTTCATCTTTTGCCTTCCTGAGTGCCAAGGTATGCAAGATCTGACTTTCTTTCTATCCCTGACACTCAAATAGATGCATTAAAAATACAATAAAATGCAATGCATGCCTAACCTAGGTGAAAGCCTAAATGCAAATCAACTCGAAAACCCGTTTAGGAGTTAAAATCCTAAGAGCTAGATCTATTTTAGGGTATAAGAATGATGACAAACTGGCATTTATCATCTACCTGTGTTTACAGGCCATGTGTGGCGAATCGTCGACAGGAATTGTGGACTGATCTTTCTGAGGTTGCAAATGCAGTGGGCGATCTTTTGTGGCTTGTAGGAGGTGATTTCAATTGCACTCTACTAGATCAAGATAGAGGGAGTGGAAGAATAAATCCTTCTTCACTTGGCTTCTAGTTGGCTGTGCAGGATGCGGGTTTGAATGAATTTCCGTCATCTGGAGCCGAATTCACTTGGCGAAATGGAAGTGGATAGATGTCAAAACTTGACCGCTTCTTTGGGAATGCTAGCCTACTTGAGAGGTTTCACTTATCAACTGTGATTGGGTTAGAGAAGCCATTCTTTGACCATACCCCATTACTGTGGGATTGTAGTGAAGGAGTTTTGGTGGGGTCTTATTTTAAATTTAAAAGATCTTGGTTAAAGGGGCTAGGTTGTAAAAAGATGATAGCTAGTTGGTAGGAGGCAAAGTAGGTTCATGGCACAGCTATAGCAAAGTTTCTGAGTGCGAAACTGATGGCACTCAGAAATCTGATGAGAGAGTACAAAGCAACAGTTGGGGTGCTTTGTGACCAACAGAGGGTGGAGGCATTGTCCACACTGCAGGAACTAGATGAGGAGGCCAGCAGTCAGTTAACTGAGCTTGAGTTGCAGTAGAGAAAGCAAATGCAAATTGTGGTGGAGGAAGAGGATTTGAAAAGGGAGATGGATTAGCATGAAAAGTCGAGGCAACTCTGGGTACATGAAGGCGATGCTAACACTAGGTTCTTCCACTTGGCTGCCAATTCGAGAAGGTGTTGCAATCTAATTTCGTCCATTCAGTCAGCCAAGCAGAGACTAACATCTGTGGCTGAAATACGCTCTGAAGCAATGAAATATTTCAAGGCTACTACTAGATCATAGGGCAAAGGGGTCTGGAGGTTAACTGCAGGAGTGGATAGGTATTGCTGGATGAAGGATTTCTCTTCTTTTTATGTCTATGATAAAGTTATGAAGCAGATGTGGAATGAGGAGGTGGATGCGATTTGTGTGGGTCTTTGGAAATTGAGGATCCCACTTAAGGCTCAAATCTTTCTTTGGTTATGTAGGAAAGATGGCCTTATTGCAGGAGATATGAGGCATAGGAGAATGGGTGTTCCTGCGTAGCCATGTCAATTATGTGGCCTTCAAACGAATAGTGTGCGGCATATTTTTAATTCTTATGTGGTTACTAATTATGTTTGGAGAGCAGTTTGTGGCAGATCTATTCCTATGTGGGAGGAGCTATGGGGTAATTTTTTGTTGGGTGGTAAGCCACATATTTCTATGATGGCTATTTTGTGGAGTGTTTGGCTTGCACGTAATACGTGCCTTTTTCAGGGGAGGCCTATAAGTGCAATGCAAATTGCACACGAATGTAGGGTTCTCATATGATATTGGGAGAAGTTGTAATACTGATAGTAGAATTTTTTAATAAAATTTTTTCTGATTGCTATCACCTTTGATAGCATTTCTTTCACTTTCAAAACAAAAGTACATGTACGTTAGTAAATGTAAATAACTAACTTAAAATCCTTAACTATATTATTTAGTACGTAAATTAACCTATGTATAACCTAGTTTAGTAGTGTATATAAGTTTATATAAGTTAACTTAAGCTTAATATGTACATAACTAATACCTAACTTAAATAAATATTAGGATTTGTAAATAAATAAGTAAAAATGTGAAATAAATAGTTTTATATGTCAATTAACTTATTGTAACCTTTATTTATAATTATCATCACTAATTAAGCCCTAATTACATGGTTAAACTCCTAATGAGGATTCTACACAAAAGGGACACTTATTTAGTGCCACATCTGAAATTGCACTAGAGGGGGGGTGAATAGTGAAATTATAGAATATTGTAATATAAAAAATTCAATCACACAATGTACTCAATTATTTTTAGGTGGAAACCCAAGATGGGTGAAAACCACCACCTAAGCCAATCTCTTGACTTAGGATTTTCTATCACAAGGTGATCAATCCACTAACCACACTACTTAAACGAGGGTAGTGTACCTCAATTACAAATCCCACCACCGATCCCTAAACGGAGGTTTCTCCCTTCAAAATGAAGAGATGGGGACCCGACAGGCCGGATACCCAAAGTACAAAAATTAAGAAGTAAAATAACACCTATAGAGCACCCCAATAATTTAGTTGTTTTCTTATCTACTAAGCATGAAAAAAATTCCCTGATGATTTGCAGAACGGAGTGAGCCGGGAGTATGGATTTGCCCTTTAATCAGAGTATTAGCACAGCACAAGGGCAAGATGGAGCTTAGAGTAGTGAGCAAGAGATTTTTCTAATGGAATTGTATCTCAAGAGGTGTGTCTTGCCTAAGAGGAGTTGTACTCTATTTATAGGTAAGTTTGGAACCTTCAAGAACACTTGGGAGAGCTCTTCTAGCCGTTGGAGACAAAGCCCAAGAGTTTAGGACGAAATCCACACAAAATCAGGGTAATGGTGAGTCTGACAGCAATATCAGACGTCTAATTATAGGATCAGACGTCTTATAGGACGTCTGATTATTCCTCTGGTCGTCTAATACAGTAGGCCATCCAAGACAGACTCCATTGGATCAAAAAAAGGACGTCTGATATTTTCACATAAAACATCTGATTATTTTATTGGACGTCTAATGAAGGGTGGATTCGTTCCTGTTATCTTCAGATCAAAACAGGATTCTAGGTTTAGAGGATCAGACGTCGTTATGGACGTCTGGGGACATCACCATACGTCTGAAAACCTAAATTCTCTTCCCTACTTCTTCTCCCAAAAGATTATGTGGCCGTAAACAGATACGCATAGAAATTCATGGCCAACAGTTCAAAGGCAGACGTCTAGAAGTCAGTCAAGACGTCTGGAAATTGTTTTTGCCTAAACCAAGTCTAATGGTTATTATGAGGACGCCTAGGTAAAGAATCAGACATCTATGTAAGGTTATCAACGTCTGAAAGTGAAGTCCTTCAACTGATGTTTATGAGGAGACAAACAAAGGCAGAACTCTTTGAAATTAGACGTCTAAGACACTTGTCAAACGTCTTATAGTGGAAAATCAGACGTTTGACAATTGTCCTGGATGTCTGATAAAAGTATAAATGTTAGGTTTTTGTTTCTAATTTATCCTAAGTGTAGAGAGCCTAAGTTAGCTATTTATAGGTTATGTTTGGGGGCTCTTTACAATATTTCTAGACTCAAATAAAATGAAAATTACAACCTTTGAAAGTTTACATGAAAAAGCCTAAGACCTAATACTTATGCTACTTGTCTTCACGCTTTTAATCTCCCGTCTTGAAAAGCTTTTTGAAATCCTGCAAATATGTTATTACAGAGAAAAAACAATATGCTACTCTTTATTTTTTATTTCATTTTCTTCATTTTGTAAAATCATCAAAATATTATATGCGAGTGGTTGAACTAACAATCTCCCCCTTTTTGATGATTTTCAAAATATAGCTATAGGTTCCTATTTTCTCCCCCTAAAGGTTGTGCTTGGTAGTCTTTATCTATTTAAGAAGTTTGTTTTTATATTATTCCTTAAGTTCTTACCTACATTCTTCTCCCCCTTTTTGAATATCATCATGAAGGGTTGTTAAAGGGAGTTGAAATTCAAACTACAAGAGTGATATCTACAATGTAGAGTGCATGAATAAAATTGCATGTTTAAAAGATGACAAGGCATTAAGGAAAATTGATTAGGAATAGAAATATTTAAGCACGGACTAGCTATTTATTCCCAAAAATATTAAGTACGGGGTCAAGGCCCCTTAATACAAACTTGGAATAAAAGAAAGAAAGAAAAAATAGAAAAATAAAAGCACTAAACTATTCTTCTTGATCTTGGCAGCGGCGGTGACGAGCGGGTCCGTGTCCCATCTGCAAATTTTGAACATCTGATCTAAGTCCGTCGATGTCGCGGCGCATGCTTCCCATGTAGGTGTACATCTCGCCGGTTCGACGCAGTAAGAGGGAGATGCCGGAGGAGGAATCTGTGGCTCGATCCCATGCTTCATCAAAGCTCGAGCGAGGAGCTTCTATTTGAAGGGGTCGTGGTTCATGGAAGTCTGGAAAGGGTGGAAGGGGCTAGTCTTCCATGGGCTCATCTTCCATGGGCTCGTCGGCGGGCTCAAGATGCTCCCTAAGTATATGCATCTTGGCGGCTGTGGCCCGGTTGTAAGGCTCAATTTTCTTGTCAACTGCTTGATCAGTTATGGAAATCCGATGAGTTAAAAAGATTTTGGATAGAATAGACCCAAACGGAAGTGATGCCCCATGGTCTTCATTGATGACGCGAACAATGAGGTGACAATAATTGAAAGGAATATGACGGACAGCCGCAAAAAGGAGCGCCTTGTGTTGGCGCGAGATGTAATCAAAACCTCCCGATTTGTTTAGGAGGTCCCACCCAAAAATGCGAGAGAGTAGACATGGAAGGGGTTTGAGATTTTTGCACGGTAGGGTACCAAGGTTTTCAACATATTTTGCAGGGAGAACTAACTCTTGGTTGATGATTTCTGGGTCGTATTACCTCAGAATGTCATTGAAATCATTTCCCTCATTGGGGATAGCTAGAATGTCGGAAATAGTTTCGGATGTGATGTGTATTTCGCGACCAAATAGGTGGGTATGGAGTTCAAGTTCATCGTTGCTGTAGTCCTCAACGATGTTGGCATAAAAGAGACGGCAAAGATCAGGGAACACACCAAGAGTTCCAATGCCGGAGTGGAATTGACGGTCAAAATATTGAAAGAGATGGAGAGTTTGGAAGTGTTCCCGAAGGTTCAAATGGGCAAAATCATTCCAAACAATAAAACGAGGGCATTTAACTTTGGCATTCGCGAAACGACGAAATCGCTGCCTAGAGATGTCGCCCCGCAATTGATCTGCCAAATAAGTGGAAGAGGAAGTGGAAGATCCCTCAACTTGCTTCCTACGGGGAGGCATATTTGGTGGAATGGGTAGTTAGGTTTTTGAAAAAAAATGGGTGGTGTTTTGAGGATAGAATACCTGCAAAAAAGAAACATCCATACAAGAACATTCAACCAACCAAACAACATTCACCCAAAACAACACAGATTCAAACAATGCAATCATCATTGAAAAAATATGTGGCAGTATGCCTTGAGGCAATACAACCTGCCATGTAGTTGTGGCAAAATACCTTTGGATTCAAGCCAATAAAATGTCGGCTTGAACCTCATGAGGTAATACCCTTGCCATGGAAGATGCAGCTAGGGCTAACAAGGTTTTCTTGACCGAGGGTTAGGGTTCTAAGGCGGATAATGATATGAAATGTGCAAGTAGGTCAAGAGAATCAAGAAGGAGAACTAGATGCTACAAGATGCTACAAAGTCATGGGTAAAAGAGCATGGAGATGCCCTAGGAGTTGAGAGGGTATACCCACGGGAGGAGGGAAGCCTCCAAATGCGCGGTCGAGAGGCAGGGAGGACACGCGCAGAGGAGCAGCAGTTCCGCCAGTCGTCGAGGAGGCGCGATGGTCGTCTGGCGGCGAGCAGAACTTCGCCAACTGCTGCTGTGGACCGTCGGGTGTGAGGGAGAGCGGTAGGGATTTGGGAGAGGAGAGTGGGACCTTTGCGAAGGGGATCTTATATCCCAAGGTCATGGAGCAAGTCTCCCCCTGAAGTTGGGGAGACTTGCATTTCAAACCATCCAGAGAACAGTCGCGATGCGCAGATTTTTCCCCGATCAGACGTCTAGAGATGATGTCAAACGTCGGGATTTGCCTGAGGGATTTTAGCCCTTTTCATGGCGACGTCTGTTTTATTCATCAGACGATAAATCAGACGACTAATTTTAAAATTAGACGTCTGATTTCTACAGGCATCCTTCCCTGAAAGATGATTTATTCTCCAGGTTGTCGTCTGATTTCTGTCTCAGACGACATAGAAGACATCTAAATATAATATTAGACGTCCGATTTCTGCAAACAGACCCTCCTGGATTTTCGCCTAAAGTTACAAGGTCGTCCGATTTTCTAGTCAGACGACCTATGAGACGTCTTACCGAAATTCAGACGTCCAACAGATAGTACATGTTCTGTCTCAGAGATAGACGTCTGTCAACACATCTGGACGACGTGACAGACGTCTGTGAGGGATGCCAGACGTCTGATATGACTATTTTGTTAGATAAAATCGTCGTCTGTCCCAGATGTGTAGACAACGAATTTTTATGTCTAAGACGTCTGATGATTCAATCAGACATCTGATATTGGACAGAATGTGCATTTGCATGTTTGAACTGAGAATGAAGGCTTCTAACTTAGTAAAATCAAGGCTCCATCTATGCTTATGACAAAGGAAGTTCCATTAAATCACTAAATTCTTCAAATATCACTTAGCTTACATATGCCTAGTTTCCTACGTATATAATTAAAGCGATCATAATTCAAAGGTTTAGTGAAAATATCAGCTAATTGCAGTTCAGTACAAATAAATTCAACTTCGATTTCTCCTTTAAGTACATTATCTCTCAAGAAGTGATGTCGAACATCAATATGTTTTGTGTGAGAGTGATGTACGGGATTTTTTGAGAGGTTGATGGCACTAGTATTGTCACATAATATTTTTATCTTATTAAATATCAAGTTAAAATCCTTCAAAGTATCTTTCATCCAAAGCACTTGGGAACATGCTAGTGCGGCGGCTATGTATTCAGCTTCTGTAGTTGATAGAGCTACACTAGATTGTTTCTTTGAAAACCAAGAGACTAGTGATTCGCCCAAGAATTGACACGTCCCACTAGTACTCTTCCTATCGGTGCGGCTACCTGCGTAGTCCGTATCGCTATAAGTAACTAAGTTGAATTGTGGACTCCTAGGGTAGAATAAGCCATAATCAGATGAGTCAACTAGATATCTAAGTATTCGTTTTACAGCATTTAGGTGTGATTGTTTGGGGTTTGATTGAAACCTAACACATAAGCAGGTACTAAACAAAATATCAGGTCTACTAGAAGTTAAATACAGTAAAGATCCAATCATGCTACGATAGAGCTTTCGATCTATGGGCGTACCTGATTCGTCCAAGTCTAAGGAAGTTGTGACACTCATAGGAGTGTTCTTCCCTTTACTTTTGTTCATATCAAATTTCTTCAGCATCTCCTTTGTGTATTTTGATTGACACACAAAGGTTCCAATTTTGGGCTGAGTGATTTGCAAGCCCAAGAAAAACTTGAGCTCACCCATCAAACTCATTTCGAATTCTTCCTGCATAATTTCTGAAACTTTCTACACATAGATTCATTATTAGCACCAAATATAATATCATCTACATATATTTGAACTAATAAAATATCTTTTCCTTTTCTTTCAATGAATAATGTAGAATCAGCTTCCCCTATAGAGAATTTTGCATTTAACAAGTACTCTTTGAGCCTTTCATACCAAGCTTTAGGAGCTTGCTTTAGACCATATAGTGCCTTATTTAATTTCGAGACAAAATGAGGCTTATCATGAGACTCAAAACCAGAAGGTTGTTTTACAAAAACTTCCTCCTTAATGAATCCGTTAAGAAACGTGCTCTTAACGTCCATTTGAAAGAGTTTAAAGCCAAGAAAGGCGGCATAAGCAAGAAGCATGCGAATTGATTCGAGTCAAGCTACGGGAGCATAGGTCTCATCAAAATCAATTCCTTCTTCTTGGTTGTACCCTTGTGCTACCAACAGAGCCTTGTTTCGAATAATCATACTGGATTCATTCAACTTGTTCCGGAATACCCATTTGGTACCTATTACCGTTTGCCCTTCAGGCTTAGGTACTAGATCCCAAACTTCATTCCTTTGGAATTGGTTGAGTTCCTCCTGCATGGCCATCATCCAAGGTTCTTCGGAGCATGCTTCCTCAACACTCTTGGGTTCAACTTGAGATACAAAGGTGGAGAGACCAAAGGAGCAACTAAAATGAGATCGGGTTTTAACGCCATCAAAAACACTTCCAATGACTTGACTTTCAGGATGATCCCTTTGATATATCCAATCTTTTGGAAGATTATGGATATTGGAGTTTGGAATGTTAGACACATCAATAGTAGAATCATCTTCATCATCCATATTGACTCGATCAATGGAGGAATGAGGAGATTCATCGAAGGAAATATGGAGGGTTTCCTCCACTATTAATGTGGTCTTGTTAAAAACCCGATATGCCTTACTACGTGAGGAATAACCAATAAAGATGACTTCTTCACCTTTGGCATCAAAATTATCTAAATTAGAGCGGGTATTCAAGACAAAACATCAACATCCAAAAACTTTAAAATAACTAATTTTGGGTATTTTCCCATAGTATAGTTCAAAACAAGTTTTTCGCAATCCGGATCGAATTAAGGTGTGATTTAACACGTAACAAGCCGTGTTAACCACCTCATCCCAAAAGTACTTCGGTAACCCCGAGTCTATGAGTAATGTTCGAGCACACTCTTGAAGAGTACGGTTCTTTCTCTCAACCACCCCATTTTGTTGAGGTGTTCGAGGAAAAGAAAACTCATGAGCAATACCATGCTCTTGACAAAAATCATCAAACAAGGAATTTTCAAACTCGCCCCCATGATCACTACGGATACGAGTGATTTGGTAGCCTTTTTCAGTTTGAACTTTCCTACAAAAAACAGAAAAGACGGAAAACACTCCTTCTTTGGATCTCAAGAAGGAGACCCATGAAAACCTCAAAAAATCATCTACAATTATAAGGCAATATTTGCATCCACTGAGGCTCTCATATTTTGTAGGTCAAAACAGATCTAGGTGAAGTAGTTCTAAAGGTCTTGATGTGGATATAACTTCTTTGCTTTTAAAACTAGATTTTATAATCTTACCTAATTTACATGAATCACAAATAAGCTCATTTAAAAATTTTCCCTTAGGAAGACCTCGGACTAGTTCATGTTTAGCTAATTTTTGAACCAGCTTCATATGAACATGTCCTAATCTTTTATGCCATATACTTAACTCATCATTTTCTATAAGACATTCATAAGTTTCATTTTTATCAAATTCTATGACATAAATGTCTTTAAATCTAGTTCCCTTAAGAAGGGTTTCATTGGTTAATGCATGCATAATTTCAAACATTTTAGAAGTAAACACTACTTTAAAGCCCTTATCACATATTTGACTTACACTTAAAAGATTATGTTTTAGTCCTTTAACTAGAGAAACATTTGAGATGGGAGAGAGAGGATTACCTATTTTACCAAGGCCAATAATATGGCCCTTATGGTTGTTACCAAATGTAACTGTTCCTCCATCCGTAGGTTGGAGGTCCAAAAATAGGCGCTTGTCTCCCGTCATATGTTTGGAGCATCCGGAGTCCATCACCCATTGGCCTCCTTGGTGGCGGTGGCCTCCTTGTCATCCTCCTTGTAGACCTTCTTCCTCCTACAAAAGATCTTCGATGGTGACTTGGTGTTTCTATAGGTCTTTCTAATTTGAGTCGTCCATCCTTCATTTTGTATATCCAATTTTTGACATTATGATGTCCTTTCATCCCTACAAAACAAAGTGAGAGTTGTCTTTTCGGTATCCATTGTAAAGTGGATCCATATTTGTTAGTGGTCTCCTTTAGAGGAGGGTCCTTTTTCGGCTCACTTTGACTAGGTTCATAAAAGCCTAGTCCAAATTTACTTGAGGAAGGTTTTTGATGGGCAATGAGTTTGTCCAAGTTATCTTTCCCCTTTGTAAATTTGGCTAGGTCTTCAAGAAGTTGGTTTGACTTTTCTTTAAGATGATTTATCTCTATTTTCATTACGTCTAGTTTATCTTCTAATGCCCTAATTTCTACTCTAAGTAAGCCATTTTCATCCTTTTTAAAGGAGTTTGATTTTTCAAGCACATGGATTTTGTCGAGTAATTCTTCTCTATCTAAAAATTTTTGTTCACTCATTGCTGTATACAAATCATTTTTTAATGACTCTTTCTCAATCATTAGATTTCTTACTTGCATATTTAAAGCAGTGGTTTCTTTTGTAAGAATTAGATTCTTTTTTTCAAGATCATTGATTAATCTCTTATTTTCTAAGTTTTCTTCTTTTAAAGCCTTGCTTTGGGTTTTTGTTTTCTTAAGATCTACATATAGTGAATCAAAGGCATCTTGGAATTCATCTAAAGAGTAGGAGTTTACCTCAAGTTTCTCAGATTCAGACTCAGAACCATCATTTGTTGCCATTAATCCCAAGCATGCCGTTTCTTCATTTGTTTCCTCCTCCTCTTCTTCTTCGGAGGTGGAGTCATCCCACATTGCTTGAAACGCCTTCTTCTTGAATCCTTTTGGTTTGGAGATCTTCTTATAGTCGAAAGGCTTCTTGGGTTTCTTCTCATCATCCCTTTTGAGTAAGGGACAATCTTTCCTTATGTGACCTCTCTTTTTACAATTATAGCAAATTAGAAGTTCTTCCTCTCTTTTCCTTCCCTTGATCTCTTTTCTATTTCTGAGAAACTTTTTAAACTTTTTAGCTAATAAAACAAATTCTTCGTCATCGGTACTTACCTCATCATCCGAAGTAGCTTTGAAGGCTAAGGTCTTCTTCTTTGGCTCCGATGAGATTGATTTCTTCTTTTGCTCCATTTTTTATTCGTAAGCCATGAGATTCCCAAGTAGATTTTCCATGTCTAGATCCTCTACTTGGTTGGCTTCTTCTATTGCCGTTACCTTCTGTTCCCACTCAGGTCCAAGGGAGCGAAGGAGCTTCCCTTGAAGCTCCCCCTTCATAAATGTCTTTCCTAAAGACTTGAGGTTATTCACGATTAACGTGAATCGAGTGTACATGTCCCCAAGTCTTTATTCTCCTTCATAGAGAAAGCTTCGAATTCCTACGATAACAAGTTTATCTTTGAGGATTTAACTTTAGATGTACCTTCGTGAGTTACCTCCAAGGTTCTCCAGATCTCGTGGGTGGTTTCACATTGGCTGATGCGGTTGAATTCCTCCGAGCTGAGAGCGTAGTAGAGTGAGTTCATTGCCTTGGCATTCAGTCCAAGGTGATGGATTTGCTCCACTGTGTAACCAATTTCTAGTTTCTCGGGAATGACGTATGCGGATTCGCATTTCTCCCAAATGGAGAAATCGTTGGCTTGAAGCCACATCTTCATTCTCAACTTCCAGTAAGTGTAGTTAGTTCCTTCGAAGAGTGGTGGTCGAGTGGTGGATTGCCCCTCCAATCTGCTTGTGGAAATGGCCTTCTCCTCCATGTGATCTTTCCGCGGATGTTACTCCTGTAGGCAGAAAACCTGCTCTGATACCAAATGAAATTGCACTAGAGGGGGGGTGAATAGTGAAATTATAGAATATTGTAATATAAAAATTTCAATCACACAATGTACTCAATTATTTTTAGGTGGAAACCCAAGATGGGTGAAAACCATCACCTAAGCCAATCTCTTGACTTAGGATTTTCGATCACAAGGTGATCAATCCACTAACCACACTACTTAAACGAGGGTAGTATACCTCAATTACAAATCGCACCACTGATCCCTAAACGGAGGTTTCTCCCTTCAAAATGAAGAGATGGGGACCTAACAGGCCAGATACCCAAAGTACAAAAATTAAGAAGTAAAATGACACCTATAGAGCACCCCAATAATTTAGTTGCTTTCTTATCTACTAAGTATGAAAAAAACTCCCTGATGATTTGCAGAACGGAGTAAGCCGAGAGTATGGATTTGCCCTTTGATCAGAGTATTAGCACAGCACAAGGGCAAGATGGAGCTTAGAGTAGTGAGCAAGAGATTTTTCTAATGGAATTATATCTCAAGAGGTGTGTCTTGCCTAAGAGGAGTTGTACTATATTTATAGGTAAGTTTGGAACCTTCAAGAACACTTGGGAGAGCTCTTCTAGCCGTTGGAGACAAACCCCAAGAGTTTAGGATGAAATCCACACAAAATCAGGGTAATGGTGAGTCTGACAGCAATATCAGACGTCTAATTATAGGATCAGACATCTTATAGGACGTTTGATTATTCCTCTGGTCGTCTAATACGGTAGGCCATCCAAGACAGACTCCATTGGATCAAAAAAAGGACGTCTGATATTTTCACATAAGATGTCTAATTATTTTATTGGACGTCTAATGAAGGGTGGATTCGTTCCTGTTATCTTCAGATCAAAACAGGGTTCTAGGTTTAGAGGATCAGACGTCGTTATGGACATCTGGGGACATCACCATACGTCTTAAAACCTAAATTCTCTTCCCTACTTCTTCTCCCAAAAGATTATGTGGCCGTAAACTGATACGCACAGAAAATCATGGCCAACGGTTCAAAGGCAGACGTCTGGAAGTCAGTCAAGACGTCTGGAAATTATTTTTTCCTAAACCAGGTCTAATGGTTATTATGAGGACACCTAGGTAAAGAATCAGACGTCTATGTAAGGCTATCGACGTCTGAAAGTGAAGTCCTTCGACTGATGTTTATGAGGAGACAAACAAAGGCAGAACTCTTTGAAATTAGACGTCTGAGACACTTGTCAAACGTCTTATAGTGGAAAATTAGACGTTTGACAATTGTCCTGGACGTCTGATAAAAGTATAAATGTTGGATTTTTGTTTCTAATTTATCCTAAGTGTAGAGAGCCTAAGTTAGCTATTTATAGGTTATGTTTGGGAGCTCTTTACAATATTTCTAGACTCAAATAAAATGAAAATTACAACCTTTGAAAGTTTACATGAAAAAGCCTAAGACCTAATACTTATGCTACTTGTCTTCACGCTTTTAATCTCCCGTCTTGGAAAGCTTTTTGAAATCCTGCAAATATATTATTACAGAGAGAAAATAATATGCTACTCTTTTTTTTTTTTTCATTTTCTTCATTTTGTAAAATCATCAAAATATTATATGCGAGTGGTTGAACTAACAACATCGTGGGTGGCAGAAGCTTATGCTCGATACTTCAAGTTCAACCTCCATGGGCTTATTGCACAATCAGGGGTGGGCTCCCCAAGAACTTATATTATGACCATTCTAAGCATTCGATAGAGAGAGAGGTGTGTGAGGGCTTATTGGGTCTAAATTATGATGAATTTGGACCATTCTTTTTGGGTTGAAGAAGAAGAAAAGAAAGAAGAGAAGAGAGTTAGCGTGTGATTAAAGAAGTTATTAAAAGCCTAGGAGAAAGCTTAAGGACTTAACGTGAGAAAGAAATTGAAAGGAAAGGAAGTGAAGAAAGAAAAGAGTGAATGTTAAAGAAGAGAGGAGAAAAACTTAAAGAGAAGAATAGAAAAAGAGAAGAATAAAGAGAGTGACATGTATCTATAATTCGCATGTAAATGTTAGGCTTAATCTATCTCTTTTTGCCTTGTGTTGTATATATAATTTTTTAGGCATTAACCTTTATTCTTTCGACATGATCTTGTATAATTCAATTAGTTTGTAAATAAGTAAATACTTGTATATTTTCACTTGTATAATTGTATATCTTTGAAGTGTAAATAATTTGACCTGAGTTAAACCCATGTTTTTATAGCTTTGATTTGTGCATGTATTCTTTGAGGCATTACATGGACAAATGAGTCATTAACCTTTAATCTATTGTGTATATAACTGAATTAGCTTGTTCTCATGTGTATAATTGTATAGGTTCAAAGGGTAGATAACTCAGTTGTAAATAGTTTTCATATTTTTTAGAATGAAAGATAAATTTGGATCATAAAGAGTGATATATATCAATAACTACCTCTTATTGAATAAATTGGACTAAATCAATAAAAATTATATAAATAAAATAACATCAAACTAGATTGCATGATTATACTACAGACACGACTTGTGACATTAAATAAAAACCTAAAATTAATCACAGTTCAAATCTATGATCACAAGCCTAATGATTCTTTCACTTATCTAAAAAATATATATAAGATAAAAAAGCTTTAAGCAACCAAATCAGGTGGCTTATAATGAGAATAAGTTATACCTTCTATTTCAAAGAATGTGATGGAAGGAGGGATCATAGGAATCACTGGTATAATTTTGACAAACCTAATCGACTTACAAATAAAATAATTAACAAATATATCATCGTTGCGTGTTGCTAGTACACCAAATCAATAAAATGTTCATCGGCTAAACCACGTAAAGTGTCAAGTCCAGTCGATCCTCAGCAAAACACACAAATATATGCTTATTTTATCGTCACTAAGTGGTGGATTTACAAATGAAAGTAGATCGCAAAATAAGATTTTTTTATAATAAAAACAAACATAGAAAGAAAAATAAATACAAAAAAATTGAAAAAATAACCGATGAAAGATGGACAAGTCGACGTCGCTCCCGAAGGAGGGTCTTCTCGGTGTGGTTCCATGTGCCTACACCCGTGCTGTCACCATGGTATCCCTTGCGCGTGTTCCACGAGTCACGTCGGATGCGTGACGTACCAAGCTCGAGAAGGTAGGTCTCGCATGTGCCCAGGATCTGTGCCTGTTTGCACGATGCGCAAAGCATACGCGCGGTGGACGGATGTGGCCCCAAGCGTACGATGCTTACGAAGGTGGGGTGACGCTGCGCTACTCCAACCTGCTCAACGGAGTCAGCCTAGTGGGTTCTGGCGATGGTCTAGCGAGGGAAAGAGTTGGTGACGACGGCGGTGAGATTGGGAATTGGTAGAGTTCCGAAGGCTGCCTGACATAGCATGCGTTAGGGAGGAGGTGCGCCGGAGTTGGTGACGTGCGCACACGGCCTTAGGAAGGGACTCGAGGTGACCGGAGGCGGTGAACTCGCGACCGCCGAAGTTTTGCCTCCAATCTCATTGCTCGAGCTTCGAAGTTGTTGCCCGGT
Organism: Thalassia testudinum; assembly: GCA_037157565.1. NCBI lineage: Eukaryota > Viridiplantae > Streptophyta > Magnoliopsida > Alismatales > Hydrocharitaceae > Thalassia > Thalassia testudinum. Next base: position 50,440,936 of record JAZHRO010000073.1, read on the forward strand.
GGGGAAGCAGCAGGGTCGAGGACCTGCGGCAGGGAATCTTCGGGAAGACCTATGGACGACGATGGCGCGGGCGGGTGGAGTAGACAGGCAATGGTGGAGCGCCGCTGCGGTCGTGATTGAGAGAGTGGGGTGGGTCTCTTTTTTTCCAATGGGTGTGCATGATTTTATTTACGTAAGCACAGAGGAGGCGTTACGTGATTTTCAAATGAATGGATGGAAGTTACGTGCATGGTTTTTATGAACGCTGTTACGTGACAATTCAAATTGGGGAGAGGCGTTCACGTGCAGTGGTGCATGGCTTCAATCCACACATTTAATTGTGTGGAAATGGTGACCTCGTGTGGAAACGGTGCATGACCATCAATTCTTGAGGTATTTTCATGGATTAAAAAGAAGATAGGAAAGAATACATGAACTTGGGTTTCGTTGGCATGGAAATGGGTTTTGAGATATTTTGCATGAGATTTAATATAAGTGGTGGGACTTTTGTAGGAATGGGATTGGAGTGCATGGGGTTTATATTAGTGGAGTAAGATTTGGATTGGAAATAAATTATGTAGATGGGTATTTTATGGAGATGGTAAGGGAGAATTTATTGTGACGAAGGAAAGTGGTAATGTGTTGCATGGGAAACTTTCACGTGCATGATCATGACTTGGATTGTCTATGTGGCTTGAATGTGCATATGCTATGTGGCTTGGATGTGCCACATTACCTTACTATGTGATGTTGCCATGTGATTATTTTCCCAAAATGTCCTTACACTAAAGAAACATATATTAATTGATATTTAACACGGATAAATTATGTAGATAAAATAAAATGTATCTAGCTAAATGCATGACCTATTTACCTATCTAATTTACATATATTTACAAGCATCTTACTCTAAGACTTAGCATCTTAAGGCATGCCTTTAGCAAAATAAATGTTTTTATCAAAACCAAAATGATCACTTGCTCTATCATCACTTTCTAGAGGGCTTCCAAAATTTCTCTTCAATTCTATAGATGAGACTAGATAGTCTATCAATACAACAAAAAGGGTCAAAGGCAACGAATATTTTATGAAGATGACGACGAATAAGTCGTCATTATATGACCTATCAACAAATAATTTATTCGTCACCATATTCATTACTATACGAATCGTTGCTAAACCTACAACAAATAACATATTCGTTGTCAAATTCAAACAATGAATAAAATCGTACTAAAATCGTCACATGCTTTAAATTTAGCAACGAATATTTTCGTTGTCTCTTTTAATAACAATTTTTTTGGTCACCTAGTAAAAAATATGCTAAAGATTAATTCATTGCAATGTAAAAAGGATACAAAAAATTATTAATTATCTTTTAGATAGCCATAATGTATAACACTTATAATTTATTTTGATTACTAATAAAATGAAAAATTATTTACAATATCTATGAAAATATTCCTCACAAATTGAAATTTTTCAATGAAAACTTTATGAAAAATACACCTAAAAAATTGTAGACAGGTTTCATTGTAGCATATATTTGAAGGGACAAAAAAATTTACTTTATTAATTTTCAAAAAAAAACATTGAGATGCATCATTTCCAAAATGAACTCCTAGAGTATAGCTAGAATTTTACAAAAACTAATTGTTCCTACACTCTTGACCTATTATGCATACAAATAAGTTAGACAAGAAGCTACCTTTATAAACCTTTTGAGAATCTATGTACTAGAAAGGAAACTGACTAAAATTTTACAAAAAGATGCACAAAAAGTTATGTTTAAAACATAAAGGTAACTGTAATCCATAACCAGGCAAAACACAAGCTAGATCATAATTGCACTCAACACTTAGATGTCGGACTGCAACCTATCTACAAATGATCCTCGCAACCTGTCCATACTTCATTCCATAGTATCTTGTTGTTAAGTCTAATGATTGCATGTGTGGAAGCTCTAACAAAAAAGAAGTAAGGAAATGCCATCAGCAAGGAAGATATGATTGAAAGTATTTCAAAATTCATTTGTTCAGATGCTTCCATTTCATCAACAGACTCAAGTTTTTGAATAAGCAAACCTCTTGATGGAGGAAGATATAGAATCATCCAAATTACATGAAACTTAAGACTATTAAGGTCCTATTACATCCAAACAATGACAATAGAATTAACAAGATACATCTTGTTTACATCAACACTTGCTTATCACTTGTATCATCTCCATTATCAACAACATATCACCCACTAATCAACTATGACATTCCCGTTAAGCAACTAAAAAGATACAACATATAGATGCAAGAGAGAAGGTAAAATAAATTCACAAAAAATGAACATAAGTTTAAAGCTTATATCAGAGAAAACATGAATGTAAGTTTGTCAAAAATAACCAATGCAAGTTTGTCAGGTGTGTAGTAGGATTGGATAAAGAAAGCTCGTACACAAAATAAATGCAAAATAAAAATGAGTGTAGCTTTACAACAAGTGCATGTAAGTCTTGAAATTTCAAGTTTTAGAAAATGGCAATGCCACATCTGTACAACATATACATCTTATAAAACAAACGAAAACTACTACATAGATCCCTTGGTGTATATCATACATGACAAGAAAACAACTCTTATTTTGCCTTAAACTTACTATTGCATCTCAAATTTTACATGAACTATGTCTACAATGACACAATACATAAACATAGAAGAGATAACTTTGGCACAAACCTAATTTGTGAAATTACACCAACTCAAGTTTGTTGCAAATTGAAAGATCCATGCATAGGATCATGAAGTTAGTTGTAAGCAGTATTTGACATAGGAATTGCCTTAGTAGCATTTGGCACATGCATACAATGCAACCGCTAATCCATGGGAGACACTTGATAAGCATGCGATGCCCTCGATATTGTAAAGCCACACCCTTTAGGTCTACCACATTTGTGCACTCCAAAAACTTCAATCTTCGGTCTCAACAACACCATTAGATGATTCAGAATTAGATAACCATTCTTACACTAACTTTCTTGCAATTTCCTATATAATTAAGTAGTACAAATCATTGTCAATTGAAAAAATCATCGTAATGAATATGACTCTACATAAAATATCAATCATAAACAAATATAACCAAACTTGTCTCATTGTAACGACCCGATTCCCGAATCCATACGAGACACGAGAATCGGACCGACTCGACTGACCCCAAAACCCAGTCGTCCAATGAAAAAGTAACCAAAAGAGCAGTAAAATAAACCACATTCAACATGTATATAACTAGCAATAACAAAATAAAGCAGTAGAGAAAAGAAATACTACAGTATACACCACCACAACAGTAGAGAAATAACATATACATAAACATGAAGCCTACAATAAAGAGAGTCCAAGGGGTAACAGAAACTACTCACAACAACAGCAAACAAAGTACAGTGGGTACTACAAGTGACACTATTGGGCTCTACTAGGCCCAGCACCCTCTGCAGCCGCCGACTCTGGCTGCTCAACACTTGGTCCTAAAAAGTAACAAGGGTGACACGTCAGCGAAACGCTGAGTAGAGTGGCAACTAAAAGCTAGAAGAAGCAGTAGAGTGGACAGTAGCTGTTATATTTTTACTTTCTTTCTTTATATTTTTCAATTTATTCACTATTGATTTATTTCTCAGATCCTTCTCTTGATCTTGAATGTTCCTCATGGGAACGATCTTGATTGTAGCCTTTTCCGAAAAGTAGAAGTAACACGTGGTGCTCTCCTGGCCGAGAGAGTCCCCCGTGGTGGTCCTACCCTCAGTCAACCACCCCAAGGTCGCTGACAGACGTAACGGTGACTACGGCACGCGCGATAAACGCACGGGTAACTACCCCGCACTGGCACGCGGTCAGTCGTTTCCGTTAACGGGTGCGCCCGAAGCACAGCACGGAACCAGTATAGGGTAGAGCCCTCTCAGTAACAGGGGTCCAGCCCCTCCACAGTAACCAAACAGGGGTCTTGCCCCTCCACAGTTCGCGCACCCTCGCCTGACTACCATGGTTTGCCCTGTGGCCCTAACAAGTCGATGTAGGAGGGCTAGTAGAACCCTGGGGCCCATGGGGTAGCTAGTGCTCTCCCTACACTAGTAGCTCTCCTCGGTACTGTGTACACGAGGGCCAAAAGTCGATACAAAGTGGCCAAACCTAACCCCGGGTCCCTGGGGTGGCTAGCTCCGCTCTGCACTAAACAGGGGGACAGTTACTCTCCTTAGTACTCCATACTCAAGGGCCAACTCACTTCCCCAATTCTATTCCATTCACTTTCCAGGAGTTCTACTCCTAATTCCCCGTAGGGTTCATGCTCTTTTAACTCAACTAATTTAGGTTTCACCGTTCCAGCTTTATATCCATACAATTCATGTTCTCAACCGTATTTATCCATTCATAACAGGCAGTTGTTAACCAATTTACAGGCAGTTATCGTTTCCTTTCTACTTTTCCAAGACTGCAATGTATATATTCAACTAGTTTTCTAGTCCTAGGATTCATGCCATACCCTAGGATCTATCATTTAATCTAGATTTCCAGTCCTAGGATTCACGCAATACCCTAGGATCTATCATTCAATCTAATTCTTCAGCCCTAGGGTTCATGCAATGCCCTATACTCTATTAATTATTTCATAAATGGATAATTTTTTATAATTAAATTAAAGGGCCACTCTACCCGCAAAATTGGAAATACTGGGGACGTGGTCGGCAATTTCGCGCGCCTTCGCAACCCCCAGAGCCGCAACGGAACGGGGTCCTAATACAAGGATCAAAGACAAGGAGCTACTCAGAACAGTATACAATTACTGTAAACGGGGAGAGGAAATAAATCTGGGAAGAATGAAACTTGAAACGCAGAAAACAGACTCCGAACGGACCCTAAATGGGTCAAAAACGACGAGTCTACCCAAAATCAGACGTCTGGAACTTCTTCCAGATGTCTTAAAAGGTCGATCATGCCATACCTTGGTCTGCGCAGTCCTTCAGACGTCCAGAAGCCCGCTAGATCGTCTGGACTTAGCTTCCAGACGTCCTATTGTCACCTCGGACGTCTGGAGGTCCTCTCCGTTGTCTGGTACTGTGTCCAGACGTCTGATCGGTGTGGGATGGCGAGCCCTACCGCTCGATTCCTGCACACACACACACTCGCTCTCATCACAAAGGGGTGCAAAAGAACACGGCGGACGGCTGCATGGCCATACACACGTAAAAAGAAGATAAGAAAATATTGTACCTGTCAGACGTCTGAACCTTCCTCCAGACATCTTATGCATCGTCTGGAGGTAAGTCCAGACGTCTGATTCTGGGAAATTTTCCCAGAATCAAAACCCTTCCCGCTCTCCGCCCGCAGCGCACGGCCATGCCGCGCCGCGTCTGCCTGCTGCCCGAGCTGCAGCAGCTCCTCTGCGACACCCCACGCTCGCTGCTCTCCCGTCGGGCGGCTCTAGCTGCCCCGGCAAGCTCGTACCCTCGCGGTCGAGCTTCTACTTCCTCTCGCAATAACCCCTCCTTCCCGCATGCTTGCAGCAACCGCTGCTGCCGCTCTCGCTCGCTCGCGCTCTCGCTGGTAGGGAGGAGAAGAAGAAGGTGGTGGAGTGAGGGTAAGGGAGAGGGGAAGCGTATTTGTAGGCAGCACAGGGAGAGAGAGAGAGAAAGGCTGCGTCTTCTGCAGGGAGGGAGAGAAAAAGAAGAACGAAGGCAGCGGGTTCAGTCTGCGCGCACAGGCGCGCAGACGTGAACCCGTACGCCGAAAAAATTTAATACCAGACATCTGGGAAGGCTTCCAGACGTTTGGCCAAACGTCTGGGCTAATTCCCAGACATCTTAAACGACTCTTGATGCCCAGGTCGTGACAATATAACAAACTCAAAGGAAGTTTCGTCCCCAAAACTTGCGCTAACTAGGGTACGAAAAAGAATAATATATATATAACAAACTCAAAGAGGACCGAAGCCGGTCCGAAAAGACGTACTCACGAAAAGCTCCGGGTACCGCTCCCGCATTGCCGCCTCAAGCTCCCAGGTGGCCTCCTCGTACCGCTGGCTCCTCCACAAGACCTTCACCAGGGGTACTTGCTTTCGTCTCAGACTGTGGATGGCTCTGTCCAGAATCTGCACTGGCCGCTCGGGGTAGGTCAGGTCATCGCCCACCTCGACGCTCTCGTGGCTCAAGATGTGATTGGGATCGGCGACATACTTCTTGAGGTTGGACACGTGGAACACGTCGTGCACACCAGAAAGCTGAGGAGGGAGGGCAAGCCTGTAAGCAACGAGTCCAACCTGCTCCAGGACCTCAAAGGGCCCCACAAACCTCGACGCGAGCTTGCCTCTCACCCCAAACCGCTGCAGGCCCTTCATGGGCGAAACACGAAGGAAGATGTGGTCCCCAACCTCGAACTGCACCTCTCTACGTTTCCGATCCGCGTAGCTCTTCTGCCTGCTCCTAACAGTGCGGAGTCGCCTGTGAATCTGCTCGACTACCTCCTGACTCTGCCGAATTAGCTTGGGGCCAACCTCCCACTTGGTCCCCACCTCAACCCAACTCAAGGGTGTCGTACATCTCCATCCGTACAGAGCCTCGTAGGGTGCCATGCCGATGCTCGAGTGATAATTGTTATTATATGCAAACTCCACCAGGGGTAAGTGCTCCTCCCAAGAGCCCCTCCAGTCTAGTACACAGGCACGCAAAAGGTCCTCCAGTGTGTGTATCGTGCGCTCAGACTGTCCATTCGTCTGGGGGTGGTAAGCTGTACTGAACCTCAACCGCATCCCCAGAGCCTGCTGAAACTCAGCCCAAAACTGGGACGTAAAGCAGGTATCCCGGTCGGATACAATCTCTCTCGAAACTCCGTGAAAACGTACCACGTCGCAAATATACCTCTCTGCCAACTGTGCTGGTCCCAAGGTGACTCGGATCGGCAAGAAATGCGCCATCTTCGTCAATCTATCAACGATTACCCAGACTACGTCGTGCCTCGCTGGGTAACAGGTAAGCCCACCACCAAGTCCATGGTGATGCTCTCCCACTTCCACTCTGGCACTGGAAGTGGCTGTAGTGGCCCTGCAAGCCTCTGATGCTCGGCTTTCACCTGCTAGCACACTAAACACCGCTGCACGAATTCACCTACATCTCGCTTCATCCCCCTCCACCAAAACTCGCGTCTCAAGTCATGGTACATCTTCGTGTTTCCAAGATGTATGGTGAATCTGGAACCGTGTGCCTCAGTCAGGAGCTGTCTCAACAACTCCTCGTCTCTGGGAACGCACAAACGTCACCTCAAGCGCAGCACCTGGTCTGTGAAAGAAAAGTCTCCCGGGTCTCCTGACAGTACTCTGTCACGCAAGGATTGCAAGTACAGGTCAACCATCTGTCCTGTGATCTATCAGCTCTGGCCTCGTCTGTCGTGTTACAGTCGCTGCCCCACAATGCCCCCGAAACTCTAGGGGTCGCCAACTACTCATCTCCTCCAAAAGGCTCCAACTCTGCACCTGTAAACCGTCCAAGTGTGCGGGCGCCTTTCGGCTCAAGGCGTCAGCCACCACGTTGGCCTTTCCCAGGTGGTAGGAAATGTTGTAGTCATAGTCCTTCAGGAGCTCCAACCAACGTCTCTGTCTCATGTTGAGCTCCTTCTGATCAAAAAGGTATCTGAGGCTCTTGTGATCTGTGAAAATCTCGAAGGTCTCACCGTACAAGTAGTGCCTCCAGGTCTTTAGCGCGAAGACAACAGCTGCCAGCTCCAGGTCGTGTGTAGGGTAGCTATGCTCATGGGGCTTCAGTTGCTGCGAAGCATAAGCGACAACGTGACCCCTCTACATGAGCACACCCCCTAACCCCTGCAAGGAGGCATCCGTGTACACAACGAACCCGCCACTACTGTCAGGGATGGTGAGCACGGGAGCCGAAGTCAGCCTCTCCTTCAGCTCCTGAAAACACGCCTCACAGGCATCTGTCCAAGTGAAGGGCACGTCCTTCCGGGTCAACTGTGTCATAGGACGTGCAATCTGTGAAAAGCCCCTGATAAACCATCTGTAGTAGCCTGCCAGTCCCAGGAAACTACGAATCTCAGTAACCGTACGCGGTCTCTCCCACCTGAGCACTGCCTCGACCTTGGCTGGGTCCACTGCCAAGCCATCTCCAAAGATCACATGACCTAAGAAGGTCACCTCCCTCAACCAGAACTCGCACTTGCTGTATTTGCCATACAGCCTACATCGTCTCAGTGTGTCCAGAACCATCCGCAAGTGCTATCCGTGATGCGTCTGATCTCGAGAATAGATGAGCACATCATCAATGAATACCACCAAAAACTGATCCAAGTACGGTCTAAACACCCGGTTCATCAAGTCCATGAAGGCTGCGGAGGCATTGGTCAGCCCAAACGGCATGACCAGAAACTCATAGTATCTGTACCGGGTGCGGAAAGCTGTCTTGGAGACATATGCCTCCTTGATCCTCAACTGGTGGTATCCAGACCTCAAGTCGATCTTGGAGAATACCGTGGCACCTCGCAGCTGGTCAAACAAGTCGTCGATCGTCGGCAGCGAATATCTGTTCTTGATGGTGACCCTATTCAGCTGTCGGTAGTCCACACAAAGACGTAGGGTACCATCCTTCTTTACAAACAGTACCGGGGCTCCCCAAGGAGACACATTGGGCCTCACAAAGCCTTTCTCCAAAAGATCCTGCAACTGAGACTTGAGCTCTCGCAGCTCAAGTGGTGCCATCTTGTATGGTGCGGTGGAGATGGGGCTGGTCCCTGGTACTAGTGAGATCTCAAACTCGATCTCACGCTCCGACGGTAGTCCTGGCAACTCATCTAGGAACACGTCGGGGTACTCTCTGACCACTGGGATAATCTGGAAGTCTGCCACAAGGCTAGGCTCTGCCACCACACAAGCTAGGAAGCCCTCACACCCCTGGCTCAAAAGTCTCGCCGCCCGAAGTGCAGAAATGCACCTGAAGCCTCCGTCCACTGGCTAACCGTGGAACTCGAAAGAAGGCAACTCCGGTATGGAGAAGACAATCTTCCTCTCAAAACAGTCCACCAAAGCGTGGTAAGCAAACAGCCAGTCCATCCCCAGAATTACGCCAAAGTCCTCCATCTGTATCATAATTAGGTCAGCGAAAAGGCTATGTCCCCCAATACTGACCTCGCAACCCCTGTATACCTCCTCAACTACAAACAGCTGACCACTCGGACCTCTGATCACAAACGGATCCTCTAACAGCATATAATCCTGCCCTAAACTAACTGCGAAACTAGCTGCGACAAACGAGTGCGTAGCGTCGGAATCGAAAAGTGTGTAAATGAGTCAGTCTGAAACTGAAACCATACCTGCCACCACTGATCCCAAAGCTCTGGTATCCCTGTGTGTCAGGGCGTTGATACGCCCCTCAGCCCTAGGTGCGGACGAAGCAGCCACACTCTGCGTCGGACGGGTAGCTGTTGGCCGATACCCTCCTCGTGACTGTTGTCCTCCTCCTCGCGCCTGGAAACCGCGGCCTCCTGCTAGCCCTCCAGTGCTCGGCACGGGAATCATCTGTTGACCTCCTGCCCTAAACGGGCAGTCCCTCCTGATGTGGCCCGGCTGGCCACACTGGTAACAGAGGGGAACCCTACTCCCGCCCTCAGTGGGTCCCTGCTGTCGGCTGGGCGGGGGTCTGTGCTAGCAACTAGCCCCTGTTGAGGGCCCCCAAAGGCCACTGATGGCCCTGCAAAACGTGACGGCTCTCCTGCGGACGCCACGTGTCTCCTCTCTCGCCGGCCTTGTGAAAAGTCTGGCTAGTAGGGTCTCTTCTACCCACTGTCAGTATCTCGCACGGACGGGTTGGTCTCCTCGTAGGTCATAGCTGCCTCCACCACCCTCGAGAATGTAGGTAGCTTTAGGGGTTTGACATACCCCTGAATCGTAGGCTGGAGCCCCTCGGTGAACCTCCAAAGGCACTCCTCCTCAGTGGCTACTGCTGTCGCTGCGAAGCGGGATAGCTCCAGAAAACGCGTGCGGTACTCGCTCACGGTCATCGTCCCCTTGAGGAGAGTGTGGAACTCCCGCCTCCTCTGGTCCTGCCACGTCTTGGGAAAGTACTGCTCGTAGAAGAGGGTGACGAACCAATCCCAGGTCGGCTCGTCCCTCTCCTGTCCCCTGACCGCCCTCCACCACCTGTGTGCTGCACTCTCCAACTGGTACGTGGCAAAGGCCACGCGGCACTCCATCGAGGGGCGAAGGGTGTCGAAAACCTTCTCAATCTGCTCAAGCTAGTCCTCTGCCTCGGTCGGGTCCTCATCCCCCTTGAAGGAGGGGGGCTTCAGCTTCCGAAACTGCCCGAAAAGCTCGAAGTGGCACTGTAGTGGGGATGCTGGTGCACCTCCAGGTAAGGAAGCCTCGTGCACAGAAGCATCGGAGGAAGGTGGGGGCGGTGACGGCCCATCCCCTCCCCCACGTCCAGTGCCGTATCCGTCGCGTGGTCCCACAGAGGACTCCCCCTCCACAGCCCCAGGGAGAGGCGCTCGGGGCGGTGGGTGGAGCTCCTCTCGCACTATGTCCCGTATCAGCTGGGCAAGGTCCTGGGCCTGAATGCCCGGGAGTAGTGGCTGGTCCATTGAGACGTCGACCGCAATACGCCCACCTCGCCGACCTCGTCCTCGGCCGTGCCCGCGGCCCGCCTCGCTAGTCCCTCGTAGAGGCATCTCCTGCAAGGAGACGCGAAACAGAACAGAAACACGTCAATATGGAACAATATCTAACGAAGAAGTCTAAGAGCTCATGTCAAAAGAAACATTGTGGTGGCTACTCTAGTTACAAACACGTGAATTGGTTATTTTCCAGTCAGTTGGTTCACTTCTCAGGACGACCTTGCTCTGATACCATCTTGTAACAACTCGATTCCCGAATCCCTACGAGACACGAGAATCGGACCGACTCGACTGACCCCAAGACCCCGTCGTCCAACGAGAAATTAACCAAAAGAGCAGTAAAATAAACCACATTCAACATGTATATAATTAGCAGTAACAAAATACAGCAGTAGAGAAAAGAAATACTACAGTATACACCACCACAACAGTAGAGAAATAACATATACATAAATATGAAGCTTACAATAAAGACAGTACAGGGGGTAACAGAAACTACTCACAACAACAGCAAACAAAGTACAGTGGGTACTACAAGTGATACTACTGGGCTCTACTAGGCCCAACACCCTCTGCAGCTGCTGACTCTGGCTGCTCAACACCTGGTCCTGAAAAGTAACAAGGGTGACACGTTAGCGAAACGCTGAGTAGAGTGGCAACTAAAAGCTAGAAGAAGCAGTAGAGTGGACAGTAGCTGTTATATTTTTACTTTCTTTATATTTTTCCATTTATTCACTATTGATTTATTTCTCAGATCCTTCTCTTGATCTTGAATGTTCCTCGTGGGAACGATCTTGATTGCAGTCTTTTCCAAAAAGTAGAAGTAACACGTGGTGCTCTCCTGGCCGGGAGAGTCCCCCGTGGTGGTCCTACCCTCAGTCAACCACCCCAAGGTCGCTGACAGACGTAACGGTGACTACGGCACGCACGATAAACGCACGGGTAGCTACCCTACACTGGCACACGGTCGGTCATTTCCGTTAACGGGTGCGCCCGAAGCACAGCACGGAACTAGTATAGGGCAGAGCCCTCTCAGTAACAGGGGTCCAACCCCTCCACAGTAACCAAACAGGGGTCTTGCCCCTCCACAGTCCGCGCACCCTCGCCTGACTACCTTAGTTTGCCCAGTGGGCCTAACAAGTTGGTGTCGGAGGGCTAGCAGAACCCCAGGGCCCATGGGGTAGCTAGTGCTCTCCCACACTAGTAGCTCTCCTTGGTACTGTGTACACGAGGGCCAAAAGTCTGTACAAAGTGGCCAGACCTAACCCCGAGTCCCTGGGGCGGCTAGCTCCGCTCTGCACTAAACAGGGGGACAGTTGCTCTCCTTAGTACTCCGTACTCAAGGGCCAGCTCACTTCCCCAATTCTATTCCATTCACTTTCCAGGAGTTCTACTCCTAATTCCCCGTAGGGTTCATGCTCTTTTAACTAAGCCAATTTAGGTTTCACCATTCCAGCTTTATATCCGTACAATTCATGTTCTCAACCGTATTTATCCCTTCATAACAGGCAGTTGTTAACCAATTTACAGCCAGTTATCGTTTCCTTTCTACTTTTCCAAGACTGCAATGTATTCAACTAGTTTTCCAGTCCTAGGATTCATGCCATACCCTAAGATCTATCATTCAATCTAGTTTTCCAGTCCTAGGATTCATGCAATACCCTAGGATCTTTCATTCAATCTAATTCTTCAGCCCTAGGGTTCATGCAATGCCCTATATTCTATTAATTATTTCATAAATGGATAATTTTTTATAATTAAATTAAAGGACCACTCTACCCGCAAAATCGGAAGTACTGGGGGCGTGGTCGGCAATCCCGTGCGCCTCCACAACCCCCATAGCCGCAACGGAATGGGGTCCTAATACAAGGATTAAAGACAAGGAACTACTCAGAACAGTATACAATTACTGTAAACGGGGAGAGGAAATAAATCTGGGAAGAATGAACTTGAAACGCGGAAAACAAATTCCGAACGAACCCTAAACGGGTCAAAAACGACGAGTCTGCCCAAAATCAGACGTCTGGAACTTCTTCCAAATGTCTTAAAAGGTTGATCATGCCATACCTTGGTTTACGCAATCCTTCAGACATCCAGAAGCCCACTGGATCGTCTGGACTTAGTTTCTAGACGTCCGATTGTCACCCCGGACGTCTGGAGGTCCTCTCCGTCGTCTGGTACTGTGTCCATACATCTGATCGGTGTGGGATGGCGAGCCCTACCGCCCGATTCCTGCACACACACACACTCGCTCTCATCATGAAGGGGTGCAGAAGAACGCGGCGGACGGCTGCATGGCCATACACGCGTAAAAAGGAGAAGATAAGAAAATATTGTACCTGTCAGACGTCTAAACCTTCCTCCAGACGTCTTATGCATCGTCTGGACGTAAGTCCAGACGTCTGATTCTGGGAAATTTTCCCAGAATCAGAACCCTTCCCGCTCTCCGCCCGGGCACACGTCTGCCTGCTGCCCGAGCTGCAGCAGCTCCTCTGCGACACCCCTCGCTCGCTGCTCTCCCGCCGGCCGGCTCTAGCTACCCCGGCAAGCTCGTACCCTCGCGATCGAGCTTCTGCTTCCTCTCGCAACAACCCCTCCTTCCCGCACGCTCGCAGCAGCCGCTGCTGCCGCTCGCGCTCTCGCTGGCAGGGAGAAGGAGAAGAAGAAGGCGGTGGAGTGAGGGTGAGGGAGAGGGGAAGCGTATTTGTAGGCAGCGCAGGGAGAGAGAGAGAGAGAGAGAAAGGCTGCGTCATTTGCAGGGAGGGAGAGAAAAAGAAGAACGAAGGCAGTGGGTTCAGTCTGCGCGGGCAGGCGTGCAGACGCAAACCCGTACGTCGAAAAAACTTAATACCAGACGTCTAGGAAGACTTCCAAACGTCTGGCCAGACGTCTGGGCCAGTTCCCAGACGTCTTAAACAACTCTTGATGCCTAGGTCGTGACACTCATTAAACCCATACCACTTTCTCTCTTGAAATAACATTGATAAACACAGGTATCCCTTCACAATTCTTACTTTTCTTGGTATTTGCGATCTCAAAAAATTCAATCTAACCAGGATCTCATCCATTATCTTTATGATTTATATAGATTAAGAAAATTAAACATATATGAAGATAGTTAAGTTTTATTCAGCATTATAGAATAACAAAAAGAGAGCAAGCATACGAATTCCTTTTTCTTCCTAGCATATCTCTTGGAACAAGTTGTATGTAAATTAATCCCACGATCCAAAGCTACTTGCTTTGCCAACTTACCAGCATTGGAACACTTCTATAATGTACAACTTCCTCATTATTTGTTATATTTTTTTCAAATAAAGTTAAAAAAAGCACATAATCTTAAGTTTTTTATTATAAATTGTGAATAAAGCATTACTTTACTCTTCTTTGAGAACCAATATTCAATCAAAAGCTTCCATTGCCAAGCTTCAACACGTTCAATAACACGACTAATGATCTATTTTTAAAATGGAACTAAAAATTAATTTTAAAAATAGATTTTAGTTTCAACAAAAAATAATACTTACAAAATTATTTTTCGATAGAAGTATACCTGAAGTTTTTTCAACTCTCTTTCAGGTGTATCTTCTAATGCATCCTTAGGAACGTATTTAACTTTAAGGGCTTGCTTGAATCCTCTCCATTTTTTACCAAGAGATTCGAAAATCCAAGTATCCACAAACATTTTTAGGAAATAGAAATTTCGTCTGTAAATAGAAATGAATCACAATTATAATATGAATACAATAAGAATAAAAAGAAAGATTGCACAACACGATGGCACATTGTTCCATGTCAAGCCACAGTGCCAAGCTAACTACTCAATATCCTAGCCGCCTTACCGACAGGTTGAGCCAATTCACTACACTCAACAATAACCTTATGCCCATTAGGTAGTGACCACACATCTTTAGCATATGTGACTCCTCTTCTTATTCTCACAATTACGCTTTCATCTATCAAATTACAAGTTCAATAATCAACAGTTAATAGAACTAGATGGATTCTTTTATAAAATAAACTTATAAAACCTAAAATCTGCACATTTTCATGCATATCATCCCCAGGGTCTAGTATTGTTGGTTGCTCTTGTTCTCTTGGAATGTTAGTTGAATCAAATGGTTCTTCATTGACTACTTTGTCCTGTGATTGTGATTCAGATATATGGCATCCATTGAAAGTTCTTGATCAAGCCATAAAGTATTCTTATAGTAAGTAGTATTTTAAACATTAATTATAAAGTTAGTGATGGTAATATTAACCATCTGAAATAAAAAGAAATGTACTAGGATGCTAATCATATTAGAATCCATGTTCCAAACATTTTGAATCATCTAAAATTTGCAAGAAACGAGTGGTATTCTTTACTACAGATGGTATTCCTTACATGTAGACATGCATGTATGCAAGCACTTGCGCAAACACTAGCTTTAACCTTGCAAAGTAACAGATAGTATACTCATGGTTTTTCTGTAGTATGATTCAACTCTAAATCTGGCATTTTGAAACATCTATTTTTGGTTTTTTCAACTGAACACCAGCATATTCCAGTTTAGTCTACTTAAACCAATGCAAACTAAATAAGAGGATTTGATTTTTTTCAATTTTTTGAAATGATATGGCAAGCTAACTTGACCATCACCTATTAGTTAAGGCTATAATAGTCCATTAAAAAGGTACAAGTGGGGTAAACGTACGTATAAACAAAGAGGACTAAAACTTGCCAAAACTCTAATAGAATTTCCCCTATTTTATCGTATTTTCCCAAAAATCCTGTACCTACAAGGGAACTTGTGCATGCATACTAAGAATATTATGGTGGGCACACCCCACAATCAACCATAAACAGAGCAAAAATTAAGAATATAGTACAAGTAGGCACACCGCGCAACCACAAGATGATAACAACACAAAAGAAAAAACCACCAAATGCATGCACATCAAACAGTAAGACAACTAAAAACCAAAAGCACCACTTAAAACAAAACAAACAAAAATTTTACACTATTACCGACCATTTTACAAAGCATGGAAAGAAACATGTCAATCAACAAGTTAATGGATCCCCTCTTATTTAAGGATCAAGGGAGAATGAACCCCATGCCAAACTAGAGATGGAATTATCTCACATGCCGGCAAAACTATGTTGGTGAATTAGATGGCAAACCAACATATCTCAACTCTATATCAGTTTCATGTGCCAACGAGGGGAGCATCAAAGTGTGCAACTATTCATCTACCTAGGGGGGTGCTTACATGGATGTTTTCGTGGGATTTTGAGTCACATTTCAAAGTTTGCAAGGATAATTAAGTTTGTGGTAGGATCAATGGAGGAAATCAAATATATACATCACAGCCAGCCTGTTAACTTGGGCTTAACTCTTAAACAATTTCTTAAGCTCTTAGCTATTTCAAACCCTCTTAGCTATTTCAAACCAAAATTTCTAAGTTGGTAGAAATAGTGGATCATGTCCTTACAATCGAAATTTCAGTTTGCTAATTTCTTCTGTAACCAACATCATATTTTTGTCCTAAGTTTACTTCCACATTTATACAGGGTCTATCATGCCACCACCACCCCCTCAGAAACCAATTAGAGAAGCACCTCTGCCAACAGTAGATGGAGGGCTCAAACCATTTGTGCTCCTAAGTGGTGTTGTGATGCTCCATTATCACAATTCTGCTCTAAGTCTTGTGTTGCTACTTATGCCTCCTCTAATTACATTATTATGGACCACTCCATAGGAAATATCGTAATGCTTTTACACAGATTCTGGCCTTTTCGTCTCCCTCTTTAATTGCCTTTATTGTTTTTTGGCTGAAATTATTTTGTACCATGTATGGCATGTAGAAGTGGTCTAGATTAAAAATTTTGAGCTGAATGTCTGTGATTTTCAACTTGGCCCTTTATGTCAAAGATTTAAGTTGTTACCAACCAACTTAGATGTGGAACCACTAAGAGTTTCTAGTAGAAACTTCAATCTCTGGAAGAGAATTTCTATGACTGCACATTTAAAATTTCTGAAAATTTAATGGAAATTTGAGATTAACAATCTTATTCACTCTGCACTTCACATAACGTTCTTGACTTAACTGGATGACAAAGATTTTGGTCCTGAACAAGAATCCCTCCTAGGATTTCAAAAAGTCTTGTACAAAGCTTGATGTTAATTAATCATTGATGACGTGAAATGTTAATGTTTATGAAGAACTAATAGTAATGAAGAACCGAGCATATTACACGACTCTATGTAGTAGGGGCTTCTTAAGGAAAAGCATACATTTGAATGGGACTTTCAGCAATAAGAATCCACCAATAGATTTGGAGATCTCTATTAATATAATGACAAATTTAAGAATTCATCGTTCTGTTTCTGCAACCTCGGCTAACACATCACCTATGGATATGGTCTTGTGTTTTATTTTTATTTTTATTTTTATTTTTATTGATAGCATGGATAACATTGGAAAGAAGCCTTTGTTGGCATAACACTGACTACACCTCCATATATCTTATGATTATCAACCAAAGTCTCTTTTCACTCCTACTTGAACTGCTTGCCTTAGCTTGTTTCTAACACATGAACAAGACATTTCAGTGATTCTCTTGAAAGAGAACTCAAAGTCAACTGGCCTGATATACACTTTTTTGCCCTTTTATAAAGCCTACTTCATCTCTATGGTGGTTTATATGTTCAACATTCCTCCCACTCAAGTAAGCTCAAAATGGAGAATGCTCTAGGTTGCTGGATGGACTCATATCCCCCAACAACTTACTGTAATTCTTCACATACTTTTTCAAGAAAAAAAAAAAAGAGTTCTTCACATACCTTCCCAACCAACCTCTTTTCTCTTCTGTCCTCAATAGTTGATGGGCATCCTCTTGAATGTAGGTTGAGCTCAGCTAGGCATGGGAAGAAGAGACTCAAACTCAAAGATGTTGTCAAGATTTTTTTCAAGGCAACAGAGGAAAGTATAGGATCAAGATCGAGAACAGGAAGGAAAAGGAAGATAATGTTAAGACCTTTGTTTTGATGAAACAAAATTATATTTTATTGTGAACCAATCTTTCAGGATTACACTCGCACAAGTCAAGTCAATTATCCTCCACGTGGATCAAAGTGAAGATTATCCTTAGTCAATGAAATTCTTTTATATTTCTTAAATCTAGAACTACGGTAAGGAACCTTAAGATTAAAGGCAAACCTTTTTAAATCATAAAATAAACATCTAGATAGTATTGATTCACCAAAATATTAGAATTGATCGATCAAATCAATTAATCGATCAAAATAAGAATATTGATCGACCAAATTAACCTAATGGTCAAATCTGATTTTCTCGCAATTAATTGACCAATTAAATATTTGAGCGGTCAGCAATTGATCGACTAATTAAGTAAATTAATCAATTAAAACAAAAATTGATCGACCAATTTGGTTCAAATGATTTTTTCTAACATTCTAAAAATGCACCATTTTCACCTATAAATAGGGCTCCACACCCCTCATTTCAAAACACACCTTGAAAAATATATTAAAGAGAAAAAGCACTTCCACTCTAATTCTTTCTCGTGCTTTCATGTTCATTCTTCTACGCTCTTCAAAACAGGTCACTCTATGCTTCTAAAAAGAAAACTTGGTTTGGATATGTAACGACCCGGTTCCCGAGTCCCTACGAGACACGAGAACCGGACCGACTCGACTAATCCCAAGACCCAGTCGTCCAACGAGGAAGTAACCAAAAGACAGTAAAATAAACCACATTCAGCATGAATATAACTAACAGTAAAAAGTACAGCAGTAAGGAAAGAAACTACTACAGTAGGCACCACCACAACAGTAAAACAACATATATCATATAACAAAAACTGCAGGTAAAGAAGGTACAGCGGAAACAAAACTACTCACTAGAACAGAAACAAAAGAAGGTACAAAACTGTGGCAACTCTACTGGACCCTACTCGGCCCAGCGTCCTCTGCAGCCGCCGACCCTGGCTGCTCAACACCTGGTCCTGAAAAAGGTAACGAGTGTAACACGTCAGCAAAACGCTGAGTAGAGTGGCAAACTAACTAAAGGCAACAGTAGAGTGTACAGTAGCTGTTATGTTCTATTACTTCCTTTATTTACATCTTTCAATTTTTTCTCACTATTTCATTTACTTCTCAGATCCTTTACTTGATCTCGAATGTCCTCGTGGGACGATCTTGATTGCAGTCTTTTCCAACAGTAGAAGTAGCACGTGGTGCTCTCCTGGCCGGGAGAGTCCCCCGTGGTGATCCTACCCTCAGTCAACCACCCCAAGGTCACTGACAGACGTAACGGTGACTACGGCACGCGCGATAAACGCACAGGTAGCTAGCCCGTACTGGCACGCGGTCAGTCGTTTCCGTTAACGGGTGCGCCCAAAGCACAGCACGGAACCAGGGCAGAGCCCTCTCAGTAACAGGGGTCCAACCCCTCCACAGTAACCAAACCGGGGCCTTGCCCCTCCACAGTCCGCGCACCCTCGTCTGACTACCCTGGTTTGCCCTAGTGGGCCTAACAAGTCGGTGAAGGAGGCTAGCAGAACCCCGGGGCCCGTGGGGTAGCTAGTACTCTCCTAACACTACTAGCTCTCCTCGGTACTACGTACACGAGGGCCAACAAGTCGGTACAGAGCGGCCAAGCCTAACCCCGGGTCCCTGGGGCGGCTGGCCCCACTCTGCACTAAAACAGGTACAGGTACTTCCCTTGGTACTGCGTACCCAAGAGACAGTACAACTACATCTCAGTTCCATTCCTTTTCTTTCCAGGAGTTCCACTCCTAATTCCCCGTAGGGTTCCAGCCCTTTATCTCAGAACATCATATGTTTCACTTTCCAAATTCACGTTCTCAATTTCCATGATCTCAAACATGTTTCTTTGTTCATAACAGGCAGCTGTTAATTAATTTCACAGGCAGCTTATATATTCCTTTCCATTTTTCCAAGACTGCAGTAATATACATTCCACTAGTTTTTCCATCCTAGGATTCATGCCATATCCTAGGATCTATCATACAATCTAGTTTTCCGGCCCTAGGATTTATGCAACACCTAGGAGCTATCATTCCATACATTTCTCATTCCTAGGGTTCATGCAATGCCCTAGGTTCTAGTTATGGTTCCATACTTTAACAGATTTTATTAATGCTTAAAACCACTCTACCAGGTACAACGGAAGTAATGGGGGCGTGGTCGGGAATCCCGCGCGCCTCCACGACTCTCAAGACGGCAATCGAACGAGGTCCTATCACAAGGATCAAACACAAGGAGTGTCTCAAAACAGTGTATAGCTACTGTAAGCGGGTAGAGGAATAAATTCTGAATCGAACGCAACTCGAATCGTGGAAGACGGAGCCCAAACGGGCCCTAAACGGGTCGAGAAAGACAATACTGTGCAAAATCAGACGTCTGGAACTCCTTCCAGACGTCTTAAACGGTGGATCAGAGAATTACCTGTTCGGCGTGGTTCCCCGGACGTCCAGAAGTCTGTGGCGACGTCTCTCCTAGATCCCAGACGTCCGATGGTCTCTCCGGACGTCTGGAGGTCACTCCCGCCGTCTGGTACAACTTCCAGACGTCGGATTCGCAAAGGATGACGAATCCGAACACCTGCGCACAGCCAACCCTCCTCCTTCAGTACGGTCAGTCGACAAAAGAAGAAGGAGAAAGCGGAACTCACCTTTCAGACGTCTGTAAGATCACACAGACGTCGACCTTGCCGTCTGGATATCAGTCCAGACGTCTGATTCTGGAGATTTTTCCAGAATCAGAACCTCGCTCGGCCTCCGCTCGCGACGCCGCCCGCGTCGCACCTCGCGCGTCCGCTGCTCCGCCCGCAGCAGGTCCCTCTTCGCGACGCTCTGCGCCCCCTGCGCCCTCCGCCGGCCGGCCAAGCCGCTCCCGGCGAGCTCGCCCTCACGGCAGAGCCCCGCCCTCGCACGCCGCAGCTCCTCCGCGCCTTCTGCTGCGCCGCTGCCGCTGCGCCCCTGCGTCCGCTCGCTCCGCCCGCAGCAGGAGAGGAGGAAGATGGTGGAGACGGGAGGGGAGGCGCGCCCCCTCCCCCTTTTAACGCCGCGCGGAGAGGAGGAGAGAGACGGCCGCAGTCGCCTGCAGCCGCAGAGAAGATGCGGATCGCAGGTCTGCGCGCACAGGCGCGCAGACGAATATCCCGTGCGAGTATAACTGTTCGTCAGACGTCTGTAAACTATCCCGGACGTCTGGTCAGACGTCTGGATGTGATCCCAGACGTCTTGACAGACGTCTGGGCCACCTCCCAGACGTCTTAAAATACGTCTGGGGTACGCGCTCGTTACAATATAACAAACTCAAAGGAAGTTTCGTCCCCGAAACTTGCGCCAACTAGGGTGCGGAAAAAGGATGTCCAAATAACCATAACAAACTCAAAGAGGACCGAAGCCGGTCCGAAAAGACGTACCCGCGAAAAGCTCTGGGTACCGCTCCCGTATTGCCGCCTCAGGCTCCCAGGTAGCCTCCTCGTACCGCTGGCTCCTCCACAAAACCTTTACCAGGGGTACTTGCTTTCGTCTCAACCTGCGGACTGCTCGGTCTAGGATCTGCACTGGCCGCTCGGGGTAGGTCAGGTCGTCGCTCACCTCGACGCTCTCGTGACTCAGTACGTGGCTGAGATCGGCTACGTACTTCCTGAGGTTGGACACGTGGAACACGTCGTGCACACCAGAAAGCTGCGGGGGAAGGGCAAGTCTGTAAGCAACGGGTCCAACCCGCTCCAGGACCTCGAAGGGCCCCACGAACCTCGGCGCGAGCTTCCCTCTCACCCCAAACCGCTGTAAGCCCTTCATGGGCGAAACACGAAGAAAGACGTGGTCCCCAACCTCGAACTGCACCTCTCTGCGTCTGCGATCTGCGTAGCTCTTCTGTCTGCTCCTGACAGTGCGGAGTCGTCTGTGGATCTGTTCAACTACCTCCTGACTCTGCCGGATCAACCTGGGGCCAACCTCCCACTTGGTCCCCACCTCAACCCAACTCAAGGGTGCCGTGCATTTCCGTCCGTACAGAGCCTCGTAGGGAGCCATGCCGATGCTCGAGTGATAACTGTTGTTGTATGCAAACTCTGCCAGGGGCAGGTGTTCCTCCCAAGAGCCCCTCCAGTCTAGTACACAGGCACGCAAAAGATCCTCAAGTGTCTGTATCGTGCGTTCCGACTGTCCGTCCGTCTGGGGGTGGTAAGCCGTGCTAAACCTCAACCTCGTCCCCAAAGCCTGCTGAAACTCAGCCCAAAACTGGGACGTAAAGCGGGTATCCCGGTCGGATACGATCTCCCGCGGAACTCCGTGTAGTCGCACCACGTCACGGATATACCTCTCTGCCAACTGTGCTGGTCCCAAAGTGACTCGGATCGGCAAGAATCGTGCCGTCTTCGTCAACCTATCCACTATTACCCAGACCGCGTCGTGTCCTCGCTGGGTAACAGGTAAACCCACCACCAAGTCCATGGTGATGCTCTCCCACTTCCACTCTGGCACTGGAAGCGGCTGAAGCGGCCCTGCAGGCCTCTGATGCTCGGCTTTCACCTGCTGGCACACTAAGCACTGCTGCACGAACTCACCCACATCCCGCTTCATCCCTCTCCACCAGAACTCGCGTCTCAAGTCATGGTACATTTTCGTGTTTCCGGGATGTATGGTGAATCTGGAACCGTGTGCCTCAGTCAGGAGCTCTCTCAACAGCTCCTCGTCTCTGGGGACGCACAGCCGTTCCCTCAAGCGTAACACCTGGTCTGTGAAAGAGAAGTCCCCTGGGTCCCCTGACAGTACTCTGTCGCGCAAAGACTGCAAGTACGGATCGGCCATCTGTCCCGTGATGATGCGGTCTATCAACTCTGGTCTGGTCTGCCGTGTCACCGTCACTGCCCCACAGTATCCTCGTAACTCTAGAGGTCGCCAACTGCCCACCTCCTCCAAAAGGCTCCAACTCTGTAACTGTAGACTGGCCAAGCGTGCGGGCGCCTTACGGCTCAAGGCGTCAGCCACCACATTGGCCTTTCCCGGGTGGTAGGAGATGCTGCAGTCGTAGTCCTTCAGGAGCTCCAGCCAACGTCTCTGTCTCATGTTGAGCTCCTTCTGGTCAAAAAGATATCTGAGGCTCTTGTGATCTGTAAAAATCTCGAAGGTCTCACCGTACAAGTAGTGCCTCCATGTCTTCAGCGCGAAGACAACAGCTGCCAACTCTAGGTCATGGGTAGGGTAGGTATGCTCATGGGGCTTCAGTTGCCGCGAAGCGTAAGCGACCACGTGACCCCTCTGCATGAGCACACCTCCCAACCCCTGCAAGGAAGCGTCCGTGTACACGACGAACCCGCCACTACTGTCAGGAATGGTGAGCACGGGAGCCGAGGTCAACCTCTCCTTCAGCTCCAGAAAACACGCCTCACAGGCGTCTGTCCAAGTGAAAGGCACATCCTTCCGAGTCAACTGTGTCATAGGACGTGCAATCTGCGAAAACCCTCTGATGAACCGTCTGTAGTAACCTGCCAGTCCCAGGAAACTGCGAATCTCAGTGACTGAACGCGGTCTCTCCCACCTGAGCACTGCCTCGACCTTGGCGGGATCCACCGCCAGGCCGTCTCCAGAGATCACATGACCCAAAAAGGTCACCTCCCTCAACCAGAACTCGCACTTGCTGTATTTGGCGTACAGCCTGCGTCGTCTCAGAGTGTCCAGAACCATCCGCAAGTGCTGTCCGTGCTGCGTCCGATCTCTAGAATAGATGAGTACATCATCTATGAAAACCACCACAAACTGGTCCAAGTACGGTCTGAACACCCGGTTCATCAGGTCCATGAAAGCAGCGGGGGCATTGGTCAGCCCAAACGGCATGACCAAAAACTCGTAGTGTCCGTACCGGGTGCGGAAAGCTGTCTTGGAGACGTCGGTCTCCCTGATCCTCAACTGGTGGTATCCAGACCTCAAGTCGATCTTGGAAAACACCGTGGCACCCCGCAACTGGTCAAACAAATCGTCAATCCTCGGCAGCGGATATCGGTTCTTGATGGTGACCCTATTCAGCTGTCGGTAGTCCACACAAAGGCGTAGGGTCCCATCCTTCTTCTTCACAAACAGTACCGGGGCTCCCCAGGGAGACGCACTGGGCCTCACGAAACCTTTCTCCAAAAGGTCCTGCAACTGAGACTTGAGCTCTCGCAGCTCAAGCGGTGCCATCCTGTATGGCGCGGTGGAGATGGGGTTGGTCCCTGGTACTAGTGAGATCTCAAACTCGATCTCACGCTCGGGCGGTAGTCCTGGTAACTCGTCTGGAAACACGTCGGGGTACTCTCTGACCACCGGGATGCTCTGGAAGTCTGCCACGGGGCTGTGCTCTGCCACCACACAAGCTAAGAAGCCCTCACACCCCTGGCTCAAAAGTCTCGCCGCCCGAAGTGCCGAAATGCACCTGAAACCTCCGTCCACTGGCTGCCCGTGAAACTCGAAGGAAGGCAACTCCGGAATGGAGAAGACAATCTTCCTCTCAAAGCAGTCTACCAATGCGTGGTAAGCGGACAGCCAATCCATCCCCAGGATCACCCCAAAGTCCTCCATCTGTATCATAATCAGGTCAGCTGGCAGGCTGTGTCCCCCGATGCTGACCCCGCAACCCGTGTACACCTCCTCAGCTACAAACAGCTGACCACTCGGACCTCTGATTACGAACGGGTTCTCTAACAATGTATAATCCTGGTCCAAACTAACTGCGAAACTGTCTGCGACAAACGAGTGCGTAGCGCCGGAATCGAAAAGCGTGTAAACGAGTCTGCCAGAAACTGAAACCATACCTGCTACCACCGATCCCGAAGCTCTGGCGTCCCTGTGTGTTAGGGCGTTGATACGCCCCTCAGCTCTAGGTGCGGACGAAGCAGCCACACTCTGCGTCGGACGGGTAGGTGCTGGCCGGTACCCTCCTCGCGACTGCGGTCCTCCTCCTCGCGACTGCGGTCCTCCTCCTCGCGCCTGGAAACCGCGGCCTCCTGCGCGCCCTCCAGTGCTCTGCGCGGGAAGTATCTGCTGACCTCCTGCCCTAGATGGGCAGTCCCTCCTGACGTGGCCCGGCTGGCCACACTGGTAGCAGAGGGGAACCCGACTCCCGCCCTCAGTGAGTCCCTGCTGTCGGCTAGGCGGGGGTCCGGTGCTGGCGACTGGCCCCTGTCGAGGGCCCCCAAAGGCCAGTGATGGCCCTGCACAACGTGACGGCTCTCCTGCGGACGCCACGTGTCTCCGTTCTCGCCGGCCCTGTGAGAAGTCTGGCTGAAAGGGCCTCTTCCGCCCGCCGTCGGTCTCTCGCGCGGACGGGTTGGTCTCCTCGTATGTCATGGCTGCCTCTACCACCCTCGAAAACGTCGGCAGCTTCAGGGGTTTGACATACCCCCGGATCGCAGGTCGGAGCCCCTCGGTGAACCTCCAAAGGCGCTCCTCCTCAGTGGCTACCGCTGTCGCTGCAAAGCGGGACAGCTCCAAGAAACGCGTGCGGTACGCGCTCACGGTCATCGTCCCTTGGCGGAGAGTGTGGAACTCCCGCCTCCTCTGGTCCTGCCACGTCTGGGGAAAGTACTGCTCGCAGAAGAGGGTGACGAACTGGTCCCACGTCGGCTCGTCCCTCTCCTGTCCCCGGACCGCCCTCCACCACCGGTGTGCCGCACTCTCCAGCTGGTACGTGGCAAAGGCCACGCGGCACTCCACCGGGGGGCGAAGGGTGTCGAAGATCTTCTCCAGCTGCTCAAGCCAGTCCTCTGCCTCGGTCGGGTCCTCATCCCCCTTGAAGGAGGGGGGCTTCAGCTTCCGGAACTGCCCGAAAAGCTCGAAGTGGTGCTGTAGGGGAGGTGCTGGTGCACCTCCAGGCGAAGGTGCCTCGTGTACAGAAGTGTCGGAGGAAGGTGGGGGCGGCAGGGGCCCATCCCCTCCCTCGTGTCCGGCGCCGCGTCCGTCGCGTGGTCCCACAGAGGACTCCCCCTCTGCAACCCCAGGAGGAGGTGCTCGGGGCGGTGGGTGGAGCTCCTCTCGTACAATATCCCGTATCAGTCGGGCGAGGTCCTGGGCCTGGATGCCAGGGAGTGGTGGCTGGTCCACCGAGACGTCAACGACAGCACGTCCACCTCGCCGTCCTCGCCCTCGGCCGCGCCCGCGGCCAGTCTCGCCAGTCCCACGACGAGGCATCTCCTGCAAGGAGACGCGAAACAAAACGGAAACGTCAAAACCGGCGGTACCTAACAACACTTCTAAGAACTCATGTCAAGAGATATGTTGTGGTGGCTACTCTAGCTATAAACATGTGAATTGGTTATTTTCCAGTCAGTTGATTCACTTCTCGGGACGACCTTGCTCTGATACCATCTTGTAACGACCCGGTTCCCGAGTCCCTACGAGACACGAGAACCGGACCGACTCGACTAATCCCAAGACCCAGTCGTCCAACGAGGAAGTAACCAAAAGACAGTAAAATAAACCACATTCAGCATGAATATAACTAACAGTAAAAAGTACAGCAGTAAGGAAAGAAACTACTACAGTAGGCACCACCACAACAGTAAAACAACATATATCATATAACAAAAACTGCAGGTAAAGAAGGTACAGCGGAAACAAAACTACTCACTAGAACAGAAACAAAAGAAGGTACAAAACTGTGGCAACTCTACTGGACCCTACTCGGCCCAGCGTCCTCTGCAGCCGCCGACCCTGGCTGCTCAACACCTGGTCCTGAAAAAGGTAACGAGTGTAACACGTCAGCAAAACGCTGAGTAGAGTGGCAAACTAACTAAAGGCAACAGTAGAGTGTACAGTAGCTGTTATGTTCTATTACTTCCTTTATTTACATCTTTCAATTTTTTTCTCACTATTTCATTTACTTCTCAGATCCTTTACTTGATCTCGAATGTCCTCGTGGGACGATCTTGATTGCAGTCTTTTCCAACAGTAGAAGTAGCACGTGGTGCTCTCCTGGCCGGGAGAGTCCCCCGTGGTGATCCTACCCTCAGTCAACCACCCCAAGGTCACTGACAGACGTAACGGTGACTACGGCACGCGCGATAAACGCACAGGTAGCTAGCCCGTACTGGCACGCGGTCAGTCGTTTCCGTTAACGGGTGCGCCCAAAGCACAGCACGGAACCAGGGCAGAGCCCTCTCAGTAACAGGGGTCCAACCCCTCCACAGTAACCAAACCGGGGCCTTGCCCCTCCACAGTCCGCGCACCCTCGTCTGACTACCCTGGTTTGCCCTAGTGGGCCTAACAAGTCGGTGAAGGAGGCTAGCAGAACCCCGGGGCCCGTGGGGTAGCTAGTACTCTCCTAACACTACTAGCTCTCCTCGGTACTACGTACACGAGGGCCAACAAGTCGGTACAGAGCGGCCAAGCCTAACCCCGGGTCCCTGGGGCGGCTGGCCCCACTCTGCACTAAAACAGGTACAGGTACTTCCCTTGGTACTGCGTACCCAAGAGACAGTACAACTACATCTCAGTTCCATTCCTTTTCTTTCCAGGAGTTCCACTCCTAATTCCCCGTAGGGTTCCAGCCCTTTATCTCAGAACATCATATGTTTCACTTTCCAGATTCACGTTCTCAATTTCCATGATCTCAAACATGTTTCTTTGTTCATAACAGGCAGCTGTTAATTAATTTCACAGGCAGCTTATATATTCCTTTCCATTTTTCCAAGACTGCAGTAATATACATTCCACTAGTTTTTCCATCCTAGGATTCATGCCATATCCTAGGATCTATCATACAATCTAGTTTTCCGGCCCTAGGATTTATGCAACACCTAGGAGCTATCATTCCATACATTTCTCATTCCTAGGGTTCATGCAATGCCCTAGGTTCTAGTTATGGTTCCATACTTTAACAGATTTTATTAATGCTTAAAACCACTCTACCAGGTACAACGGAAGTAATGGGGGCGTGGTCGGGAATCCCGCGCGCCTCCACGACTCTCAAGACGGCAATCGAACGAGGTCCTATCACAAGGATCAAACACAAGGAGTGTCTCAAAACAGTGTATAGCTACTGTAAGCGGGTAGAGGAATAAATTCTGAATCGAACGCAACTCGAATCGTGGAAGACGGAGCCCAAACGGGCCCTAAACGGGTCGAGAAAGACAATACTGTGCAAAATCAGACGTCTGGAACTCCTTCCAGACGTCTTAAACGGTGGATCAGAGAATTACCTGTTCGGCGTGGTTCCCCGGACGTCCAGAAGTCTGTGGCGACGTCTCTCCTAGATCCCAGACGTCCGATGGTCTCTCCGGACGTCTGGAGGTCACTCCCGCCGTCTGGTACAACTTCCAGACGTCGGATTCGCAAAGGATGACGAATCCGAACACCTGCGCACAGCCAACCCTCCTCCTTCAGTACGGTCAGTCGACAAAAGAAGAAGGAGAAAGCGGAACTCACCTTTCAGACGTCTGTAAGATCACACAGACGTCGACCTTGCCGTCTGGATATCAGTCCAGACGTCTGATTCTGGAGATTTTTCCAGAATCAGAACCTCGCTCGGCCTCCGCTCGCGACGCCGCCCGCGTCGCACCTCGCGCGTCCGCTGCTCCGCCCGCAGCAGGTCCCTCTTCGCGACGCTCTGCGCCCCCTGCGCCCTCCGCCGGCCGGCCAAGCCGCTCCCGGCGAGCTCGCCCTCACGGCAGAGCCCCGCCCTCGCACGCCGCAGCTCCTCCGCGCCTTCTGCTGCGCCGCTGCCGCTGCGCCCCTGCGTCCGCTCGCTCCGCCCGCAGCAGGAGAGGAGGAAGATGGTGGAGACGGGAGGGGAGGCGCGCCCCCTCCCCCTTTTAACGCCGCGCGGAGAGGAGGAGAGAGACGGCCGCAGTCGCCTGCAGCCGCAGAGAAGATGCGGATCGCAGGTCTGCGCGCACAGGCGCGCAGACGAATATCCCGTGCGAGTATAACTGTTCGTCAGACGTCTGTAAACTATCCCGGACGTCTGGTCAGACGTCTGGATGTGATCCCAGACGTCTTGACAGACGTCTGGGCCACCTCCCAGACGTCTTAAAATACGTCTGGGGTACGCGCTCGTTACAGGATATTTCATTTCCTTGAGGTTACGTAAGATGAATTTCTGTATACATTTTATTTCATTCATTTCATTTGTTGGGATCCATTGCATTTGGATTCCAGAGGTTGTTGTAACTTCTCTTAGTAGGTAAAAGAGAAGTGGTTTGCACGAGGTTGTGCCAGTCGCATTCAAGTGGTACATTATTGGATTGATTAGTGTTGCCTAGTCGGGAAAATCCTAAGTTGGGAGGCTTAAGTAATGATTTTTACTTGTAGGGATTTCCACTATAAATCTGTGTATATTATGAGATTTTTTTTGTGTCATATTTTTATTACAATTGATATCACACTTAATCTTATGTTTGTGGCCAAGTAAGATCCATTCAGGTAGGTGCACATGTGCCACACTCTTTCAGATAAAACATGAAGTTATAGTGTGGAACACGAATAGGCATGAGATCTAGATCGAGAACCAGAGTGATCTAATCGAATTGAGGAAAATGTATCCATAAGAAGGGATCACTCATGGAAGAGATCATGAGATTCACAACCAAAACACATCAAACCCTAAACAAAAACCATAGCAGCAGAGGCAGTGGCAAGAGTAGGCAATCAATCAGTCGCGGTGGCGGAGAAGAGGAAGAAGCGTCGATCATAGTGGTGGGACTTGGTGATCGATCATGGTGACAAGAGCCAATGATCGATTGATTGCGGTGGCGAATCAGAAGAGGAAGAGGCGTCAATCGTGGTGACCCGTGGGAGCCGACGATCTATCATGGTGATGGGAGGTGGCGATTGATCGGTCGTGGTGGCAGACAAGAAGAGGAATGATGCAATGGATGATCGTGGTGCTAGTTGCAATGGCGGACGTGGTGGTGGGAGGTGGTGACCGTGGTGGCTTTCTAGAGTGAATGGTTTGAGAAGACACAATGGAGTGAGAGAAATGAGAAGATCAATCGTCGGAGAGGAAGAAAGGTTTGAGAGTAGGAGACATTTGGAAAATTTATGAATTGGGTCTTATATTTATTTGTTAATAAATATTAGTATAACAATGATTATTCGTTGCGATCAAATAATAATGGCAATGATTTTTTCGTTACTTGATTAATCTAACGACAAATATGTAAAATCGTTGTTATTTTTAAAAGAAATAATGACAAAAATTATAAATCGTTGTTATTTTAAAACATAACGACGAATATTGATAATCGTCATTATTTTTTCATGACCATATGCATATTTTGTTGTAGTACACCTAAGAGACTGCTCTTTTGATATGTCTATTATTCATTAAAAAATTAGCAAGAGTTTTCCTTTGAATGTGACTATTTCCATAAACCATACATTCACAAAAAGTATAATACAAGTGGGCACACCAATCGTGACAAAGTATAAAACCTGCACTAATTTAATAAAATATGTTCTCAAGGATTTCCTTAGAATGATGGCATATGACCTCTCGTAGAAGCTTAAGCGACCTCTTGATGAATTTCAATCACCACTACATGAAACACCTATAGACAAAAATATGTTCATTCATTAATAATACACATGAAACCATTCATTAAGAAATTTATATACATTTAAATGCACAGAAAAGTGGATATCAATGGTGACATTTGTCATATTGCACCGGTGATATTCAAATATCATCAAAGATAATTGATTCAAAACTAAAATATTACCAATGACATTTGAAATATCATCGATAATGTTTGGTTCAGAATTGAAATTTCATCGGTGATATTTGATGTTTGGTTAAGAACTAAAATATATCAAATATAACAAATGATATTTCAAATATCACAGATGATATTTGGATATTTGGTTCAGAATTAAAATATCACCGATGCAAAGTGAATGCAGCTTCTGTAAGTATAGTTAATAGATGTAATGATTGAAGAGATAGATTGCATGTTTGCCATACTTCTGTAAGTATAGTGAATGCAAAATTTGCAAGAAGTAAAGAACATATGATTACCTTAACAATCATCATCATCTAATGCATTCGAAGGTAGTTCTTTAAGTTGTAGAATTTCTTGGTAGGGCTTTAGAATCTACTTGCCCTTCTCTTTCTTGTGTAATTTCATATAAATTACAAGGTATTAATCTTATCAGTGTTATCCTCCCTCTTTTGCCATTGCCGTCCATGTAGAAGACTTATTCAACTTGACAAGTCAATGCAAAACATTCGGTTCTCCTATGGATTCAAGGATTCTGATTCAAGTTGATAATACCATGTTTTTTATCTAGGTTGTAATCTCTTTCTTGATTGAAAACATCAAACTAATCACACTTAAATAAGACCACTCTGCAATTGTATTGGAAGTCTACCTCGACAATCTCATCAATTTGATCGCAATGGCCCTCTCAAGCTAATGGCAATTCATACTTAATAATCAATTTCACTTTGAATTTGAATTCATTGATTATGTAGCCTGAGTGATAATGTGCATAGCTCAAAGGTCTCTGGGATATTATGTCAAAATCCTCTATCAATCTCTGAACATTGTCTTCATTTGAATAACACAATTCTGAAACTATTGAATGAACTCTAGTTCATGTTTGTAAGAGTCATTGGAATGTTTGAATTCATCATAGAAAAGAACAATCTCCGAGATCCGTCTCAATATGCACAATTAGGCTAACATGAAATCAACTTCTGGAATTGCTTTATATTCAATTTGGAGAATCTCCCTTCCACGAATGGAAAATATAGAAAGACAATCTTCCACATTCTCATCAACTAACCTTTCGTCATTCATTCCAATTGATTGAAATGGTTATTTGGACCATCCATGCACATTGTGCAAAAGTTTATGCACTTTTCTAAAAGATACGCTTCAACAATTAAAACTTCTAGCTTTGCTTTATTGATGACATAATCTTTCAATTTCTTAAGTTTTCTTCCATAGGATGCATCCATTTGTACTAGCTTCATTTGCTAGGTGAATGGTGAGATGTACCGCGACATAGAAAAAAGCAAGAGGGAAAATCATCTTCATCTTGCATAATGTGATCACAACTTGTTTATCCTAGCAATCTAACAAATGCAAAACAAGTATCTGAGTGTAGATAACCTTGAAAAAATGACTCATCTCTATTGTACAATCGACTATTGTTTGAGGAAGTACTCTATGGATAGCTAACGAAAAGAAGATCTACATGCAGACTTGACTGTCATGACTTTTCAATCCAAAGATTTTTTTTCTTCACTTGATTAATATAGCATGGCAATTGCAATGAGTACCCATAAGACACCTTTATACTCTTCAAAAATAAGAATATCTTCTCTCTTTGCTCTTGACTTTTTTGTATACTACCTGCAAGAAGGCATAACTGCAATCATTCTTTTGCTTTACGTGCAATTATGGATGAATACTTAGCTTCTCCATATTAAGCCTTGTTCGTAATGTGTCCTTCAGATTGTCC
This sequence comes from Thalassia testudinum, assembly GCA_037157565.1. NCBI lineage: Eukaryota > Viridiplantae > Streptophyta > Magnoliopsida > Alismatales > Hydrocharitaceae > Thalassia > Thalassia testudinum. The sequence continues at coordinate 50,473,054 of JAZHRO010000073.1, forward strand.
ATCAAGTTTAGCAAGTTCATAACATTATCTATAACATTCTTCTCAATATGCATGACATTGAGGTTGTAATGAACAGTAAGGTCTGCCAATAAAGAAGCCCCATGAAGAAAATACTCTTCTTTTTGAATCTACGAGCTTTGGACTCACTCATAAACAAATGACCCAAATGGATATCACCAATTTTTTGTAACCTCTCCATGACTTTGTACCCAGGCAACCTGAACGTTTCATTCTGATTCTTCATGGAATACCTATATGTCTTCCCATCAAATCTATCCATTTACTAGGACATGTGCCATCTATGCTTGATTGGCAAGAACCTGTGGTGCCATAAGCAAACTTATTTCTTTTAGTAGACACAAATGATGAATATTATCCATACATATTGGGGCATGCCAACTTTCCTTTCGTACTCCAATTAGACAAATTTGCACTGACTAGGAAGTTCTTGATTATCCACAACAATGCTGCATGCATTTAAAAGAACTATCTAGAATGTGTGCCATATCTCTCAACATGTTCATACCATAATAATTTCAACTCATCGATGAGATTCAAGGTAGGCATTGATTGCATTGCTAGAGACCTTCGAGCCTGGGATTAGAAATGTCAGCATCATAAAAGATGATTGCATGCACATCCAAGGATGCAAGTTGTATGTAAAGATAACCACAGGCCACACCAAATACGAGGAAGACATGTTCTTGAAAGAATTGAATCTATTGTTGGCATGACCCAACCTTACATTACACACTTAATTAGCAAATTCCTTGTACTTGTTATCAAATGCAATCTACTCGTCTGAATCTGTAGGATGATGCATGCATCCATCACATGACTTATGATATTGATGCCATGTCATCCACTTTGCAGTTCTATTAAACATGAAAAGGCATTGCAGAGGAATCAAGGGAAAGTAACCCAAACACTTTTGGGACAGTTTCTTCCCATAGGAAATTGAATTCCCTTTGTCTTTATGCCTTCCCTCGCCACAATGTTGGCAATTATCTAGGATAGTATAATATTTAGTGTACAGCCTGTAGTTGTTTCGACAAGAGTCAATCTTGTTTCTCTTCCCAACTGTTGGCCCACCAAGTGGAAGGGAAATTTCATACAGAGGATCCACTAATGACCCTTTACACCAAAAAAGCTCGCAAGGCTCTAGTGGACTTCCACCTTGTTAATATCAACCACGTTCCCCAAGCAGACAACCCCTTGGCAGACACTCACCAAGTTGGCCTCAACCATTGATGAGAATGCAATTAATTGATATAAAATGTCTATTTTAACTGTGTTTCATAGCATGCATAGTATATATAATTGCATTTTAGGCATTCTAGAACCACACATGCATTTTAGGATTTTAGAGACATATATATACATATTGCATAATAATATGATTATTTCATGCTGGAGCAAAAAAGCTGGAACTTCATTACATGAAAGAATGGAGCCTCAAAGCCAAGTGGTGCTCTCTAAAGGTGCCACCTCAATTGAGAAGCCATCTCACCCTCCACCTAGCCACCTTATCCGACACCTTCTACCATCTCGTCCTCTCCATCTTATCCTCCATCCACTTACACGCCAAGGTTCCACCTCCCATCAACCTCCATGGTCAACCACCTTAGCTCCCTTAGGTCCACCTCTTAGTCATCCCCCCACCTTCTTCCTTAGATAGTTTACATTAGTTAGGTTCTCCTTTGCTTAGGTTTATAGTAGTTAGATTTCCATTAGCTAAAATTTTAGTTGTCACCTTATTTAGCATTTAGATTTCCTTTCCTTGCTCCACCAAATAAGCATCTTCCTCCTTGCAATCCACTTCCTTGGTGGCACCCCATTGGGGTGTCATCAGCACCGTCTCTGACTCCTTCGTCTCCTGTGACTCTCTCTCTCTCTCTCTATTGTTGTGGTTTGCTTTTATTGTATTAGATGTAAAACTTTGTTTTCATGATAATAATATTTCATGATTACGTTCATTAGTAGCTTCTTACATATTTTGAATTTATAGTTAGTAATTGATCCTTGCCTTTTGCTTTCCTTAGATCAAAAGTACAAAAAAAAATCTATAAAACCTCAAAAATACAAAAAGAAATAAAGCAAGTGCTTAATGGTGCAAGAGAACACCTCTTGCCTCCTCGTGATCAACCCGAACTCACCTTAATCCTAATCTCAAGTTGATCAAGTTTGATTTTACAAATTTGATTTGACCTTATACATTTCGCTATGATGATGTCATTTTATCATAATGTGATTTGCGAGTATCAACCATCCTGATTGATGAAGATGACAACATCAACCTTGAAGAGCTTGCCAACTCCTTCGTTTGGGCAAAGCCTATTATGACTGTCAATCCAAATAGAACCTCCTGGATGAACCTAATACTTAGTTACCCCCAACATGGAGTGATCTCACTCGAGGTCACAAACCAAAGGGCATTTCGCCTCAAGTCAGCATAATACATGCTCTTACATGGCATCCTTTACAAGTGGGGACACTTAACCCCCCTCCTTAGATGCCTTAACCTGGCAGAAGCATGGCAAGTGCTAGAGGACCTCCACATAGGCATCTATGGCAACCATGAGGGCCCAAAAGCCCTAGTGATAAACGCCAGTTTATCATCATTCTTATGCCCCAAAACTAACCTAGCACTTAGGGTTTTAACTCTGCAAATGGGTTTTTGGGTTGCATTTAGGCATTTACCTAAGATAGGCATGCACATTTTTAATGTATTTTTAATGCATTTATCTAAGTGTCAAGATTAGGCAGAATGTCAGATCCCACATATCTTGGCACTCAAGAAGGCAAAAGATGAGGAAGAAGCTCCGATCAGCTGGATCCCAGCTAGATCCAGCTCATCCCAACTGGATTCCAGCTTCTTCTAGCTAGATCAACTCACCATTAGCTCCATTTAGCTCATCTCAGTTGAATGGTACCTCTAGCTAGTTCACCTTAGCTCCATTCAGCTCACCTCAACTAGATGGCAGCTCAAACTAGCTGAAGACAGTTGATCCCAGCTCCATTCCAACTCTTCCAGCTCAGAAAAGTTCACTGGAAGTTCAACCTGACTAAGACTATCTACTGCTATCAACAAGCTAGACCTGGTCAGCTGAAGATGACCTTAACCAGCTCAGGCTAGCTCAAGACCAGCTCCCAAGGACCTAACTCAACTCAACTTAGTTTAGCTGAGCTACTTGACCTAAGCTAGCTACTCTAGCTAGCTCAGTAATCTCCGAGAAGACCAAACCCAGCTCACCTTAGCTCACATCAGTAAAAGCCATCTAAGGTAGCTCCTTGTAGCTCTCTTCAGTAACCACGAACTCTAGTGCAGCTCAAGATGACTACCTCCAGCTCTTCTCCCTCAAAACCCTAACTCAAAATGCCTCCAACCCTACTCCCTAGTAGCTAAGCTATCTAAGCTAGGTTAGCTTAGCTAGGCACCTCCTTCGAAACCCTACGTAACCCTAATTCCCATCTAACTAGTCCACCACTTAAAGACCACCTAAGCTACCCTACTCCACCTTAACTTGGCGTCAACCCAAGCCACCTCTTCACCCCTCAACCACCACCAAAGGGCACCACATTTTGGCGCCAAAAATTCCCTCCAAAACCCTCTTCATCACCACCCTACACCTACCCAAACAACCCATCCTATCCATCCACCTACCCACCTTCTAGAACCCTCCTTAGGTGGCGTCAAACCATGGCATCCCTCCATGGTTGGCGCCAACTTCATGCACCTCTCCACCACCATAACTACCCCTTTCACACCCTTAAAGATAGTGCCAACTAACCTAGGCCCTTGGATACCCATAACCACCACTAACTACCCACCAAACCTAATCCTTGCCCTACACCTGAGCCCACACCAACCACCCCTCATCTACCTCTATACATACCCACCATAATCACTACCAAAAGATCATCTTCTCCATTAGTTATGTTCCACCATATCCACCCCATCTCCATGCCAAGGAAGAAGGAGAGAAGAAGATTAAGGGGGCAATCTACTTGCCCCTTTGGTGCCTTCCTCCTCTCTCTTCTTCTCCCTTAGCCACGCCAAGGAGGAGATCATCTTCAACATCAAGGGGACGGCCAGGCAAGAGGAGGAGCAAGGTGGTTGACACCCACCTTGGAGGATAGCTTGGAGGAGGACTACATCAAGGAAGAAGGAAGACCCTTTTTAAGTGCAGGGCAACTGCACTTGGAGCAAGGGCCATCCCAACTTCAACTAGAGGATACCCCTCTCTTCTTCTTTATCTTCCATTCTAATTTTTTGTTAGATAGTAGTTTAATGTTTTTATAGAAGCATTCCTCTACTTGTATTTGACTCTACTAGTGATACAAAAATTCATTTTGCCTTCCAATTTTCATGTTGTAGTTAGTGTGTTTTCTATGTTGATCATGTAGTTGTAGTGCACACACTCCCCTCTTCTAATTACCCTAGGCACACTTGCCTAGGGTGAGCTTAGAAGAGAGGACTTCATTCTTGTCACCTAGGGTTAGTTGCAGCATAACTTCATCTTCGCATATCTCAAGCTCGATTGTTTTGAAAAATATAAAACAACAAAATCAAAATCGTAAAAGGAAAGTATGGATTTGAGAGGCAAGAGAGAGAACCATTTATGTGATTAACAAAATTGTCCTCCTTGGATGACTCTAGATACTTCCACTATCTAGATTATAAAGTTAAGAGTTGATTGCAGATTTACGCGTCTCAACGGCACTATTTCGTATAACTAACAAATCGCATATTTCCCGCATCACTTTTTGATGCTATTGTCGGGGAGGCACGGCTTAGTCACACATTTTGATCTCTCTCTTGCATTCTTGATCTTCATGAAATTTTGTTTCTTTTTATTTCAGGTGCGAATCAGGAGCAGGAGCGAGATTTGATGCACTTGGAGCGGAAGCTTCAAGTTTCTTTTCTTCCCGTGTACTTCAGGTTGGTACCCTAGGCCTTTTCTCATAAAAAAAAAAGATAAAATCTCTTAAAAAAATTTTAAAATTATCAAAAAAATCAAAAACAAGAAAAATTGAGGGTGGTGGAATCCTAAAATTCATTTTGTTGCTTGTTCGCTTCACTTTTCCACCACATTCACCTTATTGGTGTTTGATTTTTGAGAATCTAGACTTCTGTCTTGATTTTCAAAATTCAGGTTCAGGCACTTAGGAGCTTCCTAAAATCACCAAATTTCAGCCAGGGAAGCCCCTTTGAGTCTGAAACTTTGAGTCCAATTTTCAAGAAATTTCATTGAACAAAAAATTCAAAAATCCACGTACTGAACAGGGATCAGACCTTGTTTTCTCACTATTTTCTTACTATCCGTGAATTTTATAAATCTTTCTACTCATCAGATTTAGTCAAACTTTATATTGTTGGAAACCTTGAGAAATTATCTACAACATATAAAATTTTCAAAAATTTTTAGGCCATTTGAGATTTCTGCAGAATCAATTCCCCGAATCTATCAATTCTGACTCTTGACACCAGTAAGAAGAAAATTTCCAAAAAATGTTAAGTAATTTTCTAAAATCTCAAAAATAATTATTTTTGGATTCCTTATTTGATTTTATATCAAGTGGTGGTGTTGTTTGTCTTATTTGAACCACCACCTTAAAAGATTTTGAAAGAGGGATTCATTTTATGAGTTGCATAATTAAGAATTTCAACTTTAGGGTTTTTTTAAATTCTCTCTTAGTCACATCAAACTCTAAAGGAATTAAACTCCACCAACTACAACTTGATTATTATTATTTGTGGAATTTCAAAACCTTGTTTGAATCCTTAACAAGAGAGAATCCTAAAGGACACTAAATCTTAATCAAAACCCTAAAACACTTCAACAAAAATTTCTTGTTTTGCAAACCCTATTGATTTGGCTTGGGCAACACTTCCTGCCCAATTCGCACACACATAAAAAAGAAATAATCTGGCATTACCCCAACTAACGCCCATCACATTCCTTATGCACTTTAGCTTCCTAGACCTAATTAAAATCTGTAGCAATTTGCCCCCTAAGGTTTCATCAAGCTTAGGCTTGCTACTTAGGTCTTAAGTTATCTTTAGTTGGTATAAATTCTTTCATCTATATATGGTGTCAAAGTGAGGGGTCGTGTCAAACAACCAAGCACAGGTTTACACAAGCCCCCAGTGATTTTCCTGGGACATGCTTGGGCCTAAAACTTCCCCTTATTCAGCCTAGCCAAATTTGTTGAGAGAACGGATATCCACTATTGATTTCTTATTTCCTAGGTAGATCAAGTCTTAGGTTAATTTTTAGGGAGTCACATTTAAGTTAGATCTAGAATTTTGTATTGCTTGATTGCACACTTCTATCATCTCTCCCTCCTCTCCTCACAATTTCTTCCATTTTGCATGGGTGGCGGTCCAAAACTCCACACTTGGAGGGACCACTTGATTTTTGCCTCCCCAAAAAGACTTTTTCCTACATTCTTCCTCTTCTTTAAAAAATGAAAAATCAAAACAGGTCCTCTAACCTGCATGCTAACTTTTCCTTCCCCCATCTATCCACCCAAGAGCTACTTAATCAGGCTCCCCACCTAATTTCTACTCCATAATGGCTCAGCTACAAGCTAATCAACAATAGTTGAATAAGGATATAGCAAACCTAGCCAATCAAGGGAGACCTGCCACACCTACCCAAGCTCCACGAATTCCACATCTCACCCCTTATAACACCCCAAAGAGAGAAAATTTGCATAACCTAAATACTACCCATGCTGAGTATAATCATTATTTTGAGGCTTCTATGGTTCAACAGGGAATTATACTTATCCAAATCATCACCCCATTCAAAATGTCTCCACCCTCCAGGAGCAATTGAAAACTTCCTCTAATTGGAGGAATTATCCGACTCACTCTTGGACTAATCCGGTTCCTCACCAACATTGAAACCCATTTGGAGGGTATGGTTGAAACCAAACTTATCAATCTGGGCCAACTCAAGAGGACATCAATACCCAAATGATGAAAACCCTGCAAGAGATGAAAAGAAAAACTACAGAAATCACCCATGTTATTAACAATCTCAATGATCAAGTTGGGGTTATTCCGACTCAAAGACCTACAGGACATTCACCATCCCAACTGTAACAAGCGCGTGCCCCAGACGTCTTTTAAGACGTCTGGGAGGTGGCCCAGACGTCTGTAAAGATGTCTGGGATCACATCCAGACGTCTGACCAGACGTCCGGGATAGTTTACAGACGTCTGGCGAACAGTTATGCTCGCACGGGATATTCGTCTGCGCGCCTGTGCGCGCAGACCTGCGATCCTGCATCTTCTCTGCGGCTGCAGGCGACTGCGACCGTCTCTCCCTCCTCTCCGCGCGGCGTTAAAAGGGGGAGGGGGCGCGCCTCCCCTCCCATCTCCACCATCTTCCTCCTTCTCTCCTGCCTGTGCGCAAGAGCGAGCGGACGCGAGGGCGCAGCGGCAGCGGCAGCCGCAGTAGGCGCGGAGGAGCTGCGGCGTGCGAGGGCGGGGCTCTGCCGTGAGGGCGAGCTCGCCGGGAGCGGCTTGGCCGGCCGGCGGAGGGCGCAGGGGGCGCAGAGCGTCGCGGAGAGGGACCTGCTGCGGGCGGAGCAGCGGACGCGCGAGGTGCGACGCGGGCGGCGTCGCGAGCGGAGGCCGAGCAAGGTTCTGATTCTGGAAAAATCTCCAGAATCAGACGTCTGGACTGATATCCAGACGGCAAGGTCGACGTCTGTGAGATCATACAGACGTCTGAAAGGTGAGTTCCGCTTTCTCCTTCTTTTTGTCGACTGACCGTACTGAGGGAGGAGGGTTGGCTGTGCGCAGGTGTTCGGATTCGTCATCCTTTGCGAATCAGACGTCTGGAAGTTGTACCAGACGGCGGGAGTGACCTCCAGACGTCCGGAGAGACCATCGGACGTCTGGGATCTAGGAGAGACGTCCCCACAGGCTTCTGGACGTCCGGGGAACCAAGCCGAACAGGTAATTCTCTGATCCACCATTTAAGACGTCTGGAAGGAGTTCCAGACGTCTGATTTTGCACAGTATTGTCTTTCTCGACCCGTTTAGGGCCCGTTTGGGCTCCGTTTTCCGCGATTCGAGTTGCGTTCGTTTCAGAATTTATTCCTCTACCCGCCTACAGTAGCTATACACTGTTTTGAGACACTCCTTGTGTTTGATCCTTGTGATAGGACCTCGTTCGGTTGCCGTCTTGAGAGTCGCGGAGGCGCGCGGGATTCCCGACCACGCCCCCATTACTCCCGTTGTACCTGGTAGAGTGGTTTTAAGTATTAATAAAATCTGTTAAAGTATGGAACCATAACTAGAACCTAGGGCATTGCATGAATCCTAGGAATGAGAAATATATGGAATGATAGCTCCTAGGTGTTGCATGAATCCTAGGGCCGGAAAACTAGATTGTATGATAGATCCTAGGATATGGCATGAATCCTAGGATGGAAAAACTAGTGGAATGTACATTACTGCAGTCTTGGAAAAATGGAAAGGAATATATAAAGCTGCCTGTAAATTTAATTAACAGCTGCCTGTTATGCATAAAGAATCATGTTGAGATCATGGAATGTGAGAACGAGAATCTGGAAAGTGAAACATATGATGTTCTGAGATAAAGAGCTGGAACCCTACGGGGAATTAGGAGTGGAACTCCTGGAAAGAAAAGGAATGGAACTAAGATGTAGTTTGTACTGTCTCTTGGGTACGCAGTACCAAGGGAAGTACCTGTACCTGTTTTAGTGCAGAGTGGGGCCAGCCGCCCCAGGGACCCGGGGTTAGGATTGGCCGCTCTGTACCGACTTGTTGGCCCTCGTGTACGTAGTACCGAGGAGAGCTAGTAGTGTTAGGAGAGTACTAGCTACCCCACGGGCCCCGGGGTTCTGCTAGCCTCCTTCACCGACTTGTTAGGCCCACTAGGGCAAACCAGGGTAGTCAGGCGAGGGTGCGCGGACTGTGGAGGGGCAAGGCCCCGGTTTAGTTACTGTGGAGGGGTTGGACCCCTGTTACTGAGAGGGCTCTGCCCTGGTTCCGTGCTGTGCTTTGGGCGCACCCGTTAACGGAAACGACTGACCGCGTGCCAGTACGGGCTAGCTACCTGTGCGTTTATCGCGCGTGCCGTAGTCACCGTTACGTCTGTCAGTGACCTTGGGGTGGTTGACTGAGGGTAGGATCACCACGGGGGACTCTCCCGGCCAGGAGAGCACCACGTGCTACTTCTACTGTTGGAAAAGACTGCAATCAAGATCGTCCCACGAGGACATTCGAGATCAAGTAAAGGATCTGAGAAGTAAATGAAATAGTGAGAAAAATTGAAAGATGTAAATAAAGGAAGTAATAGAACATAACAGCTACTGTACACTCTACTGTTGCCTTTAGTTAGTTTGCCACTCTACTCAGCGTTTTGCTGACGTGTTACACTCGTTACCTTTTTCAGGACCAGGTGTTGAGCAGCCAGGGTCGGCGGCTGCAGAGGACGCTGGGCCGAGTAGGGTCCAGTAGAGTTACCACAGCTTTGTACCTTCTTTTTTGTTTCTGTTCTAGTGAGTAGTTTTGTTTCCGCTGTACCTTCTTTACCTGCAGTTTTTGTTATATGATAAATGTTGCTTTACTGTTGTGGTGGTACCTACTGTAGTAGTTTCTTTCCTTACTGCTGTACTTTCTTACTGTTAGTTATATTCATGCTGAATGTGGTTTATTTTACTGTCTTTTGGTTACTTCCTCGTTGGACGACTGGGTCTTGGGATTAGTCGAGTCGGTCCGGTTCTCGTGTCTCGTAGGGACTCGGGACCCGGGTCGTTACAAGATGGTATCAGAGCAAGGTCGTCCCGAGAAGTGAATCAACTGACTGGAAAATAACCAATTCACATGTTTATAGCTAGAGTAGCCACCACAACATATCTCTTGACTTGAGCTCTTAGAAGTGTTGTTAGGTACCGTCTGTTTTGACGTTTCCGTTTTGTTTCGCGTCTCCTTGCAGGAGATGCCTCGTCGTGAGACTGGCGACACTGGCCGCGGACGCGGCCGTGGGCGAGGTCGGCGAGGTGGACGTGCTGTCGTTGACGTCTCGGTGGACCAGCCACCACTCCCTGGCATCCAGGCCCAGGACCTCGCCAGACTGATACGGGATATTGTACGAGAGGAGCTCCACCCACCGCCCCGAGCACCTCCTCCTGGGGTTGCAGAGGGGGAGTCCTCTGTGGGACCACGCGACGGACGCGGCGCCGGACACGAGGGAGGGGATGGGCCCCTGCCGCCCCCACCTTCCTCCGACACTTCTGTACACGAGGCACCTTCGCCTGAAGGTGCACCAGCACCTCCCCTACAGCACCACTTCGAGCTTTTCGGACAGTTCCGGAAGCTGAAGCCCCCCTCCTTCAAGGGGGATGAGGACCCGACCGAGGCAGAGGACTGGCTTGAGCAGCTGGAGAAGATCTTCGACACCCTTCGCCCCCCGGTGGAGTGCCGCGTGGCCTTTGCCACGTACCAGCTGGAGAGTGCGGCACACCGGTGGTGGAGGGCGGTCCGGGGACAGGAGAGGGACGAGCCGACGTGGGACCAGTTCGTCACCCTCTTCTGCGAGCAGTACTTTCCCCAGACGTGGCAGGACCAGAGGAGGCGGGAGTTCCACACTCTCCGCCAAGGGACGATGACCGTGAGCGCGTACCGCACGCGTTTCTTGGAGCTGTCCCGCTTTGCAGCGACAGCGGTAGCCACTGAGGAGGAGCGCCTTTGGAGGTTCACCGAGGGGCTCCGGCCTGCGATCCAGGGGTATGTCAAACCCCTGAAGCTGCCGACGTTTTCGAGGGTGGTAGAGGCAGCCATGACTTACGAGGAGACCAACCCGTCCGCGCGAGAGACCGACGGCGGGCGGAAGAGGCCCTTTCAGCCAGACTTCTCACAGGGCCGGCGAGAGCGGAGACACGTGGCGTCCGCAGGAGAGCCGTCACGTTGTGCAGGGCCATCAGTGGCCTTTGGGGGCCCTCGACAGGGGCCAGTCGCCAGCACCGGACCCCCGCCTAGCCGACAGCAGGGACTCACTGAGGGCGGGAGTCGGGTTCCCCTCTGCTACCAGTGTGGCCAGCCGGGCCACGTCAGGAGGGACTGCCCATCTAGGGCAGGAGGTCAGCAGATACTTCCCGCGCAGAGCACTGGAGGGCGCGCAGGAGGCCGCGGTTTCCAGGCGCGAGGAGGAGGACCGCAGTCGCGAGGAGGGTACCGGCCGGCACCTACCCGTCCGACGCAGAGTGTGGCTGCTTCGTCCGCACCTAGAGCTGAGGGGCGTATCAACGCCCTAACACACAGGGACGCCAGAGCTTCGGGATCCGTGGTAGCAGGTATGGTTTCAGTTTCTGGCAGACTCGTTTACACGCTTTTCGATTCCGGCGCTACGCACTCGTTTGTCGCAGACAGTTTCGCAGTTAGTTTGGACAAGGATTATACATTGTTAGAGAACCCGTTCGTAATCAGAGGTCCGAGTGGTCAGCTGTTTGTAGCTGAGGAGGTGTACACGGGTTGCGGGGTCAGCATCGGGGGACACAGCCTGCCAGCTGACCTGATTATGATACAGATGGAGGACTTTGGAGTGATTCTGGGGATGGATTGGCTGTCCGCTTACCACGCCTTGGTAGACTGCTTTGAGAGGAAGATTGTCTTCTCCATTCCGGAGTTGCCTTCCTTCGAGTTTCACGGGCAACCAGTGGACGGAGGTTTCAGGTGCATTTCGGCGCTTCGGGCGGCGAGACTTTTGAGCCAGGGGTGTGAGGGCTTCTTAGCTTGTGTGGTGGCAGAGCACAGCCCCGTGGCAGACTTCCAGAGCATCCCGGTGGTCAGAGAGTACCCCGACGTGTTTCCAGACAAGTTACCAGGACTACCGCCCGAGCGTGAGATCGAGTTTGAGATCTCACTAGTACCAGGGACCAGCCCCATCTCCACCGCGCCATACAGGATGGCACCGCTTGAGCTGCGAGAGCTCAAGTCTCAGTTGCAGGACCTTTTGGAGAAGGGTTTCGTGAGGCCCAGTGCGTCTCCCTGAGGAGCCCCGGTACTGTTTGTGAAGAAGAAGGATGGGACCCTACGCCTTTGTGTGGACTACCGACAGCTGAATAGGGTCACCATCAAGAACAGATATCCGCTGCCGAGGATTGACGATTTGTTTGACCAGTTGCGGGGTGCCACGGTGTTTTCCAAGATCGACTTGAGGTCTGGATACCACCAGTTGAGGATCAGGGAGACCGACGTCTCCAAGACAGCTTTCCGCACCCGGTACGGACACTACGAGTTTTTGGTCATGCCGTTTGGGCTGACCAATGCCCCCGCTGCTTTCATGGACCTGATGAACCGGGTGTTCAGACCGTACTTGGACCAGTTTGTGGTGGTTTTCATAGATGATGTACTCATCTATTCTAGAGATCGGACGCAGCACGGACAGCACTTGCGGATGGTTCTGGACACTCTGAGACGACGCAGGCTGTACGCCAAATACAGCAAGTGCGAGTTCTGGTTGAGGGAGGTGACCTTTTTGGGTCATGTGATCTCTGGAGACGGCCTGGCGGTGGATCCCGCCAAGGTCGAGGCAGTGCTCAGGTGGGAGAGACCGCGTTCAGTCACTGAGATTCGCAGTTTCCTGGGACTGGCAGGTTACTACAGACGGTTCATCAGAGGGTTTTCGCAGATTGCACGTCCTATGACACAGTTGACTCGGAAGGATGTGCCTTTCACTTGGACAGACGCCTGTGAGGCGTGTTTTCTGGAGCTGAAGGAGAGGTTGACCTCGGCTCCCGTGCTCACCATTCCTGACAGTAGTGGCGGGTTCGTCGTGTACACGGACGCTTCCTTGCAGGGGTTAGGAGGTGTGCTCATGCAGAGGGGTCACGTGGTCGCTTACGCTTCGCGGCAACTGAAGCCCCATGAGCATACCTACCCTACCCACGACCTAGAGTTGGCAGCTGTTGTCTTCGCGCTGAAGACATGGAGGCATTACTTGTACGGTGAGACCTTCGAGATTTTTACATATCACAAGAGCCTCAGATATCTTTTTGACCAGAAGGAGCTCAACATGAGACAGAGACGTTGGTTGGAGCTCCTGAAGGACTACGACTGCAGCATCTCCTACCACCCGGGAAAGGCCAATGTGGTGGCTGACGCCTTGAGCCGTAAGGCGCCCGCACGCTTGGCCAGTCTACAGTTACAGAGTTGGAGCCTTTTGGAGGAGGTGGGCAGTTGGCGACCTCTAGAGTTACGAGGGTACTGTGGGGCAGTGACGGTGACACGGCAGACCAGACCAGAGTTGATAGACCGCATCATCACGGGATAGATGGCCGATCCGTACTTGCAGTCTTTGCGCGACAGAGTACTGTCAGGGGACCCAGGGGACTTCTCTTTCACAGACCAGGTGTTACGCTTGAGGGGACGGCTATGCGTCCCCAGAGACGAGGAGCTGTTGAGAGAGCTCCTGACTGAGGCACACGGTTCCAGATTCACCATACATCCCGGAAACACGAAAATGTACCATGACTTGAGACGCGAGTTCTGGTGGAGAGGGATGAAGCGGGATGTGGGTGAGTTCGTGCAACAGTGCTTAGTGTGCCAGCAGGTGAAAGCCGAGCATCAGAGGCCTGCGGGGCCGCTTCAGCCGCTTCCAGTGCCAGAGTGGAAGTGGGAGAGCATCACCATGGACTTGGTGGTGGGCTTACCTGTTACCCAGCGAGGACACGACGCGGTCTGGGTAATAGTGGATAGATTGACAAAGACGGCACGATTCTTGCCGATCCGAGTCACTTTGGGACCAGCACAGTTGGCAGAGAGGTATATCCGTGATGTGGTGCGACTACACGGAGTTCCGCGGGAGATCGTATCCGACCGGGATACCTGCTTTACGTCCCAGTTTTGGGTTGAGTTTCAGCAGGCGTTGGGGACGAGGTTGAGGTTTAGCACGGCTTACCACCCCCAGACGGACGGACAGTCGGAACGCACGATACAGACACTTGAGGATCTTTTGCGTGCCTGTGTACTAGACTGGAGGGGCTCTTGGGAGGAGCACCTACCCCTGGCAGAGTTTGCATACAACAACAGTTATCACTCGAGCATCGGCATGGCTCCCTACGAGGCTCTGTACGGACGGAAATGCACGGCACCCTTGAGTTGGGTTGAGGTGGGGACCAAGTGGGAGGTTGGCCCCAGGTTGATCCGGCAGAGTCAGGAGGTAGTTGAGCAGATCCACAGACGACTCCGCACTGTCAGGAGCAGACAGAAGAGCTACGCAGATCGCAGACGCAGAGAGGTGCAGTTCGAGGTCGGGGACCACGTCTTTCTTCGTGTTTCGCCCATGAAGGGCTTACAGCGGTTTGGGGTTAGAGGGAAGCTCGCGCCGAGGTTCGTGGGGCCCTTCGAGGTCCTGGAGAGGGTTGGACCCGTTGCTTACAGACTTGCCCTTCCCCCGCAGCTTTCTGGTGTGCACGACGTGTTCCACGTGTCCAACCTCAGGAAGTACGTAGCCGATCCCAGCCACGTACTGAGTCACGAGAGCGTCGAGGTGAGCGACGACCTGACCTACCCCGAGCGGCCAGTGCAGATCCTAGACCGAGCCGTCCGCAGGTTGAGACGAAAGCAAGTACCCCTGGTAAAGGTTTTGTGGAGGAGCCAGCGGTACGAGGAGGCTACCTGGGAGCCTGAGGCGGCAATGCGGGAGCGGTACCCAGAGCTTTTCGCGGGTACGTCTTTTCGGACCGGCTTCGGTCCTCTTTGAGTTTGTTATGGTTATTTGGACATCTTTTTCCCGCACCCTAGTTGGCTCAAGTTTCGGGGACGAAACTTCCTTTGAGTTTGTTATATTGTAACAAGCGCGTGCCCCAGACGTCTTTTAAGACGTCTGGGAGGTGGCCAGACGTCTGTAAAGACGTCTGGGATCACATCCAGACGTCTGACCAGACGTCCGGGATAGTTTACAGACGTCTGGCGAACAGTTATGCTCGCACGGGATATTCGTCTGCGCGCCTGTGCGCGCAGACCTGCGATCCTGCATCTTCTCTGCGGCTGCAGGCGACTGCGACCGTCTCTCCCTCCTCTCCGCGCGGCGTTAAAAGGGGGAGGGGGCGCGCCTCCCCTCCCGTCTCCACCATCTTCCTCCTTCTCTCCTGCCTGTGCGCGAGAGCGAGCGGACGCGAGGGCGCAGCGGCAGCGGCAGCCGCAGTAGGCGCGGAGGAGCTGCGGCGTGCGAGGGCGGGGCTCTGCCGTGAGGGCGAGCTCGCCGGGAGCGGCTTGGCCGGCCGGCGGAGGGCGCAGGGGGCGCAGAGCGTCGCGGAGAGGGACCTGCTGCGGGCGGAGCAGCGGACGCGCGAGGTGCGACGCGGGCGGCGTCGCGAGCGGAGGCCGAGCAAGGTTCTGATTCTGGAAAAATCTCCAGAATCAGACGTCTGGACTGATATCCAGACGGCAAGGTCGACGTCTGTGAGATCATACAGACGTCTGAAAGGTGAGTTCCGCTTTCTCCTTCTTTTTGTCGACTGACCGTACTGAGGGAGGAGGGTTGGCTGTGCGCAGGTGTTCGGATTCGTCATCCTTTGCGAATCATACGTCTGGAAGTTGTACCAGACGGCGGGAGTGACCTCCAGACGTCCGGAGAGACCATCGGACGTCTGGGATCTAGGAGAGACGTCCCCACAGACTTCTGGACGTCCGGGGAACCAAGCCGAACAGGTAATTCTCTGATCCACCGTTTAAGACGTCTGGAAGGAGTTCCAGACGTCTGATTTTGCACAGTATTGTCTTTCTCGACCCGTTTAGGGCCCGTTTGGGCTCCGTTTTCCGCGATTCGAGTTGCGTTCGTTTCAGAATTTATTCCTCTACCCGCCTACAGTAGCTATACACTGTTTTGAGACACTCCTTGTGTTTGATCCTTGTGATAGGACCTCGTTCGGTTGCCGTCTTGAGAGTCGCGGAGGCGCGCGGGATTCCCGACCACGCCCCCATTACTCCCGTTGTACCTGGTAGAGTGGTTTTAAGTATTAATAAAATCTGTTAAAGTATGGAACCATAACTAGAACCTAGGGCATTGCATGAATCCTAGGAATGAGAAATATATGGAATGATAGCTCCTAGGTGTTGCATGAATCCTAGGGCCGGAAAACTAGATTGTATGATAGATCCTAGGATATGGCATGAATCCTAGGATGGAAAAACTAGTGGAATGTACATTACTGCAGTCTTGGAAAAATGGAAAGGAATATATAAAGCTGCCTGTAAATTTAATTAACAGCTGCCTGTTATGCATAAAGAATCATGTTGAGATCATGGAATGTGAGAACGAGAATCTGGAAAGTGAAACATATGATGTTCTGAGATAAAGAGCTGGAACCCTACGGGGAATTAGGAGTGGAACTCCTGGAAAGAAAAGGAATGGAACTAAGATGTAGTTTGTACTGTCTCTTGGGTACGCAGTACCAAGGGAAGTACCTATACCTGTTTTAGTGCAGAGTGGGGCCAGCCGCCCCAGGGACCCGGGGTTAGGATTGGCCGCTCTGTACCGACTTGTTGGCCCTCGTGTACGTAGTACCGAGGAGAGCTAGTAGTGTTAGGAGAGTACTAGCTACCCCACGGGCCCCGGGGTTCTGCTAGCCTCCTTCACCGACTTGTTAGGCCCACTAGGGCAAACCAGGGTAGTCAGGCGAGGGTGCGCGGACTGTGGAGGGGCAAGGCCCCGGTTTAGTTACTGTGGAGGGGTTGGACCCCTGTTACTGAGAGGGCTCTGCCCTGGTTCCGTGCTGTGCTTTGGGCGCACCCGTTAACGGAAACGACTGACCGCGTGCCAGTACGGGCTAGCTACCTGTGCGTTTATCGCGCGTGCCGTAGTCACCGTTACGTCTGTCAGTGACCTTGGGGTGGTTGACTGAGGGTAGGATCACCACGGGGGACTCTCCCGGCCAGGAGAGCACCACGTGCTACTTCTACTGTTGGAAAAGACTGCAATCAAGATCGTCCCACGAGGACATTCGAGATCAAGTAAAGGATCTGAGAAGTAAATGAAATAGTGAGAAAAATTGAAAGATGTAAATAAAGGAAGTAATAGAACATAACAGCTACTGTACACTCTACTGTTGCCTTTAGTTAGTTTGCCACTCTACTCAGCGTTTTGCTGACGTGTTACACTCGTTACCTTTTTCAGGACCAGGTGTTGAGCAGCCAGGGTCGGCGGCTGCAGAGGACGCTGGGCCGAGTAGGGTCCAGTAGAGTTACCACAGCTTTGTACCTTCTTTTTTGTTTCTGTTCTAGTGAGTAGTTTTGTTTCCGCTGTACCTTCTTTACCTGCAGTTTTTGTTATATGATAAATGTTGCTTTACTGTTGTGGTGGTACCTACTGTAGTAGTTTCTTTCCTTACTGCTGTACTTTCTTACTGTTAGTTATATTCATGCTGAATGTGGTTTATTTTACTGTCTTTTGGTTACTTCCTCGTTGGACGACTGGGTCTTGGGATTAGTCGAGTCGGTCCGGTTCTCGTGTCTCGTAGGGACTCGGGACCCGGGTCGTTACACCAACCCACACCAAACTTTGTCAATCAAAGGAACCAACACCCGGGTGAACACCAACATTAGAACCACACTGATCAGCCTCCTATTAACCTGATACCTCAGCACCAACTCAGTTTCCATCAACAACAAGCCCCCCCACTTCCTCCTAGTGACAACTAAACTGCATATGCAGATACATCGAGGAGTGGGAAAACCAACAGTGATTTAGGGCCTTCAAATCAAATTGACTGCCGAATAGAGTTTCAGATGGGATTTTGCCCTAATTTAGGTTTCTGTGTAAATTTTCCAGTCAAACATAGTCAAAAGTCAAATCCAAGTTCACCACTAAATTCCTTGGGTTCAAATTAGCTTAAGGCCAAAATTTGGGCCCAATCAGAGTCCATCTTGTCATAGTTTGCAATTTACTCCCTAAGATCTGTATTTCTTACACTCAAGCCCCAAGGTTTCAAGTTTCTTACAAAAAGGCCCCTAACTTTATCATCATCTTTTCAAATAGATCCCTACCTCCATGGGAGGTGTGAACAGCACCTCAGACCAAAATCGTGATCATTCAATCATGGATTTCTCTCTTGTTGATCAAATCCCTCCAAACTTAGAGGGATTGATCTAAAGAAGTTGTCCAATTCATTGGACTTGATCTCAAATCCTAACTTGCACCCAAGAACCCTATGTAGGTTCCTATGAGAGGGGTTGAGATTTGTGGGATATAATATAAAATGCAAAAGCAAAATAAAACAATCTTACAAAAAGCAATCACACAATTTGCACAAGTGATTTTTAGGTGGAAACCCAAACCGGGTGAAAACCACCACCTAACCCTCTCAAGTTAGGATTTTCCGATCAACCGAGTCGATCAAATCCACTAACGTACTACTTAAAACGAGGGTAGTACAACCTCTATACACGCTACTTGAACCCGAGGGTAGCGTACCTCAAACGCCTCCTCTTCACGAGGAGTATTTAGCTTCTCAATGGAGACGAGAATTCGCAAAGCAAATACCCAACCAAAGACTATAAAAATACAACAATCCTATAGAGCCAACAAAGTAAGTATTTAAATCTAGCTACTATAGATAAAGGATCTTCCCTTTAGTGGAAGTGTGAGTTTGGTAACACGGGTGCATGATCCATGCAAAGGCACAGGCGACACTCTCGTAATCGCGGAGTGAGAGCGAGTGTGCAACGAAATGAAGCTCTCAAGATGTGGATGATGGCTTGGAGAGCTAGAGCATCTTCTCAAGATCAAAGTGACATAAAAGATGTGAAAATGGTATTGCTTGGTGTATCTCTACAAGGCAAGGGGCCTCTTGTATTTTTAGATGGCTTAGGAAGGCCTAGGAAGGCTTTGGAAGCCTTAAGTAGCCATTGGGGATCATCCCAAGGAAAAACAAGTTGTAATCAGAATCATTAATGATTCTAACAGGGTCATCAGACATCTGGGAAAAAGATCAGAGTCTGGAAGTCATTCTTAAGACGTTTGAGAACTAAGTCAGACGTCTAATTCTAGATGAGTTCCCTTATTCACTTTCATCAAACCTAAATAAGATTCTAGTGTAAATCAATCAGATAACATATCGGATGTCTAGCACAAGTTCTGGACATCTGGAAACTTAATTGACTGCGGGAATGGATTTCCCAAAGCACAAACGGCTATAAGCCTCAATAGAAGTGATTTCGGCTCAATCGAGGGCTAACGGTCACTTATCAAACGTCTAAAGTCCTCTACGGACGTCTGATAGAAGCCTAAAGGTCATTACTCAACAACTATATTGTGAAGGCCAACATTCCACTAATTGGACGTCTGGCTAAGTCATCAGACGTCTGGACTAAGGGTCGGTCGTCTGAAATTAGCAGACAGAAGGTTCTAAGACCAGCCCTAAATGATTTGACATCTGATTCAACATTCAGACGTCTTAAAGATCACTATCAGACATCTGATATTTTTGTTAGACGTCTAAAAAGGCTGTTTGAAGCCTATTTAGGTTTTCTAAGTCTTCTACGGAAAACCTAAGCATCCTAAGGTTGTGTAAGTGTTCCTAGGACTATGGTGTTGATACTTTGAGGCTCTTTAACATGAATCTAAGAAAGAAAAAAATAAAGAGCAACAAAAGAAAGATACAAAGAACAAGATATGAAAATCTATCCTATTCTTCTCTTCATGCCTTCTTCAAGCTTTCGCTCCTCGCGAAGCTCCTTCTCCTCCAACGAGCTCCTCCAATCCACCATGGATGCGAGCTCTGAGGTCCTTCACACTTGTATCCATTTGTATTGTCCTGAAATCTAAAGTTCAAATACAAATGTTAAAACACAAGTGTTTTGTTATCATCAAAATTGATAATCGTGATGCCATTGCACCAATACCCTAATGAAACCATGAAATCATAGGAGTTTCTCTTGCTTTAATTGCATAGAATTTGCAAGGATTCCTTGCAATTGAAAGCTTGGGATACCTCTATAAAAGCTCCTCTTGATCTTAGTGTGTTTTTCAAGCTCAGTTCTAAGCCAAAAAGCCTCTTCCTTGGCCACCTCCGACTGCAGCTCCGGTGAGCTCCTCAATTCCCCTTCATCGCCCTTTGCCACGTACAATAGGCAGAGGGTACATCTTCCCCACCTTCATCTGCACCTGGTGGGCCAAAGCTAGGGCTACCTCGACCCCTTCCTCCTCGCCATCTCTCCCACCGAAGATTTCATCCCCTCCAATGCCGACTAATCACAACCGGTGCCAACTCCCTCCCTCTTGCCAGTTAGCTAGGCCGATCCTCTCCCTCTCTCTCTATCGTCTCTATATCCCTTTATCTTCTTAATTCAACCAACGACCACCTCCTTTCCCCTTCGTCTCATCTTCCTCCGGCAATGGCTCCAGCGAAGCCATGTGCCCACTACACTCCACCAAGCCACCCTTTTCCAGGCCCAAAAGCTCCACCACATCACCCTCACCAAAACCCCTCATGAAATTTCACCTTCCATTCATTCCTTCACACCTCCGAACAGACTCACCTCCACACATCCTCTCCATCACCGACCGACCACCACATGCACGCATACACCAAATCACTACACTCGCCATCCATCGACAACCATTCTGAGCTTTTTAATTGGGTTGCAGGGCAGTTTTATTGTGTTCCAAGTCACGACTTCACATCGCACTACTACAGATTCACCTTGCAAAGGAAGCTGCGACTCCAATTGAACGAAGGCATCCCAGGAACAGCTCTAATTTGATGCCTCGATCCCCTGTAGCTATGCACGAGGGTAGTGATGAAAGAAGGCAATCTTAGTGCCACAGCGTGCACATAAAATTTGGAGAGGCACATAAATTGCAATTGCACTGAAGGCTGTTCGCCTCTCACAAGGGTGAGGTCCCCTCATTCTCTCTCTCTCACTTCTCACCTACTACCACTACCAGTGGGCCTGGTCCCTATATTCGACCCGATTACCCGACACTATTCAAACCTGTATACCCGATTAAGAAGAGGAAATTCTGAGGAGGGTTAGGGGAGGTTTTGCCTTGGGGTACATGTACATGCCTTGGGAATCGTGCACACACTTAGCCATCTCTTAAGCTTGGTACTTTGGCTCTATTAAGGCCTTGTGCCTATTCTAAAGTTTGGACAGTTAAGTCGTCTGGTCTCTGTGGCCGACATCAGATTTGGTATTGTTGCTATATTTGAGTTATTGTGGAGATACTTGGTTCCTAAATCTGATGTGGATATTTGAATAAGTGGTTCAAGATACTGTTGAGAAATTGAATGCTTTGATATGTGCTGAAATGTGGGATTTAAGTGATGATTCAAATCACCATTTTTAGGTCCTAACTATTCTTTGTATTCCATTGGTTTTTTAGAAACAATTTGATTTATCTTTGAATATATTCATTGAATATCTTTTTCCTGCTTAATTGGTTGTGCTCATTATTTCTAAATGGGATTAGTGTTATGAATTCCAATTTGCTCCTTGCGAATGACCTTGGACTCACTTGTTTTTTTGAGTTTATAATTTTTAAGTGTTGTTGTGAATTTCATTCTATATGACGATGCTATAGTTTAAAACGATGACACTCACACGCAACAATTTAGCTCTTAAGATAAAATTAAGCCTTATTCCTGCCTTTACTTTCTTTTTCTTTCTCTTTGCAGGATTAAGGAAATGTAGCTGGATAAGAATGGAAATAACAACACAAGGGTAGACATGTTTGCAAATCTTCCTCCACCCAAGAATATGGCAGTCAATCCCTTGACTCAACCTTGACCCTCAAAAGACCAGTCGTTACTTTCTTTGCCATGCAATTCAAACGCAAGCTAAAGATAGTAAGCAGCCATGAATTATGGATCTAAGCTAGAGGCAATTTTAAAAGAGGTCATCGCTCACATCATGAAGAGGCCATCACCCACTTCACCACTGCACCAGTGTCGATACTGTGGGCCTCGTACTATGGTAACACACCCCATTCACCGTAGGCGTGCAAGGTGACAGGTTGCACCACCAGCTGGGGGTGCTGCAAACCACTGCAAGCACACCATTTGGGCTCCACCACTACCTTGGGCGTACGAGGTGATAAACCACACTGCCATCAACGGAGCTCTGCATCTCCTCATTGTGAGCGTGCTTCCATGCACACAGCCACTGTGGAGTGTGACGTGCCAATTTTCCGCTTTCAATTAAGTTTTGCACATGAAAATACGCGTTGTTGTAGTATGCAAGTGATGGAAAAATCGACTAATCAATAATTAAAATAACCACTCAATTAGGAGCGGGTCGTATCCATAGGGAGGAAGTGGCCTATTTAAACTCACAAGGGTCAGAAACCGATGTTCACTATTAATTTCATCAAGAAATCAAGCCAAAATCGCTTTTCAAATGAGATAATAAAACTTTAACATGCTGATATTGTATTTACGAGAAAGAGGGAGGTTCTTTGCATAAAATCACCAGAATAATTTAATCAGAAAATGAAGTTGACAATGGCATGAATGGTAAAAACTAATTGGTGGTTTGTTGTAGCAAAACAAGGGAAAACCTCCCCTTGTCCGTGTGTGAGGAGGAGGATATGGCTGGAGGTGTGAAGTTCAGAGGAAGCTCTCTAGACCGAGGGCTTTGCGGTGGTGGCGGCGGCAAGTTGCGAGGTTGCCAGAGCCGGCCAGATGGAGCTCTAGAGAAGGTGGGTTCTGGCGGCTCTTGCTACTGGCTGCACTTGCTGGAGGGAGCGCGGAGGCGTGTGTAGGTGCTGCAGGCACGGGCGCATGGAGGTGCTGGCTGGGTGCGTGCAGGTTGCGTGCGCGCAGAGGAGAAGGCATGCCAACTGCTGTGCGTGGAGGGGTGCGTGAGCTGGGTGCACCAGAGGTGCTGGCGCAGCGTGCGGGCGCTGGTGGTGCATAGAAGGAGGGTAGCACATGCTGCTGTGCGCTAGAGGAGGTGGTGCAGCATGGAGGCTGCTGCTGCTGGTGTCGGGGCCGCACGCACTACTGGAAGCGTGCGGGTGTGTGTGCAGGTCGTGCGGGAACGGTAGTGCGCTTGGAGGCGTAGCGAGGGTAGCGAGGCACGGTGGCGATGTGCTGTTGGTGTTTGGGTTATTTTTGGTGGAGGAAAAACAGAGGAAGGAATAAACGAAGAAGAAGATGGAGGTCAGACATTTGGGATCATTCCCAAACATCTTAACTAATGTGGATGGTTGCTGGCGGTGGTGGCTAGTGCTAACTGCGTGGCCTTCAGGCACATGCTCGTGGTAACATGCACAAGCCACGAATGGCGCGGCTGTCTGTCACCCCGCCTGCCCGCGGTAGTGTGGACTTATGCACACGGTTGAGGCCAGCGATGGTGATGTGAAGAAGCTCAAAAGCTCTGCACAGTGGTGGGTCGGAATGGTGGTGGCCTCTGGAGCTCGGTTGAGGCTCTCCCTTTCTTATAGATGCAGAGGAGTGCAAACGCAGGTAGATATTGGTTAAAGAAGAAGCGACGCACATCGTGGGAATAAAGATCCACAATTGTCGCTTGTGCATTTAGCCGGCGCAATTGTATGCATGCATCCGTTGGAGATAAAGAAATTAAATGAGGGTTATTTATGTACAAGCCCTTAAAAGAAATGTGAAATAAAATAATGCATGTAATGCAACCTAACAAATTAACTATCCTAATGCATGCTATTTTAAATGAATTCTAAGTATGAATGCAATGCATGAAATATGTAAATAAATAAATAATTAGGCTAATCTATTTACATCTTATTATATGCAATTTATATGCCAATATTAATCTAATTCCTAGGCATTTAAGTAACTAATTAGCCCACAAATATGGGCTCATCAAATGCCCCCATGCCTAGTTTTTGCTAGTCCCTAGCAAATTCAAGCAATAACCCAACTCTTCAAGTGGACTAGCCAACCCAATCGGTCTTCCTTTATTAACATGTTAAGTTCAGACTTTACACCTAAGGTTCCCAAGTAATTGCTAAGTTACAGACTAGGTCGGCTAAAGATGAGTTGCAGGCACAGGTTTTCCTGATTTCTAACTCTACCATAGGGTTTATTGGTCCTAGAGATTGAAGCATCCGTGCATGTGCATTGGTCTGGGTTATTTGAGGTTGGTTTGATTGCCAACCAGGAAACAGAGTAAGAAAGAGATTTCTTTTTTTTATTCCTCTAAGTCTAACCTTGGATAAGCTATCAACACGGTCAGTGTCGGATTCATTGTCCCCATCACCGAACCTCGAAGGGTGCTTGGCTTTTGACGCTTCGAGATAGCACCGCCCATAGCAACCCCAAGAACTCCTGCCAATCAATACTTTGAGATAGTATTGCCCATGGATTTCTAAAGCAAATTCAGGCCTATGGCAATCGATACTTCAAGATAGGGCCACCCATGGTACCTGAATCACACAATGCACTTACATGCCCCCAGTAGGATGGATATCCTAAGAGATAAGTGCCAAGGAGGTGACATGTTATCATCGCATCCTCAAGGTGAGTATGTACTCCACCTCTCCTACGGTAGGAACTCTTCCAATCAACTTGTGCTTTCAAGCTTCTCCTAAGTCAGAACTAAGAGAACCAAAATTTTTCTCCAAGAAAGGAATTAGGGTGATCACTAGTTACACAAGACCAAGTATGTGTGAATTGTGAATGCATTGGTTACGAGGACCCGTAAACCAAAAGGTAGAAAAAGACACCAAATACTACCCAGCCTTTAATTCAATCCCTAGCTTTCCTTCCTCAACCTCTCGAGGAATGGTCTGCAACTTAACTCCTACTTGAGTTTTTAAGTCCACAAAGGACCCTAAAGGTCTAGAGCTACTTCTTCAACTTAGCTTCTAAAGTCAGACACCTAGAGTCAACATAGTCTAACCTAAAGTTCTGGTCTGCCTAAGAATGTAAGGCTCAGCCAGTTAAGCTCAATAATGTAAATTTTTTTTTTAACAAATGTATGCAATGCAGAATATTTAAACTAAATGCATGAATGCACTATGTATAAATGCTATGTACAGATGCCTCAGGTCCTATCCCCCCCATGCCTTGTTCAAACAATGTCCACATTGAAAGTAGAATGACCAAGGGAAGATATTACCTGAAGCGGAAGAGAAAGGAGCTAAGGCTCCTCAAGAGTGACCTCGTCAACCAGCTGGCCATCCAAAGTTACATAAGGTTTTAATCGTTGGCCGTTGACAGTGAAGGGTGGTGCTGGAGAGGAAGGGTTCTTGATCTCCACAACCCCATGCGAAATACTTTGGTGACAATATAAGGCCTATCCCAATGTGACTTCAATTTTTTGGGAAACAACTTAAGTCTGGAATTGAAAAGTCAGACTTGTTGGTTGGGCTCAAAGGTCTTTCTAAGGATGTACTTGTCATGCAAGACCTTAGTTCTCTCTTTATAAGCTTAGGAGGTGTCATAAGCATCATTCCTCAGCTCCTCAAGCTCGGTCAACTCCACTAAACGTGCTTCACCAGCTTGCTTTAAATCCATGTTAACACTTCGGATAGCCCAAAGTGCCCTATGTTGAAGTTCAACAGGTAAGTGGCATGCTTTCCCATACACAATCCGGAAGGCAGACATACCCAAAGGGGTTTTGTAGGTCGTTCGATAATCCCATAAAGTGGCATCGAGCTTTTGGGACCAGTCCTTCCTATCTGGCCTAACAGTCTTTTCTAAAATGTTCTTGAGCTCCCTATTTGACACTTCAACCTGGCCACTTGTTTGAGGATGATAAGGGGTAGCAATCTTGTGAGTTACTCCCAGACTCCTGAGTAGCCGATTGAAATGATGGTTCCGGAAATGAGGTCCCCCATCATTTATAATCATCTTAGGGCAGCCAAAGAGAGATATGATATTGGCCTTCACAAATTTCAAAACCTCAAAGTGGTCATTTGTGCACGTAGGAATGGCCTCTATCCACTTGGAGACATAATCCACTGCCTCCAAGATGTATTCAAATCCATGGGACGAAGGGAAGGGACCCATGAAATCTATCCCACAAGCATCAAAAATTTCCACAGGTTGGATAGGGTGTTGGGGCATCTCATTTCGCTTCCCAATCATTCTAGTCCGTTAACATCTGAGACAGGCCTTAACAAAGTAATGGGAATCTTTAAATAAAGAAGGCCACCAAAAATCAGACTGGAGAACCTTAAAAGCAGTTTTCTTAGCACCAAAGTGTCCTCCACAATGAAGCTCATGGCAAAATCTCAACACACTGTTGCTTTTCTTCAGGCACACATCATCTCCAAACTTGGTCTTGTCCAATATGAAATAATTCTAGCTCTTCCCAATGAAAGAATCTAGCTTGGGAAATGAATCGCTTCCGTTTTTGTGCATCCCAAGAGCTATGGCTTTCTCCAGTGACCAAGTAGTTAACTGTATCTGCATACCAGGGTGAAGTTGGTGTTACCGCCATAAGGGTTTCATCAGGAAATGTCTCGCGGATGTCTCCAGATTGAGAGTCATCAAGGGAAAGGTGAGATAGGTGGTCAGCCACTACATTTTCCACTCCTTTCTTTTCACGAATCTCCAAGTCAAACTCTTGAAGGAGTAGAATCCATCTAATTAAACGTGGCTTAGAGTCTTTCTTGGCAATAAGATGTTTCACTGCCGCATGATCAGTAAAAATGACCAC
This sequence comes from Thalassia testudinum, assembly GCA_037157565.1. Lineage (NCBI taxonomy): Eukaryota > Viridiplantae > Streptophyta > Magnoliopsida > Alismatales > Hydrocharitaceae > Thalassia > Thalassia testudinum. The sequence continues at coordinate 50,499,685 of JAZHRO010000073.1, forward strand.
CTTGGATCCAAGAAGATAAGACCTAAACTTCTACAAAGCAAAAACTACAACAAGTAATTCCTTTTTAGTGACTATGTAGTTTTGCTGTGGTTCAGTTAAAGTCTTTCTAGCATAGTGCAGCACATGTGGTCTTCCCTCAACCCTCTGTCCAAGAATAGCAACCACAGCATAATTTGAAGCATCACACATCAGCTCAAATGGGAGTGTCCAATCAGGAGCTCAGAGAATAGGCGTAGAGGTCAAGGCCTCTTTCAGCGAATGAAAAGCCTCGGCACACTTTGAATCAAAATCGAAGGAAGATTCCTTCGCCAATAAGTCGCAAAGTGGCCTAGAAATTTTGCTGAAATTCTTAATGAATCGCCTATAAAAACTTGCACGGCCCAGAAAGGATCTAATATATTTGACATTCGTGGGCAATGAAAGTTTGGAAATAGAATCAACTTTAGCCTTATCTACTTCCAAGCCCCTTTTAGACACAACATGCCCAAGTACAATGCCTTTATATACCATGAAGTGGCTTTTCTCCCAGCTGAGGATTAAACCAGTCTCCTTACATCTCTTCAGCACATTCTCCAAGTGCAGGAGACACTAGCCGAAAGTCGAGCCGTAAATGGAAAAGTCATCTATAAAAACCTTGACGCACTCATCAATCATGTCCGAGAAAATGAACATCATACACCGCTAGAAAGTTGCAAGTGCATTACATAATCCAAACGGCATACGCCTGAATGCAAAAGTGCCATAAGGACTAGTGAAAGTTGTCTTATCCTAATCATCAGGGAAGACTGCAACCTGGTTGTACCCAGAATATCTATCTTAAAAGTAGAAATACTTGTTCCCTACCAATCTTTCTAGGATCTGATCAATAAAGGGCAAGGGACAGTGATCCTTCTAGGTAGTGGTGTTCAATTTGCGGTAATCAATGCAGACCCTCCAACCAGTTGAGGGTCTGGTCACCACTTGTTCACCCTAGTCATTTGTTTCTACTGTGAAGCCTGCCTTCTTTGGCACCACATGTATTGGACTAGCCCATTTGCTATCCGTGATGGGATAAATGATCACAATGTCCAACCACTTCAGAATCTCCTTTTTAACCACTTCCCTCATGTTGAGGTTAAGACGTCTCTGCATGTCTCAAAAGGGTTTGATGGAATCATCAGTATAAATGTGATGCATGTAGAGCGTAGAGTCTATACCCGTAATATCAGCAATCTCCAAGCTATGGCTTCCTTGTGCCTTGATAAACAATCTAACAAGGCTCCCTCTTGCACTTCAGATAGTGCAGATGAGATTATTACAAGGAGCGTATCATTTGGCCCAAGGAATACATACTTGAGAGAGTCAGGGAGGGGTTTCAGTTCAATGTTGAGGGCTTGTATGGTTGAGAGTTTCATAATAGAAGTCCCCATCTCAGGTAGCAAATCTACCTTAGGCAGACATAATGGGGAAAGAGACTCAGTAGAAACTCCAAGCAATTCCTCAAGTTCTAGCACTTCCCCTTCACATTTCTCCAAGAGATGGGAACGCCCATTTAGCATGACATGTTGAAGGGGGTCATCACATAAAATTGCAGGAGTTGTCTCTTTAATCAGATCATCTACCACCTCAACTTGGGAACAATCTTCAAATCCAGCTTGTTTATAAGCATCAAACACATTCGGCCAAATTTTCCTATTCCCAGAGCCCATTTTTAACGCCCTAGTGTGACAATTAATTCAGGCATTAGAAGTCGCAAGAAAAGGGCGACCCAAAATGATTGAGGGTTTGGTTGGTTTGTTGGTAGGGTCAGTGTCCAGTACTAGAAAGTCAACGGGGAAAAAGAAATCCTCCACTCTCACGAGGACATCTTCCAACAGGCCCATAGTGTCTTCAAAGAATGATCTGCAACTTGAAGGATTACAGGAGAAGGCTTCAAATTGCCTCCTCCAAGTTGTTCATATACATAGCTCAGAAAGATGTTTACCCCCACACCCAGATCAAGCGGAGCCTCGTCTATTTGTAGGTCACCAATGATTACTGAGATGTATGGGCTCCTGGGTCCTTAAGTTTCGGTGGTGTCCCATGTTGTATAATTGAGCTAACAGAATCAGGCAGGACAACCTTTGATTGGACCTGTTTCCTTGATTGCCACTTTTTCATGAACAAGTCCTTAAGAAAGCGGGCATAGGACGAAATCTGCCTGATAGCTTCAAGCAAGGGAAGGTTAATTTACACTTGTTTGAAAGTCTCCATGATTTCGTTCATCCTATCTTTGGCTCCAGATGAGCCAGCAGAAGTTTGCCCAGAGTCAGATAAGCGCTCTGGAAAGGGCACTCTCAGCCTCTGGGTGGAAGGGTTGTCATGTCGAGTAAGAGGGGGAACGGGGACAACCTCTTCCGGTGAGGTGATTTCAAATGGAGAAGAGTTGGGATGCTCTTCTCCAGTGAGGTTGAAAGTCAGAGTGGATGGTTTTTCAAAAGGTGGGACTATAGGAGCATCATGTTTGGAAATTTCTTTCCCACTCCTCAGAATAGTCACCGCCTGGGCTTGCTCCCTAAAAACAATCCCTTTCCCTTTAGGGTTCTCCTCAAATGAATTGAGAAGCTTCCCAGCCTATCTTTTTCTCATGGCCTTAACAAGGTGTCCAATTTGTGATTTCATCTCATTGATTTCCTTGTCATGAGATTGGATGATCATGCTTTGATTCTCTTACATGGCTTTCAGCATGGCTTTAAGCTTATCCATCTCAAAAGTATTGGATGGTTGGGAGGGCATAGGAGGTTGATTATACTGTTGAGTCTGAAAGGGTTAGGGTCTGTAATTCCCTGAATTAGAGACATTCCCTTGTCTCCATGAAAAATTGGGGTGGTTCCTCCATCCCTCGTTATAAGTATTGGAAAATGGGTCATTACGAGGTCTAGGTCGAAACCCTTGGGCGGCATTCAGTTTCGCCTGTACAAGGTCAGGGAATTGGGAGTCCAAATGAAAATCCACAGTAGTGTGCATATTGCCTTTGCAAATGGAACATTCAGAAGCTTGGGAAACAGAGGCATTTGTCATGAGTTGGCTAGGGTTTGTCATAAGCCTTTCCATGTTTTAGTTCAACAATTGAATCTGGAAGGCCAAATTCTGGGTATCCCTAGCCTCATTTGCCTCAATCTTTCGCTGCATAAGAGTGGGTTTCCTATCCAAATAGGCAGAATTTAAATGAATAGAATTCACTCAAGGTCTCAAAAAGATCCTAGGCCTCATCTTCAATTTTTGTGAGAAAGGTTCCTACATAGGCACCATCCACTATTTGCTTGTGCTTATCATTTAATCTAGTGTAGAACCTTTCTACAAGTTGCCATCTTGGCACTTGATGATAGGGACATAAGCGTAACAAATCTTTGAAGCGCTCCCATGCATCATGAAATTGTTCTCCATCTTGTTGAGCAAATCCTATGATTTCCCTCCTGTAGTGATTGGTCTTGCTCATAGGGAAGTATTTTTTCAAAAACTCTCCCTTCAAGACTTCCCAAGTATCCACTCTACCATCTAAAGTGTGATACCAATGCTTCGCCTTATCCTTGAGGGAGAAAGGAAAGAGGGTTCACGTTTGGGCGTCATCAGTAACACCCTGCAATCTCACCGTGGAATAGACCTCGGTGAATTCCTCCAAATGCCTGTAAGGGTCCTCCCTAGAAGTACCATAGAATGAGGGAAATAGAGATATGGTACTACTCTTGATTTCATATGGATTATTCCCCCCAGGTCTTCTTAGTGATGGCTAGGTTAATTGGTAGGGATAAAATAATCTCTCAAAGATCGTTGGTTTTCCACAGTTCTATTCTCTCCTTCCTCAGCCATCTCTCTTCTCTCTTGGTTGGCTTTCCTAAGGATTCTTTTAGGTTCTGAATTAAACACAAGTTGTCTCCTCAGAGATCACCTACCAAGCATACACAAACAAACACAATTCAAAAGGATTTTTATGTCTTTAATCAATTAAGGCCTTTGAGATTTTAGTCCAGTTGTAGATGACAATACAAATTGCCCAAACAATTACGTGCCAATTGTCGACCTATGAAATGCCTTAATGAAGACCTAATTGGAACTTAGGTGCTTTGCCCTAAAGTTCAAATGGTAAAGTACTCCAAGGATGGAAGATCGAGGGATGCAAGTAGGCCTAAGCCTTCCTTTGAAGCTGTGCTTTCGCGGCGCTTCTTAACCACCCTCAAAAATCCGTGACAAGGTATCCCCCTCCTTGAAGTTACAAAACCTTTGAGCTTAAGTTTCAAGCACTTTGGTATCCAATGATAGGAGAGTTCTTTCCTAGCAGCTCAAAAACCTAAGAGTGTCTAAATGCATGCTTCGGTGCAAGGATCAAACAAGTGTGCATACACCAAAAAAGTTTGAATTTTTTGAATCACAGCACAATGTCTCAAATCAACTCCTTGGGTTTTATATGTTCCTCCTATTGATTAGACCTTTTTCAGAAAATGTGACCACTTGTTAAATCGTTTCAAGACAACCTATGTGGTCCTGGAATTAAGTCCAAAATGCATTGCGTGATCAGAATATGGATGCAAAGTAAGAGAATGTGTACCTTACTCCCAGCAATCAATGATGCAAGAATGCACGCAATGCAGAGAAATAAATCTAGAGGCTACTCATACAGACCTGAATGGTTCATCTTAAGGGCAAGCAACTCGTGTTTTGTTTGTTTTTTTTTTTAAAAAAAAACTACTTATGCACAATCAAAATAAAATCAAACCACAAAAGAAAACAAAAACGTAAATCTAAAGAAAAAGGGAACAGACTCCCAAAAATTACCCAACACGGGCCTAAAACAAAATTAGGGAAAAACCCTAAAACTGTACCCCAGAACAAGGGTCCCAAACCAAATGTATGTGAAGTCTAAACTAAATCTAAACTAATCTAATATACTATCTATTCTATCTATTCGAAATGCAGGAGTTGATGCTTATAGCTTTCTCAAAATGTTCTCTTCCAAATTGTGGCTCAAGGTCCTCCTCAGTTGTGCGCACAACAACTATGTTGCTCCTAATGTGTGGCCAACGAATGGTGTCAAGGGTCGCCTGATCTCCGAGGTTGGTGCGACAAGATGTAGAAGATATGTGTACCTCGCACCAAAAAGATCAGAGTTAAAAATGCCTCAAAACTAATGTGTGAACAAATAAATAGATAAATGTGAGTCTAACAAGGCTGTTGCATCCATGGCAACGGTGCCATTTGACGTGCTGATTTTCCGCTATCGATTAAGTTTCGCACATGAAAATACGCGTTGTTGTAGTATGCAAGTGGTGGAAAAATCGACTAATCAACAATTAAAATAACCACTCAATTAGGAGCGGGTCGTATCCACAAGGAGGCAGTGGCCTATTTAAACTCGCAAGGGTCAGAAATCAATGTTCACTATTAATTTCGTCAAGAAATCAAGCCAAAATCATTTTCAAATGAGATAATAAAACTTTAACATGCTAATATTGTATTTACAAGAAAGAGGGAGGTTCTTTGCATAAAATCACCAGAATAATTTAATCAGAAAATGAAGTTGACAATGGCATGAATGGTAAAAACTAATTAGTGGTTTACTGTAGCAAAACAGGGGAAAACTTCCCCTTGTCTGTGCGCAAGGAGGAGGATATGGTCGGAGGTGTGAAGCTCGAAGGAAGTTCTCTAGACCGACGGCTTCGCGGCGGTGGCGACGGCAAGTTGTGAGGTGGCCGGAGCCGGCCGGACGTAGCTACGGAGAAGGTGGGTTCTGGCGGCTCTTGCTGCTGGCTACGCTTGCTGGAGGGAGCGTGGAGGCGTGCACGAGCACTATAGGCGCATGTGCACGGAGGTGCTGGCGGGGTGTGTGTAGGTTGGGTGTGCGAGCTGGGTGCGGGGAAGGTGCTGGCGCAATGTACGAGTGCTGGTGGTGCACTAGAGGAGGGCAACGCCTGCTGCTGTGCGTTGGAGGAGGTGGTGTAGCATGGAGGCTGCTGCTGCAGGTGTCGGGGCCGCACACACTGCTAGAAGTGCGTGGGTGTGTGCGCAGGTCATGCAGGAAGGGCAGTGAGCGTGGAGGCGTAGCGAGGGTAGCGAGGCGCAGAGGCGATGTGCTATTGGTGTTTGGGTTATTTTTGGTGGAGGAAAAACAGAGGAGGGAACAAACGAAGAAGATGGAGGTCAGACGTCTGGGATCATTCCCAGACGTCTTAACTGGAGTGGATGGTTGCTGGCAGTGGTGGCTGATGCTAACTGTGTGGCCTTCAGGCACACGCTCGTGGTAACATGCACAAGCCACGAATGGCGCAGCGGTCTGTCACCCCGCCTACCCGCGGTAGTGTGGACTTGTGCACACGGTTGAGGCGGGCGGTGGTGATGTGAAGAAGCTCAAAAGCTCTGCGCAGTGGTGGGCCGAGATGGTGGTGGCCTCTGGAGCTCGGTTGAGGCACTCCCTTTCTTATAGAAGTAGAGGAGTGCGGACGCAGGCAGACGTTGTTTGAAGAGGCGACGCACATCGTGGGAACAAAGATCCACGATTGTCGCTTATGCATTTAGCCGGTGCAATTGTCTACATGCATCCATTGGAGACAAAGAAATTAAATGAGGGTTATTTATGTACAAGCCCTTAAAAGAAATGTGAAATAAAATAATGCATGTAATGCAACCTAACAAATTAACTATTCTAATGCATGCTATTCTAAATGAATTCTAAGTATGAATGCAATGCATGAAATATGTAAATAAATGAATAATTAGACTAATCTATTTACATCTTATTGTATGCAATTTTTATGCCAAAATTAATCTAATTCCTAGGCATTTAAGTAACTAATTAGCCCACAAATATGGGCTCATCAGAGTGCACCTCTATGTGCACTCGCTCATCCTCCCCTATCTTCTTCTTTTTTGCTTTTTTTTTTACTATTCATCATCTTCTCCACAAGGAACCCACCACCCCACGTCGCTCCACCGTGCGAACTCCAAGCGGCCAGTTTAACACCACCCATCACCATTGCCCACTCGCTACCGACGGCCACCCGCCTAAGGCCAAGCACAACCACGCGTGGCCAAGCGCATGCACGGCCCTATTCCACTCCCATCACCGCTACAATCATCTTCTTCCTACCATCGCTAGCAGCTGACGTGGCATGGGGCGCGTGTGTTTAAAAGAGTCGTTATAGCTTGCGCTCGCAACGTCGGTTTTAAAATGAAGAAATGGATGTGAGTCCGAGTGTCGATGTCATGGAAATAACAGGTTTTTGCTTGAGAAAAGTTGTGGGTGAAAAGCAAGTGAGAGAGAGAGAGAGAATAGGGTTAGAATTTCTTCATTCACACATACAACTTTAAACATAAAAGAGGGCAAGTAATTAGATAGGAAACAACTTCATTTGACATGCAACGTTAGTTTATAATTATAACACTAGATAATTGCTTGAACATAAGTAAAGTAAATCTTAAGATAAAGAGGGAAAGAGAAAAGGAAGACGGTGAGGAAGCCACGGCGGTGGAGAGGGGCTCCGTTGGCGGCTCGTCGGCTCTAACGACTACAAAGAGGGTTTAATGGTAGCTAGAAGTGGGGTAGAGCACTTGCAAGTGGAATGAATGCCTTGAATGGGTGGTTGGATGGAGTTTATATAGGAAAAAGGGTTTTCTAATTCAAGTATGGGCTTTAGCGACGTCCGGGACGTCGCTAAACCCATACTAAATCCGTCGATGTAGCCCCCTGCCCACCAATCGCCAGCACGCACGTGTGCTTCTTCGAAGGTGATCCGCGTGCGTGCATTGTAAGCCATCCGATCTTCGCGCGAAGAGCGCGCTCGCGGATCGCTACTGAGGATCACACGTCTGTCGCGTTATCGCACGCATGGGCTTCCACGTGCATCCGTAGCACCGCGCGGCTCCATCTGCGCCATTCACTACCGATCGGATGGTTGAATTTGCACACACCTCAAATTGCGCAAAATTGGGGAGTGGCAGGCATTTCGAACCTGCGCCCCTGATTGCGGGTTGAAGCACCGACCGCTGTGCTATCGCAGTGGATTGTTACGGCGAGAGTCAGGCGCGCGGGTGTTCTCGGCCGTTCGATCGAAGATCGACGGCTGAGATTCATCCTCCAGGTGAAGGTAGAAGCAGGCGGCAGTGGAGATGCTATGAGTGGGCGCCACATGGCGTGCCGTGGGTCGTTGATCATCAGATCAATGGTCAAAAATTCTTGGGCCCATTATAGGAGCTTCGGATGTCAGATTTGGCCGATTTTGAGTCCGTTGGACTTCGTTCGTCGCTCTGAATCCATCTGTGTGGTCTAATTGCTCATCTGAGGCCTATTTTGACATGTTCTTGTACACATGGCCGTTAATAAGCAATCTTGTTGTGCAATGCATGCGATGCTCCTATTCCTATTTATGATGTGTTATCTATGCGTTTTGCTCTTAAGATAAACCCCAATTGACAGATTTATCACCCCAAGATCCAGTGTTATCATACCCCCATGCTTACTCCTTGCTAGTCCCTAGCAAGGTTTATTCTAGCCTTTATTTCCAATCAGAATTTAAGAAGTAATTACTTGGACACTTCGTCACTTGTCAATAGGAGGAAATATACTAAGATCTTAATCTACAAAGACTAAGCAGCGCCCGGGTGTCTGCCAAAATATAAATTGCCTGAATCCTTGCTTTAATGCATGTATCTATGTATGTGTGTGTGTGTGTATATATATATATATTTCTTATTTTTAGATTTTTTTGGAGCTAAGAGTGTGTTGGTAATTTTTTACGGCTACCCAACTCACCCAAAACTCAGACAAAACTCTAAGTGCTAAGCATCTTGGTGTGAAGATTGTGATAGGCTCACTCAACGGTAATTTAGACAGACTTCGGGTTTTTACGCCCCTAGGTAACTGGAAGAGGAAGTGTTTTACCTGAAGGTGTAATTGTTCATTCGGTAGCTTTCTCCCTATGTTTGTTTTAATTGGGGTCGACATAAGGATTTTTCCAGTGTATATCTCCCCGGCTTGCCCTACTTCCCCGCTTCTTCCTTAAGTGTTTTGGTTCTTTTTGTGCATTTACTGAGCTGAGCTCTAGACAACCAACCAATGGGTTGTTACCCACGATCACTTGTCAGCCATACTCATGCGGTGAAGTGTGGTTTATTTTATTTTTTTTTCTTCTTCTCTTTTTTTTTATTTATTTAGTAGGTGGCTTCCCTGATCTCAAATTTACCTAGAGACAATGAAAAAGAGGTGGTCCCGTGGCTGGGCTCTAGACAACCTGCCAATGGCTGTTACCCACGACAACTTGCTAGCCATACCACCCTAGAGAGTTCATTAGCTACCTAATTTCTATCAGAATCTCCGAGGAGTGAGTCTGTGCAAAAATGTGTGCAGATGCTTAGACTAAAAGTCATTCTGAGTTAGAGGGTGAGTTGATAAGTTGTATACTTATCACCTTATTTAGTTAGTGGATTAGAGCAGCTTAAGGTTGCAAGGATTTGAAGCTAAATCTATATTTTAACGGACACCGGGGCTGATTAAGCCTGAAGCCTGTAAAGTCTAAGTGCTCAAAATCTTTCCGTATTATTTCCCACTATTGACAAATTTCTAATGCCTAAGTTTTTCTTCCTAAATTCATTTTTTTTATTCTATTCAGACTGATTAAATGAGTTCAAGATCATGCAATTTATCACCCCCCCATGCTTAAGTTGGACAATGTCCTCATTGACAAATACATGGGTGCAACAGGGGTTTGAAAAGATATTACCTAAGTGAAGTACAATACCTGATCAGCCTGAATCTTCTGGGTTGCCTCCCAGGAAGCGTTGAGTTTAACACCTTCAGCTGGGCATAGTGCACAAATAGGAATGGTTTGGGTCAAGGAGGCATGTACAAAATCAACCAGACCCAAAATCAGAAGTCCACAGATGCGAACAAGGTTGTAGTGGAGTCCCATTCCTAAGGGGCGAGAATTCTGCAGCAGATGTATCTTGCATGCCCGTGTCAGATCCTCTCTTAGTCTGCGGGCATGCAAAGAAGTTGATGTGGACGAGCACACCCCGAATGACATACTAGACATTAAAGATGTAGGTTTTATACTCAGCTTGTGTCCCCATAAAATTGTAATCCGTCAAAGGTGTATCAATTCCAGTGCATTCGAGTTGCGGGATCTTTATTCTGGTAGGGCAGGTAACAAAATCAAGAGTTTCATAATGAGCCATACAATCAAGCATGAGGCCTCTCTCCAAAGACGAATCCATCTCTTCTGCAACTACGGTTTCATTTCTCATTCCCTCCAAGCCCTTGACCTCAAGAATATTTTCTTCAACCTCTTTTGTATCAGATTCACTGTTTGAGGTTGCATTAGAGGTAGGGCTAGTTTCATCCTCTAGTTCATATTCTTTCTCTCAGCCCTCCTCCAAATTTGTGATGGGGATTCCAACCGATTCATAATCGATTTCTTTGAAATTGTAACTCCATTCCCCATCTCCTATGTTGGCTGTTGTTCCCACTGGATCACTTCTCTCGGCCCGATTAGATTCGGATTCCAAGGCATCTCCCCTCACATTCTCAGTTTCCTCCTGATGTTTGTCCTCAATGCTCCCCAAATTGTGTTTCGAGGAATTCTCAATGACCTTATCCATTGAGTTGTCCAACTCCTGGGGGGTATCAATGGTGGACTGAACCAAATTAGGGTGACTGGGTGTAGTCCAATTGATCATGGTAGGTCCTTGCTTTACGAATTCCATGAATGGCGTTGTGTGCAACAGCTTTCCTTGGCCTTCTTCCCCCAATTGTTGGAACATATCCAACATGGCCCGTTGCCCTTTAACCAATTCTTGATTATGTCTATGTAACTCTAACTGGAGGTTATCAAGAATTGATAGGGTGTCATTTGGTGTCCTTTGGATTTCCTCCTTGAAATCCAGGTTAAGAGGGTGTGGTTGAGGTTGTGGATTAGAATCAATACTGGGGTTTAGGTTCTTGGGTGGGTCCTCTATTCTATCATGTTCAGGGTCCAGTTTTTCAGGAGGAACCATTCTCTGTTTGGTCTTACTCCAGAATAGTTGAGGTTCTAAGTCCTCCCAATCAGATTCTTCATCAGGGGACCAAATCAAAGGGTGATGATCCTAGGCTTGCCTAGATTTCTGATCATTCTCTGATTTCCATTTGTCTAGAATTCCTTCCAATCCAAAGGTCAAGTAGGAAACGTTGTTAAATTCAGATGACCTTTCTTGGTTATTGTCCTGAGAAGGGTAGGGTTCTTGGTGTTCTCCTAGAGTGTAGGTCCTATCATAGTGGTTAGAGAGTGGATGGGACCTAAATGATGAGGCGTCGTGAGGAGAATCGAGATATGGAGCCCCACGATTTGAATCATACCCTTGAGTGGATATGTTGGGTGTATCCCAATAAGAGGTTGGTGCAGTTTGGTCATAACTGGGACAGTTGGACCAAGAGAGATATTCTAGGTCGTACCCCCAACTTGGTGGTTGGTTAGCCCAAGTAGGCTGTGGATATGGTCTACTTGGATTAGCCTACAAATCATGTTGGGGGCAGTTTGGGTAAGATAGATAGGCATTGAAATCCATGGTTTGGAAGAAATGGAGGGATGTGGGAAGAACAGATGAGAGAGAGTGTGTGTACAACCAAGCAAACAAGCCTAATCCTTATGATGTATTCCTTAGGGGACCTAGAAATCTCCAAAAGGGTGATCAAGTCCGTAAGCACTGGACTCCCCTTCCCAAAGCTAATCTAGCAAGGTTGATTACGAGGGGATTACAGGGAAGGTAATTCCTTTGGCTTGCACCGCCGGTTCCATAGACCCCACAACCACAGTCGTTTAACACTACCCCACAGCCTAGTCACCAGATTCTACTAAGGGAATGAAAGCCAAGTGCCCAACGAACAAAACCTCGCCTCTCAAGACTTAACCCAGTCCTACCTAGGGCACGTCTACTCTGTTTTAAAAGGGCTAGGACAGTGTCTGTGCTAGGGTTATATGATGGGGAGTTGATTGGGGTAGTGCCTCTTAGTTTTCCACTTTCAGTGTGTGTGCTCCTATCAAAACATGGTTTTCAAGCAAGGATTTTTTTAAGGTGTGGTGCCTTTTAATATTTCATCCTTACTCTTGTGTCTTTTAGGATTGACGTGTCTTAATGTTTTCAGACAAGTTTCAGTGGACACATCAAGTTTTGCACACAATTTGGTGAAAGTAGATTTCCTTTTGTTGTGTAGAGGCTCTAAAACCCTAATGTACTCATCCTAGTGATCATGCAGCCTCTATTAGATGAGTCGATTTTAGGGTTGAGTGGTGCGACCCAAGTCAATTCAAGGTGGCTTCGCAAACACCACTCAAAAAGAAAAAAGAACACTCCAAGAATCTTAGATTATTCAGAATGTTAGAGTGTATTTTTTTTTGTTGGGTGATGTGTTAAGGATGTGGGTCAAGCAATCATGCACCACGCCAATTTCTTCAGTTTTACAATTTTTTTTAGATTTTTTTTTAGCAAGCAAACAACCATGGGTGGAGAAATACTCACGACCGGTCCTTGTTGCACTTACTCCCTTGTTACCGTCATGAGTTGCACTGCTTCTCCGTCCAAGCGTCGAATTCCTGCAACCATCAAGTAGGAGATAAGGCGTTAGACGATGTGAGCATGGATGTAAAATGAAAGTGACAAAATAAATCCGTTGCCTCCCCGGCAACGGTGCCAAAAACTGACGTGGCGTAGGGCACGTGTGTTTAAAAGAGTCGTTATAGCTTGCGCTCGCAACATCAGTTTTAAACTGAAGAAATGGATGTGAGTTCGAGTGTCAATCTCAGGGAGGCGTGAAAATCAAATTTTTTCTTGTCACTTAATGTCACGGAAATAACGAGTTTTTGCTTGCGAAAAGTTGTGGGTGAAAAGCGAGTGAGAGAGAGAAAGAGAGAGAGAGAGAGAATAGGGTTAGAATTTCTTCATTCACACATACAACTTTAAACATAAAAAAGGGCAAGTAATTAGATAGGAAACAACTTCATTTGACATGCAACTTTAGTTTATAATTACAACACTAGATAAATGCTTGAACATAAGTAAAGTAAATCTTAAGATAAAGAGGGAAAGAGAAAAGGAAGACGGCGAGGCAGCCACGGCGGTGGAGAGGGGCTCCATCGGTGGTTCGTCGGCTCCGACGACTACAAAGAGGGCTTAATGGTAGCTAGGAGTGGGGTAGAGCACTTGCAAGTGGAAAGAATGCCTTGAATGGGTGGTTGGATGGAGTTTATATAGGCAAAAGGGTTTTCTAATTCAAGTATGGGCTTTAGCGACATCCGGGACGTCCCTAAACCCATACTAAATCCGTCGGTGTAGCCCCCTGCCCACCGGTCGCCAGCGTGCATGCGTGCTTCTTCAGAGGCGATCCGCACGCGGGCGTTGTAAGCCATCCGATCTTCGCGCGAAGAGCGCGCTCACGGATCATTGCTGAGGTGTGCGCGTCAGTCGCGTTATCGCGCGCATGGGCTTCCGGGCACATCCGTTGCGCCGCGCGGCTCCATCTACGCCGTTCGCTGCCGATTGAGAGGTTGAATTTGCGCGTGCCTCAAATCATGCAAAATTGGGGAGCGGCGGGCGTTTCGAACCCGCACCCTTGATTGCAAGGTTGAAGCACCGATCGCTGCGCTGTCGCAGCGGATTGTTGCAGCGAGCGTTGGGCACGCGGGCGTTCTCGACTGTTCAATCGAAGATCGACGGCTCAGATACATCCTCCAGGTGCAGGCAGAAGCAGGCGGTGATGGAGATGCGATGAGCGGGTGCCACGTGGCGCGCCGTGGGCCGTTGCTCATCAAATCAACGATCAGAACTTCTTGGGCCCATTGTAGGAGCTCCGGATGTCGGATTTGGCCGATTTTGAGTCTGTTGGACTCCGTTCGTCTCTCTGAATCCATCCGTGTGGTCCGACTGCTCATCTGAGGCCTGTTTTGACATGTTCTTGTATACATGTCCGGTAATAAGTAATCTTGATGTGCAATGCATGCGATGCTCCTATTCCTATTTATGATGTGTTATCTGCGCGTTTTGCTCTTAAGTTAAATCCCAATTGATAGATTTATCACTGCAAGATGCAGTGTTATCAGCAACCAATGTCACCTTAACCCTTGTCGTCGCCGCTATTGAGTTCACCTTCCTACAAGCTCCCTCCAATGAGCTTCTCACCTCCAACTGCCGCTCCACACACGCACAAGAGCCCCTCCACTGGTTTCCCTTGTTTCGCTACAGTAAAAGGCCCTAATAATATTTAGGTATGATGCCATTGCTGAATTCACTATTGAATTATTTATCTCATTATTCTATTAAGGTGGATTTGCATGAACCCCCATGTACTCTCATTTAATTGTCATTTCTATCAATCTCTCATAATTTCTTTAATCAAATGGGGTTTAGTGTCATCAGTTTTAAGAAATAATTTGTGAACATCTTTTTTAGATTTTAGTGAGTTTGTAATAGGTGTGTTCCTTCCTATGCAGACGACCTAACCCACATGGTTAGCTTTTATTAGTCAGTATTTTCTTTAATAGTCAATTTTCCACCACGTACCAGCTACAACAATATGACATTTCATGTTTAAAACTTTATTGAAAGCGAAAATCGTCTTATCAAAGGCCACTTGCAATGAGGTAGCCAACAAATAGGAAGACACAATTCTATGATCTCAACAGGAATGAGGAGCAAATGCATTTGGCCCTATATTCACTCGAGGCCACTTGCGATGAGGAAGCCAACAAACAGAAAGCCTACAAGGAGATGATGGCCAAATACTACAACCAAAGAATCAAGAGAAGGCACTTTAAAGAAGGAGACCTAGTTCTTTGGTGGATTACAATATCCGACCCGTTTGAATTAGGAGACAAGCTCACCCCAAATTGGGAGGGTCCCTACAAAGTGACGACCTCCAATTCATTAGGCACTTACTAACTAGTGTTCTACATGTGGATATGATAGTGAAAAATATGCTTTCGTCGTAGTATAAACGCGTAGAAACTCTTAAATTTATTTCAAGTCGAACTCGTAAAAATATGAAAATTGAATTTCAAGATGAAGTCCGAGTCATTCGTAGAGAGGCAATCAGAAAAGTTTGCTTTCCTAATGCTAGGAAGTAGATAAGCAGATTTGAATGCAAGATTACTACTACTAGAATTAATGCAAAATCTAATAGCAATTACTAGAACTATAATAAACACTAGAAGAAAGCAAGCAACTTGAAGGCAAGTTGAAAAAGAACTAGAAACTTTATTGCTATAAAAGTCAGAATAAGATTACAACAAGAAGAATGCTTGAAATCAATCTAACTACAACAAGAACTAGAATAAAAGTAAAGTGCAATACGGGCTTCAAAGATGAAGTCCAGAGGGATGGAATAGTAGCGAATGCAAAGGCACATCCATGAACTCCAAGGGGAGGAAGAAGAAGAAGAAGAAGAAGAAGAAGAAGCAGAAGAAGAACCAGGTCTCGTTGGTGGCACTACTTGGAAGTCAAAAGGAATGATCCAAAGGGGGGTGGCTAGGGTGTTTATATAGAGGTTAAGAAGGCTTATGATTGGTTGATCCAAGTTGCTTTGGATCACCAAAATAAAGGGATTAGATTAGGAGTCTAGGAATTAAAAGGTAGGATGAAGGAATAGGTGGATAGAATAGGTTAGGTGTTGTTGGAATTGATGGAGAGATGGGATGGCTTTGAGAGGATGATGGAGGGCTATGATTCTCTCTAAGTTTTGACCTCTTTCTATTCCGAATTTGAAGTTACACATAAAAACAAAGTTGTAGCCTGCAAATAAGCTTTCTAACACAACTTGAATCACTCAATTTGAATTTTAAATGGGAAAGGTATGGCCAAAATACTAAAAATGTGTCATGCTGTTACAAATTTTGATATTAAGTTTAGGATTAGCAATAGGATTTGGCTTAGGGTTTTAAGATAGGGATTTAGGTTGGAAATTTAGGATTCTAGGATTTAGATCTAGTAGTGGATAAATTATGGTGTATTTTGACCATCCAAAATAGTATTTATTAGAGGATAAAAGGGTTGGCCAAATAAGGTTTGTTGGGTTGAGATTTAAGACTAAGTTGGGTAGAAAATTAAGGTTGGTTTAGTCAATAATAGCTAGCCAATAAAGTTAGATATTGAGGTGACGTGGCTAGCCATTATATAAAGAAATTAGGCTAGGTTGGGTGGCAGTTAGGTGTGGAGAATTAGGCTCCTAATTAGGCTAGGTCTAAGGGCTAACTGGGTTCGGAAATAGGTCCACCAAACTAGGTCTAGCTTTCTTCCAAGTGAGCTCAAATTAAAAAGTCCTTTGAGCCTTGCTCCAATCAACTTGAATTTTTATACCTGCACATATAAGAATAAACACATCAAGGTGCCAGATATAATTACATCAAAAATTTCATAAAAATCCACAAGTATGCATTATTTACAGAATGACCTAAAATGACCAATCTGACATAACTAAATGCAATCTAACCCAAATTACCCTTAGACTAACATTAGTTAGGCATTAGTTAACATAATAATTATGGAAATATCACACCCTCATGCCTATCTTTTGCTAGTCCTCGAGAAAAATAATAAGCGAAAAACCTGCAAGAAAACAGTATTTACACAGGAAAGCTATGTTAAATCAAAATCCTCAATCTCAATTCTTCACCAAAGCAAAGGAATTATACACAAAACCTTAACATTGAAGACTCAGCAGTTCTAAGGTATCAACTCAAATCCGGACCGCCCATATCAAATTAGGAATCTTATTAGCCATCAGACTTGGGTCACTAAAGTAACTTTCTCTGATTAAGTCAACCCACCCATGGTTCAAATCGAATGTGAGAAACAAACATATTGTGTGTGAAATAATGTGACTCACCAAACGGGCAACTAAATTGATTCCAAGTATTCAATAAAACTTAAAATATTTATATACTCTCTCTGGGATAGCCTGTCTTCGGTTAGGCCATACAAGGATTTGGTAGCTTTCCCTTTACCACTTTTCTATCTCGAGGTCAACACACAAGGTATATATCTCCCCAGCTGGACCCCTAGGTCGCTTGTTGGCTTCCTCACTATGTTTCGAATGCACTCATGTGGGTAAGAAATGATAGAGATATATTTTTGCTTTGCCTCTCTCTTTCTTTCTTTTTCTTTTTTTTCCTTATATATATATAACTTCCTCTGACTACTCATTTTTCTGGGTTATCTTCTTTGTCACACTCATTTTTCTAGGTCAATGGCTCTCCTTCATACATTCTAAATACATCCCCTACAAATAGGAATGGTCTAAAGAGCTAGAAATACAACAAAGTCCTTTGGATCTTTTGCCCTAAGACTAAATCTTATTAACCACTAAGGACTCAACAAAATCGCCTAAAAGATGAGTCAGTGCAATGTGCAAGTGAAGATGCTTGGAACTTAAAGACTATCCAAATCACAGGGTGGAAAGATAACTCATTCACTCATCATCCTTTTGACTAAATACTTCTAGCTTTTTTAGATCCTTTCAAAAACTCAGGAAAACAAATCAAGATTTAGGTAAATACTAAAGATAATTAAGTCAACATATGACCTAAGGAGTCTAAGCGAAAAGACTTTGTTCATACTTTTCCTAAGATCGATAAATCCTCAAAATTGAATTTTGTTTTTTTTTTTCATAGCTCAAACTATAAAAACATCAATTTTTTTTGTTCTTTTTTTAAGACACTTTTCGAGGAGACTACTAATTCACGGAAAATAACTAGTACTAAAAATTTGGAGATAAAAAAGAATGACTGAAAAAATATTATCTACCCCCAAGCTTATTTCATCTAATGTCCTCAATGCATGCAATAAACATAAGCAAAAAATAGATATTACCTGAAACTCGAGAGTTCTAAAGAAATCAAGACTCGATCACCTCTAGACCTGGATGACAAATTCAAAGCAAATGCTAAGTTACCTAAATCTATTGGGTTACCGATACATTATTTCCTGACACTGCTAACCAAGTTGTTATCTGCGGCAACGATGCCAAAAAATGATGTTTAACTACCTTGCATTATTAAGAATTTTCATTATTGTGTCGTAGTATAGTAAGCAAGATGTCAACATATTTTATAATTTATACTGGTTTTGAGTCTAAGTTGTTTCTGGGAGGCTAAATTAGCAAAAATTCACCAATTATACTTGAATTTATTCTTTTATTCTTTGAATTAAGTTATTACTAAGGATCTAATAATAAGTTATACTACTTGTACTTAAAGTATACTTACAGCTTAACTACTTATTTAACTTACTACCTTATATGACTTAATACTACTTACTATTAAGTTAATGAATACTAACTATAATTTAACTACCTAACATATTAATTAGGTTACTTATAACTTATAACTTAACATTCTTACTTAGTTATTAAACTACTTAACTTCATTTAGTTACTATTAACTTAAGTACTTAACATATTAAATATAAACATATAGCTTAATTAACTTACTATACTTCTAATTAAATTATAACTACTTAACTTAGTTATCTTACTTAGGCTTATTACTCTTATCTTAACTAATTACTTAAGTTATATAATTATGCTAATTACTAATTAATCATATAATTAGAATATGTTAACCACATGAATTAATTACAACAATTAAGAATTAAACCTGTCAATCAATTCCAAAGAATAACATGCATAAAAAGAATTGAATAGAAAAATGTTGTTTTGAAACAACAATATAAATCTCTTTATTCTCATTGAAGTATAGCCCTTTGCATTTTTTTAGTGTTAGACAACACTTCTCTTCACAACACAAGGCTCAATCCAACACTTAGTTAATTTCTCGAGTACATAGACCCCCACTTAGTAAAAAATTTATGATTGGGCTGCCCTGAACTGAATCAACAACCCAATCCGCTCGTAAGCCACCCAAATGGGCCTCGCCCCTAGTGGGCTATGCCATATGCTCCTTAACCTAGGCCTCTAATATCTAGGCTCAAGATTCTATAGGTTAACCGCTCTTTCTCTCAATCTTGAATCAAATAGCATGTGAGCACATGAGTACCCATATGAGAGCCCATCCCTAGTTCAGGCTACGGAGAGGGTTCCTAATATACTGCTACAAGTGGTCATAAACTAACGATGTGGGACTACGTGTGTCCCCTTCTCTTCAGCGCTTGCATCTTCAGAGCATCAGCAGCCAATCTCCTTCGAATTCAACTCCAATCCAACTCAATTCTTCTCAATTGAGCTCCCAAGCAACTCCAGCTTGACTCGATCCATCAAATGAATTCATCAATTTGTCGATTAGCATCATGAATCAACTTGTAAGCAGCAACTCACCATAATTGCTCGAACAATAGCAGCAACAACTCAAAACCACCTGCAGCATGTGCCTAGCTCTTAATGTCTCTCTTTCTCTCTCATTCCTAAATAAAGCTCTCAGTGCCTAAGCTCATTCCAAGTATTTAGAAGCATACAGGAATGCTTATGTTAGACTTGAAGAACACCTGGAAGCTTCATCTCAAGTTTAGATTGATAGAGGAGGTTGAAAACCATTAAATTGACTTCAGAAAGCTTCCAAACCTATTCTAAACATTTATAAGAGGTTGAAACACATTAAATTGACCTCAAAAGCCTGAGAATCTCATCAAAAATTCAGATAAGCTCTCCTGTAGGCTTTATGAACCCAACATGCTTAGAAATGCTATCAGGATTAATTTGACTTCAAAACTCCCTACAGTTGACTCTAACGACTTCCTAACAAATTAGAAAACCCATTGCGACCTTCAGAATTAAGCTTAAGAGCTTCTATGCTCTAATGGCGTTGTGGTTTGACAAGAACAAGGTGAAGAGTTGATTTTTGTATCAAAATGATTTAGGCCAACTTGACTATCCAAATCAACTTAAAATGATCTAAGAAACTTGTTAGGAACAACAAGATGGAGAATTAATCAACCTAACAGATTTCTCAAGTCCACCGCCTGGGTTCAAAGGTGGTTCTGATCGATAGAACAATACAAAGCTCTTATGACCTTTCTAAAGGTGGATCCAGATTCAAGACATGTTGCTAAAGCTCAAGGACCTATTCCTAAGGTTACAAATTGAAAGAATCATCGTGTGCAGTTCCACCAGAGCTGGGGAAGAAGATGACCAGGAGAAATGAATCAACAAAACCTCACTTAAGTGCTTGGGAAATGATTAGAAAGATCTAATTCAATGCTTCAAAATCTCTGAGGATGATTCAAACAATGTTTCTCAGTATTCAAGTCACTGAAGCTCATTGGAGCTCCGGTGAACATCCAATTCAATCATCAAAGTTCCAAACTTTATAAAACAGTGCAAGAGTTAGTGCAAAAGCTTCCTAAGCTTCTCACAAAGCTCAAGAACTGATCAATTCACTCATTAGATGATCAGAACAGATAGGTGAACTCAAACTGATTGGAACAACAAATTGAGTTTGCTAGAACTCAAGAGTTGATGGAACATCAAATTATATGAGGTGAATTACTCTACGAAGTGTTATGAAGGTGTTGAAATGGATGATTAGATGGAAAAGACTCATCGGACCTCCACCACAAACAGTAGAGGTCAAATGTTGTGGAGGAATTAGGCGTATTGTGTGTGAAAGCTAACTGGTCAAATTAAAAGGTGGAGATGTGTCGTGGGAAGTTGAGAAGGGTGAAAAGGAAGTGGAATTGGTGAATCAAAGCTCAGGCAAGGTTGAATTAGCCTTGCCAGAGTCAGGGAAGGAGGTGAGAAGAAGGAGCTAAATCTAAGCTACTCTGAACTAATTAACTACCTAGAATTACTCTAAAGAACTAAACTAAGTTAATCTACTTGTTACCTAGACAAAATGGTGAGAGTGTACTCTGATTTTGGCATGCTAGAGCCAAGAACGAAATTAGTTGGGGTGAGAGGAGATCCGATGATGATCGAAGCTTTGATAAAGAGAAATGGGGCGCTCCTTCGTCATTGGAAAGGTGGAGGAGAGGAAGAGGGGGTGAAAGAGGCAGCCTCTTTGCCGAAGAGAGATCAAGAACAGGTGAGAAGACTCGCTGGAGTTGGGAGAGAAACTACTTAGCAACTATGGTTGTAGAAGAGGGAAGGGAGTTTCTCATCGTGATCGGAGGTGGCCATGCATATTTATAGGTTGAGTAAAGGGTCAAGGGGGAAGAACGTAGATGAAATGAAGGTCAAATACACCGGAAAGGTTCATCATCATCTCCGACGACAGGAAGCACATCCACATCAAAATAGGAGTTTAACGGCACATCCACGTCGTCAGATGTGAA
Organism: Thalassia testudinum; assembly: GCA_037157565.1. Taxonomy (NCBI): domain Eukaryota; kingdom Viridiplantae; phylum Streptophyta; class Magnoliopsida; order Alismatales; family Hydrocharitaceae; genus Thalassia; species Thalassia testudinum. The sequence continues at coordinate 50,520,940 of JAZHRO010000073.1, forward strand.
GAGTTAGTTATGTGGAAACATGGTCGCCAAGGAAACAGTCAACCACCATTAGATCTTCGATGATCGAAGCAGAAGTTCACCGGAGATTCTCAACTGTTGAAACAGAAGAAGGAAGAAGTTGTGAAGGTTGAATCAAACCTAGATGCAACAATTATAGGACCATGTGTAATAATAAGGACTTATTTCCAATGAATCTTAGGGACTAAAATGTAAACTATTAATGTAAATATGTAAATTAATTTATTTCTTTTCCAACTTTTTATTATAGATTATATATATATATTAAAGAATATATTTATCACTTGAAATTACATTTTTGTCCCTTGTGCATTATTAATTTAATAGTTAGTATTAATGTTAATAATATTAACTTATGTTATGTAATATATACTAGTGTAAATAACGAGAGTTTTAAATAGCTAAATGCTTAGGTTTAAGTCCTATTTATTAATTAAATATAGATGAATGCTTATAATACAATAATTAAGCTATTTTATGATATAATTAAGGTCCTTATATATTACTAGCTTAGATATAAATTAACCATGTTTTAATGTTATTCCTAATTAAATAACTAGGTAAACTAGCTTATTTTGATGAATTAGGAGCCATGATGAGTCCCTCATCAGTTGCCTCCCAACAAGCACTAAATTTTACATCTATAGCTAGATGCAGACCCTTAAAAGGATGAATCAATCAGAATAGAAGAGAGGGTTAATAGCAGAGTTAAGATATGATCATGGTAGTCCAAAATCAGATGTCCGCAAATGTAGAACAATTGGTGATGCAACCCCATACCTAAAGGTCGAATGCTCAACATATGCAGAATCAAAAATAATTGCATCCATCTATTTTCCTGCAATTGGAAATGGGATGCGACCTTCAGTTTAGGCCCATGCGACTTGAGCCTAAAAATCTAGGCACACAAGAGATAATTAGAATAAGAAACTTGTGTCCCTTGGTAATGAAAATTAAAAAGATGATTCATAGGGTAACTGCACTCAAGTACACGAACCTTAGGTAAATCAAGAGGATCATAAGGGTCCTTATAAAATGTTGGAGTTCAAAATCTCTCTCTACATTTTCTTCCAAAATGATGATTCCTTTATTCAGATCCTCGAAATAATTCAAATCCTTACCCGGGATATTTTGACTTTCATCAACCCCTTCTATAGGATTCCAAGTATGTAAAATCATCTGCAATTAATTTAAACTCAGGTTCATCAAATTCGATTCCCATTGATTCAGAATTAGGCTCTTCAAGGGTTGATTGGGAGGTGGGTGATGTAAATACGTTTATATCACATAAACTATCTATTTTTACGCGTTCTTAGACATAGAGTTCCATCATATATTATAAATATTGTATAACATGCATTGACGTGCCTTCGTGCGTGCGTGTTAAGAGGTGTCGTTATAGTTGCACTTGATACGTCGGTTTTAAAAGAAGTAAACGGAGGTGAGTCCGAGTGTCGATCTCAGGGAGGCGTGGAAATCGGATTTTGTTTACCACTTGTTGTCACGAAAAAGGCGGAGTTTTGCTTGCGAAAGAAACGATTTTGAAAAGCGAGAGATAGAGAGAGTTTAGGGTTAGAAAGTTCTTTGGTTTTGATCATGCACTTTAAACAGAAATTAAAAAGGCAACTAAATGAAAAATAATTTCATTAAACATGCATTCATAGTTCATGGTTTACAATATTAAATACATGCTTCAACAAAAGTAAATGAAAGCTTTAAAAGAGAGAGAGAGAGGTAGAGAGAGAGTGGAGAGCGACGAGGCAGCCACGGCGGTGGAGGAGGCTCCGTCGGCGGCTCGTCGTCTCCGGCGATTACAAGAGTGCCTAAGACTAGCTAGGAGAGGAGTGGAGTAGTTGCAAGTGGGAGAGGATGCCTTGAATGGTGGTAGAAGGGGGTTTAAATAGAGTTAGGAGCTTCCTAAAAGAAGAATGTGCTTTAGCGACATCCAGAACGTCGCTAAAACCGCTTCCATATACGTCGGTGAAGGTCTGCTGCCGCCGATCAGCCGCCCGCCCCTCTCTCTCTTCAGGCGCGATCCGTGGACGTCGAACGAGAGCCGTCCGATTGATGATCGGACGGCTGAGATCCTCCCGCGCCTGCGCTAGGATCGCGCTTCGGGCGAGCGTGCGCGCGCGCGTTTCCGCCCGGCGTGCGCGCGCGCGTGGGAGGTGGGGCGCTGTCGTCGCGCCGCGTGGCGCGATCCTAGCCGCTCGCTTCTGATCGCGCGGCTCAATTTTGCCGCACCCCTCGCCCGCAGACGATTTTTGCTCCGCGCGAATCGAACGCGCGTCGCCGCAACGCGGGCGTGCGCGCTAACCGTTGCGCCACGCCCGCGCTTTGTCGCGGCGACCGCGGGCGAGCGCACGGATCTCGGCCGTTCGATCGAAGATCAACGGCCGAGATGCGTCCTTGGCTGGCTTGGGGGCGTGCGGGCGGCGGGGGCGGGGCGACGTGGCGCGTTCTAGGCCGTTGATCTCCAGATCAACGGTCAGGATTTCTTGGGCCCATTGTGGGAGCTCCGGATGTCGGATTTGGCCGATTTTGAGTCCGTTAGACTCCGTTTGTCGTCCTGAATCCATCCGTGCGGTCCGATTGCTCATCTGAGGCCTGCTTTGACAAATGCTTTACACAAATGGCCATTAATACAGTTTATAAGCAATCTTGGTACTTGATGCATGCAATGCTCCTATTCTACTTTATGTTGTGCCTTTTATTCTAAAGATGGGCCATATTCAACCTAATTACGACCCCCTTGCGTGGTGTTATCATACCCCCATGCTTACTCCTTGCTAGTCCCTAGCAAGGTTTATTCTAGCCTTTATTTCTTTGGCGAATTCAAGAAGTAATTGCTTAGGCACTTCGTTACTTGTCAATAAGAGGAACTATACGAAGATCTTAATCTACAAAGACTAAGCAGCGCCCGGGTGTCTGCCAAAATACGAATCGCCCGAATCCTTGCTTTGTATATATAACTATACTTATGTATACGTATATATCTATATATGTCTTTTTAGAATTTTTAGAATTCAGTGTGGGTTGGTAACTTTTTACGGCTACCCAACCCACCCAAAACTCGGTCAAAACCCTAAGTGCTAAGCATCTTGGTGTGAATGTTGTGATAGACTTACTTAACGGTAATTGAGACAGACTTCGAGTTTCTACGCCTCTAGGTGACCGGAAAAGAAAATAAATTTTTGCCTGAAGGTGTATTTGTTCGATTGGTAGCTTTCTCCCTACGTTCATTTTACTTGGGGTCAACACAAGGATTTTCCAGTGTATATCTCCCCGGCTTGTACTACTTCCCCACTTCTTCCTTAGGTGTTTTTGGTCTTCTTTTTTGTGCAATTATTGAGCTGGGCTCTGGACAACCGACCAATGGGCTGTTACCCACGATCACTTGCCAGCCATACTTGTGCGGTGAAGTGTGGTTTATTTTCTTTTCTTCTTTTCCCTTTTTTTTTTTTTTTTTTTATTATTATTATTTTTTTTACGTAGGTGGCTTCCCTAATCTCAAATGTACCTAGAGGCAGTGAAAAAGAAATGGCCTGTGGCTGGGTTCTGGACAACCTGCCAATGGGCTGTTACCTACGACAACTTGCCAGCCATACCACCCTAGAGAGTTCATTAGCTACCCAATTTCTGTCAAAATCTCCGAGAAGTGAGTCTGTGCAAAAATGTGTGTAGATGCTTAGACTCAAAGTTTTCCTGAGTTAGAGGGTGAGTTGATAAGTCGTATACTTATTACCTTATTTATTAGGTGGATTAGAATAGCTTAAAGTTGCAAGGGTTCGCCGCTAAATCCATATTTTAATGGACACCAGGGCTAATTAAGCCTGAAGGCCTGAAAAGTCTAAGTGTTTAAGTTCTTTTTGTATTATTTCCCACTATTGACAAGTTTCTAATGCCTAAGTTTTTCTTCCTAAATTCATCATTTTTTTTTTTTTTAATCAATTAATTTATTCATTCAGACTGATTAATTAAGCTCAGGATTATGCAGTTTACCATCCCCCCCATGCTTAAGTTGAATAATGTCCTCATTGGCAGATGCATGGATGCAAAAGGGTTCAAAAAGATAGTACCTGAGTGACGTAAACTACCAGATCAGTCTGAATCCGCTGGGTTGCCTCCCAGGAAGCGCTGAGTTTAACGCCTCCAGCTGGGCGGTGCACAAACAGGAATGACTTGGGTCAAGAAGGTATGTTCAAAATTAACCAGACCTAAAATCAGAAGTCCACAGATGCGGATAAGGTTGTGGTGGAGTCCCGTTCCTAAGGGGCGGGAATTCTGTAACAGATATATCATGCATGCCCGTGTCAGATCCTCTCTTAGTTTGTGGGCATGCAAACAAGTTGCTGTGGACGAACGCACCCCAAATATGACATGCCAAACACTAAAGATGTAGGTCTTATATTCAGCTTGTGTCCCCATAAAATTGTAATCCATCGAAAGTGTATCAATTCTAGTGCATTCAGGTTGCGGGATCTTTATTCTGGTAGGGCAAGTAACAAAGTCCAGAGTTTCATACTGAGCCCTACAACCAAGCATGAGTCTTCTCTTCAAAGACGAATCCATCTCTTCCGCAACTATGATTTCATTGCTCATTCCCTCCAAGCCCTTGATCTCAAGAATATTTTCTTCAACCTCCTTTGTATCAGATTCACTGTTTGGGGTTGCATTAGAGGTAGGGTCAATTTCATCCTCTAGATCATATTCTTTCTCTCGGCCCTCCTCCAAATTTGTGATGGGGATTCTAACCGATTCATAATCAATTTCTTTGAAATTGTAACTCCATTCTCCATTTCCGACGTTGGCTGCTACTCCCACCGGATTACTTGTCTTGAGCCGATTAGATTCAGATTCCAAGGTCTCTCCCCTCACCTTCTCAGTTTCCTCCTGATGTTTGTTCTCAATGCTCCCCAAATTGTGTTCCAAGGAATCCTTACTGTCCTTATCCACTGAGCTATCCCACTCCTGAGGGGTATCAATGGTGGACTGAACCAAATCAGGATGACTAGGTGTAGTCCAATTGATCATGGTAGGTCCTTGCTTTATGAATTCCATGAATGGCGTTGTATGCAACAGCTTTCTTTGGCCTTCTTCCCCCAATTGTTGGAACAACTCCAACATGGCATGTTGCCCTTTAACCAATTCTTGATTCTGTCTGTGTAGTTCTAACTGGAGGTTATCAAGAATTGACATGGTGTCATTTGGTGTCCTTTGGATTTCCTCCTTGAAATCCAGGTTAAGAGAGTATGGTTGAGGTTGTGGATCAGAATCCATATTGGTGTTTAGGTTCTTGGGTGGGTCCTCTATTCTGTCATGTTCAGGGTCCAGTTCTTCAAGAGGAACCATTCTCTGTTTGGTCCTACTCCAGAATAGTTGAGGTTCTAAGTCTTCCTCCCAGTCAGATTCTACATCAGGGGACCAAATCAGAGGTTGATGATCCTGGGCTTGCCTAGATTTCTGATCATTTTCTGATTTCCATTTGTCTAGAACTCCTTCTAATCCAAAGGTCAAGTAGGCAAGGTTGTTGAATTCAGATGACCTTTCTTGGTTATTATCTTGAGATGGGTAGGGTTCTTGGTGTTCTCCTAAAGTGTAGGTCCTATCACCGTAGAGCGGGTCGGACCTAAATGAGGAGGCATTGTGAGGACAATCGAGATATGGAGCCCCATGATTTGAATCGTACCCTTGGGTGGCTACGTTGGGTGTATTCCAATAAGAGGTTGGTGTGGTTTGGTCATAGTTGGGCCAAGAGGGATATTCCAGGTTGCATCCCCAACTTGGTGATTGGTTAGCCCAAGTAGGCTGTGGGTATGGTCCACTTGGGTTAGCATACAAATCCTGTTGGGGGTAGTTTGGGTAAGATGGATAGGCATTGAAATCCATGGTTTGGAAGAAATGGAGGGATGCGGGAAGAACAGATGCGGGAGAGTTGTGTCCTCAACAAAGCAAACAAGCCTAGTCCTTATGGTGTACTCCTTAGGAGACCTGGAAATCTCACAAAGGTTGATTAAGTTCGTAAGCACTGGACTCCCCTTCCCCAGGCTAATCTGGCCAGGTTGATTACGAGGGGATTGCAGGGAAGGTTCTTCCTTTGGCTTGCGCCTCCGGTTCCATAGACCCCACAACCGCGGTCGTTTGACACTGCCCCGCAGCCTAGCCACCAGATTCTACCAAGGGAATGAAAGCCAAGTGCCTAGCGAACAAAACCTCACCTTTTGAGACTTAACTCAGTCCTGCCTAGGGCACGTCTACTCAGTTTTAACGGGTTAGGATAGTGCTTGTGCTTAGGGTAATGTGATGAGGCGTTGATTGGGGTGGTGCCTCTTAATTTTCCACTTTTCAAGGTGTGTGCTTCTACAAAACAGGGTTTTAAAGCAAGAATTTTTAGGGTGTGGTGTCTTTTAATGTTTCATCCTTACTTTAGTGTTTTTTAGGGTTGACGTGTCTTAATGCTTTCAGACAAGTTTCAATGGGCACGTCAAGTTCTACACACAACTTGGTGAAAGTAGATTTCCTTTTTATCTTGTAGAGGCTCTAAAAACCCTAGTGTACTCATCCTAAAGATCGTGCAGCTACTATTAGATGAGTTAGTTTTTAGGGTTGAGTGATGCGGCCCAGGTCAACTCACGGTGGCTTCGCAAACACCACTCAAGAGAAAAAGAAAAGAACACTCCAAGAATTTGTCCAGTATATTAGAGTGTACATTTTTTTGTAGGGTGGTGTGTTAAGAATGTGGGTCAAGCAATCATTCACCACGCCAATTTTTTTAGTTTTTATGATTTTTTTAGCTTTTTCACGCAAGCAAACAATGAGAGAGAGAGTACTTACTATCGGTCCTTGAGGCGCCTACTTCTTTGCTACCATAGTGGAATGCGTCGCTTCGCCGTCCATGCGCCGAATTCCTGCAACCATCAAGTAAAAAGGAAAATAGGGCATTAGACGATATGAAGGTGGAATGGAGGTGATAAAACAAATCCGTTGCCTCCCCGGCAACGGCGCCAAAAACTGACGTGCCTTCGTGCGTGCGTGTTAAGAGGTGTCGTTATAGTTGCACTTGATACGTCGGTTTTAAAAGAAGTAAACGGAGGTGAGTCCGAGTGTCGATCTCAGGGAGGCGTGGAAATCGGATTTTGTTTACCACTTGTTGTCACGAAAAAGGCGGAGTTTTGCTTGCGAAAGAAACGGTTTTGAAAAGCGAGAGATAGAGAGAGTTTAGGGTTAGAAAGCTCTTTGGTTTTGATCATGCACTTTAAACAGAAATTAAAAAGGCAACTAAATGAAAAATAATTTCATTAAACATGCATTCATAGTTCATGGTTTACAATATTAAATACATGCTTCAACAAAAGTAAATGAAAGCTTTAAAAGAGAGAGAGAGAGGTAGAGAGAGAGTGGAGAGCGACGAGGCAGCCACGGCGGTGGAGGAGGCTCCGTCGGCGGCTCGTCGTCTCCGGCGATTACAAGAGTGCCTAAGACTAGCTAGGAGAGGAGTGGAGTAGTTGCAAGTGGGAGAGGATGCCTTGAATGGTGGTAGAAGGGGGTTTAAATAGAGTTAGGAGCTTCCTAAAAGAAGAATGTGCTTTAGCGACATCCAGAACGTCGCTAAAACCGCTTCCATATACGTCGATGAAGGTCTGCTGCCGCCGGTCAGCCGCCCGCCCCTCTCTCTCTTCAGGCGCGATCCGTGGACGTCGAACGAGAGCCGTCCGATTGATGATCGGACGGCTGAGATCCTCCCGCGCCTGCGTTAGGATCGCGCTTCGGGCGAGCGTGCGCGCGCGCGTTTCCGCCCGGCGTGCGCGCGCGCGTTTCCGCCCGGCGTGCGCGCGCGCGTGGGAGGTGGGGCGCTGTCGTCGCGCCGCGTGGCACGATCCTAGCCGCTCGCTTCTGATCGCGCGGCTCAATTTTGCCGCGCCCCTCGCCCGCAGACGATTTTTGCTCCGCGCGAATCGAACGCGCGTCGCCGCAACGCGGGCGTGCGCGCTAACCGTTGCGCCACGCCCGCGCTTTGTCGCGGCGACCGCGGGCGAGCGCACGGATCTCGGCCGTTCGATCGAAGATCAACGGCCGAGATGCGTCCTTGGCTGGCTTGGGGGCGTGCGGGCGGCGGGGGCGGGGCGACGTGGCGCGTTCTAGGCCGTTGATCTCCAGATCAACGGTCAGGATTTCTTGGGCCCATTGTGGGAGCTCCGGATGTCGGATTTGGCCGATTTTGAGTCCGTTAGACTCCGTTTGTCGTCCTGAATCCATCCGTGCGGTCCGATTGCTCATCTGAGGCCTGCTTTGACAAATGCTTTACACAAATGGCCATTAATACAGTTTATAAGCAATCTTGGTACTTGATGCATGCAATGCTCCTATTCTACTTTATGTTGTGCCTTTTATTCTAAAGATGGGCCATATTCAACCTAATTACGACCCCCTTGCGTGGTGTTATCATGCATCATCTTGCATTTAGGTTAGGTTGTATAAAGTTTAGGTTAATTTTCCCTTTTTGTGGTCAGGTAACAAGGCAACATTTAATCAGGGCCTCGGATTGAAGATCCAACAGTACGGATCTGATCAGGGCGACGATCAGAGTTCAACAACTCCAAGATCTCCCTGATCGGACTTCCGTAGCATCAGATATAATCCGAGGATGGTTAGAGATCAAGGGCCAAGATGGTATCAATCCGCACTTCAGATGACAAATCTGATCGCACAAATGGGTTTGAATTGACGATTGCAACCCAACAGCACAAAAATCAGTTTAATCCGACATCCATGGCACCATCTACAACTAATAGAAGATGGACGGTCCAGATGATGCCACGTGACGCCATCCAGACCTTCCAAATTGCTCGCTACCCTATCTTCTCATCCAATCGCTGAGAGTTGATCAGGTTGCCTCCCTCAAGCCACATCTCATGTGAGAAGAATTCCACATCTAATCTCAACCGTCGAATAAGATCCAACGGTCAACATTAAATGGTACAGGAATTCTCTTCTTGTCTATCCACGTGCATAGCGCAATGTATAACATCCTTCATCACGTGAGATCGCGAGATCGAATCCCCACAGCACACCTCCTGAGCGCAGATCCAATTTGAACCAGGATCGCCCGATCTCGTGTGGACGACCTTGATTCGTCCGCACCATTCGCTCAACGACTAAAGTAGGCACACGATGAGCATCTTAAGTCATTCGATCTCACGATCAAACGACTGAGATCGTGAGATCGTGGGCTTTAAGCGTTGAGGAAGAGAAGATGAAGGTGAGGGCACGATGCGATTGAGTCGTCAGATGCGAGATGAACGACTGAGATCACGCAATCGTGAATAAGCGTTGCATGCGTTGAAATCAAAGGAAGAAGAAGAGGCACGGCCAGGGCACGCATGTTGCCCACGTTCATGCCTTTAGTGACGAATAAATCCGTCACTAAAGACCCTGAAATTAATTTTTAAAGTGTAATGACCCATTTACCCCCTCAAATCTATACCTATATATAACCTTACGACCCCCACACTTTCTTCCTCCCTTCCTCTCTTCTCTCACCCCCTCCAAAGCTCTAAGAGCTTGTCCTAAACCCAGGATGCTCCATTAGAGTTAAAAATACAATTTTTCCACCTTCTCACCTCCTTCGTGGATCATCCTGCGGTGGTCCTCTCACTGCCATTAGAGAAGCAGATCCCGCTACGATGTCTTCCTACCCCGTTCTCCGTCGTCCTTCATCATTCTCCTTCGTCCCGCATCTCACCACCTTCGTCTGGGGACTCCATCGTTGCGACTCGCCCTCCAAGCAGTCGTCGAGGAGAAAACTTCTCTCCACCTTCTTTACTGCTTTCTATGTAGATTTCCTGCTTTCTAGTATAGATTTCCTACTTTCTAGTGTAGCAAGTAATTGTAATGAGCATTGCTCTATGATAATGAAATCCATGTTTATTCTCTCTCTATTTTCTCTTTATTTGTAATATTATCTCTCTTTCTTCTATTATTTATTATTTAAGTAGATAGCTAGTTTAGATTCAATTAGACCGTCTAATCTGCTTCGTGACAAATAAAACAAATGTGGTTTTTAATCAAACGGCCACCTCCCTGTGTTCGACCTGGAATTCTTTTCGAGTTTCGGTTAAATTTATCTATTGACGATTTTTCTCGCAAATCACACTACAATAACAGGTTTTCAAAACTCAACTCCGTTTGCGTAGATTTTCCGCTACAACATTTTGGCGCCATTGCTAGGGAGGTGACGCTCTTTGATTTTTAGCATTTTCCCGCCTTACTTATCTTTTACCTCACTTCTCTCCTTTCTTATTGTGATTGCAGGTACTCTCTCGAGACAGACAAAAGCGATAGATTGTAGTAAAGTGTTGTTGAAGGGTTTGTAAGTTTACCCCCACCTCCCACCCACTAGTTTTCATTCCACCACGTAATAACACAAACAAAAATCAACCTAGGTGTTCTTATAAACTCTAAGGTTAGTTTTTTATTGTTTGTTTGTCACCTCCACCCGCCTTACCCTCCGCATATAAAAGAAAAATTTTAAAAAAAATCTCACAGAGGTACACAACCTCTTCTGATTTTCAAACTCAACCGGTAAACCGATCTTTGGAACTGATACACACACCCAAACACATAATCAAGTAGAAATCAAATTAGGTAATCACTTATGTGACTAATTAAGTGGTGCATCAGGCCAATTGTTTGAGTGATTTAGGTCATGCCACTTCAACTAAAATCAACTCATCAAGTAGCTGTAACATAGGTTTAACTTTTAGGGATTTACCATGCACTCCACATTCTTTTAAGTTTCAAAAGAAAACATCTTCACCTGTGCTTTCAAAACCTGGTGTGCCAACTGAACTTGATTGAATATACCTAAAGTCAAATCCTAAAAGCTACTAAGCAAGATTTAAACCCTAAAATTCACTGCATCCAAAAATAATCTTGCCTGAAAACTACAGGTTGTGCACGCACACACATATCAATCAATCATTAAGGGCACAACTTAGATAAAGGGTCCATCACATTCCAAAGCACATTCAAACCTAACCCTAATTAAAACAGAGTAGACATTGGCCTTAAGGATTGGACTCACTCTTCGGAGCCTAGACCGAGATTATTTTCGATTAGTCTGTTTCTACCGTTCAATCTGATGTCTAGCTAGGAGAGCAGAATCAAACAATCGCGGCTGGGGGTACACTAGGAACTGGAGGCACAAGCCAAAGGAAGAACCTTCTCCCCAGCCCTTCCCTTTAACTAGTTGGATTGAACGGAAAGAAGTAGATCAAATCGTTTCTTTATCTCAAGATGGGTTCTAGCAGTCTGTAGGTCTTTAGGCTAGCCCACTTAAGGAAAGGTTTGATTGTTTGTATTGCAGGACGCCTTTCTTCCTCCTGTCTGTCATGAATCCTTCCACATTCTACATGCATTCCCGTTCTTATCCTCTTAATACATCTTATCCCCAACATGATGATTATTATCCCGACTGGTGCTATAATCAACCATCTACTAGTTGGGATAATTCGGATTGGGCATACAGTTCTGAACCTCCGTGTTCGAGGTCTAACCTTGGACACCATGATTGCAATATCTATCCTTCTCCGAGCTACATCGATTATAGATCACCGCCCTCATTTGGACAACCTAATACGATCTACAATCAAGAAGGATACATTGATCCTTACCCCTCCCCAGAATACATTGCCTTTAGGTCATCACCACCTTATGAACAACCTGAAATGACCTATTATTAGGGAGGGTATCAAGATCCTCAATTCGTTGACTCTCTTGCACTGAACCCAAACCCGCCCAACCTTGAACCAAACCATTTGGTTTAGGTTAACCAGGTCCAAGAGATGGTGTTGGCTAACTTGAGGAATACTATACAATCTTTAGAAGCTCAGCCAACACCTTGTACTGAAGAATTGGAGCCCCTGATTGAAATGATTGATGATCTGAATAAGTATTTGTTGGATTGGCTCCAAGATGGTAAGGATAAGGGCCCGGATAAGTTTTTACTTGGGAAGTTATCTAAATTGAGGATGAGATTTGTAATTGCTCTAGTCCAATCTTGGGATGATTCCCAAGATGAACCTCCTTCAAGAGATCCAATGTCAGAACCCGCTCAACCACCTGTTGGAGGGGACACGTGTTACGAGATCGAGATTGACCAGATTGGTCTAGAGCAACCAATTAAAGATGAACTGATTTCCTCACCTGAGATCCCTGAGCTGGGGTACGAGGAAACATATGTCTCCATGGATCAGAAAGTGATTGATGATTTTAAGACACACATTAATGTGGATTTAGATTTCTTTGATTCTGAAGGTGAAGAATCATTATGCGAAGTCTCACCTGAGTTTACAGCACACGATTTCTGTGAGATGACTAGGCCTGAGGAATTCGATGAATCATATGACGGCCCGATAACTGAGGAAACTGATCTTATTGGGGCTCACATGGTAAATTCAGATCCTTACTTTCTAAAGGATTCAATTCAAAGCCCCGATCCTCAATCACACCCCATTGAGCTTACTAAAGATTTTGATTTTGAAATCACTAAAGTCAAGTCCATTCTGATTTAGTCACATCTCTTAGACTTGAAATTTTCAGATAGGGTGATTACTATACAGGTCCTAGAATTTGAAAGTCTAAATGAGGATAGGAGTTAGGAAATATTGATATGGGAAGTCAATTTCGGAGGAAGCAAAAGATCGAGTCTAAGGGTTCTAATTTTTCTAAAACTCCCAACCTTCTACCAGGACCCTTCTGACATCTTTTCAGAGGATGTCCAACCCAAGCACATATTCATTGATTATCCTTTTGAGCTTGATTTCTCTGTAACCTGACTTTTTGGACTTGGGTTGCATCCTCACAAATCGCAAGCTCGACTCCACTTGCATACTGATTTTAGGTTTTGGATAATTTTTATCCAGAACCTTAGATATACTCGACCATGGGACATGGGTTTGCATCACAATCTGGTCCACATCTGTAGACATCTTCTCCTAACAGGTCCAAAGCTAGATTTTCTTATTCTGCTGATGACCTACACCTGTGAATTCTTTATTTCTTCTTTGTATAATGTGTCTAGTTGAAGGCACTAAATTCAACACGTATACAAATTCTTTTCATCTCAGAGCCAACATGTTATTCACGCAATTCAGGTGCTTTCTACTCTACTCCACTCTATTTCATGTCTTTTTAATACAATGAGGACATTACATTAGATAGGCATGGGGGGTGGATATCATTATCTGAATCATCTTGTTAGCTCCATTGATTCTTGTTATTTTATCTTTATTTAAAAAAAAATTATGGAATTAGTAAAGAGAACTTAGGCTTTAGAAAATTTTCAAACTTAGGAAATAAAACTGTATGATTTGAACACTAAGACCCTTCAAGTCTTCGAGCTTAATCAGCCTAGGTGTTCACTAAAATGTGGACTTGTTTCTTGAGTCCTCACCATTCTAAATTCATATTTTAATTGGTTAAATAAGTTGGGGTGATAAGTACACGACTTATCAACCCGCCCTCTGATTCAAGGGGATTTTAAGTCTAAGCATCTACACACTATTGGCACTGACTCGCTTTTCGGTAGATTTAACGGAAATTGGGTAGCTAATGAACCTTCTAGGGTGGTATGGCTGGCAAGTTATCATGGGTAACAGCCCGTTGGTAGGTTGTCCAGAGCCCAGTCTCAAGACCATTCTTTTCCTGCTGCCTTTAGGTAAATCTTAGATCAAGGAAGCCACCTACTTAAAAAAAAATCCAAAAAGAAAAAAAAATTAGAAAAGGAGAAAAGAAAAGAAAAAAAATAAGCCACACTTCACCACACGAGTATGGCTGGCAAGTTATCGTGGGTAACAGCCCATTGATAGGTTGTCCATAACCCATCTCAAGAAATGCACAGATAATTCTAAAACACCAAGGAAGAAGCGGAGAAGTAGAATAAGCTAGGGATATATATAATGGGTTTGCCCTTGTGTTGACCCCATAAAAATAAATGTAGGAGAAAGCTACCGGTCGAATAGATACACCTTTAGGTAGAATTTCTTTTCACAGTCACCTAGGAGCGTAGAAACCCGAAGTCCGTTCTAGTCACTGATTAGTGAGTCTATCACATTTCACACAAAGATGCTTAGAACTTAGGTTTCTCTTCGAGTCTTGGGTAGGTTGAGTGGCCGTAGAAAGCTGCTCTGAAACCTAAACACAAAAATCCAAAAAAATTAGAAAAGAAGAATAGAAGAAAAAGATCCCTCTTTGAATAAGGCGAGAACTTGAGGCGATCTGCATTTTGGCAGACTCCTGGGCGCTATTGCGTCGCTGTAGTTCAGGTCGAAGTTGAAATCCATAAGCGTTGAAAAATAACTATTGCCCAAGAAATCTGACCTAATTCTTTTATAAATAGCATGTAGTTTTGCTAGGGACTAGCAAAAGATAGGCATGGGGGTGTGATGTAAACACGTTTATAAATATTGCATAACATGCATCATCTTGCATTTAGGTTAGGTTGTATAAAGTTTAGGTTAATTTTCCCTTTTTGTGGTCAAGTAACAGGAAAACATTTAATCGGGGCCTCGGATAGAAGATCCAACCGTACGGATCTGATCAGGGCAACGATCGGAGTTCAACGGCTCCAAGATCACCTTGATTGGACTTCCATAGCATCAAATATAATCCAAGGAAGGTTAGAGATCAAGGGACAAGATGGTGTCAATCCACACTTTAGATGACAAATCTGACCGCACAAATGGGTTTGGATCGACAATCGTAGCCCAACGACACGAAAATTGATTCAATCCGACATCTGTGGCACCATCTACAACTAATAAAAGATGGACAGTCCAGATGATGCCATGTGGTGCCATCCAGACCCTCCAAATTGCTCGCTGCCCTATCTTCTCATCCAACGGCTGAGAGTTGATCAGGTTGCCTCCCTCAAGCCACATCTCATCTGAGAAGAATTCCACATCTAATCTCAACTGTCGAATCAAGATCCAATTGTCAGCATTAAATGGTATAGGAATTCTCTTCTTGTCTATCCCCTCACGTAGCGCGGTGGATAACATCCTTCAGCTTGTGAGGTCGCGAGATCGAATCCCCGCAGCGCACCTCCTGAGTGCAGATCCAATTTGAATCAGGACCGCCCGATCTCGTGTGGACAACCCTGATTCATCCGCGTCATGCACTCAATGGCCGAAGTAGGCACGCGATGAGCATCTCAGTCGTCCGATCTCGTGTGGACGGCCCTAATTCGTCTGCATCATGTGCTCAATGACTAAAGTAGGGGCGCGATGAGCATCTTAATTAATTCGATCTCACGATTGGACGACTGAGATCGTGAGATCGTGGGCTTTAATCATTGAGGAAGAGAAGATGAAGGCATGAGCACGATGCGATCTGAGTCGTCAGATGCAAGATGGACGACTGAGATCACGCAATCATGGATGAGCGTTGCATGCGTTGAAATCAAAGGAAGAAGAAGAGGCACGGCGGGGGCACGCATGTTGCCCATGTTTAGGCCTTTAGTGACGGATTTATCCATCACTAAAGACCTTGAAATTAATTTTTAAAGTGTAATGACCCATTTGCCCCCTCAAATCTACACCTATATATAGCCCTACGACCCCCACACTTCATCCCTTCCTCTCTCTTCTCACCCCCTCCAAAGCTCTAAGAACTTGTCCCAAACCTGGGATGCTCCATTAGAGTTAAAAATATAATTTTTCCACCTTCTCACCTCCTTTGTGGAGCATCCACAGTGGTCCTCTCACTGCCATTCGGGAAGCGAATCCTGCTACGACATCATCCTGCCCCGTTCTCCGTCGTCCTTCATCGCTCTCCTTCGTCCCGCATCTCACCAGCTTCGTCCGGGTGATCCGTCATTGAAGCTCGTCCTCCAAGCAGCTGTCGAGGAGGATAACTTCTCTCCACCTTCTTTTACCACTTTCTAGTGTAGATTTCCCACTTTCTAGTGTAGATTTCCTACTTTCTAGTGTAGCAAATAATTGTAATGAACATTGCTCTATGGTAATGAAATTCATGTTTATTCTCTCTCAGTTGTCTCTTTATTTGTAATATTCTTTCTCTTTCTTCTATTATTTATTCTCTAAGTAGATAGCTAGTTTAGATTCAATTCGACAAGCTAATCTGCTTCGTAACAAATAAAACAAATGCGATTTTTAATCAAACGTCCCCCTCTCTGTATTCAACCCGGAATTCTTTTCGAGTTTCGGTTAAATTTATCTGTTGACGATTTTTCTCGCAAATCGCACTACAACGATGGGTTTTCAAAGCACAACTCCGTTTGCGTAGATTTTCCACTACAACAGTGAGATTATTGATTAGTTTCTCTTCAAATTCAGAAACCAACTCTTCATGTGCCACCCCACCTAAATTAAGATAAGGGTCATCAAAATCAACATTTTCAAGATCGATTTCCTTAATTAGCCCTTGTTCAAAATCGAATGTCTCAGAATCAGATTCGTCTTTAATATCAATTGAGACATCTGGCTCAGTGTCCCCATTCTCTTAAAATTAGGCTCATAATCCAATGTTTCATCAACCACACCTTCAAGTTCAATTAAATCATTCTTTATTAGTTCATAGGAAGTCATGAGTTGGATTTATGATTAGGGGGTCATTATCGGACTCCTCAACTTCTGTTTCTAGAGATTTATCCTTTATCTAAGCAACAAAGCCGGGTATCTGTAACATTACATCCACCATTGAATATTTCATTCTAATAATCTCTTGATGCATCATCTCAGCTTGGTTCTTTTGAGCTTGATTATTCATGTGTTTCATCTGTTCCAAAATTTTTTCCCTCATGATATTCAATTGGCATAACTTTTCTACATATTGCTCATATTGATTACTTGTAGGTATTGATTGAGAGGCAACAGGTTGATCTGGGGCTTGATCTTAATTGAACCCAAGATTAGATGAGTCAAATTGGCATGAGTCCATCTGCTGAGGATTAGAACACAGAGGATCAGTATTTGAGCTAAAGTTTTTAGGTGGGTCCTCTATCATATCATATTTTGTTTCTAATTCTTCCAAAGGCACCATCTTTTTCTTAGTTCGGCTCCAGAATATTCAAGTTCTAAGGCATCCTCCCAATCAAATTCTTTACTAGGGGGTTAAATAAGAGTAATCATTTGGTTTGGTTAACCCATATTGAGAGTTATCTTGGCTAGGACTAGGGCTTGGATATCCTCCTTAGTTGTGGGTCATATTAAGATAATCAGTTGGATCTGATGACCTAAATTGGGAGTTATCTCTAGGAAGATAGGAGTCTAGATTTTGATATCCAGGATCAAAATCATATCCCCATTTAGAAAGAGGTCTATCCCAATTTAAAGAAGTGGAAGTAAAAGTCGCATTGGGATAAGGATTAAGATCATCCTAGGGATTAGAATCATATCTTGGATATTGATATTCCAGGTTAGATCCCCAATTGGAAGCAGAGTCATCTGAATTAGAAGATGGATAATGTTGGGTCAAATTGGGATAAAAATCAGATTGGGGATAAAAGGAATAAGAATAATAATTGAAATCCATGGATACAGATGGAAGAAATCCAGGTTCAGAATAAGAGAGAGACAGTGTGCACAATCAAGTAATCAAATCTATCCCTAGAAATGTTGCACCTATCGGACCTAGTCTAAAAATCACTAGACCTAGCCAACTTATCTAACCCTTGAATTACTTGGCTGGCCAGAAGGGTGGGACCCCCTATGACACCCTGCACGGCAGGACACCACTAAAGGTTAACACAGTTACCCCACCGACCTTTCTTGTCATCATTTAGTCCAAATAGACAAGGCCTCAGATACAATCAACTAAATCTTAGCTCAAGTTTGGAAATAAAATCCAATCTAATTGACGCATCTATCATATTAATTAGGGCTTGGGACTTACTGTGCATAGGTTTAAATGATGTGCGTGAGGGGGGTGATTGCCCAATTAGATCAATTAAAATGTGTGTGCATGCCAAACAGGGGTCCTCAAATATTTTTAATTGGTGAAGTGACTTTTAATGTTCAAATAATTAATTCATCAATTTTAGAATTATGCTTTCAAGGCCTTTTCAAACAAGTTCGAGTGGACAAATAACGTTTTGCAAGCATGGGACCTTGATCAATTTCCTTTAACCCTAGCAGGAAACTTCTAGATGAGTCAGTTTTAATCCAAGTGGTGTGGCCCAAACAATGCAACTATGGCTTCATAAACACCAATTGATCAAGCACAGACAATAAAAATTTCTTTTAGAATTTTTAGGGGTGTAAAAATATTTTTTCAACAATTTGCAAACCAAGTTGACAAAATAGTCCAAACTGACCCTTAATGAGTGATTTCTAGTAATAGTCAGGGTGCAACTGTCAAAAATTTTTTTCAAGAAATAGGATTTGACCAAAAATCCAATGAAAAAAATTTCACCGAATTTGGCGTTATATAAAATTAAAGAAAATTCGATGAGCCCAAATCTTCAACAGAAAAATTTCAGAATGACCCACCGATAGTAAAAGATTTCTATAGGATAGCACAAAATGAATTTTTGTGTGAACATTGCTGGGTTTGTTGTTGATTTTAAGGGGATAAAGCAGTAAAAATTTTAAAATTTTTGGTCGCACCAAAAGTTCGGAATAAAATTTTTAAATAAATAAGAAAAATCAATCTGAACTTAGTTAAGATAAGATATGATCTGTAAAGCACAAAGGAATAGGATAAGGGATTTTTTTTATGTAACTAAACTAAATGCAAATGTCCTAAGGTTCACGGAAAATATTCATAAGCCTAAGATGCAAAAATCTTACCTGAGATCTTCACCCGCACTTTATTCTGAACTACTTCACATACTGAACCCAATCATGTTTTGTTACGAACGAGCGGCTTCAGACGTCTTTTAAGACGTCTGGGAGGTGGCCCAGACGTCGGACCAGACGTCTGGAACCCCTTCCAGATGTCGGAGATTCGATTTTTTTCGACACGCGCGGTTTCGTTTGCGCGCCTGAGCACGCAGACCTGCGAACACACCCCCCTCTCTTTTTCCCTCTCTCCTGCGGTCGCAGGCTGCGCCCTCTGTCCGCTCTCTCTCCTCCCCGCGCGGCTTTAAAACGCCACTCCCTCTCCCTCACTCTCATCACATCCACCCCCTTCCTCTTCTCCTTCCAGCTGGTGCGCGAGAGCGAGCGCGAGTGAGCGGCGGCAGCGACAACCGCGGTGAGAGTGGGAGGAGGTGTTGCGCGAGGGAGGAGGCGCTCGGCCGGAGGGCGAGCTTGCCGGGGTTGCTAGAGCCGGCCGACGGGGGGAGCAGCAGGCATCCGGGGTGACGCGGGAGGCCTGCTGCAGCTTGAGCAGCAGGCGGACGAGGCACGGCGCAGCATTGCATCGCGAGCGAAGGGCGAGTCGCACCCTGATTCTGGAATTTTCTCCAGAATCAGACGTCTGGAGGACTATCCAGACGTCTGGTAAGCAAGTTATTTTCATACCTTCTTCCTTTCCTACGACCGTCTGTACTGAGAGAGAGAAATGGGTACACGCAGGGTCTGAGATTCGCATCCAACGCGAATCAGACATCTGGCTGCAGTGCCAGACGACGGGAGCGACTTCCAGACGTCCGGGGTGACCATCGGATGTCTAGGAACTAGGCCAGATGCCCCCGTAGGCTTCTGGACGTCTGAGAGACCACGCAGAGCAAAGGTAACCTCTGATCCACTTTTTAAGACGTCTGGAAGAGGTTCCAGATGTCTGATTTTGTACTGTTTCGTCGTTTTCGACCCGTTTAGGGCCCGTTCGGAGTCTGTTTTCCACGTTTCGAGTTGCGTGCTTCTCGAAATTTAATCCTCTACCTGTCTACAGTAGTTATATATTGTTTTGAGAAACTCCTTGTGTTTGATCCTTGTGATAGGACCCCATTCCGTTGCAGTCTCAGGGGTTGCGGAGGTACGCGGGATTCCCGACCACGCCCCCAGTACACCTATTGTAACCGGTAGAGTGGCTTTTAAGTTTATTGGTATAATCTGTTAAATTATGGAACCATAAATAAAACCTAGGACATTGCATGAATCCTAGGAATGAGAAACTAGAATGAATGGTAGATCCTAGGGTGTTACATGAATCCTAGGGCTGGAAAACTAGATTGTATGATAGATCCTAGGGTATGGCATGAATCCTAGGATGGGAAGAACTAGTGGAATATATGAATACTGCAGTCTTGGAAAATGTGGAATGGAAATAATAGCTACCTGTAAATTGGTTTAACAGCTGCCTGTTATGAATAAATGAGCATGTCTAAGAATATGGGATGTATGAACGTGAAACTGGAAAGGTGAAACCTGAATGTGCTAAGTTAAAAGAACTGGAACCCTACGGGGAATTAGGAGCGGAACTCCTGGAAAGAGAAAGGAATGGAACTGAGAAAGAAAGACGTGGTAGTGTGCTGTCTCTTGGGTACGTAGTACCAAGGGAAGACCTGTACCTGTTTAGTGCAGAGCGGAGCCAGCCGCTCCAGGGACCCGGGGTTAGGACTGGCCACTTTGTACCGACTTGCTGGCCCTCGTGTACGTAGTACCAAGGAGAGCTACTAGTGTAGGGAGGTACTAGCTACCCCACGGGCCCTGGGGTTCTGCTAGCCTCCTACACCGACTTGTTAGGCCCACTGGGCAAACCAAGGTAGTCAGGCGAGGGTGCGCGGACTGTGGAGGGGCAAGGCCCCTGTTTGGTTACTGTGGAGGGGTTGGACCCCTGTTACTGAGAGGGCTCTGTCCTGTACTGGTTCCGTGCTGTGCTTTGGGCACACCCGTTAACGGAAACGACTGACCGCGTGCCAGTGCGGGTTAGCTACCTGTGCGTTTATCGTGCGTGCCGTAGTCACCGTTACGTCTGTCCGTGACCCTAGGGTGGTTGACTGAGAGTAGGATCACCACGGGGGACTCTCCCAGCCAGGAGAGCACCACGTGCTACTTCTACTGTTCGGAAAAGACTGCAATCAAGATCGTTCCCACGAGGAACATTCGAGATCAAGTGAAGGATCTGAGAAATAGATAAATTGTGAGACAATAGAAAGACGTAAATAAAGAAAGTAACAGAACATAACAGCTACTGTACACTCTACTGTTTTAGTTGCCACTCTACTCAGTGTCTTGCTGATGTGTTACACTTGTTACCTTTCAGGACCAGGTGTTGAGCAGCCAGGGTCGGCGGCTGCAGAGGACGCTGGGCCGAGTAGGGTCCAGTAGAGTTACCACTGTTCTCTTGTACCTCTTTTTGTTCCACTGTAGTGAGTAGTTCTTGTTACCGCTGTACTTTTCTTTACCTGCAGTTCATATTATGTTATAAATGTTGTTCTACTGTTGTGGTGATATATACGGTAGTGGCTTCTTTCCTTACTGCTGTATTTCCTTACTGTTAGTTATATTCATGCTGAATGTGGTTTATTTTACTGCTCTTTTGGTTACTTCTTCGTTGGACGACTAGGTCGTGGGATTAGTCGAGTCGGTCTGGTTCTCGTGTCTCGTAGGGACTCGGGAATCGGGTCGTTACATGTTTCCTACACACAAAAACAATCACTAAAAAAGAAGGGAGTTGGATCAAATGAATGCAAATCTAAATGCAACTAATGAAAGCGTAATAATCGTCATGCCTCCCCAACAACGACGCCAAAAAGTGTTCAACAAGTAGATATGATAGCGAAAAATATGCTTTCATCATAGTATAAGTGTTAGTTCAACTACTCATATATAATATTTTGATGATTTTACAAAATGTAGAAAATGAAATAATAAATAAAGCGTAGCATATTGTTTTCTCTCTATAATAACATATTTGCAGGATTTCAAAAAGCTTTCCAAGACGGGAGATTAAAAGCGTGAAGACGAGTAGCATAAGTATTAGGTCTTAGGCTTTTTTCATGTAAACTTTCAAAGGTTGTAATTTTCATCTTATTTGAGTCTAGAAATATTGTAAAGAGCCCCCAAACATAACCTATAAATAGCTAACTTAGGCTCTCTACACTTAGGATAAATTAGAAACAAAAACCCAACACTTATACTTTTATCAGACGTCCATGAAAAAGTCCAGACGTCTGATTTTCCACCATAAGACGTCTGACATGTGTATCAGACGTCTAATTTCAAATATTTCTGCCTTTGTTCATCTCCTCATAAACATCAGTCGAAGGACTTCACTTTCAGACGTCGATAACCGTCCACAGACGTCTGATTCTTTACCCAGACGTCCTCATACTAACCGTTAGACTTTTTGTCTGCAAAAACAATTTCCAGACGTCTTGACACACTTCCAGACGTCTGCCTTTGAACCGTTGGCCATGATTTTCTGTGCGTATCTCTCTACGGCCACATAATCTTTTGGCAGAAGTAGGAAGGAAGAGTATTTAGGTTTCCAGACGTCTGTTAATTTCCTCAGACGTCCATAACGACGTCTGATCCTCTAAACCTAGAACCCTGTTTGGATCCGATGATAACAGGAACGAATGCACCATTCTTTAGACGTCCAATGAAATAATCAGACGTCTTATGACATAATATCAGACATCCTTCTTTCGATCCAATAGAGTCAGTTAAGGATGTCCTGCAATATTAGACGACCAGAGTAAAAATCAGACGTCCTGTAAGACGTCTGATCCTATAATTAGACGTCTGATGTTGCTGTCAGAATCATCATTGCCTTGATTTTGTGTGGATTTCGTCCTAAACTCTTGGGATTTGTCTCCAACGGCTAGAAGAGCTCTCCCAAGTGTTCTTGAAGGTTCCAAACTTGCCTATAAATAGACTACAACTCTTCTTTGGCAAAACACACCTCTTGAGATACAATTCCATTAGAAAAATCTCTTGCTCACTACTCTAAGCTCCATCTTGCCCTTGTGCTGTGCTAATACTCTGATCAAAGGGCAAATCCATACTCCCGGCTCGCTCCGTTCTGCAAATCATCAGGGAGTTCTTTTCATGCTTAGTAGATAAGAAAGCAACTAAATTATTGGGGTGCTCTATAGGTGTTATTTTTACTTGTTAATTTCTGTATTTTGGGTATCCGGCCTGTCGGGTCCCCGTCTCTTCATTTTGAAGAGAGAAACCTCCGTTTAGGGATCGGAGGTGGGAATTGTAATTGAGGTACACTACCCTCCTTTAAGTAGTGTGGTTAGTGGATTGATCACCTTGTGATCGAAAATCCTAAGTCAAGAGATTGGCTTAGGTGGTGGTTTTCACCCATCTTGGGTTTCCACCTAAAAATAATTGAGTATATTGTGTGATTGAATTTGTTGTATTACAATACTCTATAATTTCACTATTCACCCCCCCTCTAGTGCAATTTCATTTGGTATCAGAGCAGGTTTTCCGCCTACAGGAGTAACATCTGCGGAAAGATCACATGGAGGGGAAGGCCATTTCCACAAGCAGATTGGAGGGGCAATCCACCACTCGACCACCACTCTTCGAAGGAACCAACTACACTTACTGGAAGCTGAGAATGAAGATGTGGCTTCAAGCCAACGATTTCTCCATTTGGGAGAAATGCGAATCCGCATACGTCATTCCCGAGAAACCAGAAACTGGTTACACAGTGGAGCAAATCCATCACCTTGGACTGAATGCCAAGGCAATGAACTCACTCTACTGCGCTCTCAGCTCGGAGGAATTCAACCGCATCAGCCAATGCGAAACCGCCCACGAGATCTGGAGAACCTTGGAGGTTACTCACGAAGGTACATCTAAAGTTAAATCCTCAAAGATAAACTTGTTATCGCAGGAATTCGAAGCTTTCTCTATGAAGGAGAATGAAAGACTTGGGGACATGTACACTCGATTCACGTTAATCGTGAATAACCTCAAGTCTTTGGGAAAGACATTTATAAAGGGGGAGCTTCAAGGGAAACTCCTTCGCTCCCTTGGACCCGAGTGGGAGCAAAAGATAACGGCAATAGAAGAAGCCAACTAAGTAGAGGATCTAGACATGGAAAATCTACTTGGGAATCTCATGGCTTACGAATCAAAAATGGAGCAAAAGAAGTCAATCTCATCGGAGCCAAAGAAGAAGACCTTAGCCTTCAAAGCTACTTCAGATGATGAGGTAAGTACCGATGATGAAGAATTTGTTTTATTAGCTAAAAAGTTTAAAAAGTTTCTCAGAAATAGAAGAGAGATCAAGGGAAGGAAAAAAGAAGAAGACCCTCTAATTTGCTATAATTGCAAAAAGAGAGGTCACATAAGGAAAGATTGTCCCTTACTCAAAAGGGATGATGAGAAGAAACCCAAGAAGCCTTCTGACTACAAGAAGATCTCCAAACCGAAAGGATTCAAGAAGAAGGCGTTTCAAGCAACGTGGGATGACTCCACCTCCGAGGAAGAAGAGGAGGAGGAAACAAATGAAGAAACGGCATGCTTGGGACTAATGGCAACAAATGATGGTTCCGAGTCTGAATCTGAGGAACCTGAGGTAAACCCCTACTCTTTAGATGAATTACAAGATGCCTTTGATTCATTATATATAGATCTTAAGAAAACTAAAACCCAAAGCAAGGCTTTAAAAGAAGAAAAGTTAGAAAATAAGAGATTAATCAATGATCTTGAAGAAAAGAATCTAATTCTTACAAAAGAAACCACTGCTTTAAATATGCAAATAAGAAATCTAATGATTGAGAAAGAGTCATTAACAAATGATTTGTATACAGCAATGAGCGAACAAAAATTTTTAGATAGAGAAGAATTACTCGACAAAATCCATGTGCTTGAAAAATCAAACTCTTTTAAAAAGGATGAAAATGGCTTACTTAGAGTAGAGATTAGGGCATTAGAAGATAAACTAGATATAATGAAAATAGAGATAAATCATCTCAAAGAAAAGTCAAACCAACTTCTTAAGGACCTAGCCAAATTTACAAAGGGGAAAGATAACTTGGACAAACTCATTGCCCATCAAAAACCTTCCTCAAGTAAATTTGGATTAGGCTTTTATGAGCCTAGTCAAAGTGAGCCGAAAAAGGACCCTCCTCTAAAGGAGACCACTAACAAATACGGATCCACTTTACAATGGATACCGAAAAGACAACTCTCACTTTGTTTTGTAGGGATGAAAGGACATCATAATGTCAAAAATTGGATATACAAAATGAAGGATGGACGACTCAAATTAAAAAGACCTATAGAAACACCAAGTCACCATCGAAGATCTTTTGTAGGAGGAAGAAGGTCTACAAGGAGGAAGACAAGGAGACCACCACCACCAAGGAGGCCGATGGGTGATGGACTCCGGATGCTCCAAACATATGACAGGAGACAAGCGCCTATTTTTGGACCTCCAACCTACGGATGGAGGAACAGTTACATTTGGCAACAACCACAAGGGCCATATTATTGGCCTTGGTAAAATAGGTAACCCTCTCTCTCCCATCTCAAATGTTTCTCTAGTTAAAGGACTAAAACATAATCTTTTAAGTGTAAGTCAAATATGTGATAAGGGTTTTAAAGTAGTGTTTACTTCTAAAATATTTGAAATTATGCATGCATTAACCAATGAAACCCTTCTTAAGGGAACTAGATTTAAAGACATCTATGTCGTAGAATTTGATAAAAATGACACTTATGAATGTCTTGTAGCAAATGATGAGTTAAGTATATGGCATAAAAGAGTAGGACATGTTCATATAAAGCTGGTTCAAAAATTAGCTAAACATGAACTAGTCCGAGGTCTTCCTAAAAGAAAATTTTTAAATGAGCTTATTTGTGATTCATGTAAATTAGGTAAGATTATAAAATCTAGTTTTAAAAGCAAAGAAGTAATATCCACATCAAGACCTTTAGAACTACTTCACCTAGATCTGTTTGGACCAACAAAATATGAGAGCCTCAGTGGATGCAAATATTGCCTTGTAATTGTAGATGATTTTTCGAGGTTTTCATGGGTCTCCTTCTTGAGATCTAAAGAAGGAGTGTTTTCCGTCTTTTCTATTTTTTGTAGGAAAATTCAAACTGAAAAAGGCTACCAAATCACTCGTATCCGTAGTGATCATGGGGGCGAGTTTGAAAATTCCTTGTTTGATGATTTTTGTCAAGAGCATGGTATTGCTCATGAGTTCTCTTTTCCTCGAACACCTCAACAAAATGGGGTGGTTGAGAGAAAGAACCGTACTCTTCAAGAGTGTGCTCGAACATTGCTCATAGACTCGGGGTTACCAAAGTACTTTTGGGCTGAGGCGGTTAACACGGCTTGTTACGTGTTAAATCGCACCTTAATTCGATCCGGATTGCGAAAAACTTGTTTTGAACTATACTATGGGAAAATACCCAAAATTAGTTATTTTAAAGTTTTTGGATGTCGATGTTTTGTCTTGAATACCCGCTCTAATTTAGATAAATTTGATGCCAAAGGTGAAGAAGCCATCTTTATTGGTTACTCCTCACGTAGTAAGGCATATCGGGTTTTTAACAAGACCACATTAATAGTGGAGGAAACCCTTCATGTCTCCTTCGATGAATCTCCTCATTCCTCCATTGACCGAGTCAATATGGATGATGAAGATGATTCTTCTATTGATGTGTCTAACATTCCAAACTCCAATATCCATAATCTTCCAAAAGATTGGATATATCAAAGGGATCATCCCGAAAGTCAAGTCATTGGAAGTGTTTCTGATGGCGTTAAAACCCGATCTCGTTTTAGTTGCACCTTTGGCCTCTCCGCCTTTGTATCTCAAGTTGAACCGAAGAGTGTCGAGGAAGCATGCTCCGAAGAAACTTGGATGATGGCCATGCAGGAGGAACTCAACCAATTCCAAAGGAATGAAGTTTGGGATCTAGTACCTAAGCCTGAAGGGCAAACGGTAATAGGTACCAAATGGGTATTCCGGAACAAGTTGAATGAATCCGGTATAGTTATTCGAAACAAGGCTCGGTTGGTAGCACAAGGGTACAACCAAGAAGAAGGAATTGATTTTGATGAGACCTACGCTCCCGTAGCTCGACTCGAATCAATTCGCATGCTTCTTGCTTATGCTGCCTTTCTTGGCTTTAAACTCTTTCAAATGGACGTTAAGAGCGCGTTTCTTAACGGATTCATTAAGGAGGAAGTTTTTGTAAAACAACCTCCTGGTTTTGAGTCTCATGATAAGCCTCATTTTGTCTACAAATTAAACAAGGCACTATATGGTCTAAAGCAAGCTCCTAGAGCTTGGTATGAAAGGCTCAAAGACTACTTGTTAAATGCAAAATTCTCTATAGGGGAAGCTGATTCCACATTATTCATTAAAAGAAAAGGAAAAGACATTTTATTAGTTCAAATATATGTAGATGATATTATATTTGGTGCTACTAATGAATCTATGTGTAGAAAGTTTTCAGAAATTATGCAGGAAGAATTCGAAATGAGTTTGATGGGTGAACTCAAGTTTTTCTTGGGCTTGCAAATCACTCAGCTCGAAATTGGAACCTTTATGTGTCAATCTAAATACACAAAGGAGATGTTGAAGAGATTTGATATGAACAAAAGTAAAGGGAAGAACACTCCTATGAGTGTCACAACTTCCTTAGACTTGGACGAATCAGGTACGCCCATAGATCAAAAGCTCTATCGTAGCATGATTGGATCTTTACTGTATTTAACTTCCAGTAGACCTGATATTTTGTTTAGTACCTGCTTATGCGCTAGGTTTCAATCAAATCCTAAACAATCACACCTAAATGCTGTAAAACGAATATTTAGATATCTAGTTGACACATCTAATTATGGCTTATTCTACCCTAGAAGTCCACAATTCAACTTAGTTACATATAGCGATGCGGACTACGCAGGTAGCCGCACCGATAGGAAGAGTACTAGTGGGACGTGCCAATTCTTAGGCGAATCACTAGTCTCTTGGTTCTCAAAGAAACAATCTAGTGTAGCATTATCAACTACAGAAGCTGAATACATAGCCGCTGCACTAGCATGTTCCTAAGTGCTTTGGATGAAAAATACTTTGAAGGATTTTAACTTGATATTTAATAAGATAAAAATATTATGTGACAATACTAGTGCTATCAACCTCTCGAAAAATCCCGTACATCACTCTCGCACAAAACATGTTGATGTTCGACATCACTTCCTAAGAGACAATGTACTTAAGGGAGAAATCGAAGTTGAATTTATTTGTACTGAACTGCAATTAGCTGATATTTTCACTAAACCTTTGAATTATGATCGCTTTAATTATATATGTAGGAAACTAGGCATATGTAAGCTAAGTGATATTTGAAGAATTTAGTGATTTAATGGAACCTCTTTTGTCATGAGCATAGATTGAACCTTGATTTCACTAAGTTAGAAGCCTTCATTCTCAGTTCAAACATCCAAATGTACACTCTATCCAATATCAGACGTCTGATTAAATAATTAGACGTCTTATACAGTAAAATTCGTCGTCTAAACATCTGGGACAGACGAAGATTTTATATAACAAAACAGTCATATCAGACGTCTGGTACACCACACAGACGTCTGAAATGTCGTCCAAATGTGTTGACAGACGTCTATCTCGGAGACAGAGCATGTACTGCCTGTCGGACGTCTGAATATGTGGTTAGACGTCGTAGGGATCGTCTGACAGGAAAAGCGGACGACCCTGTAACTTTAGACGAAAATCCAGGAAGGTCTGTCTGCAGAAATCGGACGTCTAATATTAAATTTAGACGTCTTCTTTGTCGTCTGAGTAAGAAATCAGACGACAACCTGGAGAATAAATCTTTTTGCTGGGGAGGATTCCTGCAGAAATCAGACGTCTATATTATAATTAGTCGTCTGATTTTTCGTCTGATGAATAAAACAGACGTCGCCCTGAAATGGGCTAAAATCCCTCTGGCAAATCCAGACGTCTGACATCGTTGCCAGACGTCTGATCGGGGAAAAATCTGCGCGTCGCGGCTTTTCTCTAGACGGTTTGAAATGCAAATCTCCCCAACTTTAGGGGGAGACTTGCTCCGTGACCTTGGGATATAAGATCCCCTTCGCAAAGGTCCCACTCTCCTGTCCAAAATCCCTACCCCACACAAGATCTGTGCGCCGCTCTCCCTCACACCCGACGGCCCACAGCAGCAGTTGGCGAAGTTCTGCTCGCAGCCAGACGACCGTCGCGCCTCTTCGACGACTGACGGAACTGCTGCTCCTCTGCGCGCGTCCTCCCTGCCTCTCGACCGTGCATTTGGAGGCTTCCCTCCTCCCGTGGGTATATCCTCTCCACTCCTAGGGCATCTCCATGATCTTTTACCCACGACCTTGCAGCATCCTGTAGCATCTAGTTCTCCTTCTTGATTCACTTGACCTACATGTGCATTTCATATCATTATCAGCCTTAGAACCCTAACCCTCGGTCAAGAAAACCCTGTTAGCCCTAGCTGCATCTTCCATGGCAAGGGTATTACCTCATGAGGATCAAGCCGACATTTTAGTGGCTTGCATCCAAAGGTATATTGCCACAACTACATGGCAGGTTGTATTGCCTCAAGGCATACTGCCACATATTTTTTCATGATGATTGCAGTGTTTGAAACTATGTTTTAGGTGAATGTTGTTTGGTTGAATGGTTGTTTCTTTTTTGCAGGTATTCTATCCTCAACACACCACTCATTTTTTTCCTAAACCTAACCACCCATTCCACCAAATATGCCTCCCCGTACGAAGCAAGTTGAGGGATCTTCCAATTCCTCTTCCACTTATTTGGCAGATTAATTGCGGGGTGACATCGCTAGGCAGCGATTTCGTCGTTTCGCGAATGCCAAAGTTAAATGCCCTCGTTTTATTGTTTGGAATGATTTTGCCCATTTGAACCTTCGGGAACACTTCCAAACTCTCCATCTTTTCCAATATTTTGACCGTCAATTCCACTCCGGCATTGGAACTCTTGGTGTGTTTCCTGATCTTTGCCGTCTCTTTTATGCCAACATCGTTGAGGACTACAGCAACGATGAACTTGAACTTCATACCCGCCTATTTGGTCGTGAAATACACATCACATCCGAAACTATCTCTGACCTTCTAGCCATCCCCAATGAGGGAAATGATTTCAATGACATTCTGAGGCAATATGACCCAGAAATCATCAATCAAGAGTTAGTTCTCCCGGAAAAATATGTTGAAAACCTTGGCACTCTACCGTGCAAAAATCTCAAACCCCTTCCACGTCTACTCTCTCGCATTTTTGGGTGGGACCTCCTAAACAAATCGGGAGGTTTTGATTACATCTCACGCCAACACAAGGCTCTCCTTTTTGCGGTCGTTCGTCATATTCCTTTCAATTATTGCCGCCTCATTGTTCGCGTCATGAATGAGGACCATGGGGCATCACTTCCGTTTGGGTCTATTCTATCCAAAATCTTTTCATCCCATCGGATTTCCATAACTGACCAAGCAGTTGACAAGAAAATTGAGCCTTACAACCGGGCCACAGCCGCCAAGATGCATATACTTAGAGAACATCTTGAGCCCGCTGACGAACCCATGGAAGAAGAGCCCCTTCCACCCTTTCCAGACTTCCATGAACCACGGCCCCTTCAAATAGAAGCTCCCTGCTCGAGCTTTGATGAAGCATGGGATCCAGCCACAGATTCCCTCTCCTTCGGCATCTCCCTCCTGCTGCGTCGAACCGGCGAGATGTACACCTACATGGGAAGCATGCGCCGCGACATCGACGAACTTAGATCAGATGTTCAAAATTTGCAGATAGGACAAGGACCCGCTCATCGCCGCCGCCGCCAAGATCAAGAAGAATAGTTTTAGTGCTTCTATTTTTCTGTCTTTTATTCTAAGTTTGTATTAAGGGGCCTTGACCCTATACTTAATATTTTTGGGAACAAATAGCTAGTCCATGCTTAAATATTTCTATTCCTAATAAATTTTCCTTAATGCCTTGTCATCTTTTAAACATGCAGTTTTACTCATGCACTCTACTTTGTAGATATCACTCTTGTAGTTTGGATTTCAACTCCCTTTAACAACCCTTCATGATGATATTCAAAAAGGGGGAGAAGAATGTAGGTAAGAAATTAAGGAATAATATAAAAACAACCTTCTTAAATAGATAAAGGCTATCAAGTACAACCTTTAGGAGGAGGAAAGAGGAACCTACAGCTATATTTTGAAAATCATCAAAAAGGGGGAGATTGTTAGTTCAACTACTCATATATAATATTTTGATGATTTTACAAAATGTAGAAAATGAAATAATAAATAAAGCGTAGCATATTGTTTTCTCTCTATAATAACATATTTGCAGGATTTCAAAAAGCTTTCCAAGACGGGAGATTAAAAGCGTGAAGACGAGTAGCATAAGTATTAGGTCTTAGGCTTTTTTCATGTAAACTTTCAAAGGTTGTAATTTTCATCTTATTTGAGTCTAGAAATATTGTAAAGAGCCCCCAAACATAACCTATAAATAGCTAACTTAGGCTCTCTACACTTAGGATAAATTAGAAACAAAAACCCAACACTTATACTTTTATCAGACGTCCATGAAAAAGTCCAGACGTCTGATTTTCCACCATAAGACGTCTGACATGTGTATCAGACGTCTAATTTCAAATATTTCTGCCTTTGTTCATCTCCTCATAAACATCAGTCGAAGGACTTCACTTTCAGACGTCGATAACCGTCCACAGACGTCTGATTCTTTACCCAGGCGTCCTCATACTAACCGTTAGACTTTTTGTCGGCAAAAACAATTTCCAGACGTCTTGACACACTTCCAGACGTCTGCCTTTGAACCGTTGGCCATGATTTTCTGTGCGTATCTCTCTACGGCCACATAATCTTTTGGCAGAAGTAGGAAGGAAGAGTATTTAGGTTTCCAGACGTCTGTTAATTTCCTCAGACGTCCATAACGACGTCTGATCCTCTAAACCTAGAACCCTGTTTGGATCCGATGATAACAGGAACGAATGCACCATTCTTTAGACGTCCAATGAAATAATCAGACGTCTTATGACATAATATCAGACATCCTTCTTTCGATCCAATAGAGTCAGTTAAGGATGTCCTGCAATATTAGACGACCAGAGTAAAAATCAGACGTCCTGTAAGACGTCTGATCCTATAATTAGACGTCTGATGTTGCTGTCAGAATCATCATTGCCCTAATTTTGTGTGGATTTCGTCCTAAACTCTTGGGATTTGTCTCCAACGGCTAGAAGAGCTCTCCCAAGTGTTCTTGAAGGTTCCAAACTTGCCTATAAATAGACTACAACTCTTCTTTGGCAAAACACACCTCTTGAGATACAATTCCATTAGAAAAATCTCTTGCTCACTACTCTAAGCTCCATCTTGCCCTTGTGCTGTGCTAATACTCTGATCAAAGGGCAAATCCATACTCCCGGCTCGCTCCGTTCTGCAAATCATCAGGGAGTTCTTTTCATGCTTAGTAGATAAGAAAGCAACTAAATTATTGGGGTGCTCTATAGGTGTTATTTTTACTTGTTAATTTCTGTATTTTGGGTATCCGGCCTATCGGGTCCCCGTCTCTTCATTTTGAAGAGAGAAACCTCCGTTTAGGGATCGGAGGTGGGAATTGTAATTGAGGTACACTACCCTCCTTTAAGTAGTGTGGTTAGTGGATTGATCACCTTGTGATCGAAAATCCTAAGTCAAGAGATTGGCTTAGGTGGTGGTTTTCACCCATCTTGGGTTTCCACCTAAAAATAATTGAGTATATTGTGTGATTGAATTTGTTGTATTACAATACTCTATAATTTCACTATTCACCCCCCCTCTAGTGCAATTTCAATAAGCACGTAGAAACTCTTAAATTTATTTCAAGTCAAACTCATAAAATATGGAAATTGAATTTGAAAACGGAGTCTAAGTCATTCACAGGGAGGTAGTCGAAAAAGTTTGCTTTCCTAATACTAAGAAATTGACAAGCAGATTTGAATGCAAGATTACTACTACTAGAATTAATGCAAAATCTAATAGCATACAATTGCTAACTAAAGTACTAGAACTATAATAAGCACTCAAAGAAAGCGAGAAACTTGAAAAAGAACTAGAAACTTTATTGCTATAAAAGTTAGAACAAGATTACAACTAGAAGAATGCTTGAAATCAATCTAACTTCAACTAGAACTAGAATAAAAGTAAAGCAAAATAGGGGCTTCAAAGATGAAGTCCAAAGCAATGGCGTATTAGCAAATGCGAAGGCGCATCCACGAACTCTAAGGGGAGGAAGAAGAAGAAGTAGTAGTTTTAGTTGGTGGCACTACCTGGAAGTCGAAAGGAATGATCCGAAATGGGGTGGCTCGGGAGTTTATATAGAGGTTAAGAAGGCTTGTGATTGGTTGTTCCAAGTTGCCATGGATCACCAAAATAAAGGGCTAGGATGAGGTGTCTAGGAATCAAGGGGTAGGATGAAGGGATAGGTGGACAAAATAGGTTAGTTGTCATTGGAATTGATGGAGGCTAGGATGGCTTTGAGAGAATGATGGAGAGCTATGATTCTCTCAAATTTTTTATCTCTTTCTATTCCAAAGTATAAGTTGTACATAAAAAAAAAGTTGTAGCCCTTAAAATCATCTTTCTAATACAACTTGGATCACTCAATTTAGATTTAAAATGCAAATGTTATGGCCAAAATACTAAAGATGTGTCATGCTGTTACAAATTTCGAGATTAAATTTAGGATTAGTAATAGGCTTTGGTTTAGGGTTTTAAAATAGGGATTTAGGTAGGCAATTTAGGACCCTAGGATTTAGATCTACTGGTGGATAAATTATGGTGTATTTTGACCATCCAAAATAGTATTTTTAGGGGGATAAAAGGGTTGGTCAAATAAGGTTTGTTGAGTTAGGATTTAGGACCAGGTTGGGTAGAAAATTAGGGTTGGTTTAGTTAATAATAGCTAGCTAATAAGGTTAGAAATTGAGGTGTGATGGATGGCCATCATATAAGGAAATTAGGCTAGGTTGGGTGACAGTTAGGTGTAGGGAATTAGGCTAGGTCTAAGGGCTAATTGGGTTAGGAAATAGGTCCACCAAACTAAGTCTAACCCTCTTCCAAGTAAGCTCAGATCAAAAAATCCTTTGAGCCTTGTTCCAATCAACCTAAAATTTTGTACCTGCACATATAAAATTAAACACATCAAGGTACCAGATGCAATTGTAGGAAAAATTGCATAAAAGCCCACAAGTATGCATTGATGTAAACACATTTACACTACTTAAGATGTCTATTTATGCATGTTCTTAAGCATAGGATTGCATTGCATGATATAAATATCGCATAACATGCATCATCTTACATTTAGAGTAGTTTAAATAAAATGGAGGTTAATTATCTCCTTTTATGTGCTTGGACAGGGTAAACTTTTTATTGGGGCCTCGGATCGAAGATCCAACCGTACGGATGTGATCAGGGCGACGATTGGTGTTCAACAACTCCAAGATCACCCTAATCAGGCATCCGTAGCATCAGATAGTGACCGGGGAACCCTAGAAGATCAAGGGCCAGGATGGTGTAAATCCGCACTTCAAATGACAAATCCGACCGCACGGATGAATTCGGATCAACGATCGCAGCCTAACGACGTAAAAATCGAGTCAATCCGACATCCGTGGCACCATCTACAACATCTAGAAGATGGACGGCTAAGATGGCACCACGTGGCGCCATCTCGGTCGCCCAAATGGCCGCATGCAATCATTGAAGCCTCCGTATCCGTGCCCTCTCCGCCGTTGGATCTCGATCCAACGGCTATGGACGGCTGCACCTAAAAACGTCCGCTCGACCATAATTGCCCCGTAGCGCAACAGTCGCGAGGCGCTCCGTGTTCGCAAGACGCGAGTTCGAATCACGATCTGCGGGCGCACGCGATTAAAGGGGGGACAGCCCGATCGGCTGCAGGCGGCTCAGATCTCCCAATAGCGGCCACGTGCTATTTCACGCGAGGCGAGGATGCGCCATCGTACGCGTTGAGGCAGGCACGCAGCAGCGGGCGAAGGTGCATTCTAAGCCGTCCGATCTCACGATCGGACGGCTAAGATTTGTTGAAGTACGGATGCATTGAGAGAGAGAGCAGCTGAGTGGGCACGCGTGGGGAGCACCCACTACACCCATGTTGGGGCTTTAGCAACGGTTTTATCCATCACTAAAGACCCCTTATTTAATATTTTAAAGATGTAATGACTAATTTGCCCCCACTCCTTGCAACTATAAAAGGAGACCCCCTCCACATGAAATTCTCATCCCTTCCTTCTCTTCTCTACCTCTCCAAAGCTCAAGAGAAGCTTGTCCCACACCCGGGATGCTTCTCGCGAGATAAAGTCCAAATTTTCGTCCCCCTTCAGAAGTAGATCCCACGACGACGACGACGTGCTGCTCCGTTCCCGTTCTTCTGCTTCGTCCTCCTTCGTCTAGGCGTCGTCCCATCCAGCTTGTCCTCCAAGCAACCGTCGAGGAGGATATCTCTCTCCCTATTCTTTTTACTGCTTTCTAGTATAGATTTACTACCTTCTAGAGTAGTTCTGCTCATCCTCCAAGCGATTGTCGAGGAGGACATTTCTCCCTCCATTCTTTTAATACTTTCTAGAGTAAATTTATTGCTTTCTAGTGTAATTATTTTATGCTTTCTAGTTGTAATAGTGAAATGAACAATCTCCTTAATGATAAATTCCATATTTATTCTACATCTCATTTTGATTTCTGTGTGTAATATTCTCTCTCTCTCTTACTCTCTCTCTCTCTTCTATTTATTGTAAATAATTAGATAGTTTTAAATTGAATTACTTTGTGACAAATAAAAACAAATGCGTAGTTTTTAAATCAAACGTCTGCCTCCCTGTGTTCGACCTGGAATTTCAATTCCGGTATAAATTTTATTTGTTGAACACGAGTTCTTCGCTTTCAAACTACAACGACAGGTTTTCCAAAACCTAACACGTTAGCGTAGCAATTCGTAAATTCAACAACATTATTTATAGAATGACCTAAAATGCCTAATTTGACCTAACTAAATGCAATCTAACCCAAATTTCCCTTAAACTAACATTATTAATCATTAATTAACATAAATAAATATGAAAATATCAGCTAGCAACCACGGATGGGCACTAGATTCCTTGTTCTTAGCATGCAAGCAACTTGAGGCCATACTATAGTTAGGATGAGAGTAAACCAGCAACAAAACCTACCCAAGCAACGAACGGCCATGAACGAAATAATATTATTTACAAGAAGGAAAGGGATGACCACACACTAAGGTAGGATGGCCTACCCTGCTTAAGCATTAGGCATTTGCTCAAGAGAGGTCAGAGTCAAATGAGATCGCCACAAAAGAACCCAAGCTTCCCATGTCTTCCTCCTCAAGGACCAACTCAATCAAAGGATGATCTTCGATCTATCTCAACCAAACTTGTTCATCATGAATCCAAAACAAATCATCCATTGACCATGAGAGGACGCCCTCCCTCAAACAATGGTCTCCTGCCAAAATGGAGTGGATGACAGCAAAGGCATGCTTCCCCAACTCCTAACTCAATTTTTGGTGGCCTACCTCCATCAAAGGATCCGAGGCAAAGAACATCACAATGGAGGGTTGGAGCAACTCCCATCTTTCATTCTTTAGTCAATGAATCTCATTTTACTACTCCTTATTAAAGGCCGCAACCATATGGGCTTCCCTCTCTAGTATGTGGACCTTCCCCTCAAAATGCGAAACCATGGACCTTACCAAGTCCCATTCCTCTTGGGTCTCCTCCACAGCAACCATGAGATTTGTGTGAGCTTTCTCTAACAGCTCTAATCGAGCATGAATCTGAACCAACAGATTCAGGATGGCCTTTCTTAATCTCTGAACTCATAGGATCATCTCGTCCACAATGGCCACTTGAACCCTAGCAAGGAGGAAAGCTAAGCCAAGCCCTCCTCTTAAAGCCCTGCGAACTGGAGAAGTTTATTGCACGCTTGATGAGCATCCGACAGTTTATTCTCCCAAGAGAACACCTCCTCCTTAGCCTCGACCAATGCCTTCCTTTAAACGGGCAATCTCTTCCCCGTTTGCCTATTATTACTACTCCAAGGCAACCCACTCCTCCTCGACTTTCTCCTTGGGAACTACCACCACATCCAACTTCACCTGAAGAACTTAAGCATCGACATAAGCGATGTCCACCCAAGACACTGCCTGCTCAGTAGTGAAAGAAGAGCCCCACCTGAACTCAGTAGGCAAGGTCACTGGCAAAACACTACCATACAGGATGTCCTGCCTAATTACCTCAACCTGCAAGAAACATACAAATGCAGGTCACTTGAGATGATGGGAATGCAGGTCCCCATAAGAACTCACTACTTATCACCCTAAGGTAGTTGCAATAAATATTCCACATATGAGCTGGTGCGCAAGGGAGCACTGCCCACTCGACATTGGAAGACAGTAGTTCCAGCACCTTATTCTCCAATTGGAGGATCGCCTGTCAGAAGGCATCCAAGTGAACTTCTGGAACCTTTCGAGATAGGTTGATGAAAGAGCCCGCTCTCGCAACTCCCACCACTTTTGAAGGACCTCTACCGCCTGGGCTAAGTCTGTTTCGATATCGAAAGTGCAAACAATATAGCGCTCTTGCTCCTCCCAGATCGCATGTGACTCAAGAGACTCTCCCCTAAATGAAAATCAAGAAGGGAGGCTAGAAGCAATCTACTTAGATCCTTTGGGAGATTCTCCCCCCACAGAGAGGTGGCGGCAAAGCACCCTCGTCCTAAAAAATGGGGCAACCAGGAGATGCGAAACACAAAGCCTGGTTGTCCCACAATGAAAAGGAGCAATCGCTGAAGTGACAGGAGGCCAACCATCAAACCCCTCGAGGTCCGACTGAGAAGAGCACAATGTCTAAACCTTCCCTTGAGACAACTCTTAGCAAGATCAACCACGTCACCACTACAACAAAATATAGATTTAGCAATATTTCACCTTGCAACAAATAAACTATGTCGCTAATAATACCCTTTAGCGACATGTCAAAATAATTCATCGCTAACAAAAAGTGTTAGCTAACAGATTTTTTTAGCGGCAAATTTATATGTCTGTAAAGTCAAGCATTAGCGACATAACTGTGCTATTTGCTGCTATGCAAATATGTTTATTAACAAATGCTATTAGCATTAAATTTTATTCATTGGTATTTTTATGAGTTAGGGTTATGTTTATTTATTTGCCGCTACATTGGTGAATATAAACATCGAAATTACTATAATTTAACAAGAGATGTACTAATCATCTTCATAGTATATCTTAGTAAGGAAAGTTACCATTAATTGATGCACCAAGATATAATTTAAATTTTTACATAAATCTCTTTGTGAATAATATATTGTATTTAGTGATCATTTTCTTTAAGGGAGTTACCACTATATCATTTCAATTTTTAGATAAATGACTAAAAAATCTAACATTGCTTTCTACCTTAAACAAGTATCATTACAAGAAAATAATACTCTTGAGATAATTGTATGTGATGGTAAAATATATTTCACAAGTTGTCATTTATTGTGATAATAATAATGTGATCTTTGAAAACATATCATATAATTTTTTGAGATAGTAAAAGCTAATCACAAATGCAATATATTGACAAAAAAAAAAAAAAAAAAAAACAAAACAAAACATTAAATCAGACATTTACCACCAATTATTTTAAAATATCCCACAATCCCTTAACTTTCCATCCCTCAACGCATCGCTCAACTCCATCACAAAATCCCGCTAACGAAGTCCCGCGCCACTGTCACGAAATCTCACACACCAAAAACCCCGCTTCCCCCTTCTTGCCAAATGCCCTCACGCGCGATTCCAGATCCCCTCGCACCCCATCTCCATCCCTCGCGTCTCCCCTTTCCCCACGACCTCTGCCGCTGCAACATCTGCGATTCCATCCCTTGCCGCCGCCCACCCCTTCAAATTCCCCTTGCTTCTTCATCTAAACCAACGCCGTTGCGATTTGGAATCCCCCACATCTCTCCCTTCCCTATACCCTCCCCCAATCCTCTTTACTGTTGACCTCGCTGCCCCCTCCTCCACGCCTCTGCCGCCGTCCCCTTCGCCACGATCTTGCAAGGCTTGCGCTGCTCCCTTCTCCGAAAACCCTCGATCGCCATCCCTCATCCACAACCTCAGCCCGTTCATCTCCTCACCCTCATCTCCGACCTCACAAGCCCGCTCGCCGTCAACGTCAACCTACTGCTCCTTTGTCAATCTTATATCCTCGACTTGCCTCCTCACCGGCCACCTCTCTGCTCACAGACCTGCAACCTCCGCTCGCCCACCTGCGACGTCCTTACTGCCTGCCTCTTCTCTACTGCATTCTTCCGGCTGCGCATCCTCTTCTCCGGCAACCACCACATCGCCCCTCCCCTACCGAGGTTAGCACCTTCATCTCCACCTCGTACCCTCCCTTTCCGCTCCTCCTCAGATCAACGCAAGGTTGGATGAGTTCGATTCCCATCTTTCGTGAAGAAAACGTGGAATTAGATTTTTTTTTCTTGAATGGATTAAGTTAGAATAATTTTTTGAAGCATGAATAATATCGTTATTCTCTAGAGTGAGAACGCTGAACCTCGTCAGGTCTCCCTTCCTTCAGTAGATATGCCAAAATAGATTCATGAGATCAAAGATTTTCTCCTTACTGCAAGGAGAAAAGATGCACGTTCAGTTAAGATCAATAGGACTAAAAGTGTTGTCAAATCGAGTTCCGTTCCTCCAAGTATCTCTACACTTTGTGTGTTGGACTCTGAGAAGGCAGACACATTGAAGAAATCTCTTCCTCTAGGCTTGAGTGTCCATGATCTGTGAAGTGACATGCTTGGTTTCTAGTAATGTGGATATATTGCAGGTGCGTGTTGGCTTAGGGATGGCGTTCTAGGTCATAGACAAGCAGTTTTTCGGCTTTATTTGTTTGTATTGAATTGCATTGAGGAATTTTTAGACATTTCATTTCATTAGAATGATATATATAAATCAATGACTTGAATTGTGAAAAAAAAAAGTTTCTTATTCTCTATGTTGAGCACTTGAACTATTCCATCACCTAAAAGGAATTGATTTTTGAAGAAGTTCCAGATATGAACCCACCTGTTTGATGCATTGTTCCATTTGGGCAATGACATAATTGGGAGGAAGCAAGATCATTTTATGAACTTATAGTCTTTTAACTATTTCACATGCTATTTCTTTTTGTCTTGCTCATAATGCACTAGGAAATGAAAGGACAAGTTC
Organism: Thalassia testudinum; assembly: GCA_037157565.1. NCBI lineage: Eukaryota > Viridiplantae > Streptophyta > Magnoliopsida > Alismatales > Hydrocharitaceae > Thalassia > Thalassia testudinum. The sequence continues at coordinate 50,561,186 of JAZHRO010000073.1, forward strand.
CCTTTGATACTTGGTTGGAAGTTCTTATTAATGGGATTACCTTGGTTTAACTAATATAATCCTTTGTATGACAATGTGTTGCCCTAGATATTTAAGATTTCCTATGCATTTAGTTACTTTAACCATTAAAGGTTTTTGCTTTGGTGCTTCTCTACCTAGGGTACTCTTGTTCATCAAATTTTGAAAATACATGGTGAGTAAAGTTGGGTCTTAGATGGAGGTGGAGAAGATATGTTGTTACAGCAGTATGCATGTAACTATTTAAAGAAAGATGCAGTGTAATTAATCAAGAGAATATCATGGATGTCTTTAGGCTTTTGAGCCTAACATCCTTTGTCAAAGTTAGAATTAGATCACATGTTCATAAATTAGACAAAGATATAAGAATACAATCTTATAGGAGAAAGAATGTATGTGGTAAGACATAAATAACGTAAGTTCCATGGTTTAGCATCTCTGTATCTATAGTGTCTATAATTTAAAAATATTCTTGCACCATCTCTAGATCTCTCTAGATATATTTGTCTTTGTGCATACCTATATTTGTGAGTATGTGTATCTTGAAACCTAATCATATAATTAGGAAGGCTAGGGACAAGTGAATAATTGCGAGGTTATTATTTATGGTTGATTGTTTTCAGAGTAAGGGATCATGTCTTGATAGCATTGAGGAATTCAAGGGAAGATGTACTTTGATATAGTTTAAAATTTATTCTTTTTTGAAGCAATAGTTACTGGGATTGAATTGAACCACACTTTTGATTTTGCTCTTTTTAGTCTATATGATAATAGCTACTTTATGCAAAAGTAAGAATTGTAGGCTCAGGTAATAAATGTATAATGGCAATGATATTGATTTTATTGTAATACGGAGGCATGGGTGGGTTTTCTTCCCAACTCTGTGAACTTATGATATATATTTAATATGTTTTTTTCTTCTTTTCCTTTCCCTTCATCGTTTTTCTAGTTTTTGGCATGGTGTAGTTAGCTAGTGTGGTGGCGGTTGAGGTCACAAGAGGGTGGAAGACCCCAATTCCATCCCAGTAAGGAGGTATGGATGAGATAAACAATTCTTTTTCTTCTATTCTTTTCGTGATCAATAATGTATTTTGTGTGATTTTTTGGTTCATGAGTTATAAATGTTGAGTAGCTATGTTGCTATTTTGTGCACTTCTGTTGCTTTATTTATTGAAGATTATACTGCCATGTCAAAAGAACTTTCAAATTTAAAAATTAATTACTTTTGTGGGAGAAATGTGCTGTTGAGGAAAGGAATGAGTTTCTCATCCAATTTAGTGATCATATGGAAAATGCAATATGAATGCCTTGCGTAATTTTGCTAACAAATGGATTTTGAGCAAGTACGCATCAATGGCATTTCTTGGCAAAAGTTGGTTTACAAATGGATTTTTTCCCTTTCCAATTGAAATTTGAGTTGTCAGCTCTAAATTCCACATTGTGGGATGTGTCTGCACTCTTCATCCTCAAGGACACTTATTACTTGTAGTGCTTTTTTTTCTAAATGGCATAATTAGGCTAGTGAAATCCATATAAATCGAAGGCCATAATCCACAAGAGGCCAAATCTCAAAAATTTTGGTCCATCATGGTAAGTTTGCGGACACCTTTTCAACTAGAAGCAAATGATTCCTTCATTTCAGAAGCAATTAATAAGAAGTCGATCCATATTGGCATGCTCATATATTTTTCCAAAACATCCATACTCTAATATTGACAATCACCACAACATTGGGTTGGATCATGTGAGACATTCTTAGGTGTGGCTCCCCTCAACTTTGTGAGGATTCTTGTTTCTACTATTGCAAATGTCAATAGAGTACATTCTTTAACATGTATATATTCATATATGGAAACCTCTCCAAGGTAAACAAGAAGGGTGTTACTTTCTTTCTTTTTGGTTTACTTTCTTTTTTTTTTTTAACAGGAAGGGTGTTAGTATAAGTTTAGAATGAGTAAATTTCAAACTTGCTATATATTTATGTGTTGTAACTTCTTGTATTGGTGCTCAACTTTTATATAAATTTTGTAAATAGAATGTAATATTTTGGAGGGCCCTTATATTTAGAAAATAGCTTATGTTATGATGCTATCTTTTCTAGTCTATTTTGCATTGTGGTGAGGCATGCCTGTTTTGTAGATGTATGTTTTATGCTTTCAGTGGTGGTGAATGTGATTTTGGGTGTACCCACTTTGTTATTATATTTGTATTCTTCCAAAGGTCTTTATAGGTACAAGATATTTTGAGAAAAACGTGATAAAATGAGGGAAATTTTATCAAATTTTCTTTAGAATTTGACCCCTTAACTAATAAATTTTTCCTAAATAAGTGGAAAGAGGCATCATAGTACAATACTTGACAAAAATGAATAATTATATGATCAAATCACACTATAACAAAAAAGGATTTTGGTTATTGATGAAAACAGTTATCTGTTGGAAAAAAAAGATATACATCAAATAAAATCTCCACATCATTAGGGACTTCTAATATGCTAAAATGTTAAATGATGGTAGGAGGACCCACCATTGGTTCCACTTATGTATGGGTTTATGTTAAAGTTACCATTGATGAGGAAGAGATGTCAATTAGGTCATATAGAAAATATGAAGTTCTAAGGGACACAATTGGAAAATTGCATGACTTATGTTGTTTGTTGCTTCGTAATAGACATTGTGACAATCATTTTAGATCATGGTATGTAAGTGCAAGTTTTCCTTTATATGATGTATCTCATATTTGTTTTCTTACACAATTTTTCTTTTTTTAAGGATCTCTTCAAGTTGCATATAGAAAATGCACTTCAGTCATCAACTGAAGTTTTTTAATATGCTTTTTGATTAGTTAAAATAGGTTTTTTAGGCTTTTTTTCCTTTATGTTGGACATGTATCTTATTTGATTATGATATTTATAACTTATGAAATTTCTCTCTTGCCAAAAGGTCATTGGTTGATAAATAAATATTATTATGATTGACATGTGTCATTTTATATGTTTCATCTTCCTTACTACCATTAACTTCTTGAAAAAGTATTTTTAGTTATTTGATTTTAAAATTAAAATACTTATTTTATTATAATAGATTTTTGTAGAGGGAAAAAATCCATATAATCAATTCCACTTAGTGTGGGAAAAGATTTGGTTGTTGTTATGGATCTTTGGATCATTTCATTATTTAAATATTTATTCATTTTAATTTAGGAGTTATTTAAATGTTAATATATACTTTATCATCAAAATTGATGTAAAATTGTAATAATGGTTCCTAAAATATAACATTTGACAACAGTGGAAGTGATTATATATATAAAAGCAATGATTTTATTGGAAATAAAATTAGGATACTAAATAAAAGGTTTATTTGTTAAATTTAGCAACAGATTTTATTATCCTTAAATAATCTTCATTAGCAATATCAAACTTTGTCACATCAAGAATTAAAAAAATTGTGAGATTAATTAGTACTGAAAAGTGATTGCTTCTAAGGCATCTTATATCGTTGATTCATTGTGGTGATTATTTTTGTTATTATTTTTCCTTGACAATGGCGTTGATTATAGCAACAAAAAGATAGTCGTTAAAAGTAGCATTTAGCACGACAAAAATAATCATCGTTAAATATTCAAAAATTATCGACGATCTAAAATTGTCGGTAAATCTTTAGTGATACTAGTTATATCATCGGACAAGCGACGAATCCAAAAAGTATTAGAAAATATTAACAATGACAAATATTTATGTTTTATCGATACATTTCTTTTGTTGGTAAAAATTATTTTTGTTGTAGCGCACCCTCTATCAAGGCAAGCTCCGGTAAACTAGGGCCCACCCCTATCCCAGCCAAAGACATAGGGGCATCGCCCACAAAGGTAGGCACCACCTAGCCCACCTTGCTACTATCACCCACAGCAGTTCAAAGGCGGGAATGACCTCGTTGCCTTTTAAATGGATGTTCCTCCACATCAGCAGAGGAACCAACACCTCTCTCCTTCTTTGACCCCTTAAGCTCCACGATCTTTAAAGAGAGAAAGGCTATAAAGAATGGAAAGAAGTCAGATTAGCATAACCAAGCCAAGACAAAAGATAAGCATCAACTTACTACCATCCGAATAGTTGTCCCCACCCAGGAAAGTGCTTTCCAAATATCCATCTTTGCAAGCTCCTAGCAATCCACAACGCCAAAACCCTCCATGGTTGCTAAGTCATCCTCCATGGAGGAAGGCAAAATCGGGTAGACAAAACGCTTAGGCAAGCCCTACCAATAGTTTGAGACCCAGAGAGGCACCCTATTGTTCACAAAGAAAAAGTGTTGATCTTTGCCCTTGCTAGTCGTGGCTTTTGTCTTTGTTATATTTACAGTCGTTGTGGTATATGACAAAACAGCTATCAGATTGATACAAATGCTTTTTTTATTCGGAACGACAAGTTTCCCGAGGTCGAACTCAGAGAGCAAATATAATTCTAGAAACATTAATTCACAATATAAAGTTTTACAAAAATTAAGAGATAGAGAGAGGGAGCAAAAGTCTTTTTGTTGGCTTCTCTCTTCCTTTTCTCTTTTCTTCTTTTCTTACAGTTGATTCTTCTCTTCCTTCAATCTGCCTTCTTCTCTCTTCTTTCTCTTTTCTTCTCTTCCTCTCTGATTTTTTTCTTTTCTTCCTTGCGGCTGCAGAGCTTTTGTCTTCTTTCTCTTTCAGCTGCTAAGTCCTTCCTTCTTCTTCTTCTTCTTCTTCTTCTTCTGCTCTGGCCGTTCCTCTTCTTTTCTTTCTTTCTCCTTCTTGTCTTCTTCTTCTTTGCGTCTTCCTTCTTTCTACTCTGGCCGCTGACCTTCCATTGTCTGACTCGGTGCTCAGACGACTTAACTATGCGATTACTACAGTGCGACTCCTGTTCTTCTCCTTCAGCTCCTCTCCTTCCTTTCTTCTTCAGCTGCTCAGTGCGGCTAAGTCTTTGGTCGCTCCTCCTTCTTCCTGCCCGCTTCTTTTTCCTTCCCTGCGCGCAAACACGATGATCAGTGCAAAACTTACCCTTACCTGTAACGACCCGGTTCCCGAGTCCCTACGAGATACGAGAACCGGACCGACTCAACTAATCCCAAGACCTAGTCGTCCAACGAGGAAGTAACCAAAAGAGCAGTAAAATAAATCACATTCAGCATGAATATAACTAACAGTAAGAAAGTACAGCAGTAAGGAAAGAAACTACCACAGTATGTACCACCATAACAGTAGAACAACATTCATAATATAATTTGAACTGCAGGTAAAGAAAGTACAGCGGAAACAAGAACTACTCACTACAACGTAACAAAAAGAGGTACAAGAGACAGTGGTAACTCTACTGGACCCTACTCGGCCCAGCGTCCTCTGCAATCGCTGACCCTGGCTGCTCAACACCTGGTCCTGAAAAAGGTAACGAGTATAACACGTCAGCAAAACGCTGAGTAGAGTGGCAACTAAAACTAAAAGTAATAGTAGAGTGTACAGTAGCTGTTATGTTCGATTAATTTATTTACATCTTTCAAATGTCTTACTATTTCATTTATTCCTCAGATCTTTTTCTTGATCTCGAATGTTCCTCGTGGGAACGATCTTGATTGCAGTCTTTTCCAAAAGTAGAAGTAGCACGTGGTGCTCTCCTAGTTGGGAGAGTCCCCCGTGGTGATCCTACCCTCAGTCAACCACCCCAAGGTCACTGACAGACGTAACGGTGACTACGGCACGCGCAATAAACGCATAGGTAGCTAACCCGTACTGGCACGCGGTCAGTCGTTTCCATTAACGGGTGCGTCCAAAGCACAGCACGGAACCAATCCAGGGAAGAGCCCTCTCAGTAACAGGGGTCCAACCCCTCCACAGTAACCACAGTCCGCGCACCCTCGCCTAAGTACCCTAGTTTGCCCCAGCGGGCCTAACAAGTCGATGTGGGAGGCTAGCAGAACCCCGGGGCCCGTGGGGTATCTACTACCTCCCTACACTAGTAGCTCTCCTCGGTACTACGTACGCGAGGGCCAGCAAGTCGGTACAGAGTGGCCAGTCCTAACCCCGGGTCCCTGGGGCGACTGGCTCCGCTCTGCACTAAACAGGGGGACAGTTGCTCTCCTTGGTACTCCGTACTCAAGGGCCAGCTCACTTCCCCAATACTATTCCATTCACTTTCCAGGAGTTCTACTCCTACTTCCTCGTAGGGTTCCATCCTTTTTACTCAAACATCTAGGTTTCACTTTTCAGTTTCACATTCTTACAATCCATGTTCTCAACCACGTTATTTATTCACAACAGGCAGCTGTTAATTCAAATTACAGGCAGCTTTATATCTCTTTCCATTTTCCATGACTGCAGTATTATATATTCCACTAGTTTTCCCATCTTAGGATTCATGTCATATCCTAAGATCTATCATACAATCTAGTTTTCCAGCCCTACGATTCATGCAACACCTAGGAGCTATCATTCCATCTATTTCTCATTCCCAGGATTCATGCAATGTCCTAGGTTCTACTTATGGTTCCATAATTTAACAGATTTTATTAATAACTTAAAGCCACTCTACCAGGTACAACGGGAGAAATGGGAGCGTGGTCGGGAATCCCGCGTGCCTCCGCGACCCCCGAGACTGCAACAGAACAGGGTCCTATCACAAGGATCAAACACAAGGAGTATCTCAAAATAGTGTATAGCTACTGTAGACGGGTAGAGGAATTAATTCCGAAAAGAACGTAACACGAATCGCGGAAAACGGAACCCGAACGGGCCCTAAACGGGTCGAAAACGACGACACTGTGCAAAATCAGACATCTGAAACTTCTTCCAGACGTCTTAAAAAGTGGATCGAAGAATTACCTTGTTCAGCGTGGTTTCCCAGACGTCCAGAAGTCTGCGGGGACGTCTGGCCTAGCTCCCAAACGTCCGATGGTCACCCCGGACGTCTAGAGGTCGCTTCCGCCGTCTGGTACTACTGTTAGACATCTAATTCGCGATGGATGGCGAATCACCGAGCCTGCGCACACCCATCTCCCTCCCTCAGTACGGTCAGTCGACAGGAAGGAAGGAGACGGAAAACTCACCTTTCAGACGTCTGGATGGTCTTCAAGACGTCGCCCTCGTCGTCTGGCTATCAACCTAGACGTCTGATTCTGAAAATTTTTCCAGAATCAAGGCGCCACTCAGCCTCCGCTCGCGACGCCGCCCGCGTCGCACCTCGCGTGCCTGCGGCTCAGACCGCAGCAGTCCCCCCTCCGCGTCGCTCCGCGCCCCCTGCGCCCTCCGCCGGCCGGCCCTAGCAGCCCCGGCGAGCTCGCCCCCACGGCAGAGCTTCGCTCTCGCACGTAGCACCTTCTCCGCGCTCACTGCGGTCGCCGCTGCCGCCCTCGCGCTCACGCTCACTGGCTGAAGGAGAAGAGGGAGGAGACGGTGGTGACAGAAGTGAGGGGAGGCGTGGCCTTTTAAGGCCATGCGAGGAGAGAGGATGTGACATGGCGTCTGCAGCCGCAGGGAATAAACGAATATGCGGGTCTGCACGCTCAGGCGGCAGACGACTCACGCGTGTGGAAGATAACGGATTTCCAGACGTCTGGAAACGATCCCAGACGTCTGGGCCACCTCCCAGACATCTTAAAAGACGTCTGGGGCACGCGTTCGTTACAATATAACAAACTCAAAGGAAGTTTTGTCCCCGAAACTTACGCCAACTAGGGTGCGAGAAAAGATGTCCAATTAACCATAACAAACTCAAAGAGGACCGAAGCCGATCTGAAAAGACGTACCCGCGAAAAGCTTCGGGTATCGCTCCCGCATTGCTGCCTCAGGCTCCCAGGTAGCCTCCTCGTACCGCTGGCTCCTCCACAAAACCTTTACCAGGGTACTTGCTTTCGTCTCAAACTGCGGACGGCTCGGTCTAGGATCTGCACTGGCCGCTCGGGGTAGGTCAGGTCGTCGCCCACCTTGACGCTCTCGTGACTCAGTACGTGACTGGAGTCGGCTACGTACTTCCTGAGGTTGGACACATGGAACACGTCGTGCACACCAGAAAGCTGCGGGGGAAGGGTAAGTCTGTAAGCAACGGGTCCAACCCGCTCCAGGACCTCAAAGGGCCCCACAAACCTCGGCGCGAGCTTCCCTCTCACCCCAAACCGCTGTAAGCCCTTCATGGGCGAAACACGAAGGAAAACGTGGTCCCCAACCTCAAACTGCACCTCTCTGCGTCTCCGATCCACGTAGCTCTTCTGTCTGCTCCTGACAGTGCGGAGTCGTCTGTGGATCTGCTAAGCTACCTCCTGACTCTGCTAGATCAACCTGGGGCCAATCTCCCACTTGGTCCCCAGCTCAACCCAACTCAAGGGTGCCGTACACTTCCGTCCGTACAGAGCCTCGTAGGGAGCCATGCCGATGCTCGAGTGATAACTGTTGTATGCAAACTCTGCCAGGGGCAGGTGCTCCTCCCAAGAGCCCCTCCAGTCCAGTACACAGGCACGCAAAAGGTCCTCAAGTGTCTGTATCGTGCGCTCAGACTGTCCGTCCGTCTGGGGGTGGTAAGCCGTGCTAAACCTCAACCTCGTCCCCAAGGCCTGCTGAAACTCAGCCCAAAACTGGGACGTAAAGCGGGTATCCCGGTCGGATACGATCTCTCGCGGAACTCCGTGTAGTCGTACCACATCACGGATATACCTCTCTGCCAACTGTGCTGGTCCCAAAGTAACTCGGATCGGCAAGAAATGCACCGTCTTCGTCAGTCTATCCACTATTACCCAGACTGCGTTGTGTCCCCGCTGGGTAACAGGTAAACCCACCACCAAGTCCATGGTGATGCTCTCCTACTTCCACGCTGGCACTGGAAGCGGCCCTACAAGCCTCTGGTGTTCGGCTTTCACCTGCTGGCACACTAAACACTGCTGCACGAACTCACCCACGTCCCGCTTCATCCCTCTCCACCAAAACTCGCGTCTCAAGTCGTGGTACATTTTTGTGTTTCCGGGATATATGGTGAATCTGGAACCGTGTGCCTCAGTCAAGAGTTCTCTCAACAGCTCGTCTATGGGAACGCACAACCGTCCCCTCAAGCGTAGCACCTGGTCTGTGAAAGAGAAGTCCCCAGGGTCTCCTGACAATACTCTGTTGCGCAAAGACTGCAAGTACGGATCGGCCATCTGCCCTGTGATGCGGTCTATCAGCTCTGGCCTGGTCTGCCGTGTCACCGTCACTGCCCCACAGTACCTTCGTAACTCTAGAGGTCGCCAACTGCCCACCTCCTCCAAAAGGCTCCAACTCTGTAACTGTAGACTGGCCAAGCGTGCGGGCGCCTTACGGCTCAAGGCGTCAGCCACCACATTGGCCTTTCCCGGGTAGTAGGAGATGCTGCAGTCGTAGTCCTTCAGGAGCTCCAACCAACGTCTCTGTCTCATGTTGAGCTCCTTCAGATCAAAAAGGTATTTGAGGCTCTTGTGATCAGTAAAAATCTCGAAGGTCTCACCGTACAAGTAGTGCCTCCAGGTCTTCAGCACAAAGACAACAACTGCCAACTCTAGGTCGTGGGTAGGGTAGATATGTTCATGGGGCTTCAGTTGCTGCGAAGCGTAAGCGACAACGTGACCCCTCTGCATGAGTAGACCTCCTAACCCCTGCAAGGAGGCATCTGTGTACACAACGAACCCGCCACTACTGTCAGGGATGGTGAGCACGGGAGCCGAGGTCAACCTCTCCTTCAGCTCCGAAAAACACGCCTCACAGGCGTCTGTCCAAGCGAAAGGCATGTCCTTCCGGGTCAATTGTGTCATAGGACGCGCAATCTGCGAAAATCCTCTGATGAATCGTCTGTAGTAGCCTGTCAGTCTCAGAAAACTGTGAATCTCAGTGACTGAACGCGGTCTCTCCCACCTGAGCACTGCCTCGACCTTGGCTGGGTCCACCGCCAAGCCGTCTCCAGAGATCACATGACCTAGGAAGGTCACCTCCCTCAACCAGAACTTGCACTTGCTGTATTTGACGTCTAGCCGGTGTCGTCTCAGAGTGTCCAAAACCATCCGCAAGTGCTCTCCGTGCTGCGTCCGATCTCTAGAATAGATGAGTACATCATCTATGAAAACCACCACGAACTGGTCCAAGTACGGTCTAAACACCTGGTTCATCAGGTCCATGAAAGCAGCGGGGGCATTGGTCAGCCCAAACGGCATGACCAAAAACTTGTAGTGTCCGTACCGGGTGCGGAAAGCTATCTTGGAGACGTCGGTCTCCCTGATTCTCAACTGGTGGTATCCAGACCTTAAGTCTATCTTGGAAAACACCGTGGCACCCCGCAACTGGTCAAACAAATCGTCGATTCTCGGCAGCGGATATCTGTTCTTGATGGTGACCCTGTTCAGCTGTCGGTAGTCCACACAAAGGCGTAGGGTTCCTTCCTTCTTCTTCACAAATAGTACCGAGGCTCCCCAGGGGGACGCACTGGGCCTCACGAAGCCTTTCTCCAAAAGGTCCTGCAACTGGGACTTGAGCTCTCGCAGCTCAAGCGGTGCCATTCTGTATGACGCGGTGGAGATGGGGTTAGTCCCTGGTACTAGTGATATCTCAAACTCAATCTCACGCTCGGGCGGTAGTCCTGGTAACTCGTCTGGAAACACGTCGGGGTACTCTCTGACCACCGGGATGCTCTGGAAGTCTGCCACAGGGCTGGGCTCTGCCACCACACAAGCTAGGAAGCCCTCACACCCCTGGCTCAAAAGTCTCGCCGCCCGAAGTGCCGAAATGCACCTGAAACCTCCGTCCACGGGCTGTCCGTGAAACTCGAAAGAACGCAACTCCGGAATGGAGAAGACAATCTTCCTCTCAAAACAGTCCACCAAGGCGTGGTAAGCGGACAGCCAATCCATCCCCAGAATCACTTCAAAGTCCTTCATCTGGATCATAATCAGGTCAGTTGGTAGGCTATGTCCTCCGACGCTGACCTCGCAATCCGTGTACACCTCCTCAGCTACAAACAGCTGGCCACTCGGACCTCCGATTACGAACAGATTCTCTAACAGTGTATAATCCTGGTCCAAACTAACTGTGAAACTGGCTGCGACAAACGAGTACGTAGCGCCGGAATCAAAAAGCGTGTAAACGAGTCTGCCAGAAACTGAAACCATACCTGCTACCACCGATCCCGAAGCTCTGGTGTCCCTGTGTGTGAAGGCGTTGACACGCCCCTCAGCTGTAGGTGCGGACGAAGCAACCACACTCTGCGTCGGACGGGTAGGTGCTGGCCGGTACCCTCGCGCCTGGGAACTGCGGCCTCCTGCGCTCCCTCCAGTGCTCTGCGCGGGGAGTATCTGCTGACCCCCTGCCCTAGATGGGCAGTCCCTCCTGACGTGGCCCAGCTGGCCACACTGGTAGCAGAGGGGAACCCGACTCCCGCCCTCAGTGGGTCCCTGCTGTCGTCTAGGCGGGGGTCCGGTGCTGGCAACTGGCCCCTGTCGAGGGCCCCCAAAGGCCATTGATGGCCCTGCACAACGTGACGGCTCTCCTGCGGACGTCACGTGTCTCCGTTCTCGCCGGCCCTGTGAAAAGTCTGGCTGGAAAGGCCTCTTCCGCCCGCCGTCGGTGTCTCGTGCGGACAGGTTGGTCTCCTCGTAAGTCATAGCTGCCTCTACCACCCTCGAAAACGTAGGCAGCTTCAGGGGTTTTACATACTCCCGGATCGCAGGCCGGAGCCCCTCGGTGAACCTCCAAAGGTGCTCCTCCTCAGTGGCTACCACTGTCGCTGCCAAGCGGGACAGCTCTAAGAAACGCGTGCAGTACGCGCTCACAGTCATCGTCCCTTGGCGGAGAGTGGAACTCCCGCCTCCTCTAGTCCTGCCACGTCTAGGGAAAGTGCTGCTCGCAGAAGAGGATGACGAACTGGTCCCACGTCAGCTCGTCCCTCTCCTGTCCCCGGACCGCCCTCCACCACCGGTGTGCCGCACTCTCCAGCTGGTACGTGGCAAAGGCCACGCGGCACTCCACCGAGGGGCGAAGGGTGTCGAAGATCTTCTCCAGCTGCTCAAGCCAGTCCTCTGCCTCGGTCGGGTCCTCATCCCCCTTGAAGGAGGGGGGCTTCATCTTCTGGAACTGTCCGAAATGTTCGAAGTGGCGCTGTAGGGGAGGTGCTGGTGCACCTCCAGGCGAAGGTGCCTCGTGTACAGAAGTGTCGGAGGAAGGTGGGGGCGACAGCGACCCATCCCCTCCCTCGTGTCCAGCGCTGTGTCCGTCGCGTGGTTCCACAGAGGACTCCCCCTCTGCAGCCCCAGGAGGAGGTGCTCGGGGCGGTGGGTGGAGCTCCTCTCGTACAATGTCCCGTATCAGTCTGGCGAGGTCCTGGGCCTGGATGCCCGGGAGTGGTGGCTGGTCCACCGAGACGTCAACAACAGCACGTCCACCTCGCCGACCTCGTCCTCGGCCGCGCCCAGCCTCACTAGTCTCGCGATGAGGCATCTCCTGTAAGGAGACGCGAAACAAAACGGAACACGTCACTACGGAACGATATCGAACGGAAACGTCTAAGAACTCATGTCAAGAGATAGGTTGTGGTGGCTACTCTAGTTATAAACATGTGAATTGGTTATTTTCCAGTCAATTGATTCACTTCTCGGGACGACCTTACTCTGATACCATCTTGTAACGACCCGGTTCCCGAGTCCCTACGAGACACGAAAATCGGACCGACTCAACTAATCCCAAGACCTAGTCGTCCAACGAGAAAGTAACCAAAAGAGCAGTAAAATAAATCACATTCAGTATGAATGTAACTAACAGTAAGAAAGTACAGTAGTAAGGAAAGAAACTACCACAGTATGTACCACCACAACAGTAGAACAACATTCATAATATAATTTGAACTGCATGTAAAGAAAGTACAGCGGAAACAAGAACTACTCACTACAACGTAACAAAAAGAGGTACAAGAGACAGTGGTAACTCTACTGGACCCTACTCGGCCCAGCGTCCTCTGTAGCCGCTGACCCTGGCTGCTCAACACCTGGTCCTGAAAAAGGTAACGAGTGTAACACGTTAGTAAAACGCTGAGTAGAGTGGCAACTAAAACTAAAAGCATCAGTAGAGTGTACAGTAGCTGTTATGTTCGATTACTTTCTTTATTCACATCTTTCAAATGTCTCACTATTTCATTTATTCCTCAAATCTTTTTCTTGATCTCGAATGTTCCTCGTGGGAATGATCTTGATTGCAGTCTTTTCCAAGAAGTAGAAGTAGCACGTGGTGCTCTCCTGGCCGGGAGAGTCCCCCGTGGTGATCCTACCCTCAGTCAACCACCCCAAGGTCACTGACAGACGTAACGGTGACTACGGCACGCGCGATAAACGCACAGGTAGCTAACCCATATTGGCACGCGGTCAGTCGTTTCCATTAACGGGTGCGCCCAAAGCACAGCACTGAACCAGTTCAGGGCAGAGCCCTCTTAGTAACAGGGGTCCAACCCATCCACAGTAACCAAACCGGGCCTTGCTCCTCCACGGTCCGCGCACCCTCGCCTGACTACCCTGGTTTGCCCCAGCGGGCCTAACAAGTCGGTGTGGGAAGCTAACAGAACCCCAGGGCCCGTGGGGTAGCTAGTACCTCCCTACACTAGTAGCTCTCCTCGGTACTACGTACGCGAGGGCCAGCAAGTCGGTACAGAGTGACCAGTCCTAACCCCGGGTCCCTGGGGCGACTGGCTCCGCTCTGCACGAAACAGGGGGACAGTCGCTCTCCTTGTTACTCCGTACTCAAGGGCCAGCTCACTTCCCTAATACTATTCCATTCACTTTCCAGGAGTTCTACTCCTACTTCCCCGTAGGGTTCCATCCTTTTTACTCAAACATCCAGGTTTCACTTTCCAGTTTCACATTCTTACAATCCATGTTCTCAACCACATTATTTATTCACAACAGGCAGCTGTTAATTCAAATTATAGGCAGCTTTATATCTCTTTCCATTTTCCAAGACTGCAGTATTATACATTCCACTAGTTTTCCCATCTTAGGATTCATGCCATATCCTAAGATCTATCATACAATCTAGTTTTCCAGCCCTAGGATTCATGCAACACCTAGGAGCTATCATTCCATCTATTTCTCATTCCTAGGATTCATGCAATGTCCTAGGTTCTATTTATGGTTCCATAATTTAACAGATTTTATTAATAACTTAAAGTCACTCTACCAGGTACAACGGGAGAAATGGGGGCGTGGTCGGGAATCCCGCGTGCCTCCGTGACCCTCGAGACTGCAACAGAACGGGGTCCTATCACAAGGATCAAACATAAGGAGTATCTCAAAACAGTGTATAGCTACTGTAGACGGGTAGAGGAATTAATTCCGAAAAGAACGCAACTCGAATCGCAGAAAACGGAACCCGAACGGGCCCTAAACGGGTCGAAAACGACGACACTGTGCAAAATCAGACGTCTGGAACTTCTTCCAGACGTCTTAAAAAGTGGATCAGAGAATTACCTTGTTCAGCGTGGTTTCCCAGACGTCCAGAAGTCTGCGGGGGCGTCTGGCCTAGCTCCCAGACGTCCGATGGTCACCCCGGACGTCTGGAGGTCGCTTCCGCCGTCTGGTACTACTGCCAGATGTCTGATTTGCGATGGATGGTGAATCATCGAGCCTACGCACACCCATCTCCTTCCCTCAGTACGGTCAGTCGACAAGAAGGAAGAAGGAGACGGAAAACTCACCTTTCAGACGTCTGGATGGTCTTCAAGACGTCGCCCTCGCCGTCTGGCTATCAACCCAGACGTCTGATTCTGGAAATTTATCCAGAATCAGGGCGCCACTCAGCCTCCGCTCGCGACGCCGCCCGCGTCGCACCTCGCGTGCCTGCTGCTCAGACCGCAGCAGTCCCCCCTCCACGTCGCTTCGCGCCCCTTGCGCCCTCCGCCGGCCGGCCCTAGCAGCCCCGGCGAGCTCGCCCTCACGGCAGAGCTCCGCTCTCGAACGCAGCACCTCCTCCGCGCTCACTGTGGTCGCCGCTGCCGCCCTTGCGCTCGCGCTCACGCTCACTGGCTGAAGGAGAAGAGGGAGGAGACGGTGGTGACGGAAGTGAGGGGAGGCGTGGCCTTTTAAGGCCGTGCGAGGAGGAGAGAGGACGCGGCAGGGCGTCTGCAGCCGCAGGGAATAAACGAATATGCGGGTCTGCGCGCTCAGGCGCGCAGACGACCCGCGCGTGTGGAAGATAACGGATTTCCAGACGTCTGGAAACGATCCCAGACGTCTGGTTCGACATCTGGAAACGATCCCAGACGTCTTAAAAGACGTCTGGGGCACGCGTTCGTTACACTACCCCTTCCTCGCGTCTCTCTCTCTCTGAATCTCTCTTTAGGAAAGCTCTCCCAGAGTCAGGTAATCGAGTTCGGGTTGCGCGCCCGGGACCAAGCTCACCGGCGTGCGGTGGTGGGCGAGGAGTGCTTGGTCGGGTAGTCGGATTCAGCCCAGACCTGCGGGGCGTGAGTGCGGGCGAGGGCAGGCGAGCGCATGGCGCGTTGCGTGCGGGTGAGGGACCTGACCCCTGTGTATCGAAGGCAAACAGCCCAATACACATTTTCAATTTAAGTGTGGGTGCGAGGCCGCACACTTACGAGGTGGCACTAAAGTCCCACCTCTAATCCGTGCTGCTGCAGGCGAGAAGACGCTGCCAATTGGGGCAGCAGCGAACATTCGCACTCCCAATCGCAGGCCTGGGCGTGCTCGCGGAAACAACCTGCGTTGCCTGGAGCGCGCGCCTGGGCTGGAGTCGTCCTGGAGCTGCTGGCGAAGGAGCTTCAGCAGCTCTTCAATGGTGGCGAGAAGGCGCTGACCTGAAAACACAAGGACAGCCTCGCGGTCGCATCAGATAACGTAGGGAGCCTCGCCAGAGGGTAGCAAAGGCAGTGCGAGGCACGGATGTGCCTATGGAGGTGTGCCTAGGGCAGACTGTCAGTGCGGGAGTGGGTTTGTTCGAGGGATGGTCGGGCGGTGAATGGCGGTGAATGGAGTGGGGGAAACAGTTGAGTGGAGTGAGGGGGAGCTTCTGGGCTTGTCGGCGAGGGGTGAGGTGGTCTGTGGAGGTGGAGTGACCTTGCCTTAGATAGTGATCGGAGATGGAGCAGATGGAGGTGGAAGTGGCGGTCAGTGGATTACATGGGTAAATCAGGAAGGGAAAAATTTAAGGGAGAGAGAGGAATATTCCCACCTAGTTAATCGACGAAGGGGGAGAGGGAGGCGTCCGACTCGTGCCTGTCGGAGCTGAGGATGAAGATGCCCAGGAGGAAGTTATCGGCGACGAGGAGGTGGTTTGAGGGCGTCAGCTGGTACGACCTGGCACGGGACGACGAGGCAGAGTGAACTCTGCTGCAGGTAGGGCAGTAGAGTGACGAGGAGGGAGGTTCGCCAGAAGCTCGGGCTACCTGACCAGAGAGGGAAGAGACGAAATGTAGGGTGTTTCTCCGCCAGAAGAAGCTTGGAGACGACAGACCCTGCCGCTCCTTAAATAGGTGCTGGTGAGGGGAGGAGATCGAGGAGACGACGTGCCAGGCTCGCCAGAGAGTGGTCGGAAATTGACACCCATGCCTTCGTGCGTTCGCACGAGAGGCATGGTCGGTTGCAGAGGTCAAGGGAGGGTCCCTACGACAAGGACGTCGCAGGGAACTCCCTACTTGTTCCTGAGGACGAGCACCCTACCCTGCGCGATGCTATCCTCTGCGCAAGGTCGCTGGAGGTATGGTGCTGCGCAAAAATGGCAGGGGGACCGTTCTGCAAAGAACGATGAAAAGATAGGGGGCAAGTCGTAAGGGTTTCAAAAGATAAGGGTTAAAAAGTAAATTAAGAGGATCAATTTGTAAATTTGGTCAAGATGGTCTTTTCTTAAGCTCAAATTTTTATACCTGACTAATTTGAACCTAAGGATTTTAATGGTGAAATTTGATTTGAGGTTGGATCATGTTTGACCGGTCAATTTGCGTAAAAATTCAAATTAAGTTATAAATTGGGCATGGTTCTCATTTTAGGTCAAAATAGGTTGCAAAGGTTAAATTGAGGGTTCTAAACCCCAGGGAATGTTTTTCTATGAATTTTAGAGGGTTTAGTTGATTTTTATCCTGCCTCGAACCTCATGAATTAAAGTGGGTTTATTTTAAAGTTACAGAATGTCATTTAATTCTTAGAAGTTGCTATAACCCTTTTCAGATTAGATCATCCCACTTCCTTATTAAGCTCGTTTGACCTGTGTTTGGACCCTTAATTATCATGTTTGCACACTACCTTGGTGAAATTACAGTTTTAACTCTTATGATTTGTTTTATTCTTTAACTCAGAATTCTCTGAGTTAAGCTTCTCTTTAGGTTTTGTAGGAGCTTTTTCATACTCATTTGGATTAAATTGTGCTAGTTAGGGTTCATGATGAGGTCCTCATCAGCCCTTTAGGTTGTCCAGCAACTCCATAAGGTGAAAGCCTTATTTCCAAAGAAGTAGGGTGTATGTCCCGGTCAAAGGATTTACTTTTTTCACCTTCTTGAGGAAAAGTCCATAAAGCCGATGGAAAATGTCAAAAAGGTCTAGAGAAGGCTTCACCCAAGGTTGAGATAAACAACCACAAAGACATTTAACACAGGCCAATAGTTTAGGCCTAACTAAGAAGGAGTGAGATTGTAGTGGGAAAGAAGAGAAACAAAAAAGGATTCAAAGGGAGGCATAGGCCATTCTAAATTCCACATCGACAAATGAGGAAATTATCCCCTTACCCAGGTTAACACAACCTCGCCGATCACCCCACATAAAGTACCCAACTCCGCCTAGATTATGTTGCTCAAAGTGCCACCTTATTTCTTCATCCCACCTAAGAGACGGCTGAAAAACATAAGAGAGGATAGCCTTACTCATGCTCTGAGAAAGAAGTCTCCTTACCTTAATTAATCGAAGACATCTCCCCACGTGGAGAAAGGGCACTACTTTCGGCACCAACTCAACTGCACCAGCAACATACAAAAAAGACTGCAAAATATGCACTAGAAAATCCTGCATGAATCAGGTAGGAGTAAGCTGAAATTTTCCCTACCAGGAAGGGGTGACGTAATAATTGCGGAAATAAAATATAAACAATCTCACAAGATGCAATCACACAAAGTACACAAAGTATTTTTAGGTGGAAACCCAAACCGGGTGAAAACCACCACCTAACCCTCTCGAGTTAGGATTTTCCGATCAACCAAGTTGATCAAAATCCACTAAATGAATCACTTTAAATGAGGGTGATTCAACCTTAAATACAACCACGCTACTTAGACGAGGGTAGCGTACCTCATCCCCTCCTCTTCACGAGAAGGATTTTGTCTCGCGAAGGAGACGGGAATTCGCAAAGCGAATACCCAACCAAATAATAAAGATAAAACAGGTAATCCTATAGAGCCAACAAAGTAATATTTAACCTAAGCTTCTATAGGAAATAGGATGCTTCCCTTTGAAAGGAGTGCTTCGACGACGCGGATGCGTGTGCCACGCGACGGCGCAACGTCGCTCTGGTGAACAACGGCGGGAGAGCGGGTGCGCAACAGCTTGATGCTCTCAAGAGAATGGAGCTTGAGCTTGGAGAGCAAGAGCTAACTAAGACACAAGAGAGTGGAAAGTGTATTACAAAATGTTTCTTGTGTATCTTGGTGTGTTTTTGTGTTGCAAAGGTTCCCCTCTATTTATAGAGGCCTTAGGAAGGCTTTGGAAGGCTTAGGAAAGGTTCCATAGCCGTTGGGTGCAAAGCCTAAGAGAATCAGTCCGAAATCAGGAACAATCATTGCACTGACAGGCTTATTAGACGTCTAATTCTGGCATCAGACGTCTGATTTAAAGGTCAGACGTCTTATTTTGGGCGGATTCCTTCCTAACTTGAATTAGATCTAAACAGGGTTCTTGTGCAAGTCCATCAGACGACATATAGGACGTCTGGCACTATGTCTGGACGTATGGAAACCTACTTTTTCTGTGGGAATGGATTTCCAAACGTTGCAACGGCTAGAAAATCTCTGAGAAGAGATTTTGGGTCAGCCGAGGCAAAACGGTCAATTATCAGACGTCTGGAAAGTCCTATGGACGTCTGATAAGACTCTAACGGTCACATTCTTGACTGTTCGCTAAGCCAGCCAACGGTCCACTAATTGGACGTCTGGCAAAGTCATCAGACGTCTCCTAAGACGTCTGGTCTAAGGTCTGGACGTCTGATTTCATCAGACAGAACTAACTATGTCCAGCCTAATAGTTATCAGACGTCTGAATCAACAGTCAGACGTCTTAAAACACTTTATCAGACGTCTGATTTGGGAATTAGACGTCTGGAAATTCTGTTTGAACCCTATATTGGTTTTCTAAGTTCTTTACAGAAAACTTAAGTATCCTAGGGTTGAGCTGGTGTTCCTAGGGCTACTGTTAGGGTACTTTGAGGCTCTTTAACATGAATCTAAGTAACAAAAATAAAGAGCAACAGAAGAAACGAAAAATACAAGGAGTACAAGAGAAGGAAATCTATCCGATTCTTCATCTCCTTCTTTCTTCAATCAATCGCTCGTCGCGAATCTCCTCTGTTCTCCATAAAGCTCCTCCAATCCGTCCTGGATGCGAGCTCGAATTCCGTCTAAACACGTCTACATTTGCAATTGACCTAAAATCTAAGACTCCAAGTGCAAATGTTAAATAACACGTGTTTTGTTATCATCAAAACAAATGATCGTGGTGCTCTAGCACCAACATAAGCAAGATACACCCCACTTGACACTTATTTATAGGGGGAAGAAGGTGACAAGTCATAGAAAATTACCACCCAACCCATCCATCAGCATTAAATACGATGGGATGTACTATGAGCCTCGGAGGATGCGGTGACTGCCATACCCCAAGCCTCAGGACACTCAAACAACACCTCGACAATTGACCTGATCGCCACGTGTGAAGGGGCCTAAGGCAATGGCTGGCCACCATTTGCCTCGATAAAATAAAAAGCAGGTATACCGCAAGGGTAGCATCCCCCTAGAGAGAGTGTAAGACCTGATAACGCCAAGAGTGGCAAAAAACCCACCATGTGAAAATAAAGGAAGTAGACCTAAAAGAGTCATTGCCTAAACCACCCTCCCCCAATGGGGAGAGAGGAGGCAAGAGGCAAAACACTTTAGCTACCAATCCTCGACTTAAGAAGAGGAAGGAGGAAGCACCTACCCCTCGGCAAAACCACAAGGGGCAAAAGGGGCAACACAAAAGAAAGAAAGAGAAACTAACAAGATACTCTCACAGTCGACACTGTTGAGAAATATGGTCTCGTCCCTGTTCGACAATTGAGGGAATGTGTGGACTTGAACAGTTCAATCCTCGAATACCATGGCATAGTGGAAGCATGAAAACATGGGCATTAAAAATTTCATTGAATTGCATACTTGAGTCGATGTTAGTAAGCCCAAATAACAAAAATCAACAAACCAAAAACCTATGTAACTGGAGCCACATGGAGAGATCTAATATCTCTCCATTCCGAGATCGGCAAGAGTAAGAAGTTATACCTATAGGTGGCGTAGCATAACACACCACATGTTGTGTCTTCTACTATAAGTTCCTCCTATAGGGACTCCTTTTTCTCGACAGGTAGATAAGACCTTCGTGCCAAGAAGGAATTCATTCCAATGTGTGTGGCGTGAACCCTTCATGCCCTGCAAAGGCCTTCACAAATCGAGAGTTGACTCTCACCTCGAAATCCACCAAAAATTAGCTAAGAGGATCAAATCCTCTCAGCCATGCATTGGCAGGTCGACAAACTTGGGCCCTTGGTCGACTCCCAACACTTGGGAGAAGATCAGAAAGAGGGATCATCCAAATCAAAGATCGGATCTCCAATTTCAGCACAAGCAAATCGACTTGTAACCTCACTAATTGGTGCCCTACTGTTGTAGGAAGAGGAAAACCCAAGAACTCCTTCCCAATGAGAAAATTATCGACCCTACATACTAGTAGGTCATCCAAGGGGGGCCTTGGATGGCACCCTTTTATAAGCAATAGGAGGGGGGCATCAACTAGAGAGGAAGTAGGCTGACTCCTTGCTTCTTCTCAAGAAGAAGGAAGTCAGTTGATGCCTCTAAAGGCCTTCTTGCTACTTCTTATTCACGGAAACATGAAAAAGAAGGAAAGGAAGAGAAGAAGAGGGCTACGACTCCTCTTAATTATCTCTTGGATGGTGGGTTGCATGCATTAGAAATTCAATTAGGGAATCACATGTAGGTTTTGGGAGATATATATAGTATTCCTTAAACTAAACCTAATATGATGGGGACCCTTAGATCTCCATCCAAGGGTGGGGAAGTAATTCTACTGGATTTTTATAGGATCAGTCCATAACAACTTATGGGATGTTTTTATCTAGTATCAAAACATAAATTAATTGCAATTCAACCCTTAAATTTTGTACCTAATCAAATTAGTGAATTGATCACCAAATTAAATGTAATTGAACTCCTTGAATCATTCAATCAATATAATCAAATAGGAACCCACCAAAATGATATTGGCTTTATCACGCCAATAATCAAGAGTTTAGGTTTAGTTGAATTATGACACTACACCTCCCTTAGGTATTCTGAATACCCGTGAATCCTTTACATTGTGTAACCCTAAGATTAAATCGTAGATTCATTGTCCATTCCATAACGAGTTACATACTTGTCATGTTCTCTTTATATCATTAGAATGAAAACAAAAACCAAATTCTTTCCCAAAGGTCTATCTTCTCTTCATGTATGGGTTTGATCAAGACTCATATGACCATGTATGGAATATCGTACTTCCTAATATACGTGGAGCGAGCTCAAGTTTTCCGATCTACTACATACACCTATGACAGCAGATCTGTGTAATCCCTTCGAGAGTTAATGTGTCTCTTATACCCTCATATGTACACCAGCTTTCCTATCTTAGCACTATGATTAGTGTATCAACTATTAGTTAACCAAATGTACATACTCAGACATAGAGACATACTTATTTCCGATCAAAGGATATTCTCTGTGATAATGATAAGAGAAGAACTTCCACATCTCCATTTCATCGAGTCAACTCCTTGACTCAACTTGTGTGACAACCCCAAATCTTTATTCTCATCATGGGCATCAATCAAGTAATAGTCTCTAGAGAAGATTGCCACTCTTTTTATATTGAGAGACAATAGTTGTATATCATAATGGTTCTTGATGACTTATTGAAATCCTCCATCATCAGTATATCCAATATGGCATTGTATATTATCCCAATTGTACTGATGGAGCCATCTAACCATATTAGTATGTCCACATGCTCTCAGATTTGAATCATCAATCTAGTTGTTTGACTCAGTTTGGTTCACTTAGGATATATAACTCCAATAAGCACAACCAAACTCCAAAAGTGGGGTATCTAATGGGGGAAAGAACGTCAAACTTACCTAGAGTCAGCCCATGAAATAGGCAAGCTCAGAAGAAGAGCCAACCTTGCTTAGAGGCTAAAAAGACCCCTATCACTAAGAAAACCACTTGAGGACGCTAGCTCATTCCTCTGCTCAAAAACAACCAGAAGTACCCACTTCGTGCGATTGCCTGATTCGTGGTCACTTGGAGATCACTCAAGAGACTAGCCCCTCAATCTCGACCACTACCCCACTCCCATCAACCCAAGACAATGACAATACTGGAGACAAGGCAATGGCGTGAAGACCGAAGTGATGGAGCACAAAGCGAGACGGCAACATAAGAAGCAAGGCAACAAGGTGACGCTCGAGGCAACCCAATTTCACTCCTCGAGAATCGAATGATTACCTATCTATTCCCTCACTTAGACCTAATTAAGCTAACCCAATTTCCCAAGCTAACCAATTAACCTAGCCTAGACCTACACCTAATTAAACCCAAGTGCCACCAATTTTCTCCACCAAAAATCCCACTTACCCTAGCCTAATAACATTAGTATGGCTGACTACCATCTAGCCATTAATCTCCACCATTAAATTGTCATCCTATGTCCTAAGTCACCTAGCCAAACCCAAATCATATCCCTTTCAATTCCTTCCTAATTTCAAATTCAAAATCATAACAAATAGGAGGTGTCACCTTATCCTCTACATGGCTGACCACATAGTCAAATTCAAACACCCTTGGCTAGCCATTGCTTGCACCTAATCCTCACCACTCAACCATGATCCAAGGGCCATGTTTGAACCTTAATTCTACACCCTTTGGCCGACCACACTTAGTTCAAATAAAATCCTCCCTAGCTAGTGGCTAGCCATATGAGTTAATCCTAGCCCTTCCTCCAATCCTCCACCTTACATCCTAATCCTCCATTCAAATGCCAATTAACATAAACCTATCCTAAAGTCCATATCTAATCTTAGCCCTCCATTTCATGCCATATCTAATCCTAGCCCTCCACCATCATTAATCCATGGCTACCTAGATCCACCAATCACATGCCATCATAATGTCTATAAAAGACTACCATGGTCAGCCATTTGAGGGCATTCCACCTTTGAGCATTCCCCTTAGGGGCTTCCTTCTCCCTTTTCTTCTTCTACCATCAACCTTCTTCTCCACCTTGGGCATGAGCCTCGTATAGCCCAAGGGACCACCACGCTAGTCTCTAGTGTGATTTCTGCATGGCAACGCTCTCGTCTCCAACTTCGTCATCCTCTAGTTCCAACATCCATCTTTGTGGCCATCTCTATGCTGCTCTCAGCTCCAAATTTTTCTTCATTCTCTTTTGTTTTATTTTCTTGCTATCTTGATTTCTTTATGTAAAACTTAAGTATATGATTAATAATAATATTGCCTCTTTTGGTGTTATTTGATTGTATGCATGTTAGTCTAGTTTAGTTAGGGAGTAATTAAATCATTTGCCGCTTCATGTTCGACTCGGACTTATTGTATTCATTTGAACCTATTTGCAAGTTTGATTTTTTTTTACTTCGATTTTTGTGCTACAATGGACACTTAATATATATTTGTGAAAAGTCAATGATTTATCTAAAAATGGTCATTCCCATCCTTCTATAATACTCTCACCAAAAAAAAAAGAAAAGGACAAAGCAATAGTGAATATTCGATGGTTGAACCCCCTCCCCATACTTTTACCGATTCAATGGAATTAGGTAACTAATGTCTGGCATTCTCATTTCTCGCACTACAATGCTTGGCTTTCGCCTTCCCTTACTCTCCTGTCAAGCCCCTTAGGCTTGATCAAGAACCTATATGCTATAACATGGATGCTATATGGTGCCAAGGCTCAACATTTCATTGATGTTATGGTGCCCTAGCG
This sequence comes from Thalassia testudinum, assembly GCA_037157565.1. Classification (NCBI taxonomy): domain Eukaryota; kingdom Viridiplantae; phylum Streptophyta; class Magnoliopsida; order Alismatales; family Hydrocharitaceae; genus Thalassia; species Thalassia testudinum. Next base: position 50,585,494 of record JAZHRO010000073.1, read on the forward strand.
TTAATTATGAAAATATTAATTAATACTCAATTGTTGATGCTTTGTCATTGGTTTTGTAGAATCAATGCTATAGCACTCATGGATTATGGGTTTAATTATTGTATCATGTAATTATAACCAAATTATAGAGGACTCCTAACATTTAGTAGGAGAGATTCAAATTCAAGTCCCCAGTATTACCTAGAGGATTGATGGATGAGGATAATCAATTCCTCCAATTTATCCAAAAGGGTTTCTTGGTCTTATATATAGTGACATAAACCAAAAATGTCCAAGGTTGTTCCTTTAATTGATGTTGGAGTAGAGCTCTCTTCGTCCTCAAACAAAGATCAACCAACCCCCATCTATGATGGTCCGACGTCTTTATTCTAAACACCAAAAATTTATTACCGATGCAACGTACCGAAATGCTATCTGAGATGAATCAACTCCTTATCTATCTGACATGCTTGCTCCCCACGATTTCCTGTAGGGATATTCCATAGAATGGATGCACTAATGCTTTTCATATTATAAAGGGATTAGCATGATAAGTAACAGTGTACCACTATGTGTTTGTTTAGATTATATGGTGAATATCTTTGCTTGTATTCTTTTTAGATTCAGTTCTCGTCGTTGTTTCAATTTCCTTTCCTTTCTCCTTTGGCAATTTGCTACTGGGAGCTTCGTCAAGGTTGCAAATGAGGTTGTATAGAGGAGAGTATAGACGAAGACGATGGGTTGCTTTTAGTGTTGAACGTGGAGTGCTGTGTGCAGGGCTTTTGGCATTTGTGGGCAATTTAAATGGTGCATAAATTTTAAGGTTTAGAAAGAGAGGCTTGTTCACCGTTGTCTTGAAATTAAAGCATATGGAGACATTGGTTACGGAGGAACCAGGAGGAGGTCCAAGAGAGAATGATAACGTGGGAAAAAATAAAATTGAGGGAGTGATATATGTTATTTATGTAGATCTTTTTTGTATCTTCTTTTAAGTTTAAATAGGGTGATTTTTTTTCTTTAAATTTGAATGGATAATCTTGTGTGTATCTGGTTGTAGGTTGGGTTGGATTATTAGACCTCAAATGTAATTCAACCCATTTTTTATTGAGTTAGGAAAATTTCAACCTAACTCAATCCAATCGGGTTGGATTCGGGTTAAATCCGACCCTTGTATACCTCTACTTAATTTGACCAAAATTATTTGAAATTTCAATATAGACATTCAAACTTTAATGTTTAAATTAGATATCATTATTTAAGATCTTATTTAATTCTTTATTAAGATAAAATTAAAGACATCCAAACATACATCTTAAATTTTTTCCTTAATGGTAAAAAATTTCGATTCTTGTTTAATTCTTTGTTTTGAATGTTTACATTTATAAAAAAAATTACATGTATAAGATAGTCGTCTTATAATATTTGTTTATTTTTCTATAGGAAATAAAATTATTATTTTACAACTATCAAGTTTTCTTTGTTTTTACCTATTTTATTCACTTTTTTAGAAAATATAAGTTATTTATGAGTTTAAAATATTTGTTATTAAGTACAAAAGATATAAAAAATATGAAGGAGATAAACATAAATTTTGAATCTTTTGATTAGCTAACAATCCGCTCAACCTGACCCAACCTGACCTAATTTTTATAGCTTTAGTTGAGTTGGATTTGGTAGTGAAATAGATTTTGTTGGATTGAAAAAATTCTAACAAAAAAATTATGGGTTAAATTTAGATTAAATCCCAAGTCAACTCGTGTACACCCTTAATAAACAAGGGACAAATGAAGAAATAAGAACAAAATTCTGAAACCCATTCCTCTAAGCACCGCTTAGTTTGCATAAAGACGATGTAGCCACTAGTCCCTCTACATCAAATGTACAACTATTGACATGGCTTGAAAATTTGCAGACTTGCATCACTTCTTGGATTCATTTCAACTGGATGCCTGTTGGGAAAAGATGTGTCATTTAGATTGATAAACGGATCTAGTGTTAGGCTGCTTCTCCAATTTAACATGGGGTGACACGGCTATCATGAGCACATGAATCATCAACCTTCCCAGACTTTGATGGTGCGGTCATTAAGTATATTTTCCACCAACAACTACTTGCCTTCCCAGGTAGAACTTTAACACGCTAGGATCATGAAAAAAAAGGAAAATTAAGCCGTTTGAAGGATAGGATAAGAGTTTCGTAATCACGTCAATATTGGAAACACTTCCACGAACCATCTATCTGATGCAAATTCACAAATCTTCAAGCCAAGATATTCCATATTTGAATATTTGACGTAGCCAGAGGACTACATTGTTTCGTGGCCACATCTTCGACATACTGCAATCCGGCAATACAATTAAACATTAAAATTCACGTCAGAGACAGGTACGCTGATCCGCTGCACTTCAGGTTAAATTAGGTGTGTTCAAAAACTCTATTAATATTGGATATTCAATTCGACCTATCATTTTTAACCCTATTGAGTTGAACATCTATTTATAAAATATGAGTCAGGTATCCATTAAATATAACAAATTATTTCTCCAGTCTCCATTTAGGTACCCATCAAGACATCCACAGGTATCCGTTAATTGACTCGTCATATGACCTGTCATATAATTTATCCATGATTCACCCATATTGCCAATCTTGCAATCCAACTAAGTCAACTTACGACCCTCCTTTTCTCAATTTTCGTTGTGTTCGTAGCTCAATCCCAACCCATTAGCCATTACAACCCTTATCACTTCAGGCAAATCGGGGAGAGGGGGCTACTAGCAGGGGTTGAGGGTTGGGAAGTGGAGATCGTGTTGTAATTAACATCAACGGGGGCGACTTCAAGGTTCCCCAGGTCGATGGATCTAAACTTGATCCAACTTGCAAGGTTGTAGATGTCGTTGAGCTCGGAGGCGAGGAGGCACTTGAGGTCACAGAACTCAGACTAAGAGTAAGCGTAGATGTGGAATCTAATGTGACCACTGGAGAGGGTCTCGACATGATGACTTCAATGCTCCTATACTTTCTTCCCTCCCTCAATCCTTCAATGCAACAAACCCCCTCACCGTTCTCGATCACACACGTCTTCCTGACAATATGTGATGTCCATACATCATTTCCCATCATCGCTATTGTGTACATCGCTCGATAGTCGTACGTAATCCCCTAACCCCATCTTGAAGACATTGTTACATACTTAGATTTTTCATTTTTTTTTTAAAGAAAAAAATGACTACTATTAACGATAATTGTCAAGATTTATTGATATGAGATCTATTTTTATTTTTATTTTTTTAATTTTTTTATTTTTAAATTTACTTTTATTTAATAACATTTTTCTTGTTAAATTCATATTTTATATATTTTTATGTATTTTTAAATATTCTTATATCGTTATAAAAGTATTTTATCATTTTAATGAATATTGTCATATTTTTTATTTATTTATAATTTTCTTTAAATTATATTTCATATCTTTATATTTTTATATTTTAATTAAATTAGTTAATCGAGTACCTACCGGATACCTATGACCCAATTTAATACAATTGGATATCATAATTTCCATTTAAATGAGTCAATTCAAGTCATAACCTACTTAAGATTAGATTGAGTTAGATCAAGTAGGAATGAAACAAATACTCAACCCATAAACACCCCTAAGCCAAATAACATGAATACACACGCACCTGAATTCCGAGGCTGCATTTGAAAATGTGATAAAAGTTCTCATGATAATGAAATAAAATGATAGGGATAATTTTTTAATATTAAAATATACATATGATAGAGTAAATATATTTTAATAGATATATTTTATTAAAATGAATATATTTTAACCTATATTAATATTGACATGATATAATAGAATAATTTGATACTAATGTTAATTAATAAAGTACAATAAGTTATAACTTTTAACCTCAAATTTTATTCCATTAATCGAAGGTTCCTACCAAACAGAGTCCGAAGAACAAACTCGTTTTGCTAAACAAAAGATGAAATGTACACTTGTTACAAATTTTAGCAACAAATGAGACTAACAGGTAAAGGGGAACCTCATAATGAATGATATTTAGGACAACCTCCCATAATAGCCGACAGAAGGCATTTCAATCGTCCCCTTGCCTTGGAACAAGAGAGCTCTAATTGGACTTTGCAGTCCTTTATTTGAGAAGTTTAGCCTAGCTAAAGCAGAATGAGTTGCCAAGATAAGGGAATACAATTCATAATCAGTTTCCTAAGCCGTGGATTCCTTGAGGTATGCAATGAGATCAGCACGGTCCTTTGGCTTCTTCAGACCGGGGAAGACCATCTTGGTGCCAGGAATATACTGTTGAGGGTAAATAGGAATTCAGTCATTTAGGGAGAACTGAGGTCTACGCTAGTGCAATCAAAGGCAGAGAACTAACAAAATTCTCATATGCAGTCAATAGATAAACTTTAAACTAAGTTAAATCCCAAGCCACTGCTACATCAGAGAGAGATAACATAATTGGAGAGCATGTGTATACAGACGTTTCATTTAGGCAGAAGACCTTCACAGACGGAGGGGTTTGAGGTTCCCAATTAAAAAAATTTCAGATAAAGTTTCATATCATGCCCATAGTACATACACATCTGGAATACTTCTGCCTGAATGGCCATATGTGGCACACCAATCTTCCAACCAATGTATATTTGATTGAAATACTATCAGTTCACCATTCAAGAAATTAAAAACTATGGGCATCTTCATATTTACTGCACTAAGAATCTTTCGGCCTTGAAGGAAACTAAACTCTAATCCTAGAGCAAATATTTGGTGAGTGCTCGTACGAAATCAACTAGCACAATGACATTTGAAAAAGTTGTTCTACAAGAAAAAGGCACTTGAATCATAATGATTGTTACTGAATATCAGGTCATGATAGAGGTAGTGAAGAAGAGACAACTGGAAGGTTTTCAACACATCTTTTTGGCAGCTGAGTGTGACAAGGAAAAAAAAATGGAGAAAAACCATGTGTTTCCCACTTACCAATCTTTACCCTTAACAGCACAACAAAAAATCCGTCACAAAATTGAAACAGTATCACGATCAAATTTCACAATCAACTCTTGGTAATGACATGCTCCTTCAAAGTAGAATTCCAAAATGTTGACAAAGCCAATCTGTCAATATGCATCTTGCACTCCTTTAGTTCCATCCACATCATAAATCCGTGATCATAAATCCATGATCATCAAAATGAAACTCTATAAATCCAGAATATTCCAGCTTTGTTGAGTAAGTTTTTCTTTTTCTTCTTTTTTGTCCATTGGATTCTTTTTTTCTGTCCATTAGATCCTTTCCAAGTTTAAGTTTTATCCCTTCCTCCTTTTGCATGAAGGTTGCCACCCACCGTTCTTATTTTCCCTGTTCATCACATTTATGTACATCTCTCAATGCTGCTCAACTTATACATGCTATTGTTCTTGCACCATATCGATGAGATTTGCATGCCCACATTACCTGTCATGGTTTGTGTTGGATATTTTCATTTTCACAGGGATTTAGGTGTAAATTTTCTAAAGAGTTTTTTTTTTTGGTAAAGTGAAATGATGGCTATCCAAATGATAACCACCCACATTTAATTCATTCCATCAAAAAAAAGTTCCACCAGAAATTACAGATTAGCTCTCCAGAACTTCACCTGGGACCTTGTCTAAAGAGTTTGTTGTAATTTATTTTCTAATAAAATTCCGGTAATGACAAAAAAGAAGACATGTCTTGGTTAATCCCTCCAAATAATATGCTCCAAAGGGCCACAAGCCTCGAGCCCACCAAGGCCTTAGTAAAAGCCAAAATGATAGCACAAGAACCAAGCCGACAACACAAGGATGGAGGTGCCGGCACGAACAAGACAATCCAAAGGAAACAACCTTGACAAATGTAACCACTATCATTATTTCTCATTCCAGGAGGCCCCCTAAATAAAAGACTCTTAAGCACAAGCGAGGGAGCTTGTATACAAAATATCTTTCTAGTGTATGTTAAGCGCTAAATCTCCTTCCCAGACGTACACCCCTAAGATGGAACTGAGTCACCACTTTAGTTGTCTCTACTTTGGTATGCCATGTCGCGATTTCCTTTATTATCCCTATCAAACCTCTACAAGTTGATCAGTTGGCACCGTTTGCAAGAATTTGCAACAAAAAGCCACACTCCCAACAGAGCTCACCTAATAGTTTACACTCGGAAATCGTAACCCTTGCCCAAGATAAAACCATGCCAAGGCATGCGTCAATGGTTAGGTCAGTCAAACAAACGACTAACAAATGCCAAAAAGGAGGGAAAAGCCCAAACAAGAGTTGTACCTGTCACCCTCAAGGGTGACAAAGCATCATAACCTCTTTCCATTATTGGTAGAGGTGCCCAATAAGCAAGACATCCAAGTAGTAAGGTAAGGAATCTCTTTACCTCTACTAAGTGGCAAGGGCTCCCCCAACTCAAGCACATATACTAGAACAACTAGCATGACAAGAACCGCCTACCGAAGGACCCTGTGAGCCATCTAAAAGGCTGTAGTGAAGCAACCAGATGGAAGAGGACACAGGGAAGGCACAAGACATCCATACGACACCTCACCCAATGACCACACTTGCGCTTCGTGAAACACTGAGCCTACTCCACTCCCTAAGCACACCACGACCAGTCTCTCCCCCTCTCCAAATAGTGCGGTCAATTGGCCCCGCTCTCCCTTCTGAGAGCGTACTATAACCGATCCCTTTCCCTCGCTCAAGAACGTGGTCAACAGGCCTACTCCATTCCAAAAGCATGTTGCGATCAACCTCTCCCTCTTAAGAGCACAATCGACGACCTACTTCGTTCCAAGAGCACACTGCAATTGGCTTCTCCCTCTCTTTTGAGTGTGGTCGACAGGCCCACTCCATTCCAAGAGCGCACCACAACTGACCTCTCCTCTTGAGAGCATGATCGATGGGCCCACTCCATTCCAAAAGTGTGCTACGACTCACTCACCAACACTTTTCTATAGTGTCTAATTTCATAGATTGATTTGAGTAAGTAACATCATCTCTCGTGACATTGATTTGTGTACTCTTATCTCAAAAAAACAAAAAAAAATCTCAAAAGCAAAAAATACAAATAAATAAATAAAAGTCACTTCAAGGTTGATTTAAGACATCAAGCCTCCTAAGACGATTCGTATACTCTCTAATTGCGGTTTATAAATTTTAAAGTTGAACACTTGAGTTACGCTACAACAATTCAAACACTATCTTTTACGAGAAGCAATTCAGGTGATCCACCCCAAAAGCACGATCGACAGGCTAGCTTCATTTTGAGAGCGTGCCACGATCAACCTCTCTTCCTCTCCCGAGAGCGCAATTGACAAGCCTTCGCCCCCTTCTCCCGAGGCTCACGAGACTTGATAAGTCCACTTTAGTAGACTATTATTAAGCCTAAATTGGTTAGTCTCTGCATCTTAGGTACATTAATATTCATGTTCAATAATAAAATAAATGCATGCATTAAGATTTAGGTTTACATGATTTTCTTAAATTATGCATCTTGGTTAGATAATAATGAATTGGTTGAAATGATTCAACTTGTTATTGAAATCCTAAGGCTCTCTTATATAGAGTGAGACCAAAAAGGATGAAAGTACATAGATGCGCCTTGAGGAACACACCCCATAACCGTACAATAGAGAAATAAAATAAAACATATGCTAACACTCCCCCTTAAATTAGAAAATAGATATCTATCATATCAGCTTACATACACATGAATCAAATAAAGATCTAGCTCAGGACTTGATGAAAATATTAGCAATCTGCTCCTCAGATGTGACTGGTGTGGTATATAATCCCTTCTAAATGATGTCCCTAGTATAATGGCAATCAACCTTAACATGTTTCGTCCTCTCGTGAAATGCTGGGTTGTTGGCAATGAAGGTCGCTGCGCTGTTATCACATCTCATCTCCATTGAGCTAGAAAATTGTATCTACAAATCAATAAGTAGGGACCTAATCCGCATCATCTTTGCAATCGTCTAAGCCATGGCTCTGTACTCAAGACTCAGCATTTGATCTCGCAACTGTGCATTATTTCTTGCTCCTCCAAGTAATCAAACTCCCTTCCAAAAAGATGCAGAACCCAGTAGTAGATTTGCGGTCCACATGACATCCGACATAGTCCGCATCAAAGTAACCAACCAAGGTCATAGAAGACTCCTTGGAGAAAAGGAAACCCTTCCCAAGAGCCGTCTTAATGTATCTAACCACCATCAATGCTACATCCCAATGCTAACATGCTGACTTGGCCATGAATTGGCTCATTCTCCCTACTTGAAAGGAGATATCTGGCCTCGTGATAGTGAGGTACTGTACTGTCTGTTGTCCAACTGTACATCCTCATCGTAGAGTAACATCTTGGGATCCATAGAAATATTGACCTCCTTGGCCCCAAGTATGCCAACCTCCTGCAAGATGTCCAAGGCATACTTCCTTTGGGAAAAGACCACACCCTTTTTACTGCGAGCAACCTCAATACCCAGAAAACTAGTAGAGCTCCCAAGTCCATGACAAATTGCTCTGCTAGGTTGAGCTTAATCTTAGCAATACCCTACTCATCATCCCCTATGACAATAAGGTTATCAACATAAACAAGGAGTACCATAGTACCTCGTCCAATCCTACTAACAGAGAGAAAAATCAGCTCTCAATCTCCTGAGTCCAGCTACCTCTACAACCTGTGACAACCTCTAAAATCAAACTCTGGGGCTCTGCTTAAGGCTATAAATAGCCTTCTATAGTCGGCATACATACTACCCCTAAGCCTCAAAGCCAGGTGACTGCTACATGTAGACTTCCCCTTGGAGATCACCATAGAGGAAGGCATTATTTACATCCAATTGATGCAAAAGCCAATCTAATTGAACTACCACTGCAACCAGTGATAGGTCCATTTTAGTGGAATGCAATTATGCCTAAGAACATTCAATTTGAAGACAACAATAGATTTCAAGCCTGCATTACATTGATAAATTATTTAAGCTCTTTGTGTTGACAAACCAACATTTTTCTTTAATTGATGCATGCATCCATTTCGTTAATTAATGTATACTCATTTTTATGGCATGAATTCATTGAAGACCAAAATTTGGAATGTCAACTTCGCATGATTTTTGTCTAACAAAAATAGCAAGAGAATCAATATTGGGCTTGCCTTATTTTAATTCTTGATTTTTGACAAGCTTAACCTCAGCTCGAGGAGCCACGGACAAGACACCACCATAAAGGATGTCTTGCCCTATGACCTCTACCTACAAATGAGCAAAAGGGCAAGCTCAAAATCAGTTAGCAAGAGGGGGATCGCAACCGAGGATGCATACCACTCGGAGGCAATTCGGGTACACATTCCATAGGTTAATAGGAGCGCTTGGCAGAGAAATCCACTCAAGGCTAGATGAAAGTAACTCCACCTTGTTTTCAGTTCAAAAACCCAACTGCTCGAAAGCGTCCAAACAGACCTCCAAAAATTCAAGGGATTAATTGACCCCAAAGGCCCACTCTCGCAACATGCACACTTGTTAGAGGATCACAACTACCTTAGACAAGCCAGGCCTACCAACCCACGGCTGGATAGCCTAACATTCCCTTTCTTCCCGTGCAAAGCACACTTCCACCTCCTCGCCTCCAAGTGGCAAACGGGAAGGAAGGCACAACAAAGGTAACCACGACAGGGCCTTCACTTAACAAGAAGTCAAAAAAACAAGAGAGGATTGGGGCGAGGAGCCTTGGGCCCCCACACAAGGGCCTAGCGCCTCACGGAGTTAAAAGAGGGCCTAGGACAGATGGGTCGCTAGCACCCTAAGGCCTTCCCCTTTGACAAGCGCGAAGCAACACCCTACCCCAAGGAAAACACTTCGACATTAATGAACATACCTAAATGCCCCCCCTCCTGATCTAATAAGGCTAAGCACCCTGAGCAACCAACTGAAATTTCATCCCAAGTGGAACCAAGCAAAGCAAATTCCACCCCTGCTCGAGGATTCGACTCTTGCACACCGCCAACAGCAGCATGACACACCTGCTCCCACGTCGAGCCCCAATATGGAACGGACTCAACCTGAAGATCACAAGCTTGCCTCTTTGACAAGGGCTCCTCCCTAGCCAAGGAAGAGTGACAGCCCCTATTCCTGGAAGGCGATCCCTCAAAGCACGACCAGAGTGCAAGAAAAGCTGTGAAATGCAAACTGAGATAAGTGAGGGCTTGACCTAATAGTCGAACCCGACAACCCTTGGAAAAAGTGCAATAGGAAAAAGTGTAGGACCCCCCAACAACCTCCAGACAAAAAGACACCATCGATCGACCCAAAAAAGTAAAATTACAACCCCTAAAGGACAGTTGATCTCTTAACATGAGAGAACACTTCTCGAGTGATGACACAAAGATGCAAAGAGCACCGTAGTCATCCTACCAGCACTTTAATGTGATGCGGCACGTGCAAAATCATTGGCCTAGGAGGATGTGGTGACACCATATCCTAGGTCTCAGACACCCAACTGACATCATCCACCATCATCCAACTACCGACGAAAAACGTAAGGCGATGGATGGCTACCATTCACCCAAAGCCCCCAACAGGCAAACCATATGACAAGGGCACGCCCCACAAGAGTGCAAGGACCAAGGTTTTAAAAAACACAAGGCGATATTGAGGCAGTTTACCTTCATCAAGGTGAGGCATAAGCCTTGAGGTGCTCGAGGAGTAAGCCTCAGTTTTTTAATGGAAAACAAGAAAAAATGACACAAATATAGGCTGTTAAATGCTAATAATGAAAAAACATATATAAAAACACACTTCCTTGCTATTTTTTCTCTAACACAACATTTAAATGTCCATTAATTTGACGCAGTAATCACATATAAATTAATATAACAAGATTTAAATATGCATAAGTACCACACAACATATAAACTCTTTAAAAAGTCAAAACACTAATCACATAATAGTATTAAAAAAACCAAAATTATAATAAAAAAACATTTCTTTTAAGAGAATAATAAAAAACACTCTACTCAAATGTTTTTGCTCTAACGAAACAAATGAGATTTTTTCCATTCTCCCTAAGGTGTGTCCAAAGCAAACAAGCATTTAGTTCATTAAACTTCATATCATTTTGTCTCCACTTTATACATACAAATGGCATCTCAACAACTTCCACCACCAGTACCAAATTTTTGGCTACTTCAGGCTTTATTTCAGTCCAAAAAAATCAATGATTTCTACCATTAGTTCATTGAAAACCATTTGTCAACCATCTTATTGGCAATATACGTCCATCCAAATATGACTTCCTCTGGCCAACAGCAACCAAACCATCTTGCTCTCTCTTGAATGCAATATCTCTGTAACAAATAATACCAATCCATACCCACCATTACAAGTTGAATCGACATCACAACCAAGAAACATCTCAACTAACATCCTTGTTAACCACAACAAGTCCAAAGCATTTTACTTTTCTACCCCTTAAAGAACACTTGATATCTTCTCACAATTTAGGTCATATGTAACTCACATCACCTTCAAATGTGGATTGTTGACTAATGCTATAGCCTTGATTCTGCCTCAATGAATCAAGGCACATGCCTCACATTGCAACCTCAAGACTATAACCTTGGGGTGATTTTCTTCTGTCTCACCTTGAGACATACGCCTCAAGCACCTCGAGGATGGTTTTTCAAAACGATGGCGAGGACTCAATGACACAAGGAGCAACTCCCCCCCCCCCCCCCACCCGAATGATCGCCTAAAATCAACCTCCAAAGGACCTACTGCCTCAATAAAGAGGCAACAAGCTTGCTGCAAACCACCTTCCACCTAAGAGAGAAGGCGAAAGGACCTACCACCTTAATAAAGAGGCAGTAGGCTCACTGCAAATCACCTTCCCCCAAAAGAGAGAAGGTGAAAGGACCTACCACCTCAATAAAGAGACAACAACCCCGCTGCAAATCACCCTTCCCCCAAGAGAGAGAGGAGAAAGGGCATAACGCCTCAATAAAGAGGCAGCAAGCCCACTACAAGCCACCCTCCCCCCAAGAGAGAGAAGGCAAATGGACCTACTGCCTCAATAAGGAGGCAACAAGCCCACTGCAAATCACCTTCCCCTCGAGAGAGAGAAAAGGCAAAAGGACCTAATGCCTCAATAAAGAGGTGGCTAGGCCACTACAAATCACCCTCCCCCAAGAAAGAGAGAAGACGAAAGGATCTATCGCCTCAATAAAGAGGCAGTCAAGCCATTGCAAACCACCCTCCCCTCAAGAAAGTGAGGGTGAAAGAAGAGGTAGTAGGCTCGCTGCGAATCAACTAATCCCCCAAGCAAAAGAAAAAATGCAAGGCCCAGCCACTTAAATAAGGAGGCGGAAGGAGGACCTCAACCAATCTCCCTGAGAGAGAAAAGCGGAAGCCCCGGTTGCTTAACAGGGAGGCAACAAGAATACTACTACTACTTCCACCAAGAGAGGGGAACGACAAAAGCAGAACCGCCCAAGGAGGTAACATGGGCATGACAAGAAAAAGTCATGCCCATGTACTGGGGACAGCGTCGACGCTTGTCCCATTAACAAATACAGAGGCCACCCCTCACAGTCAAGTCACCATAAGTAGCGAAAGCACCTCCCTTGTGCAAACCAAAGTTATAACTACTGATGGCCTCCACGAAACAACTGATGCTCTAATGTCACCAGCACAACACGCACACCTAAAGGCTCCACCCAAAGAGACCCATCCTCCTCCCCCCCCCCCCCAAGAAGGGAGGTTAGCAAGGTAGCACCTCCCCCCCAACCTAGCTAAGGGATAACTGCTGGGGGTAAGGGGAACTCCTAAAGGAGGAAAACACATAAAGAATAGGGCAATTTTATTCTTGCAACCTACACACCCGGACTACAAGAGTGGGGGCAACTGATGAGGGAAAGGAGTAACCCTCACAAAACAAGCCAAAAAGAAAATAAAAGCCTACGGAGAACCCAGAACCAAGTTGTCTCATGGCAAGGCACCCCTGAGATAGTAGGGCTCATAGGCTGACCCGTCAACCAACCAGGCCATACCCCAAAGCTTGTCGGTCAATTCGCCAAACCAAAGAATGAATCGGGAACCCAACTACCACGAACCTCAAGCACTACCAAGGCGTGAAATGTAAAAGCTAGAACGGCATAAGAACTGAGGTGACGGCACAAGGATGGAGGTCGATACAGTCAACAAGACAATCAAAAGGAAACAACCTTGAAAAATGTAATCACTATCATTTTCTCATTCCGGAAGACCCCTTATAAAAAGTACTCTTAGGCATCCAAAAGAGGGGCTAGCTTGTATACGAAACATCATTCTAGTGTATCCTAAGGGCTAAATCCCCTTTCTAAACATACACCGTGGAACTAGGTTACTACTTTACTTTTCTCTACTCTTGTATGGCATGTCGCAATTTCCTTTATTCTCTCTATTGAACCTTCGCATCTTGATCAGCTATTGAGTTGGGAAAAATGAGCAAAATCATTTCATTATGAAATCTTACCTTTCTTTATATCAAGAGAGAGGTGGGACAATTACAACTCCAAGAAAGAAAGAAAGAGTACTAAAATACCCTTACACAGAAAATAAAGTATATATAAACCAAGGGGTATAATACTCTCCCTTAAGCTGGAGTATAGATATCAATTATGCTCAACTTGAAACAACAGACATCAAAGCTAGATCTAGCAAGAGGCTTGATAAATATATCTGTTGTTTGATCATCAGAAAATACTAGAGTTGTGTAGAGTAGTCATCCCTGGATAATCTCTAGTGTAGTGACAGTCAACTTCCACATATTTCGTGTGCTCATGAAACATGAGATTGATGGCTATATAAGTAGCTGCTCGATTATCGCATCTCATCTCTATGACCCCATCTATCTCAATATGTAAGTCAATCAAGAGAGACCGAATCCACATCATTTCAAGTGCAATTTGGGCCATCACCCTATACTCTGACTCTGCACTAGACCTGGAGACTCTCGCTTGCTTCTTGCTCTTCCAGGTTACAAGATTGCCAACTACATAAATGCAAAAACCTGTAATAGATTTCCGGTCAAGGTGGCATCCTGCATAATTTGCATCTGAATAGCCCACCATAGTCATGGATGTCCCTCTGGTGAATAGAAGACCCTGCCCAAGGCCTTCTTGAGATATCTAAGAACCATCATCACTGCATCCCAATGCTGTCTGGTGGGCTTAGCCATAAACTAACTCAGTCCGCCAACTGCAAAAGATATGTCTGGTCTAATGATAGTGAAGTATAAAAGCTCCCCCACAAGTTGCATCTGTGACCTGCTATCAACTGCCTCAGCCGCAGTGTCATAAAAATGTGTCTTAGGATCCATGGGTATATTTGCTGGCTTGGCTCCCAACATATCAACCTCCTGCAATAAATCAAGAGCATACTTCATCTGGGACAAAACAATGACACTTTTGCTTAAGCCACCTCTATCCCAAGGAAGTATCTCAATGGACCCAGATCCTTCATCACAAAACCCTCAGCCAGGCATCACTTGATCTCAGATATTCCCTCATAATCATCTCCTATGACATTCAAGTCATCCACATAAACCAAAAGAACAATAATATCACTATCTGTCTTCTTGACAAACAAAAAGTGGTCTGCAGACAACCTCTGAAACCCAACAGACTCAACCACCTAGGATAACTTATGGAACCAAGCACAAGATTATGTAATCTGCATACACACTCCCACTGAACCTCATAACCGGGAGGCTGCTGCATGCAAACCTCCTCCTGTAAATCACCATAGAGAAAGGCATTCTACACATTAAACTAGTGAATATGACAATCACGCTGAGCTGTCACCGAAATCAGAATCCGCACTGTAGATAACCGAGCCACCATTGAGAAAGTGTCAAAGAAGTTTATCTCATATGTTTGGGTGAATCCTTTTGCAACAAGTCGGGCCTTGTAGCGTGCAACTGACCCATCTGGATTATACTTGACTGCACACACACATCTGCAGCCAACCATTGTAGCACCCTCCAGTAAAGGTGTAAGCTCCCACATACCACGTAAATAAGAACAGCCATCCCATCCTCCATGGCCTGGTGCCATTTTTGATCAAGTATGTCCTACTGATAGGTGCCAAGGATAGATATGATAGAAAGGGCACAACAGAAACTCCCAAAAACTAACCCAAGTCCATCAGTAGCCAGACTACCTGCAACACAGTACCTGGACTCACAGGTGCAAGGTGTCTTCCTAATGGCAATATGAAGGTCAAGATCATCTGCCTGATCCTTTTGTACTGACTCTGAGGTCAGAACATCCATATCTGGACCTCTAGCATCACCACTACATCTTGTATCATCAGTACGCAAGCTGTCCTTGGTCACCTAGACTGGAGAGGGTGATGTCTGCGTAGCTGGCATCTGGAAGTAATTTGAGGGCGTATGTAGGTAACACTGGACTCAGAAAACCTCATGAGTCTAGTCGTAGTGGTCGAAGGAGCAGAAACAAGTATCTCCTCCAAGGAAACAGGAGATATAGGCATGGGGGCCTCTGTAACCTCAGAAGATAGATTCTAGGCAGTTGTAAAAAAGTATGAAATGAACTCATGAAAGGTAACATCAGCACTCACATAGTACTTACCAGTAATGGGATCCAAGCATCTATATCCTTTCTAAGTTCATAAGTATCTCAGGAACACACACTTAGCTGCCCAAGGTGCAAGCTAATCTCGACCTGGAGAGAGTAGGTGAACAAAAGTAGTACAACTAAAGACACATGGTGACACGTGAAAAAGCTCTCACTCAAGGTGCAATACGTGCTAAGGAATCTACTCAAGAAGCACTAAATTGGGCATTCTGTTGATTAAATTACATACTGTGAGGACTGCATCACCCCAATATAGCGGAGGCACACTATGATGAATTAATAAAGTGCGGGCCACATCCAAAAGATGTCGATGCTTCCCCTCAGCCACCCCATTCTGCTGAGAGATATGAGCACAAGTAGTCGGTACACTATCCCATGTGACCTGTAAAGTGTAAAGTGCAGACAGCTTGGTGGTACATAACTCAAGCGTATTATTAGATCTGACTACTTTAATAGTAATTGAATGCTGAATCTTAATCTCTACCAAGAAATGCTTAGTGACAGAACCAATATTAGACATGTTCTTCAGCAAGAATACCCATGATAGGTGAGAAAAGTCATCCACAACTACTAAATAATAATGGTGACCCTACCTATATGGTATGCGACTTGACCCCCACACATCCATCTACAGTAACTCAAACAAGTCTGTAGACCCAGAACAGGTACTCACCAAGTAGGAGGTATGATGGTGCTTGCCATCTGGCACACATCACAGCATATCCGAGTTGCAGGAGAGATGTGGAATAACCTGTTGGAGGCTGTCCAGGGGAAGATGCCCAAGTTCAAGATGCCACTGAAATGCACTCTCAACGGCAAACGATACTTCTTAGAAGCAAGTAGACTCTGAATCAGACGATAAACTCTACCCTCTACATTTCCACTACCAATCGTCTTCCCTATCAATTTATCTTGAGTGATGCATCCCACATCATCAAAGATAGCATAACAATTAAGCCCTTAGTAATCTTACTAACTAAGAGTAAGCTCATAGGAAAGTCTGGCACATAAGAAACATCAAGTAACCTCAAAAAATGAGTCACCAATACCTCCCCCTTACCTGCTATCCTGAAGTGCCTACCACCTGCAACTTGCACTGTCCTACCTGCAGGTACAGATCTGAGATGGGTAAAATGATCTTGATCTCCACTGAGATGTCATGAAGCCCCTAAATCAACAAGCCACCCTGCACAACCCCAATTTCTGTCATGTACAATAGAGCTCAACTCGGTGGCTCCCTGGATCCCATCAAAATGGCTAAGACCTCGGAGTAGTCTCTGATACTCACTCCAGGCAATGGTCACTAGATCATCTGCCGAACTCTATATGGTAGATATGCTTGGACCAATATCAAAGAAATCCATAGTAATATCGTAAAATCATAGATTCACCAAGAAACAAACCTCTAAAGTACTGAATCAGGGGTAGATCATGCCAATCCGATGACAGAAAAGTCTGAAAAAAAAAAGAAAATTCAGATCATACTCTGAGGAAGAAGGTCACCCAGATCAGGCTGCCAATGGAGGACGAAATCGGCGGCACCACCTACAATGACCTGCAACAATGACCTGCAGATTTGGGTGCAACACCAGCAGATCTGCAATAACCTAGGCGCACCACCGGCAGATCCGGGCACACCACCTGCAGATCAGCCCACCGACAGATTGGCAGCGTTAGGCAAATATTGGCAGGGCAACGCTAAGCAACGCACCGGCGGTGCTGCTGGGCTCACCAGCAGCGTAGCTGGGGTTGGGCAACACACCTGCGGTGCCGGTGACGCCTCCCCCCCTCTCCTCGCGCTGCTGCAAATGGGGGCTGGCACTCCTGTTGTTGGTGCTGCCGCTGCTGGCAGGAGATCACCCATGACGATGAGAAAGAGGAGAAGAGAAGGAATTGGTGGATGGGTTGGCAGCCTACTTGGGTGGGATACCTAGGGCATCGGTCTAGGACCGCTGCTCTAATACCAAGTTGGGAAAAATGAGCAAAATCATTTTATTCTCAAAACCTACCTCTCTTTATATCAAGAGAAAGGTGGGACAACCAAGAGATTTAAAAAAAAAATAATTACAACTCCAAGAAAGAAAGAAAGAGTACTAAAATACCCTTACATAGAAAATAAAGTATATATAGACCAAGGGGTATAACAACGTCACCTCGGGCTTCACCACCCATCCTGCACTTACCTCTACATCTGCTAAGCCCTTCGAGGACACAAGCGACTGCTAATGAACAATAAGGACTTTGAGCACCACTCTCCCACCACTACCATGGCTGCTACTACTGCCACAACCCTGCTACTATCATGTTTGGCTACTAGTACTACTACAACCTTACTATTGTCATTTATGACTGGTACTCCGCTACAGCATTCTCCCATCTATTACTACTACCATTTCTACCAATCTACTACGACTGCTAGTTCTGCCACAGTCCACTCTGCTGCCTACTCCTCCAGATGTCTACAATAGGGGGGACTCCTAGTTTTGTTCTACCTCCTAGATGTTAGGCTTTGCATGCTGCGTAGTGTTAGAGATAAATTAGAAATATGAATAATCAAAATAGGTTTCTTGAGAGTTAAGTTAGAATTTCTTATTTTATTACATTATCATTAGGAGTTGATTTGATTTTAATTTGTTTCCAAATTAATTAGGATTACTATTGTTATCCCCTCCCTCTATATAAAGAAGCATTAGGAATTGCTATTTTCAATCAATAAGAGCTATTTTCAAAAACTTCCACACTTATGTACCTACCCATATGTGTACAAGCATGGCATCTAATAATTCCTAAATAGAAAAAACTGTAGGTTCTATATTATGAGACCCTGTAATTACATAAAACCTAGCCTGCATACACTATTACAAATTTAGCTTCAACAAGATAATGCTGTAAATATTTCATTATCATAAAAAAATAAAATACTAAGAGTAACAGCAGCTGGAAACATCCCCACAGAGACGTAAACATAATGTGTTCAGCTGAAGAAAATTCAAGATAATGACCTTCTTGGGGTTTAGCAGGTAATCATATAAGGTTTTCTCCTCCCAGATGACAGCCATGTTCTTGTTAGCAGCAGAATAAGAATAACCAGGTGCCATTCCAGATTGTCTTCCAAAAAGGCCATTCAAGTTTGGTCCTGCAGATATCAACATGATTCAAAAAAAAAAACAAGCTTAAAGATCCATACAAGAGAGACTTGCACTATTTGACTTTTTGTTCACGTTTTTGGTAAGGGATAAAAGGATGATCCATGAAAGTATTGACCATCTGAAGAGAGACTTGTATTGATAATCTACAATCTCAGAAACATTGTGCATGTGTCTGTCTATGCATGCATTTGTAAGGTGGGTGGTTCCTTGAGCAATCTACATTTATTGACGGCAATTTAGAACAAAATTGTGCTAGTTTCAATGCTAAGGGAAGTACCATAATAGCAACAGTAAATACATGTGTATATTTATCTTTCAGTTAAAATCATATAACATCCTAACTAGTCAATAGAATTTGAATTGAAACTCAGAAAACTAGAGTCAAATATGTAATCAAAAGTCGCTTCTATCTTCGGTAATGCTTTTTTGTTACTTTGCAGAAACCATCAGACGTACGTATAGTATATCCTGGAAAAGCATCTGTAATGACCCATAGTTGGGAAAAATTAACCTAGCAACTTGTTAAGTACGTGTCTTGTGAAAGAATAATATGAAAATAGTTTCTTGACCTCTTTATGAGGGTGTAAGAATTACAAAGTAATCCTTACAGAAATAGAAAATGCAAATAGGAATAGAAAATAGATTAAAACTTTCAATCGTAAATAAGCAAACCTATAACCTATAATTCCTAACAACTCTAACACTTCCCCCCAAGTTGGAGTGTGCAACACTCAACTTGCAAGAGGTATAGCAAAACAATACTCCCCCCAAAGGACATAATCGTCAGGCTGAAGGAGCAGGCAGGCATGCACCTCTCACCAGTGGAAACCCTTCTCTCTTGGAGAAAAGAAAAAAAAACTAAGTAGAGGCATTCAGGTAGTAGATGGCAAGCATGAGGGAGTAAGGGTATGAGCATGATGCTCAATTTTCCCACCAATTATCGCAATTGTTTGTGTTCTCAAAGGGGATGGCAGGTGTAGAAGCTACAAGAAGTTGTGCAGCAAATCCCATTGCAACATTTATGGCTATTGCAACTACAACAATAGAGAAAGAACCATCACTCTTCAACAGATTCCTCAGGTAGTCCATCTATGCAATGATTGAAGGCATGGAAGGTTGTGTCAAAGTCGTCTTAGTCGTAGGAGTTCAGTCAATGTCAATTGATTAGCGCTTCAAATTTCTCCGAGCATTTTTCGAGTGAGTATTCATCTGTTTGCTATGAATATGCAGGAGAAGACGCGACCTCGTCCACATCCATATCCACCAAGGCCACTCAAACGTCCACCTCTTCCTCCATAAGCCACAAAGGTCGAGGTGACGAGCATCACTACAAGAGTAAGAGAGGGTGGCTCAACCTCTATCTTTTAAAAATGACTATATATCATCTCCAAATCCAACATCATGCCAAATAAAAGAATCTAGTTGCACACAGAGTGGCATTGGGTACAAAGGCCACCCAAGAACTTGTATGCTTGCTACTGTGCAAGCTTAATGACCTACTTATTACAATAGGCAAGCTGGTAAATAGTGAATTCTTTGAATAAGCTCTCAAAGGTCTTAAAATACTTAACTAAGACCTGCAGATGTCGTCAAGGCAAGAATTGCTTGTCTTTTAACAACATCACTTCTCTAGCATCTTCAAGATCTCCTTTTGAACTCCTTGTAGAGCATATTGACTGAAATCAATTGATCGA